>CAXDIW010000090.1:117500-1542000 GCA_963989415.1 Cerceris ruficornis
CGGCATGTACTGAGACATGCATGGCTTAATCTTTGAGACAAGCATATGACTACTGGCAGGATCAACCAGGGAGCGCAAATTTTTCGTTCGAACCTCGCCTCGACACGGTTCTTCGAAAAAGAGAGTCTTCGAGCTGTTCGTTCGACTCGTCGTCGGTTCGAATTCGACCGATCGACGAAACTCTAGGTCTCTCCATTTCGTCCTATACTCAAATATTCGCATATGTTCCACAAAACTACAAATGCGTTCTCTCTTTCGGCCAAATAATGCGTTTTCCCTTCTCTTTTAATAAATTTCGTACACTTTTGCAGTAAAGTGACAAATTTCCTCCAACTCCTTCTCTCGCATATGTTCCACCAAACTACAAATGCGTTCCTCCAGCCAAATAGTTTTCTATTAATAAAGATCGTACTTTACAGTAGTAAAGTGACATATTTTCCACCAAATATGCCTTTAAAAAAATTTCTCCTCCTCCTTCCGAGTACCTTTATTTGCCATCCGTTCTTAACAAGAGCACGAATGTAACGCATTCGTAGGCCAGGCCCAACCTCTCAGCCCGGCCTAAAAAGATAACCTCAAAATTGCTCAACGGTATATGGCGCACTCACTATTCCTTTCGCCAGTTCTGCTATTAAAGTTCGTACACGACTTTTCGGTACGTTTCAACTTTGCTTTATATGTCTATGTCAACAGATATTCTCGCACGGAGACTAGAGTGGTCGCTCAGTAGGTGCTCGAAACGTCGAATCTAAAAAGACACCGACGCCTCTTACATCCAAAATCCCCGAAAGAGGATAGTCGCCACATAAGGGTCATTCAGTACAGAACTTCGACCCGTGGCAATGTAGTGTAGAGATTTAAATAGTATGTATAAAGTACGTTCGAATGGATACGCACGAAGCGCAACCGATGGCAGTCGACCGAGCGGCTGCCCCGGCCGGATCGTTCGCACCAAGGTCTCTCTTATAGTACCCAGGGCGCCAGCATGAGCGTCGGCGCCGGCACGGCCGACCGCCGGCCGCCCGCCTAGGTAAAGTCCCCCGGTACTTTCGGACTGTTGGGACTTTGACGCTCGAGCGAAGGCTAGTTCACAAGAGTAAAGTATGCTTAATTATTCGAAATTCGAGATTTTTTTTTACAGATACTCGCGGAAGGGCTAATTAATAAATAATGCCAGGAAAAAATTTAATTTTTTTTAAAAATTTAAATTTTACGGCGAGTTGAAGTTAGGCTCAAAACTCAAAAAAATTATTTTTGGAAAACAAAATATAGATTCTCGTATAAGATCAAAATACCAACAACTTTTTATAAGGGTGTTTTTAATTTTACATTGTAGATTAGAAAATATTTAACAATAATTAGAGCGATAAAAATTTTTTTTAATCGCAGAAATTTTCTAAAACCACCAATCGACGGGGATGGGTATTTGAAGCAATTAATGTTATACACGTATACAAGCAAAACAAAATATTTATAAAGTTATTGTAGAATAACCGTTGCGTATGAAAATTTTTCTAAGTCCTAGCGGCGTAGACCTTTACAAGAGTGTAGAGCCTCAACGGTGCGACTTAGAGGAAAAAGTGTATCTTTCTTTTTTACGCAGAATCGAAAAAGAAACAACATTGCACTGGGCGAAAAATTTCGTTAATAGGCCAATTTTGCGACTTATTGTTGATTAACCGATTTCGTAAGGACGGGCGGCAGTGGTGTTTCCGCCAAGACAGTAGAGCGGCAGCGGTGCGACCTAGAGGAAAAAGTTTTAATACTTTCTGGCGCGGAATCGAAAGAGAAACAATATTGCCCGGGGCGAAAATTTTTGTTAATAAACAAATTTTTGCAACTTATTGTTAATTAACCGATTTCCTAATTTCGGCGGGCGATCGAAATGTCGTATTCTTGTAGAGCATCGCAAACCATGAAACTTTCGTCCCAAACGTTTTCCTCTACAACGCTTTCCTATACCGATAAAATCGAGAGAAAAAATCGTAAAGTATGGTAAAATTTTTCTAAGTCCTAGCGGCGTAGACCTTTACAAGAGTGTGGAGCCTCAACGGTGCGACTTAGAGGAAAAAGTGTATCTTTCTTTTTTACGCAGAATCGAAAAAGAAACAACATTGCACTGGGCGAAAAATTTCGTTAATAGGCCAATTTTGCGACTTATTGTTGATTAACCGATTTCGTAAGGACGAGCGGCAGTGGTGTTTCCGCCGACTTTGGAACTGAACTTGAAACGGTTTTACAGCACGAAGACGGCTCTGCTATGGTGTCAAACAATGTTTTGAAAGTCGCCGTTATCATTTGCTCAGCGGCCGTTGAGCATTTCATCGTTGTACTCCAACACTTTTCATATACGTTTCTTAGACTATATAGAAGCAACATATACAAAGATTTCAACCGTCTACCTGTTCTATTCATTGTTCTACTTGTAGAAAGTTACAAATAATCTCCGTTTCATGATTATCAATGGGGCTCGTTGTTCACTTAAACTTGAAGAACAAAAAATTGGCGACTGGTACTGTTTGGATGCTTTGCATATATGTTTCTTAGACTATATAGAAGCAATATATACAAAGATTTCAACCGTCTACGTGTTCCATTCATTGTTCTACTTGTCGAAAGTTACAAATAATTTCCGATAAAGGATCAACAATGGGGCTCATTGTTCACTTAAACTTGAGGAACAAAAAATTGGCGAATGGTACTGTTTGGATACTTTGCGTACATATTTCTTAGACTATATGGAAGCAATATATACAAAGATTTCAACCGTCTACGTGTTCCAATCATTGTTCTGCTTTTCGAAATTTACAAATAATTTCCTTTAAAGGATTAACAATGGGGCTCGTAGTTCACTTAAACTTGAAGAAAAAAAATTGGCGAATGGTACTGTTTGGATGCTCTGCATATATGTTTCTTAGACAATATGGAAGCAATATATACAAAGATTTCAACCGTCTACGTGTTCCATTCATTGTTCTACTTGTCGAAAGTTACAAATAATTTCCGATAAATGATTAACCATTGGGGCTCATTGTTCACTTAAACTTGAAGAACAAAAAATTGGCGAATGGTACTGTTTGGATGCTCTGCATATATGTTTCTTAGACTATATGGAAGCAATATATACAAAGATTTCAACCGTCTACGTGTTCCAATCATTGTTCTACTTGTAGAAAGTTACAATTAATTTCCGTTGAAGGATTAATAATGGGGCTCGTAGTTCACTTAAACTTGAAGAACAAAAAATTGGCGAATTGTACTGTTTGGATGCTTTGCATATATGTTTCTTAGAATATATAGAAGCAATACATAGAAAGACTTCACCCGTCTACCTGTACAATTCATTGTTCTACTTGTAGAAAGTTACAAATAATTTCCGATAAAGGATTAACAATTGGGGCTCATTGTTCACTTAAACTTGAAGAACAAAAAATTGGCGAATGGTACTGTTTGGATGCTTTGAATATAAGTTTCTTATATTATATAGAAGCAATATATACAAATATTTCAACCGTCTGCCTGTTCCATTCATCGTTCTACTTGTCGAAAATTACAAATAATTTCCGATAAAGGATTAACCATTGGGGCTCATTGTTCACTTAAACTTGAAGACCAAAAAATTGGCAAATGGTACTGTTTGGATGCTATGCGTACATGTTTCTTAGACTATATGGAAGCAATATATACAAAGATTTCAACCGTCTACGTGTTCCATTCATTGTTCTACTTGTCGAAAGTTACAAATAATTTCCGATAAATGATTAACCATTGGGGCTCATTGTTCACTTAAACTTGAAGAACAAAAAATTGGCGAATGGTACTGTTTGGATGCTCTGCATATATGTTTCTTAGACTATATGGAAGCAATATATACAAAGATTTCAACCGTCTACGTGTTCCAATCATTGTTCTACTTGTAGAAAGTTACAATTAATTTCCGTTGAAGGATTAATAATGGGGCTCGTAGTTCACTTAAACTTGAAGAACAAAAAATTGGCGAATTGTACTGTTTGGATGCTTTGCATATATGTTTCTTAGAATATATAGAAGCAATACATAGAAAGACTTCACCCGTCTACCTGTACAATTCATTGTTCTACTTGTAGAAAGTTACAAATAATTTCCGATAAAGGATTAACAATTGGGGCTCATTGTTCACTTAAACTTGAAGAACAAAAAATTGGCGAATGGTACTGTTTGGATGCTTTGAATATAAGTTTCTTATATTATATAGAAGCAATATATACAAATATTTCAACCGTCTGCCTGTTCCATTCATCGTTCTACTTGTCGAAAATTACAAATAATTTCCGATAAAGGATTAACCATTGGGGCTCATTGTTCACTTAAACTTGAAGACCAAAAAATTGGCAAATGGTACTGTTTGGATGCTATGCGTACATGTTTCTTAGACTATATGGAAGCAATATATACAAAGATTTCAACCGTCTACGTGTTCCATTCATTGTTCTACTTGTCGAAAGTTACAAATAATTTCCGATAAATGATTAACCATTGGGGCTCATTGTTCACTTAAACTTGAAGAACAAAAAATTGGCGAATGGTACTGTTTGGATGCTCTGCATATATGTTTCTTAGACTATATGGAAGCAATATATACAAAGATTTCAACCGTCTACGTGTTCCAATCATTGTTCTACTTGTAGAAAGTTACAATTAATTTCCGTTGAAGGATTAATAATGGGGCTCGTAGTTCACTTAAACTTGAAGAACAAAAAATTGGCGAATTGTACTGTTTGGATGCTTTGCATATATGTTTCTTAGAATATATAGAAGCAATACATAGAAAGACTTCACCCGTCTACCTGTACAATTCATTGTTCTACTTGTAGAAAGTTACAAATAATTTCCGATAAAGGATTAACAATTGGGGCTCATTGTTCACTTAAACTTGAAGAACAAAAAATTGGCGAATGGTACTGTTTGGATGCTTTGAATATAAGTTTCTTATATTATATAGAAGCAATATATACAAATATTTCAACCGTCTGCCTGTTCCATTCATCGTTCTACTTGTCGAAAATTACAAATAATTTCCGATAAAGGATTAACCATTGGGGCTCATTGTTCACTTAAACTTGAAGACCAAAAAATTGGCAAATGGTACTGTTTGGATGCTATGCGTACATGTTTCTTAGACTATATGGAAGCAATATATACAAAGATTTCAACCGTCTACGTGTTCCATTCATTGTTCTACTTGTCGAAAGTTACAAATAATTTCCGATAAATGATTAACCATTGGGGCTCATTGTTCACTTAAACTTGAAGAACAAAAAATTGGCGAATGGTACTGTTTGGATGCTCTGCATATATGTTTCTTAGACTATATGGAAGCAATATATACAAAGATTTCAACCGTCTACGTGTTCCAATCATTGTTCTACTTGTAGAAAGTTACAATTAATTTCCGTTGAAGGATTAATAATGGGGCTCGTAGTTCACTTAAACTTGAAGAACAAAAAATTGGCGAATTGTACTGTTTGGATGCTTTGCATATATGTTTCTTAGAATATATAGAAGCAATACATAGAAAGACTTCACCCGTCTACCTGTACAATTCATTGTTCTACTTGTAGAAAGTTACAAATAATTTCCGTTTCATGATTATCAATGGGGCTCGTTGTTCACTTAAACTTGAAGAACAAAATATTGGCGAATGGTACTGTTTGGATGCTCTGCATATATGTTTCTTAGACAATATGGAAGCAATATATACAAAGATTTCAACCGTCTACGTGTTCCATTCATTGTTCTACTTGTCGAAAGTTACAAATAATTTCCGTTGAAGGATTAATAATGGGGCTCGTAGTTCACTTAAACTTGAAGAACAAAAAATTGGCGAATTGTACTGTTTGGGTGCTCTGCATATATGTTTCTTAGACTATATGGAAGCAATATATACAATGATTTCATCCGTCTACGTGTTCCAATCATTGTTCTACTTGTAGAAAGTTACAATTAATTTCCGTTGAAGGATTAATAATGGGGCTCGTAGTTCACTTAAACTTGAAGAACAAAAAATTGGCGAATTGTACTGTTTGGATGCTTTGCATATATGTTTCTTAGAATATATAGAAGCAATACATAGAAAGACTTCACCCGTCTACCTGTACAATTCATTGTTCTACTTGTAGAAAGTTACAAATAATTTCCGTTTCATGATTATCAATGGGGCTCGTTGTTCACTTAAACTTGAAGAACAAAATATTGGCGAATGGTACTGTTTGGATGCTCTGCATATATGTTTCTTAGACAATATGGAAGCAATATATACAAAGATTTCAACCGTCTACGTGTTCCATTCATTGTTCTACTTGTCGAAAGTTACAAATAATTTCCGTTGAAGGATTAATAATGGGGCTCGTAGTTCACTTAAACTTGAAGAACAAAAAATTGGCGAATTGTACTGTTTGGATGCTTTCCATATATGTTTCGTAGACTACATAGAAGCAATATATACAATGATTTCAACCGTCTACCTGTTCCATTCATTGTTCTACTTGCCGAAATTTACAAATAATTTCCTTTAAAGGATTAACAATGGGGCTCGTAGTTCACTTAAACTTGAAGAACAAAAAATTGGCGAATGGTACTGTTTGGATGCTTTGCGTACATGTTTCTTAGACTATATGGAAGCAATATATACAAAGATTTCAACCGTCTACGTGTTCCAATCATTGTTCTACTTTTCGAAATTTACAAATAATTTCCTTTAAAGGATTAACAATGGGGCTCGTAGTTCACTTAAACTTGAAGATCAAATAATTGGCGAATTGTACTGTTTGGATGATACGCAGATATGTTTCTTAGACTATATAGAAGCAATATATACAATGATTTCAACCGTCTACCTGTTCCATTCATTGTTCTACTTGTCGAAAGTTACAAATAATTTCCGATAAATGATTAACCAATGGGGCTCATTGTTCACTTAAACTTGAAGAACAAAAAATTGGCGAATGGTACTGTTTGGATGCTCTGCATATATGTTTCTTAGACTATATGGAAGCAATATATACAAAGATTTCAACCGTCTACGTGTTCCAATCATTGTTCTAATTGTCGAAATTTACAAATAATTTCCTTTAAAGGATTAACAATGGGGCTCGTAGTTCACTTAAACTTGAAGAACAAAAAATTGGCGAATGGTACTGTTTGGATGCTTTGCGTACATGTTTCTTAGACTATATGGAAGCAATATATACAAAGATTTCAACCGTCTACGTGTTCCAATCATTGTTCTACTTGTCGAAATTTACAAATAATTTCCTTTAAAGGATTAACAATGGGGCTCGTAGTTCACTTAAACTTGAAGAACAAAAAATTGGCGAATGGTACTGTTTGGATGCTCTGCATATATGTTTCTTAGACAATATGGAAGCAATATATACAAAGATTTCAACCGTCTACGTGTTCCATTCATTGTTCTACTTGTCGAAAGTTACAAATAATTTCCGATAAATGATTAACCATTGGGGCTCATTGTTCAGTTAAACTTGAAGAACAAAAAATTGGCGAATGGTACTGTTTGGATGCTCTGCATATATGTTTCTTAGACTATATGGAAGCAATATATACAAAGATTTCAACCGTCTACGTGTTCCAATCATTGTTCTACTTGTAGAAAGTTACAATTAATTTCCGTTGAAGGATTAATAATGGGGCTCGTAGTTCACTTAAACTTGAAGAACAAAAAATTGCGAATTGTACTGTTTGGATGCTTTGCATATATGTTTCTTAGAATATATAGAAGCAATACATAGAAAGACTTCACCCGTCTACCTGTACAATTCATTGTTCTACTTGTAGAAAGTTACAAATAATTTCCGTTTCATGATTATCAATGGGGCTCGTTGTTCACTTAAACTTGAAGAACAAAAAATTGGCGAATGGTACTGTTTGGATGCTTTGCATATGTGTTTCTTAGACTATATAGAAGCAATATATACATTGATTTCAACCGGCTACCTGTTCCATTCATTGTTCTACTTGTCGCAAGTTACAAATAATTTCCGTTAAAGTGTTAACAATGGGGCTCGTAGTTCACTTAAACTTGAAGATCAAATAATTGGCGAAATATACTGTTTGGACGCTTTGCATATATGTTTCTTAGACTATATAGAAGCAATATATACAATGATTTCAACAGTCTACCTGTTCCATTCATTGTTCTACTTGTCGAAATTTACAAATAATTTCCTTTAAAGGATTATCAATGGGGCTCGTAGTTCACATAAACTTGAAGAACAAAAAATTGGCGAATGGTACTGTTTGGATGCATTGCATATATGTTTCTTAGACTATATAGAAGCAACATATAGAAAGATTTCACCCGTCTACCTGTTCTATTCATAGTTCTACTTGTAGAAAGTTACAAATAATTTCCGTTTCATGATTATCAATGAGGCTCGTTGTTCACTTAAACTTGAAGAATAAAAAATTGGCGACTTGTACTGTTTCGATGCTTTGCATATATGTTTACTAGACTATATAGAAGCAATATATACAATGATTTCAACCGTCTACCTGTTCCATTCATTGTTCTACTTGTCGAAAGTTACAAATAATTTCCGTTAAAGGATTAACAATGGGGCTCGTAGTTCACTTAAACTTGAAGAACAAAAAATTGGCGAATGGTACTGTTTGGATGCTTTGCATATATGTTTCTTAGACTATATAGAAGCAATATATACATTGATTTCAACAGTCTACCTGTTCCATTCATTGTTATACTTGTCGAAAGTTACAAATAATTTCCGATAAAGGATTAACCATTGGGGCTCATTGTTCACTTAAACTTGAAGAACAAAAAATTGGCGAATGGTACTGTTTGGATGCTTTGCGTACATGTTTCTTAGACTATATGGAAGCAATATATACAAAGATTTCAACCGTTTACGTGTTCCAATCATTGTTCTAATTGTCGAAATTTACAAATAATTTCCTTTAAAGGATTAACAATGGGGCTCGTTGTTCACAAAAACTTGAAGAACAATAAATTGGCGAACTCTACCGTTTGGATGCTTTGCATATATGTTTCTTAGACTATATAGAAGCAATATATACAATGATTTCAACCGTCTACCTTTTCCATTCATTGTTCTACTTGTCGAAATTTACAAATAATTTCCTTTAAAGGATTAACAATGGGGCTCGTTGTACACTTAAACTTGACGAACAATAAATTGGCGAATGGTACTGTTTGGATGCTTTGCATATATGTTTCTTAGACTATATAGAAGCAATATATACATAGATTTCAACCGTCTACCTGTTCCATTGATTGTTCTACTTGTCGAAAGTTACAAATAATTGCCGATAAAGGAATAACCATTGGGGCTCATTGTTCACTTATACTTGAAAAACAAAAAATTGGCGAATTGTACTGTTTGGATGCTTTGCATATATGTCTCTTAGACTATATAGAAGCAATATATACAATGATTTCAACCGTCTACCTATTCCATTCATTGTCCTACTTGTCGAAATTTACAAATAATTTCCTTTAAAGAATTAACAATGGGGCTCGTTGTACACTTAAACTTGAAGAACAATAAATTGGCGAATTGTACTGATTGGATGCTTTGCATATATGTTTCTTAGACTATATAGAAGCAATATATACATAGATTTCAACCGTCTACCTATTCCATTCATTGTCCTACTTGTCGAAATTTACAAATAATTTCCTTTAAAGGATTAACAATGGGGCTCGTTGTTCACTTACACTTGAAGAACAAAAAATTGGCGAATGGTACTGTTTGGATGCTTTGCATATATGTTTCTTAGACTATATAGAAGCAATATATACAAAGATCTCAACCGTCTACCTGTTCCATTCATTGTTCTACTTGTCGAAATTTACAAATAATTTCCTTTAAAGGATTATCAATGGGGCTCGTTGTACACTTAAACTTGACGAACAATAAATTGGCGAATGGTTCTGTTTGGATGCTTTGCATATATGTTTCTTAGACTATATAGAAGCAATATGTACAAAGATTTCAGCCGTCTACCTGTTCCATTGATTGTTCTACTTGTCGAAAGATACAAATAATTTCCGATAAAGGATTAACCATTGGGGCTCATTGTTCACTTAAACTTGAAAAACAAAAAATTGGCGAATTGTACTGTTTGGATGCTTTGCATATATGTTTCTTAGACTATATAGAAGCAATATATACAATGATTTCAACCGTCTACCTATTCCATTCATTGTCCTACTTGTCGAAATTTACAAATAATTTCCTTTAAAGGATTAACAATGGGGCTCGTTGTTCACTTAAACTTGAAGAACAAAAAATTGGCGAATGGTACTGTTTGGATGCTAAGCATATATGTTTCTTAGACTATATAGAAGCAATATATACATTGATTTCAACAGTCTACCTGTTCCATTCATTGTTATACTTGTCGAAAATTACAAATAATTTCCGATAAAGGATTAACCATTGGGGCTCATTGTTCACTTAAACTTGAAGAACAAAAAATTGGCGAATGGTACTGTTTGGATGCTTTGCGTACATGTTTCTTAGACTATATGGAAGCAATATATACAAAGATTTCAACCGTTTACGTGTTCCAATCATTGTTCTAATTGTCGAAATTTACAAATCATTTCCTTTAAAGGATTAACAATGGGGCTCGTTGTTCACAAAAACTTGAAGAACAATAAATTGGCGAACTCTACTGTTTGGATGCTTTGCATATATGTTTCTTAGACTATATAGAAGCAATATATACAATGATTTCAACCGTCTACCTTTTCCATTCATTGTTCTACTTGTCGAAATTTACAAATAATTTCCTTTAAAGGATTAACAATGGGGCTCGTTGTACACTTAAACTTGACGAACAATAAATTGGCGAATGGTACTGTTTGGATGCTTTGCATATATGTTTCTTAGACTATATAGAAGCAATATATACATAGATTTCAACCGTCTACCTGTTCCATTGATTGTTCTACTTGTCGAAAGTTACAAATAATTGCCGATAAAGGAATAACCATTGGGGCTCATTGTTCACTTATACTTGAAAAACAAAAAATTGGCGAATTGTACTGTTTGGATGCTTTGCATATATGTCTCTTAGACTATATAGAAGCAATATATACAATGATTTCAACCGTCTACCTATTCCATTCATTGTCCTACTTGTCGAAATTTACAAATAATTTCCTTTAAAGAATTAACAATGGGGCTCGTTGTACACTTAAACTTGAAGAACAATAAATTGGCGAATTGTACTGATTGGATGCTTTGCATATATGTTTCTTAGACTATATAGAAGCAATATATACATAGATTTCAACCGTCTACCTATTCCATTCATTGTCCTACTTGTCGAAATTTACAAATAATTTCCTTTAAAGGATTAACAATGGGGCTCGTTGTTCACTTACACTTGAAGAACAAAAAATTGGCGAATGGTACTGTTTGGATGCTTTGCATATATGTTTCTTAGACTATATAGAAGCAATATATACAAAGATCTCAACCGTCTACCTGTTCCATTCATTGTTCTACTTGTCGAAATTTACAAATAATTTCCTTTAAAGGATTATCAATGGGGCTCGTTGTACACTTAAACTTGACGAACAATAAATTGGCGAATGGTTCTGTTTGGATGCTTTGCATATATGTTTCTTAGACTATATAGAAGCAATATGTACAAAGATTTCAGCCGTCTACCTGTTCCATTGATTGTTCTACTTGTCGAAAGATACAAATAATTTCCGATAAAGGATTAACCATTGGGGCTCATTGTTCACTTAAACTTGAAAAACAAAAAATTGGCGAATTGTACTGTTTGGATGCTTTGCATATATGTTTCTTAGACTATATAGAAGCAATATATACAATGATTTCAACCGTCTACCTATTCCATTCATTGTCCTACTTGTCGAAATTTACAAATAATTTCCTTTAAAGGATTAACAATGGGGCTCGTTGTTCACTTAAACTTGAAGAACAAAAAATTGGCGAATGGTACTGTTTGGATGCTAAGCATATATGTTTCTTAGACTATATAGAAGCAATATATACATTGATTTCAACAGTCTACCTGTTCCATTCATTGTTATACTTGTCGAAAATTACAAATAATTTCCGATAAAGGATTAACCATTGGGGCTCATTGTTCACTTAAACTTGAAGAACAAAAAATTGGCGAATGGTACTGTTTGGATGCTTTGCGTACATGTTTCTTAGACTATATGGAAGCAATATATACAAAGATTTCAACCGTTTACGTGTTCCAATCATTGTTCTAATTGTCGAAATTTACAAATCATTTCCTTTAAAGGATTAACAATGGGGCTCGTTGTTCACAAAAACTTGAAGAACAATAAATTGGCGAACTCTACTGTTTGGATGCTTTGCATATATGTTTCTTAGACTATATAGAAGCAATATATACAATGATTTCAACAGTCTACCTTTTCCATTCATTGTTCTACTTGTCGAAATTTACAAATAATTTCCTTTAAAGGATTAACAATGGGGCTCGTTGTACACTTAAACTTGACGAACAATAAATTGGCGAATGGTACTGTTTGGATGCTTTGCATATATGTTTCTTAGACTATATAGAAGCAATATATACATAGATTTCAACCGTCTACCTGTTCCATTGATTGTTCTACTTGTCGAAAGTTACAAATAATTGCCGATAAAGGAATAACCATTGGGGCTCATTGTTCACTTATACTTGAAAAACAAAAAATTGGCGAATTGTACTGTTTGGATGCTTTGCATATATGTCTCTTAGACTATATAGAAGCAATATATACAATGATTTCAACCGTCTACCTATTCCATTCATTGTCCTACTTGTCGAAATTTACAAATAATTTCCTTTAAAGGATTAACAATGGGGCTCGTTGTACACTTAAACTTGAAGAACAATAAATTGGCGAATTGTACTGATTGGATGCTTTGCATATATGTTTCTTAGACTATATAGAAGCAATATATACATAGATTTCAACCGTCTACCTATTCCATTCATTGTCCTACTTGTCGATATTTACAAATAATTTCCTTTAAAGGATTAACAATGGGGCTCGTTGTTCACTTACACTTGAAGAACAAAAAATTGGCGAATGGTACTTTTTGGATGCTTTGCATATATGTTTCTTAGACTATATAGAAGCAATATATACAAAGATCTCAACCGTCTACCTGTTCCATTCATTGTTCTACTTGTCGAAATTTACAAATAATTTCCTTTAAAGGATTATCAATGGGGCTCGTTGTACACTTAAACTTGACGAACAATAAATTGGCGAATGGTTCTGTTTGGATGCTTTGCATATATGTTTCTTAGACTATATAGAAGCAATATGTACAAAGATTTCAGCCGTCTACCTGTTCCATTGATTGTTCTACTTGTCGAAAGATACAAATAATTTCCGATAAAGGATTAACCATTGGGGCTCATTGTTCACTTAAACTTGAAAAACAAAAAATTGGCGAATTGTACTGTTTGGATGCTTTGCATATATGTTTCTTAGACTATATAGAAGCAATATATACAATGATTTCAACCGTCTACCTATTCCATTCATTGTCCTACTTGTCGAAATTTACAAATAATTTCCTTTAAAGGATTAACAATGGGGCTCGTTGTTCACTTAAACTTGAAGAACAAAAAATTGGCGAATGGTACTGTTTGGATGCTAAGCATATATGTTTCTTAGACTATATAGAAACAATATATACATAGATTTCAACCGTCTACCTATTCCATTCATTGTCCTACTTGTCGATATTTACAAATAATTTCCTTTAAAGGATTAACAATGGGGCTCGTTGTTCACTTACACTTGAAGAACAAAAAATTGGCGAATGGTACTTTTTGGATGCTTTGCATATATGTTTCTTAGACTATATAGAAGCAATATATACAAAGATCTCAACCGTCTACCTGTTCCATTCATTGTTCTACTTGTCGAAATTTACAAATAATTTCCTTTAAAGGATTATCAATGGGGCTCGTTGTACACTTAAACTTGACGAACAATAAATTGGCGAATGGTTCTGTTTGGATGCTTTGCATATATGTTTCGTAGACTACATAGAAGCAATATATACAATGATTTCAACCGTCTACCAGTTCCATTCATTGTTCTACTTGTCGCAAGTTACAAATAATTTCCGTTAAAGTATTAACAATGGGGCTAGTAGTTCACTTAAACTTGAAGATCAAATAATTGGCGAATTATACTGTTTGGACGCTTTGCATATATGTTTCTTAGACTATATAGAAGCAATATATACAATGCTTTCAACAGTCTACCTGTTCCATTCATTGTTCTACTTGTCGAAATTTACAAATAATTTCCTTTAAAGGTTTAACAATGGGGCTCGTAGTTCACATAAACTTGAAGAACAAAAAATTAGAGAATGGTACTGTTTGGATGCTTTGCGCACATGTTTCTTAGACTATATGGAAGCAATATATACAAAGATTTCAACCGTTTACCTGTTCCAATCATTGTTCTACATGTCGAAATTTACAAATAATTTCCTTTAAAGGATTAACAATGGGGCTCGTTGTTCACTTAAACTTGAAGAACAAAAAATTGGCGAATGGTACTGTTTGGATGCTTTGCATATATGTTTGTTAGACTATATAGAAGCAATATATACATTGATTTCAACAGTCTACCTGCTCCATTCATTGTTCTACTTGTCGAAATTTACAAATAATTTCCTTTAAAGGATTAACAATGGGGCTCGTAGTTCACTTAAACTTGAAGAACAAAAAATTGGCGATTGGTACCGTTTGGATGCTTTGCATATATGTTTCTTAGATTATATAGACGAAATATATACAAGGATTTCAACCGTCTACCTGTTCCATTCATTGTTATACTTGTCGAAAATTACAAATAACTTCCGATAAAGGATTAACCATTGGGGCTCATTGTTCACTTAAACTTGAAGAACAAAAAATTGGCGAATGGTACTGTTTGGATGCTTTGCGTACATGTTTCTTAGACTATATGGAAGCAATATATACAAAGATTTCAACCGTTTACGTGTTCCAATCATTGTTCTAATTGTCGAAATTTACAAATAATTTCCTTTAAAGGATTAACAATGGGGCTCGTTGTTCACTTAAACTTGAAGAACAATAAATTGGCGAACTCTACTGTTTGGATGCTTTGCATATATGTTTCTTAGACTATATAGAAGCAATATATACAATGATTTCAACCGTCTACCTATTCCATTCATTGTTCTACTTGTCGAAATTTACAAATAATTTCCTTTAAAGGATTAACAATGGGGCTCGTTGTACACTTAAACTTGACGAACAATAAATTGGCGAATGGTACTGTTTGGATGCTTTGCATATATGTTTCTTAGACTATATAGAAGCAATATATACATAGATTTCAACCGTCTACCTGTTCCATTGATTGTTCTACTTGTCGAAAGTTACAAATAATTGCCGATAAAGGATTAACCATTGGGGCTCATTGTTCACTTATACTTGAAAAACAAAAAATTGGCGAATTGTACTGTTTGGATGCTTTGCATATATGTCTCTTAGACTATATAGAAGCAATATATACAATGATTTCAACCGTCTACCTATTCCATTCATTGTCCTACTTGTCGAAATTTACAAATAATTTCCTTTAAAGGATTAACAATGGGGCTCGTTGTTCACTTAAACTTGAAGAACAAAAAATTGGCGAATGGTACTGTTTGGATGCTTTGCATATGTGTTTCTTAGACTATATAGAAGCAATATATACATTGATTTCAACCGGCTACCTGTTCCATTCATTGTTCTACTTGTCGCAAGTTACAAATAATTTCCGTTAAAGTGTTAACAATGGGGCTCGTAGTTCACTTAAACTTGAAGATCAAATAATTGGCGAATTATACTGTTTGGACGCTTTGCATATATGTTTCTTAGACTATATAGAAGCAATATATACAATGATTTCAACAGTCTACCTGTTCCATTCATTGTTATACTTGTCGAAATTTACAAATAATTTCCTTTAAAGGATTATCAATGGGGCTCGTAGTTCACATAAACTTGAAGAACAAAAAATTGGCGAATGGTACTGTTTGGATGCATTGCATATATGTTTCTTAGACTATATAGAAGCAACATATAGAAAGATTTCACCCGTCTACCTGTTCTATTCATAGTTCTACTTGTAGAAAGTTACAAATAATTTCCGTTTCATGATTATCAATGAGGCTCGTTGTTCACTTAAACTTGAAGAATAAAAAATTGGCGACTTGTACTGTTTCGATGCTTTGCATATATGTTTACTAGACTATATAGAAGCAATATATACAATGATTTCAACCGTCTACCTGTTCCATTCATTGTTCTACTTGTCGAAAGTTACAAATAATTTCCGTTAAAGGATTAACAATGGGGCTCGTAGTTCACTTAAACTTGAAGAACAAAAAATTGGCGAATGGTACTGTTTGGATGCTTTGCATATATGTTTCTTAGACTATATAGAAGCAATATATACATTGATTTCAACAGTCTACCTGTTCCATTCATTGTTATACTTGTCGAAAATTACAAATAATTTCCGATAAAGGATTAACCATTGGGGCTCATTGTTCACTTAAACTTGAAGAACAAAAAATTGGCGAATGGTACTGTTTGGATGCTTTGCGTACATGTTTCTTAGACTATATGGAAGCAATATATACAAAGATTTCAACCGTTTACGTGTTCCAATCATTGTTCTAATTGTCGAAATTTACAAATAATTTCCTTTAAAGGATTAACAATGGGGCTCGTTGTTCACAAAAACTTGAAGAACAATAAATTGGCGAACTCTACTGTTTGGATGCTTTGCATATATGTTTCTTAGACTATATAGAAGCAATATATACATAGATTTCAACCGTCTACCTGTTCCATTGATTGTTCTACTTGTCGAAAGTTACAAATAATTGCCGATAAAGGAATAACCATTGGGGCTCATTGTTCACTTATACTTGAAAAACAAAAAATTGGCGAATTGTACTGTTTGGATGCTTTGCATATATGTCTCTTAGACTATATAGAAGCAATATATACAATGATTTCAACCGTCTACCTATTCCATTCATTGTCCTACTTGTCGAAATTTACAAATAATTTCCTTTAAAGGATTAACAATGGGGCTCGTTGTACACTTAAACTTGAAGAACAATAAATTGGCGAATTGTACTGATTGGATGCTTTGCATATATGTTTCTTAGACTATATAGAAGCAATATATACATAGATTTCAACCGTCTACCTATTCCATTCATTGTCCTACTTGTCGAAATTTACAAATAATTTCCTTTAAAGGATTAACAATGGGGCTCGTTGTTCACTTACACTTGAAGAACAAAAAATTGGCGAATGATACTGTTTGGATGCTTTGCATATATGTTTCGTATACTATATAGAAGCAATATATACAAAGATTTCAACCGCATACCTGCCCCATTCATTGTTCTACTTGTCGAAAATTACGAATAATTTCCATTAAAGTATTAACAATGGGGCTCGTAGTTCACTTAAACTTGAAAAACAAAAAACTGGCGAATTGTACTGTTTGGATGCTTTGTACATATGTTTCGTAGGCTATATAGAAGCAATATATACAATGATTTCAACTGTCTACATGATCCATTCATTGTTCTACTTGTCGCAAGTTACAAATAATTTCCGTTAAAGTATTAACAATGGGGCTAGTAGTTCACTTAAACTTGAAGATCAAATAATTGGCGAATTATACTGTTTGGACGCTTTGCATATATGTTTCTTAGACTATATAGAAGCAATATATACAATGCTTTCAACAGTCTACCTGTTCCATTCATTGTTCTACTTGTCGAAATTTACAAATAATTTCCTTTAAAGGATTAACAATGGGGCTCGTAGTTCACATAAACTTGAAGAACAAAAAATTAGAGATTGGTACTGTTTGGATGCTTTGCGCACATGTTTCTTAGACTATATGGAAGCAATATATACAAAGATTTCAACCGTTTACGTGTTCCAATCATTGTTCTACATGTCGAAATTTACAAATAATTTCCTTTAAAGGATTAACAATGGGGCTCGTTGTTCACTTAAACTTGAAGAACAAAAAATTGGCGAATGGTACTGTTTGGATGCTTTGCATATATGTTTGTTAGACTATATAGAAGCAATATATACATTGATTTCAACAGTCTACCTGTTCCATTCATTGTTCTACTTGTCGAAATTTACAAATAATTTCCTTTAAAGGATTAACAATGGGGCTCGTAGTTCACTTAAACTTGAAGAACAAAAAATTGGCGAATGGTACCGTTTGGATGCTTTGCATATATGTTTCTTAGATTATATAGACGAAATAAATACAAGGATTTCAACCGTCTACCTGTTCCATTCATTGTTATACTTGTCGAAAATTACAAATAACTTCCGATAAAGGATTAACCATTGGGGCTCATTGTTCACTTAAACTTGAAGAACAAAAAATTGGCGAATGGTACTGTTTGGATGCTTTGCGTACATGTTTCTTAGACTATATGGAAGCAATATATACAAAGATTTCAACCGTTTACGTGTTCCAATCATTGTTCTAATTGTCGAAATTTACAAATAATTTCCTTTAAAGGATTAACAATGGGGCTCGTTGTTCACTTAAACTTGAAGAACAATAAATTGGCGAACTCTACTGTTTGGATGCTTTGCATATATGTTTCTTAGACTATATAGAAGCAATATATACAATGATTTCAACCGTCTACCTATTCCATTCATTGTTCTACTTGTCGAAATTTACAAATAATTTCCTTTAAAGGATTAACAATGGGGCTCGTTGTACACTTAAACTTGACGAACAATAAATTGGCGAATGGTACTGTTTGGATGCTTTGCATATATGTTTCTTAGACTATATAGAAGCAATATATACATAGATTTCAACCGTCTACCTGTTCCATTGATTGTTCTACTTGTCGAAAGTTACAAATAATTGCCGATAAAGGATTAACCATTGGGGCTCATTGTTCACTTATACTTGAAAAACAAAAAATTGGCGAATTGTACTGTTTGGATGCTTTGCATATATGTCTCTTAGACTATATAGAAGCAATATATACAATGATTTCAACCGTCTACCTATTCCATTCATTGTCCTACTTGTCGAAATTTACAAATAATTTCCTTTAAAGGATTAACAATGGGGCTCGTTGTTCACTTAAACTTGAAGAACAAAAAATTGGCGAATGGTACTGTTTGGATGCTTTGCATATATGTTTGTTAGACTATATAGAAGCAATATATACATTGATTTCAACAGTCTACCTGTTCCATTCATTGTTCTACTTGTCGAAATTTACAAATAATTTCCTTTAAAGGATTAACAATGGGGCTCGTAGTTCACTTAAACTTGAAGAACAAAAAATTGGCGAATGGTACCGTTTGGATGCTTTGCATATATGTTTCTTAGATTATATAGACGAAATATATACAAGGATTTCAACCGTCTACCTGTTCCATTCATTGTTATACTTGTCGAAAATTACAAATAACTTCCGATAAAGGATTAACCATTGGGGCTCATTGTTCACTTAAACTTGAAGAACAAAAAATTGGCGATTGGTACTGTTTGGATGCTTTGCGTACATGTTTCTTAGACTATATGGAAGCAATATATACAAAGATTTCACCCGTCTACCTGTTCTATTCATAGTTCTACTTGTAGAAAGTTACAAATAATTTCCGTTTCATGATTATCAATGAGGCTCGTTGTTCACTTAAACTTGAAGAACAATAAATTGGCGAACTCTACTGTTTGGATGCTTTGCATATATGTTTCTTAGACTATATAGAAGCAATATATACATAGATTTCAACCGTCTACCTGTTCCATTGATTGTTCTACTTGTCGAAAGTTACAAATAATTGCCGATAAAGGAATAACCATTGGGGCTCATTGTTCACTTATACTTGAAAAACAAAAAATTGGCGAATTGTACTGTTTGGATGCTTTGCATATATGTCTCTTAGACTATATAGAAGCAATATATACAATGATTTCAACCGTCTACCTATTCCATTCATTGTCCTACTTGTCGAAATTTACAAATAATTTCCTTTAAAGGATTAACAATGGGGCTCGTTGTACACTTAAACTTGAAGAACAATAAATTGGCGAATTGTACTGATTGGATGCTTTGCATATATGTTTCTTAGACTATATAGAAGCAATATATACATAGATTTCAACCGTCTACCTATTCCATTCATTGTCCTACTTGTCGAAATTTACAAATAATTTCCTTTAAAGGATTAACAATGGGGCTCGTTGTTCACTTACACTTGAAGAACAAAAAATTGGCGAATGATACTGTTTGGATGCTTTGCATATATGTTTCGTATACTATATAGAAGCAATATATACAAAGATTTCAACCGCATACCTGCCCCATTCATTGTTCTACTTGTCGAAAATTACGAATAATTTCCATTAAAGTATTAACAATGGGGCTCGTAGTTCACTTAAACTTGAAAAACAAAAAATTGGCGAATGGTACTGTTTGGATGCTTTGCGTACATGTTTCTTAGACTATATGGAAGCAATATATACAAAGGTTTCAACCGTCTATGTGTTCCAATCATTGTTCTACTTGTCGAAATTTACAAATAATTTCCTTTAAAGGATTAACAATGGGGCTCGTTGTTCACTTAAACTTGAAGATCAAATAATTGGCGAATTGTACTGTTTGGACGCTTTGCATATATGTTTCTTAGACTATATAGAAGCAATATATACAATGATTTCAACAGTCTACCTGTTCCATTCATTGTTCTACTTGTCGAAATTTACAAATAATTTCCGATAACGGATTAACAATGGGGCTCGTTGTTCACTTAAACTTGAAGAACAAAAAAATTGCGAATGGTACTGTTTGGATGCTTTGCATATATGTTTCTTAGACTATATAGAAGCAATATATACATTGATTTCAACCGGCTACCTGTTCCATTCATTGTTCTACTTGTCGCAAGTTACAAATAATTTCTGTTAAAGTATTAACAATGGGGCTCGTAGTTCACTTAAACTTGAAGATCAAATAATTGGCGAATTGTACTGTTTGGACGCTTTGCATATATGTTTCTTAGACTATATAGAAGCAATATATACAATGATTTCAACAGTCTACCAGTTCCATTCATTGTTCTACTTGTCGAAATTTACAAATAATTTCCTTTAAAGGATTAACAATGGGGCTCGTTGTTCACTTCAACTTGAAGAACAAAAAATTGGCGAATTGTACTGTTTGGATGCTTTTCATATATGTTTCTTAGACTATATAGAAGCAATATATACAATGATTTCAACCGTCTACCTGTTCCATTGATTGTTCTACTTGTCGAAAGTTACAAATAATTGCCGATAAAGGATTAACCATTGGGGCTCATTGTTCACTTATACTTGAAAAACAAAAAATTGGCGAATTGTACTGTTTGGATGCTTTGCATATATGTCTCTTAGACTATATAGAAGCAATATATACAATGATTTCAACCGTCTACCTATTCCATTCATTGTTCTACTTGTCGAAAGTTACAAATAATTACCGATAAAAGATTAACCATTGGGGCTCATTGTTCACTTAAACTTGAAGATCAAAAAATTCGCGAATTGTACTGTTTGGATGCTTTGCATATATGTTTCTTAGACTATATAGAAGCAATATATACAAAGATTTCCAGCGGCTACCTGTTCCATTCATTGTTCTACTTGTCGCAAGTTACAAATAATTTCCGTTAAAGTACTAACAATGGGGCTCGTAGTTCACTTAAACTTGAAGAACAAAAAATTGGCGAATGGGACTGTTTGGATGCTTTGCATATATGTTTCTTAGACTATATAGAAGCAATATATACATAGATTTCAACCGTCTACCTATTCCATTCATTGTCCTACTTGTCGAAATTTACAAATAATTTCCTTTAAAGGATTAACAATGGGGCTCGTTGTTCACTTACACTTGAAGAACAAAAAATTGGCGAATGATACTGTTTGGATGCTTTGCATATATGTTTCGTATACTATATAGAAGCAATATATACAAAGATTTCAACCGCATACCTGCCCCATTCATTGTTCTACTTGTCGAAAATTACGAATAATTTCCATTAAAGTGTTAACAATGGGGCTCGTAGTTCACTTAAACTTGAAGATCAAATAATTGGCGAATTATACTGTTTGGACGCTTTGCATATATGTTTCTTAGACTATATAGAAGCAATATATACAATGATTTCAACAGTCTACCTGTTCCATTCATTGTTCTACTTGTCGAAAGTTACAAATAATTTCCGATAACGGATTAACCATTGGGGCTCATTGTTCATTTAAACTTGAAGATCAAAAAATTGGCGATTGTTACTGTTTAGATGCTTTGCATATAGGTTTCGTAGACTATATAGAAGCAACATATACAAAGATTTCAACCGTCTACCTGTACTATTCATTGTTCTACTTGTAGAAAGTTACAAATAATTTCCGTTAAAGTATTAACAATGGGGCTCGTAGTTCACTTAAACTTGAAGATCAAATAATTGGCGAATTTTACTGTTTGGACGCTGTGCATATATGTTTCTTAGACTATATAGAAGCAATATATACAATGATTTCAACAGTCTACCTGTTCCATTCATTGTTCTACTTGTCGAAATTTACAAATAATTTCCTTTAAAGGATTAATAATGGGGCTCGTAGTTCACTTAAACTGGAAGAACAAAAAATTGACGAATGGTACTGTTTGGATGCTTTGCATATATGTTTCTTAGATTATATAGACGCAATATATACAAGGATTTCAACCGTCTACCTGTTCCATTCATTGTTCTACTTGTCGGAAGTTACAAATAATTACCGATAAAGGATTAACCATTGGGGCTCATTGTTCACTTAAACTTGAAGAACAAAAAATTGGCGACTGGTACTGTTTGGATGCGTTGCATATATGTTTCTTAGACTATATAGAAGCAATATATAAAAAGATTTCAACCGTCTACCAGTTCCATTCATTGTTCTACTTGTCGCAAGTTACAAATAATTTCCGTTAAAGTATTAACATTGGGGCTCGTTGTTCACTTAAACTTGAAGAACAATAAATTGGCGAATTGTACTGTTTGGATGCTTTGCATATATGTTTCTTAGACTATATAGAAGCAATATATACAATGATTTCAACCGTCTACCTATTCCATTCATTGTTCTACTTGCCGAAATTTACAAATAATTTTCTTTAAAGGATTAACAATGGGGCTCGTAGTTCACTTAAACTTGAAGAACAAAAAATTGGCGAATCGTACTGTTTGGATGCTTTGAATATATGTTTCTTATATTATATAGAAACAATATATACAAATATTTCAACCGTCTACCTGTTCCATTCATTGTTCTACTTGTCGAAAGTTACAAATAATTTCCGATAAAGGATTAACCATTGGGGCTCATTGTTCACTTAAACTTGAAGAACAAAAAATTGGCGACTGGTACTGTTTGGATGCGTTGCATATATGTTTCTTAGACTATTTAGAAGCAATATATACAATGATTTCAACAGTCTACCTGTTCCATTCATTGTTCTACTTGTCGAAATTTATAAATAATTTCCGTTAAAGGATTTACAATGGGGCTCGTAGTTCACTTAAACTTGAAGAACAAAAAATTAGCGAATGGTACAGTTTGGATGCTTTGCATATATGTTTCTTAGACTATATAGAAGCAATATATACAAAGATTTCAACCGGCTACCTGTTCCATTCATTGTTCTACTTGTCGCAAGTTACAAATAATTTCCGTTAAAGTACTAACAATGGGGCTCGTAGTTCACTTAAACTTGAAGAACAAAAAATTGGCGCATTGTACTGTTTGGATGCTTTGCATATATGTTTCTTAGACTATATAGAAGCAATATATACAATGTTTTCAACCGTCTACCTATTCCATTCATTGTGCTACTTTCCGAAATTTACAAATAATTTCCTTTAAATGATTAACAATAGGGCTCGTAGTTCACTTAAACTTGAAGAACAAAAAATTGGCGAATTGTACTGTTTGGATGCTTTGCATATATGTTTCTTAGACTATATAGAAGCAATATATACAATGTTTTCAACCGTCTACCTATTCCATTCATTGTTCTACTTGCCGAAATTTACAAATAATTTCCTTTAAATGATTAACAATGGGGCTCGTAGTTCACTTAAACTTGAAGAGCAAAAAATTGGCGAATTGTACTGTTTGGACGCTTTGCATATATGTTTCTTGGACTATATAGAAGCAATACATACAATGATTTCAACAGTCTACCTGTTCCATTCATTGTTCTACTTGTCGAAATTTACAAACAATTTCCGATAAAGGATTAACAATGGGGCTCATTGTTCACTTAAACTTGAAGAACAAAAAATTGGCGAATGGTACTGTTTGGATGCTTTGCATATATGTTTCTTAGACTATATGGAAGCAATATATACAAAGATTTCAACCGTCTACGTGTTCCAATCATTGTTCTACTTGTAGAAAGTTACAATTAATTTCCGTTAAAGGATTAACAATGGGGCTCGTAGTTCACTTAAACTTGAAGAACAAAAAATTGGCGAATGGTACTGTTTGGATGCTTTGCATATATGTTTCTTAGACTATATAGAAGGAATATATACAAAGAATTCAACCGTCTACCTGTTCCATTCATTGTTCTGCTTGTCGAAAATTACAAATAATTTCCTTTAAAGGATTAACAATGGGGCTCGTAGTTCACTTAAACTTGAAGAACAAAAAATTGGCGAATGGTACTGTTTGGATGCTTTGCATATATGTTTCTTAGATTATATAGAAGCAATATATACAAAGATTTCAACCGTCCACATGATCCATTCATTGTTCTACTTGTCGAAATTTACAAATAATTTCCTTTAAAGGATTAACAATGGGGCTCGTAGTTCACTTAAACTTGAAGAACAAAAAATTGGCGACTGGTACTGTTTGGATGCTTTGCATATAGGTTTCTTAGACTATATAGAAGCAACATATACAAAGATTTCAACCGTCTACCTGTTCTATTCATTGTTCTTCTTGTTGAAAGTTACAAATAATTTCCGTTTCATGATTATCAATGGGCCTCGTTGTTCACTTAAACTTGAAGAACAAAAAATTGGCGACTGGTACTGTTTGGATGCGTTGCATATATGTTTCTTAGACTATATAGAAGCAATATATAAAAAGATTTCAACCGTCTACCAGTTCCATTCATTGTTCTACTTGTCGAAAGTTACAAATAATTTCCTTTAAATGATTAACAATGGGGCTCATTGTTCACTTAAACTTGAAGAACAAAAAATTGGCGAATGGTTCTGTTTGGATGCTTTGCATATATGTTTCTTAGACTATATAGAAGCAATATATACATTGATTTCAAACGTCTACCTGTTCCACTCATTGTTCTACTTGTCGAAAGTTACAAATAATTTCCTTTAAAGGATTAACAATGGGGCTCGTAGTTCACTTAAACTTGAAGAACAAAAAATTGGCGACTGGTACTGTTTGGATGCGTTGCATATATGTTTCTTAGACTATATAGAAGCAATATATACAATGATTTCAACCGTCTACCTATTCCATTCATTGTTCTACTTGCCGAAATTTACGAATAATTTCCTTTAAAGGATTAACAATGGGGCTCGTAGTTCACTTAAACTTGAAGAGCAAAAAATTGTCGAATTGTACTGTTTGGATGCTTTGCATATATGTTTCTTAGACTATATAGAAGCAATATATACAATGATTTCAACCGTCTACCTGTTCCATACATTGTTCTACTTGTCGAAAGTTACAAATAATTTCCGTTAAGGGATTAACAATGGGGATCGTAGTTTACTTAAACTTGAAGAACAAAAAATTGGCGAATTGTACTGTTTGGATGCTTTGCATATATGTTTCTTAGACTATATAGAAGCAATATATACAATGATTTCAACCGTCTACCTGATCAAATCATTGTTCTACTTGTCGAAATTTACAAATAATTTCCTTTAAAGGATTAACAATGGGGCTCATTGTTCACTTAAACTTGAAGAACAAAAAATTGGCGAATTGTACTGTTTGGATGCTTTGCATATATGTTTCTTAGACTATATAGAAGCAATATATACAAAGATTTCAACCGGCTACCAGTTCCATTCATTGTTCTACTTGTCGAAATTTACAAATAATTTCCGATAAAGGATTAACCATTGGGGCTCATTGTTCACTTAAACTTGAAGAACAAAAAATTGGCGAATTGTACTGTTTGGATGCTTTGCATATATGTTTCTTAGACTATATAGAAGCAATATATACAAAGATTTCAACCGGCTACCAGTTCCATTCATTGTTCTACTTGTCGAAATTTACCAATAATTTCCGATAAAGGATTAACCATTGGGGCTCATTGTTCACTTAAACTTGAAGAACAAAAAATTGGCGAATTGTACTGTTTGAATGCTTTGCATATATGTTTCTTAGACTATATAGAAGCAATATATACAAAGATTTCAACCGTCTACCTGTTCCATTCATTGTTCTACTTGTCGAAAGTTACAAATAATTTCCTTTAAAGGATTAACATTGGGGCTCGTTGTTCACTTAAACTTGAAGAACAATAAATTGGCGAATTGTACTGTTTGGATGCTTTGCATATATGTTTCTTAGACTATATAGAAGCAATATATACAAAGATTTCAACCGTCTACCTGTTCCATTCATTGTTCTACTTGTCGAAAGTTACAAATAATTTCCTTTAAAGGATTTACAATGGGGCTCGTAGTTCACTTAAACTTGAAGAACAAAAAATTGGCGATTGTTACTGTTTAGATGCTTTGCATATAGGATTCTTAGACTATATAGAAGCAATATATACAAAGATTTCAACCGTCTACCTGTTCCATTCATTGTTCTACTTGTCGAAATTTACAAATAATTTCCTTTAAAGGATTAACAATGGGGCTCATTGTTCACTTAAACTTGAAGATCAAAAAATTGGCGAATTGTACTGTTTGGATGCTTTGCATATATGTTTCTTAGATTATATAGACGCAATATATACAAGGATTTCAACCGTCTACCTGTTCCATTCATTGTTCTACTTGTCGAAAGTTACAAATAATTTCCGATAAAGGATTAACCATTGGGGCTCATTGTTCACTTAAACTTGAAGAACAAAAAATTGGCGAATTGTACTGTTTGGCTGCTTTGCTTACATGTTTCTTAGATTATATGGAAGCAATATATACAAAGATTTCAACCGTCTACGTGTTCCAATCATTGTTCACTTGTCGAAATGTACAAATAATTTCCTTTAAAGGATTAACAACGGGGCTTGTTGTTCTCTTAAACTTGAAGAACAATAAATTGGCGAATTGTACTGTTTGGATGCTTTGCATATATGTTTCTTAGACTATATGGAAGCAATATATACAAAGATTTCAACAGACTACCTGTTCTATTCATTGTTCTACTTGTAGAAACTTATAAATAATTTCCCTTTCATGATTATCAATGGGGCTCGTAGTTCACTTAAACTTGAAGATAAAAAAATTGGCGAATTGTACTGTTTGGATCCTTTGCATATATGTTTCTTAGACTATATAGAAGCATTATATAGAAAGATTTCAACCGCCTACCTGTTCCATTCATTGTTCTACTTGTCGAAATTTACAAATAATTTCCTTTAAAGCATTAACAATAGGGCTCGTTGTTCACTTAAACTTGAAGAACAATAAATGGCGAATTGTACTGTTTGGATGCTTTGCATATATGTTTCTTCGACTATATAGAAGCAATATATACAAAGATTTCAACCAACTACGTGTTCCAATCATTGTTCTACTTGTCGAAATTTACAAATAATTTCCTTTAACGGATTAACAATGGGGCTCGTTGTTCTCTTAAACTTGAAGAACAATAAATGGCGAATTGTACTGTTTGGATGCTTTGCATATATGTTTCTTAGACTATATGGAAGCAATATATACAAAGATTTCACCCGTCTACGTGTTCCAATCATTGTTCTACTTGCAGAAAGTTACAAATAATTTCCATTTCATGATTATCAATGGGGCTCGCTGTTCATTTAAACTTGAAGATAAAAAAATTGGCGATTGTTACTGTTTAGATGCTTTGCATATAGGTTCCTTAGACTATATAGAAGCAATATATACAAAGATTTCAACCGTCTACCTGTTCCATTCATTGTTCTACTTGACGAAATTTACAAATAATTTCCTTTAAAGGATTAACAATGGGGCTCGTTGTTCACTTAAACTTGAAGAACAATAAATTGGCGTATGGTACTGTTTGGATTATTTGCACATATGTTTCATAGACTATATAGAAGCAATATATACAAAGATTTCAACCGTCTACCTGTTCCATTCATTGTTCTACTTGACGAAATTTACAAATAATTTCCTTTAAAGGATTAACAATAGGGCTCGTTGTTCACTTAAACTTGAAGAACAATAAATTGGCGTATGGTACTGTTTGGATTCTTTGCATATATGTTTCTTAGACTATATAGAAGCAATATATACAAATATTTCAACCGTCTACCTGTTCCAATCACTGTTCTACTTGTCGAAATTTACAAATAATTTCCTTTAAAGGATTAACAATGGGGCTCGTTGTTCACTTAAACTTGAAGAACAAAAAATTGGCGAATGGTACTGTTTGGATGCTTTGCATATATGTTTCTTAGATTATATAGAAGCAATATATACAATGATTTCAACAGTCTACCTGTACTATTCATTGTTCTACTTGTAGAAAGTTACAAATAATTTCCATTTCATGATTATCAATGGGCCTCGTTGTTCACTTAAACTTGAAGAACAAAAAATTGGCGACTGGTACTGTTTGGATGCGTTGCATATATGTTTCTTAGACTATATAGAAGCAATATATAAAAAGATTTCAACCGTCTACCAGTTCCATTCATTGTTCTACTTGTCGAAAGTTACAAATAATTTCCTTTAAATGATTAACAATGGGGCTCATTGTTCACTTAAACTTGAAGAACAAATAATTGGCGAATGGTTCTGTTTGGATGCTTTGCATATATGTTTCTTAGATTATATAGAAGCAATATATACATTGATTTCAACCGGCTACCTGTACCATTCATTGTTCTACTTGGCGAAATTTACAAATAATTTCCTTTAAAGGACTAACAATGGGGATCGTAGTTTACTTAAACTTGAAGATCAAATAATTGGCGAATTGTACTGTTTGGATGCTTTGCATATATGTTTCTTAGACTATATAGAAGCAATATATACAATGATTTCAACCGGCTACCTGTTCCATTCATTGTTCTACTTGTCGCAAGTTACAAATAATTTCCATTAAAGTTCTAACAATGGGGCTCGTAGTTCACTTACACTTGAAGATCAAATAATTGGCGAATTGTACTGTTTGGACGCTTTGCATATATGTTTCTTAGATTATATAGAAGCAATATATACATTGATTTCAACCGGCTACCTGTACCATTCATTGTTCTACTTGGCGAAATTTACAAATAATTTCCTTTAAAGGACTAACAATGGGGATCGTAGTTTACTTAAACTTGAAGATCAAATAATTGGCGAATTGTACTGTTTGGACGATTTGCATATATGTTTCTTAGACTATATAGAAGCAATATATACAAAGATTTCAACAGTCTACCTGTTCCATTCATTGTTCTACTTGTCGAAATTTACAAATAATTTCCTTTAAAGGATTAATAATGGGGCTCGTAGTTCACTAGAACTGGAAGAACAAAAAATTGGCGAATGGTACTGTTTGGATGCTTTGCATATATGTTTCTTAGATTATATAGACGCAATATATACAAGGATTTCAACCGTCTACCTGTTCCATTCATTGTTCTACTTGTCGGAAGTTACAAATAATTACCGATAAAGGATTAACCATTGGGGCTCATTGTTCACTTAAACTTGAAGAACAAAAAATTGGCGACTGGTACTGTTTGGATGCGTTGCATATATGTTTCTTAGACTATATAGAAGCAATATATAAAAAGATTTCAACCGTCTACCAGTTCCATTCATTGTTCTACTTGTCGCAAGTTACAAATAATTTCCGTTAAAGTATTAACATTGGGGCTCGTTGTTCACTTAAACTTGAAGAACAATAAATTGGCGAATTGTACTGTTTGGATGCTTTGCATATATGTTTCTTAGACTATATAGAAGCAATATATACAATGATTTCAACCGTCTACCTATTCCATTCATTGTTCTACTTGCCGAAATTTACAAATAATTTTCTTTAAAGGATTAACAATGGGGCTCGTAGTTCACTTAAACTTGAAGAACAAAAAATTGGCGAATCGTACTGTTTGGATGCTTTGAATATATGTTTCTTATATTATATAGAAACAATATATACAAATATTTCAACCGTCTACCTGTTCCATTCATTGTTCTACTTGTCGAAAGTTACAAATAATTTCCGATAAAGGATTAACCATTGGGGCTCATTGTTCACTTAAACTTGAAGAACAAAAAATTGGCGACTGGTACTGTTTGGATGCGTTGCATATATGTTTCTTAGACTATTTAGAAGCAATATATACAATGATTTCAACAGTCTACCTGTTCCATTCATTGTTCTACTTGTCGAAATTTATAAATAATTTCCGTTAAAGGATTTACAATGGGGCTCGTAGTTCACTTAAACTTGAAGAACAAAAAATTAGCGAATGGTACAGTTTGGATGCTTTGCATATATGTTTCTTAGACTATATAGAAGCAATATATACAAAGATTTCAACCGGCTACCTGTTCCATTCATTGTTCTACTTGTCGCAAGTTACAAATAATTTCCGTTAAAGTACTAACAATGGGGCTCGTAGTTCACTTAAACTTGAAGAACAAAAAATTGGCGCATTGTACTGTTTGGATGCTTTGCATATATGTTTCTTAGACTATATAGAAGCAATATATACAATGTTTTCAACCGTCTACCTATTCCATTCATTGTGCTACTTTCCGAAATTTACAAATAATTTCCTTTAAATGATTAACAATAGGGCTCGTAGTTCACTTAAACTTGAAGAACAAAAAATTGGCGAATTGTACTTTTTGGATGCTTTGCATATATGTTTCTTAGACTATATAGAAGCAATATATACAATGTTTTCAACCGTCTACCTATTCCATTCATTGTTCTACTTGCCGAAATTTACAAATAATTTCCTTTAAATGATTAACAATGGGGCTCGTAGTTCACTTAAACTTGAAGAGCAAAAAATTGGCGAATTGTACTGTTTGGACGCTTTGCATATATGTTTCTTGGACTATATAGAAGCAATACATACAATGATTTCAACAGTCTACCTGTTCCATTCATTGTTCTACTTGTCGAAATTTACAAACAATTTCCGATAAAGGATTAACAATGGGGCTCATTGTTCACTTAAACTTGAAGAACAAAAAATTGGCGAATGGTACTGTTTGGATGCTTTGCATATATGTTTCTTAGACTATATGGAAGCAATATATACAAAGATTTCAACCGTCTACGTGTTCCAATCATTGTTCTACTTGTAGAAAGTTACAATTAATTTCCGTTAAAGGATTAACAATGGGGCTCGTAGTTCACTTAAACTTGAAGAACAAAAAATTGGCGAATGGTACTGTTTGGATGCTTTGCATATATGTTTCTTAGACTATATAGAAGGAATATATACAAAGAATTCAACCGTCTACCTGTTCCATTCATTGTTCTACTTGCCGAAATTTACAAATAATTTTCTTTAAAGGATTAACAATGGGGCTCGTAGTTCACTTAAACTTGAAGAACAAAAAATTGGCGAATCGTACTGTTTGGATGCTTTGAATATATGTTTCTTATATTATATAGAAACAATATATACAAATATTTCAACCGTCTACCTGTTCCATTCATTGTTCTACTTGTCGAAAGTTACAAATAATTTCCGATAAAGGATTAACCATTGGGGCTCATTGTTCACTTAAACTTGAAGAACAAAAAATTGGCGACTGGTACTGTTTGGATGCGTTGCATATATGTTTCTTAGACTATTTAGAAGCAATATATACAATGATTTCAACAGTCTACCTGTTCCATTCATTGTTCTACTTGTCGAAATTTATAAATAATTTCCGTTAAAGGATTTACAATGGGGCTCGTAGTTCACTTAAACTTGAAGAACAAAAAATTAGCGAATGGTACAGTTTGGATGCTTTGCATATATGTTTCTTAGACTATATAGAAGCAATATATACAAAGATTTCAACCGGCTACCTGTTCCATTCATTGTTCTACTTGTCGCAAGTTACAAATAATTTCCGTTAAAGTACTAACAATGGGGCTCGTAGTTCACTTAAACTTGAAGAACAAAAAATTGGCGCATTGTACTGTTTGGATGCTTTGCATATATGTTTCTTAGACTATATAGAAGCAATATATACAATGTTTTCAACCGTCTACCTATTCCATTCATTGTGCTACTTTCCGAAATTTACAAATAATTTCCTTTAAATGATTAACAATAGGGCTCGTAGTTCACTTAAACTTGAAGAACAAAAAATTGGCGAATTGTACTTTTTGGATGCTTTGCATATATGTTTCTTAGACTATATAGAAGCAATATATACAATGTTTTCAACCGTCTACCTATTCCATTCATTGTTCTACTTGCCGAAATTTACAAATAATTTCCTTTAAATGATTAACAATGGGGCTCGTAGTTCACTTAAACTTGAAGAGCAAAAAATTGGCGAATTGTACTGTTTGGACGCTTTGCATATATGTTTCTTGGACTATATAGAAGCAATACATACAATGATTTCAACAGTCTACCTGTTCCATTCATTGTTCTACTTGTCGAAATTTACAAACAATTTCCGATAAAGGATTAACAATGGGGCTCATTGTTCACTTAAACTTGAAGAACAAAAAATTGGCGAATGGTACTGTTTGGATGCTTTGCATATATGTTTCTTAGACTATATGGAAGCAATATATACAAAGATTTCAACCGTCTACGTGTTCCAATCATTGTTCTACTTGTAGAAAGTTACAATTAATTTCCGTTAAAGGATTAACAATGGGGCTCGTAGTTCACTTAAACTTGAAGAACAAAAAATTGGCGAATGGTACTGTTTGGATGCTTTGCATATATGTTTCTTAGACTATATAGAAGGAATATATACAAAGAATTCAACCGTCTACCTGTTCCATTCATTGTTCTGCTTGTCGAAAATTACAAATAATTTCCTTTAAAGGATTAACAATGGGGCTCGTAGTTCACTTAAACTTGAAGAACAAAAAATTGGCGAATGGTACTGTTTGGATGCTTTGCATATATGTTTCTTAGATTATATAGAAGCAATATATACAAAGATTTCAACCGTCCACATGATCCATTCATTGTTCTACTTGTCGAAATTTACAAATAATTTCCTTTAAAGGATTAACAATGGGCCTCGTTGTTCACTTAAACTTGAAGAACAAAAAATTGGCGACTGGTACTGTTTGGATGCGTTGCATATATGTTTCTTAGACTATATAGAAGCAATATATAAAAAGATTTCAACCGTCTACCAGTTCCATTCATTGTTCTACTTGTCGAAAGTTACAAATAATTTCCTTTAAATGATTAACAATGGGGCTCATTGTTCACTTAAACTTGAAGAACAAAAAATTGGCGAATGGTTCTGTTTGGATGCTTTGCATATATGTTTCTTAGACTATATAGAAGCAATATATACATTGATTTCAAACGGCTACCTGTTCCACTCATTGTTCTACTTGTCGAAAGTTACAAATAATTTCCTTTAAAGGATTAACAATGGGGCTCGTAGTTCACTTAAACTTGAAGAACAAAAAATTGGCGACTGGTACTGTTTGGATGCGTTGCATATATGTTTCTTAGACTATATAGAAGCAATATATACAATGATTTCAACCGTCTACCTATTCCATTCATTGTTCTACTTGCCGAAATTTACGAATAATTTCCTTTAAAGGATTAACAATGGGGCTCGTAGTTCACTTAAACTTGAAGAGCAAAAAATTGTCGAATTGTACTGTTTGGATGCTTTGCATATATGTTTCTTAGACTATATAGAAGCAATATATACAATGATTTCAACCGTCTACCTGTTCCATACATTGTTCTACTTGTCGAAAGTTACAAATAATTTCCGTTAAGGGATTAACAATGGGGATCGTAGTTTACTTAAACTTGAAGAACAAAAAATTGGCGAATTGTACTGTTTGGATGCTTTGCATATATGTTTCTTAGACTATATAGAAGCAATATATACAATGATTTCAACCGTCTACCTGATCAAATCATTGTTCTACTTGTCGAAATTTACAAATAATTTCCTTTAAAGGATTAACAATGGGGCTCATTGTTCACTTAAACTTGAAGAACAAAAAATTGGCGAATTGTACTGTTTGGATGCTTTGCATATATGTTTCTTAGACTATATAGAAGCAATATATACAAAGATTTCAACCGGCTACCAGTTCCATTCATTGTTCTACTTGTCGAAATTTACAAATAATTTCCGATAAAGGATTAACCATTGGGGCTCATTGTTCACTTAAACTTGAAGAACAAAAAATTGGCGAATTGTACTGTTTGGATGCTTTGCATATATGTTTCTTAGACTATATAGAAGCAATATATACAAAGATTTCAACCGGCTACCAGTTCCATTCATTGTTCTACTTGTCGAAATTTACCAATAATTTCCGATAAAGGATTAACCATTGGGGCTCATTGTTCACTTAAACTTGAAGAACAAAAAATTGGCGAATTGTACTGTTTGGATGCTTTGCATATATGTTTCTTAGACTATATAGAAGCAATATATACAATGATTTCAACCGTCTACCTATTCCATTCATTGTTCTACTTGCCGAAATTTACAAATAATTTTCTTTAAAGGATTAACAATGGGGCTCGTAGTTCACTTAAACTTGAAGAACAAAAAATTGGCGAATCGTACTGTTTGGATGCTTTGAATATATGTTTCTTATATTATATAGAAACAATATATACAAATATTTCAACCGTCTACCTGTTCCATTCATTGTTCTACTTGTCGAAAGTTACAAATAATTTCCGATAAAGGATTAACCATTGGGGCTCATTGTTCACTTAAACTTGAAGAACAAAAAATTGGCGACTGGTACTGTTTGGATGCGTTGCATATATGTTTCTTAGACTATTTAGAAGCAATATATACAATGATTTCAACAGTCTACCTGTTCCATTCATTGTTCTACTTGTCGAAATTTATAAATAATTTCCGTTAAAGGATTTACAATGGGGCTCGTAGTTCACTTAAACTTGAAGAACAAAAAATTAGCGAATGGTACAGTTTGGATGCTTTGCATATATGTTTCTTAGACTATATAGAAGCAATATATACAAAGATTTCAACCGGCTACCTGTTCCATTCATTGTTCTACTTGTCGCAAGTTACAAATAATTTCCGTTAAAGTACTAACAATGGGGCTCGTAGTTCACTTAAACTTGAAGAACAAAAAATTGGCGCATTGTACTGTTTGGATGCTTTGCATATATGTTTCTTGGACTATATAGAAGCAATACATACAATGATTTCAACAGTCTACCTGTTCCATTCATTGTTCTACTTGTCGAAATTTACAAACAATTTCCGATAAAGGATTAACAATGGGGCTCATTGTTCACTTAAACTTGAAGAACAAAAAATTGGCGAATGGTACTGTTTGGATGCTTTGCATATATGTTTCTTAGACTATATAGAAGCAATATATACAATGTTTTCAACCGTCTACCTATTCCATTCATTGTTCTACTTGCCGAAATTTACAAATAATTTCCTTTAAATGATTAACAATGGGGCTCGTAGTTCACTTAAACTTGAAGAGCAAAAAATTGGCGAATTGTACTGTTTGGACGCTTTGCATATATGTTTCTTGGACTATATAGAAGCAATACATACAATGATTTCAACAGTCTACCTGTTCCATTCATTGTTCTACTTGTCGAAATTTACAAACAATTTCCGATAAAGGATTAACAATGGGGCTCATTGTTCACTTAAACTTGAAGAACAAAAAATTGGCGAATGGTACTGTTTGGATGCTTTGCATATATGTTTCTTAGACTATATGGAAGCAATATATACAAAGATTTCAACCGTCTACGTGTTCCAATCATTGTTCTACTTGTAGAAAGTTACAATTAATTTCCGTTAAAGGATTAACAATGGGGCTCGTAGTTCACTTAAACTTGAAGAACAAAAAATTGGCGAATGGTACTGTTTGGATGCTTTGCATATATGTTTCTTAGACTATATAGAAGGAATATATACAAAGAATTCAACCGTCTACCTGTTCCATTCATTGTTCTGCTTGTCGAAAATTACAAATAATTTCCTTTAAAGGATTAACAATGGGGCTCGTAGTTCACTTAAACTTGAAGAACAAAAAATTGGCGAATGGTACTGTTTGGATGCTTTGCATATATGTTTCTTAGATTATATAGAAGCAATATATACAAAGATTTCAACCGTCCACATGATCCATTCATTGTTCTACTTGTCGAAATTTACAAATAATTTCCTTTAAAGGATTAACAATGGGCCTCGTTGTTCACTTAAACTTGAAGAACAAAAAATTGGCGAATTGTACTGTTTGGATGCTTTGCATAGATGTTTCTTAGACTATTTAGAAGCAATATATAGAAAGATTTCACCCGTCTACCTGTACTATTCATTGTTCTACTTGTGGAAAGTTACAAATAGTTTCCATTTAATGATTATCAATGGGGCTCGCTGTTCACTTAAACTTGAAGAACAAAAAATTGGCGAATTGTACTGTTTGGATGCTTTGCATATATGTTTCTTAGACTATATAGAAGCAATATATACAATGATTTCAACCGTCTACCTATTCCATTCATTGTTCTACTTGCCGAAATTTACAAATAATTTCCTTTAAAGGATTAACAATGGGGCTCGTAGTTCACTTAAACTTGAAGAGCAAAAAATTGTCGAATTGTACTGTTTGGATGCTTTGCATATATGTTTCTTAGACTATATAGAAGCAATATATACAATGATTTCAACCGTCTACCTGTTCCATACATTGTTCTACTTGTCGAAAGTTACAAATAATTTCCGTTAAGGGATTAACAATGGGGATCGTAGTTTACTTAAACTTGAAGAACAAAAAATTGGCGAATTGTACTGTTTGGATGCTTTGCATATATGTTTCTTAGACTATATAGAAGCAATATATACAATGATTTCAACAGTCTACCTGTTCCATTCATTGTTCTACTTGTCGAAATTTACAAATAATTTCCTTTAAAGGATTAACAATGGGGCTCATTGTTCACTTAAACTTGAAGAACAAAAAATTGGCGAATTGTACTGTTTGGATGCTTTGCATATATGTTTCTTAGACTATATAGAAGCAATATATACAATGATTTCAACAGTCTACCTGTTCCATTCATTGTTCTACTTGTCGAAATTTACAAATAATTTCCGTTAAAGGATTAACAATGGGGCTAGTAGTTGACTTAAACTTGAAGAACAAAAAATTGGCGAATTGTACTGTTTGGATGCTTTGCATATATGTTTCGTAGACTATATAGAAGCAATATATACAATTTTTTCAACCGTCTACATGATCCATTCATTGTTCTACTTGTCGAAATTTACAAATAATTTCCTTTAAAGGATTAACAATGGGGCTCATTGTTCACTTAAACTTGAAGAACAAAAAATTGGCGAATTGTACTGTTTGGATGCTTTGCATATATGTTTCTTGGACTATATAGAAGCAATATATACAAAGATTTCAACCGTCTACCTGTTCCATTCATTGTTCTACTTGTCGAAAGTTACTATTAATTTCCGTTAAAGGATTAACAATGGGGCTCGTAGTTGACTTAAACTTGAAGAACAAAAAATTGGCGAATTGTACTGTTTGGATGCTTTGCATATATGTTTCGTAGACTATATAGAAGCAATACATACAATTTTTTCAACCGTCTACATGATCCATTCATTGTTCTACTTGTCGAAATTTACAAATAATTTCCTTTAAAGGATTAACAATGGGGCTCGTAGTTCACTTAAACTTGAAGAACAAAAAATTGGCGAATTGTACTGTTTGGATGCTTTGCATATATGTTTTTTAGACTATATAGAAGCAATATATACAATGATTTCAACAGTCTACCTGTTCCATTCATTGTTCTACTTGTCGAAATTTACAAATAATTTCCTTTAAAGGATTAACAATGGGGCTCGCAGTTCACTTAAACTTGAAGAACAAAAAATTGGCGAATGGTACTGTTTGGATGCTTTGCATATATGTTTCTTAGACTATATAGAAGCAATATATACAAAGATTTCAACCGTCTACCTGTTCCATTCATTGTTCTACTTGTCGAAAGTTACAAATAATTTCCTTTAAAGGATTAACAATGGGGCTCGTTGTTCACTTAAACTTGAAGAACAATAAATTGGCGAATTGTACTGTTTGGATGCTTTGCATATATGTTTCTTAGACTATATAGAAGCAATATATACAAAGATTTCAACCGTCTACCTGTTCCATTCATTGTTCTACTTGTCGAAAGTTACAATTAATTTCCGTTAAAGGATTAACAATGGGGCTCGTAGTTCACTTAAACTTGAAGTACAAAAAATTGGCGAATTGTACTGTTTGGATGCTTTGCATATATGTTTCGTAGACTATATAGAAGCAATATATACAATTTTTTCAACCGTCTACAAGATCCATTCATTGTTCTACTTGTCGAAATTTACAAATAATTTCCTTTAAAGGATTAACAATGGGGCTCGTAGTTCACTTAAACTTGAAGAACAAAAAATTGGCGAATTGTACTGTTTGGATGCTTTGCATAGATGTTTCTTAGACTATTTAGAAGCAATATATAGAAAGATTTCACCCGTCTACCTGTACTATTCATTGTTCTACTTGTCGAAATTTACAAATAATTTCCGATAAAGGATTAACCATTGGGGCTCATTGTTCACTTAAACTTGAAGTACAATAAATTGGCGAATTGTACTGTTTGGATGCTTTGCATATATGTTTCTTAGACTATATAGAAGCAATATATACAAAGATTTCAACCGTCTACCTGTTCCATTCATTGTTCTACTTGTCGAAAGTTACAATTAATTTCCGTTAAAGGATTAACAATGGGGCTCGTAGTTCACTTAAACTTGAAGTACAAAAAATAGGCGAATTGTACTGTTTGGATGCTTTGCATATATGTTTCTTAGACTATATAGACGCAATATATACAAGGATTTCAACCGTCTACCTGTTCCATTCATTGTTCTACTTGTCGAAAATTACAAATAATTTCCGATAAAGGATTAACAATGGGGCTCATTGTTCACTTAAACTTGAAGGACAAAAAATAGGCGAATTGTACTGTTTGGATGCTTTGCATATATGTTTCTTAGACTATATAGACGCAATATATACAAGGATTTCAACCGTCTACCTGTTCCATTCATTGTTCTACTTGTCGAAAATTACAAATAATTTCCGATAAAGGATTAACAATGGGGCTCATTGTTCACTTAAACTTGAAGGACAAAAAATTGGCGAATTGTACTGTTTGGATGCTTTGCATATATGTTTCTTAGACTATATAGAAGCAATATATACAATGATTTCAACCGTCTACCTCTTCCATTCATTGTTCTACTTGCCGAAATTTACGAATAATTTCCTTTAAAGGATTAACAATGGGGCTCGTAGTTCACTTAAACTTGAAGAGCAAAAAATTGTCGAATTGTACTGTTTGGATGCTTTGCATATATGTTTCTTAGACTATATAGAAGCAATATATACAATGATTTCAACCGTCTACCTGTTCCATACATTGTTCTACTTGTCGAAAGTTACAAATAATTTCCGTTAAGGGATTAACAATGGGGATCGTAGTTTACTTAAACTTGAAGAACAAAAAATTGGCGTCTGGTACTGTTTGTATGCTTTGCATATATGTTTCTTAGACTATATAGAAGCAATATATACAAAGATTTCAACCGTCTACCTGTTCCATTCATTGTTCTACTTGTCGAAATTTACGAATAATTTCCTTTAACGGATTAACAATGGGGCTCGTTGTTCGCTTAAACTTGAAGAACAAAAAATTGGCGAATTGTACTGTTTGCATGCTTTGCATGTATGTTTCTTAGACAATATAGAAGCAATATATACACTGATTTCAACCGTCTACCTTTTCCATTCATTGTTCTACTTGTCGAAATTGACAAATAATTTCCTTTAAAGAATTAACAATGGGGCTCGTAGTTCACGTAAACTTGAAGAACAAAAAAAATTGGCGAATTGTATTGTTTGGATGCTTTGCATGTATGTTTCTTAGACAATATAGAAGCAATATATACACTGATTTCAACCGTCTACCTTTTCCATTCATTGTTCTACTTGTCGAAATTGACAAATAATTTCCTTTAAACGATTAACAATGGGGCTCGTAGTTCACTTAATCTTGAAGAGCAAAAAATTGGCGAATTGTACTTTTTGGATGCTTTGCATATATGTTTCTTAGACTATACAGAAGCAATATATACAAAGAGTTCAACCGTCTACCTCTTCCATTCATTATTCTACTTGTCGAAAGTTACAAATAATTTCCGGTAAAGGATTAACAATGGGGCTCGTAGTTCACTCAAAAATTGAAGAACAAAAAATTGGCGAATGGTACTGTTTGGATGCTTTGCATATATGTTTCTTAGACTATGTAGAAGCAATATATATAATGATTTCAACCGTCTACCTGTTCCATTCATTGTTCTACATGTCGAAAGTTACAAATAATTTCCGTTTCATGGTTATCAATGGGGCTCGTTGTTCACTTAATCTTGAAGAACAATTAATTGGCAAATTGTACTGTTTGGATGCTTTGCGTACATGTTTCTTAGACTATATAGAAGCAATATATACAAAGATTTCAACCGTCTACCTGTTCCATTCATTGTTCTACTTGTCAAAAGTTACAAATAATTTCCTTTAAAGGATTAACAATGGGGCTCGTAGTTCACTTAAACTTGAAGAATAAAAAATTGGCGAATGGTACTGTTTGGATGCTTTGCATATATGTTTCTTAGACTATATGAAAGCAATATATACAAAGATTTCAACCGTCTACGTGTTCCAATCATTGTTCTACTTTTCGAAATTTACAAATAATTTCCTTTAAAGGATTAACAATGGGACTCGTTGTTCACTTAAACTTGAAGAACAAAAAATTGGCGAATGGTACTCTTTGGATGCTTTGCATATATGTTTCTTAGACTATATAGAAGCAATATATACATTGATTTCAACCGTCTACCTGTTCCATTCATTGTTCTACTTGTCGAAAGTTACTATTAATTTCCGTTAAAGGATTAACAATGGGGCTCGTAGTTGACTTAAACTTGAAGAACAAAAAATTGGCGAATTGTACTGTTTGGATGCTTTGCATATATGTTTCGTAGACTATATAGAAGCAATACATACAATTTTTTCAACCGTCTACATGATCCATTCATTGTTCTACTTGTCGAAATTTACAAATAATTTCCTTTAAAGGATTAACAATGGGGCTCGTAGTTCACTTAAACTTGAAGAACAAAAAATTGTCCAATGGTACTGTTTGGATGCTTTGCATATATGTTTCTTAGACTATATAGAAGCAATATATACAAAGATTTCAACAGTCTACCTGTTCCAGTCATTGTTCTACTTGTCGAAATTTACAAATAATTTCCGTTAAAGGAATTACAATGGGGCTCGTAGTTCACTTAAACTTGTAGATCAAAAAATTGGCAAATTGTACTGTTTGGATGCTTTGCATATATGTTTCTTAGGCTATACTGAAGCAATATATACAATGTTTTCAACCGTCTACCTGTTCCATTCATTGTTCTACTTGTAGAAAGTTACAATTAATTTCCGTTAAAGGATTAACAATGGGGCTCGTAGTTCACTTAAACTTGAAGAACAAAAAATTGGCGAATGGTACTGTTTGGATGCTTTGCATATATGTTTCTTAGACTATATAGAAGCAATATATACAAAGATTTCAACCGTCTACCTGTTCCATTCATTGTTCTACTTGTCACAAGTTACAAATAATTTCCGGTAAAGGATTAACAATGGGGCTCGTAGTTCACTCAAAAATTGAAGAACAAAAAATTGGCGAATGGTACTGTTTGGATGCTTTGCATATATGTTTCTTAGACTATGTAGAAGCAATATATACAATAATTTCAACCGTCTACCTGTTCTATTCATTTTTCTACTATTAGAAAGTTACAAATAATTTCCGTTTCATGATTGTCAATGGGGCTCGTTGTTCACTTAAACTTGAAGAACAAAAAATTGGCGTCTGGTACTGTTTGGATGCTTTGCATATATGTTTCTTAGACTATATAGAAGCAATATATACAAAGATTTCAACCGTCTACCTCTTCCATTCATTGTTCTACTTGTCACAAGTTACAAATAATTTCCGTTAAAGTATTAACAATGGGGCTCGTAGTTCTCTTAAACTTGAAGAACAAAAAATTGGCGAATTGTACTGTTTGGATGCTTTGCATATATGTTTCTTAGACTATATAGAAGCAATATAAACAATGATTTCAACCGTCTACCTGTTCCATTCATTGTTCTACTTGCCGAAATTTACAAATAATTTCCTTTAAACGATTAACAATGGGGCTCGTAGTTCACTTAATCTTGAAGAGCAAAAAATTGGCGAATTGTACTGTTTGGATGCTTTGCATATATGTTTCTTAGACTATACAGAAGCAATATATTCAAAGAGTTCAACCGTCTACCTGTTCCATTCATTGTTCTACTTGTAGAAAGTTACAATTAATTTCCGTTAAAGGATTAACAATGGGGCTCGTAGTTCACTTAAACTTGAAGAACAAAAAATTGGCGAATTGTACTGTGTGGATGCTTTGCATATATGTTTCTTAGACTATGTAGAAGCAATATATACAATGATTTCAACCGTCTACCTGTTCTATTCATTTTTCTACTATTAGAAAGTTACAAATAATTTCCGTTTCATGATTATCAATGGGGCTCGTTGTTCACTTAAACTTGAAGAACAAAAAATTGGCGTCTGGTACTGTTTGGATGCTTTGCATATATGTTTCTTAGACTATATAGAAGCAATATATACAAAGATTTCAACCGTCTACCTCTTCCATTCATTATTCTACTTGTCGAAAGTTACAAATAATTTCCGGTAAAGGATTAACAATGGGGCTCGTAGTTCACTCAAAAATTGAAGAACAAAAAATTGGCGAATGGTACTGTTTGGATGCTTTGCATATAAGTTTCTTAGACTATATAGAAGCAATATATACAAAGATTTCAACCGTCTACCTGTTCCAATCATTGTTCTACTTGTCGAAATTAACAAATAATTTCCTTTAAAGCATTAACAATAGGGCTCGTTGTTCACTTAAACTTGAAGAACAATAAATTGGCGAATTGTACTGTTTGGATGCTTTGCATATATGTTTCTTAGACTATGTAGAAGCAATATATACAATGATTTCAACCGTCTACCTGTTCTATTCATTTTTCTACTATTAGAAAGTTACAAATAATTTCCGTTTCATGATTATCAATGGGGCTCGTTGTTCACTTAAACTTGAAGAACAAAAAATTGGCGTCTGGTACTGTTTGGATGCTTTGCATATATGTTTCTTAGACTATATAGAAGCAATATATACATTGATTTCAACCGTCTACCTGTTCCATTCATTGTTCTACTTGTCGCAAGTTACAAATAATTTCCGTTAAAGTATTAACAATGGGGCTCGTAGTTCACTTAAACTTGAAGATCAAATAATTGGCGAATTGTACTGTTCGGATGATATGCAGATATGTTTCTTAGACTATATAGAAGCAATATATACAATGATTTCAACCGTCTACCTGTTACATTAATTGTTCTACTTGTTGAAATTTACAAATAATTTGCTTTAAAGGATTAACAATGGGGCTCATAGTTCACTTAAACTTGAAGAACAAAAAATTGTCCAATGGTACTGTTTGGATGCTTTGCATATATGTTTCTTAGACTATATAGAAGCAATATATACAAAGATTTCAACCGTCTACCTGTTCCAGTCATTGTTCTACTTGTCGAAATTTACAAATAATTTCCGTTAAAGGAATTACAATGGGGCTCGTAGTTCACTTAAACTTGTAGATCAAAAAATTGGCAAATTGTACTGCTTGGATGCTTTGCATATATGTTTCTTAGGCTATACTGAAGCAATATATACAATGTTTTCAACCGTCTACCTGTTCCATTCATTGTTTTACTTGTCGAAAGTTACAAATAATTTCCGTTAAAGGATTAACAATGGGGATCGTAGTTCACTTAAACTTGAAGAATAAAAAATTAGCGAATGGTACTGTTTGGATGCTTTGCATATATGTTTCTTAGACTATATGGAAGCAATATATACAAAGATTTCAACCGTCTACGTGTTCCAATCATTGTTCTACTTGTAGAAAGTTACAATTAATTTCCGTTAAAGGATTAACAATGGGGCTCGTAGTTCACTTAAACTTGAAGAACAAAAAATTCGTGAATTGTACTGTTTGGATGCTTTGCATATATGTTTCGTAGATTATATAGAAGCAATATATACAATGATTTCAACCGTCTACCTAATCCATTCATTGTTTTACTTGTCGAAATTTACAAATAATTTCCTTTAAAGGTTTAACAATGGGGCTCGTAGTTCACTCAAAAATTGAAGAACAAAAAATTGGCGAATGGTACTGTTTGGATGCTTTGCATATATGTTTCTTAGACTATGTAGAAGCAATATATATAATGATTTCAACCGTCTACCTGTTCCATTCATTGTTCTACATGTCGAAAGTTACAAATAATTTCCGTTTCATGGTTATCAATGGGGCTCGTTGTTCACTTAATCTTGAAGAACAATTAATTGGCAAATTGTACTGTTTGGATGCTTTGCGTACATGTTTCTTAGACTATATAGAAGCAATATATACAAAGATTTCAACCGTCTACCTGTTCCATTCATTGTTCTACTTGTCAAAAGTTACAAATAATTTCCTTTAAAGGATTAACAATGGGGCTCGTAGTTCACTTAAACTTGAAGAATAAAAAATTGGCGAATGGTACTGTTTGGATGCTTTGCATATATGTTTCTTAGACTATATGAAAGCAATATATACAAAGATTTCAACCGTCTACGTGTTCCAATCATTGTTCTACTTTTCGAAATTTACAAATAATTTCCTTTAAAGGATTAACAATGGGACTCGTTGTTCACTTAAACTTGAAGAACAAAAAATTGGCGAATGGTACTCTTTGGATGCTTTGCATATATGTTTCTTAGACTATATAGAAGCAATATATACATTGATTTCAACCGTCTACCTGTTCCATTCATTGTTCTACTTGTCGAAAGTTACTATTAATTTCCGTTAAAGGATTAACAATGGGGCTCGTAGTTGACTTAAACTTGAAGAACAAAAAATTGGCGAATTGTACTGTTTGGATGCTTTGCATATATGTTTCGTAGACTATATAGAAGCAATACATACAATTTTTTCAACCGTCTACATGATCCATTCATTGTTCTACTTGTCGAAATTTACAAATAATTTCCTTTAAAGGATTAACAATGGGGCTCGTAGTTCACTTAAACTTGAAGAACAAAAAATTGTCCAATGGTACTGTTTGGATGCTTTGCATATATGTTTCTTAGACTATATAGAAGCAATATATACAAAGATTTCAACAGTCTACCTGTTCCAGTCATTGTTCTACTTGTCGAAATTTACAAATAATTTCCGTTAAAGGAATTACAATGGGGCTCGTAGTTCACTTAAACTTGTAGATCAAAAAATTGGCAAATTGTACTGTTTGGATGCTTTGCATATATGTTTCTTAGGCTATACTGAAGCAATATATACAATGTTTTCAACCGTCTACCTGTTCCATTCATTGTTCTACTTGTAGAAAGTTACAATTAATTTCCGTTAAAGGATTAACAATGGGGCTCGTAGTTCACTTAAACTTGAAGAACAAAAAATTGGCGAATGGTACTGTTTGGATGCTTTGCATATATGTTTCTTAGACTATATAGAAGCAATATATACAAAGATTTCAACCGTCTACCTGTTCCATTCATTGTTCTACTTGTCACAAGTTACAAATAATTTCCGGTAAAGGATTAACAATGGGGCTCGTAGTTCACTCAAAAATTGAAGAACAAAAAATTGGCGAATGGTACTGTTTGGATGCTTTGCATATATGTTTCTTAGACTATGTAGAAGCAATATATACAATAATTTCAACCGTCTACCTGTTCTATTCATTTTTCTACTATTAGAAAGTTACAAATAATTTCCGTTTCATGATTGTCAATGGGGCTCGTTGTTCACTTAAACTTGAAGAACAAAAAATTGGCGTCTGGTACTGTTTGGATGCTTTGCATATATGTTTCTTAGACTATATAGAAGCAATATATACAAAGATTTCAACCGTCTACCTCTTCCATTCATTGTTCTACTTGTCACAAGTTACAAATAATTTCCGTTAAAGTATTAACAATGGGGCTCGTAGTTCTCTTAAACTTGAAGAACAAAAAATTGGCGAATTGTACTGTTTGGATGCTTTGCATATATGTTTCTTAGACTATATAGAAGCAATATAAACAATGATTTCAACCGTCTACCTGTTCCATTCATTGTTCTACTTGCCGAAATTTACAAATAATTTCCTTTAAACGATTAACAATGGGGCTCGTAGTTCACTTAATCTTGAAGAGCAAAAAATTGGCGAATTGTACTGTTTGGATGCTTTGCATATATGTTTCTTAGACTATACAGAAGCAATATATTCAAAGAGTTCAACCGTCTACCTGTTCCATTCATTGTTCTACTTGTAGAAAGTTACAATTAATTTCCGTTAAAGGATTAACAATGGGGCTCGTAGTTCACTTAAACTTGAAGAACAAAAAATTGGCGAATTGTACTGTGTGGATGCTTTGCATATATGTTTCTTAGACTATGTAGAAGCAATATATACAATGATTTCAACCGTCTACCTGTTCTATTCATTTTTCTACTATTAGAAAGTTACAAATAATTTCCGTTTCATGATTATCAATGGGGCTCGTTGTTCACTTAAACTTGAAGAACAAAAAATTGGCGTCTGGTACTGTTTGGATGCTTTGCATATATGTTTCTTAGACTATATAGAAGCAATATATACAAAGATTTCAACCGTCTACCTCTTCCATTCATTATTCTACTTGTCGAAAGTTACAAATAATTTCCGGTAAAGGATTAACAATGGGGCTCGTAGTTCACTCAAAAATTGAAGAACAAAAAATTGGCGAATGGTACTGTTTGGATGCTTTGCATATAAGTTTCTTAGACTATATAGAAGCAATATATACAAAGATTTCAACCGTCTACCTGTTCCAATCATTGTTCTACTTGTCGAAATTAACAAATAATTTCCTTTAAAGCATTAACAATAGGGCTCGTTGTTCACTTAAACTTGAAGAACAATAAATTGGCGAATTGTACTGTTTGGATGCTTTGCATATATGTTTCTTAGACTATGTAGAAGCAATATATACAATGATTTCAACCGTCTACCTGTTCTATTCATTTTTCTACTATTAGAAAGTTACAAATAATTTCCGTTTCATGATTATCAATGGGGCTCGTTGTTCACTTAAACTTGAAGAACAAAAAATTGGCGTCTGGTACTGTTTGGATGCTTTGCATATATGTTTCTTAGACTATATAGAAGCAATATATACATTGATTTCAACCGTCTACCTGTTCCATTCATTGTTCTACTTGTCGCAAGTTACAAATAATTTCCGTTAAAGTATTAACAATGGGGCTCGTAGTTCACTTAAACTTGAAGATCAAATAATTGGCGAATTGTACTGTTCGGATGATATGCAGATATGTTTCTTAGACTATATAGAAGCAATATATACAATGATTTCAACCGTCTACCTGTTACATTAATTGTTCTACTTGTTGAAATTTACAAATAATTTGCTTTAAAGGATTAACAATGGGGCTCATAGTTCACTTAAACTTGAAGAACAAAAAATTGGCGAATTGTACTGTTTGGATGCTTTGCACATATGTTTCTTAGACTATATAGAAGCAATATATACTATGATATCCATCGTCAACCTGTTCCATTCATTGTTCTACTTGTAGAAAATTACAAATAATTTCCGTTTCATGATTACCAATGGGGCTCGTAGTTCACTTAAACTTGAAGAACAAAAAATTGTCCAATGGTACTGTTTGGATGCTTTGCATATATGTTTCTTAGACTATATAGAAGCAATATATACAAAGATTTCAACCGTCTACCTGTTCCAGTCATTGTTCTACTTGTCGAAATTTACAAATAATTTCCGTTAAAGGAATTACAATGGGGCTCGTAGTTCACTTAAACTTGTAGATCAAAAAATTGGCAAATTGTACTGCTTGGATGCTTTGCATATATGTTTCTTAGGCTATACTGAAGCAATATATACAATGTTTTCAACCGTCTACCTGTTCCATTCATTGTTTTACTTGTCGAAAGTTACAAATAATTTCCGTTAAAGGATTAACAATGGGGATCGTAGTTCACTTAAACTTGAAGAATAAAAAATTAGCGAATGGTACTGTTTGGATGCTTTGCATATATGTTTCTTAGACTATATGGAAGCAATATATACAAAGATTTCAACCGTCTACGTGTTCCAATCATTGTTCTACTTGTAGAAAGTTACAATTAATTTCCGTTAAAGGATTAACAATGGGGCTCGTAGTTCACTTAAACTTGAAGAACAAAAAATTCGTGAATTGTACTGTTTGGATGCTTTGCATATATGTTTCGTAGATTATATAGAAGCAATATATACAATGATTTCAACCGTCTACCTAATCCATTCATTGTTTTACTTGTCGAAATTTACAAATAATTTCCTTTAAAGGTTTAACAATGGGGCTCGTTGTTCACTTAAACTTGAAGAACAAAAAATTGGCGAATGGTACTATTTGGATGCTTTGCGTTCATGTTTCTTAGACTATATGGAAGCAATATATACAAAGATTTCAACCGTCTACGTGTTCCAATCATTGTTCTACTTGTCGAAATTTACAAATAATTTCCTTTAAAGGATTAACAATGGGGCTCGTTGTTCACTTAAACTTGAAGAACAAAAAATTGGCGAATGGTACTGCTTGGATGCTTTGCATATATGTTTCTTAGACTATATAGAAGCAATATATACATTGATTTCAACCGTCTACCTGTTCCATTCATTGTTCTACTTGTCGCAAGTTACAAATAATTTCCGTTAAGGGATTAACAATGGGGATCGTAGTTTACTTATACTTGAAGAACAAGAAATTGGCGAATTGTACTGTTTGGATGCTTTGCATATATGTTTCTTAGACTATGTAGAAGCAATATATACAATGATTTCAACCGTCTACCTATTCCATTAATTGTTCTACTTGCCGAAATTTACAAATAATTTCCTTTAAAGGATTAACAATGGGGCTCGTAGTTCACTTAAACTTGAAGAGCAAAAAATTGGCGAATTGTACTGTTTGGACGCTATGCATATATGTTTCTTAGACTATATAGAAGCAATATATACAATGATTTCAACAGTCTACCTTTTCCATTCATTGTTCTACTTGTCGAAATTTACAAATAATTTCTTTTAAAGGATTAACAATGGGGCTCGTAGTTCACTTAACCTTGAAGAACAAAAAATTAGCGAATGGTACTGTTTGGATGCTTTGAATATATGTTTCTTAGATTATATAGAACCAATATATACAAAGATTTCAACCGTCTACCTGTTCCATTCATTGTTCTACTTGTCGAAAGTTACAAATAATTTCCATTTCATGATTATCAATGGGGCTCGCTGTTCACTTAAACTTGAAGATCAGAAAATTGGCGATTGTTACTGTTTAGATGCTTTGCATATATGTTTCTTAGATTATATAGAAGCAATATATACAAAGATTTCAACCGTCTACCTGTTCCATTCATTGTTCTACTTGTCGAAAGTTACAAATAATTTCTGTTAAAGGACTAACAATGGGGATCATTGTTCTACTTGTAGAAAGTTACAATTAATTTCCGTTTCATGATTATCAATGGGGCTCGTTGTTCACTTAAACTTGAAGAACAAAAAATTGGCGTCTGGTACTGTTTGGATGCTTTGCATATATGTTTCTTAGACTATATAGAAGCAATATATACATTGATTTCAACCGTCTACCTGTTCCATTCATTGTTCTACTTGTCGCAAGTTACAAATAATTTCCGTTAAAGTATTAACAATGGGGCTCGTAGTTCACTTAAACTTGAAGATCAAATAATTGGCGAATTGTACTGTTCGGATGATATGCAGATATGTTTCTTAGACTATATAGAAGCAATATATACAATGATTTCAACCGTCTACCTGTTACATTAATTGTTCTACTTGTTGAAATTTACAAATAATTTGCTTTAAAGGATTAACAATGGGGCTCATAGTTCACTTAAACTTGAAGAACAAAAAATTGGCGAATTGTACTGTTTGGATGCTTTGCACATATGTTTCTTAGACTATATAGAAGCAATATATACTATGATATCCATCGTCAACCTGTTCCATTCATTGTTCTACTTGTAGAAAATTACAAATAATTTCCGTTTCATGATTACCAATGGGGCTCGTAGTTCACTTAAACTTGAAGAACAAAAAATTGTCCAATGGTACTGTTTGGATGCTTTGCATATATGTTTCTTAGACTATATAGAAGCAATATATACAAAGATTTCAACCGTCTACCTGTTCCAGTCATTGTTCTACTTGTCGAAATTTACAAATAATTTCCGTTAAAGGAATTACAATGGGGCTCGTAGTTCACTTAAACTTGTAGATCAAAAAATTGGCAAATTGTACTGCTTGGATGCTTTGCATATATGTTTCTTAGGCTATACTGAAGCAATATATACAATGTTTTCAACCGTCTACCTGTTCCATTCATTGTTTTACTTGTCGAAAGTTACAAATAATTTCCGTTAAAGGATTAACAATGGGGATCGTAGTTCACTTAAACTTGAAGAATAAAAAATTAGCGAATGGTACTGTTTGGATGCTTTGCATATATGTTTCTTAGACTATATGGAAGCAATATATACAAAGATTTCAACCGTCTACGTGTTCCAATCATTGTTCTACTTGTAGAAAGTTACAATTAATTTCCGTTAAAGGATTAACAATGGGGCTCGTAGTTCACTTAAACTTGAAGAACAAAAAATTCGTGAATTGTACTGTTTGGATGCTTTGCATATATGTTTCGTAGATTATATAGAAGCAATATATACAATGATTTCAACCGTCTACCTAATCCATTCATTGTTTTACTTGTCGAAATTTACAAATAATTTCCTTTAAAGGATTAACAATGGGGCTCGTTGTTCACTTAAACTTGAAGAACAAAAAATTGGCGAATGGTACTATTTGGATGCTTTGCGTTCATGTTTCTTAGACTATATGGAAGCAATATATACAAAGATTTCAACCGTCTACGTGTTCCAATCATTGTTCTACTTGTCGAAATTTACAAATAATTTCCTTTAAAGGATTAACAATGGGGCTCGTTGTTCACTTAAACTTGAAGAACAAAAAATTGGCGAATGGTACTGCTTGGATGCTTTGCATATATGTTTCTTAGACTATATAGAAGCAATATATACATTGATTTCAACCGTCTACCTGTTCCATTCATTGTTCTACTTGTCGCAAGTTACAAATAATTTCCGTTAAGGGATTAACAATGGGGATCGTAGTTTACTTATACTTGAAGAACAAGAAATTGGCGAATTGTACTGTTTGGATGCTTTGCATATATGTTTCTTAGACTATGTAGAAGCAATATATACAATGATTTCAACCGTCTACCTATTCCATTAATTGTTCTACTTGCCGAAATTTACAAATAATTTCCTTTAAAGGATTAACAATGGGGCTCGTAGTTCACTTAAACTTGAAGAGCAAAAAATTGGCGAATTGTACTGTTTGGACGCTATGCATATATGTTTCTTAGACTATATAGAAGCAATATATACAATGATTTCAACAGTCTACCTGTTCCATTCATTGTTCTACTTGTCGAAATTTACAAATAATTTCTTTTAAAGGATTAACAATGGGGCTCGTAGTTCACTTAACCTTGAAGAACAAAAAATTAGCGAATGGTACTGTTTGGATGCTTTGAATATATGTTTCTTAGATTATATAGAAGCAATATATACAAAGATTTCAACCGTCTACCTGTTCCATTCATTGTTCTACTTGTCGAAAGTTACAAATAATTTCCATTTCATGATTATCAATGGGGCTCGCTGTTCACTTAAACTTGAAGATCAGAAAATTGGCGATTGTTACTGTTTAGATGCTTTGCATATATGTTTCTTAGATTATATAGAAGCAATATATACAAAGATTTCAACCGTCTACCTGTTCCATTCATTGTTCTACTTGTCGAAAGTTACAAATAATTTCTGTTAAAGGACTAACAATGGGGATCATTGTTCTACTTGTAGAAAGTTACAATTAATTTCCGTTAAAGGATTAACAATGGGGCTCGTAGTTCACTTAAACTTGAAGAACAAAAAATTCGTGAATTGTACTGTTTGGATGCTTTGCATATATGTTTCGTAGATTATATAGAAGCAATATATACAATGATTTCAACCGTCTACCTAATCCATTCATTGTTTTACTTGTCGAAATTTACAAATAATTTCGTTTAAAGGATTAACAATGGGGCTCGTTGTTCACTTAAACTTGAAGAACAAAAAATTGGCGAATGGTACTATTTGGATGCTTTGCGTTCATGTTTCTTAGACTATATGGAAGCAATATATACAAAGATTTCAACCGTCTACGTGTTCCAATCATTGTTCTACTTGTCGAAATTTACAAATAATTTCCGTTAAAGGATTAACAATGGGGCTCGTTGTTCACTTAAACTTGAAGAACAAAAAATTGGCGAATGGTACTGCTTGGATGCTTTGCATATATGTTTCTTAGACTATATAGAAGCAATATATACAATGATTTCAACCGTCTACCTATTCCATTAATTGTTCTACTTGCCGAAATTTACAAATAATTTCTTTTAAAGGATTAACAATGGGGCTCGTAGTTCACTTAACCTTGAAGAACAAAAAATTAGCGAATGGTACTGTTTGGATGCTTTGAATATATGTTTCTTAGATTATATAGAAGCAATATATACAAAGATTTCAACCGTCTACCTGTTCCATTCATTGTTCTACTTGTCGAAAGTTACAAATAATTTCCATTTCATGATTATCAATGGGGCTCGCTGTTCACTTAAACTTGAAGATCAGAAAATTGGCGATTGTTACTGTTTAGATGCTTTGCATATATGTTTCTTAGATTATATAGAAGCAATATATACAAAGATTTCAACCGTCTACCTGTTCCATTCATTGTTCTACTTGTCGAAAGTTACAAATAATTTCTGTTAAAGGATTAACAATGGGGATCGTAGTTCACTTAAACTTGAAGAACAAAAAATTGGCGAATTGTACTGTTTGGATGCTTTGCATATATGTTTCTTAGACTATATAGAAGCAATATATACAAAGATTTCAACCGTCTACCTGTTCCATTCATTGTTTTACTTGTCGAAAGTTACAAATAATTTCCATTTCATGATTATCAATGGGGCTCGCTGTTCACTTAAACTTGAAGAACAAAAAATTGGCGAATTGTACTGTTTGGACGCTTGGCATATATGTTTCATAGACTATATAGAAGCAATATATACAATGATTTCAACAGTCTACCTGTTCCATTCATGTTCTACTTGTCGAAATTTACAAATAATTTCCTTTAAAGGATTAACAATGGGGATCGTATTTTACTTAAACTTGAAGATCAAATAATTGGCGAATTGTACTGTTTGGACGCTTTGCATATATGTTTCTTTTACTATATAGAACCAATATATACAAAGATTTCAACCGTCTACGTGTTCCAATCATTGTTCTACTTGTCGAAATTTACAAATAATTTCCTTTAAAGGATTAACAATGGGGCTCGTTGTTCACTCAAACTTGAAGAACAAAAAAATTGCGAATGGTACTGTTTGGATGCTTTGCATATATGTTTCTTAGATTATATAGAAGCAATATATACAAAGATTTCAACCGTCTACCTGTTCCATTCATTGTTCTACTTGTCGAAATTTACAAATAATTTCTTTTAAAGGATTAACAATGGGGCTCGTAGTTCACTTAAACTTGAAGAACAATAAAGTGGCGAATTGTACTGTTTGGATGCTTTGCATATATGTTTCTTAGACTATATGGAATCAATATATACAAAGATTTCAACCGTCTACCTGTTTCATTCATTGTTCTACTTGCCGAAAGTTACAAATAATTTCCTTTAAAGGATTAACAATGGGGCTCGTAGTTCACTTAAACTTGAAGAACAAAAAATTGGCGAATTGTACTGTTTGGATGCTTTGCATATATGTTTCTTAGACTATATAGAAGCAATATATACAAATATTTCAACCGTCTACCTGTTCCATTCATTGTTCTACTTGCCGAAAGTTACAAATAATTTCCGTTAAAGTATTAACAATGGGGCTAGTAGTTCACTTAAACTTGAAGATCAAATAATTGGCGAATTGTACTGTTTGGACGCTTTGCATATATGATTCTTAGACTATTTAGAAGCAATATATAGAAAGATTTCACCCGTCTACCTGAACTATTCATTGTTCTACTTGTAGAAAGTTACAAATAATTTCCATTTCATGATTATCAATGGGGCTCGCTGTTCACTTAAACTTGAAGATCAAAAAATTGGCGATTGTTACTGTTTAGATGCTTTGCATATAGGTTTCTTAGACTATATAGAAGCAACATATACAAAGATTTCAACCGTCTACCTGTTCTATTCATTGTTCTACTTGTAGAAAGTTACAAATAATTTCCGTTTCATGATTATCAATGGGGCTCGTTGTTCACTTAAACTTGAAGAACAATAAATTGGCGAATTGTACTGTTTGGACGCTTTGCATATATGTTTCTTAGACTATATAGAAGCAATATATACAAAGATTTCAACCGTCTACCTGTTCCATTCATTGTTCTACTTGTCGAAAGTTACAAATAATTTCCGATAAATGATTAACCATTGGGGCTCATTGTTCACTTAAACTTGAAGAACAAAAAATTGGCGAATGGTACTGTTTGGATGCTTTGCGTACATGTTTCTTAGACTATATGGAAGCAATATATACAAAGATTTCAACCGTCTACCTGTTCCATTCATTGTTCTACTTGTCGAAATTTACAAATAATTTCCTTTAAAGGATTAACAATGGGGCTCGTTGTTCACTTAAACTTGAAGAACAAAAAATTGGCGAATGGTACTGTTTGGATGCTTTACATATATGTTTCTTAGACTATATAGAAGCAATATATACATTGATTTCAACCGGCTACCTGTTCCATTCATTGTTCTACTTGTCGCAAGTTACAAATAATTTCCGTTAAAGTATTAACAATGGGGCTCGTAGTTCACTTAAACTTGGAGATCAAATAATTGGCGAATTGTACTGTTTGGACGCTTGGCATATATGTTTCATAGACTATATAGAAGCAATATATACAATGATTTCAACAGTCTACCTGTTCCATTCATTGTTCTACTTGTCGAAATTTACAAATAATTTCCTTTAAAGGATTAACAATGGGGATCGTATTTTACTTAAACTTGAAGATCAAATAATTGGCGAATTGTACTGTTTGGACGCTTTGCATATATGTTTCTTTTACTATATAGAAGCAATATATACAAAGATTTCAACCGTCTACGTGTTCCAATCATTGTTCTACTTGTCGAAATTTACAAATAATTTCCTTTAAAGGATTAACAATGGGGCTCGTTGTTCACTCAAACTTGAAGAACAAAAAAATTGCGAATGGTACTGTTTGGATGCTTTGCATATATGTTTCTTAGACTATATAGAAGCAATATATACAAAGATTTCAACCGTCTACCTGTTCCATTCATTGTTCTACTTGTCGAAATTTACAAATAATTTCCTTTAAAGGATTAACAATGGGGCTCGTAGTTCACTTAAACTTGAAGAACAAAAAATTGGCGAATTGTACTGTTTGGATGCTTTGCATATATGTTTCTTAGACTATATAGAAGCAATATATACAAAGATTTCAACCGTCTACCTGTTCCATTCATTGTTCTACTTGCCGAAAGTTACAAATAATTTCCGTTAAAGTATTAACAATGGGGCTAGTAGTTCACTTAAACTTGAAGATCAAATAATTGGCGAATTGTACTGTTTGGACGCTTTGCATATATGATTCTTAGACTATTTAGAAGCAATATATAGAAAGATTTCACCCGTCTACCTGAACTATTCATTGTTCTACTTGTAGAAAGTTACAAATAATTTCCGTTAAAGTATTAACAATGGGGCTCGTAGTTCACTTAAACTTGAAGAACAAATAATTGGCGAATTGTACTGTTTGGACGCTTGGCATGAATGTTTCATAGACTATATAGAAGCAATATATACAATGATTTCAACAGTCTACCTGTTCCATTCATTGTTCTACTTGTCGAAATTTACAAATAATTTCCTTTAAAGGATTAACAATGGGGATCGTATTTTACTTAAACTTGAAGATCAAATAATTGGCGAATTGTACTGTTTGGACGCTTTGCATATATGTTTCTTAGACTATATAGAAGCAATATATACAATGATTTCAACCGTCTACCTGTTCCATTCATTGTTCTACTTGTCGAAAGTTACAATTAATTTCCGTTAAGGGATTAACAATGGGGCTCGTAGTTCAATTAAACTTGAAGATCAAATAATTGGCGAATTGTACTGTTTGGACGCTTTGCATATATGTTTCTTATACTATATAGAAGCAATATATACAAAGATTTCAACCGTCTACGTGTTCCAATCATTGTTCTACTTGTCGAAATTTACAAATAATTTCCTTTAAAGGATTAACAATGGGGCTCGTTGTTCACTCAAACTTGAAGAACAAAAAAATTGCGAATGGTACTGTTTGGATGCTTTGCATATATGTTTCTTAGACTATATAGAAGCAATATATACATTGATTTCAACCGGCTACCTGTTCCATTCATTGTTCTACTTGTCGCAAGTTACAAATAATTTCCGTTAAAGTATTAACAATGGGGCTCGTAGTTCACTTAAACTTGAAGAACAAAAAATTGGCGATTGGTAATGTTTGGATGCTTTGCATACATGTTTCTTATACTATATAGAAGCAATATGTACAAAGATTTCAACCGTCTACCTGTTCCATTCAATGTTCTGCTTGTCGAAAGTTACAAATAATTTCCTTTAAAGGATTAACAATGGGGCTCGTAGTTCACTTAAACTTGAAGAACAATAAATTGGCGAATTGTACTGTTTGGATGCTTTGCATATATGTTTCTTAGACTATATAGAATCAATATATACAAAGATTTCAACCGTCTACCTGTTTCATTCTTTGTTCTACTTGCCGAAAGTTACAAATAATTTCCGATAAAGGATTAACCATTGGGGCTCATTGTTCACTTAAACTTGAAGAACAAAAAATTGGCAAATGGTACTGTTTGGATGCTTTGCATATATGTTTCTTAGACTATATGGAAGCAATATATACAAAGATTTCAACCGTCTACGTGTTCCAATCATTGTTCTACTTGTAGAAAGTTACAATTAATTTCCGTTAAAGGATTAACAATGGGGCTCGTAGTTCACTTAAACTTGAAGAACAAAAAATTGGCGAATTGGACTGTTTGGATGCTTTGCATATATGTTTCGTAGATTATATAGAAGCATTATATACAATGATTTCAACCGTCTACATGATCCATTCATTTTTCTACTTGTCGAAATTTACAAATAATTTCCTTTAAAGGATTAACAATGGGGCTCGTAGTTCACTTAAACTTGAAGAACAAAAAATTGGCGAATTGTACTGTTTGGATGCTTTGCATATATGTTTCTTAGACTATATAGAAGCAATATATACAAAGATTTCAACCGTCTACCTGTTCCATTCATTGTTCTACTTGCCGAATGTTACAAATAATTTCCGATAAAGGATTAACCATTGGGGCTCATTGTTCACTTAAACTTGAAGAACAAAAAATTGGCGAATTGTACTGTTTGGATGCTTTGCATATATGTTTCTTATACTATATAGAAGCAATATATACAAAGATTTCAACCGTCTACCTGTTCCATTCATTGTTCTACATGTCGAAAGTTACAAATAATTTCCGATAAAGGATTAACAATGGGTCTCATTGTTCACTTAAACTTGAAGACCAAAAAATTGGCGAATGGTACTCTTTGGATGCTTTGTGTACATGTTTCTTAGACTATACGGAAGCAATATATACAAAGATTTCAACCGTCTACGTGTTCCAATCATTGTTCTACTTGTCGAAATTTACACATAATTTCCTTTAAAGGATTAACCATTGGGGCTCATTGTTCAATTAAACTTGAAGAACAAAAAATTGGCGAATTGTACTGTTTGGATGCTTTGCATATATGTTTTTAGACTATATAGAAGCAATATATACAATGGTTTCAACCGTCTACCTGATCCATTCATTGTTCTACTTGTCGAAAATTACAAATAATTTCCGATAAAGGATTAACCATTGGGGCTCATTGTTCACTTAAACTTGAAGACCAAAAAATTGGCGATTGGTACTGTTTGGATGCTTTGTGTACATGTTTCTTAGACTATATGGAAGCAATATATACAAAGATTTCAACCGTCTACGTGTTCCAATCATTGTTCTACTTGTCGAAATTTACACATAATTTCCTTTAAAGGATTAACAATGGGGCTCGTTGTTCACTTAAACTTGAAGATCAATAAATTGGCGAATTGTGCTGTTTGGATGCTTTGCATATATGTTTCTTATACTATATAGAAGCAATATATACAAAGATTTCAACCGTCTACCTGTTCCATTCATTGTTCTACTTGTCGAAAGTTACAAATAATTACCGATAAAGGATTAACCATTGGGGCTCATTGTTCAATTAAACTTGAAGAACAAAAAATTGGCGAATTGTACTGTTGGGATGCTTTGCATATATGTTTTTAGACTATATAGAAGCAATATATACAAAGATTTCAACCGTCTACCTTTTCCATTCATTGTTCTACTTGTCGAAAGTTACAAATAATTTCCGATAAAGGATTAACAATGGGGCTCATTGTTCACTTAAACTTGAAGGACAAAAAATTGGCGAATGGTACTGTTTGGATGCTTTGCGTACATGTTTCTTAGACTATATGGTAGCAATATATACAAGGATTTCAACCGTCTACCTGTTCCATTCATTGTTCTACTTGTCGAAAGTTACAAATAATTACCGATAAAGGATTAACCATTGGGGCTCATTGTTCACTTAAACTTGAAGAACAAAAAATTGGCGAATTGTACTATTTGGATGCTTTGCATATATGTTTCTTAGACTATATAGAAGCAATATATACAATGATTTCAACCGTGTACCAGTTCCATTCATTGTTCTACTTGTCGAAAGTTACAAATAATTTTCTTTAAAGGATTAACAATGGGGCTCATTGTTCACTTAAACTTGAAGAACAAAAAATTGGCGAATTGTACTGGTTGGATGCTTTGCATATATGTTTCTTAGACTATATAGAAGCAAAATATACAATGATTTCAACCGTCTACCTGTTCCATTCATTGTTCTACTTGTCGAATGTTACAAATAATTTCCGTTAAGGGATTAACAATGGGGATCGTAGTTTACTTAAACTTGAAGAACAAAAAATTGGCGAATTGTACTGTTTGGATGCTTTGCATATATGTTTCTTAGACTATATAGAAGCAATATATACAATGATTTCAACCGTCTACCTATTCCATTCATTGTTCTACTTGCCGAAATTTACAAATAATTTCCTTTAAAGGATTAACAATGGGGCTCGTAGTTCACTTAAACTTGAAGAGCAAAAAATAGTCGAATTGTACTGTTTGGATGCTTTGCATATATGTTTCTTAGACTATATAGAAGCAATATATACAAAGATTTCAACCGTCTACCTTTTCCATTCATTGTTCTACTTGTCGAAAGTTACAAATAATTTCCGATAAAGGATTAACAATGGGGCTCATTGTTCACTTAAACTTGAAGGACAAAAAATTGGCGAATGGTACTGTTTGGATGATTTGCGTACATGTTTCTTAGACTATATGGTAGCAATATATACAAGGATTTCAACCGTCTACCTGTTCCATTCATTGTTCTACTTGTCGAAAGTTACAAATAATTACCGATAAAGGATTAACCATTGGGGCTCATTGTTCACTTAAACTTGAAGAACAAAAAATTGGCGAATTGTACTATTTGGATGCTTTGCATATATGTTTCTTAGACTATATAGAAGCAATATATACAATGATTTCAACCGTCTACCTATTCCATTCATTGTTCTACTTGCCGAAATTTACAAATAATTTCCTTTAAAGGATTAACAATGGGGCTCATTGTTCACTTAAACTTGAAGGACAAAAAATTGGCGAATGGTACTGTTTGGATGCTTTGCGTACATGTTTCTTAGACTATATGGTAGCAATATATACAAGGATTTCAACCGTCTGCCTGTTCCATTCATTGTTCTACTTGTCGAAAGTTACAAATAATTACCGATAAAGGATTAACCATTGGGGCTCATTGTTCACTTAAACTTGAAGAACAAAAAATTGGCGAATTGTACTATTTGGATGCTTTGCATATATGTTTCTTAGACTATATAGAAGCAATATATACAAAGATTTCAACCGTGTACCTGTTCCATTCATTGTTCTACTTGTCGAAAGTTACAAATAATTTCCTTTAAAGGATTAACAATGGGGCTCATTGTTCACTTAAACTTGAAGAACAAAAAATTGGCGAATTGTACTCGTTGGATGCTTTGCATATATGTTTCTTAGACTATATAGAAGCAAAATATACAATGATTTCAACCGTCTACCTGTTCCATTCATTGTTCTACTTGTCGAATGTTACAAATAATTTCCGTTAAGGGATTAACAATGGGGATCGTAGTTTACTTAAACTTGAAGAACAAAAAATTGGCGAATTGTACTGTTTGGATGCTTTGCATATATGTTTCTTATACTATATAGAAGCAATATATACAAAGATTTCAACCGTCTACGTGTTCCAATCATTGTTCTACTTGTAGAAAGTTACAATTAATTTCCGTTAAAGGATTAACAATGGGGCTCGTAGTTCACTTAAACTTGAAGAACAAAAAATTGGCGAATTGGACTGTTTGGATGCTTTGCATATATGTTTCGTAGATTATATAGAAGCAATATATACAATGGTTTCAACCGTCTACATGATCCATTCATTGTTCTACTTGCCGAATGTTACAAATAATTTCCGATAAAGGATTAACCATTGGGGCTCATTGTTCACTTAATCTTGAAGAACAAAAAATTGGCGAATTGTACTGTTTGGATGCTTTGCATATATGTTTCTTATACTATATAGAAGCAATATATACAAAGATTTCAACCGTCTACGTGTTCCAATCATTGTTCTACTTGTAGAAAGTTACAAATAATTTCCGTTAAGGGATTAACAATGGGGATCGTAGTTTACTTAAACTTGAAGAACAAAAAATTGGCGAATTGTACTGTTTGGATGCTTTGCATATATGTTTCTTATACTATATAGAAGCAATATATACAAAGATTTCAACCGTCTACGTGTTCCAATCATTGTTCTACTTGTAGAAAGTTACAATTAATTTCCGTTAAAGGATTAACAATGGGGCTCGTAGTTCACTTAAACTTGAAGATCAAATAATTGGCGAATTGTACTGTTTGGACGCTTTGCATATATGTTTCTTATACTATATAGAAGCAATATATACAAAGATTTCAACCGTCTACGTGTTCCAATCATTGTTCTACTTGTAGAAAGTTACAATTAATTTCCGTTAAAGGATTAACAATGGGGCTCGGAGTTCACTTAAACTTGAAGAACAAAAAATTGGCGATTGTTACTGTTTAGATGGTTTGCATATATGTTTCGTAGATTATATACAAGCAATATATACAATGATTTCAACCGTCTACCTGATCCATTCATTTTTCTACTTGTCGAAATTTACAAATAATTTCCTTTAAAGGATTAACAATGGGGCTCGTAGTTCACTTAAACTTGAAGAACAAAAAATTGGCGAATTGTACTGTTTGGATGCTTTGCATATATGTTTCTTAGACTATATAGAAGCAATATATACAAAGATTTCAACCGTCTACCTGTTCCATTCATTGTTCTACTTGCCGAATGTTACAAATAATTTCCGATAAAGGATTAACCATTGGGGCTCATTGTTCACTTAAACTTGAAGAACAAAAAATTGGCGAATTGTACTGTTTGGATGCTTTGCATATATGTTTCTTATACTATATAGAGGCAATATATACAAAGATTTCAACCGTCTACCTGTTCCATTCATTGTTCTACTTGTCGAAATTTACAAATAATTTCCTTTAAAGGATTAACTATGGGGCTCGTAGTTCACTTAAACTTGAAGAACAAAAAATTGGCGAATTGTACTGTTTGGATGCTTTGCATATATGTTTCTTAGACTATATAGAAGCAAAATATACAATGATTTCAACCGTCTACCTGTTCCATTCATTGTTCTACTTGTCGAAAGTTACAAATAATTTCCGTTAAGGGATTAACAATGGGGATCGTAGTTTACTTAAACTTGAAGAACAAAAAATTGGCGAATTGTACTGTTTGGATGCTTTGCATATATGTTTCTTAGACTATATACAAGCAATATATACAAAGATTTCAACCGTCTACGTGTTCCAATCATTGTTCTACTTGTAGAAAGTTACAATTAATTTCCGTTAAAGGATTAACAATGGGGCTCGTAGTTCACTTAAACTTGAAGAACAAAAAATTGGCGAATTGTACTGTTTGGATGCTTTGCATATATGTTTCTTAGACTATATAGAAGCAATGTATACAAAGATTTCAACCGTCTACCTGTTCCATTCATTGTTCTACTTGTCGAAAGTTACAAATAATTTCCGATAAAGGATTAACAATGGGTCTCATAGTTCACTTAAACTTGAAGAACAAAAAATTTGCGAATTGTACTGTTTGGATGCTTTGCATTTATGTTTCTTAGACTATATAGAAGCAATATGTACAAAGATTTCAACCGTCTACCTGTTCCATTCATTGTTTTACTTGTCGAAATTTACAAATAATTTCCTTTAAAGGATTAACTATGGGGCTCGTAGTTCACTTAAACTTGAAGAACAAAAAATTGGCGATTGTTACTGTTTAGATGCTTTGCATATATGTTTCTTAGATTATATAGGAACAATATATACAAAGATTTCAACCGTCTACCAGTTCCATTCATTGTTCTACTTGTCGAAAGATACAAATAATTTCCTTTAAAGAATTAACAATGGGGCTCATTGTTCACTTAAACTTGAAGAACAAAAAATTGGCGAATTGTACTGTTTGGATGCTTTGCATATATGTTTCTTAGACTATATAGAAGCAATATATACATTGATTTCAACCGGCTACCTGTTCCATTCATTGTTCTACTTGTCGAAATTTACAAATAATTTCCTTTAAAGGATTAACAATGGGGCTCGTAGTTCACTTAAACTTGAAGAACAAAAAATTGGCGAATTGTACTGTTTGGATGCTTTGCATATATGTTTCTTAGACTATATAGAAGCAATATATACAAAGATTTCAACCGTCTACCTGTTCCATTCATTGTTCTACTTGCCGAATGTTACAAATAATTTCCGATAAAGGATTAACCATTGGGGCTCATTGTTCACTTAAACTTGAAGAACAAAAAATTGGCGAATTGTACTGTTTGGATGCTTTGCATATATATTTCTTATACTATATAGAAGCAATATATACAAAGATTTCAACCGTCTACCTGTTCCATTCATTGTTCTACATGTCGAAAGTTACAAATAATTTCCGATAAAGGATTAACAACGGGTCTCATTGTTCACTTAAACTTGAAGAATAAAAAATTGGCGAATGGTACTGTTTGGATGCTTTGCATATATGTTTCTTAGACTATATGGAAGCAATATATACAATGGTTTCAACCGTCTACCTGATCCATACATTGTTCTACTTGCCGAATGTTACAAATAATTTCCGATAAAGGATTAACCATTGGGGCTCATTGTTCACTTAAACTTGAAGAACAAAAAATTGGCGAATTGTACTGTTTGGATGCTTTGCATATATGTTTCTTAGACTATATAGAAGCAAAATATACAATGATTTCAACCGTCTACCTGTTCCATTCATTGTTCTACTTGTCGAAAGTTACAAATAATTTCCGTTAAGGGATTAACAATGGGGATCGTAGTTTACTTAAACTTGAAGAACAAAAAATTGGCGAATTGTACTGTTTGGATGCTTTGCATATATGTTTCTTAGACTATATACAAGCAATATATACAAAGATTTCAACCGTCTACGTGTTCCAATCATTGTTCTACTTGTAGAAAGTTACAATTAATTTCCGTTAAAGGATTAACAATGGGGCTCGTAGTTCACTTAAACTTGAAGAACAAAAAATTGGCGAATTGTACTGTTTGGATGCTTTGCATATATGTTTCTTAGACTATATAGAAGCAATGTATACAAAGATTTCAACCGTCTACCTGTTCCATTCATTGTTCTACTTGTCGAAAGTTACAAATAATTTCCGATAAAGGATTAACAATGGGTCTCATAGTTCACTTAAACTTGAAGAACAAAAAATTGGCGAATTGTACTGTTTGGATGCTTTGCATATATATTTCTTATACTATATAGAAGCAATATATACAATGATTTCAACCGTCTACCTAATCCATTCATTGTTTTACTTGTCGAAATTTACAAATAATTTCCTTTAAAGGATTAACAATGGGGCTCGTTGTTCACTTAAACTTGAAGAATAAAAAATTGGCGAATGGTACTGTTTGGATGCTTTGCATATATGTTTCTTAGACTATATGGAAGCAATATATACAAAGATTTCAACCGTCTACGTGTTCCAATCATTGTTCTACTTGTAGAAAGTTACAATTAATTTCCGTTAAAGGATTAACAATGGGGCTCGTAGTTCACTTAAACTTGAAGAACAAAAAATTGGCGAATTGTACTGTTTGGATGCTTTGCATATATGTTTCTTAGACTATATAGAAGCAATATGTACAAAGATTTCAACCGTCTACCTGTTCCATTCATTGTTCTACTTGTCGAAATTTACAAATAATTTCCTTTAAAGGATTAACTATGGGGCTCGTAGTTCACTTAAACTTGAAGAACAAAAAATTGGCGATTGTTACTGTTTAGATGCTTTGCATATATGTTTCTTAGATTATATAGGAACAATATATACAAAGATTTCAACCGTCTACCAGTTCCATTCATTGTTCTACTTGTCGAAAATTACAAATAATTACCGATAAAGGATTAACCATTGGGGCTCATTGTTCACTTAAACATGAAGAACAAAAAATTGGCGAATTGTACTGTTTGGATGCTTTGCATATATGTTTCTTAGACTTTATAGAAGCAATATATACAAAGATTTCAACCGTCTACCTGTTCCATTCATTGTTCTACTTGTCGAAAGTTACAAATAATTTCCTTTAAAGGATTAACAATGGGGCTCGTAGTTCACTTAAACTTGAAGAGCAAAAAATTGTCGAATTGTACTGTTTGGATGCTTTGCATATATGTTTCTTAGACTATATAGAAGCAATATATACAATGATTTCAACCGTCTACCTGTTCCATTCATTGTTCTACTTGTCGAAAGTTACAAATAATTTCCGTTAAGGGATTAACAATGGGGATCGTAGTTTACTTAAACTTGAAGAACAAAAAATTGGCGAATTGTACTGTTTGGATGCTTTGCATATATGTTTCTTATACTATATAGAAGCAATATATACAAAGATTTCAACCGTCTACGTGTTCCAATCATTGTTCTACTTGTAGAAAGTTACAATTAATTTCCGTTAAAGGATTAACAATGGGGCTCGTAGTTCACTTAAACTTGAAGAACAAAAAATTGGCGAATTGGACTGTTTGGATGCTTTGCATATATGTTTCGTAGATTATATAGAAGCAATATATACAATGGTTTCAACCGTCTACATGATCCATTCATTGTTCTACTTGCCGAATGTTACAAATAATTTCCGATAAAGGATTAACCATTGGGGCTCATTGTTCACTTAAACTTGAAGAACAAAAAATTGGCGAATTGTACTGTTTGGATGCTTTGCATATATGTTTCTTATACTATATAGAAGCAATATATACAAAGATTTCAACCGTCTACGTGTTCCAATCATTGTTCTACTTGTAGAAAGTTACAAATAATTTCCGTTAAAGGATTAACAATGGGGCTCGTAGTTCACTTAAACTTGAAGAACAAAAAATTGGCGAATTGGACTGTTTGGATGCTTTGCATATATGTTTCGTAGATTATATAGAAGCAATATATACAATGGTTTCAACCGTCTACATGATCCATTCATTGTTCTACTTGCCGAATGTTACAAATAATTTCCGATAAAGGCTTAACCATTGGGGCTCATTGTTCACTTAAACTTGAAGAACAAAAAATTGGCGAATTGTACTGTTTGGATGCTTTGCATATATGTTTCTTATACTATATAGAAGCAATATATACAAAGATTTCAACCGTCTACCTGTTCCATTCATTGTTCTACATGTCGAAAGTTACAAATAATTTCCGATAAAGGATTAACAATGGGTCTCATTGTTCACTTAAACTTGAAGAATAAAAAATTGGCGAATGGTACTGTTGGATGCTTTGCATATATGTTTCTTAGACTATATGGAAGCAATATATACAAAGATTTCAACCGTCTACGTGTTCCAATCATTGTTCTACTTGTAGAAAGTTACAATTAATTTCCGTTAAAGGATTAACAATGGGGCTCGTAGTTCACTTAAACTTGAAGAACAAAAAATTGGCGAATTGTACTGTTTGGATGCTTTGCATATATGTTTCTTAGACTATATAGAAGCAATATGTACAAAGATTTCAACCGTCTACCTGTTCCATTCATTGTTCTACTTGTCGAAATTTACAAATAATTTCCTTTAAAGGATTAACTATGGGGCTCGTAGTTCACTTAAACTTGAAGAACAAAAAATTGGCGATTGTTACTGTTTAGATGCTTTGCATATATGTTTCTTAGATTATATAGGAACAATATATACAAAGATTTCAACCGTCTACCAGTTCCATTCATTGTTCTACTTGTCGAAAATTACAAATAATTACCGATAAAGGATTAACCATTGGGGCTCATTGTTCACTTAAACATGAAGAACAAAAAATTGGCGAATTGTACTGTTTGGATGCTTTGCATATATGTTTCTTAGACTTTATAGAAGCAATATATACAAAGATTTCAACCGTCTACCTGTTCCATTCATTGTTCTACTTGTCGAAAGTTACAAATAATTTCCTATAAAGGATTAACAATGGGGCTCATTGTTCACTTAAACTTGAAGAACAAAAAATTGGCGAATGGTACTGCTTCGATGCTTTGCATATATGTTTCTTAGACTATATAGAAGCAATATATACAAAGATTTCAACCGTCTACCTGTTCCATTCATTGTTCTACTTCTCGAAATTTACAAATAATTTCCTTTAAAGGATTAACAATGGGGCTCGTAGTTCACTTAAACTTGAAGAACAAAAAATTGGCGAATTGGACTGTTTGGATGCTTTGCATATATGTTTCGTAGATTATATAGAAGCAATATATACAATGGTTTCAACCGTCTACCTGATCCATACATTGTTCTACTTGCCGAATGTTACAAATAATTTCCGATAAAGGATTAACCATTGGGGCTCATTGTTCACTTAAACTTGAAGAACAAAAAATTGGCGAATTGTACTGTTTGGATGCTTTGCATATATGTTTCTTAGATTATATAGGAACAATATATACAAAGATTTCAACCGTCTACCAGTTCCATTCATTGTTCTACTTGTCGAAAGATACAAATAATTTCCTTTAAAGAATTAACAATGGGGCTCATTGTTCACTTAAACTTGAAGAACAAAAAATTGGCGAATTGTACTGTTTGGATGCTTTGCATATATGTTTCTTATACTATATAGAAGCAATATATACAAAGATTTCAACCGTCTACGTGTTCCAATCATTGTTCTACTTGTAGAAAGTTACAAATAATTTCCGTTAAAGGATTAACAATGGGGCTCGTAGTTCACTTAAACTTGAAGAACAAAAAATTGGCGAATTGGACTGTTTGGATGCTTTGCATATATGTTTCGTAGATTATATAGAAGCAATATATACAATGGTTTCAACCGTCTACATGATCCATTCATTGTTCTACTTGCCGAATGTTACAAATAATTTCCGATAAAGGCTTAACCATTGGGGCTCATTGTTCACTTAAACTTGAAGAACAAGAAATTGGCGAATTGTACTGTTTGGATGCTTTGCATATATGTTTCTTAGACTATATAGAAGCAAAATATACAATGATTTCAACCGTCTACCTGTTCCATTCATTGTTCTACTTGTCGAAAGTTACAAATAATTTCCGTTAAGGGATTAACAATGGGGATCGTAGTTTACTTAAACTTGAAGAACAAAAAATTGGCGAATTGTACTGTTTGGATGCTTTGCATATATGTTTCTTAGACTATATACAAGCAATATATACAAAGATTTCAACCGTCTACGTGTTCCAATCATTGTTCTACTTGTAGAAAGTTACAATTAATTTCCGTTAAAGGATTAACAATGGGGCTCGTAGTTCTCTTAAACTTGAAGAACAAAAAATTGGCGAATTGTACTGTTTGGATGCTTTGCATATATGTTTCTTAGACTATATAGAAGCAATGTATACAAAGATTTCAACCGTCTACCTGTTCCATTCATTGTTCTACTTGTCGAAAGTTACAAATAATTTCCGATAAAGGATTAACAATGGGTCTCATAGTTCACTTAAACTTGAAGAACAAAAAATTTGCGAATTGTACTCTTTGGATGTTTTGCATTTATGTTTCTTAGACTATATAGAAGCAATATGTACAAAGATTTCAACCGTCTACCTGTTCCATTCATTGTTTCACTTGTCGAAATTTACAAATAATTTCCTTTAAAGGATTAACTATGGGGCTCGTAGTTCACTTAAACTTGAAGAACAAAAAATTGGCGATTGTTACTGTTTAGATGCTTTGCATATATGTTTCTTAGATTATATAGGAACAATATATACAAAGATTTCAACCGTCTACCAGTTCCATTCATTGTTCTACTTGTCGAAAGATACAAATAATTTCCTTTAAAGAATTAACAATGGGGCTCATTGTTCACTTAAACTTGAAGAACAAAAAATTGGCGAATTGTACTGTTTGGATGCTTTGCATATATGTTTCTTAGACTATATAGAAGCAATATATACATTGATTTCAACCGGCTACCTGTTCCATTCATTGTTCTACTTGTCGAAAATTACAAATAATTACCGATAAAGGATTAACCATTGGGGCTCATTGTTCACTTAAACATGAAGAACAAAAAATTGGCGAATTGTACTGTTTGGATGCTTTGCATATATGTTTCTTAGACTTTATAGAAGCAATATATACAAAGATTTCAACCGTCTACCTGTTCCATTCATTGTTCTACTTGTCGAAAGTTACAAATAATTTCCTTTAAAGGATTAACAATGGGGCTCGTAGTTCACTTAAACTTGAAGAGCAAAAAATTGTCGAATTGTACTGTTTGGATGCTTTGCATATATGTTTCTTAGACTATATAGAAGCAATATATACAATGATTTCAACCGTCTACCTGTTCCATTCATTGTTCTACTTGTCGAAAGTTACAAATAATTTCCGTTAAGGGATTAACAATGGGGATCGTAGTTTACTTAAACTTGAAGAACAAAAAATTGGCGAATTGTACTGTTTGGATGCTTTGCATATATGTTTCTTATACTATATAGAAGCAATATATACAAAGATTTCAACCGTCTACGTGTTCCAATCATTGTTCTACTTGTAGAAAGTTACAATTAATTTCCGTTAAAGGATTAACAATGGGGCTCGTAGTTCACTTAAACTTGAAGAACAAAAAATTGGCGAATTGGACTGTTTGGATGCTTTGCATATATGTTTCGTAGATTATATAGAAGCAATATATACAATGGTTTCAACCGTCTACATGATCCATTCATTGTTCTACTTGCCGAATGTTACAAATAATTTCCGATAAAGGATTAACCATTGGGGCTCATTGTTCACTTAAACTTGAAGAACAAAAAATTGGCGAATTGTACTGTTTGGATGCTTTGCATATATGTTTCTTATACTATATAGAAGCAATATATACAAAGATTTCAACCGTCTACGTGTTCCAATCATTGTTCTACTTGTAGAAAGTTACAAATAATTTCCGTTAAAGGATTAACAATGGGGCTCGTAGTTCACTTAAACTTGAAGAACAAAAAATTGGCGAATTGGACTGTTTGGATGCTTTGCATATATGTTTCGTAGATTATATAGAAGCAATATATACAATGGTTTCAACCGTCTACATGATCCATTCATTGTTCTACTTGCCGAATGTTACAAATAATTTCCGATAAAGGCTTAACCATTGGGGCTCATTGTTCACTTAAACTTGAAGAACAAAAAATTGGCGAATTGTACTGTTTGGATGTTTTGCATATATGTTTCTTATACTATATAGAAGCAATATATACAAAGATTTCAACCGTCTACCTGTTCCATTCATTGTTCTACATGTCGAAAGTTACAAATAATTTCCGATAAAGGATTAACAATGGGTCTCATTGTTCACTTAAACTTGAAGAATAAAAAATTGGCGAATGGTACTGTTTGGATGCTTTGCATATATGTTTCTTAGACTATATGGAAGCAATATATACAAAGATTTCAACCGTCTACGTGTTCCAATCATTGTTCTACTTGTAGAAAGTTACAATTAATTTCCGTTAAAGGATTAACAATGGGGCTCGTAGTTCACTTAAACTTGAAGAACAAAAAATTGGCGAATTGTACTGTTTGGATGCTTTGCATATATGTTTCTTAGACTATATAGAAGCAATATGTACAAAGATTTCAACCGTCTACCTGTTCCATTCATTGTTCTACTTGTCGAAATTTACAAATAATTTCCTTTAAAGGATTAACTATGGGGCTCGTAGTTCACTTAAACTTGAAGAACAAAAAATTGGCGATTGTTACTGTTTAGATGCTTTGCATATATGTTTCTTAGATTATATAGGAACAATATATACAAAGATTTCAACCGTCTACCTGTTCCATTCATTGTTCTACTTGTCGAAAGTTACAAATAATTTCCTATAAAGGATTAACAATGGGGCTCATTGTTCACTTAAACTTGAAGAACAAAAAATTGGCGAATGGTACTGCTTCGATGCTTTGCATATATGTTTCTTAGACTATATAGAAGCAATATATACAAAGATTTCAACCGTCTACCTGTTCCATTCATTGTTCTACTTCTCGAAATTTACAAATAATTTCCTTTAAAGGATTAACAATGGGGCTCGTAGTTCACTTAAACTTGAAGAACAAAAAATTGGCGAATTGGACTGTTTGGATGCTTTGCATATATGTTTCGTAGATTATATAGAAGCAATATATACAATGGTTTCAACCGTCTACCTGATCCATACATTGTTCTACTTGCCGAATGTTACAAATAATTTCCGATAAAGGATTAACCATTGGGGCTCATTGTTCACTTAAACTTGAAGAACAAAAAATTGGCGAATTGTACTGTTTGGATGCTTTGCATATATGTTTCTTAGACTATATAGAAGCAAAATATACAATGATTTCAACCGTCTACCTGTTCCATTCATTGTTCTACTTGTCGAAAGTTACAAATAATTTCCGTTAAGGGATTAACAATGGGGATCGTAGTTTACTTAAACTTGAAGAACAAAAAATTGGCGAATTGTACTGTTTGGATGCTTTGCATATATGTTTCTTAGACTATATACAAGCAATATATACAAAGATTTCAACCGTCTACGTGTTCCAATCATTGTTCTACTTGTAGAAAGTTACAATTAATTTCCGTTAAAGGATTAACAATGGGGCTCGTAGTTCACTTAAACTTGAAGAACAAAAAATTGGCGAATTGTACTGTTTGGATGCTTTGCATATATGTTTCTTAGACTATATAGAAGCAATGTATACAAAGATTTCAACCGTCTACCTGTTCCATTCATTGTTCTACTTGTCGAAAGTTACAAATAATTTCCGATAAAGGATTAACAATGGGTCTCATAGTTCACTTAAACTTGAAGAACAAAAAATTTGCGAATTGTACTGTTTGGATGTTTTGCATTTATGTTTCTTAGACTATATAGAAGCAATATGTACAAAGATTTCAACCGTCTACCTGTTCCATTCATTGTTCTACATGTCGAAAGTTACAAATAATTTCCGATAAAGGATTAACAACGGGTCTCATTGTTCACTTAAACTTGAAGAATAAAAAATTGGCGAATGGTACTGTTTGGATGCTTTGCATATATGTTTCTTAGACTATATGGAAGCAATATATACAAAGATTTCAACCGTCTACGTGTTCCAATCATTGTTCTACTTGTAGAAAGTTACAATTAATTTCCGTTAAAGGATTAACAATGGGGCTCGTAGTTCACTTAAACTTGAAGAACAAAAAATTGGCGAATTGTACTGTTTGGATGCTTTGCATATATGTTTCTTAGACTATATAGAAGCAATATGTACAAAGATTTCAACCGTCTACCTGTTCCATTCATTGTTCTACTTGTCGAAATTTACAAATAATTTCCTTTAAAGGATTAACTATGGGGCTCGTAGTTCACTTAAACTTGAAGAACAAAAAATTGGCGATTGTTACTGTTTAGATGCTTTGCATATATGTTTCTTAGATTATATAGGAACAATATATACAAAGATTTCAACCGTCTACCAGTTCCATTCATTGTTCTACTTGTCGAAAATTACAAATAATTACCGATAAAGGATTAACCATTGGGGCTCATTGTTCACTTAAACATGAAGAACAAAAAATTGGCGAATTGTACTGTTTGGATGCTTTGCATATATGTTTCTTAGACTTTATAGAAGCAATATATACAAAGATTTCAACCGTCTACCTGTTCCATTCATTGTTCTACTTGTCGAAAGTTACAAATAATTTCCTTTAAAGGATTAACAATGGGGCTCGTAGTTCACTTAAACTTGAAGAGCAAAAAATTGTCGAATTGTACTGTTTGGATGCTTTGCATATATGTTTCTTAGACTATATAGAAGCAATATATACAATGATTTCAACCGTCTACCTGTTCCATTCATTGTTCTACTTGTCGAAAGTTACAAATAATTTCCGTTAAGGGATTAACAATGGGGATCGTAGTTTACTTAAACTTGAAGAACAAAAAATTGGCGAATTGTACTGTTTGGATGCTTTGCATATATGTTTCTTATACTATATAGAAGCAATATATACAAAGATTTCAACCGTCTACGTGTTCCAATCATTGTTCTACTTGTAGAAAGTTACAATTAATTTCCGTTAAAGGATTAACAATGGGGCTCGTAGTTCACTTAAACTTGAAGAACAAAAAATTGGCGAATTGGACTGTTTGGATGCTTTGCATATATGTTTCGTAGATTATATAGAAGCAATATATACAATGGTTTCAACCGTCTACATGATCCATTCATTGTTCTACTTGCCGAATGTTACAAATAATTTCCGATAAAGGATTAACCATTGGGGCTCATTGTTCACTTAAACTTGAAGAACAAAAAATTGGCGAATTGTACTGTTTGGATGCTTTGCATATATGTTTCTTATACTATATAGAAGCAATATATACAAAGATTTCAACCTTCTACGTGTTCCAATCATTGTTCTACTTGTAGAAAGTTACAAATAATTTCCGGTAAAGGATTAACAATGGGGCTCGTAGTTCACTTAAACTTGAAGAACAAAAAATTGGCGAATTGGACTGTTTGGATGCTTTGCATATATGTTTCGTAGATTATATAGAAGCAATATATACAATGGTTTCAACCGTCTACATGATCCATTCATTGTTCTACTTGCCGAATGTTACAAATAATTTCCGATAAAGGCTTAACCATTGGGGCTCATTGTTCACTTAAACTTGAAGAACAAAAAATTGGCGAATTGTACTGTTTGGATGCTTTGCATATATGTTTCTTATACTATATAGAAGCAATATATACAAAGATTTCAACCGTCTACCTGTTCCATTCATTGTTCTACATGTCGAAAGTTACAAATAATTTCCGATAAAGGATTAACAATGGGTCTCATTGTTCACTTAAACTTGAAGAATAAAAAATTGGCGAATGGTACTGTTTGGATGCTTTGCATATATGTTTCTTAGACTATATGGAAGCAATATATACAAAGATTTCAACCGTCTACGTGTTCCAATCATTGTTCTACTTGTAGAAAGTTACAATTAATTTCCGTTAAAGGATTAACAATGGGGCTCGTAGTTCACTTAAACTTGAAGAACAAAAAATTGGCGAATTGTACTGTTTGGATGCTTTGCATATATGTTTCTTAGACTATATAGAAGCAATATGTACAAAGATTTCAACCGTCTACCTGTTCCATTCATTGTTCTACTTGTCGAAATTTACAAATAATTTCCTTTAAAGGATTAACTATGGGGCTCGTAGTTCACTTAAACTTGAAGAACAAAAAATTGGCGATTGTTACTGTTTAGATGCTTTGCATATATGTTTCTTAGATTATATAGGAACAATATATACAAAGATTTCAACCGTCTACCAGTTCCATTCATTGTTCTACTTGTCGAAAATTACAAATAATTACCGATAAAGGATTAACCATTGGGGCTCATTGTTCACTTAAACATGAAGAACAAAAAATTGGCGAATTGTACTGTTTGGATGCTTTGCATATATGTTTCTTAGACTTTATAGAAGCAATATATACAAAGATTTCAACCGTCTACCTGTTCCATTCATTGTTCTACTTGTCGAAAGTTACAAATAATTTCCTATAAAGGATTAACAATGGGGCTCATTGTTCACTTAAACTTGAAGAACAAAAAATTGGCGAATGGTACTGCTTCGATGCTTTGCATATATGTTTCTTAGACTATATAGAAGCAATATATACAAAGATTTCAACCGTCTACCTGTTCCATTCATTGTTCTACTTGTCGAAATTTACAAATAATTTCCTTTAAAGGATTAACAATGGGGCTCGTAGTTCACTTAAACTTGAAGAACAAAAAATTGGCGAATTGGACTGTTTGGATGCTTTGCATATATGTTTCGTAGATTATATAGAAGCAATATATACAATGGTTTCAACCGTCTACCTGATCCATACATTGTTCTACTTGCCGAATGTTACAAATAATTTCCGATAAAGGATTAACCATTGGGGCTCATTGTTCACTTAAACTTGAAGAACAAAAAATTGGCGAATTGTACTGTTTGGATGCTTTGCATATATGTTTCTTAGACTATATAGAAGCAAAATATACAATGATTTCAACCGTCTACCTGTTCCATTCATTGTTCTACTTGTCGAAAGTTACAAATAATTTCCGTTAAGGGATTAACAATGGGGATCGTAGTTTACTTAAACTTGAAGAACAAAAAATTGGCGAATTGTACTGTTTGGATGCTTTGCATATATGTTTCTTAGACTATATACAAGCAATATATACAAAGATTTCAACCGTCTACGTGTTCCAATCATTGTTCTACTTGTAGAAAGTTACAATTAATTTCCGTTAAAGGATTAACAATGGGGCTCGTAGTTCACTTAAACTTGAAGAACAAAAAATTGGCGAATTGCACTGTTTGGATGCTTTGCATATATGTTTCTTAGACTATATAGAAGCAATGTATACAAAGATTTCAACCGTCTACCTGTTCCATTCATTGTTCTACTTGTCGAAAGTTACAAATAATTTCCGATAAAGGATTAACAATGGGTCTCATAGTTCACTTAAACTTGAAGAACAAAAAATTTGCGAATTGTACTGTTTGGATGTTTTGCATTTATGTTTCTTAGACTATATAGAAGCAATATGTACAAAGATTTCAACCGTCTACCTGTTCCATTCATTGTTTTACTTGTCGAAATTTACAAATAATTTCCTTTAAAGGATTAACTATGGGGCTCGTAGTTCACTTAAACTTGAAGAACAAAAAATTGGCGATTGTTACTGTTTAGATGCTTTGCATATATGTTTCTTAGATTATATAGGAACAATATATACAAAGATTTCAACCGTCTACCAGTTCCATTCATTGTTCTACTTGTCGAAAGATACAAATAATTTCCTTTAAAGAATTAACAATGGGGCTCATTGTTCACTTAAACTTGAAGAACAAAAAATTGGCGAATTGTACTGTTTGGATGCTTTGCATATATGTTTCTTAGACTATATAGAAGCAATATATACATTGATTTCAACCGGCTACCTGTTCCATTCATTGTTCTACTTGTCGAAATTTACAAATAATTTCCTTTAAAGGATTAACAATGGGGCTCGTAGTTCACTTAAACTTGAAGAACAAAAAATTGGCGAATTGTACTGTTTGGATGCTTTGCATATATGTTTCTTAGACTATATAGAAGCAATATATACAAAGATTTCAGCCGTCTACCTGTTCCATTCATTGTTCTACTTGTCGAAAGTTACAAATAATTTCCGATAAAGGATTAACCATTGGGGCTCATTGTTCGCTTAAACTTGAAGATCAATAAATTGGCGAATTGTGCTGTTTGGATGCTTTGCATATATGTTTCTTATACTATATAGAAGCAATATATACATTGATTTCAACCGGCTACCTGTTCCATTCATTGTTCTACTTGTCGCAAGTTACAAATAATTTCCGTTAAAGTATTAACAATGGGGCTCGTAGTTCACTTAATCTTGAAGAACAAAAAATTGGCGATTGTTACTGTTTAGATGCTTTGCATATATGTTTCGTAGATTATATAGAAGCAATATATACAATGATTTCAACCGTCTACCTGTTCCATTCATTGTTCTACATGTCGAAAGTTACAAATAATTTCCGATAAAGGATTAACAACGGCTCTCATTGTTCACTTAAACTTGAAGAATAAAAAATTGGCGAATGGTACTGTTTGGATGCTTTGCATATATGTTTCTTAGACTATATGGAAGCAATATATACAAAGATTTCAACCGTCTACGTGTTCCAATCATTGTTCTACTTGTAGAAAGTTACAATTAATTTCCGTTAAAGGATTAACAATGGGGCTCGTAGTTCACTTAAACTTGAAGAACAAAAAATTGGCGAATTGTACTGTTTGGATGCTTTGCATATATGTTTCTTAGACTATATAGAAGCAATATGTACAAAGATTTCAACCGTCTACCTGTTCCATTCATTGTTCTACTTGTCGAAATTTACAAATAATTTCCTTTAAAGGATTAACTATGGGGCTCGTAGTTCACTTAAACTTGAAGAACAAAAAATTGGCGATTGTTACTGTTTAGATGCTTTGCATATATGTTTCTTAGATTATATAGGAACAATATATACAAAGATTTCAACCGTCTACCAGTTCCATTCATTGTTCTACTTGTCGAAAATTACAAATAATTACCGATAAAGGATTAACCATTGGGGCTCATTGTTCACTTAAACATGAAGAACAAAAAATTGGCGAATTGTACTGTTTGGATGCTTTGCATATATGTTTCTTAGACTTTATAGAAGCAATATATACAAAGATTTCAACCGTCTACCTGTTCCATTCATTGTTCTACTTGTCGAAAGTTACAAATAATTTCCTTTAAAGGATTAACAATGGGGCTCGTAGTTCACTTAAACTTGAAGAGCAAAAAATTGTCGAATTGTACTGTTTGGATGCTTTGCATATATGTTTCTTAGACTATATAGAAGCAATATATACAATGATTTCAACCGTCTACCTGTTCCATTCATTGTTCTACTTGTCGAAAGTTACAAATAATTTCCGTTAAGGGATTAACAATGGGGATCGTAGTTTACTTAAACTTGAAGAACAAAAAATTGGCGAATTGTACTGTTTGGATGCTTTGCATATATGTTTCTTATACTATATAGAAGCAATATATACAAAGATTTCAACCGTCTACGTGTTCCAATCATTGTTCTACTTGTAGAAAGTTACAATTAATTTCCGTTAAAGGATTAACAATGGGGCTCGTAGTTCACTTAAACTTGAAGAACAAAAAATTGGCGAATTGGACTGTTTGGATGCTTTGCATATATGTTTCGTAGATTATATAGAAGCAATATATACAATGGTTTCAACCGTCTACATGATCCATTCATTGTTCTACTTGCCGAATGTTACAAATAATTTCCGATAAAGGATTAACCATTGGGGCTCATTGTTCACTTAAACTTGAAGAACAAAAAATTGGCGAATTGTACTGTTTGGATGCTTTGCATATATGTTTCTTATACTATATAGAAGCAATATATACAAAGATTTCAACCGTCTACGTGTTCCAATCATTGTTCTACTTGTAGAAAGTTACAAATAATTTCCGTTAAAGGATTAACAATGGGGCTCGTAGTTCACTTAAACTTGAAGAACAAAAAATTGGCGAATTGGACTGTTTGGATGCTTTGCATATATGTTTCGTAGATTATATAGAAGCAATATATACAATGGTTTCAACCGTCTACATGATCCATTCATTGTTCTACTTGCCGAATGTTACAAATAATTTCCGATAAAGGCTTAACCATTGGGGCTCATTGTTCACTTAAACTTGAAGAACAAAAAATTGGCGAATTGTACTGTTTGGATGCTTTGCATATATGTTTCTTATACTATATAGAAGCAATATATACAAAGATTTCAACCGTCTACCTGTTCCATTCATTGTTCTACATGTCGAAAGTTACAAATAATTTCCGATAAAGGATTAACAATGGGTCTCATTGTTCACTTAAACTTGAAGAATAAAAAATTGGCGAATGGTACTGTTTGGATGCTTTGCATATATGTTTCTTAGACTATATGGAAGCAATATATACAAAGATTTCAACCGTCTACGTGTTCCAATCATTGTTCTACTTGTAGAAAGTTACAATTAATTTCCGTTAAAGGATTAACAATGGGGCTCGTAGTTCATTTAAACTTGAAGAACAAAAAATTGGCGAATTGTACTGTTTGGATGCTTTGCATATATGTTTCTTAGACTATATAGAAGCAATATGTACAAAGATTTCAACCGTCTACCTGTTCCATTCATTGTTCTACTTGTCGAAATTTACAAATAATTTCCTTTAAAGGATTAACTATGGGGCTCGTAGTTCACTTAAACTTGAAGAACAAAAAATTGGCGATTGTTACTGTTTAGATGTTTTGCATATATGTTTCTTAGATTATATAGGAACAATATATACAAAGATTTCAACCGTCTACCAGTTCCATTCATTGTTCTACTTGTCGAAAATTACAAATAATTACCGATAAAGGATTAACCATTGGGGCTCATTGTTCACTTAAACATGAAGAACAAAAAATTGGCGAATTGTACTGTTTGGATGCTTTGCATATATGTTTCTTAGACTTTATAGAAGCAATATATACAAAGATTTCAACCGTCTACCTGTTCCATTCATTGTTCTACTTGTCGAAAGTTACAAATAATTTCCTATAAAGGATTAACAATGGGGCTCATTGTTCACTTAAACTTGAAGAACAAAAAATTGGCGAATGGTACTGTTTCGATGCTTTGCATATATGTTTCTTAGACTATATAGAAGCAATATATACAAAGATTTCAACCGTCTACCTGTTCCATTCATTGTTCTACTTGTCGAAATTTACAAATAATTTCCTTTAAAGGATTAACAATGGGGCTCGTAGTTCACTTAAACTTGAAGAACAAAAAATTGGCGAATTGGACTGTTTGGATGCTTTGCATATATGTTTCGTAGATTATATAGAAGCAATATATACAATGGTTTCAACCGTCTACCTGATCCATACATTGTTCTACTTGCCGAATGTTACAAATAATTTCCGATAAAGGATTAACCATTGGGGCTCATTGTTCACTTAAACTTGAAGAACAAAAAATTGGCGAATTGTACTGTTTGGATGCTTTGCATATATGTTTCTTAGACTATATAGAAGCAAAATATACAATGATTTCAACCGTCTACCTGTTCCATTCATTGTTCTACTTGTCGAAAGTTACAAATAATTTCCGTTAAGGGATTAACAATGGGGATCGTAGTTTACTTAAACTTGAAGAACAAAAAATTGGCGAATTGTACTGTTTGGATGCTTTGCATATATGTTTCTTAGACTATATAGAAGCAATATATACAAAGATTTCAACCGTCTACCTGTTCCATTCATTGTTCTACTTGTCGAAAGATACTAATAATTTCCTTTAAAGAATTAACAATGGGGCTCATTGTTCACTTAAACTTGAAGAAGAAAAAATTGGCGAATTGTACTGTTTGGATGCTTTGCATATATGTTTCTTAGACTATATAGAAGCAATATATACATTGATTTCAACCGGCTACCTGTTCCATTCATTGTTCTACTTGTCGAAATTTACAAATAATTTCCTATAAAGGATTAACAATGGGGCTCATTGTTCACTTAAACTTGAAGAACAAAAAATTGGCGAATTGTACTGTTTGGATGCTTTGCATATATGTTTCTTAGACTATATAGAAGCAATATATACAAAGATTTCAACCGTCTACCTGTTCCATTCATTGTTCTACTTGTCGAAAGATACAAATAATTTCCTTTAAAGAATTAACAATGGGGCTCATTGTTCACTTAAACTTGAAGAACAAAAAATTGGCGAATTGTACTGTTTGGATGCTTTGCATATATGTTTCTTAGACTATATAGAAGCAATATATACATTGATTTCAACCGGCTACCTGTTCCATTCATTGTTCTACTTGTCGAAATTTACAAATAATTTCCTTTAAAGGATTAACAATGGGGCTCGTAGTTCACTTAAACTTGAAGAACAAAAAATAGGCGAATTGTACTGTTTGGATGCTTTGCATATATGTTTCTTAGACTATATAGAAGCAATATATACAAAGATTTCAGCCGTCTACCTGTTCCATTCATTGTTCTACTTGTCGAAAGTTACAAATAATTTCCGACAAAGGATTAACCATTGGGGCTCATTGTTCGCTTAAACTTGAAGATCAATAAATTGGCGAATTGTGCTGTTTGGATGCTTTGCATATATGTTTCTTATACTATATAGAAGCAATATATACATTGATTTCAACCGGCTACCTGTTCCATTCATTGTTCTACTTGTCGCAAGTTACAAATAATTTCCGTTAAAGTATTAACAATGGGGCTCGTAGTTCACTTAAACTTGAAGAACAAAAAATTGGCGATTGTTACTGTTTAGATGCTTTGCATATATGTTTCGTAGATTATATAGAAGCAATATATACAATGATTTCAACCGTCGACCTGATCCATTCATTTTTCTACTTGTCGAAATTTAGAAATAATTTCCTTTAAAGGATTAACAATGGGGCTCGTAGTTCACTTAAACTTGAAGAACAAAAAATTGGCGAATTGTACTGTTTGGATGCTTTGCATATATGTTTCTTAGACTATATAGAAGCAATATATACAAAGATTTCAACCGTCTACCTGTTCCATTCATTGTTCTACTTGCCGAATGTTACAAATAATATCCGATAAAGGATTAACCATTGGGGCTCATTGTTCACTTAAACTTGAAGAACAAAAAATTGGCGAATTGTACTGTTTGGATGCTTTGCATATATGTTTCTTAGACTATATGGAAGCAATATATACAAAGATTTCAACCGTCTACGTGTTCCAATCATTGTTCTACTTGTAGAAAGTTACAATTAATTTCCGTTAAAGGATTAACAATGGGGCTCGTAGTTCACTTAAACTTGAAGAACAAAAAATTGGCGAATTGTACTGTTCGGATGCTTTGCATATATGTTTCTTAGACTATATAGAAGAAATATGTACAAAGATTTCAACCGTCTACCTGTTCCATTCATTGTTCTACTTGTCGAAATTTACAAATAATTTCCTTTAAAGGATTAACTATGGGGCTCGTAGTTCACTTAAACTTGAAGAACAAAAAATTGGCGATTGTTACTGTTTAGATGCTTTGCATATATGTTTCTTAGATTATATAGGAACAATATATACAAAGATTTCAACCGTCTACCAGTTCCATTCATTGTTCTACTTGTCGAAAATTACAAATAATTACCGATAAAGGATTAACCATTGGGGCTCATTGTTCACTTAAACATGAAGAACAAAAAATTGGCGAATTGTACTGTTTGGATGCTTTGCATATATGTTTCTTAGACTTTATAGAAGCAATATATACAAAGGATTTCAACCGTCTACCTGTTCCATTCATTGTTCTACTTGTCGAAAGTTACAAATAATTTCCTATAAAGGATTAACAATGGGGCTCATTGTTCACTTAAACTTGAAGAACAAAAAATTGGCGAATGGTACTGTTCCGATGCTTTGCATATATGTTTCTTAGACTATATAGAAGCAATATATACAAAGATTTCAACCGTCTACCTGTTCCATTCATTGTTTTACTTGTCGAAATTTACAAATAATTTCCTTTAAAGGATTAACTATGGGGCTCGTAGTTCACTTAAACTTGAAGAACAAAAAATTGGCGAATGGTACTGTTTGGATGCTTTGCGTACATGTTTCTTAGACTACATGGAAGCAATATATACAAAGATTTCAACCGTCTACGTGTTCCAATCATTGTTCTACTTGTCGAAATTTACAAATAATTTCCTTTAAAGGATTAACAATGGGGCTCGTTGTTCACTTAAACTTGAAGAACAAAAAATTGGCGAATGGTACTGTTTGGATGCTTTGCATATATGTTTCTTAGACTATATAGAAGCAATATATACATTGATTTCAACCGTCTACCTGATCCATACATTGTTCTACTTGCCGAATGTTACAAATAATTTCCGATAAAGGATTAACCATGGGGGCTCATTGTTCACTTAAACTTGAAGAACAAAAAATTGGCGAATTGTACTGTTTGGATGCTTTGCATATATGTTTCTTATACTATATAGAAGCAATATATACAAAGATTTCAACCGTCTATCTGTTCCATTCATTGTTCTACATGTCGAAAGTTACAAATAATTTCCGATAAAGGATTAACAATGGGGCTCATTGTTCACTTAAACTTGAAGAACAAAAAATTGGCGAATGGTACTGTTTGGATGCTTTGCGTACATGTTTCTTAGACTACATGGAAGCAATATATACAAAGATTTCAACCGTCTACGTGTTCCAATCATTGTTCTACTTGTCGAAATTTACAAATAATTTCCATTAAAGGATTAACAATGGGGCTCGTTGTTCACTTAAACTTGAAGAACAAAAAATTGGCGAATGGTACTGTTTGGATGCTTTGCATATATGTTTCTTAAACTATATAGAAGCAATATATACATTGATTTCAACCGGCTACCTGTTCCATTCATTGTTCTACTTGTCGCAAGTTACAAATAATTACCGATAAAGGATTAACCATTGGGGCTCATTGTTCAATTAAACTTGCAGAACAAAAAATTGGCGAATTGTACTGTTTGGATGCATTGCATATATGTTTTTAGACTATATAGAAGCAATATATACAAAGATTTCAACCGTCTACCTTTTCCATTCATTGTTCTACTTGTCGAAAGTTACAAATAATTTCCGATAAAGGATTAACAATGGGGCTCATTGTTCACTTAAACTTGAAGGACAAAAAATTGGCGAATGGTACTGTTTGGATGCTTTGCGTACATGTTTCTTAGACTATATGGTAGCAATATATACAAGGATTTCAACCGTCTACCTGTTCCATTCATTGTTCTACTTGTCGAATGTTACAAATAATTACCGATAAAGGATTAACCATTGGGGCTCATTGTTCACTTAAACTTGAAGAACAAAAAATTGGCGAATTGTACTATTTGGATGCTTTGCATATATGTTTCTTAGACTATATAGAAGCAATATATACAAAGATTTCAACCGTGTACCTGTTCCATTCATTGTTCTACTTGTCGAAAGTTACAAATAATTTCCTTTAAAGGATTAACAATGGGGCTCATTGTTCACTTAAACTTGAAGAACAAAAAATTGGCGAATTGTACTGGTTGGATGCTTTGCATATATGTTTCTTAGACTATATAGAAGCAAAATATACAATGATTTCAACCGTCTACCTGTTCCATTCATTGTTCTACTTGTCGAAAGTTACAAATAATTTCCGTTAAGGGATTAACAATGGGGATCGTAGTTTACTTAAACTTGAAGAACAAAAAATTGGCGAATTGTACTGTTTGGATGCTTTGCATATATGTTTCTTAGACTATATACAAGCAATATATACAAAGATTTCAACCGTCTACGTGTTCCAATCATTGTTCTACTTGTAGAAAGTTACAATTAATTTCCGTTAAAGGATTAACAATGGGGCTCGTAGTTCACTTAAACTTGAAGAACAAAAAATTGGCGAATTGTACTGTTTGGATGCTTTGCATATATGTTTCTTAGACTATATAGAAGCAATGTATACAAAGATTTCAACCGTCTACCTGTTCCATTCATTGTTCTACTTGTCGAAAGTTACAAATAATTTCCGATAAAGGATTAACAATGGGTCTCATAGTTCACTTAAACTTGAAGAACAAAAAATTGGCGAATTGTACTGTTTGGATGCTTTGCATTTATGTTTCTTAGACTATATAGAAGCAATATGTACAAAGATTTCAACCGTCTACCTGTTCCATTCATTGTTCTACTTGTCGAAATTTACAAATAATTTCCTTTAAAGGATTAACTATGGGGCTCGTAGTTCACTTAAACTTGAAGAACAAAAAATTGGCGATTGTTACTGTTTAGATGCTTTGCATATATGTTTCTTAGATTATATAGGAACAATATATACAAAGATTTCAACCGTCTACCAGTTCCATTCATTGTTCTACTTGTCGAAAATTACAAATAATTACCGATAAAGGATTAACCATTGGGGCTCATTGTTCACTTAAACATGAAGAACAAAAAATTGGCGAATTGTACTGTTTGGATGCTTTGCATATATGTTTCTTAGACTATATAGAAGCAATATATACAAAGATTTCAACCGTCTACCTGTTCCATTCATTGTTCTACTTGTCGAAAGTTACAAATAATTTCCTATAAAGGATTAACAATGGGGCTCATTGTTCACTTAAACTTGAAGAACAAAAAATTGGCGAATTGTACTGTTTGGATGCTTTGCATATATGTTTCTTAGACTATATAGAAGCAATATATACAAAGATTTCAGCCGTCTACCTGTTCCATTCATTGTTCTACTTGTCGAAAGTTACAAATAATTTCCGATAAAGGATTAACCATTGGGGCTCATTGTTCGCTTAAACTTGAAGATCAATAAATTGGCGAATTGTGCTGTTTGGATGCTTTGCATATATGTTTCTTATACTATATAGAAGCAATATATACAAAGATTTCAACCGTCTACCTGTTCCATTCATTGTTCTACTTGTCGAAATTTACAAATAATTTCCTTTAAAGGATTAACTATGGGGCTCGTAGTTCACTTAAACTTGAAGAACAAAAAATTGGCGATTGTTACTGTTTAGATGCTTTGCATATATGTTTCTTAGATTATATAGGAGCAATATATACAAAGATTTCAACCGTCTACCAGTTCCATTCATTGTTCTACTTGTCGAAAATTACAAATAATTACCGATAAAGGATTAGCAATGGGGCTCATTGTTCACTTAAACTTGAAGAACAAAAAATTGGCGAATTGTACTGGTTGGATGCTTTGCATATATGTTTCTTAGACTATATAGAAGCAAAATATACAATGATTTCAACCGTCTACCTGTTCCATTCATTGTTCTACTTGTCGAAAGTTACAAATAATTTCCGTTAAGGGATTAACAATGGGGATCGTAGTTTACTTAAACTTGAAGAACAAAAAATTGGCGAATTGTACTGTTTGGATGCTTTGCATATATGTTTCTTAGACTATATACAAGCAATATATACAAAGATTTCAACCGTCTACGTGTTCCAATCATTGTTCTACTTGTAGAAAGTTACAATTAATTTCCGTTAAAGGATTAACAATGGGGCTCGTAGTTCACTTAAACTTGAAGAACAAAAAATTGGCGAATTGTACTGTTTGGATGCTTTGCATATATGTTTCTTAGACTATATAGAAGCAATGTATACAAAGATTTCAACCGTCTACCTGTTCCATTCATTGTTCTACTTGTCGAAAGTTACAAATAATTTCCGATAAAGGATTAACAATGGGTCTCATAGTTCACTTAAACTTGAAGAACAAAAAATTGGCGAATTGTACTGTTTGGATGCTTTGCATTTATGTTTCTTAGACTATATAGAAGCAATATGTACAAAGATTTCAACCGTCTACCTGTTCCATTCATTGTTCTACTTGTCGAAATTTACAAATAATTTCCTTTAAAGGATTAACTATGGGGCTCGTAGTTCACTTAAACTTGAAGAACAAAAAATTGGCGATTGTTACTGTTTAGATGCTTTGCATATATGTTTCTTAGATTATATAGGAACAATATATACAAAGATTTCAACCGTCTACCAGTTCCATTCATTGTTCTACTTGTCGAAAATTACAAATAATTACCGATAAAGGATTAACCATTGGGGCTCATTGTTCACTTAAACATGAAGAACAAAAAATTGGCGAATTGTACTGTTTGGATGCTTTGCATATATGTTTCTTAGACTTTATAGAAGCAATATATACAAAGATTTCAACCGTCTACCTGTTCCATTCATTGTTCTACTTGTCGAAAGTTACAAATAATTTCCTATAAAGGATTAACAATGGGGCTCATTGTTCACTTAAACTTGAAGAACAAAAAATTGGCGAATGGTACTGTTTGGATGCTTTGCATATATGTTTCTTAGACTATATAGAAGCAATATATACAAAGATTTCAACCGTCTACATGATCCATTCATTGTTCTACTTGTCGAAATTTACAAATAATTTCCTTTAAAGTATTAACAATGGGGCTCGTAGTTCACTTAAACTTGAAGATCAAATAATTGGCGAATTGTACTGTTTGGACGCTTTGCATATATGTTTCTTAGTCTATTTAGAAGCAATATATACAATGATTTCAACAGTCTACCTGTTCCATTCATTGTTCTACTTGTCGAAATTTACAAATAATTTCCTTTAAAGGATTAACAATGGGGCTCGTAGTTCACTTAAACTTGAAGAACAAAATTGGCGAATGGTACTGTTTGGATGCTTTGCACATATGTTTCTTAGATTATACAGAGGCAATATATACAAGGATTTCAACCGTCTACCTGTTCCAGTCATTGTTCTACTTGCCGAATGTTACAAATAATTTCCGATAAAGGATTAACCATTGGGGCTCATTGTTCGCTTAAACTTGAAGATCAATAAATTGGCGAATTGTGCTGTTTGGATGCTTTGCATATATGTTTCTTATACTATATAGAAGCAATATATACAAAGATTTCAACCGTCTACCTGTTCCATTCATTGTTCTACTTGTCGAAAGTTACAAATAATTACCGATAAAGGATTAACCATTGGGGCTCATTGTTCACTTAAACTTGAAGGACAAGAAATTGGCGAATGGTACTGTTTGGATGCTTTGCGTACATGTTTCTTAGACTATATGGTAGCAATATATACAAGGATTTCAACCGTCTACCTGTTCCATTCATTGTTCTACTTGTCGAATGTTACAAATAATTTCCGATAAAGGATTAACCATTGGGGCTCATTGTTCACTTAAACTTGAAGAACAAAAAATTGGCGAATTGTACTGGTTGGATGCTTTGCATATATGTTTCTTATACTATATAGAAGCAATATATACAAAGATTTCAACCGTCTACCTGTTCCATTCATTGTTCTACATGTCGAAAGTTACAAATAATTTCCGATAAAGGATTAACAATGGGGCTCATTGTTCACTTAAACTTGAAGAACAAAAAATTGGCGAATGGTACTGTTTGGATGCTTTGCACATATGTTTCTTAGATTATACAGAGGCAATATATACAAGGATTTCAACCGTCTACCTGTTCCATTCATTGTTGTACTTGCCGAATGTTACAAATAATTTCCGTTAAGGGATTAACAATGGGGCTCGTAGTTCACTTAAACTTGAAGAACAAAAAATTGGCGAATGGTACTGTTTGGATGCTTTGCACATATGTTTCTTAGATTATACAGAGGCAATATATACAAGGATTTCAACCGTCTACCTGTTCCATTCATTGTTGTACTTGCCGAATGTTACAAATAATTTCCGATAAAGGATTAACCATTGGGGCTCATTGTTCGCTTAAACTTGAAGATCAATAAATTGGCGAATTGTGCTGTTTGGATGCTTTGCATATATGTTTCTTATACTATATAGAAGCAATATATACAAAGATTTCAACCGTCTACCTTTTCCATTCATTGTTCTACTTGTCGAAAGTTACAAATAATTTCCGTTAAGGGATTAACAATGGGGATCGTAGTTTACTTAAACTTGAAGAACAAAAAATTGGCGAATTGTACTGTTTGGATGCTTTGCATATATGTTTCTTAGACTATATACAAGCAATATATACAAAGATTTCAACCGTCTACCTGTTCCATTCATTGTTCTACTTGTCGAAAGTTACAAATAATTTCCTATAAAGGATTAACAATGGGGCTCATTGTTCACTTAAACTTGAAGAACAAAAAATTGGCGAATTGTACTGTTTGGATGCTTTGCATATATGTTTCTTAGACTATATAGAAGCAATATATACAAGGATTTCAACCGTCTACCTGTTCCATTCATTGTTCTACTTGTCGAATGTTACAAATAATTACCGATAAAGGATTAACCATTGGGGCTCATTGTTCACTTAAACTTGAAGAACAAAAAATTGGCGAATTGTACTATTTGGATGCTTTGCATATATGTTTCTTAGACTATATAGAAGCAATATATACAAAGATTTCAACCGTGTACCTGTTCCATTCATTGTTCTACTTGTCGAAAGTTACAAATAATTTCCTTTAAAGGATTAACAATGGGGCTCATTGTTCACTTAAACTTGAAGAACAAAAATTGGCGAATTGTACTGGTTGGATGCTTTGCATATATGTTTCTTAGACTATATAGAAGCAATATATACAAAGATTTCAACCGTCTACCTGTTCCATTCATTGTTCTACTTGTCGAAAGATACAAATAATTTCCTTTAAAGAATTAACAATGGGGCTCATTGTTCACTTAAACTTGAAGAACAAAAAATTGGCGAATTGTACTGTTTGGATGCTTTGCATATATGTTTCTTAGACTATATAGAAGCAATATATACATTGATTTCAACCGGCTGCCTGTTCAATTCATTGTTCTACTTGTCGCAAGTTACAAATAATTACCGATAAAGGATTAACCATTGGGGCTCATTGTTCAATTAAACTTGAAGAACAAAAAATTGGCGAATTGTACTGTTTGGATGCATTGCATATATGTTTTTAGACTATATAGAAGCAATATATACAACGATTTCAACCGTCTACCTTTTCCATTCATTGTTCTACTTGTCGAAAGTTACAAATAATTTCCGATAAAGGATTAACAATGGGGCTCATTGTTCACTTAAACTTGAAGGACAAAAAATTGGCGAATGGTACTGTTTGGATGCTTTGCGTACATGTTTCTTAGACTATATGGTAGCAATATATACAAGGATTTCAACCGTCTACCTGTTCCATTCATTGTTCTACTTGTCGAATGTTACAAATAATTACCGATAAAGGATTAACAATGGGGCTCATTGTTCACTTAAACTTGAAGAACAAAAAATTGGCGAATTGTACTGGTTGGATGCTTTGCATATATGTTTCTTAGACTATATAGAAGCAAAATATACAATGATTTCAACCGTCTACCTGTTCCATTCATTGTTCTACTTGTCGAAAGTTACAAATAATTTCCGTTAAGGGATTAACAATGGGGATCGTAGTTTACTTAAACTTGAAGAACAAAAAATTGGCGAATTGTACTGGTTGGATGCTTTGCATATATGTTTCTTAGACTATATAGAAGCAAAATATACAATGATTTCAACCGTCTACCTGTTCCATTCATTGTTCTACTTGTCGAAAGTTACAAATAATTTCCGTTAAGGGATTAACAATGGGGATCGTAGTTTACTTAAACTTGAAGAACAAAAAATTGGCGAATTGTACTGTTTGGATGCTTTGCATATATGTTTCTTAGACTATATACAAGCAATATATACAAAGATTTCAACCGTCTACGTGTTCCAATCATTGTTCTACTTGTAGAAAGTTACAATTAATTTCCGTTAAAGGATTAACAATGGGGCTCGTAGTTCACTTAAACTTGAAGAACAAAAAATTGGCGAATTGTACTGTTTGGATGCTTTGCATATATGTTTCTTAGACTATATAGAAGCAACGTATACAAAGATTTCAACCGTCTACACGTTCCATTCATTGTTCTACTTGTCGAAAGTTACAAATAATTTCCGATAAAGGATTAACAATGGGTCTCATAGTTCACTTAAACTTGAAGAACAAAAAATTGGCGAATTGTACTGTTTGGATGCTTTGCATTTATGTTTCTTAGACTATATAGAAGCAATATGTACAAAGATTTCAACCGTCTACCTGTTCCATTCATTGTTCTACTTGTCGAAATTTACAAATAATTTCCTTTAAAGGATTAACTATGGGGCTCGTAGTTCACTTAAACTTGAAGAACAAAAAATTGGCGATTGTTACTGTTTAGATGCTTTGCATATATGTTTCTTAGATTATATAGGAACAATATATACAAAGATTTCAACCGTCTACCAGTTCCATTCATTGTTCTACTTGTCGAAAATTACAAATAATTACCGATAAAGGATTAACCATTGGGGCTCATTGTTCACTTAAACATGAAGAACAAAAAATTGGCGAATTGTACTGTTTGGATGCTTTGCATATATGTTTCTTAGACTATATAGAAGCAATATATACAAAGATTTCAACCGTCTACCTGTTCCATTCATTGTTCTACTTGTCGAAAGTTACAAATAATTTCCTATAAAGGATTAACAATGGGGCTCATTGTTCACTTAAACTTGAAGAACAAAAAATTGGCGAATTGTACTGTTTGGATGCTTTGCATATATGTTTCTTAGACTATATAGAAGCAATATATACAAAGATTTCAACCGTCTACCTGTTCCATTCATTGTTCTACTTGTCGAAAGTTACAAATAATTTCCTATAAAGGATTAACAATGGGGCTCATTGTTCACTTAAACTTGAAGAACAAAAAATTGGCGAATTGTACTGTTTGGATGCTTTGCATATATGTTTCTTAGACTATATAGAAGCAATATATACAAAGATTTCAACCGTCTACCTGTTCCATTCATTGTTCTACTTGTCGAAAGATACAAATAATTTCCTTTAAAGAATTAACAATGGGGCTCATTGTTCACTTAAACTTGAAGAACAAAAAATTGGCGAATTGTACTGTTTGGATGCTTTGCATATATGTTTCTTAGACTATATAGAAGCAATATATACATTGATTTCAACCGGCTACCTGTTCCATTCATTGTTCTACTTGTCGAAATTTACAAATAATTTCCTTTAAAGGATTAACAATGGGGCTCGTAGTTCACTTAAACTTGAAGAACAAAAAATTGGCGAATTGTACTGTTTGGATGCATTGCATATATGTTTCTTAGACTATATAGGAGCAATATATACAAATATTTCAACCGTCTACCTGTTCCATTCATTGTTCTACTTGTCGAAAGTTACAAATAATTTCCTTTAAAGGATTAACAATGGGGCTCATTGATCACTTAAACTTGAAGAACAAAAAATTGGCGAATTGTACTGTTTTGATGCTTTGCATATATGTTTCTTAGACTATATAGAAGCAATATGTACAATAATTTCAACAGTCTACCTGTTCCATTCATTGTTCTTCTTGTCGAAATTTACAAATAATTTCCGATAAAGGATTAACAATGGGGCTCGTTGTTCACTTAAACTTGAAGAACAAAAAATTGGCGAATAGTACTGGTTGGATGCTTTGCATATATGTTTCTTAGACTATATAGAAGCAATATATACATTAATTTCAACCGGCTACCTGTTCCATTCATTGTTCTACTTGTCGCAAGTTACAAATAATTTCCGTTAAAGTATTAACAATGGGGCTCGTAGTTCACTTAAACTTGAAGATCAAATAATTGGCGAATTGTACTGTTTGGATGATTTGCATATATGTTTCTTAGACTTTATAGAAGCAATATATAAAAAGATTTCAACCGTCTACCTGTTCCATTCATTGTTCTACCTGTAGAAAGTTACAATTAATTTCCGTTAAGGGATTAACAATGCGGGTCGTAGTTTACTTAAACCTGAAGATCAAAAAATTGGCGAATGGTACTGTTTGGTTGCTTTGCATATATGTTTCTTAGACTATATGGAAGCAATATATACAATGATCTCAACCGTCTACCTGATCCACTCATTGTTCTACTTGTCGCAAGTTACAAATAATTTCCGTTAAAGGATTAACAATGGGGCTCGTAGTTCACTTAAACTTGAAGAACAAAAAATTGGCGAATGGTACTGTTTGGATGCTTTGAATATATGTTTCTTATATTATATAGAAGCAATATATACAAAGATTTCAACCGTCTACCTGTTCCATTCATTGTTCTACATGTCGAAAGTTACAAATAATTTCCGATAAAGGATTAACAATGGGGCTCATTGTTCACTTAAACTTGAAGAACAAAAAATTGGCGAGTGGTACTGTTTGGATGCTTTGCGTACATGTTTCTTAGACTACATGGAAGCAATATATACAAAGATTTCAACCGTCTACGTGTTCCAATCATTGTTCTACTTGTCGAAATTTACAAATAATTTCCTTTAAAGGATTAACAATGGGGCTCGTTGTTCACTTAAACTTGAAGAACAAAAAATTGGCGAATGGTACTGTTTGGATGCTTTGCATACATGTTTCTTAGACTATATAGAAGCAATATATACATTGATTTCAACTGGCTACCTGTTCCATTCATAGTTCTACTTGTCGCAAGTTACAAATAATTTCCGTTAAAGTATTAACAATGGGGCTCGTAGTTCACTTAAACTTGAAGATCAAATAATTGGCGAATTGTACTGTTTGGACGCTTTGCATATATGTTTCTTAGTCTATTTAGAAGCAATATATACAAAGATTTCAACCGTCTACCTGTTCCATTCATTGTTCTACTTGTCGAAAGTTACAAATAATTTCCTTTAAAGGATTAACAATGGGGCTCATTGTTCACTTAAACTTGAAGAACAAAAAATTGGCGAATGGTACTGTTTGGATGCTTTGCGTACATGTTTCTTAGACTACATGGAAGCAATATATACAAAGATTTCAACCGTCTACGTGTTCCAATCATTGTTCTACTTGTCGAAATTTACAAATAATTTCCTTTAAAGGATTAACAATGGGGCTCGTTGTTCACTTAAACTTGAAGAACAAAAAATTGGCGAATGGTACTGTTTGGATGCTTTGCATACATGTTTCGTAGACTATATAGAAGCAATATATACATTGATTTCAACTGGCTACCTGTTCCATTCATTGTTCTACTTGTCGCAAGTTACAAATAATTTCCGTTAAAGTATTAACAATGGGGCTCGTAGTTCACTTAAACTTGAAGATCAAATAATTGGCGAATTGTACTGTTTGGACGCTTTGCATATATGTTTCTTAGTCTATTTAGAAGCAATATATACAAAGATTTCAACCGTCTACCTGTTCCATTCATTGTTCTACTTGTCGAAAGTTACAAATAATTTCCTTTAAAGGATTAACAATGGGGCTCATTGTTCACTTAAACTTGAAGAACAAAAAATTGGCGAATTGTACTGTTTGGATGCATTGCATATATGTTTCTTAGACTATATAGAAGCAATATATACAAATATTTCAACCGTCTACCTGTTCCATTCATTGTTCTACTTGTCGAAAGTTACAAATAATTTCCTTTAAAGGATTAACAATGGGGCTCATTGTTCACTTAAACTTGAAGAACAAAAAATTGGCGAATTGTACTGTTTGGATGCATTGCATATATGTTTCTTAGACTATATAGGAGCAATATATACAAATATTTCAACCGTCTACCTGTTCCATTCATTGTTCTACTTGTCGAAAGTTACAAATAATTTCCTTTAAAGGATTAACAATTGGGCTCATTGTTCACTTAAACTTGAAGAACAAAAAATTGGCGAATTGTACTGTTTTGATGCTTTGCATATATGTTTCTTAGACTATATAGAAGCAATATGTACAATAATTTCAACAGTCTACCTGTTCCATTCATTGTTCTTCTTGTCGAAATTTACAAATAATTTCCGATAAAGGATTAACAATGGGGCTCGTTGTTCACTTAAACTTGAAGAACAAAAAATTGGCGAATAGTACTGGTTGGATGCTTTGCATATATGTTTCTTAGACTATATAGAAGCAATATATACATTAATTTCAACCGGCTACCTGTTCCATTCATTGTTCTACTTGTCGCAAGTTACAAATAATTTCCGTTAAAGTATTAACAATGGGGCTCGTTGTTCACTTAAACTTGAAGATCAAATAATTGGCGAATTGTACTGTTTGGATGATTTGCATATATGTTTCTTAGACTTTATAGAAGCAATATATAAAAAGATTTCAACCGTCTACCTGTTCCATTCATTGTTCTACCTGTAGAAAGTTACAATTAATTTCCGTTAAGGGATTAACAATGCGGGTCGTAGTTTACTTAAACCTGAAGATCAAAAAATTGGCGAATGGTACTGTTTGGTTGCTTTGCATATATGTTTCTTAGACTATATGGAAGCAATATATACAATGATCTCAACCGTCTACCTGATCCACTCATTGTTCTACTTGTCGCAAGTTACAAATAATTTCCGATAAAGGATTAACCATTGGGGCTCATTGTTCACTTAAACTTGAAGACCAAAAAATTGGCGAATGGTACTGTTTGGATGCTTTGCGTACATGTTTCTTAGACTATATGGAAGCAATATATACAAAGATTTCAATGGTCTACGTGTTCCAATCATTGTTCTACTTGTAGAAATTTACAATTAATTTCCGTTAAAGGATTAACAATGGGTCTCATTGTTCACTTAAACTTGAAGAACAAAAAATGGGCGAATGGTACTGTTTGGTTGCTTTGCATATATGTTTCTTAGACTATATGGAAGCAATATATACAAAGATTTCAACCGTCTACGTGTTCCAATCATTGTTCTACTTGTAGAAAGTTACAATTAATTTCCGTTAAAGGATTAACAATGGGTCTCATTGTTCACTTAAACTTGAAGAACAAAAAATTGGCGAATGGTACTGTTTGGTTGCTTTGCATATATGTTTCTTAGACTATATGGAAGCAATATATACAAAGATTTCAACCGTCTACGTGTTCCAATCATTGTTCTACTTGTAGAAAGTTACAATTAATTTCCGTTAAAGGATTAACAATGGGGCTCGTAGTTCACTTAAACTTGAAGAACAAAAAATTGGCGAATGGTACTGTTTGGATGCTTTGCGTACATGTTTCTGAGACTATATGGAAGCAATATATACAAAGATTTCAACCGTCTACGTGTTCCAATCACTGTTCTACTTGTCGAAATTTACAAATTATTTCCTTTAAAGGATTAACAATGGGGCTCGTTGTTCACTTAAACTTGAAGAACATAAAATTGGCGAATGGTACTGTTTGGATGCTTTGCGTACATGTTTCTTAGACTATATAGAAGCAATATGTACATTGATTTCAACCGGCTACCTGTTCCATTCATTGTTCTACTTGTCGCAAGTTACAAATAATTTCCGTTAAAGTATTAACAATGGGGCTCGTAGTTCACTTAAACTTGAAGATCAAATAATTGGCGAATTGTACTGTTTGGACGCTTTGCATATATGTTTCTTAGACTATATAGAAACAATATATACATTGATTTCAACCGGCTACCTGTTCCATTCAATGTTCTACTTGTCGCAAGTTACAGATAATTTCCGTTAAAGTATTAACAATGGGGCTCGTAGTTCACTTAAACTTCAAGATCAAATAATTGGCGAATTGTACTGTTTGGATGATTTGCATATATGTTTCTTAGACTTTATAGAAGCAATATATAAAAAGATTTCAACCGTCTACCTGTTCCATTCATTGTTCTACTTGTAGAAAGTTACAAATAATTTCCTTTAAAGGATTAACAATGGGGCTCATTGTTCACTTAAACTTGAAGAACAAAAAATTGGCGAATTATACTGGTTGGATGCTTTGCATATATGTTTCTTAGACTATATAGAAGCAAAATATACAATGATTTCAACCGTCTACCTGTTCCATTCATTGTTCTACTTGTCGAAAGTTACAAATAATTTCCGTTAAGGGATTAACAATGGGGCTCGCTGTTCACTTAAACCTGAAGATCAAAAATTGGCGAATGGTACTGTTTGGTTGCTTTGCATATATGTTTCTTAGACTATATGGAAGCAATATATACAAAGATTTCAACCGTCTACGTGTTCCAATCATTGTTCTACTTGTAGAAAGTTACAATTAATTTCCGTTAAAGTATTAACAATGGGGCTCGTAGTTCACTTAAACTTGAAGATCAAATAATTGGCGAATTGTACTGGTTGGATGCTTTGCATATATGTTTCTTAGACTTTATAGAAGCAATATATAAAAAGATTTCAACCGTCTACCTGTTCCATTCATTGTTCTACTTGTAGAAAGTTACAATTAATTTCCGTTAAGGGATTAACAATGCGGATCGTAGTTTACTTAAACCTGAAGATCAAAAAATTGGCGAATGGTACTGTTTGGTTGCTTTGCATATATGTTTCTTAGACTATATGGAAGCAATATATACAATGATCTCAACCGTCTACCTGATCCACTCATTGTTCTACTTGTCGCAAGTTACAAATAATTTCCGTTAAAGGATTAACAATGGGGCTCGTAGTTCACTTAAACTTGAAGAGCAAAAAATAGGCGAATGGTACTGTTTGGATGCTTTGCATATATGTTTCTTAGACTATATGGAAGCAATATATACAATGATCTCAACCGTCTACCTGTTCCATTCATTGTTCTACCTGTAGAAAGTTACAATTAATTTCCGTTAAGGGATTAACAATGCGGGTCGTAGTTTACTTAAACCTGAAGATCAAAAAATTGGCGAATGGTACTGTTTGGTTGCTTTGCATATATGTTTCTTAGACTATATGGAAGCAATATATACAATGATCTCAACCGTCTACCTGATCCACTCATTGTTCTACTTGTCGAAAGTTACAAATAATTTCCGATAAAGGATTAACAATGGGGCTCATTGTTCACTTAAACTTGAAGGACAAAAAATTGGCGAATGGTACTGTTTGGACGCTTTGCATGTATGTTTCTTAGACTATATAGAAGCAATATATACAATGATTTCAACAGTCTACCTGTTCCATTCATTGTTCTACTTGTCGAAAGTTACAAATAATTTCCGTTAAGGGATTAACAATGGGGATCGTAGTATACTTAAACTTGAAGAACAAAAAATTGGCGAATTGTACTGTTTGGATGCTTTGCATATATGTTTCTTAGACTATATAGAAGCAATATATAGATTGATTTCAACCGTCTACCTGTTCCATTCATTGTTCTACTTGTCGAAAGATACAAATAATTTCCTTTAAAGAATTAACAATGGGGCTCATTGTTCACTTAAACTTGAAGAACAAAAAATTGGCGAATTGTACTGTTTGGATGCTTTGCATATATGTTTCTTAGACTATATAGAAGCAATATATACATTGATTTCAACCGGTTACCTGTTCCATTCATTGTTCTACTTGTCGAAATTTACAAATAATTTCCTTTAAAGGATTAACAATGGGGCTCGTAGTTCACTTAAACTTGAAGAACAAAAAATTGGCGAATTGTACTGTTTGGATGCTTTGCATATATGTTTCTTAGACTATATAGAAGCAATATATACAAAGATTTCAGCCGTCTACCTGTTCCATTCATTGTTCTACTTGTCGAAAGTTACAAATAATTTCCTTTAAAGGATTAAAAATGGGGCTCATTGTTCACTTAAACTTGAAAAACAAAAAATTGGCGAATTGTACTGTTTGGATGCTTTGCATATATGTTTCTTAGACTATATAGAAGCAATATATACAAAGATTTCAACCGTCTACATGTTCCATTCATTGTTCTACTTGTCGAAAGTTACAAATAATTTCCTTTAAAGGATTAACAATGGGGCTTGTTACGTGCCAAGGGCCAGGAGCGTTGCGAGTGGCCGAGGTAAAAGAATAAGGTGCTGTGTTCGTTGTGGTGTTCGTTGGGTTTTAGAAGTAGTTTGTTAGTCGTGGACGATCCCGTGTATGGCTAACACGGGTTGCCACAGGAGATTGGAACACGCGTGGACGATCCCGTGTATGGATAACACGGGTTGCCACAGGAGGTTGGAACACGCGTGGACGATCCCGTGTATGGCTAACACGGGTTGCCACAGGAGGTTGGAACACGCGTGGACGATCCCGTGTATGGTTAACACGGGTTGCCACAGGAATGTTAGTTAGGCTGACGTAACTTTATAATTATGCAATACACTTCGAGCGGTAAAAGTGTATTGCTGTGGGATCGCAGGCTGACGATTTCTGGAAGGTAATCGTAGAAAGAATTTAAACGCGATAAGACTAAGAACACGATCAAACTATATTTCTTTATGCTGGCGATTAATACAGATTAATGTGTATGTGTTTGGTTACAAAGGTGTTAAGTGGACTTGTGTTTCTGGACGCACGCCCCTACTTGTAATTCTCTCGGTTTTCACGCAACGAGGAATGCGGGGGTATTAGATAGTACAAAATGCCTAATAGATATCGCGGACTTGGCGCGTATTCTATACGGTTAACGACGTATCGACGAAAACTAAGTTCGGTCAAACGAAGAAGATCTATCCGCGTGGTTATAACGACCTGCAGCGTGACAGTCTATTACTGAACTAATCCCCTGAGGTGGTTTGTAACCCGTCTTTTATAGTAAGAAAAAGTGGTGGGGTACGATGCACTTTCTGGAATTTTCCTGCGGGATGCAATAGGAATGTGTCTATAAGATATGTGTCTCGTTGTTCGCTCGAGTTCTAGTTTCCGTAGTCTTAATTATTCTGGGCAAACAGAGCGGTTTTCGGTCCTAGCGAGGGGTCCGGCTATGCATGTGGTGAATTTCCGGTCTCGAGCTCGAAGTAGAGAGTCTAATTTTTATTAGGCTCAGGGCCGCATGTAACACCTCCCCTCTAAGACGAAACGTCGCTGATTGCGATGCTTTCGAAGTTAGTTACGAAAGGCGCTCTGTTTGCCTGTAACAACTGTAGGACTTAATTTAATACATTTTGCTATTAAAAGAAAATTACTGCCTCCTCAAACAACCACTTGTGTCATAAGAATGATTATTCACATATTGGTCAGAGCTTTGACTGTCTCCGTAATTGCCTAGGGTAACCTCAAAATATCAGTGATATTAGAAATTACGGAGTGTCCTTAAGGCAGCAACTTTTACAAATCAAAAAGAAAAAGAAAAATATTATTTGGCTTACATACTATTCTATGGTTGAATATATATATTTTTTTTTTTTTTTTTTTTTTTTTTTTTCTATATCCTCGCAATTACTTAGGGTAACCCCAAAATATCGATTATATTGGTAATTGTCAAGTGTCGTTAAGATAGTAATATTTTAAAAATGGGGTGTTACTGGAGTTTTTACCAACGTGTAATCACCATTATTGGCCTCCCTGAACTCAGTCGATTAGGGGGTTGTTCGAAGCACTCCTCAATGCACTCCGTGCAAGCGTCGGCTCGTCTAGACTTCGTCAGGGTTTCGTGGCACTGTATGCATCCTATATAAAGATGCGCGGTTTCACTTGTGACGACCACGTGCCAGCCTCCCTGCTGAAATAACGCCTGATGTTGCGGGCGTAGTTTGGCGTAGCACTCGCCACACAGGAGCGATCCATTCCGTCCTTCGTACGTTGGATGTCTGAGTGCTGTAATGCACGTCATCTGGAGGAGTTGGTTGTATGCCTGGGGGTGGTCGGCTGGGCAGACCCCATCTATCGGCCCATAGAGTTCTTCACCCTCTTGCTCTGGTGTCCTAAACAGACCGTGAGGAACTGGCATGCTTGCACTCTTTAAGTTTGTTCTGGTTAATACTGACGTAGACTGTGAAAATTTTGTAGGGTCTTGTCTATTTATGGGACTTTTGGAAGAAAGAAGAGTAGTGGGGAGTGGTAGAAGGTAGGAGGTGCTAAGGTAAAATTTCCAGAGAATTATCATAATTAGGTCTCTTCCTTGCGGTCGATTGTCTTATTGTTTGTCCCGGCGTCCAATTCTTGATATTTTCGTCTGTAAGAATTGTCAAACGGGTGTCACTGAAGCTGCCTTCCCTTTTCTGGACGCACGGTCTTTGAAACTGCTGTGCGGTATCTATTTGGGTGGTCGCATCGTATTGTTTCGGCTTCCTCGTCTGACTTGACCGGGCCGGCCGGAATTTTCCTATACTTTTATGGAAGGGTCCTTCCGTGGTAATTATGGTACCTGAACGGTTTTCTATTTGCCACTGTCCGCGGTGTCCTGTTTGTATGCCGATAGTTCTTTGGCCTTCGGTTGGGTCCGTTTGAGTCGCCTTTGAGGTGATTGATGCCATAGTTGCTACTCCTCCATGGTCGTGCGTTTCCTCGTTTATATACCTCCTGCATGGGTCCTTAGAGTGACATTTTTTGTGGTGGGGATTGGGTCTGGTATTAATTCTATAGGTATTGTTGCTTCGTCTACGGCGCTCTGTTGTCTCTTTCGGCAATTGAGGTTAAAAGTGGCTTTGGAGAGGAAAAACCCTATGATAATTATTAATGCAAGTCCTGAAATTCCGATACCTGAGTATAACGATGCATGGGTGTTTCTTTCGAGTCGTCTATGTCCTTCCATTGATTTTGCTTGGCTCTCCAGTTTCTTCAGAGATATCGATGTCTCGCTGTTTTTCCAATCGTTATCGTAACTTGCGGTATAATTGACATGGCTAAGATCTTTAAGGACGTCTAAGTGATGTTCATTTATATTTGGCGCAATTTCTGACAAGTTTAGGGAGATCTTTGGAGCATATAGATATTCGCTTGTGGTATCTAACGTCTCTAGTGACATTAGTTTAGTTGAGTCTATAGTGGCGGTGCAACCTGGTTTAATGTATATGATGCCGGTACCGGTTATATAATCGGCTCTTGCAGTTTGTCCCTTACAGTATAGTTGTATTCTTTTTTCGTCCTTTGTATAATACAGCCAGGCCTTTTGGGATTCCAATCGTTGAAAGAAGGTATGCTGAGTGGTTGCCACCCGTATGTCACAAGTTTTCCATTGAGTCGTCGCGGAATTTAATAGCAGGGTGGTCTCGCAGGTAGGTCGCGTATCAATTCGATGTACCGGTAAGGTTGCTTGGCCGATATATTGTTTATGATGCTTGAAGGCGTGCTGGATGTATTCTTCGGTTGGAGTAAAATAATTCTGTTCGTCTGACGAGATAGCGATGTATGGTGTTTCGGTTTTTATGAAACTTATTACTTGTTTCGTTCCATATAGTTGTGTGGATGGACAGGGGTAAATTTTATATAAGTGAAACACAGTTTGGTCTATCAATGGTACGGTTAGTTCCAGTAACACCCTATTTTTAGTGTACGCGAGTTTTAATTTAGTTATTCCTTCGATTTGCTCCGACATTAATTCAGCTGGAGTTAAAGGGAATTCGTATGAAGTAGTTTCTTTTAATTTATGGGCTGATTCAATTAATTGTTTAGGAGATAAGATGGCGGGATGTAAAATTCCCTGTTTCGCAAACAAAATAGCATCTATTATTATTATTAAGCTGGCGCGGTAATTATCTATGCTTCTTTCGACTTCGGACATCCATTCTCGCATGGAACTGTAAAATTTTAATCTCTGAATTTCGTCCTGCGTTTCATGTAATGATTTAGCAATAGCTGCGGTCTGAAGTAACAATTTACGTGTTGATGCTGTTAAGTTGGCTAACTGAGAATGCATGTTATCGAACTCCGCTCGGATTACATAAGTTTGTTTGGCTACCATCTCTGTAATATTGTTTTGTTGAGCATAAAGTTTATCTAATTCCTGGTCATAATATTGTGCGTCTTTTTCCGCGAGGGTCCCGAAAAGAATATTGCTAATTGTTCCAATAAAGGCAAAAGGTGCGTCCCTTTTAACAAAACTTCTATGTGCTACATATTTTTTAAGGGGCGTGTCGGCAATTGAGGCTTTTAGTAAATCACTGTACCTATTTGTTTCTTCTAGGCTTTGAAGAAGTTGAGGACCGACTTCCCCACTGGGGCACGACGTGAAATTGTATACCTTGCAGAAGTTATTTGCATTTATTAGGTGTTTTTCTACATTAGGCCTGTTCTGCAGAAAACTTTCTATTTCTATAGATGTCACAAGGCGCCATTGCATATGATAAGTTCGGATATCCTGTAATTTTTCAAAGAAAAGGCCAGTATTATGTCTTAGTGGTGTGATCTGGTAGTCCTCGAGAGTTTTCGCCCCCCGTATGGAAATGGGCCCAGTTGCCATTAAAAATGTCAGAAGTGGAAATAGCATTTTTCCTGTAATGGTACAAAGGTTTATTTATTAATCGGATTCGGACTCGCTATCTGTTATGTGTGCGTGTTTCAATTTATCTTGGTGTTTTACGATTAGTTTATTAGTGTCTGTACGGAGTACTACGTTATTTAAATCGGTTACGTCTATGATTTCGAACGGTCCTATGTAATGGGGGTCGAATTTGCTAATCCGCGGTTCCTTTAAAACATATGCATAATCCCCAACCTCGAAGGTTATCGGGTTTATGTTTTTGTCGTATTGGTTCTTTGAACGTAGTTTCGCGTTTTGAATATTATCTCCGGCTATATTGCGAATTTCTGTCATTCTTGTTATTAATTCTGTAAGGTAAGTGCCGTAGGTTTCTAAATTTCTACCAGATGGGAATGAACTGGGTAACGTTGCTAATTTGCCGAATATTAATTCGTGCGGGGTAAAATTGGTGGCTTCGTGTACGGATGTGTTGTACGAAAACATTGCGAATGGCAATAGTAGATCCCAGTCTTCGTACGATTCCATATAATGCTTGATGTATTCTGTTAGAACTATGTGACTTCTTTCGAGCGATCCATTGGTCTGTGGTCTGTAACCAGAGGTTGTAATTTGCTTAATTTTGAAAATTTCTGCTAGGTTGGTCATAAGTTTTCCAATGAAACTTGTCCCTTTGTCTGTAAGTATTGCGCGTGGAGTTCCAAAGGTTGCTATAAAATGTCGTGCAAATGCGTCTGCAATCGTGGTGGCTCGTATATTCGGTATCGCTATGGCAAGACAATATTTTGTTAGATTATCCTGTATTGTTAATATATATTTGTTACCGCTTGGAGTTTCCGGTAAGGGTCCTACTGTATCCAGTGCAATTTTATCGAATGGTTCGGCTGGCGTATCAGTAATGAGCATCGGTTGACGAGTTTTTATGCGTACCAACTTCTGTTCCTGACAACTTTTGCATTTTCTTATGAAATCCTGAATTTCGTTTCGCATACCTTGCCAGTGATATCGTGCTCGCAAACGATTATATGTTTTGGTTACACCTTTGTGACCTCCTATTATACTGCTGTGCGCTTCTTTTATCAATTCTCTCCGGTCTTCCAGTGCTGGGGTTTTAACTGTGGCGCTGCATAAAATAACTTGAAAATTTGTGTCATGAAAAATTTTGTTTCCTAATCGATGAAATTGTTTCGCTGTAATGTTATCATGTCCATCTCCGATTATGGACAGTCTAATGGATGAAATACTAGTTTCTTTGAGTGCCTTTTTTAGATTCTTCAAACCACGCGATACCGCATCTTCTGTTAATTTTTCATAAAAATGTTGAGTGCCTATGATACTGAAAATTTTATACTGCCCTCGTGTTGATATTATTACTTGTTCCTTGACGGGATTTTGTTGCAATAATTGTTGTTGACAGATGAATTGTTGATCGGCCAAAGATTTTCCTATGGGGTTAACTAAATGGCAATCTGCGGATATGAAATGTGCGAGATGTCCTTTATCGGCGGTAAGTGCTGTGGGAGAAATTAGAATCTTGTGTGAGCTGTGTTTTCTGGATTCAGATTCTGTTGAGCTCGAGCTATCCTCGTCGTCTGAACTGTTAGTATCCGAGGTTATTACGGCATGTGGTAACCTTTGTCCGTGTAATTTATGGAGTTCAGGTATAAAATTCTGTATGAATGGTGTCTGTCTTGTCTTGGAGATATTTCGTGGCGCCGGTTGTACCACGGGTGTCGAAGTTGCTAGTGACTGTGGAATTTGACTCGTATTGTCTTCGTGATCCGATTCTGTCGCAGGTAGTGGTGGTAGGTTTATAATATTTGAAAATTTATGGTCGACTTGTCCTTCGGTACGCATTTTAATTGTCGCGTCCATTACCGTTTCGTCTAGATCTGTTTCGTCTGGCACCAAAGTGGCATCTGCATCACTATTAGGATCGTTACTGAAAGAATATGAAGGCGAGTTTTCTAATTTTGTGGAATGCGCTGTCGGTGGTCCTAATATTGAAAATTCGTCTCCTAAGGTCTTTTCGTGTGTTAGGCTTGGAAGTAAACTTTTCTTCGGCGGTCCTTTGTGTCGTACGAGTTGTAAATTTTTTGTTCGGGGAGTAATGATGTCTTCTGCTCCTGCCGAATCTTCTGAACTGCTGTCTCGATATATAGGTCTTTTGTCTCGATCCCTTCTGAGTTCTCGAATACGGTGTCCAATGGTACTTTCGTTTGGGTTTATCTGTGGAATTTGTATTTTATAATCCTTGTCTTTACACTTACGAGGTTCCAGAGGAAGGCAGATGGTAGATGGATTTCTAGAGAGAGCGTCGGCGTTTTTGTTTATTTTTCCAGCTTTATGAATGACGTCATATTCATATTCTAATAGTCTTAATTTCCATTTTACCAGTCTAGATGTTGGATCCTTGACAGAGTGTAACCAAACTAAGGGTCTATGGTCGGTGACTAATGTAAATTTTCGTCCGTATACGTATGGTCTAAAATACTTAACAGCGTATACCATGGCTAGACATTCCTTTTCGGTAGCAGAATAATTTATTTCAGCCCTATTGAGACTTCTTGAGGCATATGCAATTGGTAAGTCCTTTCCTATCTCTCCTTGACTCAAAACAGCTCCTAGTGCAAAGTCAGATGCATCTGTAGTGATAACAAACGGTTGAGAAAAATCGGGGTACTGAAGTATCGGTTGTTCGCACAACTCGTCACGTAGTGTACTGAAACTATGTTCTTGTTCTTCGGTCCATCTAAACTTCTTTCCTTTTCCTAAAATATCTACCAAAGGTTTTGCTTTTTTCGAAAAGTCTGGTATGAATCTTCTATAATAACCAGCAAGTCCTAAGAATTGTTGAATATTCTTCTGCGTTTTTGGAGTTGGAAAATTTTTTACTGCTTTCAATTTTGCTGGGTCGGGTTTGACTCCTTTTTCGGAAATAATATGTCCAAGATAGGCAACTTCTTTTCGGAGGAATTGACATTTGGCGGTTTGCAAAGTAAGTCCGTGTTCTCTGAGACGGTTTAATAATTTTCTGACCTTGATGTCGTGTTCTTGAAGAGACGATGCGTAGATCACGATGTCGTCCAAGTATACAAATAGCTCTGTTCCTTGTAATCCTGTTAAAACCTGGTCCATCAGACGTTGAAACGTTGGGGGTGCATTTTTCAAACCAAATGGCATTCTTGCGAATTCATAGTGTCCGTGAGGTGTTGTAAACGCTGTTTTCGGTCGGTCTTTTGGATGAGTTTCTATTTGGTGAAAACCACTGGCTAAGTCGAATATGGAAAAATATTTTGCGCCTCCTAATTTGTCTAGGATTTCGGTTATCTGCGGTAATGGATATTTATCGCCTATTGTTTTTTCGTTGAGGGCCCGAAAGTCTATTACCATGCGCCACCGTTTGTTGCCCTTAGCGTCCGCTTTCTTAGGCACGATCCACAATGGGGAATTGTACGGTGACGTGGATGGCTTTATTATCCCTTCGGCTAACAGTTCGTTTACCTGTTTCTTTATTTCCTCCTGATGAATGGGAGGGTAACGGTATTGCCTGGTGTTAATGGGAATGTCGTCTGTTGTGTGAATCGAATGCTGAAAATTTCTTACTTTACCCAGTTTATCTCCAGGCAAATAAAATCTGTCTGGAAATTCGTGAATGATATTTAGAACGTGCTGGCGTTCCTCTTGATTAAGGTGGTCGAGTTTTAAATTCTGTTGGATGTGTTTTAATTTATCCCGAATATTGAGAGGTTTTCTCTGAAAAATTTGTGGACAATACTCGCCGTCTGAAGAACTAAGAATCTCGTATGGTTCGATGACTTGAGGTTCAAGGTCGATCTCTATATCCTCTTCTCCGGTGTTAGTTGCGAATACGTAGCAATTTCCTCGGTTGTTGGTCACTGCTGCTTCGCCGATGTAGAGATCCTTTTGCGTTTTAACACGTGGCAGGTATCCTTCCTTGATTTGTGGATTAGCTATTCGTAAGCTAATTTGCTGTGACGTCCGCTTTGGAATATGGTGTGTAGTTTTTTGTGGAATCGTCTGGAATTCTGCAATATTACTGAAGCGAATAGGTTTAGTAGGTTTGTTGCTAGTAACTATCGTTCCGTGGTGATAAGAGATTTCAGCTTTTTCTTGTAGCAGGAATGGACTGCCAATAAGTCCATCCGCCATAATTGGTAATGATTTTATTACGTAGAAAAATGCGGGTGCATCGTTAATGTGCAAAACAGTGGTGCCCAAAGTACGTATAGCTGATTGCGAAAGACCCGTAACTTCGATTTCGTCTCGGGAGATAATTGGGGCCTTCTCTCCCAGAGCGTCGAGAAGAATTAAATTAACTGAAGCACCACCGTCTATTAAGAATTCGCCTTCGCCTGTTTCCAATTCTGGGATTCTGATACGAATTCGCGGGGTTGCTGTTTCCTTGATGAGGTACTTGATTCCTCTTGTTCCCGGAACCTGACGATTTTCCGTTGGTTTTGTTTTACTGAGCCCACCACGTGGTCGATGTGGTGAGCCCTTTTCGCGTTTAAAGAACCGGTACGTTCCATTGAAGAGTCACGTGGTGAAACTGACCGTTGTCGTGAATTGAATTTTCTTCGGGAATTTCTTCGACACGTCTCGGCGTCGTGTCCGCGTATACCGCAGCTCCAGCAGTATAATGATGTTTGTTCGGTTCTATTAATTCTACGGCGTCTCGAATATTTATCTTCTGTATCCGAAACAGAAGAATCGTAAGAAGGGGACCGTGAAGCGGACCTTCTGTCTACGGTCATTGCCGTTGTACGCGGTCTATGAGACCCGAATTCTCTTTCAGACCCGGATTCACTCCTATCCCTATATCGATATTTATAACGGTCGACAGGGCTCGGTGAACGCGGATAATCTACTCTGCGTTTAACGTCGTATTCTCCCGAATATCTTTTCGGCGAAAAATCTTTATAATCGCGGCGTGATGATCTGATTGGAGAATCATCATCCGCCGTGTGTCTACGATTTCTCAAACGACGTTCTACTTGCAATACAGCTTCAAAAGCTTCTTCTAACGAATTTAATTTACTACCTAGAACGGCGATTTTCCACGCAACGCGATCTGGTAGGCCTTCAATAAAGTTTTCGAGTACATCGGATTCCATTTCGTGTATGAAATTATCAGCGTTCTCGCCGTGTCTATCGCGAATCGCGGTACGCGTACGGTGCAAGAGCTGGTGAACCCTATCTATGTACTCCCTCAGATTTTCGTCTCTATTAATTCTGAGACGCGCGATTTCTGCTCGGAAGTATGATAAATTCTTCCCCCGGGCGTAACGCGTTTTTAAATGTTTAAGTAGTTCTTCTACTTTCGTAAACGTTTTGTCCTGAATACTAGTTCTAGCGGGACCGATAAGCTTTGTTAATATTATAGCTAAATATTCCGGCTCGGAACCCTCCGGTATCAAGACTAAACCGTTTTCTACGCTTTGTACAAAGCTTAACAACGATGGATGTTTTCCATCGAATATCGGAATCGCGATTGTCGCGTTTTGCAGACAGTTATGTCGTGTAAGGGCGGTCATTGAGTTTGCCATCGAAAGCGTTAAGTTCGCGATGTCTACTGACGCAATGTTACCGCTGTTATTAAAAGCCATTTTCGAAATGCTTGTAAGCGTTCTTAGTCAACCAAAATTTCATACAACGATAAAGAAATCTATCAGACAGCCTGGTATCCCACCGCTGTCACCAGTTTGTTACGTGCCAAGGGCCAGGAGCGTTGCGAGTGGCCGAGGTAAAAGAATAAGGTGCTGTGTTCGTTGTGGTGTTCGTTGGGTTTTAGAAGTAGTTTGTTAGTCGTGGACGATCCCGTGTATGGCTAACACGGGTTGCCACAGGAGATTGGAACACGCGTGGACGATCCCGTGTATGGATAACACGGGTTGCCACAGGAGGTTGGAACACGCGTGGACGATCCCGTGTATGGCTAACACGGGTTGCCACAGGAGGTTGGAACACGCGTGGACGATCCCGTGTATGGATAACACGGGTTGCCACAGGAGGTTGGAACACGCGTGGACGATCCCGTGTATGGTTAACACGGGTTGCCACAGGAATGTTAGTTAGGCTGACGTAACTTTATAATTATGCAATACACTTCGAGCGGTAAAAGTGTATTGCTGTGGGATCGCAGGCTGACGATTTCTGGAAGGTAATCGTAGAAAGAATTTAAACGCGATAAGACTAAGAACACGATCAAACTATATTTCTTTATGCTGGCGATTAATACAGATTAATGTGTATGTGTTTGGTTACAAAGGTGTTAAGTGGACTTGTGTTTCTGGACGCACGCACCTACTTGTAATTCTCTCGGTTTTCACGCAACGAGGAATGCGGGGGTATTAGATAGTACAAAATGCCTAATAGATATCGCGGACTTGGCGCGTATTCTATACGGTTAACGACGTATCGACGAAAACTAAGTTCGGTCAAACGAAGAAGATCTATCCGCGTGGTTATAACGACCTGCAGCGTGACAGTCTATTACTGAACTAATCCCATGAGGTGGTTTGTAACCCGTCTTTTATAGTAAGAAAAAGTGGTGGGGTACGATGCACTTTCTGGAATTTTCCTGCGGGATGCAATAGGAATGTGTCTATAAGATATGTGTCTCGTTGTTCGCTCGAGTTCTAGTTTCCGTAGTCTTAATTATTCTGGGCAAACAGAGCGGTTTTCGGTCCTAGCGAGGGGTCCGGCTATGCATGTGGTGAATTTCCGGTCTCGAGCTCGAAGTAGAGAGTCTAATTTTTATTAGGCTCAGGGCCGCATGTAACAGGCTCATTGTTCACTTAAACTTGAAGAACAAAAAATTGGCGAATTGTACTGTTTGGATGCTTTGCATATATGTTTCTTAGACTATATAGAAGCAATATATACATTGATTTCAACCGGCTACCTGTTCCATTCATTGTTCTACTTGTCGCAAGTTACAAATAATTACCGATAAAGGATTAACCATTGGGGCTCATTGTTCAATTAAACTTGAAGAACAAAAAATTGGCGAATTGTACTGTTTGGATGCATTGCATATATGTTTTTAGACTATATAGAAGCAATATATACAAAGATTTCAACCGTCTATCTTTTCCATTCATTGTTCTACTTGTCGAAAGTTACAAATAATTTCCGATAAAGGATTAACAATGGGGCTCATTGTTCACTTAAACTTGAAGGACAAAAAATTGGCGAATGGTACTGTTTGGATGCTTTGCGTACATGTTTCTTAGACTATATGGTAGCAATATATACAAGGATTTCAACCGTCTACCTGTTCCATTCATTGTTCTACTTGTCGAATGTTACAAATAATTACCGATAAAGGATTAACCATTGGGGCTCATTGTTCACTTAAACTTGAAGAACAAAAAATTGGCGAATTGTACTATTTGGATGCTTTGCATATATGTTTCTTAGACTATATAGAAGCAATATATACAAAGATTTCAACCGTGTACCTGTTCCATTCATTGTTCTACTTGTCGAAAGTTACAAATAATTTCCTTTAAAGGATTAACAATGGGGCTCATTGTTCACTTAAACTTGAAGAACAAAAATTGGCGAATTGTACTGGTTGGATGCTTTGCATATATGTTTCTTAGACTATATAGAAGCAATATATACAAAGATTTCAACCGTCTACCTGTTCCATTCATTGTTCTACTTGTCGAAAGATACAAATAATTTCCTTTAAAGAATTAACAATGGGGCTCATTGTTCACTTAAACTTGAAGAACAAAAAATTGGCGAATTGTACTGTTTGGATGCTTTGCATATATGTTTCTTAGACTATATTGAAGCAATATATACAACGATTTCAACCGTCTACCTTTTCCATTCATTGTTCTACTTGTCGAAAGTTACAAATCATTTCCGATAAAGGATTAACAATGGGGCTCATTGTTCACTTAAACTTGAAGGACAAAAAATTGGCGAATGGTACTGTTTGGATGCTTTGCGTACATGTTTCTTAGACTATATGGTAGCAATATATACAAGGATTTCAACCGTCTACCTGTTCCATTCATTGTTCTACTTGTCGAATGTTACAAATAATTACCGATAAAGGATTAACCATTGGGGCTCATTGTTCACTTAAACTTGAAGAACAAAAAATTGGCGAATTGTACTATTTGGATGCTTTGCATATATGTTTCTTAGACTATATAGAAGCAATATATACAAAGATTTCAACCGTGTACCTGTTCCATTCATTGTTCTACTTGTCGAAAGTTACAAATAATTTCCTTTAAAGGATTAACAATGGGGCTCATTGTTCACTTAAACTTGAAGAACAAAAAATTGGCGAATTATACTGGTTGGATGCTTTGCATATATGTTTCTTAGACTATATAGAAGCAAAATATACAATGATTTCAACCGTCTACCTGTTCCATTCATTGTTCTACTTGTCGAAAGTTACAAATAATTTCCGTTAAGGGATTAACAATGGGGATCGTAGTTTACTTAAACTTGAAGAACAAAAAATTGGCGAATTGTACTGTTTGGATGCTTTGCATATATGTTTCTTAGACTATATACAAGCAATATATACAAAGATTTCAACCGTCTACGTGTTCCAATCATTGTTCTACTTGTAGAAAGTTACAATTAATTTCCGTTAAAGGATTAACAATGGGGCTCGTAGTTCACTTAAACTTGAAGAACAAAAAATTGGCGAATTGTACTGTTTGGATGCTTTGCATATATGTTTCTTAGACTATATAGAAGCAACGTATACAAAGATTTCAACCGTCTACACGTTCCATTCATTGTTCTACTTGTCGAAAGTTACAAATAATTTCCGATAAAGGATTAACAATGGGTCTCATAGTTCACTTAAACTTGAAGAACAAAAAATTGGCGAATTGTACTGTTTGGATGCTTTGCATTTATGTTTCTTAGACTATATAGAAGCAATATGTACAAAGATTTCAACCGTCTACCTGTTCCATTCATTGTTCTACTTGTCGAAATTTACAAATAATTTCCTTTAAAGGATTAACTATGGGGCTCGTAGTTCACTTAAACTTGAAGAACAAAAAATTGGCGATTGTTACTGTTTAGATGCTTTGCATATATGTTTCTTAGATTATATAGGAACAATATATACAAAGATTTCAACCGTCTACCAGTTCCATTCATTGTTCTACTTGTCGAAAATTACAAATAATTACCGATAAAGGATTAACCATTGGGGCTCATTGTTCACTTAAACATGAAGAACAAAAAATTGGCGAATTGTACTGTTTGGATGCTTTGCATATATGTTTCTTAGACTATATAGAAGCAATATATACAAAGATTTCAACCGTCTACCTGTTCCATTCATTGTTCTACTTGCCGAAAGTTACAAATAATTTACTATAAAGGATTAACAATGGGGCTCATTGTTCACTTAAACTTGAAGAACAAAAAATTGGCGAATTGTACTGTTTGGATGCTTTGCATATATGTTTCTTAGACTATATAGAAGCAATATATACAAAGATTTCAACCGTCTACCTGTTCCATTCATTGTTCTACTTGTCGAAAGTTACAAATAATTTCCTATAAAGGATTAACAATGGGGCTCATTGTTCACTTAAACTTGAAGAACAAAAAATTGGCGAATTGTACTGTTTGGATGCTTTGCATATATGTTTCTTAGACTATATAGAAGCAATATATACAAAGATTTCAACCGTCTACCTGTTCCATTCATTGTTCTACTTGTCGAAAGATACAAATAATTTCCTTTAAAGAATTAACAATGGGGCTCATTGTTCACTTAAACTTGAAGAACAAAAAATTGGCGAATTGTACTGTTTGGATGCTTTGCATATATGTTTCTTAGACTATATAGAAGCAATATATACATTGATTTCAACCGGCTACCTGTTCCATTCATTGTTCTACTTGTCGAAATTTACAAATAATTTCCTTTAAAGGATTAACAATGGGGCTCGTAGTTCACTTAAACTTGAAGAACAAAAAATTGGCGAATTGTACTGTTTGGATGCATTGCATATATGTTTCTTAGACTATATAGGAGCAATATATACAAATATTTCAACCGTCTACCTGTTCCATTCATTGTTCTACTTGTCGAAAGTTACAAATAATTTCCTTTAAAGGATTAACAATGGGGCTCATTGTTCACTTAAACATGAAGAACAAAAAATTGGCGAATTGTACTGTTTTGATGCTTTGCATATATGTTTCTTAGACTATATAGAAGCAATATGTACAATAATTTCAACAGTCTACCTGTTCCATTCATTGTTCTTCTTGTCGAAATTTACAAATAATTTCCGATAAAGGATTAACAATGGGGCTCGTTGTTCACTTAAACTTGAAGAACAAAAAATTGGCGAATAGTACTGGTTGGATGCTTTGCATATATGTTTCTTAGACTATATAGAAGCAATATATACATTAATTTCAACCGGCTACCTGTTCCATTCATTGTTCTACTTGTCGCAAGTTACAAATAATTTCCGTTAAAGTATTAACAATGGGGCTCGTAGTTCACTTAAACTTGAAGATCAAATAATTGGCGAATTGTACTGTTTGGATGATTTGCATATATGTTTCTTAGACTTTATAGAAGCAATATATAAAAAGATTTCAACCGTCTACCTGTTCCATTCATTGTTCTACCTGTAGAAAGTTACAATTAATTTCCGTTAAGGGATTAATAATGCGGGTCGTAGTTTACTTAAACCTGAAGATCAAAAAATTGGCGAATGGTACTGTTTGGTTGCTTTGCATATATGTTTCTTAGACTATATGGAAGCAATATATACAATGATCTCAACCGTCTACCTGATCCACTCATTGTTCTACTTGTCGCAAGTTACAAATAATTTCCGTTAAAGGATTAACAATGGGGCTCGTAGTTCACTTAAACTTGAAGAACAAAAAATTGGCGAATGGTACTGTTTGGATGCTTTGAATATATGTTTCTTATATTATATAGAAGCAATATATACAAATATTTCAACCGTCTACCTGTTCCGTTCATTGTTCGACTTGTCGAAAATTACAAATAATTTCCGATAAAGGATTAACCATTGGGGCTCATTGTTCACTTAAACTTGAAGACCAAAAAATTGGCGAATGGTACTGTTTGGATGCTTTGCGTACATGTTTCTTAGACTATATGGAAGCAATATATACAAAGATTTCAATGGTCTACGTGTTCCAATCATTGTTCTACTTGTAGAAATTTACAATTAATTTCCGTTAAAGGATTAACAATGGGTCTCATTGTTCACTTAAACTTGAAGAACAAAAAATGGGCGAATGGTACTGTTTGGTTGCTTTGCATATATGTTTCTTAGACTATATGGAAGCAATATATACAAAGATTTCAACCGTCTACGTGTTCCAATCATTGTTCTACTTGTAGAAAGTTACAATTAATTTCCGTTAAAGGATTAACAATGGGTCTCATTGTTCACTTAAACTTGAAGAACATAAAATTGGCGAATTGTACTGTTTTGATGCTTTGCATATATGTTTCTTAGACTATATAGAAGCAATATGTACAATAATTTCAACAGTCTACCTGTTCCATTCATTGTTCTTCTTGTCGAAGTTTACAAATAATTTCCGATAAAGGATTAACAATGGGGCTCGTTGTTCACTTAAACTTGAAGGACAAGAAATTGGCGAATGGTACTGTTTGGATGCTTTGCGTACATGTTTCTTAGACTATATGGTAGCAATATATACAAGGATTTCAACCGTCTACCTGTTCCATTCATTGTTCTACTTGTCGAATGTTACAAATAATTTCCGATAAAGGATTAACCATTGGGGCTCATTGTTCACTTAAACTTGAAGAACAAAAAATTGTCGAATTGTACTGTTTGGATGCTTTGCATATATGTTTCTTATACTATATAGAAGCAATATATACAAAGATTTCAACCGTCTACCTGTTCCATTCATTGTTCTACATGTCGAAAGTTACAAATAATTTCCGATAAAGGATTAACAATGGGGCTCATTGTTCACTTAAACTTGAAGAACAAAAAATTGGCGAATGGTACTGTTTGGATGCTTTGCGTACATGTTTCTTAGACTACATGGAAGCAATATATACAAAGATTTCAACCGTCTACGTGTTCCAATCATTGTTCTACTTGTCGAAATTTACAAATAATTTCCTTTAAAGGATTAACAATGGGGCTCGTTGTTCACTTAAACTTGAAGAACAAAAAATTGGCCAATGGTACTGTTTGGATGCTTTGCATACATGTTTCTTAGACTATATAGAAGCAATATATACATTGATTTCAACTGGCTACCTGTTCCATTCATTGTTCTACTTGTCGCAAGTTACAAATAATTTCCGTTAAAGTATTAACAATGGGGCTCGTAGTTCACTTAAACTTGAAGATCAAATAATTGGCGAATTGTACTGTTTGGACGCTTTGCATATATGTTTCTTAGTCTATTTAGAAGCAATATATACAAAGATTTCAACCGTCTACCTGTTCCATTCATTGTTCTACTTGTCGAAAGTTACAAATAATTTCCTTTAAAGGATTAACAATGGGGCTCATTGTTCACTTAAACTTGAAGAACAAAAAATTGGCGAATTGTACTGTTTGGATGCATTGCATATATGTTTCTTAGACTATATAGAAGCAATATATACAAATATTTCAACCGTCTACCTGTTCCATTCATTGTTCTACTTGTCGAAAGTTACAAATAATTTCCTTTAAAGGATTAACAATGGGGCTCATTGTTCACTTAAACTTGAAGAACAAAAAATTGGCGAATTGTACTGTTTGGATGCATTGCATATATGTTTCTTAGACTATATAGGAGCAATATATACAAATATTTCAACCGTCTACCTGTTCCATTCATTGTTCTACTTGTCGAAAGTTACAAATAATTTCCTTTAAAGGATTAACAATGGGGCTCATTGTTCACTTAAACTTGAAGAACAAAAAATTGGCGAATTGTACTGTTTTGATGCTTTGCATATATGTTTCTTAGACTATATAGAAGCAATATGTACAATAATTTCAACAGTCTACCTGTTCCATTCATTGTTCTTCTTGTCGAAATTTACAAATAATTTCCGATAAAGGATTAACAATTGGGCTCGTTGTTCACTTAAACTTGAAGAACAAAAAATTGGCGAATAGTACTGGTTGGATGCTTTGCATATATGTTTCTTAGACTATATAGAAGCAATATATACATTAATTTCAACCGGCTACCTGTTCCATTCATTGTTCTACTTGTCGCAAGTTACAAATAATTTCCGTTAAAGTATTAACAATGGGGCTCGTTGTTCACTTAAACTTGAAGATCAAATAATTGGCGAATTGTACTGTTTGGATGATTTGCATATATGTTTCTTAGACTTTATAGAAGCAATATATAAAAAGATTTCAACCGTCTACCTGTTCCATTCATTGTTCTACCTGTAGAAAGTTACAATTAATTTCCGTTAAGGGATTAACAATGCGGGTCGTAGTTTACTTAAACCTGAAGATCAAAAAATTGGCGAATGGTACTGTTTGGTTGCTTTGCATATATGTTTCTTAGACTATATGGAAGCAATATATACAATGATCTCAACCGTCTACCTGATCCACTCATTGTTCTACTTGTCGCAAGTTACAAATAATTTCCGATAAAGGATTAACCATTGGGGCTCATTGTTCACTTAAACTTGAAGACCAAAAAATTGGCGAATGGTACTGTTTGGATGCTTTGCGTACATGTTTCTTAGACTATATGGAAGCAATATATACAAAGATTTCAATGGTCTACGTGTTCCAATCATTGTTCTACTTGTAGAAATTTACAATTAATTTCCGTTAAAGGATTAACAATGGGTCTCATTGTTCACTTAAACTTGAAGAACAAAAAATGGGCGAATGGTACTGTTTGGTTGCTTTGCATATATGTTTCTTAGACTATATGGAAGCAATATATACAAAGATTTCAACCGTCTACGTGTTCCAATCATTGTTCTACTTGTAGAAAGTTACAATTAATTTCCGTTAAAGGATTAACAATGGGTCTCATTGTTCAGTTAAACTTGAAGAACAAAAAATTGGCGAATGGTACTGTTTGGTTGCTTTGCATATATGTTTCTTAGACTATATGGAAGCAATATATACAAAGATTTCAACCGTCTACGTGTTCCAATCATTGTTCTACTTGTAGAAAGTTACAATTAATTTCCGTTAAAGGATTAACAATGGGGCTCGTAGTTCACTTAAACTTGAAGAACAAAAAATTGGCGAATGGTACTGTTTGGATGCTTTGCGTACATGTTTCTGAGACTATATGGAAGCAATATATACAAAGATTTCAACCGTCTACGTGTTCCAATCACTGTTCTACTTGTCGAAATTTACAAATTATTTCCTTTAAAGGATTAACAATGGGGCTCGTTGTTCACTTAAACTTGAAGAACATAAAATTGGCGAATGGTACTGTTTGGATGCTTTGCGTACATGTTTCTTAGACTATATAGAAGCAATATGTACATTGATTTCAACCGGCTACCTGTTCCATTCATTGTTCTACTTGTCGCAAGTTACAAATAATTTCCGTTAAAGTATTAACAATGGGGCTCGTAGTTCACTTAAACTTGAAGATCAAATAATTGGCGAATTGTACTGTTTGGACGCTTTGCATATATGTTTCTTAGACTATATAGAAACAATATATACATTGATTTCAACCGGCTACCTGTTCCATTCAATGTTCTACTTGTCGCAAGTTACAGATAATTTCCGTTAAAGTATTAACAATGGGGCTCGTAGTTCACTTAAACTTCAAGATCAAATAATTGGCGAATTGTACTGTTTGGATGATTTGCATATATGTTTCTTAGACTTTATAGAAGCAATATATAAAAAGATTTCAACCGTCTACCTGTTCCATTCATTGTTCTACTTGTAGAAAGTTACAAATAATTTCCGTTAAGGCATTAACAATGGGGATCGCAGTTTACTTAAACTTGAGGAACAAGGAATTTGCGAATTGTACTGTTTGGATGCTTTGCATAGATGTTTCTTAGACTAATTAGAAGCAATATATAGAAAGATTTCACCCGTCTACCTGTACTATTCATTGTTCTACTTGTAGAATGTTACAAATAATTTCCATTTCATGATTATCAATGGGGCTCGCTGTTCACTTAAACCTGAAGATCAAAAAATTGGCGAATGGTACTGTTTGGTTGCTTTGCATATATGTTTCTTAGACTATATGGAAGCAATATATACAAAGATTTCAACCGTCTACGTGTTCCAATCATTGTTCTACTTGTAGAAAGTTACAATTAATTTCCGTTAAGGGATTAACAATGCGGATCGTAGTTTACTTAAACCTGAAGATCAAAAAATTGGCGAATGGTACTGTTTGGTTGCTTTGCATATATGTTTCTTAGACTATATGGAAGCAATATATACAATGATCTCAACCGGCTACCTGTTCCATTCATTGTTCTACTTGTCGCAAGTTACAAATAATTTCCGTTAAAGTATTAACAATGGGGCTCGTAGTTCACTTAAACTTGAAGATCAAATAATTGGCGAATTGTACTGTTTGGATGATTTGCATATATGTTTCTTAGACTTTATAGAAGCAATATATAAAAAGATTTCAACCGTCTACCTGTTCCATTCATTGTTCTACTTGTAGAAAGTTACAATTAATTTCCGTTAAGGGATTAACAATGCGGATCGTAGTTTACTTAAACCTGAAGATCAAAAAATTGGCGAATGGTACTGTTTGGTTGCTTTGCATATATGTTTCTTAGACTATATGGAAGCAATATATACAATGATCTCAACCGTCTACCTGATCCACTCATTGTTCTACTTGTCGCAAGTTACAAATAATTTCCGTTAAAGGATTAACAATGGGGCTCGTAGTTCACTTAAACTTGAAGAACAAAAAATAGGCGAATGGTACTGTTTGGATGCTTTGAATATATGTTTCTTATATTATATAGAAGCAATATATACAAATATTTCAACCGTCTACCTGTTCCATTCATTGTTCGACTTGTCGAAAATTACAAATAATTTCCGATAAAGGATTAACCATTGGGGCTCATTGTTCACTTAAACTTGAAGACCAAAAAATTGGCGAATGGTACTGTTTGGATGCTTTGCGTACATGTTTCTTAGACTATATGGAAGCAATATATACAAAGATTTCAATGGTCTACGTGTTCCAATCATTGTTCTACTTGTAGAAATTTACAATTAATTTCCGTTAAAGGATTAACAATGGGGCTCGTTGTTCACTTAAACTTGAAGAACAAAAAATTGGCCAATGGTACTGTTTGGATGCTTTGCATACATGTTTCTTAGACTATATAGAAGCAATATATACATTGATTTCAACTGGCTACCTGTTCCATTCATTGTTCTACTTGTCGCAAGTTACAAATAATTTCCGTTAAAGTATTAACAATGGGGCTCGTAGTTCACTTAAACTTGAAGATCAAATAATTGGCGAATTGTACTGTTTGGACGCTTTGCATATATGTTTCTTAGTCTATTTAGAAGCAATATATACAAAGATTTCAACCGTCTACCTGTTCCATTCATTGTTCTACTTGTCGAAAGTTACAAATAATTTCCTTTAAAGGATTAACAATGGGGCTCATTGTTCACTTAAACTTGAAGAACAAAAAATTGGCGAATTGTACTGTTTGGATGCATTGCATATATGTTTCTTAGACTATATAGAAGCAATATATACAAATATTTCAACCGTCTACCTGTTCCATTCATTGTTCTACTTGTCGAAAGTTACAAATAATTTCCTTTAAAGGATTAACAATGGGGCTCATTGTTCACTTAAACTTGAAGAACAAAAAATTGGCGAATTGTACTGTTTGGATGCATTGCATATATGTTTCTTAGACTATATAGGAGCAATATATACAAATATTTCAACCGTCTACCTGTTCCATTCATTGTTCTACTTGTCGAAAGTTACAAATAATTTCCTTTAAAGGATTAACAATGGGGCTCATTGTTCACTTAAACTTGAAGAACAAAAAATTGGCGAATTGTACTGTTTTGATGCTTTGCATATATGTTTCTTAGACTATATAGAAGCAATATGTACAATAATTTCAACAGTCTACCTGTTCCATTCATTGTTCTTCTTGTCGAAATTTACAAATAATTTCCGATAAAGGATTAACAATTGGGCTCGTTGTTCACTTAAACTTGAAGAACAAAAAATTGGCGAATAGTACTGGTTGGATGCTTTGCATATATGTTTCTTAGACTATATAGAAGCAATATATACATTAATTTCAACCGGCTACCTGTTCCATTCATTGTTCTACTTGTCGCAAGTTACAAATAATTTCCGTTAAAGTATTAACAATGGGGCTCGTTGTTCACTTAAACTTGAAGATCAAATAATTGGCGAATTGTACTGTTTGGATGATTTGCATATATGTTTCTTAGACTTTATAGAAGCAATATATAAAAAGATTTCAACCGTCTACCTGTTCCATTCATTGTTCTACCTGTAGAAAGTTACAATTAATTTCCGTTAAGGGATTAACAATGCGGGTCGTAGTTTACTTAAACCTGAAGATCAAAAAATTGGCGAATGGTACTGTTTGGTTGCTTTGCATATATGTTTCTTAGACTATATGGAAGCAATATATACAATGATCTCAACCGTCTACCTGATCCACTCATTGTTCTACTTGTCGCAAGTTACAAATAATTTCCGATAAAGGATTAACCATTGGGGCTCATTGTTCACTTAAACTTGAAGACCAAAAAATTGGCGAATGGTACTGTTTGGATGCTTTGCGTACATGTTTCTTAGACTATATGGAAGCAATATATACAAAGATTTCAATGGTCTACGTGTTCCAATCATTGTTCTACTTGTAGAAATTTACAATTAATTTCCGTTAAAGGATTAACAATGGGTCTCATTGTTCACTTAAACTTGAAGAACAAAAAATGGGCGAATGGTACTGTTTGGTTGCTTTGCATATATGTTTCTTAGACTATATGGAAGCAATATATACAAAGATTTCAACCGTCTACGTGTTCCAATCATTGTTCTACTTGTAGAAAGTTACAATTAATTTCCGTTAAAGGATTAACAATGGGTCTCATTGTTCAGTTAAACTTGAAGAACAAAAAATTGGCGAATGGTACTGTTTGGTTGCTTTGCATATATGTTTCTTAGACTATATGGAAGCAATATATACAAAGATTTCAACCGTCTACGTGTTCCAATCATTGTTCTACTTGTAGAAAGTTACAATTAATTTCCGTTAAAGGATTAACAATGGGGCTCGTAGTTCACTTAAACTTGAAGAACAAAAAATTGGCGAATGGTACTGTTTGGATGCTTTGCGTACATGTTTCTGAGACTATATGGAAGCAATATATACAAAGATTTCAACCGTCTACGTGTTCCAATCACTGTTCTACTTGTCGAAATTTACAAATTATTTCCTTTAAAGGATTAACAATGGGGCTCGTTGTTCACTTAAACTTGAAGAACATAAAATTGGCGAATGGTACTGTTTGGATGCTTTGCGTACATGTTTCTTAGACTATATAGAAGCAATATGTACATTGATTTCAACCGGCTACCTGTTCCATTCATTGTTCTACTTGTCGCAAGTTACAAATAATTTCCGTTAAAGTATTAACAATGGGGCTCGTAGTTCACTTAAACTTGAAGATCAAATAATTGGCGAATTGTACTGTTTGGACGCTTTGCATATATGTTTCTTAGACTATATAGAAACAATATATACATTGATTTCAACCGGCTACCTGTTCCATTCAATGTTCTACTTGTCGCAAGTTACAGATAATTTCCGTTAAAGTATTAACAATGGGGCTCGTAGTTCACTTAAACTTCAAGATCAAATAATTGGCGAATTGTACTGTTTGGATGATTTGCATATATGTTTCTTAGACTTTATAGAAGCAATATATAAAAAGATTTCAACCGTCTACCTGTTCCATTCATTGTTCTACTTGTAGAAAGTTACAAATAATTTCCGTTAAGGCATTAACAATGGGGATCGCAGTTTACTTAAACTTGAGGAACAAGGAATTTGCGAATTGTACTGTTTGGATGCTTTGCATAGATGTTTCTTAGACTAATTAGAAGCAATATATAGAAAGATTTCACCCGTCTACCTGTACTATTCATTGTTCTACTTGTAGAATGTTACAAATAATTTCCATTTCATGATTATCAATGGGGCTCGCTGTTCACTTAAACCTGAAGATCAAAAAATTGGCGAATGGTACTGTTTGGTTGCTTTGCATATATGTTTCTTAGACTATATGGAAGCAATATATACAAAGATTTCAACCGTCTACGTGTTCCAATCATTGTTCTACTTGTAGAAAGTTACAATTAATTTCCGTTAAGGGATTAACAATGCGGATCGTAGTTTACTTAAACCTGAAGATCAAAAAATTGGCGAATGGTACTGTTTGGTTGCTTTGCATATATGTTTCTTAGACTATATGGAAGCAATATATACAATGATCTCAACCGGCTACCTGTTCCATTCATTGTTCTACTTGTCGCAAGTTACAAATAATTTCCGTTAAAGTATTAACAATGGGGCTCGTAGTTCACTTAAACTTGAAGATCAAATAATTGGCGAATTGTACTGTTTGGATGATTTGCATATATGTTTCTTAGACTTTATAGAAGCAATATATAAAAAGATTTCAACCGTCTACCTGTTCCATTCATTGTTCTACTTGTAGAAAGTTACAATTAATTTCCGTTAAGGGATTAACAATGCGGATCGTAGTTTACTTAAACCTGAAGATCAAAAAATTGGCGAATGGTACTGTTTGGATGCTTTGCGTACATGTTTCTTAGACTATATGGAAGCAATATATACAAAGATTTCAATGGTCTACGTGTTCCAATCATTGTTCTACTTGTAGAAATTTACAATTAATTTCCGTTAAAGGATTAACAATGGGTCTCATTGTTCACTTAAACTTGAAGAACAAAAAATTGGCGAATGGTACTGTTTGGTTGCTTTGCATATATGTTTCTTAGACTATATGGAAGCAATATATACAAAGATTTCAACCGTCTACGTGTTCCAATCATTGTTCTACTTGTAGAAAGTTACAATTAATTTCCGTTAAAGGATAAACAATGGGTCTCATTGTTCACTTAAACTTGAAGAACAAAAAATTGGCGAATGGTACTGTTTGGTTGCTTTGCATATATGTTTCTTAGACTATATGGAAGCAATATATACAAAGATTTCAACCGTCTACGTGTTCCAATCATTGTTCTACTTGTCGAAATTTACAAATTATTTCCTTTAAAGGATTAACAATGGGGCTCGTTGTTCACTTAATCTTGAAGAACAAAAAATTGGCGAATTGTACTGTTTGGATGCTTTGCATATATGTTTCTTAGATTATATAGGAACAATATATACAAAGATTTCAACCGTCTACCAGTTCCAATCATTGTTCTACTTGTCGAAATTTACAAATTATTTCCTTTAAAGGATTAACAATGGGGCTCGTTGTTCACTTAATCTTGAAGAACAAAAAATTGGCGAATAGTACTGGTTGGATGCTTTGCATATATGTTTCTTAGACTATATAGAAGCAATATATACATTAATTTCAACCGGCTACCTGTTCCATTCATTGTTCTACTTGTCGCAAGTTACAAATAATTTCCGTTAAAGTATTAACAATGGGGCTCGTTGTTCACTTAAACTTGAAGATCAAATAATTGGCGAATTGTACTGTTTGGATGATTTGCATATATGTTTCTTAGACTTTATAGAAGCAATATATAAAAAGATTTCAACCGTCTACCTGTTCCATTCATTGTTCTACCTGTAGAAAGTTACAATTAATTTCCGTTAAGGGATTAACAATGCGGGTCGTAGTTTACTTAAACCTGAAGATCAAAAAATTGGCGAATGGTACTGTTTGGTTGCTTTGCATATATGTTTCTTAGACTATATGGAAGCAATATATACAATGATCTCAACCGTCTTCCTGATCCACTCATTGTTCTACTTGTCGCAAGTTACAAATAATTTCCGATAAAGGATTAACCATTGGGGCTCATTGTTCACTTAAACTTGAAGACCAAAAAATTGGCGAATGGTACTGTTTGGATGCTTTGCGTACATGTTTCTTAGACTATATGGAAGCAATATATACAAAGATTTCAATGGTCTACGTGTTCCAATCATTGTTCTACTTGTAGAAATTTACAATTAATTTCCGTTAAAGGATTAACAATGGGTCTCATTGTTCACTTAAACTTGAAGAACAAAAAATGGGCGAATGGTACTGTTTGGTTGCTTTGCATATATGTTTCTTAGACTATATGGAAGCAATATATACAAAGATTTCAGCCGTCTACGTGTTCCAATCATTGTTGTACTTGTAGAAAGTTACAATTAATTTCCGTTAAAGGATTAACAATGGGTCTCATTGTTCACTTAAACTTGAAGAACAAAAAATTGGCGAATGGTACTGTTTGGTTGCTTTGCATATATGTTTCTTAGACTATATGGAAGCAATATATACAAAGATTTCAACCGTCTACGTGTTCCAATCATTGTTCTACTTGTAGAAAGTTACAATTAATTTCCGTTAAAGGATTAACAATGGGGCTCGTAGTTCACTTAAACTTGAAGAACAAAAAATTGGCGAATGGTACTGTTTGGATGCTTTGCGTACATGTTTCTGAGACTATATGGAAGCAATATATACAAAGATTTCAACCGTCTACGTGTTCCAATCACTGTTCTACTTGTCGAAATTTACAAATTATTTCCTTTAAAGGATTAACAATGGGGCTCGTTGTTCACTTAAACTTGAAGAACATAAAATTGGCGAATGGTACTGTTTGGATGCTTTGCGTACATGTTTCTTAGACTATATAGAAGCAATATGTACATTGATTTCAACCGGCTACCTGTTCCATTCATTGTTCTACTTGTCGCAAGTTACAAATATTTTCCGTTAAAGTATTAACAATGGGGCTCGTAGTTCACTTAAACTTGAAGATCAAATAATTGGCGAATTGTACTGTTTGGACGCTTTGCATATATGTTTCTTAGACTATATAGAAACAATATATACATTGATTTCAACCGGCTACCTGTTCCATTCAATGTTCTACTTGTCGCAAGTTACAGATAATTTCCGTTAAAGTATTAACAATGGGGCTCGTAGTTCACTTAAACTTCAAGATCAAATAATTGGCGAATTGTACTGTTTGGATGATTTGCATATATGTTTCTTAGACTTTATAGAAGCAATATATAAAAAGATTTCAACCGTCTACCTGTTCCATTCATTGTTCTACTTGTAGAAAGTTACAAATAATTTCCGTTAAGGCATTAACAATGGGGATCGCAGTTTACTTAAACTTGAGGAACAAGGAATTGGCGAATTGTACTGTTTGGATGCTTTGCATAGATGTTTCTTAGACTAATTAGAAGCAATATATAGAAAGATTTCACCCGTCTACCTGTAATATTCATTGTTCTACTTGTAGAATGTTACAAATAATTTCCATTTCATGATTATCAATGGGGCTCGCTGTTCACTTAAACCTGAAGATCAAAAAATTGGCGAATGGTACTGTTTGGTTGCTTTGCATATATGTTTCTTAGACTATATGGAAGCAATATATACAAAGATTTCAACCGTCTACGTGTTCCAATCATTGTTCTACTTGTAGAAAGTTACAATTAATTTCCGTTAAGGGATTAACAATGCGGATCGTAGTTTACTTAAACCTGAAGATCAAAAAATTGGCGAATGGTACTGTTTGGTTGCTTTGCATATATGTTTCTTAGACTATATGGAAGCAATATATACAATGATCTCAACCGGCTACCTGTTCCATTCATTGTTCTACTTGTCGCAAGTTACAAATAATTTCCGTTAAAGTATTAACAATGGGGCTCGTAGTTCACTTAAACTTGAAGATCAAATAATTGGCGAATTGTACTGTTTGGATGATTTGCATATATGTTTCTTAGACTTTATAGAAGCAATATATAAAAAGATTTCAACCGTCTACCTGTTCCATTCATTGTTCTACTTGTAGAAAGTTACAATTAATTTCCGTTAAGGGATTAACAATGCGGATCGTAGTTTACTTAAACCTGAAGATCAAAAAATTGGCGAATGGTACTGTTTGGTTGCTTTGCATATATGTTTCTTAGACTATATGGAAGCAATATATACAATGATCTCAACCGTCTACCTGATCCACTCATTGTTCTACTTGTCGCAAGTTACAAATAATTTCCGTTAAAGGATTAACAATGGGGCTCGTAGTTCACTTAAACTTGAAGAACAAAAAATAGGCGAATGGTACTGTTTGGATGCTTTGAATATATGTTTCTTATATTATATAGAAGCAATATATACAAATATTTCAACCGTCTACCTTTTCCATTCATTGTTCGACTTGTCGAAAATTACAAATAATTTCCGATAAAGGATTAACCATTGGGGCTCATTGTTCAATTAAACTTGAAGACCAAAAAATTGGCGAATGGTACTGTTTGGATGCTTTGCGTACATGTTTCTTAGACTATATGGAAGCAATATATACAAAGATTTCAATGGTCTACGTGTTCCAATCATTGTTCTACTTGTAGAAATTTACAATTAATTTCCGTTAAAGGATTAACAATGGGTCTCATTGTTCACTTAAACTTGAAGAACAAAAAATTGGCGAATGGTACTGTTTGGTTGCTTTGCATATATGTTTCTTAGACTATATGGAAGCAATATATACAAAGATTTCAACCGTCTACGTGTTCCAATCATTGTTCTACTTGTAGAAAGTTACAATTAATTTCCGTTAAAGGATAAACAATGGGTCTCATTGTTCACTTAAACTTGAAGAACAAAAAATTGGCGAATGGTACTGTTTGGTTGCTTTGCATATATGTTTCTTAGACTATATGGAAGCAATATATACAAAGATTTCAACCGTCTACGTGTTCCAATCATTGTTCTACTTGTCGAAATTTACAAATTATTTCCTTTAAAGGATTAACAATGGGGCTCGTTGTTCACTTAATCTTGAAGAACAAAAAATTGGCGAATTGTACTGTTTGGATGCTTTGCATATATGTTTCTTAGATTATATAGGAACAATATATACAAAGATTTCAACCGTCTACCAGTTCCAATCATTGTTCTACTTGTCGAAATTTACAAATTATTTCCTTTAAAGGATTAACAATGGGGCTCGTTGTTCACTTAATCTTGAAGAACAAAAAATTGGCGAATTGTACTGTTTGGATGCTTTGCATATATGTTTCTTAGACTATATAGAAGCAATATGTACAAAGATTTCAACCGTCTACCTGTTCCATTCATTGTTCTACTTGTCGAAATTTACAAATAATTTCCTTTAAAGGATTAACTATGGGGCTCGTAGTTCACTTAAACTTGAAGAACAAAAAATTGGCGATTGTTACTGTTTAGATGCTTTGCATATATGTTTCTTAGATTATATAGGAACAATATATACAAAGATTTCAACCGTCTACCAGTTCCATTCATTGTTCTACTTGTCGAAAATTACAAATAATTACCGATAAAGGATTAACCATTGGGGCTCATTGTTCACTTAAACATGAAGAACAAAATATTGGCGAATTGTACTGTTTGGATGCTTTGCATATATGTTTCTTAGACTTTATAGAAGCAATATATACAAAGATTTCAACCGTCTACCTGTTCCATTCATTGTTCTACTTGTCGAAAGTTACAAATAATTTCCTATAAAGGATTAACAATGGGGCTCATTGTTCACTTAAACTTGAAGAACAAAAAATTGGCGAATGGTACTGCTTCGATGCTTTGCATATATGTTTCTTAGACTATATAGAAGCAATATATACAAAGATTTCAACCGTCTACCTGTTCCATTCATTGTTCTACTTGTCGAAATTTACAAATAATTTCCTTTAAAGGATTAACAATGGGGCTCGTAGTTCACTTAAACTTGAAGAACAAAAAATTGGCGAATTGTACTGTTTGGATGCTTTGCATATATGTTTCTTAGACTATATAGAAGCAATATATACAAAGATTTCAACCGTCTACCTGTTCCATTCATTGTTCTACTTGCCGAATGTTACAAATAATTTCCGATAAAGGATTAACCATTGGGGCTCATTGTTCACTTAAACTTGAAGAACAAAAAATTGGCGAATTGTACTGTTTGGATGCTTTGCATATATATTTCTTATACTATATAGAAGCAATATATACAAAGATTTCAACCGTCTACCTGTTCCATTCATTGTTCTACATGTCGAAAGTTACAAATAATTTCCGATAAAGGATTAACAACGGGTCTCATTGTTCACTTAAACTTGAAGAATAAAAAATTGGCGAATGGTACTGTTTGGATGCTTTGCATATATGTTTCTTAGACTATATGGAAGCAATATATACAAAGATTTCAACCGTCTACGTGTTCCAATCATTGTTCTACTTGTAGAAAGTTACAATTAATTTCCGTTAAAGGATTAACAATGGGGCTCGTAGTTCACTTAAACTTGAAGAACAAAAAATTGGCGAATTGTACTGTTTGGATGCTTTGCATATATGTTTCTTAGACTATATAGAAGCAATATGTACAAAGATTTCAACCGTCTACCTGTTCCATTCATTGTTCTACTTGTCGAAATTTACAAATAATTTCCTTTAAAGGATTAACTATGGGGCTCGTAGTTCACTTAAACTTGAAGAACAAAAAATTGGCGATTGTTACTGTTTAGATGCTTTGCATATATGTTTCTTAGATTATATAGGAACAATATATACAAAGAATTCAACCGTCTACCAGTTCCATTCATTGTTCTACTTGTCGAAAATTACAAATAATTACCGATAAAGGATTAACCATTGGGGCTCATTGTTCACTTAAACATGAAGAACAAAAAATTGGCGAATTGTACTGTTTGGATGCTTTGCATATATGTTTCTTAGACTTTATAGAAGCAATATATACAAAGATTTCAACCGTCTACCTGTTCCATTCATTGTTCTACTTGTCGAAAGTTACAAATAATTTCCGTTAAGGGATTAACAATGGGGATCGTAGTTTACTTAAACTTGAAGAACAAAAAATTGGCGAATTGTACTGTTTGGATGCTTTGCATATATGTTTCTTATACTATATAGAAGCAATATATACAAAGATTTCAACCGTCTACGTGTTCCAATCATTGTTCTACTTGTAGAAAGTTACAATTAATTTCCGTTAAAGGATTAACAATGGGGCTCGTAGTTCACTTAAACTTGAAGAACAAAAAATTGGCGAATTGGACTGTTTGGATGCTTTGCATATATGTTTCGTAGATTATATAGAAGCAATATATACAATGGTTTCAACCGTCTACATGATCCATTCATTGTTCTACTTGCCGAATGTTACAAATAATTTCCGATAAAGGATTAACCATTGGGGCTCATTGTTCACTTAAACTTGAAGAACAAAAAATTGGCGAATTGTACTGTTTGGATGCTTTGCATATATGTTTCTTATACTATATAGAAGCAATATATACAAAGATTTCAACCGTCTACGTGTTCCAATCATTGTTCTACTTGTAGAAAGTTACAAATAATTTCCGTTAAAGGATTAACAATGGGGCTCGTAGTTCACTTAAACTTGAAGAACAAAAAATTGGCGAATTGGACTGTTTGGATGCTTTGCATATATGTTTCGTAGATTATATAGAAGCAATATATACAATGGTTTCAACCGTCTACATGATCCATTCATTGTTCTACTTGCCGAATGTTACAAATAATTTCCGATAAAGGCTTAACCATTGGGGCTCATTGTTCACTTAAACTTGAAGAACAAAAAATTGGCGAATTGTACTGTTTGGATGCTTTGCATATATGTTTCTTATACTATATAGAAGCAATATATACAAAGATTTCAACCGTCTACCTGTTCCATTCATTGTTCTACATGTCGAAAGTTACAAATAATTTCCGATAAAGGATTAACAATGGGTCTCATTGTTCACTTAAACTTGAAGAATAAAAAATTGGCGAATGGTACTGTTTGGATGCTTTGCATATATGTTTCTTAGACTATATGGAAGCAATATATACAAAGATTTCAACCGTCTACGTGTTCCAATCATTGTTCTACTTGTAGAAAGTTACAATTAATTTCCGTTAAAGGATTAACAATGGGGCTCGTAGTTCACTTAAACTTGAAGAACAAAAAATTGGCGAATTGTACTGTTTGGATGCTTTGCATATATGTTTCTTAGACTATATAGAAGCAATATGTACAAAGATTTCAACCGTCTACCTGTTCCATTCATTGTTCTACTTGTCGAAATTTACAAATAATTTCCTTTAAAGGATTAACTATGGGGCTCGTAGTTCACTTAAACTTGAAGAACAAAAAATTGGCGATTGTTACTGTTTAGATGCTTTGCATATATGTTTCTTAGATTATATAGGAACAATATATACAAAGATTTCAACCGTCTACCAGTTCCATTCATTGTTCTACTTGTCGAAAATTACAAATAATTACCGATAAAGGATTAACCATTGGGGCTCATTGTTCACTTAAACATGAAGAACAAAAAATTGGCGAATTGTACTGTTTGGATGCTTTGCATATATGTTTCTTAGACTTTATAGAAGCAATATATACAAAGATTTCAACCGTCTACCTGTTCCATTCATTGTTCTACTTGTCGAAAGTTACAAATAATTTCCTATAAAGGATTAACAATGGGGCTCATTGTTCACTTAAACTTGAAGAACAAAAAATTGGCGAATGGTACTGTTTCGATGCTTTGCATATATGTTTCTTAGACTATATAGAAGCAATATATACAAAGATTTCAACCGTATACCTGTTCCATTCATTGTTCTACTTGTCGAAATTTACAAATAATTTCCTTTAAAGGATTAACAATGGGGCTCGTAGTTCACTTAAACTTGAAGAACAAAAAATTGGCGAATTGGACTGTTTGGATGCTTTGCATATATGTTTCGTAGATTATATAGAAGCAATATATACAATGGTTTCAACCGTCTACGTGTTCCAATCATTGTTCTACTTGTAGAAAGTTACAATTAATTTCCGTTAAAGGATTAACAATGGGGCTCGTAGTTCACTTAAACTTGAAGAACAAAAAATTGGCGAATTGTACTGTTTGGATGCTTTGCATATATGTTTCTTAGACTATATAGAAGCAATGTATACAAAGATTTCAACCGTCTACCTGTTCCATTCATTGTTCTACTTGTCGAAAGTTACAAATAATTTCCGATAAAGGATTAACAATGGGTCTCATAGTTCACTTAAACTTGAAGAACAAAAAATTGGCGAATTGTACTGTTTGGATGCTTTGCATTTATGTTTCTTAGACTATATAGAAGCAATATGTACAAAGATTTCAACCGTCTACCTGTTCCATTCATTGTTTTACTTGTCGAAATTTACAAATAATTTCCTTTAAAGGATTAACTATGGGGCTCGTAGTTCACTTAAACTTGAAGAACAAAAAATTGGCGATTGTTACTGTTTAGATGCTTTGCATATATGTTTCTTAGATTATATAGGAACAATATATACAAAGATTTCAACCGTCTACCAGTTCCATTCATTGTTCTACTTGTCGAAAATTACAAATAATTACCGATAAAGGATTAACCATTGGGGCTCATTGTTCACTTAAACATGAAGAACAAAAAATTGGCGAATTGTACTGTTTGGATGCTTTGCATATATGTTTCTTAGACTATATAGAAGCAATATATACAAAGATTTCAACCGTCTACCTGTTCCATTCATTGTTCTACTTGTCGAAAGTTACAAATAATTTCCTATAAAGGATTAACAATGGGGCTCATTGTTCACTTAAACTTGAAGAACAAAAAATTGGCGAATTGTACTGTTTGGATGCTTTGCATATATGTTTCTTAGACTATATGGAAGCAATATATACAAAGATTTCAACCGTCTACCTGTTCCATTCATTGTTCTACTTGTCGAAAGTTACAAATAATTTCCGTTAAAGGATTAACAATGGGGCTCGTAGTTCACTTAAACTTGAAGAACAAAAAATAGGCGAATGGTACTGTTTGGATGCTTTGAATATATGTTTCTTATATTATATAGAAGCAATATATACAAATATTTCAACCGTCTACCTGTTCCATTCATTGTTCGACTTGTCGAAAATTACAAATAATTTCCGATAAAGGATTAACCATTGGGGCTCATTGTTCACTTAAACTTGAAGAACAAAAAATTGGCGAATTGTACTGTTTGGATGCATTGCATATATGTTTCTTAGACTATATAGGAGCAATATATACAAAGATTTCAACCGTCTACCTGTTCCATTCATTGTTCTACTTGTCGAAAGTTACAAATAATTTCCTTTAAAGGATTAACAATGGGGCTCATTGTTCACTTAAACTTGAAGAACAAAAAATTGGCGAATTGTACTGTTTGGATGCATTGCATATATGTTTCTTAGACTATATAGAAGCAATATATACAAATATTTCAACCGTCTACCTGTTCCATTCATTGTTCTACTTGTCGAAAGTTACAAATAATTTCCTTTAAAGGATTAACAATGGGGCTCATTGTTCACTTAAACTTGAAGAACAAAAAATTGGCGAATTGTACTGGTGGATGCATTGCATATATGTTTCTTAGACTATATAGGAGCAATATATACAAATATTTCAACCGTCTACCTGTTCCATTCATTGTTCTACTTGTCGAAAGTTACAAATAATTTCCTTTAAAGGATTAACAATGGGGCTCATTGTTCACTTAAACTTGAAGAACAAAAAATTGGCGAATTGTACTGTTTTGATGCTTTGCATATATGTTTCTTAGACTATATAGAAGCAATATGTACAATAATTTCAACAGTCTACCTGTTCCATTCATTGTTCTTCTTGTCGAAATTTACAAATAATTTCCGATAAAGGATTAACAATTGGGCTCGTTGTTCACTTAAACTTGAAGAACAAAAAATTGGCGAATAGTACTGGTTGGATGCTTTGCATATATGTTTCTTAGACTATATAGAAGCAATATATACATTAATTTCAACCGGCTACCTGTTCCATTCATTGTTCTACTTGTCGCAAGTTACAAATAATTTCCGTTAAAGTATTAACAATGGGGCTCGTTGTTCACTTAAACTTGAAGATCAAATAATTGGCGAATTGTACTGTTTGGATGATTTGCATATATGTTTCTTAGACTTTATAGAAGCAATATATAAAAAGATTTCAACCGTCTACCTGTTCCATTCATTGTTCTACCTGTAGAAAGTTACAATTAATTTCCGTTAAGGGATTAACAATGCGGGTCGTAGTTTACTTAAACCTGAAGATCAAAAAATTGGCGAATGGTACTGTTTGGTTGCTTTGCATATATGTTTCTTAGACTATATGGAAGCAATATATACAATGATCTCAACCGTCTTCCTGATCCACTCATTGTTCTACTTGTCGCAAGTTACAAATAATTTCCGATAAAGGATTAACCATTGGGGCTCATTGTTCACTTAAACTTGAAGACCAAAAAATTGGCGAATGGTACTGTTTGGATGCTTTGCGTACATGTTTCTTAGACTATATGGAAGCAATATATACAAAGATTTCAATGGTCTACGTGTTCCAATCATTGTTCTACTTGTAGAAATTTACAATTAATTTCCGTTAAAGGATTAACAATGGGTCTCATTGTTCACTTAAACTTGAAGAACAAAAAATGGGCGAATGGTACTGTTTGGTTGCTTTGCATATATGTTTCTTAGACTATATGGAAGCAATATATACAAAGATTTCAACCGTCTACGTGTTCCAATCATTGTTGTACTTGTAGAAAGTTACAATTAATTTCCGTTAAAGGATTAACAATGGGTCTCATTGTTCACTTAAACTTGAAGAACAAAAAATTGGCGAATGGTACTGTTTGGTTGCTTTGCATATATGTTTCTTAGACTATATGGAAGCAATATATACAAAGATTTCAACCGTCTACGTGTTCCAATCATTGTTCTACTTGTAGAAAGTTACAATTAATTTCCGTTAAAGGATTAACAATGGGGCTCGTAGTTCACTTAAACTTGAAGAACAAAAAATTGGCGAATGGTACTGTTTGGATGCTTTGCGTACATGTTTCTGAGACTATATGGAAGCAATATATACAAAGATTTCAACCGTCTACGTGTTCCAATCACTGTTCTACTTGTCGAAATTTACAAATTATTTCCTTTAAAGGATTAACAATGGGGCTCGTTGTTCACTTAAACTTGAAGAACATAAAATTGGCGAATGGTACTGTTTGGATGCTTTGCGTACATGTTTCTTAGACTATATAGAAGCAATATGTACATTGATTTCAACCGGCTACCTGTTCCATTCATTGTTCTACTTGTCGCAAGTTACAAATAATTTCCGTTAAAGTATTAACAATGGGGCTCGTAGTTCACTTAAACTTGAAGATCAAATAATTGGCGAATTGTACTGTTTGGACGCTTTGCATATATGTTTCTTAGACTATATAGAAACAATATATACATTGATTTCAACCGGCTACCTGTTCCATTCAATGTTCTACTTGTCGCAAGTTACAGATAATTTCCGTTAAAGTATTAACAATGGGGCTCGTAGTTCACTTAAACTTCAAGATCAAATAATTGGCGAATTGTACTGTTTGGATGATTTGCATATATGTTTCTTAGACTTTATAGAAGCAATATATAAAAAGATTTCAACCGTCTACCTGTTCCATTCATTGTTCTACTTGTAGAAAGTTACAAATAATTTCCGTTAAGGCATTAACAATGGGGATCGCAGTTTACTTAAACTTGAGGAACAAGGAATTGGCGAATTGTACTGTTTGGATGCTTTGCATAGATGTTTCTTAGACTAATTAGAAGCAATATATAGAAAGATTTCACCCGTCTACCTGTACTATTCATTGTTCTACTTGTAGAATGTTACAAATAATTTCCATTTCATGATTATCAATGGGGCTCGCTGTTCACTTAAACCTGAAGATCAAAAAATTGGCGAATGGTACTGTTTGGTTGCTTTGCATATATGTTTCTTAGACTATATGGAAGCAATATATACAAAGATTTCAACCGTCTACGTGTTCCAATCATTGTTCTACTTGTAGAAAGTTACAATTAATTTCCGTTAAGGGATTAACAATGCGGATCGTAGTTTACTTAAACCTGAAGATCAAAAAATTGGCGAATGGTACTGTTTGGTTGCTTTGCATATATGTTTCTTAGACTATATGGAAGCAATATATACAATGATCTCAACCGGCTACCTGTTCCATTCATTGTTCTACTTGTCGCAAGTTACAAATAATTTCCGTTAAAGTATTAACAATGGGGCTCGTAGTTCACTTAAACTTGAAGATCAAATAATTGGCGAATTGTACTGTTTGGATGATTTGCATATATGTTTCTTAGACTTTATAGAAGCAATATATAAAAAGATTTCAACCGTCTACCTGTTCCATTCATTGTTCTACTTGTAGAAAGTTACAATTAATTTCCGTTAAGGGATTAACAATGCGGATCGTAGTTTACTTAAACCTGAAGATCAAAAAATTGGCGAATGGTACTGTTTGGTTGCTTTGCATATATGTTTCTTAGACTATATGGAAGCAATATATACAATGATCTCAACCGTCTACCTGATCCACTCATTGTTCTACTTGTCGCAAGTTACAAATAATTTCCGTTAAAGGATTAACAATGGGGCTCGTAGTTCACTTAAACTTGAAGAACAAAAAATAGGCGAATGGTACTGTTTGGATGCTTTGAATATATGTTTCTTATATTATATAGAAGCAATATATACAAATATTTCAACCGTCTACCTGTTCCATTCATTGTTCGACTTGTCGAAAATTACAAATAATTTCCGATAAAGGATTAACCATTGGGGCTCATTGTTCACTTAAACTTGAAGACCAAAAAATTGGCGAATGGTACTGTTTGGATGCTTTGCGTACATGTTTCTTAGACTATATGGAAGCAATATATACAAAGATTTCAATGGTCTACGTGTTCCAATCATTGTTCTACTTGTAGAAATTTACAATTAATTTCCGTTAAAGGATTAACAATGGGTCTCATTGTTCACTTAAACTTGAAGAACAAAAAATTGGCGAATGGTACTGTTTGGTTGCTTTGCATATATGTTTCTTAGACTATATGGAAGCAATATATACAAAGATTTCAACCGTCTACGTGTTCCAATCATTGTTCTACTTGTAGAAAGTTACAATTAATTTCCGTTAAAGGATAAACAATGGGTCTCATTGTTCACTTAAACTTGAAGAACAAAAAATTGGCGAATGGTACTGTTTGGTTGCTTTGCATATATGTTTCTTAGACTATATGGAAGCAATATATACAAAGATTTCAACCGTCTACGTGTTCCAATCATTGTTCTACTTGTCGAAATTTACAAATTATTTCCTTTAAAGGATTAACAATGGGGCTCGTTGTTCACTTAATCTTGAAGAACAAAAAATTGGCGAATTGTACTGTTTGGATGCTTTGCATATATGTTTCTTAGATTATATAGGAACAATATATACAAAGATTTCAACCGTCTACCAGTTCCAATCATTGTTCTACTTGTCGAAATTTACAAATTATTTCCTTTAAAGGATTAACAATGGGGCTCGTTGTTCACTTAATCTTGAAGAACAAAAAATTGGCGAATTGTACTGTTTGGATGCTTTGCATATATGTTTCTTAGACTATATAGAAGCAATATGTACAAAGATTTCAACCGTCTACCTGTTCCATTCATTGTTCTACTTGTCGAAATTTACAAATAATTTCCTTTAAAGGATTAACTATGGGGCTCGTAGTTCACTTAAACTTGAAGAACAAAAAATTGGCGATTGTTACTGTTTAGATGCTTTGCATATATGTTTCTTAGATTATATAGGAACAATATATACAAAGATTTCAACCGTCTACCAGTTCCATTCATTGTTCTACTTGTCGAAAATTACAAATAATTACCGATAAAGGATTAACCATTGGGGCTCATTGTTCACTTAAACATGAAGAACAAAATATTGGCGAATTGTACTGTTTGGATGCTTTGCATATATGTTTCTTAGACTATATACAAGCAATATATACAAAGATTTCAACCGTCTACGTGTTCCAATCATTGTTCTACTTGTAGAAAGTTACAATTAATTTCCGTTAAAGGATTAACAATGGGGCTCGTAGTTCACTTAAACTTGAAGAACAAAAAATTGGCGAATTGTACTGTTTGGATGCTTTGCATATATGTTTCTTAGACTATATAGAAGCAATGTATACAAAGATTTCAACCGTCTAACTGTTCCATTCATTGTTCTACTTGTCGAAAGTTACAAATAATTTCCGATAAAGGATTAACAATGGGTCTCATAGTTCACTTAAACTTGAAGAACAAAAAATTTGCGAATTGTACTGTTTGGATGCTTTGCATTTATGTTTCTTAGACTATATAGAAGCAATATGTACAAAGATTTCAACCGTCTACCTGTTCCATTCATTGTTTTACTTGTCGAAATTTACAAATAATTTCCTTTAAAGGATTAACTATGGGGCTCGTAGTTCACTTAAACTTGAAGAACAAAAAATTGGCGATTGTTACTGTTTAGATGCTTTGCATATATGTTTCTTAGATTATATAGGAACAATATATACAAAGATTTCAACCGTCTACCAGTTCCATTCATTGTTCTACTTGTCGAAAGATACAAATAATTTCCTTTAAGGAATTAACAATGGGGCTCATTGTTCACTTAAACTTGAAGAACAAAAAATTGGCGAATTGTACTGTTTGGATGCTTTGCATATATGTTTCTTAGACTATATAGAAGCAATATATACATTGATTTCAACCGGCTACCTGTTCCATTCATTGTTCTACTTGTCGAAATTTACAAATAATTTCCTTTAAAGGATTAACATTGGGGCTCGTAGTTCACTTAAACTTGAAGAACAAAAAATTGGCGAATTGTACTGATTGGATGCTTTGCATATATGTTTCTTAGACTATATAGAAGCAATATATACAAAGATTTCAGCCGTCTACCTGTTCCATTCATTGTTCTACTTGTCGAAAGTTACAAATAATTTCCGATAAAGGATTAACCATTGGGGCTCATTGTTCGCTTAAACTTGAAGATCAATAAATTGGCGAATTGTGCTGTTTGGATGCTTTGCATATATGTTTCTTATACTATATAGAAGCAATATATATATTGCTTTCAACCGGCTACCTGTTCCATTCATTGTTCTACTTGTCGCAAGTTACAAATAATTTCCGTTAAAGTATTAACAATGGGGCTCGTAGTTCACTTAAACTTGAAGAACAAAAAATTGGCGATTGTTACTGTTTAGATGCTTTGCATATATGTTTCTTAGACTATATGGAAGCAATATATACAAAGATTTCAACCGTCTACGTGTTCCAATCATTGTTCTACTTGTAGAAAGTTACAATTAATTTCCGTTAAAGGATTAACAATGGGGCTCGTAGTTCACTTAAACTTGAAGAACAAAAAATTGGCGAATTGCACTGTTTGGATGCTTTGCATATATGTTTCTTAGACTATATAGAAGCAATATGTACAAAGATTTCAACCGCCTACCTGTTCCATTCATTGTTCTACTTGTCGAAATTTACAAATAATTTCCTTTAAAGGATTAACTATGGGGCTCGTAGTTCACTTAAACTTGAAGAACAAAAAATTGGCGATTGTTACTGTTTAGATGCTTTGCATATATGTTTCTTAGATTATATAGGAACAATATATACAAAGAATTCAACCGTCTACCAGTTCCATTCATTGTTCTACTTGTCGAAAATTACAAATAATTACCGATAAAGGATTAACCATTGGGGCTCATTGTTCACTTAAACATGAAGAACAAAAAATTGGCGAATTGTACTGTTTGGATGCTTTGCATATATGTTTCTTAGACTTTATAGAAGCAATATATACAAAGATTTCAACCGTCTACCTGTTCCATTCATTGTTCTACTTGTCGAAAGTTACAAATAATTTCCTTTAAAGGATTAACAATGGGGCTCGTAGTTCACTTAAACTTGAAGAACAAAAAATTGGCGAATTGTACTGTTTGGATGCTTTGCATATATGTTTCTTATACTATATAGAAGCAATATATACAAAGATTTCAACCGTCTACGTGTTCCAATCATTGTTCTACTTGTAGAAAGTTACAAATAATTTCCGTTAAAGGATTAACAATGGGGCTCGTAGTTCACTTAAACTTGAAGAACAAAAAATAGGCGAATTGGACTGTTTGGATGCTTTGCATATATGTTTCGTAGATTATATAGAAGCAATATATACAATGGTTTCAACCGTCTACATGATCCATTCATTGTTCTACTTGCCGAATGTTACAAATAATTTCCGATAAAGGATTAACCATTGGGGCTCATTGTTCACTTAAACTTGAAGAACAAAAAATTGGCGAATTGTACTGTTTGGATGCTTTGCATATATGTTTCTTATACTATATAGAAGCAATATATACAAAGATTTCAACCGTCTACCTGTTCCATTCATTGTTCTACATGTCGAAAGTTACAAATAATTTCCGATAAAGGATTAACAATGGGTCTCATTGTTCACTTAAACTTGAAGAATAAAAAATTGGCGAATGGTACTGTTTGGATGCTTTGCATATATGTTTCTTAGACTATATGGAAGCAATATATACAAAGATTTCAACCGTCTACGTGTTCCAATCATTGTTCTACTTGTAGAAAGTTACAATTAATTTCCGTTAAAGGATTAACAATGGGGCTCGTAGTTCACTTAAACTTGAAGAACAAAAAATTGGCGAATTGTACTGTTTGGATGCTTTGCATATATGTTTCTTAGACTATATAGAAGCAATATGTACAAAGATTTCAACCGTCTACCTGTTCCATTCATTGTTCTACTTGTCGAAATTTACAAATAATTTCCTTTAAAGGATTAACTATGGGGCTCGTAGTTCACTTAAACTTGAAGAACAAAAAATTGGCGATTGTTACTGTTTAGATGCTTTGCATATATGTTTCTTAGATTATATAGGAACAATATATACAAAGATTTCAACCGTCTACCAGTTCCATTCATTGTTCTACTTGTCGAAAATTACAAATAATTACCGATAAAGGATTAACCATTGGGGCTCATTGTTCACTTAAACATGAAGAACAAAAAATTGGCGAATTGTACTGTTTGGATGCTTTGCATATATGTTTCTTAGACTTTATAGAAGCAATATATACAAAGATTTCAACCGTCTACCTGTTCCATTCATTGTTCTACTTGTCGAAAGTTACAAATAATTTCCTATAAAGGATTAACAATGGGGCTCATTGTTCACTTAAACTTGAAGAACAAAAAATTGGCGAATGGTACTGTTTCGATGCTTTGCATATATGTTTCTTAGACTATATAGAAGCAATATATACAAAGATTTCAACCGTCTACCTGTTCCATTCATTGTTCTACTTGTCGAAATTTACAAATAATTTCCTTTAAAGGATTAACAATGGGGCTCGTAGTTCACTTAAACTTGAAGAACAAAAAATTGGCGAATTGGACTGTTTGGATGCTTTGCATATATGTTTCGTAGATTATATAGAAGCAATATATACAATGGTTTCAACCGTCTACGTGTTCCAATCATTGTTCTACTTGTAGAAAGTTACAATTAATTTCCGTTAAAGGATTAACAATGGGGCTCGTAGTTCACTTAAACTTGAAGAACAAAAAATTGGCGAATTGTACTGTTTGGATGCTTTGCATATATGTTTCTTAGACTATATAGAAGCAATGTATACAAAGATTTCAACCGTCTACCTGTTCCATTCATTGTTCTACTTGTCGAAAGTTACAAATAATTTCCGATAAAGGATTAACAATGGGTCTCATAGTTCACTTAAACTTGAAGAACAAAAAATTGGCGAATTGTACTGTTTGGATGCTTTGCATTTATGTTTCTTAGACTATATAGAAGCAATATGTACAAAGATTTCAACCGTCTACCTGTTCCATTCATTGTTTTACTTGTCGAAATTTACAAATAATTTCCTTTAAAGGATTAACTATGGGGCTCGTAGTTCACTTAAACTTGAAGAACAAAAAATTGGCGATTGTTACTGTTTAGATGCTTTGCATATATGTTTCTTAGATTATATAGGAACAATATATACAAAGATTTCAACCGTCTACCAGTTCCATTCATTGTTCTACTTGTCGAAAATTACAAATAATTACCGATAAAGGATTAACCATTGGGGCTCATTGTTCACTTAAACATGAAGAACAAAAAATTGGCGAATTGTACTGTTTGGATGCTTTGCATATATGTTTCTTAGACTATATAGAAGCAATATATACAAAGATTTCAACCGTCTACCTGTTCCATTCATTGTTCTACTTGTCGAAAGTTACAAATAATTTCCTATAAAGGATTAACAATGGGGCTCATTGTTCACTTAAACTTGAAGAACAAAAAATTGGCGAATTGTACGGTTTGGATGCTTTGCATATATGTTTCTTAGACTATATAGAAGCAATATATACAAAGATTTCAACCGTCTACCTGTTCCATTCATTGTTCTACTTGTCGAAAGATACTAATAATTTCCTTTAAAGAATTAACAATGGGGCTCATTGTTCACTTAAACTTGAAGAAGAAAAAATTGGCGAATTGTACTGTTTGGATGCTTTGCATATATGTTTCTTAGACTATATAGAAGCAATATATACAAAGATTTCAGCCGTCTACCTGTTCCATTCATTGTTCTACTTGTCGAAAGTTACAAATAATTTCCTTTAAAGGATTAAAAATGGGGCTCATTGTTCACTTAAACTTGAAAAACAAAAAATTGGCGAATTGTACTGTTTGGATGCTTTGCATATATGTTTCTTAGACTATATAGAAGCAATATATACAAAGATTTCAACCGTGTACCTGTTCCATTCATTGTTCTACTTGTCGAAAGTTACAAATAATTTCCTTTAAAGGATTAACAATGGGGCTCATTGTTCACTTAAACTTGAAGAACAAAAATTGGCGAATGGTACTGTTTGGATGCTTTGCGTACATGTTTCTTAGACTATATGGTAGCAATATATACAAGGATTTCAACCGTCTACCTGTTCCATTCATTGTTCTACTTGTCGAAAGATACAAATAATTTCCTTTAAAGAATTAACAATGGGGCTCATTGTTCACTTAAACTTGAAGAACAAAAAATTGGCGAATTGTACTGTTTGGATGCTTTGCATATATGTTTCTTAGACTATATAGAAGCAATATATACATTGATTTCAACCGGCTACCTGTTCAATTCATTGTTCTACTTGTCGCAAGTTACAAATAATTACCGATAAAGGATTAACCATTGGGGCTCATTGTTCAATTAAACTTGAAGAACAAAAAATTGGCGAATTGTACTGTTTGGATGCATTGCATATATGTTTTTAGACTATATAGAAGCAATATATACAACGATTTCAACCGTCTACCTTTTCCATTCATTGTTCTACTTGTCGAAAGTTACAAATAATTTCCGATAAAGGATTAACAATGGGGCTCATTGTTCACTTAAACTTGAAGGACAAAAAATTGGCGAATGGTACTGTTTGGATGCTTTGCGTACATGTTTCTTAGACTATATGGTAGCAATATATACAAGGATTTCAACCGTCTACCTGTTCCATTCATTGTTCTACTTGTCGAATGTTACAAATAATTACCGATAAAGGATTAACCATTGGGGCTCATTGTTCACTTAAACATGAAGAACAAAAAATTGGCGAATTGTACTGTTTGGATGCTTTGCATATATGTTTCTTAGACTTTATAGAAGCAATATATACAAAGGATTTCAACCGTCTACCTGTTCCATTCATTGTTCTACTTGTCGAAAGTTACAAATAATTTCCTATAAAGGATTAACAATGGGGCTCATTGTTCACTTAAACTTGAAGAACAAAAAATTGGCGAATGGTACTGTTCCGATGCTTTGCATATATGTTTCTTAGACTATATAGAAGCAATATATACAAAGATTTCAACCGTCTACATGATCCATTCATTGTTCTACTTGTCGAAATTTACAAATAATTTCCTTTAAAGGATTAACAATGGGGCTCGTAGTTCACTTAAACTTGAAGAACAAAAAATTGGCGAATTGGACTGTTTGGATGCTTTGCATATATGTTTCGTAGATTATATAGAAGCAATATATACAATGGTTTCAACCGTCTACCTGATCCATACATTGTTCTACTTGCCGAATGTTACAAATAATTTCCGATAAAGGATTAACCATTGGGGCTCATTGTTCACTTAAACTTGAAGAACAAAAAATTGGCGAATTGTACTGTTTGGATGCTTTGCATATATGTTTCTTATACTATATAGAAGCAATATATACAAAGATTTCAACCGTCTACCTGTTCCATTCATTGTTCTACATGTCGAAAGTTACAAATAATTTCCGATAAAGGATTAACAATGGGGCTCATTGTTCACTTAAACTTGAAGAACAAAAAATTGGCGAATGGTACTGTTTGGATGCTTTGCGTACATGTTTCTTAGACTACATGGAAGCAATATATACAAAGATTTCAACCGTCTACGTGTTCCAATCATTGTTCTACTTGTCGAAATTTACAAATAATTTCCTTTAAAGGATTAACAATGGGGCTCGTTGTTCACTTAAACTTGAAGAACAAAAAATTGGCGAATGGTACTGTTTGGATGCTTTGCATATATGTTTCTTAGACTATATAGAAGCAATATATACATTGATTTCAACCGTCTACCTGATCCAAACATTGTTCTACTTGCCGAATGTTACAAATAATTTCCGATAAAGGATTAACCATTGGGGCTCATTGTTCACTTAAACTTGAAGAACAAAAAATTGGCGAATTGTACTGTTTGGATGCTTTGCATATATGTTTCTTATACTATATAGAAGCAATATATACATTGATTTCAACCGGCTACCTGTTCCATTCATTGTTCTACTTGTCGAAATTTACAAATAATTTCCTATAAAGGATTAACAATGGGGCTCATTGTTCACTTAAACTTGAAGAACAAAAAATTGGCGAATTGTACTGTTTGGATGCTTTGCATATATGTTTCTTAGACTATATAGAAGCAATATATACAAAGATTTCAACCGTCTACCTGTTCCATTCATTGTTCTACTTGTCGAAAGATACAAATAATTTCCTTTAAAGAATTAACAATGGGGCTCATTGTTCACTTAAACTTGAAGAACAAAAAATTGGCGAATTGTACTGTTTGGATGCTTTGCATATATGTTTCTTAGACTATATAGAAGCAATATATACATTGATTTCAACCGGCTACCTGTTCCATTCATTGTTCTACTTGTCGAAATTTACAAATAATTTCCTTTAAAGGATTAACAATGGGGCTCGTAGTTCACTTAAACTTGAAGAACAAAAAATAGGCGAATTGTACTGTTTGGATGCTTTGCATATATGTTTCTTAGACTATATAGAAGCAATATATACAAAGATTTCAGCCGTCTACCTGTTCCATTCATTGTTCTACTTGTCGAAAGTTACAAATAATTTCCGACAAAGGATTAACCATTGGGGCTCATTGTTCGCTTAAACTTGAAGATCAATAAATTGGCGAATTGTGCTGTTTGGATGCTTTGCATATATGTTTCTTATACTATATAGAAGCAATATATACATTGATTTCAACCGGCTACCTGTTCCATTCATTGTTCTACTTGTCGCAAGTTACAAATAATTTCCGTTAAAGTATTAACAATGGGGCTCGTAGTTCACTTAAACTTGAAGAACAAAAAATTGGCGATTGTTACTGTTTAGATGCTTTGCATATATGTTTCGTAGATTATATAGAAGCAATATATACAATGATTTCAACCGTCTACCTGATCCATTCATTTTTCTACTTGTCGAAATTTACAAATAATTTCCTTTAAAGGATTAACAATGGGGCTCGTAGTTCACTTAAACTTGAAGAACAAAAAATTGGCGAATTGTACTGTTTGGATGCTTTGCATATATGTTTCTTAGACTATATAGAAGCAATATATACAAAGATTTCAACCGTCTACCTGTTCCATTCATTGTTCTACTTGCCGAATGTTACAAATAATTTCCGATAAAGGATTAACCATTGGGGCTCATTGTTCACTTAAACTTGAAGAACAAAAAATTGGCGAATTGTACTGTTTGGATGCTTTGCTTATATGTTTCTTATACTATATAGAAGCAATATATACAAAGATTTCAACCGTCTACCTGTTCCATTCATTGTTCTACATGTCGAAAGTTACAAATAATTTCCGATAAAGGATTAACAACGGGTCTCATTGTTCACTTAAACTTGAAGAATAAAAAATTGGCGAATGGTACTGTTTGGATGCTTTGCATATATGTTTCTTAGACTATATGGAAGCAATATATACAAAGATTTCAACCGTCTACGTGTTCCAATCATTGTTCTACTTGTAGAAAGTTACAATTAATTTCCGTTAAAGGATTAACAATGGGGCTCGTAGTTCACTTAAACTTGAAGAACAAAAAATTGGCGAATTGTACTGTTTGGATGCTTTGCATATATGTTTCTTAGACTATATAGAAGCAATATGTACAAAGATTTCAACCGTCTACCTGTTCCATTCATTGTTCTACTTGTCGAAATTTACAAATAATTTCCTTTAAAGGATTAATTATGGGGCTCGTAGTTCACTTAAACTTGAAGAACAAAAAATTGGCGATTGTTACTGTTTAGATGCTTTGCATATATGTTTCTTAGATTATATAGGAACAATATATACAAAGATTTCAACCGTCTACCAGTTCCATTCATTGTTCTACTTGTCGAAAATTACAAATAATTACCGATAAAGGATTAACCATTGGGGCTCATTGTTCACTTAAACATGAAGAACAAAAAATTGGCGAATTGTACTGTTTGGATGCTTTGCATATATGTTTCTTAGACTTTATAGAAGCAATATATACAAAGGATTTCAACCGTCTACCTGTTCCATTCATTGTTCTACTTGTCGAAAGTTACAAATAATTTCCTATAAAGGATTAACAATGGGGCTCATTGTTCACTTAAACTTGAAGAACAAAAAATTGGCGAATGGTACTGTTCCGATGCTTTGCATATATGTTTCTTAGACTATATAGAAGCAATATATACAAAGATTTCAACCGTCTACATGATCCATTCATTGTTCTACTTGTCGAAATTTACAAATAATTTCCTTTAAAGGATTAACAATGGGGCTCGTAGTTCACTTAAACTTGAAGAACAAAAAATTGGCGAATTGGACTGTTTGGATGCTTTGCATATATGTTTCGTAGATTATATAGAAGCAATATATACAATGGTTTCAACCGTCTACCTGATCCATACATTGTTCTACTTGCCGAATGTTACAAATAATTTCCGATAAAGGATTAACCATTGGGGCTCATTGTTCACTTAAAACTTGAAGAACAAAAAATTGGCGAATTGTACTGTTTGGATGCTTTGCATATATGTTTCTTATACTATATAGAAGCAATATATACAAAGATTTCAACCGTCTACCTGTTCCATTCATTGTTCTACATGTCGAAAGTTACAAATAATTTCCGATAAAGGATTAACAATGGGGCTCATTGTTCACTTAAACTTGAAGAACAAAAAATTGGCGAATGGTACTGTTTGGATGCTTTGCGTACATGTTTCTTAGACTACATGGAAGCAATATATACAAAGATTTCAACCGTCTACGTGTTCCAATCATTGTTCTACTTGTCGAAATTTACAAATAATTTCCTTTAAAGGATTAACAATGGGGCTCGTTGTTCACTTAAACTTGAAGAACAAAAAATTGGCGAATGGTACTGTTTGGATGCTTTGCATATATGTTTCTTAGACTATATAGAAGCAATATATACATTGATTTCAACCGTCTACCTGATCCAAACATTGTTCTACTTGCCGAATGTTACAAATAATTTCCGATAAAGGATTAACCATTGGGGCTCATTGTTCACTTAAACTTGAAGAACAAAAAATTGGCGAATTGTACTGTTTGGATGCTTTGCATATATGTTTCTTATACTATATAGAAGCAATATATACAAAGATTTCAACCGTCTATCTGTTCCATTCATTGTTCTACATGTCGAAAGTTACAAATAATTTCCGATAAAGGATTAACAATGGGGCTCATTGTTCACTTAAACTTGAAGAACAAAAAATTGGCGAATGGTACTGTTTGGATGCTTTGCGTACATGTTTCTTAGACTACATGGAAGCAATATATACAAAGATTTCAACCGTCTACGTGTTCCAATCATTGTTCTACTTGTCGAAATTTACAAATAATTTCCATTAAAGGATTAACAATGGGGCTCGTTGTTCACTTAAACTTGAAGAACAAAAAATTGGCGAATGGTACTGTTTGGATGCTTTGCATATATGTTTCTTAAACTATATAGAAGCAATATATACATTGATTTCAACCGGCTACCTGTTCCATTCATTGTTCTACTTGTCGCAAGTTACAAATAATTACCGATAAAGGATTAACCATTGGGGCTCATTGTTCAATTAAACTTGCAGAACAAAAAATTGGCGAATTGTACTGTTTGGATGCATTGCATATATGTTTTTAGACTATATAGAAGCAATATATACAAAGATTTCAACCGTCTACCTTTTCCATTCATTGTTCTACTTGTCGAAAGTTACAAATAATTTCCGATAAAGGATTAACAATGGGGCTCATTGTTCACTTAAACTTGAAGGACAAAAAATTGGCGAATGGTACTGTTTGGATGCTTTGCGTACATGTTTCCTAGACTATATGGTAGCAATATATACAAGGATTTCAACCGTCTACCTGTTCCATTCATTGTTCTACTTGTCGAATGTTACAAATAATTACCGATAAAGGATTAACCATTGGGGCTCATTGTTCACTTAAACTTGAAGAACAAAAAATTGGCGAATTGTACTATTTGGATGCTTTGCATATATGTTTCTTAGACTATATAGAAGCAATATATACAAAGATTTCAACCGTGTACCTGTTCCATTCATTGTTCTACTTGTCGAAAGTTACAAATAATTTCCTTTAAAGGATTAACAATGGGGCCCATTGTTCACTTAAACTTGAAGAACAAAAAATTGGCGAATTGTACTGGTTGGATGCTTTGCATATATGTTTCTTAGACTATATAGAAGCAAAATATACAATGATTTCAACCGTCTACCTGTTCCATTCATTGTTCTACTTGTCGAAATTTACAAATAATTTCCTTTAAAGGATTAACAATGGGGCTCGTAGTTCACTTAAACTTGAAGAACAAAAAATAGGCGAATTGTACTGTTTGGATGCTTTGCATATATGTTTCTTAGACTATATAGAAGCAATATATACAAAGATTTCAGCCCTCTACCTGTTCCATTCATTGTTCTACTTGTCGAAAGTTACAAATAATTTCCGACAAAGGATTAACCATTGGGGCTCATTGTTCGCTTAAACTTGAAGATCAATAAATTGGCGATTGTTACTGTTTAGATGCTTTGCATATATGTTTCTTAGATTATATAGGAACAATATATACAAAGATTTCAACCGTCTACCAGTTCCATTCATTGTTCTACTTGTCGAAAATTACAAATAATTACCGATAAAGGATTAACCATTGGGGCTCATTGTTCACTTAAACATGAAGAACAAAAAATTGGCGAATTGTACTGTTTGGATGCTTTGCATATATGTTTCTTAGACTATATAGAAGCAATATATACAAAGATTTCAACCGTCTACCTGTTCCATTCATTGTTCTACTTGTCGAAAGTTACAAATAATTTCCTATAAAGGATTAACAATGGGGCTCATTGTTCACTTAAACTTGAAGAACAAAAAATTGGCGAATTGTACTGTTTGGATGCTTTGCATATATGTTTCTTAGACTATATAGAAGCAATATATACAAAGATTTCAGCCGTCTACCTGTTCCATTCATTGTTCTACTTGTCGAAAGTTACAAATAATTTCCGATAAAGGATTAACCATTGGGGCTCATTGTTCGCTTAAACTTGAAGATCAATAAATTGGCGAATTGTGCTGTTTGGATGCTTTGCATATATGTTTCTTATACTATATAGAAGCAATATATACAAAGATTTCAACCGTCTACCTGTTCCATTCATTGTTCTACTTGTCGAAATTTACAAATAATTTCCTTTAAAGGATTAACTATGGGGCTCGTAGTTCACTTAAACTTGAAGAACAAAAAATTGGCGATTGTTACTGTTTAGATGCTTTGCATATATGTTTCTTAGATTATATAGGAACAATATATACAAAGATTTCAACCGTCTACCAGTTCCATTCATTGTTCTACTTGTCGAAAATTACAAATAATTACCGATAAAGGATTAACCATTGGGGCTCATTGTTCACTTAAACATGAAGAACAAAAAATTGGCGAATTGTACTGTTTGGATGCTTTGCATATATGTTTCTTAGACTTTATAGAAGCAATATATACAAAGATTTCAACCGTCTACCTGTTCCATTCATTGTTCTACTTGTCGAAAGTTACAAATAATTTCCTATAAAGGATTAACAATGGGGCTCATTGTTCACTTAAACTTGAAGAACAAAAAATTGGCGAATGGTACTGTTTGGATGCTTTGCATATATGTTTCTTAGACTATATAGAAGCAATATATACAAAGATTTCAACCGTCTACATGATCCATTCATTGTTCTACTTGTCGAAATTTACAAATAATTTCCTTTAAAGTATTAACAATGGGGCTCGTAGTTCACTTAAACTTGAAGATCAAATAATTGGCGAATTGTACTGTTTGGACGCTTTGCATATATGTTTCTTAGTCTATTTAGAAGCAATATATACAATGATTTCAACAGTCTACCTGTTCCATTCATTGTTCTACTTGTCGAAATTTACAAATAATTTCCTTTAAAGGATTAACAATGGGGCTCGTAGTTCACTTAAACTTGAAGAACAAAATTGGCGAATGGTCCTGTTTGGATGCTTTGCACATATGTTTCTTAGATTATACAGAGGCAATATATACAAGGATTTCAACCGTCTACCTGTTCCAGTCATTGTTCTACTTGCCGAATGTTACAAATAATTTCCGATAAAGGATTAACCATTGGGGCTCATTGTTCGCTTAAACTTGAAGATCAATAAATTGGCGAATTGTGCTGTTTGGATGCTTTGCATATATGTTTCTTAGACTATATAGAAGCAATATATACAAAGATTTCAACCGTCTACCTGTTCCATTCATTGTTCTACTTGTCGAAAGTTACAAATAATTTCCTATAAAGGATTAACAATGGGGCTCATTGTTCACTTAAACTTGAAGAACAAAAAATTGGCGAATTGTACTGTTTGGATGCTTTGCATATATGTTTCTTAGACTATATAGAAGCAATATATACAAAGATTTCAACCGTCTACCTGTTCCATTCATTGTTCTACTTGTCGAAAGATACAAATAATTTCCTTTAAAGAATTAACAATGGGGCTCATTGTTCACTTAAACTTGAAGAACAAAAAATTGGCGAATTGTACTATTTGGATGCTTTGCATATATGTTTCTTAGACTATATAGAAGCAATATATACATTGATTTCAACCGGCTACCTGTTCAATTCATTGTTCTACTTGTCGAAATTTACAAATAATTTCCTATAAAGGATTAACAATGGGGCTCATTGTTCACTTAAACTTGAAGAACAAAAAATTGGCGAATTGTACTGTTTGGATGCTTTGCATATATGTTTCTTAGACTATATAGAAGCAATATATACAAAGATTTCAACCGTCTACCTGTTCCATTCATTGTTCTACTTGTCGAAAGATACAAATAATTTCCTTTAAAGAATTAACAATGGGGCTCATTGTTCACTTAAACTTGAAGAACAAAAAATTGGCGAATTGTACTGTTTGGATGCTTTGCATATATGTTTCTTAGACTATATAGAAGCAATATATACATTGATTTCAACCGGCTACCTGTTCCATTCATTGTTCTACTTGTCGAAATTTACAAATAATTTCCTTTAAAGGATTAACAATGGGGCTCGTAGTTCACTTAAACTTGAAGAACAAAAAATTGGCGAATTGTACTGTTTGGATGCTTTGCATATATGTTTCTTAGACTATATAGAAGCAATATATACAAAGATTTCAGCCGTCTACCTGTTCCATTCATTGTTCTACTTGTCGAAAGTTACAAATAATTTCCTTTAAAGGATTAAAAATGGGGCTCATTGTTCACTTAAACTTGAAAAACAAAAAATTGGCGAATTGTACTGTTTGGATGCTTTGCATATAAGTTTCTTAGACTATATAGAAGCAATATATACAAAGATTTCAACCGTGTACCTGTTCCATTCATTGTTCTACTTGTCGAAAGTTACAAATAATTTCCTTTAAAGGATTAACAATGGGGCTCATTGTTCACTTAAACTTGAAGAACAAAAATTGGCGAATTGTACTGGTTGGATGCTTTGCATATATGTTTCTTAGACTATATAGAAGCAATATATACAAAGATTTCAACCGTCTACCTGTTCCATTCATTGTTCTACTTGTCGAAAGATACAAATAATTTCCTTTAAAGAATTAACAATGGGGCTCATTGTTCACTTAAACTTGAAGAACAAAAAATTGGCGAATTCTACTGTTTGGATGCTTTGCATATATGTTTCTTAGACTATATAGAAGCAATATATACATTGATTTCAACCGGCTACCTGTTCAATTCATTGTTCTACTTGTCGCAAGTTACAAATAATTACCGATAAAGGATTAACCATTGGGGCTCATTGTTCAATTAAACTTGAAGAACAAAAAATTGGCGAATTGTACTGTTTGGATGCATTGCATATATGTTTTTAGACTATATAGAAGCAATATATACAACGATTTCAACCGTCTACCTTTTCCATTCATTGTTCTACTTGTCGAAAGTTACAAATAATTTCCGATAAAGGATTAACAATGGGGCTCATTGTTCACTTAAACTTGAAGGACAAAAAATTGGCGAATGGTACTGTTTGGATGCTTTGCGTACATGTTTCTTAGACTATATGGTAGCAATATATACAAGGATTTCAACCGTCTACCTGTTCCATTCATTGTTCTACTTGTCGAATGTTACAAATAATTACCGATAAAGGATTAACCATTGGGGCTCATTGTTCACTTAAACTTGAAGAACAAAAAATTGGCGAATTGTACTATTTGGATGCTTTGCATATATGTTTCTTAGACTATATAGAAGCAATATATACAAAGATTTCAACCGTGTACCTGTTCCATTCATTGTTCTACTTGTCGAAAGTTACAAATAATTTCCTTTAAAGGATTAACAATGGGGCTCATTGTTCACTTAAACTTGAAGAACAAAAAATTGGCGAATTGTACTGGTTGGATGCTTTGCATATATGTTTCTTAGACTATATAGAAGCAAAATATACAATGATTTCAACCGTCTACCTGTTCCATTCATTGTTCTACTTGTCGAAAGTTACAAATAATTTCCGTTAAGGGATTAACAATGGGGATCGTAGTTTACTTAAACTTGAAGAACAAAAAATTGGCGAATTGTACTGTTTGGATGCTTTGCATATATGTTTCTTAGACTATATACAAGCAATATATACAAAGATTTCAACCGTCTACGTGTTCCAATCATTGTTCTACTTGTAGAAAGTTACAATTAATTTCCGTTAAAGGATTAACAATGGGGCTCGTAGTTCACTTAAACTTGAAGAACAAAAAATTGGCGAATTGTACTGTTTGGATGCTTTGCATATATGTTTCTTAGACTATATAGAAGCAACGTATACAAAGATTTCAACCGTCTACACGTTCCATTCATTGTTCTACTTGTCGAAAGTTACAAATAATTTCCGATAAAGGATTAACAATGGGTCTCATAGTTCACTTAAACTTGAAGAACAAAAAATTGGCGAATTGTACTGTTTGGATGCTTTGCATTTATGTTTCTTAGACTATATAGAAGCAATATGTACAAAGATTTCAACCGTCTACCTGTTCCATTCATTGTTCTTCTTGTCGAAGTTTACAAATAATTTCCGATAAAGGATTAACAATGGGGCTCGTTGTTCACTTAAACTTGAAGGACAAGAAATTGGCGAATGGTACTGTTTGGATGCTTTGCGTACATGTTTCTTAGACTATATGGTAGCAATATATACAAGGATTTCAACCGTCTACCTGTTCCATTCATTGTTCTACTTGTCGAATGTTACAAATAATTTCCGATAAAGGATTAACCATTGGGGCTCATTGTTCACTTAAACTTGAAGAACAAAAAATTGTCGAATTGTACTGTTTGGATGCTTTGCATATATGTTGCTTATACTATATAGAAGCAATATATACAAAGATTTCAACCGTCTACCTGTTCCATTCATTGTTCTACATGTCGAAAGTTACAAATAATTTCCGATAAAGGATTAACAATGGGGCTCATTGTTCACTTAAACTTGAAGAACAAAAAATTGGCGAATGGTACTGTTTGGATGCTTTGCGTACATGTTTCTTAGACTACATGGAAGCAATATATACAAAGATTTCAACCGTCTACGTGTTCCAATCATTGTTCTACTTGTCGAAATTTACAAATAATTTCCTTTAAAGGATTAACAATGGGGCTCGTTGTTCACTTAAACTTGAAGAACAAAAAATTGGCGAATGGTACTGTTTGGATGCTTTGCATACATGTTTCTTAGACTATATAGAAGCAATATATACATTGATTTCAACTGGCTACCTGTTCCATTCATTGTTCTACTTGTCGCAAGTTACAAATAATTTCCGTTAAAGTATTAACAATGGGGCTCGTAGTTCACTTAAACTTGAAGATCAAATAATTGGCGAATTGTACTGTTTGGACGCTTTGCATATATGTTTCTTAGTCTATTTAGAAGCAATATATACAAAGATTTCAACCGTCTACCTGTTCCATTCATTGTTCTACTTGTCGAAAGTTACAAATAATTTCCTTTAAAGGATTAACAATGGGGCTCATTGTTCACTTAAACTTGAAGAACAAAAAATTGGCGAATTGTACTGTTTGGATGCATTGCATATATGTTTCTTAGACTATATAGAAGCAATATATACAAATATTTCAACCGTCTACCTGTTCCATTCATTGTTCTACTTGTCGAAAGTTACAAATAATTTCCTTTAAAGGATTAACAATGGGGCTCATTGTTCACTTAAACTTGAAGAACAAAAAATTGGCGAATTGTACTGTTTGGATGCATTGCATATATGTTTCTTAGACTATATAGGAGCAATATATACAAATATTTCAACCGTCTACCTGTTCCATTCATTGTTCTACTTGTCGAAAGTTACAAATAATTTCCTTTAAAGGATTAACAATGGGGCTCATTGTTCACTTAAACTTGAAGAACAAAAAATTGGCGAATTGTACTGTTTTGATGCTTTGCATATATGTTTCTTAGACTATATAGAAGCAATATGTACAATAATTTCAACAGTCTACCTGTTCCATTCATTGTTCTTCTTGTCGAAATTTACAAATAATTTCCGATAAAGGATTAACAATGGGGCTCGTTGTTCACTTAAACTTGAAGAACAAAAAATTGGCGAATAGTACTGGTTGGATGCTTTGCATATATGTTTCTTAGACTATATAGAAGCAATATATACATTAATTTCAACCGGCTACCTGTTCCATTCATTGTTCTACTTGTCGCAAGTTACATATAATTTCCGTTAAAGTATTAACAATGGGGCTCGTTGTTCACTTAAACTTGAAGATCAAATAATTGGCGAATTGTACTGTTTGGATGATTTGCATATATGTTTCTTAGACTTTATAGAAGCAATATATAAAAAGATTTCAACCGTCTACCTGTTCCATTCATTGTTCTACCTGTAGAAAGTTACAATTAATTTCCGTTAAGGGATTAACAATGCGGGTCGTAGTTTACTTAAACCTGAAGATCAAAAAATTGGCGAATGGTACTGTTTGGTTGCTTTGCATATATGTTTCTTAGACTATATGGAAGCAATATATACAATGATCTCAACCGTCTACCTGATCCACTCATTGTTCTACTTGTCGCAAGTTACAAATAATTTCCGATAAAGGATTAACCATTGGGGCTGATTGTTCACTTAAACTTGAAGACCAAAAAATTGGCGAATGGTACTGTTTGGATGCTTTGCGTACATGTTTCTTAGACTATATGGAAGCAATATATACAAAGATTTCAATGGTCTACGTGTTCCAATCATTGTTCTACTTGTAGAAATTTACAATTAATTTCCGTTAAAGGATTAACAATGGGTCTCATTGTTCACTTAAACTTGAAGAACAAAAAATGGGCGAATGGTACTGTTTGGTTGCTTTGCATATATGTTTCTTAGACTATATGGAAGCAATATATACAAAGATTTCAACCGTCTACGTGTTCCAATCATTGTTCTACTTGTAGAAAGTTACAATTAATTTCCGTTAAAGGATTAACAATGGGTCTCATTGTTCACTTAAACTTGAAGAACAAAAAATTGGCGAATGGTACTGTTTGGTTGCTTTGCATATATGTTTCTTAGACTATATGGAAGCAATATATACAAAGATTTCAACCGTCTACGTGTTCCAATCATTGTTCTACTTGTAGAAAGTTACAATTAATTTCCGTTAAAGGATTAACAATGGGGCTCGTAGTTCACTTAAACTTGAAGAACAAAAAATTGGCGAATGGTACTGTTTGGATGCTTTGCGTACATGTTTCTTAGACTATATGGAAGCAATATATACAAAGATTTCAACCGTCTACGTGTTCCAATCACTGTTCTACTTGTCGAAATTTACAAATTATTTCCTTTAAAGGATTAACAATGGGGCTCGTTGTTCACTTAAACTTGAAGAACATAAAATTGGCGAATGGTACTGTTTGGTTGCTTTGCATATATGTTTCTTAGACTATATGGAAGCAATATATACAAAGATTTCAACCGTCTACGTGTTCCAATCATTGTTCTACTTGTAGAAAGTTACAATTAATTTCCGTTAAGGGATTAACAATGCGGATCGTAGTTTACTTAAACCTGAAGATCAAAAAATTGGCGAATGGTACTGTTTGGATGCTTTGCGTACATGTTTCTTAGACTATATAGAAGCAATATGTACATTGATTTCAACCGGCTACCTGTTCCATTCATTGTTCTACTTGTCGCAAGTTACAAATAATTTCCGTTAAAGTATTAACAATGGGGCTCGTAGTTCACTTAAACTTGAAGATCAAATAATTGGCGAATTGTACTGTTTGGACGCTTTGCATATATGTTTCTTAGACTATATAGAAACAATATATACATTGATTTCAACCGGCTACCTGTTCCATTCAATGTTCTACTTGTCGCAAGTTACAGATAATTTCCGTTAAAGTATTAACAATGGGGCTCGTAGTTCACTTAAACTTCAAGATCAAATAATTGGCGAATTGTACTGTTTGGATGATTTGCATATATGTTTCTTAGACTTTATAGAAGCAATATATAAAAAGATTTCAACCGTCTACCTGTTCCATTCATTGTTCTACTTGTAGAAAGTTACAAATAATTTCCGTTAAGGCATTAACAAAGGGGATCGCAGTTTACTTAAACTTGAGGAACAAGGAATTGGCGAATTGTACTGTTTGGATGCTTTGCATAGATGTTTCTTAGACTAATTAGAAGCAATATATAGAAAGATTTCACCCGTCTACCTGTACTATTCATTGTTCTACTTGTAGAATGTTACAAATAATTTCCATTTCATGATTATCAATGGGGCTCGCTGTTCACTTAAACCTGAAGATCAAAAAATTGGCGAATGGTACTGTTTGGTTGCTTTGCATATATGTTTCTTAGACTATATGGAAGCAATATATACAAAGATTTCAACCGTCTACGTGTTCCAATCATTGTTCTACTTGTAGAAAGTTACAATTAATTTCCGTTAAGGGATTAACAATGCGGATCGTAGTTTACTTAAACCTGAAGATCAAAAAATTGGCGAATGGTACTGTTTGGTTGCTTTGCATATATGTTTCTTAGACTATATGGAAGCAATATATACAATGATCTCAACCGTCTACCTGATCCACTCATTGTTCTACTTGTCGCAAGTTACAAATAATTTCCGTTAAAGGATTAACAATGGGGCTCGTAGTTCACTTAAACTTGAAGAACAAAAAATTGGCGAATGGTACTGTTTGGATGCTTTGAATATATGTTTCTTATATTATATAGAAGCAATATATACAAATATTTCAACCGTCTACCTGTTCCATTCATTGTTCGACTTGTCGAAAATTACAAATAATTTCCGATAAAGGATTAACCATTGGGGCTCATTGTTCACTTAAACTTGAAGAACAAAAAATTGGCGAATTGTACTGTTTTGATGCTTTGCATATATGTTTCTTAGACTATATAGAAGCAATATGTACAATAATTTCAACAGTCTACCTATTCCATTCATTGTTCTTCTTGTCGAAATTTACAAATAATTTCCGATAAAGGATTAACAATGGGGCTCGTTGTTCACTTAAACTTGAAGAACAAAAAATTGGCGAATAGTACTGGTTGGATGCTTTGCATATATGTTTCTTAGACTATATAGAAGCAATATATACAAAGATTTCAACCGTCTACCTGTTCCATTCATTGTTCTACTTGTCGAAAGTTACAAATAATTTCCGATAAAGGATTAACAATGGGGCTCATTGTTCACTTAAACTTGAAGGACAAAAAATTGGCGAATGGTACTGTTTGGATGCTTTGCGTACATGTTTCTTAGACTATATGGTAGCAATATATACAAGGATTTCAACCGTCTACCTGTTCCATTCATTGTTCTACTTGTCGAATGTTACAAATAATTACCGATAAAGGATTAACCATTGGGGCTCATTGTTCACTTAAACTTGAAGAACAAAAAATTGGCGAATTGTACTATTTGGATGCTTTGCATATATGTTTCTTAGACTATATAGAAGCAATATATACAAAGATTTCAACCGTGTACCTGTTCCATTCATTGTTCTACTTGTCGAAAGTTACAAATAATTTCCTTTAAAGGATTAACAATGGGGCTCATTGTTCACTTAAACTTGAAGAACAAAAAATTGGCGAATTGTACTGGTTGGATGCTTTGCATATATGTTTCTTAGACTATATAGAAGCAAAATATACAATGATTTCAACCGTCTACCTGTTCCATTCATTGTTCTACTTGTCGAAAGTTACAAATAATTTCCGTTAAGGGATTAACAATGGGGATCGTAGTTTACTTAAACTTGAAGAACAAAAAATTGGCGAATTGTACTGTTTGGATGCTTTGCATATATGTTTCTTAGACTATATACAAGCAATATATACAAAGATTTCAACCGTCTACGGGTTCCAATCATTGTTCTACTTGTAGAAAGTTACAATTAATTTCCGTTAAAGGATTAACAATGGGGCTCGTAGTTCACTTAAACTTGAAGAACAAAAAATTGGCGAATTGTACTGTTTGGATGCTTTGCATATATGTTTCTTAGACTATATAGAAGCAACGTATACAAAGATTTCAACCGTCTACACGTTCCATTCATTGTTCTACTTGTCGAAAGTTACAAATAATTTCCGATAAAGGATTAACAATGGGTCTCATAGTTCACTTAAACTTAAAGAACAAAAAATTGGCGAATTGTACTGTTTGGATGCTTTGCATTTATGTTTCTTAGACTATATAGAAGCAATATGTACAAAGATTTCAACCGTCTACCTGTTCCATTCATTGTTCTTCTTGTCGAAGTTTACAAATAATTTCCGATAAAGGATTAACAATGGGGCTCGTTGTTCACTTAAACTTGAAGGACAAGAAATTGGCGAATGGTACTGTTTGGATGCTTTGCGTACATGTTTCTTAGACTATATGGTAGCAATATATACAAGGATTTCAACCGTCTACCTGTTCCATTCATTGTTCTACTTGTCGAATGTTACAAATAATTTCCGATAAAGGATTAACCATTGGGGCTCATTGTTCACTTAAACTTGAAGAACAAAAAATTGTCGAATTGTACTGTTTGGATGCTTTGCATATATGTTTCTTATACTATATAGAAGCAATATATACAAAGATTTCAACCGTCTACCTGTTCCATTCATTGTTCTACATGTCGAAAGTTACAAATAATTTCCGATAAAGGATTAACAATGGGGCTCATTGTTCACTTAAACTTGAAGAACAAAAAATTGGCGAATGGTACTCTTTGGATGCTTTGCGTACATGTTTCTTAGACTACATGGAAGCAATATATACAAAGATTTCAACCGTCTACGTGTTCCAATCATTGTTCTACTTGTCGAAATTTACAAATAATTTCCTTTAAAGGATTAACAATGGGGCTCGTTGTTCACTTAAACTTGAAGAACAAAAAATTGGCGAATGGTACTGTTTGGATGCTTTGCATACATGTTTCTTAGACTATATAGAAGCAATATATACATTGATTTCAACTGGCTACCTGTTCCATTCATTGTTCTACTTGTCGCAAGTTACAAATAATTTCCGTTAAAGTATTAACAATGGGGCTCGTAGTTCACTTAAACTTGAAGATCAAATAATTGGCGAATTGTACTGTTTGGACGCTTTGCATATATGTTTCTTAGTCTATTTAGAATCAATATATACAAAGATTTCAACCGTCTACCTGTTCCATTCATTGTTCTACTTGTCGAAAGTTACAAATAATTTCCTTTAAAGGATTAACAATGGGGCTCATTGTTCACTTAAACTTGAAGAACAAAAAATTGGCGAATTGTACTGTTTGGATGCATTGCATATATGTTTCTTAGACTATATAGAAGCAATATATACAAATATTTCAACCGTCTACCTGTTCCAATCATTGTTCTACTTGTCGAAAGTTACAAATAATTTCCTTTAAAGGATTAACAATGGGGCTCATTGTTCACTTAAACTTGAAGAACAAAAAATTGGCGAATTGTACTGTTTGGATGCATTGCATATATGTTTCTTAGACTATATAGGAGCAATATATACAAATATTTCAACCGTCTACCTGTTCCATTCATTGTTCTACTTGTCGAAAGTTACAAATAATTTCCTTTAAAGGATTAACAATGGGGCTCATTGTTCACTTAAACTTGAAGAACAAAAAATTGGCGAATTGTACTGTTTTGATGCTTTGCATATATGTTTCTTAGACTATATAGAAGCAATATGTACAATAATTTCAACAGTCTACCTGTTCCATTCATTGTTCTTCTTGTCGAAATTTACAAATAATTTCCGATAAAGGATTAACAATGGGGCTCGTTGTTCACTTAAACTTGAAGAACAAAAAATTGGCGAATAGTACTGGTTGGATGCTTTGCATATATGTTTCTTAGACTATATAGAAGCAATATATACATTAATTTCAACCGGCTACCTGTTCCATTCATTGTTCTACTTGTCGCAAGTTACATATAATTTCCGTTAAAGTATTAACAATGGGGCTCGTTGTTCACTTAAACTTGAAGATCAAATAATTGGCGAATTGTACTGTTTGGATGATTTGCATATATGTTTCTTAGACTTTATAGAAGCAATATATAAAAAGATTTCAACCGTCTACCTGTTCCATTCATTGTTCTACCTGTAGAAAGTTACAATTAATTTCCGTTAAGGGATTAACAATGCGGGTCGTAGTTTACTTAAACCTGAAGATCAAAAAATTGGCGAATGGTACTGTTTGGTTGCTTTGCATATATGTTTCTTAGACTATATGGAAGCAATATATACAATGATCTCAACCGTCTACCTGATCCACTCATTGTTCTACTTGTCGCAAGTTACAAATAATTTCCGATAAAGGATTAACCATTGGGGCTGATTGTTCACTTAAACTTGAAGACCAAAAAATTGGCGAATGGTACTGTTTGGATGCTTTGCGTACATGTTTCTTAGACTATATGGAAGCAATATATACAAAGATTTCAATGGTCTACGTGTTCCAATCATTGTTCTACTTGTAGAAATTTACAATTAATTTCCGTTAAAGGATTAACAATGGGTCTCATTGTTCACTTAAACTTGAAGAACAAAAAATGGGCGAATGGTACTGTTTGGTTGCTTTGCATATATGTTTCTTAGACTATATGGAAGCAATATATACAAAGATTTCAACCGTCTACGTGTTCCAATCATTGTTCTACTTGTAGAAAGTTACAATTAATTTCCGTTAAAGGATTAACAATGGGTCTCATTGTTCACTTAAACTTGAAGAACAAAAAATTGGCGAATGGTACTGTTTGGTTGCTTTGCATATATGTTTCTTAGACTATATGGAAGCAATATATACAAAGATTTCAACCGTCTACGTGTTCCAATCATTGTTCTACTTGTAGAAAGTTACAATTAATTTCCGTTAAAGGATTAACAATGGGGCTCGTAGTTCACTTAAACTTGAAGAACAAAAAATTGGCGAATGGTACTGTTTGGATGCTTTGCGTACATGTTTCTTAGACTATATGGAAGCAATATATACAAAGATTTCAACCGTCTACGTGTTCCAATCACTGTTCTACTTGTCGAAATTTACAAATTATTTCCTTTAAAGGATTAACAATGGGGCTCGTTGTTCACTTAAACTTGAAGAACAAAAAATTGGCGAATTGTACTGTTTGGATGCATTGCATATATGTTTCTTAGACTATATAGGAGCAATATATACAAATATTTCAACCGTCTACCTGTTCCATTCATTGTTCTACTTGTCGAAAGTTACAAATAATTTCCTTTAAAGGATTAACAATGGGGCTCATTGTTCACTTAAACTTGAAGAACAAAAAATTGGCGAATTGTACTGTTTTGATGCTTTGCATATATGTTTCTTAGACTATATAGAAGCAATATGTACAATAATTTCAACAGTCTACCTGTTCCATTCATTGTTCTTCTTGTCGAAATTTACAAATAATTTCCGATAAAGGATTAACAATGGGGCTCGTTGTTCACTTAAACTTGAAGAACAAAAAATTGGCGAATAGTACTGGTTGGATGCTTTGCATATATGTTTCTTAGACTATATAGAAGCAATATATACATTAATTTCAACCGGCTACCTGTTCCATTCATTGTTCTACTTGTCGCAAGTTACATATAATTTCCGTTAAAGTATTAACAATGGGGCTCGTTGTTCACTTAAACTTGAAGATCAAATAATTGGCGAATTGTACTGTTTGGATGATTTGCATATATGTTTCTTAGACTTTATAGAAGCAATATATAAAAAGATTTCAACCGTCTACCTGTTCCATTCATTGTTCTACCTGTAGAAAGTTACAATTAATTTCCGTTAAGGGATTAACAATGCGGGTCGTAGTTTACTTAAACCTGAAGATCAAAAAATTGGCGAATGGTACTGTTTGGTTGCTTTGCATATATGTTTCTTAGACTATATGGAAGCAATATATACAATGATCTCAACCGTCTACCTGATCCACTCATTGTTCTACTTGTCGCAAGTTACAAATAATTTCCGATAAAGGATTAACCATTGGGGCTGATTGTTCACTTAAACTTGAAGACCAAAAAATTGGCGAATGGTACTGTTTGGATGCTTTGCGTACATGTTTCTTAGACTATATGGAAGCAATATATACAAAGATTTCAATGGTCTACGTGTTCCAATCATTGTTCTACTTGTAGAAATTTACAATTAATTTCCGTTAAAGGATTAACAATGGGTCTCATTGTTCACTTAAACTTGAAAAACAAAAAATGGGCGAATGGTACTGTTTGGTTGCTTTGCATATATGTTTCTTAGACTATATGGAAGCAATATATACAAAGATTTCAACCGTCTACGTGTTCCAATCATTGTTCTACTTGTAGAAAGTTACAATTAATTTCCGTTAAAGGATTAACAATGGGTCTCATTGTTCACTTAAACTTGAAGAACAAAAAATTGGCGAATGGTACTGTTTGGTTGCTTTGCATATATGTTTCTTAGACTATATGGAAGCAATATATACAAAGATTTCAACCGTCTACGTGTTCCAATCATTGTTCTACTTGTAGAAAGTTACAATTAATTTCCGTTAAAGGATTAACAATGGGGCTCGTAGTTCACTTAAACTTGAAGTACAAAAAATTGGCGAATGGTACTGTTTGGATGCTTTGCGTACATGTTTCTTAGACTATATGGAAGCAATATATACAAAGATTTCAACCGTCTACGTGTTCCAATCACTGTTCTACTTGTCGAAATTTACAAATTATTTCCTTTAAAGGATTAACAATGGGGCTCGTTGTTCACTTAAACTTGAAGAACATAAAATTGGCGAATGGTACTGTTTGGTTGCTTTGCATATATGTTTCTTAGACTATATGGAAGCAATATATACAAAGATTTCAACCGTCTACGTGTTCCAATCATTGTTCTACTTGTAGAAAGTTACAATTAATTTCCGTTAAGGGATTAACAATGCGGATCGTAGTTTACTTAAACCTGAAGATCAAAAAATTGGCGAATGGTACTGTTTGGATGCTTTGCGTACATGTTTCTTAGACTATATAGAAGCAATATGTACATTGATTTCAACCGGCTACCTGTTCCATTCATTGTTCTACTTGTCGCAAGTTACAAATAATTTCCGTTAAAGTATTAACAATGGGGCTCGTAGTTCACTTAAACTTGAAGATCAAATAATTGGCGAATTGTACTGTTTGGACGCTTTGCATATATGTTTCTTAGACTATATAGAAACAATATATACATTGATTTCAACCGGCTACCTGTTCCATTCAATGTTCTACTTGTCGCAAGTTACAGATAATTTCCGTTAAAGTATTAACAATGGGGCTCGTAGTTCACTTAAACTTCAAGATCAAATAATTGGCGAATTGTACTGTTTGGATGATTTGCATATATGTTTCTTAGACTTTATAGAAGCAATATATAAAAAGATTTCAACCGTCTACCTGTTCCATTCATTGTTCTACTTGTAGAAAGTTACAAATAATTTCCGTTAAGGCATTAACAAAGGGGATCGCAGTTTACTTAAACTTGAAGAACAAAAAATTGGCGAATTGTACTGTTTGGATGCTTTGCATATATGTTTCTTAGACTATATAGAAACAATATATACATTGATTTCAACCGGCTACCTGTTCCATTCAATGTTCTACTTGTCGCAAGTTACAGATAATTTCCGTTAAAGTATTAACAATGGGGCTCGTAGTTCACTTAAACTTCAAGATCAAATAATTGGCGAATGGTACTGTTTGGTTGCTTTGCATATATGTTTCTTAGACTATATGGAAGCAATATATACAATGATCTCAACCGTCTACCTGATCCACTCATTGTTCTACTTGTCGCAAGTTACAAATAATTTCCTATAAAGGATTAACAATGGGGCTCATTGTTCACTTAAACTTGAAGAACAAAAAATTGGCGAATTGTACTGTTTGGATGCTTTGCATATATGTTTCTTAGACTATATAGAAGCAATATAAACAAAGATTTCAACCGTCTACCTGTTCCATTCATTGTTCTACTTGTCGAAAGTTACAAATAATTTCCTATAAAGGATTAACAATGGGGCTCATTGTTCACTTAAACTTGAAGAACAAAAAATTGGCGAATTGTACTGTTTGGATGCTTTGCATATATGTTTCTTAGACTATATAGAAGCAATATATACAAAGATTTCAACCGTCTACCTGTTCCATTCATTGTTCTACTTGTCGAAAGATACAAATAATTTCCTTTAAAGAATTAACAATGGGGCTCATTGTTCACTTAAACTTGAAGAACAAAAAATTGGCGAATTGTACTGTTTGGATGCTTTGCATATATGTTTCTTAGACTATATAGAAGCAATATATACATTGATTTCAACCGGCTACCTGTTCCATTCATTGTTCTACTTGTCGAAATTTACAAATATTTTCCTTTAAAGGATTAACAATGGGGCTCGTAGTTCACTTAAACTTGAAGAACAAAAAATTGGCGAATTGTACTGTTTGGATGCATTGCATATATGTTTCTTAGACTATATAGGAGCAATATATACAAATATTTCAACCGTCTACCTGTTCCATTCATTGTTCTACTTGTCGAAAGTTACAAATAATTTCCTTTAAAGGATTAACAATGGGGCTCATTGTTCACTTAAACTTGAAGAACAAAAAATTGGCGAATTGTACTGTTTTGATGCTTTGCATATATGTTTCTTAGACTATATAGAAGCAATATGTACAATAATTTCAACAGTCTACCTGTTCCATTCATTGTTCTTCTTGTCGAAATTTACAAATAATTTCCGATAAAGGATTAACAATGGGGCTCGTTGTTCACTTAAACTTGAAGAACAAAAAATTGGCGAATAGTACTGGTTGGATGCTTTGCATATATGTTTCTTAGACTATATAGAAGCAATATATACATTAATTTCAACCGGCTACCTGTTCCATTCATTGTTCTACTTGTCGCAAGTTACAAATAATTTCCGTTAAAGTATTAACAATGGGGCTCGTAGTTCACTTAAACTTGAAGATCAAATAATTGGCGAATTGTACTGTTTGGATGATTTGCATATATGTTTCTTAGACTTTATAGAAGCAATATATAAAAAGATTTCAACCGTCTACCTGTTCCATTCATTGTTCTACCTGTAGAAAGTTACAATTAATTTCCGTTAAGGGATTAACAATGCGGGTCGTAGTTTACTTAAACCTGAAGATCAAAAAATTGGCGAATGGTACTGTTTGGTTGCTTTGCATATATGTTTCTTAGACTATATGGAAGCAATATATACAATGATCTCAACCGTCTACCTGATCCACTCATTGTTCTACTTGTCGCAAGTTACAAATAATTTCCGTTAAAGGATTAACAATGGGGCTCGTAGTTCACTTAAACTTGAAGAACAAAAAATTGGCGAATGGTACTGTTTGGATGCTTTGAATATATGTTTCTTATATTATATAGAAGCAATATATACAAATATTTCAACCGTCTACCTGTTCCGTTCATTGTTCGACTTGTCGAAAATTACAAATAATTTCCGATAAAGTATTAACCATTGGGGCTCATTGTTCACTTAAACTTGAAGACCAAAAAATTGGCGAATGGTACTGTTTGGATGCTTTGCGTACATGTTTCTTAGACTATATGGAAGCAATATATACAAAGATTTCAATGGTCTACGTGTTCCAATCATTGTTCTACTTGTAGAAATTTACAATTAATTTCCGTTAAAGGATTAACAATGGGTCTCATTGTTCACTTAAACTTGAAGAACAAAAAATGGGCGAATGGTACTGTTTGGTTGCTTTGCATATATGTTTCTTAGACTATATGGAAGCAATATATACAAAGATTTCAACCGTCTACGTGTTCCAATCATTGTTCTACTTGTAGAAAGTTACAATTAATTTCCGTTAAAGGATTAACAATGGGTCTCATTGTTCACTTAAACTTGAAGAACATAAAATTGGCGAATGGTACTGTTTGGATGCTTTGCATATATGTTTCTTAGACTATATAGAAGCAACGTATACAAAGATTTCAACCGTCTACACGTTCCATTCATTGTTCTACTTGTCGAAAGTTACAAATAATTTCCGATAAAGGATTAACAATGGGTCTCATAGTTCACTTAAACTTGAAGATCAAATAATTGGCGAATTGTACTGTTTGGACGCTTTGCATATATGTTTCTTAGTCTATTTAGAAGCAATATATACAAAGATTTCAACCGTCTACCTGTTCCATTCATTGTTCTACTTGTCGAAAGTTACAAATAATTTCCTTTAAAGGATTAACAATGGGGCTCATTGTTCACTTAAACTTGAAGAACAAAAAATTGGCGAATTGTACTGTTTGGATGCATTGCATATATGTTTCTTAGACTATATAGAAGCAATATATACAAATATTTCAACCGTCTACCTGTTCCATTCATTGTTCTACTTGTCGAAAGTTACAAATAATTTCCTTTAAAGGATTAACAATGGGGCTCATTGTTCACTTAAACTTGAAGAACAAAAAATTGGCGAATTGTACTGTTTGGATGCATTGCATATATGTTTCTTAGACTATATAGGAGCAATATATACAAATATTTCAACCGTCTACCTGTTCCATTCATTGTTCTACTTGTCGAAAGTTACAAATAATTTCCTTTAAAGGATTAACAATGGGGCTCATTGTTCACTTAAACTTGAAGAACAAAAAATTGGCGAATTGTACTGTTTTGATGCTTTGCATATATGTTTCTTAGACTATATAGAAGCAATATGTACAATAATTTCAACAGTCTACCTGTTCCATTCATTGTTCTTCTTGTCGAAATTTACAAATAATTTCCGATAAAGGATTAACAATGGGGCTCGTTGTTCACTTAAACTTGAAGAACAAAAAATTGGCGAATAGTACTGGTTGGATGCTTTGCATATATGTTTCTTAGACTATATAGAAGCAATATATACATTAATTTCAACCGGCTACCTGTTCCATTCATTGTTCTACTTGTCGCAAGTTACAAATAATTTCCGTTAAAGTATTAACAATGGGGCTCGTTGTTCACTTAAACTTGAAGATCAAATAATTGGCGAATTGTACTGTTTGGATGATTTGCATATATGTTTCTTAGACTTTATAGAAGCAATATATAAAAAGATTTCAACCGTCTACCTGTTCCATTCATTGTTCTACCTGTAGAAAGTTACAATTAATTTCCGTTAAGGGATTAACAATGCGGGTCGTAGTTTACTTAAACCTGAAGATCAAAAAATTGGCGAATGGTACTGTTTGGTTGCTTTGCATATATGTTTCTTAGACTATATGGAAGCAATATATACAATGATCTCAACCGTCTACCTGATCCACTCATTGTTCTACTTGTCGCAAGTTACAAATAATTTCCGATAAAGGATTAACCATTGGGGCTCATTGTTCACTTAAACTTGAAGACCAAAAAATTGGCGAATGGTACTGTTTGGATGCTTTGCGTACATGTTTCTTAGACTATATGGAAGCAATATATACAAAGATTTCAATGGTCTACGTGTTCCAATCATTGTTCTACTTGTAGAAATTTACAATTAATTTCCGTTAAAGGATTAACAATGGGTCTCATTGTTCACTTAAACTTGAAGAACAAAAAATGGGCGAATGGTACTGTTTGGTTGCTTTGCATATATGTTTCTTAGACTATATGGAAGCAATATATACAAAGATTTCAACCGTCTACGTGTTCCAATCATTGTTCTACTTGTAGAAAGTTACAATTAATTTCCGTTAAAGGATTAACAATGGGTCTCATTGTTCACTTAAACTTGAAGAACAAAAAATTGGCGAATGGTACTGTTTGGTTGCTTTGCATATATGTTTCTTAGACTATATGGAAGCAATATATACAAAGATTTCAACCGTCTACGTGTTCCAATCATTGTTCTACTTGTATAAAGTTACAATTAATTTCCGTTAAAGGATTAACAATGGGGCTCGTAGTTCACTTAAACTTGAAGAACAAAAAATTGGCGAATGGTACTGTTTGGATGCTTTGCGTACATGTTTCTGAGACTATATGGAAGCAATATATACAAAGATTTCAACCGTCTACGTGTTCCAATCACTGTTCTACTTGTCGAAATTTACAAATTATTTCCTTTAAAGGATTAACAATGGGGCTCGTTGTTCACTTAAACTTGAAGAACATAAAATTGGCGAATGGTACTGTTTGGATGCTTTGCGTACATGTTTCTTAGACTATATAGAAGCAATATGTACATTGATTTCAACCGGCTACCTGTTCCATTCATTGTTCTACTTGTCGCAAGTTACAAATAATTTCCGTTAAAGTATTAACAATGGGGCTCGTAGTTCACTTAAACTTGAAGATCAAATAATTGGCGAATTGTACTGTTTGGACGCTTTGCATATATGTTTCTTAGACTATATAGAAACAATATATACATTGATTTCAACCGGCTACCTGTTCCATTCAATGTTCTACTTGTCGCAAGTTACAGATAATTTCCGTTAAAGTATTAACAATGGGGCTCGTAGTTCACTTAAACTTGAAGGACAAAAAATTGGCAAATGGTACTGTTTTTATGCTTTGCATATATGTTTCCGATACTATATAGAAGCAATATATAGTAAGATTTCAACCGTCTACCTGTTCCATTCACTGTTCTACTTGTCGAAAGTTACAAATAATTTCCGTTAAGGGATTAACAATGGGGATCGTAGTTTACTTAAACTTGAAGAACAAAAAATTGGCGAATGGTACTGTTTGGATTCTTTGCGTACATGTTTCTTAAACTATATGGAAGCAATATAAACAATGATTTCAACCGTCTACCTGTTCCATTCATTGTTCTACTTGTCGAAAGTTACAAATAATTACCGATAAAGGACTAACCATTGGTGCTCATTGTTCACTTAAACTTGAAGAACAAAAAATTGGCGAATTGTACTGTTTGGATGCTTTGCATATATGTTTCTTATATTATATAGAAGCAATATATACAAATATTTCAACCGTCTACCTGTTCCGTTCATTGTTCGACTTGTCGAAAATTACAAATAATTTCCGATAAAGTATTAACCATTGGGGCTCATTGTTCACTTAAACTTGAAGACCAAAAAATTGGCGAATGGTACTGTTTGGATGCTTTGCGTACATGTTTCTTAGACTATATGGAAGCAATATATACAAAGATTTCAATGGTCTTCGTGTTCCAATCATTGTTCTACTTGTAGAAATTTACAATTAATTTCCGTTAAAGGATTAACAATGGGTCTCATTGTTCACTTAAACTTGAAGAACAAAAAATTGGCGAATTGTACTGTTTGGATGCTTTGCATATATGTTTCTTAGACTATATAGAAGCAATATATACATTGATTTCAACCGTCTACCTGTTCCATTCATTGTTCTACTTGTCGAAAGTTACAAATAATTACCGATAAAGGATTAACCATTGGGGTTCATTGTTCACTTAAACTTGAAGAACAAAAAATTGGCGAATTGTACTGTTTGGATGCTTTGCATATATGTTTCTTAGACTATATAGAAGCAATATATATAAAGATTTCAACCGTCTACCTGTTCCATTCATTGTTCTACTTGTCGAAAATTACAAATAATTTCCGATAAAGGATTAACCATTGGGGCTCATTGTTCACTAAACTTGAAGAACAAAAAATTGTCGAATTGTACTGTTTGGTTGCTTTGCATATATGTTTCTTAGACTATATGGAAGCAATATATACAAAGATTTCAACCGTCTACGTGTTCCAATCATTGTTCTACTTGTAGAAAGTTACAATTAATTTCCGTTAAAGGATTAACAATGGGGCTCGTTGTTCACTTAAACTTGAAGAACAAAAAATTGGCGAATTGTACTGTTTGGATGCATTGCATATATGTTTCTTAGACTATATAAGAGCAATATATACAAATATTTCAACCGTCTACCTGTTCCATTCATTGTTCTACTTGTCGAAAGTTACAAATAATTTCCTTTAAAGGATTAACAATGGGGCTCATTGTTCACTTAAACTTGAAGAACAAAAAATTGGCGAATTGTACTGTTTTGATGCTTTGCATATATGTTTCTTAGACTATATAGAAGCAATATGTACAATAATTTCAACAGTCTACCTGTTCCATTCATTGTTCTTCTTGTCGAAATTTACAAATAATTTCCGATAAAGGATTAACAATGGGGCTCGTTGTTCACTTAAACTTGAAGAACAAAAAATTGGCGAATAGTACTGGTTGGATGCTTTGCATATATGTTTCTTAGACTATATAGAAGCAATATATACATTAATTTCAACCGGCTACCTGTTCCATTCATTGTTCTACTTGTCGCAAGTTACAATTAATTTCCGTTAAGGGATTAACAATGCGGATCGTAGTTTACTTAAACCTGAAGATCAAAAAATTGGCGAATGGTACTGTTTGGTTGCTTTGCATATATGTTTCTTAGACTATATGGAAGCAATATATACAATGATCTCAACCGTCTACCTGATCCACTCATTGTTCCACTTGTCGCAAGTTACAAATAATTTCCGTTAAAGGATTAACAATGGGGCTCGTAGTTCACTTAAACTTGAAGAACAAAAAATTGGCGAATGGTACTGTTTGGATGCTTTGAATATATGTTTCTTATATTATATAGAAGCAATATATACAAATATTTCAACCGTCTACCTGTTCCATTCATTGTTCGACTTGTCGAAAATTACAAATAATTTCCGATAAAGGATTAACCATTGGGGCTCATTGTTCACTTAAACTTGAAGAACAAAAAATTGGCGAATTGTACTGTTTGGATGCTTTGCGTACATGTTTCTTAGACTATATGGAAGCAATATATACAAAGATTTCAATGGTCTACGTGTTCCAATCATTGTTCTACTTGTAGAAATTTACAATTAATTTCCGTTAAAGGATTAACAATGGGTCTCATTGTTCACTTAAACTTGAAGAACAAAAAATGGGCGAATGGTACTGTTTGGTTGCTTTGCATATATGTTTCTTAGACTATATGGAAGCAATATATACAAAGATTTCAACCGTCTACGTGTTCCAATCATTGTTCTACTTGTAGAAAGTTACAATTAATTTCCGTTAAAGGATTAACAATGGGTCTCATTGTTCACTTAAACTTGAAGAACAAAAAATTGGCGAATGGTACTGTTTGGTTGCTTTGCATATATGTTTCTTAGACTATATGGAAGCAATATATACAAAGATTTCAACCGTCTACGTGTTCCAATCATTGTTCTACTTGTAGAAAGTTACAATTAATTTCCGTTAACGGATTAACAATGGGGCTCGTAGTTCACTTAAACTTGAAGAACAAAAAATTGGCGAATGGTACTGTTTGGATGCTTTGCGTACATGTTTCTGAGACTATATGGAAGCAATATATACAAAGATTTCAACCGTCTACGTGTTCCAATCACTGTTCTACTTGTCGAAATTTACAAATTATTTCCTTTAAAGGATTAACAATGGGGCTCGTTGTTCACTTAAACTTGAAGAACATAAAATTGGCGAATGGTACTGTTTGGATGCTTTGCGTACATGTTTCTTAGACTATATAGAAGCAATATGTACATTGATTTCAACCGGCTACCTGTTCCATTCATTGTTCTACTTGTCGCAAGTTACAAATAATTTCCGTTAAAGTATTAACAATGGGGCTCGTAGTTCACTTAAACTTGAAGATCAAATAATTGGCGAATTGTACTGTTTGGACGCTTTGCATATATGTTTCTTAGACTATATAGAAACAATATATACATTGATTTCAACCGGCTACCTGTTCCATTCAATGTTCTACTTGTCGCAAGTTACAGATAATTTCCGTTAAAGTATTAACAATGGGGCTCGTAGTTCACTTAAACTTCAAGATCAAATAATTGGCGAATTGTACTGTTTGGATGATTTGCATATATGTTTCTTAGACTTTATAGAAGCAATATATAAAAAGATTTCAACCGTCTACCTGTTCCATTCATTGTTCTACTTGTAGAAAGTTACAAATAATTTCCGTTAAGGCATTAACAATGGGGATCGCAGTTTACTTAAACTTGAGGAACAAGGAATTGGCGAATTGTACTGTTTGGATGCTTTGCATAGATGTTTCTTAGACTAATTAGAAGCAATATATAGAAAGATTTCACCCGTCTACCTGTACTATTCATTGTTCTACTTGTAGAATGTTACAAATAATTTCCATTTCATGATTATCAATGGGGCTCGCTGTTCACTTAAACCTGAAGATCAAAAAATTGGCGAATGGTACTGTTTGGTTGCTTTGCATATATGTTTCTTAGACTATATGGAAGCAATATATACAAAGATTTCAACCGTCTACGTGTTCCAATCATTGTTCTACTTGTAGAAAGTTACAATTAATTTCCGTTAAGGGATTAACAATGCGGATCGTAGTTTACTTAAACCTGAAGGTCAAAAAATTGGCGAATGGTACTGTTTGGTTGCTTTGCATATATGTTTCTTAGACTATATGGAAGCAATATATACAATGATCTCAACCGTCTACCTGATCCACTCATTGTTCCACTTGTCGCAAGTTACAAATAATTTCCGTTAAAGGATTAACAATGGGGCTCGTAGTTCACTTAAACTTGAAGAACAAAAAATTGGCGAATGGTACTGTTTGGATGCTTTGAATATATGTTTCTTATATTATATAGAAGCAATATATACAAATATTTCAACCGTCTACCTGTTCCATTCATTGTTCGACTTGTCGAAAATTACAAATAATTTCCGATAAAGGATTAACCATTGGGGCTCATTGTTCACTTAAACTTGAAGAACAAAAAATTGGCGAATTGTACTGTTTTGATGCTTTGCATATATGTTTCTTAGACTATATAGAAGCAATATGTACAATAATTTCAACAGTCTACCTATTCCATTCATTGTTCTTCTTGTCGAAATTTACAAATAATTTCCGATAAAGGATTAACAATGGGGCTCGTTGTTCACTTAAACTTGAAGAACAAAAAATTGGCGAATAGTACTGGTTGGATGCTTTGCATATATGTTTCTTAGACTATATAGAAGCAATATATACATTGATTTCAACCGGCTACCTGTTCCATTCATTGTTCTACTTGTCGCAAGTTACAAATAATTTCCGTTAAAGTATTAACAATGGGGCTCGTAGTTCACTTAAACTTGAAGATCAAATAATTGGCGAATTGTACTGTTTGGATGATTTGCATATATGTTTCTTAGATTTTATAGAAGCAATATATAAAAAGATTTCAACCGTCTACCTGTTCCATTCATTGTTCTACTTGTAGAAAGTTACAATTAATTTCCGTTAAGGGATTAACAATGCGGATCGTAGTTTACTTAAACCTGAAGATCAAAAAATTGGCGAATGGTACTGTTTGGTTGCTTTGCATATATGTTTCTTAGACTATATGGAAGCAATATATACAATGATCTCAACCGTCTACCTGATCCACTCATTGTTCTACTTGTCGCAAGTTACAAATAATTTCCGTTAAAGGATTAACAATGGGGCTCATTGTTCACTTAAACTTGAAGACCAAAAAATTGGCGAATGGTACTGTTTGGTTGCTTTGCATATATGTTTCTTAGACTATATGGAAGCAATATATACAAAGATTTCAACCGTCTACGTGTTCCAATCATTGTTCTACTTGTAGAAAGTTACAATTAATTTCCGTTAAAGGATAAACAATGGGTCTCATTGTTCACTTAAACTTGAAGAACAAAAAATTGGCGAATGGTACTGTTTGGTTGCTTTGCATATATGTTTCTTAGACTATATGGAAGCAATATATACAAAGATTTCAACCGTCTACGTGTTCCAATCATTGTTCTACTTGTCGAAATTTACAAATTATTTCCTTTAAAGGATTAACAATGGGGCTCGTTGTTCACTTAATCTTGAAGAACAAAAAAGTGGCGAATGGTACTGTTTGGATGCTTTGCATATATGTTTCTTATATTATATAGAAGCAATATATACAAATATTTCAACCGTCTACCTGTTCCATTCATTGTTCTAATTGTCGCAAGTTACAAATAATTTCCGTTAAAGTATTAACAATGGGGCTCGTAGTTCACTTAAACTTGAAGAACAAATAATTGGCGAATTGTACTGTTTGGATGCTTTGCATATATGTTTCTTAGACTATATAGAAGCAATATATACAATGATTTCAACCGTCTACCTATTCCATTCATTGTTCTACTTGCCGAAATTTACAAATAATTTCCTTTAAAGGATTAACAATGGGGCTCGTAGTTCACTTAAACTTGAAGAACAAAAAATTGGCGAATGGTACTATTTGGATGCTTTGAATATATGTTTCTTATATAATATAGAAGCAATATATACAAATATTTCAACCGTCTACCTGTTCTATTCATTCTTCGACTTGTCGAAAATTACAAATAATTTCCGATAAAGGATTAACCATTGGGGCTCATTGTTCACTTAAACTTGAAGACCAAAAAATTGGCGAATGGTACTGTTTGGATGATTTGCATATATGTTTCTTAGACTTTATAGAAGCAATATATACAAATATTTCAACCGTCTACCTGTTCCATTCATTATTCAACTTGTCGAAATTTACAAATAATTTCCTTTAAAGGATAAACAATGGGGCTCGTAGTTCACTTAAACTTGAAGAACAAAAAATTGGCGAATGGTACTATTTGGATGCTTTGAATATATGTTTCTTATATTATATAGAAGCAATATATACAAATATTTCAACCGTCTACCTGTTCCTTTCATTGTTCGACTTGTCGAAAATTACAAATAATTTCCGATAAAGGATAAACCATTGGGGCTCATTGTTCACTTAAACTTGAAGAACAAAAAATTGGCGAATGGTACTGTTTGGATGCTTTGCGTACATGTTTCTTAGACTATATGGAAGCAATATATACAAAGATTTCAACCGTCTACGTGTTCCAATCATTGTTCTACTTGTCGAAATTTACACATAATTTCCTTTAAAGGATTAACAATGGGGCCCGTTGTTAACTTAAACTTGAAGAACAATAAATTGGCGAATTGTACTGTTTGGATGCTTTGCATATATGTTTCTTAGACTATATAGAAGCAATATATACAAATATTTCAACCGTCTACCTGTTCCATTCATTGTTCTACTTGTCGAAAGTTACAAATAATTTCCGATAAAGGATTAACAATGGGGCTCATTGTTCACTTAAACTTGAAGGACAAAAAATTGGCAAATGGTACTGTTTTTATGCTTTGCATATATGTTTCCGATACTATATAGAAGCAATATATACAAAGATTTCAACCGTCTACCTGTTCCATTCACTGTTCTACTTGTCGAAAGTTACAAATAATTTCCGTTAAGGGATTAACAATGGGGATCGTAGTTTACTTAAACTTGAAGAACAAAAAATTGGCGAATGGTACTGTTTGGATTCTTTGCGTACATGTTTCTTAAACTATATGGAAGCAATATAAACAATGATTTCAACCGTCTACCTGTTCCATTCATTGTTCTACTTGTCGAAAGTTACAAATAATTACCGATAAAGGACTAACCATTGGTGCTCATTGTTCACTTAAACTTGAAGAACAAAAAATTGGCGAATTGTACTGTTTGGATGCTTTGCATATATGTTTCTTAGACTATATAGAAGCAATATATACATTGATTTCAACCGTCTACCTGTTCCATTCATTGTTCTACTTGTCGAAAGTTACAAATAATTACCGATAAAGGATTAACCATTGGGGTTCATTGTTCACTTAAACTTGAAGAACAAAAAATTGGCGAATTGTACTGTTTGGATGCTTTGCATATATGTTTCTTAGACTATATAGAAGCAATATATATAAAGATTTCAACCGTCTACCTGTTCCATTCATTGTTCTACTTGTCGAAAATTACAAATAATTTCCGATAAAGGATTAACCATTGGGGCTCATTGTTCACTAAACTTGAAGAACAAAAAATTGTCGAATTGTACTGTTTGGTTGCTTTGCATATATGTTTCTTAGACTATATGGAAGCAATATATACAAAGATTTCAACCGTCTACGTGTTCCAATCATTGTTCTACTTGTAGAAAGTTACAATTAATTTCCGTTAAAGGATTAACAATGGGGCTCGTAGTTCACTTAAACTTGACGAACAAAAAATTGGCGAATTGTACTGGTTGGATGCTTTGCATATATGTTTCTTAGACTATATAGAAGCAATATATACAAATATTTCAACCGTTTACCTGTTCCATTCATTGTTCTACTTGTCGAAAGTTACAAATAATTTCCGATAAAGGATTAACCATGGGGCTCATTGTTCACTTAAACTTGAAGATCAATAAATTGGCGAATTGTACTGTTTGGATGCTTTGCATATATGTTTCTTAGACTATATAGAAGCAATATATACAAAGATTTCAACCGTCTACCTGTTCCATTCATTGTTCTACTTGTCGAAAGATACAAATAATTTCCGATAAAGGATTAACAATGGGGCTCGTAGTTCACTTAAACTTGAAGATGAAATAATTGGCGAATTGTACTGTTTGGATGCTTTGCATATATGTTTCTTAGATTATATAGAAGCAATATATACAAAGATTTCAACCGTCTACCTGTTCCATTCATTGTTCTACTTGTCGAAAGTTACAAATAATTTCCGATAAAGGATTAACCATGGGGCTCATTGTTCACTTAAACTTGAAGATCAAAAAACTGGCGATTGTTACTGTTTAGATGCTTTGCATATAGGTTTCGTAGACTATATAGAAGCAACATATACAAAGATTTCAACCGTCTACCTGTTCTATTCATTGTTCTACTTGTAGAAAGTTACAAATAATTTCCGTTTCATGATTATCAATGGGGCTCGTTGTTCACTTAAACTTGAAGACCAAAAATTGGCGAATGGTACTGTTTGGATGCTTTGCATATATGTTTCTTAGACTATATGGAAGAAATATATACAAAGATTTCAACCGTCTACGTGTTCCAATCATTGTTCTACTTGTCGAAAGTTACAAATAATTTCCGTTAAAGGATTAACAATGGGGCTCGTAGTTCACTTAAACTTGAAAAACAAAAAATTGACGAATTGTACTGTTTGGATGCTTTCAATATGTGTTTCTTAGACTATTTAGAAGCAATATGTACAAAGATTTCAACCGTCTGCCTGTTCCATTCATTGTTCTACTTGTCGAAAATTACAAATAATTTCCGATGAAGGATTAACCATTGGGGCTCATTGTTCACTTAAACTTGAAGAGCAAAAAATTGGCGAATGGTACTGTTTGGATGCTTTGCATATATGTTTCTTAGACTATATAGAAGCAATATATACAATGATTTCAACCGTATACCTATTCCATTCATTGTTCTACTTGTCGAAATTTACAAATAATTTCTTTTAAAGTATTAACAATGGGGCTCGTAGTTAACTTAAACTTGAAGAACAAAAAATTGGCGAATGGTACTGTTTGGATGCTTTGCATATATGTTTCTTAGACTATATAGACGCAATATATACAAAGATTTCAACCGTCTACCTGTTCCATTCATTGTTCTACTTGTAGAAAGTTACAATTAATTTCCGTTAAAGGATTAACAATGGGGCTCGTTGTACACCTATACTTGAAGAACAATAAATTGGCGAATTGTACTGTTTGGATGCTTTGCATATATGTTTCTTAGACTATATAGAAGCAATATATACAAAGATTTCAACCGTCTACGTGTTCCAATCATTGTTCTACTTGTCGAAATTTACACATAATTTCCTTTAAAGGATTAACAATGGGGCTCGTTGTTAACTTAAACTTGAAGAACAATAAATTGGCGAATTGTACTGTTTGGATGCTTTGCATATATGTTTCTTATATTATATAGAAGCAATATATACAAATATTTCAACCGTCTACCTGTTCCTTTCATTGTTCGACTTGTCGAAAATTACAAATAATTTCCGATAAAGGATTAACCATTGGGGCTCATTGTTCACTTAAACTTGAAGAACAAAAAATTGGCGAATGGTACTGTTTGGATGCTTTGCGTACATGTTTCTTAGACTATATGGAAGCAATATATACAAAGATTTCAACCGTCTACGTGTTCCAATCATTGTTCTACTTGTCGAAATTTACACATAATTTCCTTTAAAGGATTAACAATGGGGCTCGTTGTTAACTTAAACTTGAAGAACAATAAATTGGCGAATTGTACTGTTTGGATGCTTTGCATATATGTTTCTTAGACTATATAGAAGCAATATATACAAATATTTCAACCGTCTACCTGTTCCATTCATTGTTCTACTTGTCGAAAGTTACAAATAATATCCGATAAAGGATTAACAATGGGGCTCATTGTTCACTTAAACTTGAAGGACAAAAAATTGGCAAATGGTACTGTTTTTATGCTTTGCATATATGTTTCCGATACTATATAGAAGCAATATATACAAAGATTTCAACCGTCTACCTGTTCCATTCACTGTTCTACTTGTCGAAAGTTACAAATAATTTCCGTTAAGGGATTAACAATGGGGATCGTAGTTTACTTAAACTTGAAGAACAAAAAATTGGCGAATGGTACTGTTTGGATTCTTTGCGTACATGTTTCTTAAACTATATGGAAGCAATATAAACAATGATTTCAACCGTCTACCTGTTCCATTCATTGTTCTACTTGTCGAAAGTTACAAATAATTACCGATAAAGGACTAACCATTGGTGCTCATTGTTCACTTAAACTTGAAGAACAAAAAATTGGCGAATTGTACTGTTTGGATGCTTTGCATATATGTTTCTTAGACTATATAGAAGCAATATATACATTGATTTCAACCGTCTACCTGTTCCATTCATTGTTCTACTTGTCGAAAGTTACAAATAATTACCGATAAAGGATTAACCATTGGGGTTCATTGTTCACTTAAACTTGAAGAACAAAAAATTGGCGAATTGTACTGTTTGGATGCTTTGCATATATGTTTCTTAGACTATATAGAAGCAATATATATAAAGATTTCAACCGTCTACCTGTTCCATTCATTGTTCTACTTGTCGAAAATTACAAATAATTTCCGATAAAGGATTAACCATTGGGGCTCATTGTTCACTAAACTTGAAGAACAAAAAATTGTCGAATTGTACTGTTTGGTTGCTTTGCATATATGTTTCTTAGACTATATGGAAGCAATATATACAAAGATTTCAACCGTCTACGTGTTCCAATCATTGTTCTACTTGTAGAAAGTTACAATTAATTTCCGTTAAAGGATTAACAATGGGGCTCGTAGTTCACTTAAACTTGACGAACAAAAAATTGGCGAATTGTACTGGTTGGATGCTTTGCATATATGTTTCTTAGACTATATGGAAGCAATATATACAAATATTTCAACCGTCTACCTGTTCCATTCATTGTTCTACTTGTCGAAAGTTACAAATAATTTCCGATAAAGGATTAACCATGGGGCACATTGTTCACTTAAACTTGAAGATCAATAAATTGGCGAATTGTACTGTTTGGATGCTTTGCATATATGTTTCTTAGACTATATAGAAGCAATATATACAAAGATTTCAACCGTCTACCTGTTCCATTCATTGTTCTACTTGTCGAAAGATACAAATAATTTCCGATAAAGGATTAACAATGGGGCTCGTAGTTCACTTAAACTTGAAGATGAAATAATTGGCGAATTGTACTGTTTGGATGCTTTGCATATATGTTTCTTAGATTATATAGAAGCAATATATACAAAGATTTCAACCGTCTACCTGTTCCATTCATTGTTCTACTTGTCGAAAGTTACAAATAATTTCCGATAAAGGATTAACCATGGGGCTCATTGTTCACTTAAACTTGAAGATCAAAAAACTGGCGATTGTTACTGTTTAGATGCTTTGCATATAGGTTTCGTAGACTATATAGAAGCAACATATACAAAGATTTCAACCGTCTACCTGTTCTATTCATTGTTCTACTTGTAGAAAGTTACAAATAATTTCCGTTTCATGATTATCAATGGGGCTCGTTGTTCACTTAAACTTGAAGACCAAAAATTGGCGAATGGTACTGTTTGGATGCTTTGCATATATGTTTCTTAGACTATATGGAAGAAATATATACAAAGATTTCAACCGTCTACGTGTTCCAATCATTGTTCTACTTGTCGAAAGTTACAAATAATTTCCGTTAAAGGATTAACAATGGGGCTCGTAGTTCACTTAAACTTGAAAAACAAAAAATTGACGAATTGTACTGTTTGGATGCTTTCAATATGTGTTTCTTAGACTATATAGAAGCAATATATACAAAGATTTCAACCGTCTACCTGTTCCATTCATTGTTCTACTTGTCGAAAATTACAAATAATTTCCGATAGAGGATTATCCATTGGGGCTCATTGTTCACTTAAACTTGAAAAACAAAAAATTGGCGAATTGTACTGTTTGGATGCTTTGCATATATGTTTCTTAGACTATATAGAAGCAATATATACAATGATTTCAACCGTATACCTATTCCATTCATTGTTCTACTTGTCGAAATTTACAAATAATTTCTTTTAAAGTATTAACAATGGGGCTCGTAGTTAACTTAAACTTGAAGAACAAAAAATTGGCGAATGGTACTGTTTGGATGCTTTGCATATATGTTTCTTAGACTATATAGACGCAATATATACAAAGATTTCAACCGTCTACCTGTTCCATTCATTGTTCTACTTGTAGAAAGTTACAATTAATTTCCGTTAAAGGATTAACAATGGGGCTCGTTGTACACCTATACTTGAAGAACAATAAATTGGCGAATTGTACTGTTTGGATGCTTTGCATATATGTTTCTTAGACTATATAGAAGCAATATATACAAAGATTTCAACCGTCTACCTGTTCCATTCATTGTTCTACTTGTCGAAAGTTACAAACAATTTCCGATAAAGGATGAACCATTGGGGCTCAATGTTCTCTTAAACTTGAAGAAAAAAAAATTGGCGAATTGTACTGTTTGGATGCTTTGCATATATGTTTCTTAGGCTATTTAGAAGCAATATATAGAAAGATTTCACCCGTCTACCTGTACTATTCATCGTTCTACGTGTAGAAAGTTACAAATAATTTCCATTTCATGATTATCAATGGGGCTCGCTGTTCACTTAAACTTGAAGATCAAAAAACTGGCGATTGTTACTGTTTAGATGCTTTGCATATAGGTTTCGTAGACTATATAGAAGCAACATATACAAAGATTTCAACCGTCTACCTGTTCTATTCATTGTTCTACTTGTAGAAAGTTACAAATAATTTCCGTTTCATGATTATCAATGGGGCTCGTTGTTCACTTAAACTTGAAGACCAAAAATTGGCGAATGGTACTGTTTGGATGCTTTGCATATATGTTTCTTAGACTATATGGAAGAAATATATACAAAGATTTCAACCGTCTACGTGTTCCAATCATTGTTCTACTTGTCGAAAGTTACAAATAATTTCCGTTAAAGGATTAACAATGGGGCTCGTAGTTCACTTAAACTTGAAAAACAAAAAATTGTCGAATTGTACTGTTTGGATGCTTTCAATATGTGTTTCTTAGACTATTTAGAAGCAATATATACAATGATTTCAACCGTCTACCTATTCCATTCATTGTTCTACTTGTCGAAATTTACAAATAATTTCCTTTAAAGGATTAACAATGGGGCTCATTGTTCACTTAAACTTGAAGAACAAAAAATTGGCGAATGGTACGGTTTGGATGCTTTGCATATATGTTTCTTAGACTATATAGAATCAATATATACATTGATTTCAACCGACTACCTGTTCCATTCATTGTTCTACTTGTCGAAAATTACAAATAATATCCGATGAAGGATTAACCATTGGGGCTCATTGTTCACTTAAACTTGAAGAACAAAAAATTGGCGAATTGTACAGTTTGGATGCTTTGCATATGTGTTTCTTAGACTATTTAGAAGCAATATATAGAAAGATTTCACCCGTCTACCAGTACTATTCATTGTTCTACTTGTCGAAATTTACAAATAATTACCGTTAAGGGATAAACAATGGGGATCGTAGTTTACTTAAACTTGAAGAACAAAAAATTGGCGAATTGTACTGTTTGGATGCTTTGCATATATATTTCTTAGACTATATAGAAGCAATATATACAATGTTTTGAACAGTCTACCTGTTCCATTCATTGTTCTACTTGTCGAAATTTACAAATAATTTCCTTTAACGGATTAACAATGGGGCTCATTGTTCACTTAAACTTGAAGAACAAAAAATTGGCGAATTGTACTGGTTGGATGCTTTGCATATATGTTTCTTAGACTATATAGAAGCAATATATACAATGATTTCAACCGTCTACCTGTTCCATTCATTGTTCTACTTGTCGAAAGTTACAAATAATTTCCGATAACGGATTAACCATTGGGGCTCATTGTTCACTTAAACTTGAAGAACAAAAAATTGGCGAATGGTACTGTTTGGAAGCTTTGCGTACATGTTTCTTAAACTATTTAGAAGCAATATATAGAAAGATTTCACCCGTGTAACTGTACTATTCATTGTTCTACTTGTAGAAAGTTACAAATAATTTCCATTTCATGATTATCATTGGGGCTCGCTGTTCACTTAAACTTGAAGATCAAAAAATTGGCGATTGTTACTGTTTAGATGCTTTGCATATATGTTTCTTAGATTATATAGAAGCAATATGTACAAAGATTTCAACCGTCTGCCTGTTCCATTCATTGTTCTACTTGTCGAAAATTACAAATAATTTCCGATGAAGGATTAACCATTGGGGCTCATTGTTCACTTAAACTTGAAGAGCAAAAAATTGGCGAATGGTACTGTTTGGATGCTTTGCGTACATGTTTCTTAGACTATATGGAAGCAATATATACAAAGATTTCAACCGTCTACGTGTTCCAATCATTGTTCTACTTGTCGAAATTTACAAATAATTTCCTTTAAAGGATTAACAATGGGGCTCGTTGTTCACTTAAACTTGAAGAACAATAAATTGGCGAATTGTACTGTTTGGATGCTTTGCATATATGTTTCTTAGACTATATAGAAGCAATATATACAAAGGTTTCAACCGTCTACCTGTTCCATTCATTGTTCTACTTGTCGAAAGTTACAAATAATTTCCGATAAAGGATTAACAATGGGGCTCGTAGTTCACTTAAACTTGAAGATGAAATAATTGGCGAATTGTACTGTTTGGATGCTTTGCATATATGTTTCTTAGATTATATAGAAGCAATATATACAAAGATTTCAACCGTCTACCTGTTCCATTCATTGTTCTACTTGTCGAAAGTTACAAATAATTTCCGATAAAGGATTAACCATGGGGCTCATTGTTCACTTAAACTTGAAGATCAATAAATTGGCAAATTGTACTGTTTGGATGATTTGCATATATGTTTCTTAGACTATATAGAAGCAATATATACAAAGATTTCAACCGTCTACCTGTTCCATCCATTGTTCTACTTGTCGAAAGTTACAAATAATTTCCGATAAAGGATAAACAATGGGGCTCATTGTTCACTTAAACTTGAAGATCAAAAAATTGGCCAATGTTACTGTTTAGATGCTTTGCATATAGGTTACTTAGTCTATATAGAAGCAATATATAAAAAGATTTCAACCGTCTACCAGTTACATTCATTGTTCTACTTGTCGAAAGTTACAAATAATTTCCTTCAATGGATTAACAATAGGGCTCATTGTTCACTTAAACTTGAAGAACAAAAAATTGGCGAATGGTACTGTTTGGATGCTTTGCATATATGTTTCTTAGACTATATAGACGCAATATATACAAAGATTTCAACCGTCTACCTGTTCCATTCATTGTTCTACTTGTAGAAAGTTACAATTAATTTCCGTTAAAGGATTAACAATGGGGCTCGTTGTACACCTATACTTGAAGAACAATAAATTGGCGAATTGTACTGTTTGGATGCTTTGCATATATGTTTCTTAGACTATATAGAAGCAATATATACAAAGATTTCAACCGTCTACGTGTTCCAATCATTGTTCTACTTGTCGAAATTTACACATAATTTCCTTTAAAGGATTAACAATGGGGCTCGTTGTTAACTTAAACTTGAAGAACAATAAATTGGCGAATTGTACTGTTTGGATGCTTTGCATATATGTTTCTTATATTATATAGAAGCAATATATACAAATATTTCAACCGTCTACCTGTTCCTTTCATTGTTCGACTTGTCGAAAATTACAAATAATTTCCGATAAAGGATTAACCATTGGGGCTCATTGTTCACTTAAACTTGAAGAACAAAAAATTGGCGAATGGTACTGTTTGGATGCTTTGCGTACATGTTTCTTAGACTATATGGAAGCAATATATACAAAGATTTCAACCGTCTACGTGTTCCAATCATTGTTCTACTTGTCGAAATTTACACATAATTTCCTTTAAAGGATTAACAATGGGGCTCGTTGTTAACTTAAACTTGAAGAACAATAAATTGGCGAATTGTACTGTTTGGATGCTTTGCATATATGTTTCTTAGACTATATAGAAGCAATATATACAAATATTTCAACCGTCTACCTGTTCCATTCATTGTTCTACTTGTCGAAAGTTACAAATAATATCCGATAAAGGATTAACAATGGGGCTCATTGTTCACTTAAACTTGAAGGACAAAAAATTGGCAAATGGTACTGTTTTTATGCTTTGCATATATGTTTCCGATACTATATAGAAGCAATATATACAAAGATTTCAACCGTCTACCTGTTCCATTCACTGTTCTACTTGTCGAAAGTTACAAATAATTTCCGTTAAGGGATTAACAATGGGGATCGTAGTTTACTTAAACTTGAAGAACAAAAAATTGGCGAATGGTACTGTTTGGATTCTTTGCGTACATGTTTCTTAAACTATATGGAAGCAATATAAACAATGATTTCAACCGTCTACCTGTTCCATTCATTGTTCTACTTGTCGAAAGTTACAAATAATTACCGATAAAGGACTAACCATTGGTGCTCATTGTTCACTTAAACTTGAAGAACAAAAAATTGGCGAATTGTACTGTTTGGATGCTTTGCATATATGTTTCTTAGACTATATAGAAGCAATATATACATTGATTTCAACCGTCTACCTGTTCCATTCATTGTTCTACTTGTCGAAAGTTACAAATAATTACCGATAAAGGATTAACCATTGGGGTTCATTGTTCACTTAAACTTGAAGAACAAAAAATTGGCGAATTGTACTGTTTGGATGCTTTGCATATATGTTTCTTAGACTATATAGAAGCAATATATATAAAGATTTCAACCGTCTACCTGTTCCATTCATTGTTCTACTTGTCGAAAATTACAAATAATTTCCGATAAAGGATTAACCATTGGGGCTCATTGTTCACTAAACTTGAAGAACAAAAAATTGTCGAATTGTACTGTTTGGTTGCTTTGCATATATGTTTCTTAGACTATATGGAAGCAATATATACAAAGATTTCAACCGTCTACGTGTTCCAATCATTGTTCTACTTGTAGAAAGTTACAATTAATTTCCGTTAAAGGATTAACAATGGGGCTCGTAGTTCACTTAAACTTGACGAACAAAAAATTGGCGAATTGTACTGGTTGGATGCTTTGCATATATGTTTCTTAGACTATATGGAAGCAATATATACAAATATTTCAACCGTCTACCTGTTCCATTCATTGTTCTACTTGTCGAAAGTTACAAATAATTTCCGATAAAGGATTAACCATGGGGCACATTGTTCACTTAAACTTGAAGATCAATAAATTGGCGAATTGTACTGTTTGGATGCTTTGCATATATGTTTCTTAGACTATATAGAAGCAATATATACAAAGATTTCAACCGTCTACCTGTTCCATTCATTGTTCTACTTGTCGAAAGATACAAATAATTTCCGATAAAGGATTAACAATGGGGCTCGTAGTTCACTTAAACTTGAAGATGAAATAATTGGCGAATTGTACTGTTTGGATGCTTTGCATATATGTTTCTTAGATTATATAGAAGCAATATATACAAAGATTTCAACCGTCTACCTGTTCCATTCATTGTTCTACTTGTCGAAAGTTACAAATAATTTCCGATAAAGGATTAACCATGGGGCTCATTGTTCACTTAAACTTGAAGATCAAAAAACTGGCGATTGTTACTGTTTAGATGCTTTGCATATAGGTTTCGTAGACTATATAGAAGCAACATATACAAAGATTTCAACCGTCTACCTGTTCTATTCATTGTTCTACTTGTAGAAAGTTACAAATAATTTCCGTTTCATGATTATCAATGGGGCTCGTTGTTCACTTAAACTTGAAGACCAAAAATTGGCGAATGGTACTGTTTGGATGCTTTGCATATATGTTTCTTAGACTATATGGAAGAAATATATACAAAGATTTCAACCGTCTACGTGTTCCAATCATTGTTCTACTTGTCGAAAGTTACAAATAATTTCCGTTAAAGGATTAACAATGGGGCTCGTAGTTCACTTAAACTTGAAAAACAAAAAATTGACGAATTGTACTGTTTGGATGCTTTCAATATGTGTTTCTTAGACTATATAGAAGCAATATATACAAAGATTTCAACCGTCTACCTGTTCCATTCATTGTTCTACTTGTCGAAAATTACAAATAATTTCCGATAGAGGATTATCCATTGGGGCTCATTGTTCACTTAAACTTGAAAAACAAAAAATTGGCGAATTGTACTGTTTGGATGCTTTGCATATATGTTTCTTAGACTATATAGAAGCAATATATACAATGATTTCAACCGTATACCTATTCCATTCATTGTTCTACTTGTCGAAATTTACAAATAATTTCTTTTAAAGTATTAACAATGGGGCTCGTAGTTAACTTAAACTTGAAGAACAAAAAATTGGCGAATGGTACTGTTTGGATGCTTTGCATATATGTTTCTTAGACTATATAGACGCAATATATACAAAGATTTCAACCGTCTACCTGTTCCATTCATTGTTCTACTTGTAGAAAGTTACAATTAATTTCCGTTAAAGGATTAACAATGGGGCTCGTTGTACACCTATACTTGAAGAACAATAAATTGGCGAATTGTACTGTTTGGATGCTTTGCATATATGTTTCTTAGACTATATAGAAGCAATATATACAAAGATTTCAACCGTCTACCTGTTCCATTCATTGTTCTACTTGTCGAAAGTTACAAACAATTTCCGATAAAGGATGAACCATTGGGGCTCAATGTTCTCTTAAACTTGAAGAAAAAAAAATTGGCGAATTGTACTGTTTGGATGCTTTGCATATATGTTTCTTAGGCTATTTAGAAGCAATATATAGAAAGATTTCACCCGTCTACCTGTACTATTCATCGTTCTACGTGTAGAAAGTTACAAATAATTTCCATTTCATGATTATCAATGGGGCTCGCTGTTCACTTAAACTTGAAGATCAAAAAACTGGCGATTGTTACTGTTTAGATGCTTTGCATATAGGTTTCGTAGACTATATAGAAGCAACATATACAAAGATTTCAACCGTCTACCTGTTCTATTCATTGTTCTACTTGTAGAAAGTTACAAATAATTTCCGTTTCATGATTATCAATGGGGCTCGTTGTTCACTTAAACTTGAAGACCAAAAATTGGCGAATGGTACTGTTTGGATGCTTTGCATATATGTTTCTTAGACTATATGGAAGAAATATATACAAAGATTTCAACCGTCTACGTGTTCCAATCATTGTTCTACTTGTCGAAAGTTACAAATAATTTCCGTTAAAGGATTAACAATGGGGCTCGTAGTTCACTTAAACTTGAAAAACAAAAAATTGTCGAATTGTACTGTTTGGATGCTTTCAATATGTGTTTCTTAGACTATTTAGAAGCAATATATACAATGATTTCAACCGTCTACCTATTCCATTCATTGTTCTACTTGTCGAAATTTACAAATAATTTCCTTTAAAGGATTAACAATGGGGCTCATTGTTCACTTAAACTTGAAGAACAAAAAATTGGCGAATGGTACGGTTTGGATGCTTTGCATATATGTTTCTTAGACTATATAGAATCAATATATACATTGATTTCAACCGACTACCTGTTCCATTCATTGTTCTACTTGTCGAAAATTACAAATAATATCCGATGAAGGATTAACCATTGGGGCTCATTGTTCACTTAAACTTGAAGAACAAAAAATTGGCGAATTGTACAGTTTGGATGCTTTGCATATGTGTTTCTTAGACTATTTAGAAGCAATATATAGAAAGATTTCACCCGTCTACCAGTACTATTCATTGTTCTACTTGTCGAAATTTACAAATAATTACCGTTAAGGGATAAACAATGGGGATCGTAGTTTACTTAAACTTGAAGAACAAAAAATTGGCGAATTGTACTGTTTGGATGCTTTGCATATATATTTCTTAGACTATATAGAAGCAATATATACAATGTTTTGAACAGTCTACCTGTTCCATTCATTGTTCTACTTGTCGAAATTTACAAATAATTTCCTTTAACGGATTAACAATGGGGCTCATTGTTCACTTAAACTTGAAGAACAAAAAATTGGCGAATTGTACTGGTTGGATGCTTTGCATATATGTTTCTTAGACTATATAGAAGCAATATATACAATGATTTCAACCGTCTACCTGTTCCATTCATTGTTCTACTTGTCGAAAGTTACAAATAATTTCCGATAACGGATTAACCATTGGGGCTCATTGTTCACTTAAACTTGAAGAACAAAAAATTGGCGAATGGTACTGTTTGGAAGCTTTGCGTACATGTTTCTTAAACTATTTAGAAGCAATATATAGAAAGATTTCACCCGTGTAACTGTACTATTCATTGTTCTACTTGTAGAAAGTTACAAATAATTTCCATTTCATGATTATCATTGGGGCTCGCTGTTCACTTAAACTTGAAGATCAAAAAATTGGCGATTGTTACTGTTTAGATGCTTTGCATATATGTTTCTTAGATTATATAGAAGCAATATGTACAAAGATTTCAACCGTCTGCCTGTTCCATTCATTGTTCTACTTGTCGAAAATTACAAATAATTTCCGATGAAGGATTAACCATTGGGGCTCATTGTTCACTTAAACTTGAAGAGCAAAAAATTGGCGAATGGTACTGTTTGGATGCTTTGCGTACATGTTTCTTAGACTATATGGAAGCAATATATACAAAGATTTCAACCGTCTACGTGTTCCAATCATTGTTCTACTTGTCGAAATTTACAAATAATTTCCTTTAAAGGATTAACAATGGGGCTCGTTGTTCACTTAAACTTGAAGAACAATAAATTGGCGAATTGTACTGTTTGGATGCTTTGCATATATGTTTCTTAGACTATATAGAAGCAATATATACAAAGGTTTCAACCGTCTACCTGTTCCATTCATTGTTCTACTTGTCGAAAGTTACAAATAATTTCCGATAAAGGATTAACAATGGGGCTCGTAGTTCACTTAAACTTGAAGATGAAATAATTGGCGAATTGTACTGTTTGGATGCTTTGCATATATGTTTCTTAGATTATATAGAAGCAATATATACAAAGATTTCAACCGTCTACCTGTTCCATTCATTGTTCTACTTGTCGAAAGTTACAAATAATTTCCGATAAAGGATTAACCATGGGGCTCATTGTTCACTTAAACTTGAAGATCAATAAATTGGCAAATTGTACTGTTTGGATGATTTGCATATATGTTTCTTAGACTATATAGAAGCAATATATACAAAGATTTCAACCGTCTACCTGTTCCATCCATTGTTCTACTTGTCGAAAGTTACAAATAATTTCCGATAAAGGATAAACAATGGGGCTCATTGTTCACTTAAACTTGAAGATCAAAAAATTGGCCAATGTTACTGTTTAGATGCTTTGCATATAGGTTACTTAGTCTATATAGAAGCAATATATAAAAAGATTTCAACCGTCTACCAGTTACATTCATTGTTCTACTTGTCGAAAGTTACAAATAATTTCCTTCAATGGATTAACAATAGGGCTCATTGTTCACTTAAACTTGAAGAACAAAAAATTGGCGAATGGTACTGTTTGGATGCTTTGCATATATGTTTCTTATACTATATAGAAGCAACATATACATTGCTTTCAACCGTCTACCTGATCCACTCATTGTTCTACTTGTCGCAAGTTACAAATAATTTCCGTTAAAGTATTAACAATGGGGCTCGTAGTTCAGTTAAACTTGAAGATGAAATAATTGGCGAATTGTACTGTTTGGATGCTTTGCATATATGTTTCTTAGATTATATAGAAGCAATATATACAAAGATTTCAACCGTCTACTTGTTCCATTCATTGTTCTACTTGTCGAAAGTTACAAATAATTTCCGATAAAGGATTAACCATGGGGCTCATTGTTCACTTAAACTTGAAGATCAATAAATTGGCGAATTGTACTGTTTGGATGCTTTGCATATATGTTTCTTAGACTATATAGAAGCAATATATACAAAGATTTCAACCGTCTACCTGTTCCATTCATTGTTCTACTTGTCGAAAGTTACAAATAATTTCCGATAAAGGATTAACCATGGGGCTCATTGTTCACTTAAACTTGAAGAACAAAAAATTGGCGACTGGAACTGTTTGGATGCATTGCATATATGTTTCTTAGACTATATAGAAGCAATATATACAATGATTTCAACTGTCTACCTGTTCCATTCATTGTTCTACTTGTCGAAAGTTACAAATAACTTCCGTTAAGGGATTAACAATGGGGATCGAAGTTTACTTAAACTTGAAGAGCAAAAAATTGGCGAATTGTACTGTTTGGACGCTATGCATATATGTTTCTTAGACTATATAGAAGCAATATATACAAAGATTTCAACCGTCTACCTGTTCCATTCATTGTTCTACTTGTCGAAAGTTACAAATAATTTCCTTTAAAGGATTAACAATGGGGTTCATTGTTCACTTAAACTTGAAGAACAAAAAATTGGCGAATTGTACTGTTTGGATGCTTTGCATATATGTTTCTTAGACTATATAGAAGCAATTTATACAAAGATTTCAACCGTCTACCTGTTCCATTCATTGTTCTACTTGTCGAAAGTTACAAATAATTTCCTTTAAAGGATTAACAATGGGGCTCGTAGTTCACTTAAACTTGAAGAACAAAAAATTGGCGAATTGTACTGTTTGGATGCTTTGCGTACATGTTTCTTAGACTATATGGAAGCAATATATACAAAGATTTCAACCGTCTACGTGTTCCAATCATTGTTCTACTTGTAGAAAGTTACAATTAATTTCCGTTAAGGGATTAACAATGGGGCTCGTAGTTCACTTAAACTTGAAGAACAAAAAATTGGCGAATTGTACTGTTTGGATGCTTTGCATAGATGTTTCTTAGACTATTTAGAAGCAATATATAGAAAGATTTTACCCGTCTACCTGTACTATTCATTGTTCTACTTGTAGAAAGTTAGAAATAGTTTCCATTTCATGATTATCAATGGGGCTCGCTGTTCACTTAAACTTGAAGATCAAAAAATTGGCGATTGTTACTGTTTAGATGCTTTGCATATATGTTTCTTAGATTATATAGAAGCAATATATACAAAGATTTCAACCGTCTACCAGTTCCATTCATTGTTCTACTTGTCGAAAGTTACAAATAATTTCCTTTAAAGGATTAACAATGGGGCTCATTGTTCACTTAAACTTGAAGAACAAAAATTTGGCGAATTGTACTGTTTGGTTGCCTTGCATATATGTTTCTTAGACTATATACATGCAATATATACAATGATTTCAACAGTCTACCTGTTCCATTCATTGTTCTACTTGTCGAAATTTACAAATAATTTCCTTTAAATGATTAACAATGGGGCTCGCAGTTCACTTAAACTTGAAGAACAAAAAATTGGCGAATGGTACTGTTTGGATGCTTTGCATATATGTTTCTTATACTATATAGAAGCAATATATACAAAGATTTCAACCGTCTACCTGTTCCATTCACTGTTCTACTTGTCGAAAGTTACGATTAATTTCCGTTAAGGGATTAACAATGGGGCTCGTAGTTCACTTAAACTTGAAGAACAAAAAATTGGCGAATGGTACTGTTTGGATGCTTTGCATATATGTTTCTTAGACTATATAGAAGCAATATATACAATGATTTCAACCGTCTACCTATTCCATTCATTGTTCTACTTGCCGAAATTTACAAATAATTTCCTTTAAAGGATTAACAATGGGGCTCGTAGTTCACTTAAACTTGAAGAGCAAAAAATTGTCGAATTGTACTGTTTGGATGCTTTGCATATATGTTTCTTAGACTATATAGAAGCAATATATACAATGATTTCAACCGTCTACCTGTTCCATTCATTGTTCTACTTGTCGAAAGTTACAAATAATTTCCGTTAAGGGATTAACAATGGGGATCGTAGTTTACTTAAACTTGAAGAACAAAAAATTGGCGTATTGTACTGTTTGGATGCTTTGCATATATGTTTCTTAGACTATATAGAAGCAATATATACAATGATTTCAACCGTCTACCTGTTCCATTCATTGTTCTACTTGTCGAAAGTTACAAATAATTACCGATAAAGAATTAACCATTGGGGCTCATTGTTCACTTAAACTTGAAGATCAAAAAATTGGCGATTGTTACTGTTTAGATGCTTTGCATATATGTTTCTTAGATTATATAGAAGCAATATATACAAAGATTTCAACCGTCTACCAGTTCCATTCATTGTTCTACTTGTCGAAAATTAAAAATAATTTCCTTTAACGGATTAACAATGGGGCTCGTTGTTCACTTAAACTTGAAGGACAAAAAATTGGCGAATGGTACTGTTTGGATGCTTTGCGTACATGTTTCTTAGACTATATGGAAGCAATACATACAAGGATTTCAACAGTCTACCTGTTCCATTCATTGTTCTACTTGTCGAAATTTACAAATAATTTCCTTTAAAGGATTAACAATGGGGCTCATTGTTCACTTAAACTTGAAGAACAAAAAATTGGCGAATGGTACTGTTTGGATGCTTTGCATATATGTTTCTTAGACTATATAGAAGCAATATATACAAAGATTTCAACCGTCTACCTTTTCCATTCATTGTTCTACTTGTCGAAAGTTACAAATAATTTCCGATAACGGATTAACCATTGTGGCTCATTGTTCACTTAAACTTGAAGAACAAAAAATTAGCGAATTGTACTGTTTGGATGCTTTGCATATATGTTTCTTATACTATATAGAAGCAATATATACAAAGATTTCAACCGTCTACCTGTTCCATTGACTGTTCTACTTGTCGAAAGTTACAAATAATTTCCGTTAAGGGATTAACAATGGGGATCGTAGTTCACTTAAACTTGAAGAACAAAAAATTGGCGAATTTTACTGTTTGGATGCTTTGCGTACATGTTTCTTAGACTATATAGAAGCAATATATACAAAGATTTCAACCGGCTACCAGTTCCATTCATTGTTCTACTTGTCGAAATTTACAAATAATTTCCTTTATAGGATTAACAATGGGGCTCGTAGTTCACTTAAACTTGAAGAATAAAAAATTGGCGAATTGTACTGTTTGGATGCTTTGCATATATGTTTCTTAGATTATATAGAAGCAATATATACAAATATTTCAACCGTCTAACTGTTCCATTCATTGTTCTACTTGTCGAAAATTACAAATAATTTCCGATAAAGGATTAACCATTGGGGCTCATTGTTCACTTAAACTTGAAGAACAAAAAATTGGCGAATGGCACTGTTTGGATGCTTTGCGTACATGTTTCTTAGACTATATGGAAGCAATATATACAAGGATTTCAACCGTCTACCTGTTCCATTCAATGTTCTACTTGTCGAAAGTTACAAATAATTACCGATAAAGGATTAACCATTGGGGCTCATTGTTCACTTAAACTTGAAGAACAAAAAATTGGCGAATTGTACTGTTTGGATGCTTTGCATATATGTTTCTTAGACTATATAGAAGCAATATATACAATGATTTCAACCGTCTACCTGTTCCATTCATTGTTCTACTTGTCGAAAGTTACAAATAATTTCCGTTAAGGGATTAACAATGGGGATCGTAGTTTACTTAAACTTGAAGATCAAAAAATTGGCGATTGTTACTGTTTAGATGCTTTGCATATATGTTTCTTAGATTATATAGAAGCAATATATACAAAGATTTCAACCGTCTACCAGTTCCATTCATTGTTCTACTTGTCGAAAGTTACAAATAATTTCCGATAAAGGATTAACAATGGGGCTCATTGTTCACTTAAACTTGAAGGACAAAAAATTGGCGAATGGTACTGTTTGGATGCTTTGCGTACATGTTTCTTAGATTATATGGAAGCAATATATACAAGGATTTCAACCGTCTACCTGTTCCATTCATTGTTCTACTTGTCGAAAGTTACAAATAATTACCGATAAAGGATTAACCATTGGGGCTCATTGTTCACTTAAACTTGAAGAACAAAAAATTGGCGAATTGTACTGTTTGGATGCTTTGCATATATGTTTCTTAGACTATATAGAAGCAATATATACAAAGATTTCAACCGTCTACCTGTTCCATTCATTGTTCTACTTGTCGAAAGTTACAAATAATTTCCTTTAAAGGATTAACAATGGGGCTCATTGTTCACTTAAACTTGAAGAACAAAAATTTGGCGAATTGTACTGTTTGGATGCTTTGCATATATGTTTCTTAGACTATATAGAAGCAATATATACAATGATTTCAACAGTCTACCTGTTCCATTCATTGTTCTACTTGTCGAAATTTGCAAATAATTTCCTTTAAAGGATTAACAATGGGGCTCGCAGTTCACTTAAACTTGAAGAACAAAAAATTGGCGAATGGTACTGTTTGGATGCTTTGCATATATGTTTCTTAGACTATATAGAAGCAATATATACAAAGATTTCAACCGTCTACCTGTTCCATTCATTGTTCTACTTGTCGAAAGTTACAAATAATTTCCGATAAAGGATTAACAATGGGGCTCATTGTTCACTTAAACTTGAAGGACAAAAAATTGGCGAATGGTACTGTTTGGATGCTTTGCGTACATGTTTCTTAGACTATATAGAAGCAATATATACAATGATTTCAACCGTCTACCTGATCCATTCATTGTTCTACTTGTCGAAATTTACAAATAATTTCCATTTCATGATTATCAATGGGGCTCGCTGTTCACTTAAACTTGAAGATCAAAAAATTGGCGATTGTTACTGTTTAGATGCTTTGCTTATATGTTTCTTAGATTATATAGAAGCAATATATACAAATTTTTCAACCGTCTAACTGTTCCATTCATTGTTCTACTTGTCGAAAATTACAAATAATTTCCGATAAAGGATTAACCATTGGGGCTCATTGTTCACTTAAACTTGAAGAACAAAAAATTGGCGAATGGCACTGATTGGATGCTTTGCGTACATGTTTCTTAGACTATATGGAAGCAATATATACAAGGATTTCAACCGTCTACCTGTTCCATTCATTGTTCTATTTGTCGAAAGTTACAAATGATTACCGATAAAGGATTAACCATTGGGGCTCATTGTTCACTTGAACTTGAAGAACAAAAAATTGGCGAATTGTACTGTTTGGATGCTTTGCATATATGTTTCTTAGACTATATAGAAGCAATATATACAATGATTTCAACCGTCTACCTGTTCCATTCATTGTTCTACTTGTCGAAAGTTACAAATAATTTCCGTTAAGGGATTAACAATGGGGATCGTAGTTTACTTAAACTTGAAGATCAAAAAATTGGCGATTGTTACTGTTTAGATGCTTTGCATATATGTTTCTTAGATTATATAGAAGCAATATATACAAAGATTTCAACCGTCTACCAGTTCCATTCATTGTTCTACTTGTCGAAAGTTACAAATAATTTCCGATAAAGGATTAACAATGGGGCTCATTGTTCACTTAAACTTGAAGGACAAAAAATTGGCGAATGGTACTGTTTGGATGCTTTGCGTACATGTTTCTTAGACTATATGGAAGCAATATATACAAGGATTTCAACCGTCTACCTGTGCCATTCATTGTTCTACTTGTCGAAAGTTACAAATAATTACCGATAAAGGATTAACCATTGGGGCTCATTGTTCACTTAAACTTGAAGAACAAAAAATTGGCGAATTGTACTGTTTGGATGCTTTGCATATATGTTTCTTAGACTATATAGAAGCAATATATACAAAGATTTCAACCGTCTACCTGTTCCATTCATTGTTCTACTTGTCGAAAGTTACAAATAATTTCCTTTAAAGGATTAACAATGGGGCTCATTGTTCACTTAAACTTGAAGAACAAAAATTTGGCGAATTGTACTGTTTGGATGCTTTGCATATATGTTTCTTAGACTATATAGAAGCAATATATACAAAGATTTCAACCGTCTACCTGTTCCATTCATTGTTCTACTTGTCGAAAGTTACAAATAATTTCCTTTAAAGGATTAACAATGGGGCTCGTAGTTCACTTAAACTTGAAGAACAAAAAATTGGCGAATTGTACTGTTTGGATGCTTTGCGTACATGTTTCTTAGACTATATGGAAGCAATATATACAAAGATTTCAACCGTCTACGTGTTCCAATCATTGTTCTACTTGTAGAAAGTTACAATTAATTTCCGTTAAGGGATTAACAATGGGGCTCGTAGTTCACTTAAACTTGAAGAACAAAAAATTGGCGAATTGTACTGTTTGGATGCTTTGCATAGATGTTTCTTAGACTATTTAGAAGCAATATATAGAAAGATTTTACCCGTCTACCTGTACTATTCATTGTTCTACTTGTAGAAAGTTAGAAATAGTTTCCATTTCATGATTATCAATGGGGCTCGCTGTTCACTTAAACTTGAAGATCAAAAAATTGGCGATTGTTACTGTTTAGATGCTTTGCATATATGTTTCTTAGATTATATAGAAGCAATATATACAAAGATTTCAACCGTCTACCAGTTCCATTCATTGTTCTACTTGTCGAAAGTTACAAATAATTTCCTTTAAAGGATTAACAATGGGGCTCATTGTTCACTTAAACTTGAAGAACAAAAATTTGGCGAATTGTACTGTTTGGTTGCTTTGCATATATGTTTCTTAGACTATATAGAAGCAATATATACAATGATTTCAACAGTCTACCTGTTCCATTCATTGTTCTACTTGTCGAAATTTACAAATAATTTCCTTTAAATGATTAACAATGGGGCTCGCAGTTCACTTAAACTTGAAGAACAAAAAATTGGCGAATGGTACTGTTTGGATGCTTTGCATATATGTTTCTTATACTATATAGAAGCAATATATACAAAGATTTCAACCGTCTACCTGTTCCATTCACTGTTCTACTTGTCGAAAGTTACGATTAATTTCCGTTAAGGGATTAACAATGGGGCTCGTAGTTCACTTAAACTTGAAGAACAAAAAATTGGCGAATGGTACTGTTTGGATGCTTTGCATATATGTTTCTTAGACTATATAGAAGCAATATATACAATGATTTCAACCGTCTACCTATTCCATTCATTGTTCTACTTGCCGAAATTTACAAATAATTTCCTTTAAAGGATTAACAATGGGGCTCGTAGTTCACTTAAACTTGAAGAGCAAAAAATTGTCGAATTGTACTGTTTGGATGCTTTGCATATATGTTTCTTAGACTATATAGAAGCAATATATACAATGATTTCAACCGTCTACCTGTTCCATTCATTGTTCTACTTGTCGAAAGTTACAAATAATTTCCGTTAAGGGATTAACAATGGGGATCGTAGTTTACTTAAACTTGAAGAACAAAAAATTGGCGTATTGTACTGTTTGGATGCTTTGCATATATGTTTCTTAGACTATATAGAAGCAATATATACAATGATTTCAACCGTCTACCTGTTCCATTCATTGTTCTACTTGTCGAAAGTTACAAATAATTACCGATAAAGAATTAACCATTGGGGCTCATTGTTCACTTAAACTTGAAGATCAAAAAATTGGCGATTGTTACTGTTTAGATGCTTTGCATATATGTTTCTTAGATTATATAGAAGCAATATATACAAAGATTTCAACCGTCTACCAGTTCCATTCATTGTTCTACTTGTCGAAAATTAAAAATAATTTCCTTTAACGGATTAACAATGGGGCTCGTTGTTCACTTAAACTTGAAGGACAAAAAATTGGCGAATGGTACTGTTTGGATGCTTTGCGTACATGTTTCTTAGACTATATGGAAGCAATACATACAAGGATTTCAACAGTCTACCTGTTCCATTCATTGTTCTACTTGTCGAAATTTACAAATAATTTCCTTTAAAGGATTAACAATGGGGCTCATTGTTCACTTAAACTTGAAGAACAAAAAATTGGCGAATGGTACTGTTTGGATGCTTTGCATATATGTTTCTTAGACTATATAGAAGCAATATATACAAAGATTTCAACCGTCTACCTTTTCCATTCATTGTTCTACTTGTCGAAAGTTACAAATAATTTCCGATAACGGATTAACCATTGTGGCTCATTGTTCACTTAAACTTGAAGAACAAAAAATTAGCGAATTGTACTGTTTGGATGCTTTGCATATATGTTTCTTATACTATATAGAAGCAATATATACAAAGATTTCAACCGTCTACCTGTTCCATTGACTGTTCTACTTGTCGAAAGTTACAAATAATTTCCGTTAAGGGATTAACAATGGGGATCGTAGTTCACTTAAACTTGAAGAACAAAAAATTGGCGAATTTTACTGTTTGGATGCTTTGCGTACATGTTTCTTAGACTATATAGAAGCAATATATACAAAGATTTCAACCGGCTACCAGTTCCATTCATTGTTCTACTTGTCGAAATTTACAAATAATTTCCTTTATAGGATTAACAATGGGGCTCGTAGTTCACTTAAACTTGAAGAATAAAAAATTGGCGAATTGTACTGTTTGGATGCTTTGCATATATGTTTCTTAGATTATATAGAAGCAATATATACAAATATTTCAACCGTCTAACTGTTCCATTCATTGTTCTACTTGTCGAAAATTACAAATAATTTCCGATAAAGGATTAACCATTGGGGCTCATTGTTCACTTAAACTTGAAGAACAAAAAATTGGCGAATGGCACTGTTTGGATGCTTTGCGTACATGTTTCTTAGACTATATGGAAGCAATATATACAAGGATTTCAACCGTCTACCTGTTCCATTCAATGTTCTACTTGTCGAAAGTTACAAATAATTACCGATAAAGGATTAACCATTGGGGCTCATTGTTCACTTAAACTTGAAGAACAAAAAATTGGCGAATTGTACTGTTTGGATGCTTTGCATATATGTTTCTTAGACTATATAGAAGCAATATATACAATGATTTCAACCGTCTACCTGTTCCATTCATTGTTCTACTTGTCGAAAGTTACAAATAATTTCCGTTAAGGGATTAACAATGGGGATCGTAGTTTACTTAAACTTGAAGATCAAAAAATTGGCGATTGTTACTGTTTAGATGCTTTGCATATATGTTTCTTAGATTATATAGAAGCAATATATACAAAGATTTCAACCGTCTACCAGTTCCATTCATTGTTCTACTTGTCGAAAGTTACAAATAATTTCCGATAAAGGATTAACAATGGGGCTCATTGTTCACTTAAACTTGAAGGACAAAAAATTGGCGAATGGTACTGTTTGGATGCTTTGCGTACATGTTTCTTAGATTATATGGAAGCAATATATACAAGGATTTCAACCGTCTACCTGTTCCATTCATTGTTCTACTTGTCGAAAGTTACAAATAATTACCGATAAAGGATTAACCATTGGGGCTCATTGTTCACTTAAACTTGAAGAACAAAAAATTGGCGAATTGTACTGTTTGGATGCTTTGCATATATGTTTCTTAGACTATATAGAAGCAATATATACAAAGATTTCAACCGTCTACCTGTTCCATTCATTGTTCTACTTGTCGAAAGTTACAAATAATTTCCTTTAAAGGATTAACAATGGGGCTCATTGTTCACTTAAACTTGAAGAACAAAAATTTGGCGAATTGTACTGTTTGGATGCTTTGCATATATGTTTCTTAGACTATATAGAAGCAATATATACAATGATTTCAACAGTCTACCTGTTCCATTCATTGTTCTACTTGTCGAAATTTGCAAATAATTTCCTTTAAAGGATTAACAATGGGGCTCGCAGTTCACTTAAACTTGAAGGACAAAAAATTGGCGAATGGTACTGTTTGGATGCTTTGCGTACATGTTTCTTAGACTATATAGAAGCAATATATACAATGATTTCAACCGTCTACCTGATCCATTCATTGTTCTACTTGTCGAAATTTACAAATAATTTCCATTTCATGATTATCAATGGGGCTCGCTGTTCACTTAAACTTGAAGATCAAAAAATTGGCGATTGTTACTGTTTAGATGCTTTGCTTATATGTTTCTTAGATTATATAGAAGCAATATATACAAATTTTTCAACCGTCTAACTGTTCCATTCATTGTTCTACTTGTCGAAAATTACAAATAATTTCCGATAAAGGATTAACCATTGGGGCTCATTGTTCACTTAAACTTGAAGAACAAAAAATTGGCGAATGGCACTGATTGGATGCTTTGCGTACATGTTTCTTAGACTATATGGAAGCAATATATACAAGGATTTCAACCGTCTACCTGTTCCATTCATTGTTCTATTTGTCGAAAGTTACAAATGATTACCGATAAAGGATTAACCATTGGGGCTCATTGTTCACTTGAACTTGAAGAACAAAAAATTGGCGAATTGTACTGTTTGGATGCTTTGCATATATGTTTCTTAGACTATATAGAAGCAATATATACAATGATTTCAACAGTCTACCTGTTCCATTCATTGTTCTACTTGTCGAAAGTTACAAATAATTTCCGATAAAGGATTAACAATGGGGCTCATTGTTCACTTAAACTTGAAGGACAAAAAATTGGCGAATGGTACTGTTTGGATGCTTTGCGTACATGTTTCTTAGACTATATAGAAGCAATATATACAATGATTTCAACCGTCTACCTGATCCATTCATTGTTCTACTTGTCGAAATTTACAAATAATTTCCATTTCATGATTATCAATGGGGCTCGCTGTTCACTTAAACTTGAAGATCAAAAAATTGGCGATTGTTACTGTTTAGATGCTTTGCTTATATGTTTCTTAGATTATATAGAAGCAATATATACAAATTTTTCAACCGTCTAACTGTTCCATTCATTGTTCTACTTGTCGAAAATTACAAATAATTTCCGATAAAGGATTAACCATTGGGGCTCATTGTTCACTTAAACTTGAAGAACAAAAAATTGGCGAATGGCACTGATTGGATGCTTTGCGTACATGTTTCTTAGACTATATGGAAGCAATATATACAAGGATTTCAACCGTCTACCTGTTCCATTCATTGTTCTATTTGTCGAAAGTTACAAATGATTACCGATAAAGGATTAACCATTGGGGCTCATTGTTCACTTGAACTTGAAGAACAAAAAATTGGCGAATTGTACTGTTTGGATGCTTTGCATATATGTTTCTTAGACTATATAGAAGCAATATATACAATGATTTCAACCGTCTACCTGTTCCATTCATTGTTCTACTTGTCGAAAGTTACAAATAATTTCCGTTAAGGGATTAACAATGGGGATCGTAGTTTACTTAAACTTGAAGATCAAAAAATTGGCGATTGTTACTGTTTAGATGCTTTGCATATATGTTTCTTAGATTATATAGAAGCAATATATACAAAGATTTCAACCGTCTACCAGTTCCATTCATTGTTCTACTTGTCGAAAGTTACAAATAATTTCCGATAAAGGATTAACAATGGGGCTCATTGTTCACTTAAACTTGAAGGACAAAAAATTGGCGAATGGTACTGTTTGGATGCTTTGCGTACATGTTTCTTAGACTATATGGAAGCAATATATACAAGGATTTCAACCGTCTACCTGTGCCATTCATTGTTCTACTTGTCGAAAGTTACAAATAATTACCGATAAAGGATTAACCATTGGGGCTCATTGTTCACTTAAACTTGAAGAACAAAAAATTGGCGAATTGTACTGTTTGGATGCTTTGCATATATGTTTCTTAGACTATATAGAAGCAATATATACAAAGATTTCAACCGTCTACCTGTTCCATTCATTGTTCTACTTGTCGAAAGTTACAAATAATTTCCTTTAAAGGATTAACAATGGGGCTCATTGTTCACTTAAACTTGAAGAACAAAAATTTGGCGAATTGTACTGTTTGGATGCTTTGCATATATGTTTCTTAGACTATATAGAAGCAATATATACAATGATTTCAACAGTCTACCTGTTCCATTCATTGTTCTACTTGTCGAAATTTACAAAAAATTTCCTTTAAAGGATTAACAATGGGGCTCGCAGTTCACTTAAACTTGAAGAACAAAAAATTGGCGAATGGTACTGTTTGGATGCTTTGCATATATGTTTCTTAGACTATATACAAGCAATATATACAAAGATTTCAACCGTCTACCTTTTCCATTCATTGTTCTACTTGTCGAAAGTTACAAATAATTTCCGATAACGGATTAACCATTGGGGCTCGCTGTTCACTTAAACTTGAAGATCAAAAAATTGGCGATTGTTACTGTTTAGATGCTTTGCATATATGTTTCTTAGATTATATAGAAGCAATATATACAAAGATTTCAACCGTCTACCTGTTTAATTCATTATTCTACTTGTCGAAAGTTACAAATAATTACCGATAAAGGATTAACCATTGGGGCTCATTGTTCACTTAAACTTGAAGAACAAAAAATTGGCGAATTGTACTGTTTGGATGCTTTGCGTACATGTTTCTTAGACTATATGGAAGCAATATATACAAGGATTTCAACCGTCTACCTGTTCCATTCATTGTTCTACTTGTCGAAAGTTACAAATAATTACCGATAAAGGATTAACCATTGGGGCTCATTGTTCACTTAAACATGAAGCTGAAACAATTGGCGAATTGTACAGTTTTGATGCTTTGCATATATGTTTCTTAGATTATATAGAAGCAATATATACAATGATTTCAACCGTCTACCTGTTCCATTCATTGTTCTACTTGTCGAAAGTTACAAATAATTTCCGTTAAGGGATTAACAATGGGGATCGTAGTTTACTTAAACTTGAAGAACAAAAAATTGGCGAATTGTACTGTTTGGATGCTTTGCATATATGTTTCTTAGACTATATAGAAGCACTATATACAATGATTTCAACAGTCTACCTGTTCCATTCATTGTTCTACTTGTCGAAATTTACAAATAATTTCCTTTAAAGGATTAACAATGGGGCTCGTAGTTCACTTAAACTTGAAGAACAAAAAATTGGCGAATGGTACTGTTTGGATGCTTTGCATATATGTTTCTTAGACTATTTAGATGCAATATATAGAAAGATTTCACCCGTCTACCTGTACAATTCATTGTTCTACTTGTAGAAAGTTACAAATAATTTCCATTTCATGATTATCAATGGGGCTCGTAGTTCACTTAAACTTGAGGAACAAAAAATTGGCGAATGGTACTGTTTGGATGCTTTGCATATATGTTTCTTAGACTATATAGAAACAATATATACAAAGATTTCAACCGTCTACGTGTTCCAATCATTGTTCTGCTTGTAGAAAGTTAGAATTAATTTCCGTTAAGGGATTAACAATGGGGCTCGTAGTTCACTTAAACTTGAAGAACAAGAAATTGGCGAATGGTACTGTTTGGATGCTTTGCATATATGTTTCTTAGACTATATAGAAACAATATATACAAAGATTTCAACCGTCTACCTGTTCCATTCATTGTTCTACTTGTCGAATGTTACAAATAATTTCCGGTAACGGATTAACCATTGGGGCTCGTAGTTCACTTAAACTTGAAGAACAAAAAATTGGCGAATTGTACTGTTTGGATGCTTTGCATATATGTTTCTTATACTATATGGAAGCAATATATACAAAGATTTCAACCGTCTACCTGTTCTATTCATTGTTCTACTTGTAGAAAGTTACAAATAATTTCCATTTCATGATTATCAATGGGGCTCGTGGTTCACTTAAACTTGAAGAACAAAAAATTGGCGAATTGTACTGTTTGGATGCTTTGCATATATGTTTCTTAGACTATATAGAAGCAATATATACAATGATTTCAACAGTCTACCTGTTCCATTCATTGTTCTACTTGTCGAAATTTACAAATAATTTCCTTAAAAGGATTAACAATGGGGCTCGTAGTTCACTTAAACATGAAGCTGAAACAATTGGCGAATTGTACAGTTTTGATGCTTTGCATATATGTTTCTTAGATTATATAGAAGCAATATATACAATGATTTCAACCGTCTACCTGTTCCATTCATTGTTCTACTTGTCGAAAGTTACAAATAATTTCCGTTAAGGGATTAACAATGGGGATCGTAGTTTACTTAAACTTGAAGAACAAAAAATTGGCGAATTGTACTGTTTGGATGCTTTGCATATATGTTTCTTAGACTATATAGAAGCACTATATACAATGATTTCAACAGTCTACCTGTTCCATTCATTGTTCTACTTGTCGAAATTTACAAATAATTTCCTTTAAAGGATTAACAATGGGGCTCGTAGTTCACTTAAACTTGAAGAACAAAAAATTGGCGAATGGTACTCTTTGGATGCTTTGCATATATGTTTCTTAGACTATTTAGATGCAATATATAGAAAGATTTCACCCGTCTACCTGTACAATTCATTGTTCTACTTGTAGAAAGTTACAAATAATTTCCATTTCATGATTATCAATGGGGCTCGTAGTTCACTTAAACTTGAGGAACAAAAAATTGGCGAATTGTACGGTTTGGATGCTTTGCATATATGTTTCTTAGACTATATAGAAGCAATATATACAAAAATTCAACCGTCTACCTGTTCCATTCATTGTTCTACTTGTCGAAATTTACAAATAATTACCGATAAAGGATTAACCATTGGGGCTCATTGTTCACTTAAACTTGAAGAACAAAAAATTGGCGAATGGTACTGTTTGGATGCTTTGCATATATGTTTCTTATACTATATAGAAGCAAGATATACAAAGATTTCAACCGTCTACCTGTTCTATTCATTGTTCTACTTGTAAAAAGTTACAAATAATTTCCGATTCATGATTATCAATGGGGCTCGTTGTTCACTTAAACTTGAAGAACAAAAAATTGGCGAATGGTACTGTTTGGATGCTTTGCATATGTGTTTCTTAGATTATATAGAAGCAATATATACAAAGATTTCAACCGTCTACCTGTTCCATTCATTGTTCTACTTGTCGAAAATTACAAATAATTTCCGATAAAGGATTAACCATTGGGGCTCATTGTTCACTTAAACTTGAAGAACAAAAAATTGGCGAATGGTACTGTTTGGATGCTTTGCGTACATGTTTCTTAGACTATATGGAAGCAATATATACAAAGATTTCAACCGTCTACGTGTTCCAATCATTGTCCTACTTGTCGAAATTTACAAATAATTTCCTCTAAAGGATTAACAATGGGGCTCGTAGTTCACTTAAACTTGAAGAACAAAAAATTGGCGAATTGGACTGTTTGGATGCTTTGCATATATGTTTCGTAGATTATATAGAAGCAATATATACAATGATTTCAACCGTCTACCTGATCCATTCATTTTTCTACTTGTCGAAATTTACAAATAATTTCCTTTAAAGGATTAACAATGGGGCTCGTAGTTCACTTAAACTTGAAGAACAAAAAATTGGCGAATTGTACTGTTTGGATGCTTTGCATATATGTTTCTTAGACTATATAGAAGCAATATATACAATGCTTTCAACAGTCTACCTGTTCCATTCATTGTTCTACTTGTCGAAATTTACAAATAATTTCCTTAAAAGGATTAACAATGGGGCTCGTAGTTCACTTAAACATGAAGCTGAAACAATTGGCGAATTGTACAGTTTTGATGCTTTGCATATATGTTTCTTAGATTATATAGAAGCAATATATACAATGATTTCAACCGTCTACCTGTTCCATTCATTGTTCTACTTGTCGAAAGTTACAAATAATTTCCGTTAAGGGATTAACAATGGGGATCGTAGTTTACTTAAACTTGAAGAACAAAAAATTGGCGAATTGTACTGTTTGGATGCTTTGCATATATGTTTCTTAGACTATATAGAAGCACTATATACAATGATTTCAACAGTCTACCTGTTCCATTCATTGTTCTACTTGTCGAAATTTACAAATAATTTCCTTTAAAGGATTAACAATGGGGCTCGTAGTTCACTTAAACTTGAAGAACAAAAAATTGGCGAATGGTACTGTTTGGATGCTTTGCATATATGTTTCTTAGACTATTTAGATGCAATATATAGAAAGATTTCACCCGTCTACCTGTACAATTCATTGTTCTACTTGTAGAAAGTTACAAATAATTTCCATTTCATGATTATCAATGGGGCTCGTAGTTCACTTAAACTTGAGGAACAAAAAATTGGAGAATTGTACGGTTTGGATGCTTTGCATATATGTTTCTTAGACTATATAGAAGCAATATATACAAAAATTCAACCGTCTACCTGTTCCATTCATTGTTCTACTTGTCGAAATTTACAAATAATTACCGATAAAGGATTAACCATTGGGGCTCATTGTTCACTTAAACTTGAAGAACAAAAAATTGGCGAATGGTACTGTTTGGATGCTTTGCATATATGTTTCTTATACTATATAGAAGCAAGATATACAAAGATTTCACCCGTCTACCTGTACAATTCATTGTTCTACTTGTAGAAAGTTACAAATAATTTCCATTTCATGATTATCAATGGGGCTCGTAGTTCACTTAAACTTGAGGAACAAAAAATTGGAGAATTGTACGGTTTGGATGCTTTGCATATGTGTTTCTTAGATTATATAGAAGCAATATATACAAAGATTTCAACCGTCTACCTGTTCCATTCATTGTTCTACTTGTCGAAAATTACAAATAATTTCCGATAAAGGATTAACCATTGGGGCTCATTGTTCACTTAAACTTGAAGAACAAAAAATTGGCGAATGGTACTGTTTGGATGCTTTGCGTACATGTTTCTTAGACTATATGGAAGCAATATATACAAAGATTTCAACCGTCTACGTGTTCCAATCATTGTCCTACTTGTCGAAATTTACAAATAATTTCCTCTAAAGGATTAACAATGGGGCTCGTAGTTCACTTAAACTTGAAGAACAAAAAATTGGCGAATTGGACTGTTTGGATGCTTTGCATATATGTTTCGTAGATTATATAGAAGCAATATATACAATGATTTCAACCGTCTACCTGATCCATTCATTTTTCTACTTGTCGAAATTTACAAATAATTTCCTTTAAAGGATTAACAATGGGGCTCGTAGTTCACTTAAACTTGAAGAACAAAAAATTGGCGAATTGTACTGTTTGGATGCTTTGCATATATGTTTCTTAGACTATATAGAAGCAATATATACAATGATTTCAACAGTCTACCTGTTCCATTCATTGTTCTACTTGTAGAAAATTAGAAATAATTTCCGTTTCATGATTATCAATGGGGCACGTAGTTCACTTAAACTTGAAGAACAAAAAATTGGCAAATTGTACTGTTTGGATGCTTTGCATATATGTTTCTTAGACTATATAGAAGCAATATATACAATGATTTCAACAGTCTACCTGTTCCATTCATTGTTCTACTTGTCGAAATTTACAAATAATTTCCTTAAAAGGATTAACAATGGGGATCGTAGTTTACTTAAACTTGAAGAACAAAAAATTGGCGAATTGTACTGTTTGGATGCTTTGCATATATGTTTCTTAGACTATATAGAAGCACTATATACAATGATTTCAACAGTCTACCTGTTCCATTCATTGTTCTACTTGTCGAAATTTACAAATAATTTCCTTTAAAGGATTAACAATGGGGCTCGTAGTTCACTTAAACTTGAAGAACAAAAAATTGGCGAATGGTACTGTTTGGATGCTTTGCATATATGTTTCTTAGACTATTTAGAAGCAATATATAGAAAGATTTCACCCGTCTACCTGTACAATTCATTGTTCTACTTGTAGAAAGTTACAAATAATTTCCATTTCATGATTATCAATGGGGCTCGTAGTTCACTTAAACTTGAGGAACAAAAAATTGGCGAATTGTACGGTTTGGATGCTTTGCATATATGTTTCTTAGACTATATAGAAGCAATATATACAAAAATTCAACCGTCTACCTGTTCCATTCATTGTTCTACTTGTCGAAATTTACAAATAATTACCGATAAAGGATTAACCATTGGGGCTCGTTGTTCACTTAAACTTGAAGAACAAAAAATTGGCGAATGGTACTGTTTGGATGCTTTGCATATGTGTTTCTTAGATTATATAGAAGCAATATATACAAAGATTTCAACCGTCTACCTGTTCCATTCATTGTTCTACTTGTCGAAAATTACAAATAATTTCCGATAAAGGATTAACCATTGGGGCTCATTGTTCACTTAAACTTGAAGAACAAAAAATTGGCGAATGGTACTGTTTGGATGCTTTGCGTACATGTTTCTTAGACTATATGGAAGCAATATATACAAACATTTCAACCGTCTACGTGTTCCAATCATTGTCCTACTTGTCGAAATTTACAAATAATTTCCTCTAAAGGATTAACAATGGGGCTCGTAGTTCACTTAAACTTGAAGAACAAAAAATTGGCGAATTGGACTGTTTGGATGCTTTGCATATATGTTTCGTAGATTATATAGAAGCAATATATACAATGATTTCAACCGTCTACCTGATCCATTCATTTTTCTACTTGTCGAAATTTACAAATAATTTCCTTTAAAGGATTAACAATGGGGCTCGTAGTTCACTTAAACTTGAAGAACAAAAAATTGGCGAATTGTACTGTTTGGATGCTTTGCATATATGTTTCTTAGACTATATAGAAGCAAAATATACAAAGATTTCAACCGTCTACCTGTTCCATTCATTGTTCTACTTGCCGAATGTTACAAATAATTTCCGATAAAGGATTAACCATTGGGGCTCCTTGTTCACTTAAACTTGAAGAACAAAAAATTGGCGAATTGTACTGTTTGGATGCTTTGCATATATGTTTCTTATACTATATAGAAGCAATATATACAAAGATTTCAACCGTCTACCTGTTCCATTCATTGTTCTACTTGTCGAAAGTTACAAATAATTTCCTTTAAAGGATTAACAATGGGGCTCGTAGTTCACTTAAACTTGAAGAACAAAAAATTGGCGAACGGTACTGCTTGGATGCTTTGCGTACATGTTTCTTAGACTATATGGAAGCAATATATACAAAGATTTCAACCGTCTACGTGTTCCAATCATTGTTCTACTTGTCGAAATTTACAAATAATTTCCTTTAAAGGATTAACAATGGGGCTCGTTGTTCACTTAAACTTGAAGAACAATAAATTGGCGAATTGTACTGGTGGGATGCATTGCATATATGTTTCTTAGACTATGTAGAAGCAATATATACAAAGATTTCAACCGTCTACCTTTTCCATTCATTGTTCTACTTGTCGAAAGTTACAAATAATTTCCGATAAAGGATTAACAATGGGGCTCATTGTTCACTTAAACTTGAAGAACAAAAAATTGGCGAATGGTACTGTTTGGATGCTTTGCATATATGTTTCTTAGACTATATAGAAGCAATATATACATTGATTTCAACCGTCTAACTGTTCCACTCATTGTTCTACTTGTCGCAAGTTACAAATAATTTCCGATAACGGATTAACCATTGGGGCTCATTGTTCACTTAAACTTGAAGATAAAAAAATTGGCGAATGTTACTGGTTAGATGATTTGCATATAAGTTTCTTAGACTATATAGAAGCAATATATAAAAAGATTTCAACCGTCTACCTGTTCCATTCATTGTTCTACTTGTCGAAAGTTACAAATAATTTCCGATAACGGATTAACCATTGGGGCTCATTGTTCACTTAAACTTGAAGATAAAAAAATTGGCGAATGTTACTGTTTAGATGCTTTGCATATAAGTTTCTTAGACTATATAGAAGCAACATATACAAAGATTTCAACCGTCTACCTGTTCTATTCATTGTTCTACTTGTAGAAAGTTACAAATAATTTCCGTTTCATGATTATCAATGAGGCTCGTAGTTCACTTAAACTTCAAGAACAAAAAATTGGCGAATTGTACTGTTTGGATGCTTTGCATATTTGTTTCTTAGACTATATAGAAGCAATATATACAATGATTTCAACCGTCTACATGATCCATTCATTGTTCTACTTGTCGAAATTTACAAATAATTTCCTTTAAAGGATTAACAATGGGGCTCGTAGTTCACTTAAACATGAAGATGAAATAATTGGCGAATTGTACTGTTTTGATGCTTTACATATATGTTTCTTAGATTATATTGAAGCAATATATACAATGATTTCAACCGTCTACCTGTTCCATTCATTGTTCTACTTGTCGAAAGTTACAAATAATTTCCGTTAAGGGATTAACAATGGGGATCGTAGTTTACTTAAACTTGAAGAACAAAAAATTGGCGAATGGTACTGTTTGGATGCTTTACATATTTGTTTCTTAGACTATATAGAAGCAATATATACATTGATTTCAACCGGCTACCTGTTCCATTCATTGTTCTACTTGTCGCAAGATACAAATAATTTCCGTTAAAGTATTAACAATGGGGCTCGTAGTTCACTTAAATTTGAAGATCAAATAATTGGCGAATTGTACTGTTTGGACGCTTTGCATATATGTTTCTTAGACTATATAGAAGCAATATATACAATGATTTCAACAGTCTACCTGTTCCATTCATTGTTCTACTTGTCGAAATTTACAAATAATTTCCTTTAAAGGATTAACAATGGGGATAGTATTTTACTTAAACTTGAAGATCAAATAATTGGCGAATTGTACTGTTTGGACGCTTTGCATATATGTTTCTTAGACTATATAGAAGCAATATATACAATGATTTCAACAGTCTACCTGTTCCATTCATTGTTCTACTTGTCGAAAGTTACAAATAATTTCCGATGACGGATTAACCATTGGGGCTCATTGTTCGCTTAAACTTGAGGAACAAAAAATTGGCGAATTGTACTGTTTGGATGCTTTGCATATATGTTTCTTATACTATATAGAAGCAATATATACAAAGATTTCAACCGTCTACGTGTTCCAATCATTGTTCTACTTGTCGAAATTTACAAATAATTTCCTTTAAAGGATTAACAATGGGGCTCGTTGTTCACTTCAACTTGAAGAACAAAAAAGTGGCGAATGGTACTGTTTGGATGCTTTGCATATATGTTTCTTAGACTATTTAGAAGCAATATATAGAAAGATTTCACCCGTCTACCTGTACTATTGATTGTTCTACTTGTAGAAAGTTACAAATAATTTCCATTTCATGATTATCAATGGGGCTCGCTGTTCACTTAAACTTGAAGATCAAAAAATTGGCGATTGTTACTGTTTAGATGCTTTGCATATAGGTTTCTTAGACTATATAGGAGCAATGTATACAAAGATTTCAACCGTCTACCTGTTCCATTCATTGTTCTGCTTGTCGAAAGTTACAAATAATTTCCGATAAAGGATTAACAATGGGGCTCGTTGTTCACTTAAACTTGAAGAACAAAAAATTGGCGAATGGTACTGTTTGGATGCTTTGCGTACATGTTTCTTAGACTATATGGAAGCAATATATACAAAGATTTCAACCGTCTACGTGTTCCAATCATTGTTCTACTTGTCGAAATTTACAAATAATTTCCTTTAAAGGATTAACAATGGGGCTCGTTGTTCACTTAAACTTGAAGAACAAAAAATTGGCGAATGGTACTGTTTGGATGCTTTGCATATATGTTTCTTAGACTATATAGAAGCAATATATACAAAGATTTCAACCGTCTACGTGTTCCAATCATTGTTCTACTTGTCGAAATTTACAAATAATTTCCTTTAAAGGATTAACAATGGGGCTCGTTGTTCACTTAAACTTGAAGAACAATAAATTGGCGAATTGTACTGTTTGGATGCTTTGCATATGTGTTTCTTAGACTATATAGAAGCAATATATACAAAGATTTCAACCGTCTACCTGTTCCATTCATTGTTCTACTTGCCGAAAGTTACAAATAATTTCCGATAAAGGATTAACCATTGGGGCTCATTGTTCACTTAAACTTGAAGAACAAAAAATTGGCGAATTGTACTGTTTGGATGCTTTGCATATATGTTTCTTAGACTATATAGAAGCAATATATACAATGATTTCAACAGTCTACCTGTTCCATTCATTGTTCTACTTGTCGAAATTTACAAATAATTTCCTTAAAAGGATTAACAATGGGGCTCGTAGTTCACTTAAACATGAAGCTGAAACAATTGGCGAATTGTACAGTTTTGATGCTTTGCATATATGTTTCTTAGATTATATAGAAGCAATATATACAATGATTTCAACCGTCTACCTGTTCCATTCATTGTTCTACTTGTCGAAAGTTACAAATAATTTCCGTTAAGGGATTAACAATGGTGATCGTAGTTTACTTAAACTTGAAGAACAAAAAATTGGCGAATTGTACTGTTTGGATGCTTTGCATATATGTTTCTTAGACTATATAGAAGCACTATATACAATGATTTCAACAGTCTACCTGTTCCATTCATTGTTCTACTTGTCGAAATTTACAAATAATTTCCTTTAAAGGATTAACAATGGGGCTCGTAGTTCACTTAAACTTGAAGAACAAAAAATTGGCGAATGGTACTGTTTGGATGCTTTGCATATATGTTTCTTAGACTATTTAGATGCAATATATAGAAAGATTTCACCCGTCTACCTGTACAATTCATTGTTCTACATGTAGAAAGTTACAAATAATTTCCATTTCATGATTATCAATGGGGCTCGTAGTTCACTTAAACTTGAGGAACAAAAAATTGGCGAATTGTACGGTTTGGATGCTTTGCATATATGTTTCTTAGACTATATAGAAGCAATATATACAAAAATTCAACCGTCTACCTGTTCCATTCATTGTTCTACTCGTCGGAAGTTACAAATAATTTCCGTTAAAGTATTAACAATGGGGCTCGTAGTTCACTTAAACATGAAGATGAAATAATTGGCGAATTGTACTGTTTGGATGCTTTGCATATATGTTTCTTAGATTATATAGAAGCAATATATACAAAGATTTCAACCGTCTACCAGTTCCATTCATTGTTCTACTTGTCGAAAGTTACGAATAATTTCCGATAAAGGATTAACAATGGGGCTCATTGTTCACTTAAACTTGAAGGACAAAAAATTGGCGAATGGTACTGTTTGGATGCTTTGCGTACATGTTTCTTAGACTATATGGAAGCAATATATACAAGGATTTCAACCGTCTACCTGTTCCATTCATTGTTCTACTTGTCGAAAGTTACAAATAATTACCGATAAAGGATTAACCATTGGGGCTCATTGTTCACTTAAACTTGAAGAACAAAAAATTGGCGAATTGTACTGTTTGGATGCTTTGCATATATGTTTCTTAGACTATATAGAAGCAATATATACAAAGATTTCAACCGTCTACCTGTTCCATTCATTGTTCTACTTGTCGAAAGTTACAAATAATTTCCTTTAAAGGATTAACAATGGGGCTCATTGTTCACTTAAACTTGAAGAACAAAAATTTGGCGAATTGTACTGTTTGGATGCTTTGCATATATGTTTCTTAGACTATATAGAAGCAATATATACAATGATTTCAACAGTCTACCTGTTCCATTCATTGTTCTACTTGTCGAAATTTGCAAATAATTTCCTTTAAAGGATTAACAATGGGGCTCGCAGTTCACTTAAACTTGAAGAACAAAAAATTGGCGAATGGTACTGTTTGGATGCTTTGCATATATGTTTCTTAGACTATATAGAAGCAATATATACAAAGATTTCAACCGTCTACCTTTTCCATTCATTGTTCTACTTGTCGAAAGTTACAAATAATTTCCGATAACGGATTAACCATTGGGGCTCGCTGTTCACTTAAACTTGAAGATCAAAAAATTGGCGATTGTTACTGTTTAGATGCTTTGCATATATGTTTCTTAGATTATATAGAAGCAATATATACAAAGATTTCAACCGTCTACCTGTTTAATTCATTATTCTACTTGTCGAAAGTTACAAATAATTACCGATAAAGGATTAACCATTGGGGCTCATTGTTCACTTAAACTTGAAGAACAAAAAATTGGCGAATTGTACTGTTTGGATGCTTTGCGTACATGTTTCTTAGACTATATGGAAGCAATATATACAAGGATTTCAACCGTCTACCTGTTCCATTCATTGTTCTACTTGTCGAAAGTTACAAATAATTACCGATAAAGGATTAACCATTGGGGCTCATTGTTCACTTAAACTTGAAGAACAAAAAATTGGCGAATTGTACTGTTTGGATGCTTTGCATATATGTTTCTTAGACTATATAGAAGCAATATATACAAAGATTTCAACCGTCTACCTGTTCCATTCATTGTTCTACTTGTGGAAAGTTACAAATAATTTCCTTTAAAGGATTAACAATGGGGCTCGCAGTTCACTTAAACTTGAAGAACAAAAAATTGGCGAATGGTACTGTTTGGATGCTTTGCATATATGTTTCTTAGACTATATAGAAGCAATATATACAAAGATTTCAACCGTCTACCTTTTCCATTCATTGTTCTACTTGTCGAAAGTTACAAATAATTTCCGATAACGGATTAACCATTGGGGCTCGCTGTTCACTTAAACCTGAAGATCAAAAAATTGGCGGTTGTTACTGTTTAGATGCTTTGCATATATGTTTCTTAGATTATATAGAAGCAATATATACAAAGATTTCAACCGTCTACCAGTTTCATTCATTGTTCTACTTGTCGAAAGTTACAAATAATTACCGATAAAGGATTAACCATTGGGGCTCATTGTTCACTTAAACTTGAAGAACAAAAAATTGGCGAATTGTACTGTTTGGATGCTTTGCATATATGTTTCTTAGACTATATAGAAGCAATATATACAAAGATTTCAACCGTCTACCTGTTCCATTCATTGTTCTACTTGTCGAAAGTTACAAATAATTTCCGATAAAGGATTAACAATGGGGCTCATTGTTCACTTAAACTTGAAGGACAAAAAATTGGCGAATGGTACTGTTTGGATGCTTTGCGTACATGTTTCTTAGACTATATGGAAGCAATATATACAAGGATTTCAACCGTCTACCTGTTCCATTCATTGTTCTACTTGTCGAAAGTTACAAATAATTACCGATAATGGATTAACCATTGGGGCTCATTGTTCACTTAAACTTGAAGAACAAAAAATTGGCGAATTGTACTGTTTGGATGCTTTGCATATATGTTTCTTAGACTATATAGAAGCAATATATACTATGATTTCAACCGTCTACCTGTTCCATTCATTGTTCTACTTGTCAAAAGTTACAAATAATTTCCGTTAAGGGATTAACAAAGGGGATCGTAGTTTACTTAAACTTGAAGAACAAAAAATTGGCGAATTGTACTGTTTGGATGCTTTGCATAGATGTTTCTTAGACTATTTAGAAGCAATATATAGAAAGATTTCACCCGTCTACCTGTACTATTCATTGTTCTACTTGTAGAAAGTTACAAATAGTTTCCATTTCATGATTATCAATGGGGCTCGCTGTTCACTTAAACTTGAAGATCAAAAAATTGGCGATTGTTACTGTTTAGATGCTTTGCATATATGTTTCTTAGATTATATAGAAGCAATATATACAAAGATTTCAACCGTCTACCAGTTCCATTCATTGTTCTACTTGTCGAAAGTTACAAATAATTACCGATAAAGGATTAACCATTGGGGCTCATTGTTTACTTAAACTTGAAGAACAAAAAATTGGCGTATTGTACTGTTTGGATGCTTTGCATATATGTTTCTTAGACTATATAGAAGCAATATATACAATGATTTCAACCGTCTACCTGTTCCATTCATTGTTCTACTTGGCGAAAGTTACAAATAATTACCCATAAAGAATTAACCATTGGGGCTCATTGTTCACTTAAACTTGAAGAACAAAAATTTGGCGAATTGTACTGTTTGGATGCTTTGCATATATGTTTCTTAGACTATATAGAAGCAATATATACAATGATTTCAACAGTCTACCTGTTCCATTCATTGTTCTACTTGTCGAAATTTACAAATAACTTCCTTTAAAGGATTAACAATGGGGCTCGCAGTTCACTTAAACTTGAAGAACAAAAAATTGGCGAATGATACTGTTTGGATGCTTTGCATATATGTTTCTTAGACTATATAGAAGCAATATATACAAAGATTTCAACCGTCTACCTTTTCCATTCATTGTTCTACTTGTCGAAAGTTACAAATAATTTCCGATAACGGATTAACCATTGGGGCTCATTGTTCACTTAAACTTGAAGAACAAAAAATTGGCGAATTGTACTGTTTGGATGCTTTGCATATATGTTTCTTAGATTATATAGAAGCAATATATACAAAGATTTCAACCGTCTACCTGTTCCATTCATTGTTCTACTTGTGGAAAGTTACAAATAATTTCCTTTAAAGGATTAACAATGGGGCTCGCAGTTCACTTAAACTTGAAGAACAAAAAATTGGCGAATGGTACTGTTTGGATGCTTTGCATATATGTTTCTTAGACTATATAGAAGCAATATATACAAAGATTTCAACCGTCTACCTTTTCCATTCATTGTTCTACTTGTCGAAAGTTACAAATAATTTCCGATAACGGATTAACCATTGGGGCTCGCTGTTCACTTAAACTTGAAGATCAAAAAATTGGCGGTTGTTACTGTTTAGATGCTTTGCATATATGTTTCTTAGATTATATAGAAGCAATATATACAAAGATTTCAACCGTCTACCAGTTCCATTCATTGTTCTACTTGTCGAAAGTTACAAATAATTACCGATAAAGGATTAACCATTGGGGCTCATTGTTCACTTAAACTTGAAGAACAAAAAATTGGCGAATTGTACTGTTTGGATGCTTTGCATATATGTTTCTTAGACTATATAGAAGCAATATATACAAAGATTTCAACCGTCTACCTGTTCCATTCATTGTTCTACTTGTCGAAAGTTACAAATAATTTCCGATAAAGGATTAACAATGGGGCTCATTGTTCACTTAAACTTGAAGGACAAAAAATTGGCGAATGGTACTGTTTGGATGCTTTGCATATATGTTTCTTAGACTATATAGAAGCAATATATACAATGATTTCAACCGTCTACCTGTTCCATTCATTGTTCTACTTGTCAAAAGTTACAAATAATTTCCGTTAAGGGATTAACAAAGGGGATCGTAGTTTACTTAAACTTGAAGAACAAAAAATTGGCGAATTGTACTGTTTGGATGCTTTGCATAGATGTTTCTTAGACTATTTAGAAGCAATATATAGAAAGATTTCACCCGTCTACCTGTACTATTCATTGTTCTACTTGTAGAAAGTTACAAATAGTTTCCATTTCATGATTATCAATGGGGCTCGCTGTTCACTTAAACTTGAAGATCAAAAAATTGGCGATTGTTACTGTTTAGATGCTTTGCATATATGTTTCTTAGATTATATAGAAGCAATATATACAAAGATTTCAACCGTCTACCAGTTCCATTCATTGTTCTACTTGTCGAAAGTTACAAATAATTACCGATAAAGGATTAACCATTGGGGCTCATTGTTCACTTAAACTTGAAGAACAAAAAATTGGCGAAATGTACTGTTTGGATGCTTTGCATATATGTTTCTTAGACTATATAGAAGCAAAATATACAAAGATTTCAACCGTCTACCTGTTCAATTCATTATTCTACTTGTCGAAAGTTACAAATAATTTCCGATAAAGGATTAACAATGGGGCTCATTGTTCACTTAAACTTGAAGGACAAAAAATTGGCGAATGGTACTGTTTGGATGCTTTGCGTACATGTTTCTTAGACTATATGGAAGCAATATATACAAGGATTTCAACCGTCTACCTGTTCCATTCATTGTTCTACTTGTCGAAAGTTACAAATAATTACCGATAAAGGATTAACCATTGGGGCTCATTGTTCACTTAAACTTGAAGAACAAAAAATTGGCGAATTGTACTGTTTGGATGCTTTGCATATATGTTTCTTAGACTATATAGAAGCAATATATACAAAGATTTCAACCGTCTACCTGTTCCATTCATTGTTCTACTTGTCGAAAGTTACAAATAATTTCCTTTAAAGGATTAACAATGGGGCTCATTGTTCACTTAAACTTGAAGAACAAAAATTTGGCGAATTGTACTGTTTGGATGCTTTGCATATATGTTTCTTAGATTATATAGAAGCAATATATACAAAGATTTCAACCGTCTACCAGTTCCATTCATTGTTCTACTTGTCGAAAGTTACAAATAATTTCCGTTAAGGGATTAACAATGGGGATCGTAGTTTACTTAAACTTGAAGAACAAAAAATTGGCGTATTGTACTGTTTGGATGCTTTGCATATATGTTTCTTAGACTATATAGAAGCAATATATACAATGATTTCAACCGTCTACCTGTTCCATTCATTGTTCTACTTGTCGAAAGTTACAAATAATTACCGATAAAGAATTAACCATTGGGGCTCATTGTTCACTTAAACTTGAAGATCAAAAAATTGGCGATTGTTACTGTTTAGATGCTTTGCATATATGTTTCTTAGATTATATAGAAGCAATATATACAAAGATTTCAACCGTCTACCAGTTCCATTCATTGTTCTACTTGTCGAAAGTTACAAATAATTTCCGTTAAGGGATTAACAATGGGGATCGTAGTTTACTTAAACTTGAAGAACAAAAAATTGGCGTATTGTACTGTTTGGATGCTTTGCATATATGTTTCTTAGACTATATAGAAGCAATATATACAATGATTTCAACCGTCTACCTGTTCCATTCATTGTTCTACTTGGCGAAAGTTACAAATAATTACCCATAAAGAATTAACCATTGGGGCTCATTGTTCACTTAAACTTGAAGAACAAAAATTTGGCGAATTGTACTGTTTGGATGCTTTGCATATATGTTTCTTAGACTATATAGAAGCAATATATACAATGATTTCAACAGTCTACCTGTTCCATTCATTGTTCTACTTGTCGAAATTTACAAATAACTTCCTTTAAAGGATTAACAATGGGGCTCGCAGTTCACTTAAACTTGAAGAACAAAAAATTGGCGAATGATACTGTTTGGATGCTTTGCATATATGTTTCTTAGACTATATAGAAGCAATATATACAAAGATTTCAACCGTCTACCTTTTCCATTCATTGTTCTACTTGTCGAAAGTTACAAATAATTTCCGATAACGGATTAACCATTGGGGCTCGCTGTTCACTTAAACTTGAAGATCAAAAAATTGGCGATTGTTACTGTTTAGATGCTTTGCATATATGTTTCTTAGATTATATAGAAGCAATATATACAAAGATTTCAACCGTCTACCAGTTCCATTCATTGTTCTACTTGTCGAAAGTTACAAATAATTACCGATAAAGGATTAACCATTGGGGCTCATTGTTCACTTAAACTTGAAGAACAAAAAATTGGCGAATTGTACTGTTTGGATGCTTTGCATATATGTTTCTTAGACTATATAGAAGCAATATATTCAAAGATTTCAACCGTCTACCTGTTCCATTCATTGTTCTACTTGTCGAAAGTTACAAATAATTTCCGATAAAGGATTAACAATGGGGCTCATTGTTCACTTAAACTTGAAGGACAAAAAATTGGCGAATGGTACTGTTTGGATGCTTTGCGTACATGTTTCTTAGACTATATAGAAGCAATATATACAATGATTTCAACCGTCTACCTGATCCATTCATTGTTCTACTTGTCGAAATTTACAAATAATTTCCATTTCATGATTATCAATGGGGCTCGCTGTTCACTTAAACTTGAAGATCAAAAAATTGGCGATTGTTACTGTTTAGATGCTTTGCTTATATGTTTCTTAGATTATATAGAAGCAATATATACAAATTTTTCAACCGTCTAACTGTTCCATTCATTGTTCTACTTGTCGAAAATTACAAATAATTTCCGATAAAGGATTAACCATTGGGGCTCATTGTTCACTTAAACTTGAAGAACAAAAAATTGGCGAATGGCACTGATTGGATGCTTTGCGTACATGTTTCTTAGACTATATGGAAGCAATATATACAAGGATTTCAACCGTCTACCTGTTCCATTCATTGTTCTATTTGTCGAAAGTTACAAATGATTACCGATAAAGGATTAACCATTGGGGCTCATTGTTCACTTGAACTTGAAGAACAAAAAATTGGCGAATTGTACTGTTTGGATGCTTTGCATATATGTTTCTTAGACTATATAGAAGCAATATATACAATGATTTCAACCGTCTACCTGTTCCATTCATTGTTCTACTTGTCGAAAGTTACAAATAATTTCCGTTAAGGGATTAACAATGGGGATCGTAGTTTACTTAAACTTGAAGATCAAAAAATTGGCGATTGTTACTGTTTAGATGCTTTGCATATATGTTTCTTAGATTATATAGAAGCAATATATACAAAGATTTCAACCGTCTACCTGTTCCATTCATTGTTCTACTTGTCGAAAGTTACAAATAATTTCCGATAAAGGATTAACAATAGGGCTCATTGTTCACTTAAACTTGAAGGACAAAAAATTGGCGAATGGTACTGTTTGGATGCTTTGCGTACATGTTTCTTAGACTATATGGAAGCAATATATACAAGGATTTCAACCGTCTACCTGTGCCATTCATTGTTCTACTTGTCGAAAGTTACAAATAATTACCGATAAAGGATTAACCATTGGGGCTCATTGTTCACTAAAACTTGAAGAACAAAAAATTGGCGAATTGTACTGTTTGGATGCTTTGCATATATGTTTCTTAGACTATATAGAAGCAATATATACAAAGATTTCAACCGTCTACCTGTTCCATTCATTGTTCTACTTGTCGAAAGTTACAAATAATTTCCTTTAAAGGATTAACAATGGGGCTCGCAGTTCACTTAAACTTGAAGAACAAAAAATTGGCGAATGGTACTGTTTGGATGCTTTGCATATATGTTTCTTAGACTATATGGAAGCAATATATACAAAAAGATTTCAACCGTCTGCGTGTTCCAATCATTGTTCTACTTGTAGAAAGTTACAATTAATTTCCGTTAAAGGATTAACAATGGGGCTCGTAGTTCACTTAAACTTGAAGAACAAAAAATTGGCGAATTGTACTGTTTGGATGCTTTGCATATATGTTTCGTAGGTTATATAGAAGCAATATATACAATGATTTCAACCGTCTACCTGATCCATTCATTGTTCTACTTGTCGAAAGTTACAAATAATTTCCTTTAAAGGATTAACAATGGGGCTCGTAGTTCACTTAGACTTGTAGAACAAAAAATTGGCGAATTGTGCTGTTTGGATGCTTTGCATATGTGTTTCTTAGACTATTTAGAAGCAATATATAGAAAGATTTCACCTGTCTACCTGTACTATTCATTGTTCTACTTGTAGAAAGTTACAAATAATTTCCATTTCATGATTATCAATGGGGCTCGCTGTTCACTTAACCTTGAAGATCAAAAAATTGGCGAATGTTACTGTTTAGATGCTTCGCATATATGTTTCTTAGACTATATAGAAGCAACATATACAATGATTGCAACCGTCTACCTGTTCCATTCATTGTTATACTTGTCGAAATTTACAAATAATTTCCTTTAAAGGATTAAGAATGGGGCTCATTGTTCACTTAAACTTGAAGAACAAAAAATTGGCGAATGTTACTGTTTGGATGCTTTGCGTATATGTTTCTTAGACTATATAGAAGCAATATATAAAAAGATTTCAACCGTCTACCAGTTCCATTCATTGTTCTACTTGTCGAAAGTTACAAATAATTTCCGATAAGGGATTAACAATGGGGATCGTAGTTTACTAAAACTTGAAGAACAAAAAATTGGCGAATTGTACTGTTTGGACGCTTTGCATATATGTTTCTTAGACTATATAGACGCAATATATACAAGGATTTCAACCGTCTACCTGTTCCATTCATTGTTCTACTTGTCGAAAGTTACAAATAATTACCGATAAAGAATTAACCATTGGGGCTCATTGTTCACTTAACCTTGAAGAACAAAAAATTGGCGAATTGTACTGTTTGGATGCTTTGCATATATGTTTTTTAGACTATATAGAAGCAATATATACAAAGATTTCAACCATCTACCTGTTCGATTCATTGTTCTACTTGTCGAAAGTTAGAAATAATTTCCGATAAAGGATTAACAATGGGGCTCATTGTTCACTTAAACTTGAAGGACAAAAAATTGGCGAATGGTACTGTTTGGATGCTTTGCGTACATGTTTCTTAGACTATATGGAAGCAATATATACAAGGATTTCAACCGTCTACCTGTTCCATTCATTGTTCTACTTGTCGAAAGTTACAAATAATTACCGATAAAGGATTAACCATTGGGGCTCATTGTTCACTTAAACTTGAAGAACCAAAAATTGGCGAATTGTACTGTTTGGATGCTTTGCATACATGTTTCTTAGACTATATAGAAGCAATATATACAAAGATTTCAACCGTCTACCTGTTCCTCTCATTGTTCTACTTGTCGAAAGTTACAAATAATTTCCTTTAAAGGATTAACAATGGGGCTCATTGTTCACTTAAACTTGAAGAACAAAAAACTAGCGAATTGTACTGTTTGGATGCTTTGCATATATGTTTCTTAGACTATACAGACGCAATATATACAATGATTTCAACAGTCTACCTGTTCCATTCATTGTTCTACTTGTCGAAAGTTAGAAATAATTTCCGTTAAAGGATTAACAATGGGGCTCGTTGTTAACTTAAACTTGAAGAACAATAAATTGGCGAATTGTACTGTTTGGATGCTTTGCATATATGTTTCTTAGACTATATAGAAGCAATATATACAAAGATTTCAACCGTCTACCTGTTCCATTCATTGTTCTACTTGTCGAAAGTTACAAATAATTTCCGATAAAGGATTAACCATTGGGGCTCATTGTTCACTTAAACTTGAAGAACAAAAAATTGGCGAATGGTACTGTTTGGATGCTTTGCACATATGTTTCTTAGACTATATGGAAGCAATATATACAAAGATTTCAACCGTCTACGTGTTCCAATCATTGTTCTACTTGTAGAAAGTTACAATTAATTTCCGTTAAAGGATTAATAATGGGGCTCGTAGTTCACTTAAACTTGAAGAACAAAAAATTGGCGAATTGTACTGTTTGCATGCTTTGCATATATGTTTCTTAGACTATATAGAAGCAATATATACAAAGATTTCAACCGTCTACCTGTTCCATTCATTGTTCTACTTGTCGAAAGTTACAAATAATTTCCGATAAAGGATTAACAATGGGTCTCATAGTTCACTTAAACTTGAAGAACAAAAAATTGGCGAATGGTACTGTTTGGATGCTTTGCATATATGTTTCTTAGACTATATGGAAGCAATATATACAAAGATTTCAACCGTCTACGTGTTCCAATCATTGTTCTACTTGTAGAAAGTTACAATTAATTTCCGTTAAAGGATCAAGAATGGGGCTCGTAGTTCACTTAAACTTGAAGAACAAAAAATTGGCGAATTGTACTGTTTGCATGCTTTGCATATATGTTTCTTAGACTACATAGAAGCAATATATACAAAGATTTCAACCGTCTACCTGTTCCATTCATTGTTCTACTTGTCGAAAGTTACAAATAATTTCCGATAAAGGATTAACAATGGGTCTCATAGTTCACTTAAACTTGAAGAACAAAAAATTGGCGAATTGTACTGTTTGGATGCTGTGCATTTATGTTTCTTAGACTATATAGAAGCAATATGTACAAAGATTTCAACCGTCTACCTGTTCCATTCATTGTTTTACTTGTCGAAATTTACAAATAATTTCCTTTAAAGGATTAACTATGGGGCTCGTAGTTCACTTAAACTTGAAGAACAAAAAATTGGCGATTGTTACTGTTTAGATGCTTTGCATATATGTTTCTTAGATTATATAGGAACAATATATACAAAGATTTCAACCGTCTACCAGTTCCATTCATTGTTCTACTTGTCGAAAATTACAAATAATTACCGATAAAGGATTAACCATTGAGGCTCATTGTTCACTTAAACATGAAGAACAAAAAATTGGCGAATTGTACTGTTTGGATGCTTTGCATATATGTTTCTTAGACTATATAGAAGCAATATATACAAAGATTTCAACCGTCTACCTGTTCCATTCATTGTTCTACTTGTCGAAAGTTACAAATAATTTCCTTTAAAGGATTAACAATGGGGCTCATTGTTCACTTAAACTTGAAGGACAAAAAATTGGCGAATGGTACTGTTTGGATGCTTTGCGTACATGTTCCTTAGACTATATAGAAGCAATAGATACAATGATTTCAACAGTCTACTTGTTCCATTCATTGTTCTACTTGTCGAAAGTTACAAATAATTTCCTTTAAAGGATTAACAATGGGGCTCGTAGTTCACTTAAACTTGAAGAACAAAAAATTGGCGAATGGTACTGATTGGATGCTTTGCATATATGTTTCTTATACTATATAGAAGCAATAGATACAAAGATTTCAACCGTCTACCTGTTCCATTCATTGTTCTACTTGTCGAATGTTACAAATAATTTCCGTTAAGGGATTAACAATGGGGATCGTAGTTTACTTAAACTTGAAGAACAAAAAATTGGCGAATTGTACTGTTTGGATGCTTTGCATATATGTTTCTTAGACTATATAGAAGCAATATATACAAAGATTTCAACCGTCTACCTGTTCCATTCACTGTTCTACTTGTCGAAAGTTACAAATAATTTCCGTTAAGGGATTAACAATGGGGATCGTAGTTCACTTAAACTTGAAGAACAAAAATTGGCGAATTGTACTGTTTGGATGCTTTGCGTACATGTTCCTTAGACTATATGGAAGCAATATATACAAAGATTTCAACCGTCTACGTGTTCCAATCATTGTTCTGCTTGTAGAAAGTTAGAATTAATTTCCGTTAAGGGATTAACAATGGGGCTCGTAGTTCACTTAAACTTGAAGAACAAGAAATTGGCGAATGGTACTGTTTGGATGCTTTGCATATATGTTTCTTAGACTATATAGAAACAATATATACAAAGATTTCAACCGTCTACCTGTTCCATTCATTGTTCTACTTGTCGAATGTTACAAATAATTTCCGGTAACGGATTAACCATTGGGGCTCGTAGTTCACTTAAACTTGAAGAACAAAAAATTGGCGAATTGTACTGTTTGGATGCTTTGCATATATGTTTCTTATACTATATGGAAGCAATATATACAAAGATTTCAACCGTCTACCTGTTCCATTCATTGTTCTACTTGTCGAAAATTACAAATAATTTCCGATAAAGGATTAACCATTGGGGCTCATTGTTCACTTAAACTTGAAGAACAAAAAATTGGCGAATGGTACTGTTTGGATGCTTTGCGTACATGTTTCTTAGACTATATGGAAGCAATATATACAAAGATTTCAACCGTCTACGTGTTCCAATCATTGTCCTACTTGTCGAAATTTACAAATAATTTCCTCTAAAGGATTAACAATGGGGCTCGTAGTTCACTTAAACTTGAAGAACAAAAAATTGGCGAATTGGACTGTTTGGATGCTTTGCATATATGTTTCGTAGATTATATAGAAGCAATATATACAATGATTTCAACCGTCTACCTGATCCATTCATTTTTCTACTTGTCGAAATTTACAAATAATTTCCTTTAAAGGATTAACAATGGGGCTCGTAGTTCACTTAAACTTGAAGAACAAAAAATTGGCGAATTGTACTGTTTGGATGCTTTGCATATATGTTTCTTAGACTATATAGAAGCAAAATATACAAAGATTTCAACCGTCTACCTGTTCCATTCATTGTTCTACTTGCCGAATGTTACAAATAATTTCCGATAAAGGATTAACCATTGGGGCTCCTTGTTCACTTAAACTTGAAGAACAAAAAATTGGCGAATTGTACTGTTTGGATGTTTTGCATATATGTTTCTTATACTATATAGAAGCAATATATACAAAGATTTCAACCGTCTACCTGTTCCATTCATTGTTCTACTTGTCGAAAGTTACAAATAATTTCCTTTAAAGGATTAACAATGGGGCTCGTAGTTCACTTAAACTTGAAGAACAAAAAATTGGCGAACGGTACTGCTTGGATGCTTTGCGTACATGTTTCTTAGACTATATGGAAGCAATATATACAAAGATTTCAACCGTCTACGTGTTCCAATCATTGTTCTACTTGTCGAAATTTACAAATAATTTCCTTTAAAGGATTAACAATGGGGCTCGTTGTTCACTTAAACTTGAAGAACAATAAATTGGCGAATTGTACTGGTGGGATGCATTGCATATATGTTTCTTAGACTATGTAGAAGCAATATATACAAAGATTTCAACCGTCTACCTTTTCCATTCATTGTTCTACTTGTCGAAAGTTACAAATAATTTCCGATAAAGGATTAACAATGGGGCTCATTGTTCACTTAAACTTGAAGAACAAAAAATTGGCGAATGGTACTGTTTGGATGCTTTGCATATATGTTTCTTAGACTATATAGAAGCAATATATACATTGATTTCAACCGTCTAACTGTTCCACTCATTGTTCTACTTGTCGCAAGTTACAAATAATTTCCGATAACGGATTAACCATTGGGGCTCATTGTTCACTTAAACTTGAAGATAAAAAAATTGGCGAATGTTACTGTTTAGATGATTTGCATATAAGTTTCTTAGACTATATAGAAGCAATATATAAAAAGATTTCAACCGTCTACCTGTTCCATTCATTGTTCTACTTGTCGAAAGTTACAAATAATTACCGATAACGGATTAACCATTGGGGCTCATTGTTCACTTAAACTTGAAGATAAAAAAATTGGCGAATGTTACTGTTTAGATGCTTTGCATATAAGTTTCTTAGACTATATAGAAGCAACATATACAAAGATTTCAACCGTCTACCTGTTCTATTCATTGTTCTACTTGTAGAAAGTTACAAATAATTTCCGTTTCATGATTATCAATGAGGCTCGTAGTTCACTTAAACTTCAAGAACAAAAAATTGGCGAATTGTACTGTTTGGATGCTTTGCATATTTGTTTCTTAGACTATATAGAAGCAATATATACAATGATTTCAACCGTCTACATGATCCATTCATTGTTCTACTTGTCGAAATTTACAAATAATTTCCTTTAAAGGATTAACAATGGGGCTCGTAGTTCACTTAAACATGAAGATGAAATAATTGGCGAATTGTACTGTTTTGATGCTTTACATATATGTTTCTTAGATTATATTGAAGCAATATATACAATGATTTCAACCGTCTACCTGTTCCATTCATTGTTCTACTTGTCGAAAGTTACAAATAATTTCCGTTAAGGGATTAACAATGGGGATCGTAGTTTACTTAAACTTGAAGAACAAAAAATTGGCGAATGGTACTGTTTGGATGCTTTACATATTTGTTTCTTAGACTATATAGAAGCAATATATACATTGATTTCAACCGGCTACCTGTTCCATTCATTGTTCTACTTGTCGCAAGATACAAATAATTTCCGTTAAAGTATTAACAATGGGGCTCGTAGTTCACTTAAATTTGAAGATCAAATAATTGGCGAATTGTACTGTTTGGACGCTTTGCATATATGTTTCTTAGACTATATAGAAGCAATATATACAATGATTTCAACAGTCTACCTGTTCCATTCATTGTTCTACTTGTCGAAATTTACAAATAATTTCCTTTAAAGGATTAACAATGGGGATAGTATTTTACTTAAACTTGAAGATCAAATAATTGGCGAATTGTACTGTTTGGACGCTTTGCATATATGTTTCTTAGACTATATAGAAGCAATATATACAATGATTTCAACAGTCTACCTGTTCCATTCATTGTTCTACTTGTCGAAAGTTACAAATAATTTCCGATGACGGATTAACCATTGGGGCTCATTGTTCGCTTAAACTTGAGGAACAAAAAATTGGCGAATTGTACTGTTTGGATGCTTTGCATATATGTTTCTTATACTATATAGAAGCAATATATACAAAGATTTCAACCGTCTACGTGTTCCAATCATTGTTCTACTTGTCGAAATTTACAAATAATTTCCTTTAAAGGATTAACAATGGGGCTCGTTGTTCACTTCAACTTGAAGAACAAAAAAGTGGCGAATGGTACTGTTTGGATGCTTTGCATATATGTTTCTTAGACTATTTAGAAGCAATATATAGAAAGATTTCACCCGTCTACCTGTACTATTCATTGTTCTACTTGTAGAAAGTTACAAATAATTTCCATTTCATGATTATCAATGGGGCTCGCTGTTCACTTAAACTTGAAGATCAAAAAATTGGCGATTGTTACTGTTTAGATGCTTTGCATATAGGTTTCTTAGACTATATAGGAGCAATGTATACAAAGATTTCAACCGTCTACCTGTTCCATTCATTGTTCTGCTTGTCGAAAGTTACAAATAATTTCCGATAAAGGATTAACAATGGGGCTCGTTGTTCACTTAAACTTGAAGAACAAAAAATTGGCGAATGGTACTGTTTGGATGCTTTGCGTACATGTTTCTTAGACTATATGGAAGCAATATATACAAAGATTTCAACCGTCTACGTGTTCCAATCATTGTTCTACTTGTCGAAATTTACAAATAATTTCCTTTAAAGGATTAACAATGGGGCTCGTTGTTCACTTAAACTTGAAGAACAAAAAATTGGCGAATGGTACTGTTTGGATGCTTTGCATATATGTTTCTTAGACTATATAGAAGCAATATATACAAAGATTTCAACCGTCTACGTGTTCCAATCATTGTTCTACTTGTCGAAATTTACAAATAATTTCCTTTAAAGGATTAACAATGGGGCTCGTTGTTCACTTAAACTTGAAGAACAATAAATTGGCGAATTGTACTGTTTGGATGCTTTGCATATGTGTTTCTTAGACTATATAGAAGCAATATATACAAAGATTTCAACCGTCTACCAGTTCCATTCATTGTTCTACTTGTCGAAAGTTACAAATAATTACCGATAAAGGATTAACCATTGGGGCTCATTGTTCACTTAAACTTGAAGAACAAAAAATTGGCGAATTGTACTGTTTGGATGCTTTGCATATATGTTTCTTAGACTATATAGAAGCAATATATACAATGATTTCAACCGTCTACCTGTTCCATTCATTGTTCTACTTGTCGAAAGTTACAAATAATTTCCGATAACGGATTAACCATTGGGGCTCATTGTTCACTTAAACTTGAAGAACAAAAAATTGGCGAACTGTACTGTTTGGATGCTTTGCATATATGTTTCTTATACTATATAGAAGCAATATATACAAAGATTTCAACCGTCTACCTGTTCCATTCACTGTTCTACTTGTCGAAATTACAAATAATTTCCGGTAAGGGATTAACAATGGGGATCGTAGTTTACTTAAACTTGAAGAACAAAAAATTGGCGAATTGTACTGTTTGGATGCTTTGCATATATGTTTCCGATACTATATAGGAGCAATATATACAAAGATTTCAACCGTCTACCTGTTCGATTCATTGTTCTACTTGTCGAAAATTACAAATAATTTCCTTTAAAGGATTAACAATGGGTCTCGTAGTTCACTTAAACTTGAAGAACAAAAAATTGGCGAATGGTACTGTTTGGATGCTTTGCATATATGTTTCTTATACTATATAGAAGCAATATATACAATGATTTCAACCGTCTAAATGATCCATTCATTGTTCTACTTGTCGAAATTTACAAATAATTTCCGTTTCATGATTATCAATGGGCCTCGTTGTTCACTTAAACTTGAAGAACAAAAAATTGGCGACTGGTACTGTTTGGAGGCTTTGCATATATGTTTCTTAGACTATATAGAAGCAATATATACAATGATTTCAACAGTCTACCTGTTCCATTCATTGTTCTACTTGTCGAAATTTACAAATAATTTCCTTTAAAGGATTAACAATGGGGCTCGTAGTTCACTTAAACTTGAAGAACAAAAAATTGGCGAATGGTACTGTTTGGATGCTTTGCATATATGTTTCTTAGACTATATAGAAGCAATATATACAATGATTTCAACAGTCTACCTGTTCCATTCATTGTTCTACTTGTCGAAAGTTACAAATAATTTCCTTTAAAGGATTAACAATGAGGCTCATTGTTCACTTAAACTTGAAGAACAAAAAATTGGCGAATTGTACTGTTTGGATGCTTTGCATATATGTTTCTTATACTATATAGAAGCAATATATACAATGATTTCAACAGTCTACCTGTTCCATTCATTGTTCTACTTGTCGAAATTTACAAATAATTTCCTTTAAAGGATTAACAATGGGTCTCGTAGTTCACTTAAACTTGAAGAACAAAAAATTGGCGAGTGGTACTGTTTGGATGCTTTGCATATATGTTTCGTAGACTATATAGAAGCAATTTATACAATGATTTCAACAGTCTACCTGTTCCATTCATTGTTCTACTTGTCGAAATTTACAAATAATTTCCTTTAAAGGATTAACAATGGGGCTCGTAGTTCACTTAAACTTGAAGAACAAAAAATTGGCGATTGGTACTGTTTGGATGCTTTTGCATATATGTTTCTTATACTATATAGAAGCAACATATACAAAGATTTCAACCGTCTACCTGTTCCATTCATTGTTCTACTTGTCGAAAGTTACAAATAATTTCCGATAACGGATTAACCATTGGGGCTCATTGTTCACTTAAACTTGAAGAACAAAAAATTGGCGAACTGTACTGTTTGGATGCTTTGCATATATGTTTCTTATACTATATAGAAGCAATATATACAAAGATTTCAACCGTCTACCTGTTCCATTCACTGTTCTACTTGTCGAAATTACAAATAATTTCCGGTAAGGGATTAACAATGGGGATCGTAGTTTACTTAAACTTGAAGAACAAAAAATTGGCGAATTGTACTGTTTGGATGCTTTGCATATATGTTTCCGATACTATATAGAAGCAATATATACAAAGATTTCAACCGTCTACCTGTTCCATTCACTGTTCTACTTGTCGAAAGTTACAAATAATTTCCGTTAAGGGATTAACAATGGGGATCGTAGTTTACTTAAACTTGAAGAACAAAAAATTGGCGAATTGTACTGTTTGGATGCTTTGCATAAATGTTTCTTAGGCTATATAGAAGCAATATATACAATGATTTCAGCAGTCTACCTGTTCCATTCATTGTTCTACTTGTCGAAAGTTACAAATAATTTCCTTTAAATGATTAACAATGGAGCTCGCAGTTCACTTAAACTTGAAGAACAAAAAATTAGCGAATGGTACTGTTTGGATGCTTTGCATATATATTTCGTAGACTATATAGAAGCAATATATACAATGATTTCAACCGTCTAAATGATCCATTCATTGTTCTACTTGTCGAAAGTTACAAATAATTTCCGTTAAGGGATTAACAATGGGGATCGTAGTTTACTTAAACTTGAAGAACAAGAAATTGGCGAATTGTACTGTTAGGATGCTTTGCATATATGTTTCGTAGACTATATAGAAGCAATATATACAATGATTTCAACCGTCTAAATGATCTATTCATTGTTCTACTTGTCGAAATTTACAAATAATTTCCGTTTCATGATAATCAATGGGCCTCGTTGTTCACTTAAACTTGAAGAACAAAAAATTGGCGACTGGTACTGTTTGGATGCTTTGCATATATGTTTCTTAGACTATATAGAAGCAATATATAAAAAGATTTCAACCGTGTACCAGTTCCATTCATTGTTCTACTTGTCGAAAGTTACAAATAATTTCCGTTAAGGGATTAACAATGGGTATCGTAGTTTACTTAAACTTGAAGAACAAAAAATTGGCGAATTGTACTGTTTGGATGCTTTGCATATATGTTTCTTAGACTATAAAGACGCAATATATACAAGGATTTCAACCGTCTACCTGTTCCATTCATTGTTCTACTTGTCGAAAGTTACAAATAATTTCCGTTAAGGGATTAACAATGGGGATCGTAGTTTACTTAAACTTGAAGAACAAAAAATTGGCGTATTGTACTGTTTAGATGCTTCGCATATAGGTTTCTTAGACTATATAGAAGCAACATATACAAAGATTTCAACCGTCTACCTGTTCTATTCATTGTTCATCTTGTCGAAAGTTACAAATAATTTCCGTTTCATGATTATCAATGGGCCTCGTTGTTCACTTAATCTTGAAGAACAAAAAATTGGCGATTGGTACTGTTTGGATGCTTTGCATATATGTTTCTTAGACTATATAGAAGCAATATATACAAAGATTTCAACCATCTACCTGTTCCATTCATTGTTCTACTTGTCGAAAGTTAGAAATAATTTCCGATAACGGATTAACCATTGGGGCTCATTGTTCACTTAAACTTGAAGAACAAAAAATTGGCGAATTGTACTGTTTGAATGCTTTGCATATATGTTTCCGATAATATATAGAAGCAATATATACAAAGATTTCAACCGTCTACCTGTTCCATTCACTGTTCTACTTGTCGAAAGCTACAATTAATTTCCGTTAAAGGATTAACAATGGGGCTCATTGTTCACTTAAACTTGAAGAACAAAAAATTGGCGAACTGTACTGTTTGGATGCTTTGCATATATGTTTCTTATACTATATAGAAGCAATATATACAAAGATTTCAACCGTCTACCTGTTCCATTCACTGTTCTACTTGTCGAAATTACAAATAATTTCCGGTAAGGGATTAACAATGGGGATCGTAGTTTACTTAAACTTGAAGAACAAAAAATTGGCGAATTGTACTGTTTGGATGCTTTGCATATATGTTTCCGATACTATATAGGAGCAATATATACAAAGATTTCAACCGTCTACCTGTTCGATTCATTGTTCTACTTGTCGAAAATTACAAATAATTTCCTTTAAAGGATTAACAATGGGTCTCGTAGTTCACTTAAACTTGAAGAACAAAAAATTGGCGAATGGTACTGTTTGGATGCTTTGCATATATGTTTCTTATACTATATAGAAGCAATATATACAATGATTTCAACCGTCTAAATGATCCATTCATTGTTCTACTTGTCGAAATTTACAAATAATTTCCGTTTCATGATTATCAATGGGCCTCGTTGTTCACTTAAACTTGAAGAACAAAAAATTGGCGACTGGTACTGTTTGGAGGCTTTGCATATATGTTTCTTAGACTATATAGAAGCAATATATACAATGATTTCAACAGTCTACCTGTTCCATTCATTGTTCTACTTGTCGAAATTTACAAATAATTTCCTTTAAAGGATTAACAATGGGGCTCGTAGTTCACTTAAACTTGAAGAACAAAAAATTGGCGAATGGTACTGTTTGGATGCTTTGCATATATGTTTCTTAGACTATATAGAAGCAATATATACAATGATTTCAACAGTCTACCTGTTCCATTCATTGTTCTACTTGTCGAAAGTTACAAATAATTTCCTTTAAAGGATTAACAATGAGGCTCATTGTTCACTTAAACTTGAAGAACAAAAAATTGGCGAATTGTACTGTTTGGATGCTTTGCATATATGTTTCTTATACTGTATAGAAGCAATATATACAATGATTTCAACAGTCTACCTGTTCCATTCATTGTTCTACTTGTCGAAATTTACAAATAATTTCCTTTAAAGGATTAACAATGGGTCTCGTAGTTCACTTAAACTTGAAGAACAAAAAATTGGCGAATGGTACTGTTTGGATGCTTTGCATATATGTTTCGTAGACTATATAGAAGCAATTTATACAATGATTTCAACAGTCTACCTGTTCCATTCATTGTTCTACTTGTCGAAATTTACAAATAATTTCCTTTAAAGGATTAACAATGGGGCTCGTAGTTCACTTAAACTTGAAGAACAAAAAATTGGCGATTGGTACTGTTTGGATGCTTTTGCATATATGTTTCTTATACTATATAGAAGCAACATATACAAAGATTTCAACCGTCTACCTGTTCCATTCATTGTTCTACTTGTCGAAAGTTACAAATAATTTCCGATAACGGATTATCCATTGGGGCTCATTGTTCACTTAAACTTGAAGAACAAAAAATTGGCGAACTGTACTGTTTGGATGCTTTGCATATATGTTTCTTATACTATATAGAAGCAATATATACAAAGATTTCAACCGTCTACCTGTTCCATTCACTGTTCTACTTGTCGAAATTACAAATAATTTCCGGTAAGGGATTAACAATGGGGATCGTAGTTTACTTAAACTTGAAGAACAAAAAATTGGCGAATTGTACTGTTTGGATGCTTTGCATATATGTTTCCGATACTATATAGAAGCAATATATACAAAGATTTCAACCGTCTACCTGTTCCATTCACTGTTCTACTTGTCGAAAGTTACAAATAATTTCCGTTAAGGGATTAACAATGGGGATCGTAGTTTACTTAAACTTGAAGAACAAGAAATTGGCGAATTGTACTGTTAGGATGCTTTGCATATATGTTTCGTAGACTATATAGAAGCAATATATACAATGATTTCAACCGTCTAAATGATCTATTCATTGTTCTACTTGTCGAAATTTACAAATAATTTCCGTTTCATGATAATCAATGGGCCTCGTTGTTCACTTAAACTTGAAGAACAAAAAATTGGCGACTGGTACTGTTTGGATGCTTTGCATATATGTTTCTTAGACTATATAGAAGCAATATATAAAAAGATTTCAACCGTGTACCAGTTCCATTCATTGTTCTACTTGTCGAAAGTTACAAATAATTTCCGTTAAGGGATTAACAATGGGTATCGTAGTTTACTTAAACTTGAAGAACAAAAAATTGGCGAATTGTACTGTTTGGATGCTTTGCATATATGTTTCTTAGACTATAAAGACGCAATATATACAAGGATTTCAACCGTCTACCTGTTCCATTCATTGTTCTACTTGTCGAAAGTTACAAATAATTTCCGTTAAGGGATTAACAATGGGGATCGTAGTTTACTTAAACTTGAAGAACAAAAAATTGGCGTATTGTACTGTTTAGATGCTTCGCATATAGGTTTCTTAGACTATATAGAAGCAACATATACAAAGATTTCAACCGTCTACCTGTTCTATTCATTGTTCATCTTGTCGAAAGTTACAAATAATTTCCGTTTCATGATTATCAATGGGCCTCGTTGTTCACTTAATCTTGAAGAACAAAAAATTGGCGATTGGTACTGTTTGGATGCTTTGCATATATGTTTCTTAGACTATATAGAAGCAATATATACAACGATTTCAACCATCTACCTGTTCCATTCATTGTTCTACTTGTCGAAAGTTAGAAATAATTTCCGATAACGGATTAACCATTGGGGCTCATTGTTCACTTAAACTTGTAGAACAAAAAATTGGCGAATTGTACTGTTTGAATGCTTTGCATATATGTTTCCGATAATATATAGAAGCAATATATACAAAGATTTCAACCGTCTACCTGTTCCATTCACTGTTCTACTTGTCGAAAGCTACAATTAATTTCCGTTAAAGGATTAACAATGGGGCTCGTAGTTCACTTAAACTTGAAGAACAAAAAATTGGCGAATTGTACTGTTTGGATGCTTTGCATATATGTTTCTTATACTATATAGAAGCAATAGATACAAAGATTTCAACCGTCTACCTGTTCCATTCATTGATCTACTTGTCGAAAGTTACAAATAATTTCCGATAAAGGATTAACAATGGGGCTCATTGTTCACTTAGACTTGAAGAACAACAAATTGGCGAATGGTACTGTTTGGATGCTTTGCATAGATGTTTCTTAGACTATTTAGAAGCAATATATAGAAAGATTTCACCCGTCTACCTGTACTATTCATTGTTCTACTCGTAGAAAGTTACAAATAATTTCTATTCCATGATTATCAATGGGGCTCGCTGTTCACTTAATCTTGAAGATCAAAAAATTGGCGATTGTTACTGTTTAGATGCTTTCCATATATGTTTCTTAGATTATATAGAAGCAATATATACAAAGATTTCAACCGTCTACCTGTTCCATTCATTGTTCTACTTGTAGAAAGTTACAAATAATTTCCATTTCATGATTATCAATGGGGCTCGCTGTTCACTTAAACTTGAAGAACAAAAAATTGGCGAATTGTACTGTTTGGATGCTTTGCATATATGTTTCCGATACTATATAGAAGCAATATATACAAAGATTTCAACCGTCTACCTGTTCCATTCACTGTTCTACTTGTCGAAAGTTACAAATAATTACCGTTAAGGGATTAACAATGGGGATCGTAGTTTACTTAAACTTGAAGAACAAGAAATTGGCGAATTGTACTGTTTGGATGATTTACATATATGTTTCTTAGACTATATAGAAGCAATATATACAAATATTTCAACCGTCTACCTGTTCCATTCATTGTTCGACTTGTCGAAAATTACAAATAATTTCCGATAAAGGATTAACCATTGGGGCTCATTGTTCACTGAAACTTGAAGACTAAAAAATTGGCGAATGGTACTGTATGGATGCTTTGCGTACATGTTTCTTAGACTATATGGAAGCAATATATACAAAGATTTCAACCGTCTACGTGTTCCAATCATTGTTCTACTTGTAGAAAGTTACAATTAATTTCCGTTAAAGGATTAACAATGGGGCTCGTAGTTCACTTAAACTTGATGATCAAAAAATTGGCGAATTGTACTGTTTGGATGCTTTGCATATATTTTTCGTAGGCTATATAGAAGCAATATATACAATGATTTCAAACGTCTACGTGTTCCAATCATTGTTCTACTTGTAGAAAGTGAAATTAATTTCCGTTAAAGGATTAACAATGGGGCTCGTAGTTCACTTAAACTTGAAGAACAAAAAATTCGCGAATTGTACTGTTTGGATGCTTTGCATATATGTTTCGTAGACTATATAGAAGCAACATATACAATGATTTCAACCGTCTACATGATCCATTCATTGTTCTACTTGTCGAAATTTACAAATAATTTCCTTTAAAGGATTAACAATGGGGCTCGTAGTTCACTTAAACTTGAAGAACAAAAAATTGGCGAATTGTACTGTTTGGATGCTTTGCATATTAGTATCTTAGACTATATAGAAGCAATATATACATTGATTTCAACCGTCTACATGATCCATTCATTGTTCTACTTGTCGAAATTTACAAATAATTTCCGATAAAGGATTAACCATTGGGGCTCATTGGTCACTTAAACTTGAAGAACAAAAAATTGGCGAATGGTACTGTTTGGATGCTTTGCATATTAGTATCTTAGACTATATAGAAGCAATATATACATTGATTTCAACCGTCTACATGATCCATTCATTGTTCTACTTGTCGAAATTTACAAATAATTTCCGATTAAGGATTAACCATTGGGGCTCATTGTTCACTTAAATTTGAAGAACAAAAAATTGGCGAATTGTACTGTTTGGATGCTTTGCATATATGTTTCTTAGACTATATAGAAGCAATATATACAAAGATTTCAACCGTCTAACTGTTCCATTCATTGTTCTACTTGTCGGAAATTACAAATAATTTCCGATAAAGGATTAACCATTGGGGCTCATTGTTCACTTAAACTTGAAGAACTAAAAATTGGCGAATGGTACTGTTTTGATGCTTTGCGTACATGTTTCTTAGACTATATGGAAGCAATATATACAAAGATTTCAACCGTCTACGTGTTCCAATCATTGTTCTACTTGTCGAAATTTACAAATAATTTCCGTTAAAGGATTAACCATTGGGGCTCATTGTTCACTTAAACTTGAAGAACTAAAAATTGGCGAATGGTACTGTTTGGATGCTTTGCGTACATGTTTCTTAGACTATATGGAAGCAATATATACAAAGATTTCAACCGTCTACGTGTTCCAATCATTGTTCTACTTGTCGAAATTTACAAATAATTTCCTTTAAAGGATTAACAATGGGGCTCGTTGTTCACTTAAACTTGAAGAACAAAAAAGTGGCGAATGGTACTGTTTGGATGCTTTGCATATATGTTTCTTAGACTATATAGAAGCAATATATACATTGATTTCATCCGTCTACCTGTTCCATTCATTGTTCTACTTGTCGCAAGTTACAAATAATTTCCGTTAAAGTATTAACAATGGGGCTCGTAGTTCACTTAAACTTGAAGATCAAATAATTGGCGAATTGTACTGTTTGGATGATTTGCATATATGTTTCTTAGACTTTATAGAAGCAATATATACAAAGATTTCAACCGTCTACCTGTTCCATTCATTGTTCTACTTGTCGAAAGTTACAAATAATTTCCGTTAAGGCATTAACAATGGGGATCGTAGTTTACTTAAACTTGAAGAACAAGAAATTGGCGAATTTTACTGTTGGATGTTTTGCATATATGATCTTAGACTATATAGAAGCAATATATACAAAGATTTCAACCGTCTACCTGTTCCATTCATTGTTCTACTTGTCGAAAGTTACAAATAATTTCCTTTAAAGGATTAACAATTGGGCTCATTTTCACTTAAACTTGAAGAACAAAAAATTGGCGAATTGTACTGTTTGGATGCTTTGCATAAATGTTTCTTAGGCTATATAGAAGCAATATATACAATGATTTCAGCAGTCTACCTGTTCCATTCATTGTTCTACTTGTCGAAAGTTACAAATAATTTCCTTTAAATGATTAACAATGGAGCTCGCAGTTCACTTAAACTTGAAGAACAAAAAATTAGCGAATGGTACTGTTTGGATGCTTTGCACATATGTTTCTTAGACTATATAGAAGCAACATATACAATGATTTCAACCGTCTACCTGTTCCATTCCTTGTTCTACTTGTCGAAAGTTACAAATAATTTCCTTTAAAGGATTAACAATGGGGCTCGTTGTTCACTTAAACTTGAAGAACAATGAATTGGCGACTTGTACTGTTTGGATGCTTTGCATATATGTTTCTTAGGCTATACTGAAGCGATATATACAATGATTTCAACCGTCTACCTGTTCCGTTCATTGTTCTACTTGTTGAAATTTACAAATAATTTGCTTTAAAGGATTAAGAATGGGGCTCGTTGTTTACTTAAACTTGAAGAACAATGAATTGGCGACTGGTACTGTTTGGATGCTTTGCATATATGTTTCTTAGGCTATACTGAAGCAATATATACAATGATTTCAACCGTCTACCTGTTCCATTCATTGTTTTACTTGTCGAAAGTTACAATTAATTTCCGTTAAAGGATTAACAATGGGGATCGTAGTTCACTTAAACTTGAAGAACAAAAAATTGGCGAATGGTACTGTTTGGATGCTTTGCGTACATGTTTCTAAGACTATATTTAAGCAATATATACAAAGATTTCAACCGTCGACGTGTTCCAATCATTGTTCTACTTGTCGAAATTTACAAATAATTTCCTTTAAAGGATTAACAATGGGGCTCGTAGTTCACTTAAACTTGAAGAACAAAAAATTGGCGAATTGTACTGTTTGGATGCTTTGCACATATGTTTCTTAGACTATATAGAAGCAATATATACAATGATTTCAACAGTCTACCTGTTCCATTCATTGTTCTACTTGTCGAAATTTACAACTAATTTCCTTTAAAGGATTAACAATGGGGCTCGTAGTTCACTTAAACTTGAAGAACAAAAAATTGGCGAATTTTCCTGTTTGGATGCTTTGCACATATGTTTCTTAGACTATATAGAAGCAATATATACAATGATTTCAACCGTCTACCTGTTCCATTCCTTGTTCTACTTGTCGAAAGTTACAAATAATTTCCTTTAAAGGATTAACAATGGGGCTCGTTGTTCACTTAAACTTGAAGAACAATGAATTGGCGACTTGTACTGTTTGGATGCTTTGCACATATGTTTCTTAGACTATATAGAAGCAATATATACAATGATTTCAACAGTCTACCTGTTCCATTCATTGTTCTACTTGTCGAAATTTACAACTAATTTCCTTTAAAGGATTAACAATGGGGCTCGTAGTTCACTTAAACTTGAAGAACAAAAAATTGTCAAATGGTACTGTTTGGATTTTTTGCATATATGTTTCTTAGACTATATAGAAGCAATATATAGAAAGATTTCACCCGTCTACCTGCTCCATTCATTGTTCTACTTGTCGAAAGTTACAAATAATTTCCTTTAAAGGATTAACAATGGGGCTCGTTGTTCACTTAAACTTGAAGAAGAATGAATTGGCGACTGTTACTGTTTGGATGCTTTGCATATATGTTTCTTAGGCTATACTGAAGCAATATATACAATGATTTCAACCGTCTACCTGTTCCATTCATTGTTTTACTTGTCGAAAGTTACAAATAATTTCCGTTAAAGGATTAACAATGGGGATCGTAGTTCACTTAAACTTGAAGAACAATAAATTGGCGAATTGTACTGTTTGGATGCTTTGCATATATGTTTCTTAGACTATATAGAAGCAATATATATACAAAGATTTCAACCGTCTACCTGTTCCATTCATTGTTCTGCATGTCGAAAGTTACAAATAATTTCCGTTTCATGATTATCAATGGGGCTCGTTGTTCACTTAAACTTGAAGAACTAAAAATTGGCGAATGGTACTGTTTGGATGCTTTGCATATATGTTTCTTAGACTATGTAGAAGCAATATATATAATGATTTCAACCGTCTACCTGTTCCATTCATTGTTCTGCATGTCGAAAGTTACAAATAATTTCCGTTTCATGATTATCAATGGGGCTCGTTGTTCACTTAAACTTGAAGAACAAAAAATTGGCGAATTTTCCTGTTTGGATGCTTTGCACATATGTTTCTCAGACTATATAGAAGCAATATATACAATGATTTCAACCGTCTACCTGTTCCATTCCTTGTTCTACTTGTCGAAAGTGACAAATAATTTCCTTTAAAGGATTAAGAATGGGGCTCGTTGTTTACTTAAACTTGAAGAACAATGAATTGGCGACTGGTACTGTTTGGATGCTTTGCATATATGTTTCTTAGGCTATACTGAAGCAATATATACAATGATTTCAACCGTCTACCTGTTCCATTCATTGTTTTACTTGTCGAAAGTTACAATTAATTTCCGTTAAAGGATTAACAATGGGGATCGTAGTTCACTTAAACTTGAAGAACAAAAAATTGGCGAATGGTACTGTTTGGATGCTTTGCGTACATGTTTCTTAGACTATATTTAAGCAATATATACAAAGATTTCAACCGTCGACGTGTTCCAATCATTGTTCTACTTGTCGAAATTTACAACTAATTTCCTTTAAAGGATTAACAATGGGGCTCGTAGTTCACTTAAACTTGAAGAACAAAAAATTGGCGCATTTTCCTGTTTGGATGCTTTGCACATATGTTTCTTAGACTATATAGAAGCAATATATACAATGATTTCAACCGTCTACCTGTTCCATTCCTTGTTCTACTTGTCGAAAGTTACAAATAATTTCCTTTAAAGGATTAACAATGGGGCTCGTTGTTCACTTAAACTTGAAGAACAATGAATTGGCGACTTGTACTGTTTGGATGCTTTGCACATATGTTTCTTAGACTATATAGAAGCAATATATACAATGATTTCAACCGTCTACCTGTTCCATTCCTTGTTCTACTTGTCGAAAGTTACAAATAATTTCCTTTAAAGGATTAACAATGGGGCTCGTTGTTCACTTAAACTTGAAGAACAATGAATTGGCGACTTGTACTGTTTGGATGCTTTGCATATATGTTTCTTAGGCTATACTGAAGCAATATATACAAATATTTCAACCGTCTACGTGTGCCAATCATTGTTCTACTCGTCGAAATTTACTAATAATTTCCTTTAAAGGATTAACAATGGGGCTCGTTGTTCACTTAAACTTGAAGAACAATGAATTGGCGACTTGTACTGTTTGGATGCTTTGCATATATGTTTCTTAGACTATATAGATGCAATATATACAAAGATTTCATCCCTCTACCTGTTCCATTCATTGTTCTACTTGTCGAAATTTACAAATAATTTCCTTTAAAGGATTAACAATGGGGCTCGTAGTTCACTTAAACTTGAAGAACAAAAAATTAGCGAATGGTACTATTTGGATGCTTTGCATATATGTTTCTTAGACTATATACAAGCAATATATACAATGATATCCATCGTCAACCTGTTCCATTCATTGTTCTACTTGTAGAAAATTACAATTAATTTCCGTTAAAGGAATAACAATGGGGATCGTAGTTCACTTAAACTTGAAGATCAAAAAATTGGCGAATGTTTCTGTTTAGATGCTTTGCATATAGGTTTCTTAGACTATATAGAAGCTACATATACAAAGATTTCAACCGTCTACCTGTTCTATTCATTGTTCTTCTTGTCGAAAGTTACAAATAATTTCCGTTTCATGATTACCAATTGGGCTCGTTGTTCACTTAAACTTGAAGAACAGAAAATTGGCGAATGGTACTGTTTGGATGCTTTGCATATATGTTTCTTAGACTATATGAAAGCAATATATACAAATATTTCAACCGTCTACGTGTGCCAATCATTGTTCTACTCGTCGAAATTTACTAATAATTTCCTTTAAAGGATTAACAATGGGGCTCATTGTTCACTTAAACTTGAAGAACAAAAAATTGGCGAATTGTACTGTTTGGATGCTTTGCATATATGTTTTTCAGACTATATAGAAGCAATATATACAAAGATTTCAACCGTCTACCTGTTCCATTCATTATTCTACTTGTCGAAAGTTACAAATAATTTCCGATAAAGGATTAACAATGGGGCTCATTGTTCACTTAACCTTGAAGAACAAAAAATTGGCGAATGGTACTGTTTGGATGCTTTGCATATATGTTTCTTAGACTATATGGAAGCAATATATACAAATATTTCAACCGTTTACCTGTTCCATTCATTGTTCTACATGTCGAAAGTTACAAATAATTTCCGTTTCATGATTATCAATGGGGCCCATTGTTCACTTAAACTTGAACAACAAAAAATTGGCGAATGGTACTGTTTGGATGCTTTGCATATATGTTTCTTAGACTATATGGAAGCAATATATACAAATATTTCAACCGTTTACCTGTTCCATTCATTGTTCTACATGTCGAAAGTTACAAATAATTTCCGTTTCATGATTATCAATGGGGCTCGTTGTTCACTTAAACTTGAAGAACAAAAAATTGGCGAATGGTACTGTTTGGATGCTTTGCAGATATGTTTCTTAGACTATATAGAAGCAATATATACAAAGATTTCAACCGTCTACGTGTTCCAATCATTGTTCTACTTGTAGAAAGTTAGAATTAATTTCCGTTAAAGGATTAAAAATGGGGCTCATTGTTCACTTAAACTTGAAGAACAAAAATTGGCGAATGGTACTGTTTGGATGATTTGCATATATGTGTCTTAGACTATACGGAAGCAATATATACAAATATTTCAACCGGCTACCTGTTCCATTCATTGTTCTACTTGTCGCAAGTTACAAATAATTTCCGTTAAAGTACTAACAATGGGGCTCGTAGTTCACTTAAACTTGAAGATCAAATAATTGGCGAATTGTACTGTTTGGACGCTTTGCATATATGTTTCTTAGACTATATAGAAGCAATATATACAAAGATTTCAACCGTCTACCTGTTCCATTCATTATTCTACTTGTCGAAAATTACAAATAATTTCCGATAAAGGATTAACCATTGGGGCTCATTGTTCACTTAAACTTGAAGAACAAAAAATTGGCGAATTGTACAGTTTGGATGCTTTGCGTACAAGTTTCTTAGACTATATGGAAGCAATATATACAAAGATTTCAACCGTCTACGTGTTCCAATCATTGTTCTACTTGTCGAAATTTACAAATAATTTCCTTTAAAGGATTAACAATGGGGCTCGTTGTTCACTTAAACTTGAAGAACAAAAAAATTGCGAATGGTACTGTTTGGATGCTTTGCGTACATGTTTCTTAGACTATATGGAAGCAATATATACAAAGATTTCAACCGTCTACGTGATCCAATCATTGTTCACTTGTCGAAATGTACAAATAATTTCCTTTAAAGGATTAACAACGGGGCTAGTTGTTCTCTTAAACTTGAAGAACAATAAATTGGCGAATTGTACTGTTTGGATGCTTTGCATATATGTTTCTTAGACTATATGGAAGCAATATATACAAAGATTTCAACAGACTACCTGTTCTATTCATTGTTCTACTTGTAGAAACTTATAAATAATTTCCCTTTCATGATTATCAATGGGGCTCGTAGTTCACTTAAACTTGAAGATCAAAAAATTGGCGAATTGTACTGTTTGGATCCTTTGCATATATGTTTCTTAGACTATATAGATGCATTATATAGAAAGATTTCAACCGCCTACCTGTTCCATTCATTGTTCTACTTGTCGAAATTTACAAATAATTTCCTTTAAAGCATTAGCAATAGGGCTCGTTGTTCACTTAAACTTGAAGAACAAAAAATTGGCGAATTGTACTGTTTGGATGCTTTGCATATATGTTTCTTATACTATATAGAAGCAATATATACAAAGATTTCAACCGTCTACATGTTCCATTCACTGTTCTACTTGTCGAAAGTTACAAATAATTTCCGTTAAGGGATTAACAATGGGGATCGTAGTTTACTTAAACTTGAAGAACAAAAAATTGGCGAATTGTACTGTTTGAATGCTTTGCATATATGTTTCTTAGACTATATAGAAGCAATATATAAAATGTTTTCAACCGTCTACCTATTCCATTCATTGTTCTACATGCCGAAATTTACAAATAATTTCCTTTAAATGATTAACAATGGGGCTCGTAGTTCACTTAAACTTGAAGAGCAAAAAATTGGCGAATTGTACTGTTTGGATACTTTGCATATATGTTTCTTAGACTATTTAGAAGCAATATAAAGAAAGATTTCACCCGTCTACCTGTACTATTCATTGTTCTACTTTTAGAAAGTTACAAATAATTTCCGATAAAGGATTAACAATGGGGCTCATTGTTCACTTAACCTTGAAGAACAAAAAATTGGCGAATGGTACTGTTTGGATGCTTTGCATATATGTTTCTTAGACTATATGGAAGCAATATATACAAATATTTCAACCGTTTACCTGTTCCATTCATTGTTCTACATGTCGAAAGTTACAAATAATTTCCGTTTCATGATTATCAATGGGGCTCGTTGTTCACTTAAACTTGAAGAACAAAAAATTGGCGAATGGTACTGTTTGGATGCTTTGCAGATATGTTTCTTAGACTATATAGAAGCAATATATACAAAGATTTCAACCGTCTACGTGTTCCAATCATTGTTCTACTTGTCGAAATTTACAAATAATTTCCTTTAAAGGATTAACAATGGGGCTCATTGTTCACTTAAACTTGAAGAACAAAAAATTGGCGAATTGTACTGTTTGGATGCTTTGCGTACATGTTTCTTAGAATATATGGAAGCAATATATACAAAGATTTCAACCGTCTACGTGTTCCAATCATTGTTCTACTTGTCGAAATTTACAAATAATTTCCTTTAAAGGATTAACAATGGTGCTCGTTGTTCACTTAAACTTGAAGAACAAAAAAATTGCGAAGGTACTGTTTGGATGCTTTGCGTACATGTTTCTTAGACTATATGGAAGCAATATATACAAAGATTTCAACCGTCTACGTGTTCCAATCATTGTTCACTTGTCGAAATGTACAAATAATTTCCTTTAAAGCATTAACAATAGGGCTCGTTGTTCACTTAAAAATGAAGAACAATAAACGGCGAATTGTACTGTTTGGATGCTTTGCATATATGTTTCTTAGACTATATGGAAGCAATATATACAAAGATTTCACCCGTCTACGTGTTCCAATCATTGTTCTACTTGTAGAAAGTTACAATTAATTTCCCTTAAAAGATTAACAATGGGGCTCGTAGTTCACTTAAACTTGAAGAACAAAAAATTGGCGAATTGTACTGTTTGGATGCTTTGCATATATGTTTCATATACTATATAGAAGCAATATATTCAAAGATTTCAACCGTCTACCTGTTCCATTCACTGTTCTACTTGTCGAAAGTTACAAATAATTTCCGTTAAGGGATTAACAATGGGGATCGTAGTTTACTTAAACTTGAAGAACAAAAAATTGGCGAATTGTACTGTTTGGATGCTTTGCATATATGTTTCTTAGACTATATAGAAGCAATATATACAATGTTTTCAACCGTCTACCTATTCCATTCATTGTTCTACTTGCCGAAATTTACAAATAATTTCCTTTAAATGATTAACAATGGGGCTCGTAGTTCACTTAAACTTGAAGAGCAAAAAATTGGCGAATTGTACTGTTTGGATACTTTGCATATATGTTTCTTAGACTATTTAGAAGCAATATAAAGAAAGATTTCACCCGTCTACCTGTACTATTCATTGTTCTACTTTTAGAAAGTTACAAATAATTTCCATTTCATGATTATCAATGGGGCTCGCTGTTCACTTAAACTTGAAGATCAAAAAATTGGCGATTGTTACTGTTTAGATGCTTTGCATATATGTTTCTTAGATTATATAGAAGCAATATATACAAAGATTTCAACCGTCTACCTATTCCATTCATTGTTCTACTTGTCGAAATTTACAAATAATTTCCGATAACGGATTGACCATTGGGGCTCATTGTTCACTTAAACTTGAAGAACAAAAAATTGGCGAATTCTACTGTTTGGATGCTTTGCATATATGTTTCTTAGACTATATAGAAGCAATATATACAATGATTTCAACCGTCTACGTGTTCCAATCATTGTTCTACTTGTCGAAATTTACAAATAATTTCCTTTAACGGATTAACAATGGGGCTCGTTGTTCTCTTAAACTTGAAGAACAATAAATGGCGAATTGTACTGTTTGGATGCTTTGCATATATGTTTCTTAGACTATATGGAAGCAAAATATACAAAGATTTCACCCGTCTACGTGTTCCAATCATTGTTCTACTTGTAGAAAGTTACAATTAATTTCCATGAAAAGATTAACAATGGGGCTCGTAGTTCACTTAAACTTGAAGAACAATAAATTGGCGAATTGTACTGTTTGGATGCTTTGCATATATGTTTCTTAGACTATATAGAAGCAATATATACAAAGATTTCAACCGTCTACCTGTTCCATACATTGTTCTACTTGTCGAAAGTTACAAATAATTTCCGATAAAGGATTATCAATGGGGCTCGCTGTTCACTTAAACTTGAAGATCAAAAAATTGGCGAATGTTACTGTTTAGATGCTTTGCATATAGGTTTGTTAGACTATATAGAAGCAACATATACAAATATTTCAAGCGTCTACCGGTTCTATTCATTGTTCTACTTGTAGAAAGTTACAAATAATTTCCGTTTCATGATTATCAATGGGGCTCGTTGTTCGCTTAAACTTGAAGAACAAAAAATTGGCGAATTGTACTGTTTGGATGCTTTGCATATATGTTTCTTAGACTATATAGAAGCAATATATACAATGTTTTCAACCGTCTACCTATTCCATTCATTGTTCTACTTGCCGAAATTTACAAATAATTTCCTTTAAATGATTAACAATGGGGCTCGTAGTTCACTTAAACTTGAAAAGCAAAAAATTGGCGAATTGTACTGTTTGGATACTTTGCATATATGTTTCTTAGACTATTTAGAAGCAATATAAAGAAAGATTTCACCCGTCTACCTGTACTATTCATTGTTCTACTTTTAGAAAGTTACAAATAATTTCCATTTCATGATTATCAATGGGGCTCGCTGTTCACTTAAACTTGAAGATCAAAAAATTGGCGATTGTTACTGTTTAGATGCTTTGCATATATGTTTCTTAGATTATATAGAAGCAATATATACAAAGATTTCAAAAGTCTACCTGTTCCATTCATTGTTCTACTTGTCGAAAGTTACAAATAATTTCCGATAACGGATTGACCATTGGGGCTCATTGTTCACTTAAACTTGAAGAACAAAAAATTGGCGAATTCTACTGTTTGCATGCTTTGCATATATGTTTCTTAGACTATATAGAAGCAATATATACAAAGATTTCAACCGGCTACGTGTTCCAATCATTGTTCACTTGCCGAAATGTACAAATAATTTCCTTTAAAGGATTAACAATGGTGCTCGTAGTTCACTTAAACTTGAAGAACAAAAAATTGGCGAATTGTACTGTTTGGATGCTTTGCATATATGTTTCTTAGACTATTTAGGAACAATATATACAAAGATTCAACCGTGTACCTGTTCCATTCATTGTTCTACTTGTCGAAATTTACAAATAATTTCCTTTAAAGGATTAACAATGGGGCTCGTAGTTCACTTAAACTTGAAGAACAAAAAATTGGCGAATGGTACTGTTTGGATGCTTTGCATATATGTTTCTTAGATTATATAGACGCAATATATACAAGGATTTCAACCGTCTACGTGTTCCAATCATTGTTCACTTGTCGAAATGTACAAATAATTTCCTTTAAAGGATTAACAACGGGGCTAGTTGTTCTCTTAAACTTGAAGAACAATAAATTGGCGAATTGTACTGTTTGGATGCTTTGCATATATGTTTCTTAGACTATATGGAAGCAATATATACAAAGATTTCAACAGACTACCTGTTCTATTCATTGTTCTACTTGTAGAAACTTATAAATAATTTCCCTTTCATGATTATCAATGGGGCTCGTAGTTCACTTAAACTTGAAGATCAAAAAATTGGCGAATTGTACTGTTTGGATCCTTTGCATATATGTTTCTTAGACTATATAGAAGCATTATATAGAAAGATTTCACCCGTCTACGTGTTCCAATCATTGTTCTACTTGTAGAAAGTTACAATTAATTTCCGTTAAAAGATTAACAATGGGGCTCGTAGTTCACTTAAACTTGAAGAACAAAAAATTGGCGAATTGTACTGTTTGGATGCTTTGCATATCTGTTTCTTAGACTACATAGAAGCAATATATACAAAGATTTCAACCGTCTGGGTGTTCCAATCATTGTTCTACTTGTAGAAAGTTACAAATAATTTCCGATAAAGGATTAACAATGGGGCACATTGTTCACTTAAACTTGAAGAACAAAAAATTGGCGAATTGTACTGTTTGGATGCTTTGCATATCTGTTTCTTAGACTATTTAGAAGCAATATATAGAAAGATTTCACCCGTCTATCTGTACTATTCATTGTTCTACTTGTCGAAAGTTACAAATAATTTCCGATAAAGGATTAACAATGGGGCTCATTGTTCACTTAAACTTGAAGAACAAAAAATTGGCGAATGGTACTGTTTGGAAGCTTTGCGCACATGTTTCTTAGACTATATGGAAGCAATATATACAAAGATTTCAACCGTCTACGTCTTCCAATCATTGTTCTACTTGTCGAAATTTACAAATAATTTCCTTTAAAGGATTAACAATGGGGCTCGTTGTTCACTTAAACTTGAAGAACAAAAAATTGGCGAATTGTCCTGTTTGGATGCTTTGAATATATGTTTCTTATACTATATGGAAGCAATATATACAAAGATTTCAACCGTCCACGTGTTCCAATCATTGTTCTACTTGTCGAAATTTACAAATAATTTCCGATAAAGGATTATCAATGGGGCTCATTGTTCACTTAAGCTTGAAGAACAAAAAATTGGCGAATGGTACTGTTTGGATGCTTTGCATATATGTTTCTTAGACTATACGGAAGCAATATATACAAATATTTCAACCGTCTACCTGTGCCATTCATTGATCTACATGTCGAAAGTTAGAAATAATTTCCGATAAAGGATTAACAATCGGGCTCATTGTTCACTTAACCTTGATGAACAAAAAATTGGCGAATGGTACTGTTTGGATGCTTTGCATATATGTTTCTTAGACTATACGGAAGCAATATATACAAATATTTCAACCGTCTACCTGTTCCATTCATTGTTCTACTTGTCGAAAGTTACAAATAATTTCCGTTTCATAATTATCAATGGGGCTCGTTGTTCACTTAAACTTGAAGAACAAAAAATTGGCGAATGGTACTGTTTGGATGCTTTGCATATATGTTTCTGAGTCTATATAGAAGCAATATATACAAAGATTTCAACCGTCTACCTGTTCCATTCATTGTTCTACTTATCGAAAATTACAAATAATTTCCGATAAAGGATTAACCAGTGGGGCTCATTGTTCACTTAAACTTGAAGAACAAAAAATTGGCGAATGGTACTGTTTGGATGCTTTGCGTACATGTTTCTTAGGCTATATGGAAGCAATATATACAAAGATTTCAACCGTCTACGTGTTCCAATCATTGTTCTACTTGTCGAAAATTACAAATAATTTCCGATAAAGGATTAACCATTGGAGCTCATTGTTCACTTAAACTTGAAGAACAAAAAATTGGCGAATGGTACTGTTTGGATGCTTTGCGTACATGTTTCTTAGACTATATGGAAGCAATATATACAAAGATTTCAACCGTCTACGTGTTCCATTCATTGTTCTACTTGTCGAATGTTAGAAATAATTTCCGATAAAGGATTAACAATCGGGCTCATTGTTCACTTAACCTTGAAGTACAAAAAATTGGCGAATGGTACTTTTTGGATGCTTTGCATATATGTTTCTTAGACTATACGGAAGCAATATATACAAATATTTCAACCGTCTACCTGTTCCATTCATTGTTCTACTTGTCGAAAGTTACAAATAATTTCTGATAAAGGATTAACCATTGGGGCTCATTGTTCACTTAAACTTGAAGAACAAAAAATTGGCGAATTGTACTGTTTGGATGCTTTGTTATATAAGTTTCTTAGACTATATAGAAGCAATATATTCAAAGATTTCAACCGTCTACCTGTTCCATTCATTGTTCTACTTGTCGGAAGTTACAAATAATTTCCGATAAAGGATTAACAATCGGGCTCATTGTTCACTTAACCTTGAAGAACAAAAAATTGGCGAATGGTAGTGTTTGGATGCTTTGCATATATGTTTCTTAGACTATACGGAAGCAATATATACAAATATTTCAACCGTCTACCTGTTCCATTCATTGTTCTACTTGTCGAAAGTTACAAATAATTTCCGATAAAGGATTAACCATTGAGGCTCATTGTTCACTTAAACTTGAAGAACAAAAAATTGGCGAATTGTACTGTTTGGATGCTTTGCATATATGTTTCATAGACTATATAGAAGCAATATATAAAAAGATTTCAATCGTCTACCTGTTCCATTCATTGTTCTACTTGTCGAAAGTTACAAATAATTTCCGATAAAGGAGTAACCATTGGGGCTCATTGTTCACTTAAACTTGAAGAACAAAAAATTGGCGAATGGTACTGTTTGGATGCTTTGCATATATGTTTCTAAGACTATATAGAAGCAATATATACAATGATTTCAACCGTCTACGTGTCCCAATCATTGTTCTACTTGTAGAAAGTTACAATTAATTTCCGTTAAAGGATTAACAATGGGGCTCATTGTTCACTTAAACTTGAAGAACAAAAAATTGGCGAATGGTACTGTTTGGATGCTTTGCACATATGTTTCTAAGACTATATAGAAGCAATATATACAAAGATTTCAACCGTCTACGTGTCCCAATCATTGTTCTACTTGTAGAAAGTTACAATTAATTTCCGTCAAAGGATTAACAATGGGGCTCATTGTTCACTTAAACTTGAAGAACAAAAAATTGGCGAATGGTACTGTTTGGATGCTTTGCATATATGTTTCTAAGACTATATAGAAGCAATATATACAATGATTTCAACCGTCTACGTGTTCCAATCATTGTTCTACTTGTCGAAAATTACAAATAATTTCCGATAAAGGATTAACCATTGGGGCTCATTGTTCACTTAAACTTGAAGAACAAAAAATTGGCGAATGGTACTGTTTGGATGCTTTGCGTACATGTTTCTTAGACTATATGGAAGCAACATATACAAAGATTTCAACCGTCTACGTGTTCCAATCATTGTTCTACTTGTCGAAATTTACAAATAATTTCCGATAAAGTATTAACAATCGGGCTCATTGTTCACTTAACCTTAAAGAACAAAAAATTGGCGAATGGTGCTGTTTGGATGCTTTGCATATATGTTTCTTAGACTATACGGAAGCAATATATACAAAGATTTCAACCGTCTACGTGTTCCAATCATTGTTCTACTTGTCGAAATTACAAATAATTTCCTTTAAAGGATTAACAATGGGGCTCATTGTTCACTTAAACTTGAAGAACAAAAAATTGGCGAATTGTACTGCTTGGATGCTTTGCATATATGTTTCTTTGACTATATAGAAGCAATATATACAATGATTTCAACCGTCTACCTATTCCATTCATTGTTCTACTAGCCGAAATTTACAAATAATTTCCTTTAAAGGAATAACAATGGGGCTCATTGTTCACTAAACTTGAAGAACAAAAAATTGTCGAATTGTACTGATTGGATGCTTTGCATATATGTTTCTTAGACTATATAGAAGCAATATATACAATGATTTCAACCGTCTACCAGTTCCATTCATTGTTCTACTTGTCGAAATTTACAAATAATTTCCTTTAAAGGATTAACCGTTGGGGCTCATTGTTCACTTAAACTTGAAGAACAAAGAATTGGCGAATGGTACTGTTTGGATGCTTTGCATATATGTTTCTCAGACTATATAGAAGCAATATATACATTGATTTCAACCGTCTACCTGTTCCATTCATTGTTCTACTTGTCGCAAGATACAAATAATTTCCGTTAAAGTATTAACAATGGGGCTCGTAGATCACTTAAACTTGAAGATCAAATAATTGGCGAATTGTACTGTTTGGATGATTTGCAGATATGGTTCTTAGACTATATAGAAGCAATATATACAATGATTTCAACCGTCTACCTGTTCCATTCATTGTTCTACTTGTCGAAAGTTACAAATAATTTCCGATAAGTGATTAACCATTGGGGCTCATTTTTCACTTAAACTTGAAGAACAAAAAATTGGCGAATTGTACTGTTTGGATGCTTTGCATATATTTTTCTTAGACTATATGGAAGCAATATATACAAAGATTTCAACCGTCTACGTGTTCCAATCATTGTTCTACTTATCGATATTTACAAATAATTTCCTTTAAAGGATTAACTGTTGGGGCTCATTGTTCACTTAAACTTGAAGAACAAAAAATTGGCGAATGGTACTGTTTGGATGCTTTGCACATATCTTTCTTAGACCATATAGATACAATATATACAAAGATTTCAACCGTCTACGTGTTCCAATCATTGTTCTACTTGTAGAAAGTTAGAATTAATTTCCGTTAAAGGATTAAAAATGGGGCTCATTGTTCACTTAAACTTGAAGAATAAAAATTGGCGAATGGTACTGTTTGGATGATTTGCATTTATGTTTCTTAGACTATACGGAAGCAATATATACAAATATTTCAACCGTCTACCTGTTCCATTCATTGTTCTACTTGTCGAAAGTTACAAATAATTCCCGATAAAGGATTAATTATTGGGGCTCATTGTTCACTTAAACTTGAAGAACAAAAATTTGGCGAATTGTACTGTGTGGATACTTTGCATATATGTTTCTTAGACTATTTAGAAGCAATATATAGAAAGATTTCACCCGTCTACCTGTACTATTCATTGTTCTACTTGTAGAAAGTCACAAATAATTTCCATTTCATGATTATCAATTGGGCTCGCTGTTCACTTAAACTTGAAGATCAAAAAATTGGCGATTGTTACTGTTTAGATGCTTTGCATATAGGTTTCTTAGACTATATAGAAGCAACATATACAAAGATTTCAACCGTCTACCTGTTCCATTCATTGTTTTACTTGTCGAAAGTTAGAAATAATTTCCGTTAAAGGAATAACATTGGGGATCGTAGTTCACTTAAACTTGAAGAACAATAAATTGGCGAATTGTACTGTTTGGATGCTTTGCACATATGTTTCTTTGACTATATAGAAGCAATATATACTATGATATCCATCGTCAACCTGTTCCATTCATTGTTCTACTTGTAGAAAATTACAAATAATTTCCGTTTCATGATTACCAATGGGGCTCGTAGTTCACTTAAACTTGAAGAACAAAAAATTGTCCAATGGTACTGTTTGGATGCTTTGCATATATGTTTCTTAGACTATATAGAAGCAATATATACTATGATATCCATCGTCAACCTGTTCCATTCATTGTTCTACTTGTAGAAAATTACAAATAATTTCCGTTTCATGATTACCAATGGGGCTCGTAGTTCACTTAAACTTGAAGAACAAAAAATTGTCCAATGGTACTGTTTGGATGCTTTGCATATATGTTTCTTAGACTATATAGAAGCAATATATACAAAGATTTCAACCGTCTACGTGTTCCAATCATTGTTCTACTTGTAGAAAGTTACAATTAATTTCCGTTAAAGGATTAACAATGGGGCTCATTGTTCACTTAAACTTGAAGAACAAGAAATTGGCGAATGGTACTGTTTGGATGCTTTGCGTACATGTTTCTTAGACTATATGGAAGCAATATATACAAAGATTTCAACCGTCTGTGTGTTCCAATCATTGTTCTACTTGTAGAAAGTTAGAATTAATTTCCGTTAAAGGATTAACAATGGGGCTCGTAGTTCACTTAAACTTGAAGAACAAAAAATTGGCGAATTGTACTGTTTGGATGCTTTGCATATATGTTTCGTAGGCTACATAGAAGCAATATATACAATCATTTCAACTGTCTACATGATCCATTCATTGTTCTACTTGTCGAAATTTACAAATAATTTCCGTTAAAGTATTAACAATGGGGCTCGTAGTTCACTTAAACTTGAAGATCAAATAATTGGCGAATAGTACTGTTTGGATGATTTGCATATACGTTTCTTATACTATATAGAAGCAATATATACAAAGATTTCAACCGTCTACCTGTCCCATTCAATGTTCTACTTGTCGAAAGTTACAAATAATTTCCGATAAAGGATTAACAATGGGGCTCATTGTTCACTTAAACTTGAAGAACAAAAAATTGGCGAATGGTACTGTTTGGATGCTTTGCATATATGTTTCTTAGACTATATGGAAGGAATATATACAAAGATTTCAACCGTCTGTGTGTTCCAATCATTGTTCTACTTGTAGAAAGTTAGAATTAATTTCCGTTAAAGGATTAACAATGGGGCTCGTAGTTCACTTAAACTTGAAGAACAAAAAATTGGCGAATTGTACTGTTTGGATGCTTTGCATATATGTTTCGTAGGCTACATAGAAGCAATATATACAATCATTTCAACTGTCTACATGATCCATTCATTGTTCTACTTGTCGAAATTTACAAATAATTTCCGTTAAAGTATTAACAATGGGGCTCGTAGTTCACTTAAACTTGAAGATCAAATAATTGGCGAATAGTACTGTTTGGATGATTTGCATATATGTTTCTTTGACTATATACAAGCAATATATACAATGATTTCAACCGTCTACCTGTTCCATTCATTGTTCTACTTGTCGAAAGTTACAAATAATTTCCGTTAAGGGATTAACAATCGGGATCGTAGTTTACTTAAACTTGAAGAACAAGAAATTGGCGAATTGTACTGTTTGGATGCTTTGCGTACATGTTTCTTAGACTATATGGGAGCAATATATACAAAGATTTCAACAGTCTACGTGTTCCAATCATTGTTCTACTTGTCGAAATTTACAAATAATTTCCTTTAAAGGATTAACAATGGAGCTCGTTGTTCACTTAAACCCGAAGAACAAAAAAGTGGCGAATGGTACTGTTTGGATGCTTTGCATACATGTTTCTTAGACTATATAGAAGCAATATATAAAAAAATTTCAACCGTCTACCAGTTCCATTCATTGTTCTACTTGTCGAAAGTTACAAATAATTTCCGATAAAGGATTAACAATGGGGCTCATTGTTCACTTAAACTTGAAGGACAAAAAATTGGCGAATGGTACTGTTTGGATGCTTTGCATATATGTTTCTTATACTATATAGAAGCAATATATACAAAGATTTCAACCGTCTACCTGTCCCATTCATTGTTCTACTTGTCGAAAGTTACAAATATTTTCCGGTAAATGATTAACAATGGGGCTCATTGTTCACTTAAACTTGAAGAACAAAAAATTGGCGAATGGTACTGTTTGGATGCTTTGCATATATGTTTCTTAGACTATATAGAAGCAATATATACATTGATTTCAACCGTCTACCTGTTCCACTCATTGTTCTAGTTGTCGCAAGTTACAAATAATTTCCGTTAAAGTGTTAACAATGGGGCTCGTAGTTCACTTAAACTTGAAGATGAAATAATTGGCGAATTGTACTGTTTGGATGCTTTGCATATATGTTTCTTAGACTATATAGAAGCAATATATACAATGATTTCAACAGTCTACCTGTTCCATTCATTGTTCTACTTGTCGAAATTTACAACTAATTTCCTTTAAAGGATTAACAATGGGGCTCGTAGTTCACTTAAACTTGAAGAACAAAAAATTGTCAAATGGTACTGTTTGGATTTTTTGCATATATGTTTCTTAGACTATATAGAAGCAATATATAGAAAGATTTCACCCGTCTACCTGCTCCATTCATTGTTCTACTTGTCGAAAGTTACAAATAATTTCCTTTAAAGGATTAACAATGGGGCTCGTTGTTCACTTAAACTTGAAGAAGAATGAATTGGCGACTGTTACTGTTTGGATGCTTTGCATATATGTTTCTTAGGCTATACTGAAGCAATATATACAATGATTTCAACCGTCTACCTGTTCCATTCATTGTTTTACTTGTCGAAAGTTACAAATAATTTCAGTTAAAGGATTAACAATGGGGATCGTAGTTCACTTAAACTTGAAGAACAATAAATTGGCGAATTGTATTGTTTGGATGCTTTGCATATATGTTTCTTAGACTATATAGAAGCAATATATATACAAAGATTTCAACCGTCTACCTGTTCCATTCATTGTTCTGCATGTCGAAAGTTACAAATAATTTCCGTTTCATGATTATCAATGGGGCTCGTTGTTCACTTAAACTTGAAGAACTAAAAATTGGCGAATGGTACTGTTTGGATGCTTTGCATATATGTTTCTTAGACTATGTAGAAGCAATATATATAATGATTTCAACCGTCTACCTGTTCCATTCATTGTTCTGCATGTCCAAAGTTACAAATAATTTCCGTTTCATGATTATCAATGGGGCTCGTTGTTCACTTAAACTTGAAGAACAAAAAATTGGCGAATTTTCCTGTTTGGATGCTTTGCACATATGTTTCTCAGACTATATAGAAGCAATATATACAATGATTTCAACCGTCTACCTGTTCCATTCCTTGTTCTACTTGTCGAAAGTGACAAATAATTTCCTTTAAAGGATTAAGAATGGGGCTCGTTGTTTACTTAAACTTGAAGAACAATGAATTGGCGACTGGTACTGTTTGGATGCTTTGCATATATGTTTCTTAGGCTATACTGAAGCAATATATACAATGATTTCAACCGTCTACCTGTTCCATTCATTGTTTTACTTGTCGAAAGTTACAATTAATTTCCGTTAAAGGATTAACAATGGGGATCGTAGTTCACTTAAACTTGAAGAACAAAAAATTGGCGAATGGTACTGTTTGGATGCTTTGCGTACATGTTTCTTAGACTATATTTAAGCAATATATACAAAGATTTCAACCGTCGACGTGTTCCAATCATTGTTCTACTTGTCGAAATTTACAAATAATTTCCTTTAAAGGATTAACAATGGGGCTCGTAGTTCACTTAAACTTGAAGAACAAAAAATTGGCGAATTGTACTGTTTGGATGCTTTGCACATATGTTTCTTAGACTATATAGAAGCAATATATACAATGATTTCAACAGTCTACCTGTTCCATTCATTGTTCTACTTGTCGAAATTTACAACTAATTTCCTTTAAAGGATTAACAATGGGGCTCGTAGTTCACTTAAACTTGAAGAACAAAAAATTGGCGAATTTTCCTGTTTGGATGCTTTGCACATATGTTTCTTAGACTATATAGAAGCAATATATACAATGATTTCAACCGTCTACCTGTTCCATTCCTTGTTCTACTTGTCGAAAGTTACAAATAATTTCCTTTAAAGGATTAACAATGGGGCTCGTTGTTCACTTAAACCTGAAGAACAATGAATTGGCGACTTGTACTGTTTGGATGCTTTGCACATATGTTTCTTAGACTATATAGAAGCAATATATACAATTATTTCAACCGACTACCTGTTCCATTCCTTGTTCTACTTGTCGAAAGTTACAAATAATTTCCTTTAAAGGATTAACAATGGGGCTCGTTGTTCACTTAAACTTGAAGAACAATGAATTGGCGACTTGTACTGTTTGGATGCTTTGCATATATGTTTCTTAGGCTATACTGAAGCAATATATACAAATATTTCAACCGTCTACGTGTGCCAATCATTGTTCTACTCGTCGAAATTTACTAATAATTTCCTTTAAAGGATTAACAATGGGGCTCGTTGTTCACTTAAACTTGAAGAACAATGAATTGGCGACTTGTACTGTTTGGATGCTTTGCATATATGTTTCTTAGACTATATAGATGCAATATATACAAAGATTTCATCCCTCTACCTGTTCCATTCATTGTTCTACTTGTCGAAATTTACAAATAATTTCCTTTAAAGGATTAACAATGGGGCTCGTAGTTCACTTAAACTTGAAGAACAAAAAATTAGCGAATGGTACTATTTGGATGCTTTGCATATATGTTTCTTAGACTATATACAAGCAATATATACAATGATATCCATCGTCAACCTGTTCCATTCATTGTTCTACTTGTAGAAAATTACAATTAATTTCCGTTAAAGGAATAACAATGGGGATCGTAGTTCACTTAAACTTGAAGATCAAAAAATTGGCGAATGTTTCTGTTTAGATGCTTTGCATATAGGTTTCTTAGACTATATAGAAGCTACATATACAAAGATTTCAACCGTCTACCTGTTCTATTCATTGTTCTTCTTGTCGAAAGTTACAAATAATTTCCGTTTCATGATTACCAATTGGGCTCGTTGTTCACTTAAACTTGAAGAACAAAAAATTGGCGAATGGTACTGTTTGGATGCTTTGCATATATGTTTCTTAGACTATATGAAAGCAATATATACAAATATTTCAACCGTCTACGTGTGCCAATCATTGTTCTACTCGTCGAAATTTACTAATAATTTCCTTTAAAGGATTAACAATGGGGCTCATTGTTCACTTAAACTTGAAGAACAAAAAATTGGCGAATTGTACTGTTTGGATGCTTTGCATATATGTTTTTCAGACTATATAGAAGCAATATATACAAAGATTTCAACCGTCTACCTATTCCATTCATTGTTCTACATGCCGAAATTTACAAATAATTTCCTTTAAATGATTAACAATGGGGCTCGTAGTTCACTTAAACTTGAAGAGCAAAAAATTGGCGAATTGTACTGTTTGGATACTTTGCATATATGTTTCTTAGACTATTTAGAAGCAATATAAAGAAAGATTTCACCCGTCTAACTGTACTATTCATTGTTCTACTTTTAGAAAGTTACAAATAATTTCCGATAAAGGATTAACAATGGGGCTCATTGTTCACTTAACCTTGAAGAACAAAAAATTGGCGAATGGTACTGTTTGGATGCTTTGCATATATGTTTCTTAGACTATATGGAAGCAATATATACAAATATTTCAACCGTTTACCTGTTCCATTCATTGTTCTACATGTCGAAAGTTACAAATAATTTCCGTTTCATGATTATCAATGGGGCCCATTGTTCACTTAAACTTGAACAACAAAAAATTGGCGAATGGTACTGTTTGGATGCTTTGCATATATGTTTCTTAGACTATATGGAAGCAATATATACAAATATTTCAACCGTTTACCTGTTCCATTCATTGTTCTACATGTCGAAAGTTACAAATAATTTCCGTTTCATGATTATCAATGGGGCTCGTTGTTCACTTAAACTTGAAGAACAAAAAATTGGCGAATGGTACTGTTTGGATGCTTTGCAGATATGTTTCTTAGACTATATAGAAGCAATATATACAAAGATTTCAACCGTCTACGTGTTCCAATCATTGTTCTACTTGTCGAAATTTACAAATAATTTCCTTTAAAGGATTAACAATGGGGCTCATTGTTCACTTAAACTTGAAGAACAAAAAATTGGCGAATTGTACTGTTTGGATGCTTTGCGTACATGTTTCTTAGAATATATGGAAGCAATATATACAAAGATTTCAACCGTCTACGTGTTCCAATCATTGTTCTACTTGTCGAAATTTACAAATAATTTCCTTTAAAGGATTAACAATGGTGCTCGTTGTTCACTTAAACTTGAAGAACAAAAAAATTGCGAATGGTACTGTTTGGATGCTTTGCGTACATGTTTCTTAGACTATATGGAAGCAATATATACAAAGATTTCAACCGTCTACGTGTTCCAATCATTGTTCACTTGTCGAAATGTACAAATAATTTCCTTTAAAGCATTAACAATAGGGCTCGTTGTTCACTTAAAAATGAAGAACAATAAATGGCGAATTGTACTGTTTGGATGCTTTGCATATATGTTTCTTAGACTATATGGAAGCAATATATACAAAGATTTCACCCGTCTACGTGTTCCAATCATTGTTCTACTTGTAGAAAGTTACAATTAATTTCCCTTAAAAGATTAACAATGGGGCTCGTAGTTCACTTAAACTTGAAGAACAAAAAATTGGCGAATTGTACTGTTTGGATGCTTTGCATATATGTTTCATATACTATATAGAAGCAATATATTCAAAGATTTCAACCGTCTACCTGTTCCATTCACTGTTCTACTTGTCGAAAGTTACAAATAATTTCCGTTAAGGGATTAACAATGGGGATCGTAGTTTACTTAAACTTGAAGAACAAAAAATTGGCGAATTGTACTGTTTGGATGCTTTGCATATATGTTTCTTAGACTATATAGAAGCAATATATACAATGTTTTCAACCGTCTACCTATTCCATTCATTGTTCTACTTGCCGAAATTTACAAATAATTTCCTTTAAAGGATTAACAATGGGGCTCGTAGTTCACTTAAACTTGAAGAACAAAAAATTGGCGAATGGTACTGTTTGGATGCTTTGAATATATGTTTCTTAGATTATATAGAAGCAATATATACAAAGATTTCAACCGTCTACCTGTTCCACTCATTGTTCTACTTGTCGCAAGTTACAAATAATTTCCGTTAAAGTATTAACAATGGGGCTCGTAGTTCACTTAAACTTGAAGAACAAAAAATTGGCGAATGGTACTGTTTGGATGCTTTGCATATATGTTTCTTAGACTATATAGAAGCAATATATACAATGATTTCAACCGTCTACCTGTTCCATTCATTGTTCTACTTGTCGAAAGTTACAAATAATTTCCGATAACGGATTGACCATTTGGGCTCATTGTTCACTTAAACTTGAAGAACAAAAAATTGGCGAATTGTACTGTTTGGATGCTTTGCATATATGTTTCTTATACTATATAGAAGCAATATATACAAAGATTTCAACCGTCTACCTGTTCCATTCACTGTTCTACTTGTCGAAAGTTACAAATAATTTCCGTTAAGGGATTAACAATGGGGATCGTAGTTTACTTAAACTTGAAGAACAAAAAATTGGCGAATTGTACTGTTTGGATGCTTTGCATATATGTTTCTTAGACTATATAGAAGCAATATATACAATGTTTTCAACCGTCTACCTATTCCATTCATTGTTCTACTTGCCGAAATTTACAAATAATTTCCTTTAAATGATTAACAATGGGGCTCGTAGTTCACTTAAACTTGAAAAGCAAAAAATTGGCGAATTGTACTGTTTGGATACTTTGCATATATGTTTCTTAGACTATTTAGAAGCAATATATAGAAAGATTTCACCCGTCTATCTGTACTATTCATTGTTCTACTTGTCGAAAGTTACAAATAATTTCCGATAAAGGATTAACAATGGGGCTCATTGTTCACTTAAACTTGAAGAACAAAAAATTGGCGAATGGTACTGTTTGGAAGCTTTGCGCACATGTTTCTTAGACTATATGGAAGCAATATATACAAAGATTTCAACCGTCTACGTCTTCCAATCATTGTTCTACTTGTCGAAATTTACAAATAATTTCCTTTAAAGGATTAACAATGGGGCTCGTTGTTCACTTAAACTTGAAGAACAAAAAATTGGCGAATTGTACTGTTTGGATGCTTTGAATATATGTTTCTTATACTATATGGAAGCAATATATACAAAGATTTCAACCGTCCACGTGTTCCAATCATTGTTCTACTTGTCGAAATTTACAAATAATTTCCGATAAAGGATTAACAATCGGGCTCATTGTTCACTTAAGCTTGAAGAACAAAAAATTGGCGAATGGTACTGTTTGGATGCTTTGCATATATGTTTCTAAGACTATATAGAAGCAATATATACAATGATTTCAACCGTCTACGTGTCCCAATCATTGTTCTACTTGTAGAAAGTTACAATTAATTTCCGTTAAAGGATTAACCATTGGGGCTCATTGTTCACTTAAACTTGAAGAACAAAAAATTGGCGAATGGTACTGTTTGGATGCTTTGCATATATGTTTCTAAGACTTGTTACGAGCCGGGCGAGTGGCAGTACGCGACCGAATGCGTTAATACAATTTTTATTGCGAGAACTAAGAATTGCAACGAGTTGGGGAATAATATCCAGGGAATTATATCCGGGGACCGGACTAACCTATAGCCTAACTATAGGGTCGCCGTATGCCCGTTAATAACGAAAGAACCTCGCGGTACTTTCGCGCTCGTATAGCGGATAAGTCCCGTACCAGAGAATACGGGGGTACCGCCACTAGCTAGTAGTAGGGAAAACTCCGGGGACCGGACTAATCTATAGCAGGACTATAGAGTCGCCGTATGCCCGTTAATAACGAAAAACCTTGCAGTATTTTCGCACTAGTATAGCGGATAAGTCCCGTACCAGAGAATACGGGGGTACCGCCACTAGCTAGTAGTAGGGAAATTTCCGGGGACCGGACTAATCTATAGCAGGACTATAGAGTCGCCGTATGCCCGTTAATAACGAAAAACCTTGCGGTATTTTCGCACTAGTATAGCGGATAAGTCCCGTACCAGAGAATACGGGGGTACCGCCACTAGCTGGTATAAGGGAAAAAGGGAATTGTTGCAATCCGTAGACTCTTTTAACGAACACCCGTAACTTTAATTTAAAAGATCTTATTCACTCCGAGCGGTAAGAGTGAATAAGGGAGATCGTTGCTCAGTTACGTGAAGATTAAAGGAAGTAGAATGAAAATAACTAAACGTTTGAAATATCACAAAGTGAATGTAAACGTATATTAACAGTTATAATCAAAAATGGTTCAACAATGCAATTACAAAAGTTGAATTCTTAAATCTAAACTTAGCCGAAATTCACGCGTCGGTTCGCGGGGATATTCTACGTCTTATACTTACAATAGTCAACTTTTACAGAAGTTGTGACTTTGAACTTTATGTACGCTAGGTGACAGAATGACGTTTAAAAGAATACTGGATCCGAGGAGGCAAAATGCGTCTCGTTTATATAGGACTTAGTCCTGGGAAAATCTGTCAAAAAATGAGTGGAGGTGGTAGGAATTTGGAAGGGAGTTTAGGGCACCAAGATGGCGTGAGAAGAATCTGGAGTTTATATAAAAAAAAGTGTAACTTGCTTACACCAGCCGCGCGGGTGGTGGTCCTGTGATTACGTCTTCCTACGGTTTCTCGAGTGGTCTACTGCATATATTTCTAAGTGGTCGACTGGTATTCCGTGAGAAAAATGAAAATGCAGAGCCGCATGTAACATCTCCCCCCTTAGAATGAAACGTGACACATCGTGTTACGCTTTCGTCACCTAATACCAATCGATCACTTAGCCTACTTAAAAATACCTTAGTCTAAAATATAATTATACTTGTGGTTCGGGTTTGTGTGTGTAAATTTTGACATTGATGGTAGCTTAAATCAAAAATTATTGTCTAGTTACAACATCGATGGGTTTTCCTTGTAAAAGTAAATTATCGTCTGTTTTGAAGTATTGTTCAATACTCTTGGTGCATCTCGTTGCTGGTTTGGTATACATTGCGGTGCTATGATTCCTGCATATTTCCTCTGCTGGTTGTAGTTGTGGCTCTAGTCTTCAGGAATGTTTTTATTTCCAACGATGTTATTAAATTTCCATTACGTATGAAACAGTTGAATTGGTAGAAGTCGTTCGATGTAGAATCCTGGGTTATAGTTGAATGAGACAATCTCGTAATTTTTGATGGTGGGTGAATTGTTACATATCAGAGTCGGAATCAAAAGATAGGTCAGTATGTATAGTTTGAGGGCAATTCGGTCCATCATTTGCGTCTGTAATCTCAGTATAGTAATTAGGTAAGTGTGCGTGTTTCAGTTTGTCTTGGTGTTTAACAATTATCTTATTGTCTGGTGTACTTAAAACTACATTATTTAAATCAGTTACATCTAAAATTTTGCAGGGTTTAGTATAGTGTGGACTTAGTTTACTTACTCGAGGTTCTAATTGTACATATACTATATCTCCTACCTGAAAACTTACTGGACGGGCTTTTCGGTCGTAATAGTGTTTAGAGCGTAGTTTGGCGGATTTTAAATTATTTGAGGCTATGGCTTGTATTTCGTTGATTCTGATTATGAGTTCTTCAAGGTATGATCCGTACGTTTTAAGTGTTTTCTCATCTGGAAATGAAGTCGGTGTCCTGGCTAATCTTCCAAATATTAATTCGTATGGTGTGAAATTAGTTGCTTCGTGTACAGAGGTGTTGTAAGAAAACATAGCGAATGGTATGAGGAGGTCCCAGTCTTCGTATTTATCCATATAATGTTTTAAATATTCTGTGAGTACGATGTGGCTTCTTTCCAATGATCCATTTGTTTGCGGTCGATATCCTGAAGTTGTAATCTGTTTAATTTTAAATATTTCTGAAAGCTGCGACATTAGTTTTCCTATAAAACTTGTTCCTCTGTCCGTAAGAATTGCACGTGGAGTTCCATAAATTGCGATGAAGTGCCGCGCGAACGCGTCTGCTATCGTTGTTGCTCGTATGTTTGGAATAGCTACTGCGATGCAATACTTTGTTAGGTTGTCTTGCATCGTTAAAATATACCGATTTCCACTTGGTGTTTCAGGAAGAGGGCCCACTGCATCCAGTGCAATCTTGTCGAAAGATTCCGCTGGCGTGTCAGTGATAAGCATTGGTTGACGTGTCTTGGCACGCACTAGTTTCTGTTGCTGACAGCTGATGCATTTTCTTATATGATCTTGAATTTGTTCTCTCATGCCAGGCCAATGGTATCGTGCTCTTAAACGATTGTATGTTTTCGATATTCCCTTGTGTCCTCCTATTAAACTGTTGTGAGCCTCTTTGATTAGCTCCAAACGATCTGCTTCGGGTGGATTTTTAATAGTTGAATTACACAGGGTGATGTACATACCAGAATTGTGAAAAACCTTTTGTAAAATGTTATAAAATTGAAATGATGGTATATTATCGTGTCCGTCTCCTGAAATCGACATTCTAATCGCTGATATACCTGTCTGCATTAAAGCGATTTTTAATGCTTTTAATCCATTCATTAAATCTGTTTCTGTTACCTTTTCATGGTAGTGGTTCGTTGCAATGATGCTAAATATTTTGTATTGTCCTCTGTTAGTAATTAAAATCTTCCCTTTCTTCGGTTTTTCTTTAAGTAATTCGTCCCTTGCTATTATACCAGTGTCTGCCAATAATTTGCTAATTGGATTATGGATGTTACAATCAGCAGGTAAAAAGTGTACCAGGTGCCCTTTTTCGGAGGTGATTGTATTTGTTGTTTCGGTAATAATGGTTACTCGAGGTGTGAGGTCGTAGCAGGTATCAGGTCGGTCTTCTTCCGAACTGGTTGAACTTTCTGTTGACTGATGGTAGAGATACGATAGGTCGGGCAGTAGGTCAGTAAGTACTGCTGGTGGTGCATCTGCTGTGCGTTCTGTTATCTGAGGCACGTAAGCTGGTGGTTCTTTATCCCTTATCGTCGTTGGTTGTAAACATGGGGTGTTAACCGCTGAAGGTGATGATGTGAAAATTTCAGGAATATTTCTTCTTACTGTTATTTCTGCTGGTCTGATTTCCGAAAAGTCGATTAAACTTTTATCGGTTATGGTTTCCATAAGTTCCGGTGCAGGGTCTATTTCTGTTGAATATCCCTTTGGTTGTGGTGCGATGTCATTATTAAATTCATCTCCTAACGTTTTTTCTGATTCCAAGCTCGGTAAAAGTCGCTTATCTGATCCTGAAATTAGAGTGGAATGACTACCTGATGGTGTAGATTTATTTTTCGGAACGTTGGATTCATCCGATGAACTGGATTCCCATTCTTTGTAAAACGGTTGGTGTCTTGACTTCCTTCTTGTTTCGTGAACTCTTTTTCCCACAGTGCTTACGTCTTCCTTCTTACCATATGAGTATCTTCTGTACGATGGATCATTTTCCTTAGGAATGATAGGTAAGCAAACTGTTGGGTTTCTTGAAAGTGCGTCTGCATTTTTATTTGTTTTTCCTGCCTTATGGATTACTTCATATTCATATTCCATAAGTTTCAATTTCCATTTTACTAATCTAGATGTAGGATCTTTGACGGAATGCAGCCAAACTAAAGGTCGGTGATCTGTTATCAAAGTAAATTTTTTACCGTAAATATAAGGCCTGAAATGTTGTACTGCGTAAACCATAGCAAGGCATTCCTTCTCAGTAGCGGAATAATTCTTTTCTGCTCCATTCAGTACTCTCGATGTATATGCGACGGGTAAATCTTTTCCAATTTCTCCCTGGCTAAGGACTGCTCCAATTGCAAATTCAGATGCATCGGTTGTGACTATAAAAGGTTTATTAAAATCTGGAAATTGTAAAATTGGGCGCTCGCAAAGCTCGTCGCGTAGTTGCTCAAAACTATTTTGCTGTTCCTCAGTCCAAACGAATCGAACTCCTTTTCCTAATAAATTTGCCAAAGGTTTCGCTTTCTTGGAAAAATCCTTGATGAACCGTCGGTAATAACCAGCCAGTCCCAAAAATTGCTGAATGTTCTTCTGCGATCGTGGAACTGGGAAATTCTTTACCGCTTCCAGTTTCTTGAGGTCGGGTTTAACTCCATTAGCCGAGATTATATGACCCAGGTATGCTACCTCTTTCCGAAGAAATTGGCACTTGTTTGTTTGCAAACTGAGTCCGTGTTCTCGCAGTCGGTTTAATAATTTTCGGACCTTGATAGTATGCTCCTGGAGTGATGAAGAATAAATTACAATATCGTCCATATATACGAATAATTCTGTTCCTTGAAGGCCGGATAAAACTTGATCCATAAGTCGCTGAAATGTCGGTGGTGCGTTTTTTAAACCAAAAGGCATTCTTGCAAATTCGTAATGCCCGTGTGGTGTGGTAAAAGCTGTTTTTTGTTGATCTTTGGAATTCATTTCGATCTGGTGAAATCCATTGGCAAGATCGAAAATTGAAAAGTACTTAGCGCCGCCTAACCGATCTAAGATTTCGGTTATTTGCGGAAGCGGATACCTGTCCCCTACGGTTTTATTGTTTAATGCCCTGAAGTCAATGACCATGCGCCATCGCTTGGCACCGTCCGCGCCGGGTTTCTTTGGTACAATCCACAACGGAGAATTATATGGTGAAATAGATTTTTTAATTATACCTTCCGACAGCATAGCGTTCACTTGTCGCTGAATTTCCTCTTGATGCACGACTGGATACCTGTACTGTCGGGTATTAATCGGAATATCATCCGTGGTGTGTATAGAATGCTGAAAATTTGGAACTTTTCCCAATTTATCTCCTGGTAAGAAAAATCTATCTGGAAATTCTTCTACTATTTCCAACACGTGTTGCCGTTCTTCGTAATTAAGGTGTTTAAATTGCAGGGAGCTCTTGATTTTTGAAATTCTTTCTTGATTTCCTCTGAGCGGTTGAACGGTAGAAAGATAATATTCTTCGTCCGACGAACTATTTTGACTGTAAGGAAATATTACCTGAGGATTCAGCTCAATTTCAATATCTTCTGTGTCGGTGTTACACGCGAACACTTGACATTTCCCTCCTCGGTTCGTTACTGCGGCTTCTCCAATATAGAGGTTTTTTGGAGTCTTAAGACGTGGCAGATATCCTTCCCTTATCTTAGAGTTAGCAACCGATACCTCTATTTGCTGCATAGTACGAGCCGGGATGGTGTGCTTCGTCTTTGAACTTGTCGGCTGAACGCGGTCGTAGTCCATAAAGTTCGAAAATTTCCAGGGCCTCGTCGGTGTGTCTCGTAGCACTAAAGTCCTGTGGAAATACGAAATTTCTGCGTCCTCTTGTAAGAAGAAGGGGCTTCCTAAGAGTCCTTCTGAAGAAATGGGTAATCTTTCAACGACGTAAAATATTGCCGGCACCCCATTGAGATGCAGGGTCGTTGTACCTAAAGTGACGGTCGGTGTGGTGTTTAGGCCAGTTATCTCGATTTCTTCTCTAGAGGTTACGAGAGCCTTTTCACCTAATACCTTTTTTACAACCAAATTAACAGAAGCTCCTCCATCGATGATGAATTCTCCTACTCCTTCTTCCAATTCCGGGACTTTGATCCTGATTCTCGGAGTGGGGATTTCCTTGATGAGGAGTCGTTCCTGTTTTGATCCTGGAATCGAACATATTTTCGACGAGCTTGATTTTGTTCGTTCATCGTCTCGTCTGCTCGATGAACGCGATCGAAGTTTAAATGGTTCGTAATTTGTTGAGAGGTTGCGCGAGATGGTACGACAATCTTTTTACAGATTTTTCCGTCGTGACCTTTTTCTCCGCAATTCCAACAGAACAGTTGACTCGGATCCTTAGGTTTCCTTTTAAATTTCCTGAAATCGTCTTCACTTTCAGAAGAATACCTGAAGGGAGAAGGGGTCCTCGATGCAGTTTTTCGTCGAAGGATGAAAGCATCCGTCCTTGGCCTCCTATCTCTTTCCTCGTCTTCCGACTCTGATGGCCGTCGATCTCGATACCGGTGGTAATTAACAGGGCTTGGCGACGACGGGTAGGAAACATACCTGTCCCTTCGTCTGCGCTCTGTCCTGTAACTTTCGCGGCTATTATCTCGAGAATACCTGACTGGTGAATTTTCCTCGTCCGTTCGTCTGCGGTTCCTGAGACGTTTTTCGGTCCGAAGTACAGCATCGAAAGCATCCTCCAAGGTCTTGATATTTCTATTCCTGGATTCTACTCTCCAAGCGATTCTCTCCGGCAATCCTTCCAAAAAGTTTTCCAAAACATCCTCGTCTATTTGTCGAAGAATTTCTTCGTTATGAGTAGGATAACGATCCTGTGCGGCCGTTCGAGCAGATTGCCACAGCTGGGTTGTCCGATCCATGTATTTCGTCAAACTTTCGCCGTCCTTAATTCTCAGCTTAGCGATATCAGTTTGAAAATAAACCAGATCCTTACCAGGGACAAAGCGTTTCTTCAAATATTTAAGTAACGCCTCGACCGATTCAAATTTGAGCTCTAAAGCACATCGCCTAGCCGGTCCAGCAAGTTTTGTTAATATAATTGACAAAAACTGTGATTCAGTACCGCTAGGAATCAAAGCAAGTCCATTTTGAACTGCCTGCGCAAAAATAATTAATGATGGATGTTCACCATCAAAAATAGGTATCTGAGCCGTTGCATTTTGAACGCAATTTTGTCTTGTCATAAGGGCTATGGAAGCAGATAAATCTTCCATGCCCAGTCTAGACGTAGACTCGTCTCTATTTGCCATATTGCACGAATATTTTTAAAAATTGCTTCCTTTCTTCAAAATTTGTAACCAAGAGCGATCCCACCGCTGTCACCAGTTTGTTACGAGCCGGGCGAGTGGCAGTACGCGACCGAATGCGTTAATACAATTTTTATTGCGAGAACTAAGAATTGCAACGAGTTGGGGAATAATATCCAGGGAATTATATCCGGGGACCGGACTAACCTATAGCCTAACTATAGGGTCGCCGTATGCCCGTTAATAACGAAAGAACCTCGCGGTACTTTCGCGCTCGTATAGCGGATAAGTCCCGTACCAGAGAATACGGGGGTACCGCCACTAGCTAGTAGTAGGGAAAACTCCGGGGACCGGACTAATCTATAGCAGGACTATAGAGTCGCCGTATGCCCGTTAATAACGAAAAACCTTGCAGTATTTTCGCACTAGTATAGCGGATAAGTCCCGTACCAGAGAATACGGGGGTACCGCCACTAGCTAGTAGTAGGGAAATTTCCGGGGACCGGACTAATCTATAGCAGGACTATAGAGTCGCCGTATGCCCGTTAATAACGAAAAACCTTGCGGTATTTTCGCACTAGTATAGCGGATAAGTCCCGTACCAGAGAATACGGGGGTACCGCCACTAGCTGGTATAAGGGAAAAAGGGAATTGTTGCAATCCGTAGACTCTTTTAACGAACACCCGTAACTTTAATTTAAAAGATCTTATTCACTCCGAGCGGTAAGAGTGAATAAGGGAGATCGTTGCTCAGTTACGTGAAGATTAAAGGAAGTAGAATGAAAATAACTAAACGTTTGAAATATCACAAAGTGAATGTAAACGTATATTAACAGTTATAATCAAAAATGGTTCAACAATGCAATTACAAAAGTTGAATTCTTAAATCTAAACTTAGCCGAAATTCACGCGTCGGTTCGCGGGGATATTCTACGTCTTATACTTACAATAGTCAACTTTTACAGAAGTTGTGACTTTGAACTTTATGTACGCTAGGTGACAGAATGACGTTTAAAAGAATACTGGATCCGAGGAGGCAAAATGCGTCTCGTTTATATAGGACTTAGTCCTGGGAAAATCTGTCAAAAAATGAGTGGAGGTGGTAGGAATTTGGAAGGGAGTTTAGGGCACCAAGATGGCGTGAGAAGAATCTGGAGTTTATATAAAAAAAAGTGTAACTTGCTTACACCAGCCGCGCGGGTGGTGGTCCTGTGATTACGTCTTCCTACGGTTTCTCGAGTGGTCTACTGCATATATTTCTAAGTGGTCGACTGGTATTCCGTGAGAAAAATGAAAATGCAGAGCCGCATGTAACAGACTATATAGAAGCAATATATACAATGATTTCAACCGTCTACGTGTCCCAATCATTGTTCTACTTGTAGAAAGTTACAATTAATTTCCGTTAAAGGATTAACAATGGGGCTCATTGTTCACTTAAACTTGAAGAACAAAAAATTGGCGAATGGTACTGTTTGGATGCTTTGCATATATGTTTCTAAGACTATATAGAAGCAATATATACAAAGATTTCAACCGTCTTCGTGTCCCAATCATTGTTCTACTTGTAGAAAGTTACAATTAATTTCCGTCAAAGGATTAACAATGGGGCTCATTGTTCACTTAAACTTGAAGAACAAAAAATTGGCGAATGGTACTGTTTGGATGCTTTGCATATATGTTTCTAAGACTATATAGAAGCAATACATACAATGATTTCAACCGTCTACGTGTTCCAATCATTGTTCTACTTGTCGAAAATTACAAATAATTTCCGATAAAGGATTAACCATTGGGGCTCATTGTTCACTTAAACTTGAAGAACAAAAAATTGGCGAATGGTACTGTTTGGATGCTTTGCGTACATGTTTCTTAGACTATATGGAAGCAACATATACAAAGATTTCAACCGTCTACGTGTTCCAATCATTGTTCTACTTGTCGAAATTTACAAATAATTTCCGATAAAGTATTAACAATCGGGCTCATTGTTCACTTAATCTTAAAGAACAAAAAATTGGCGAATGGTACTGTTTGGATGCTTTGCATATATGTTTCTTAGACTATACGGAAGCAATGTATACAAAGATTTCAACCGTCTACGTGTTCCAATCATTGTTCTACTTGTCGAAATTACAAATAATTTCCTTTAAAGGATTAACAATGGGGCTCATTGTTCACTTAAACTTGAAGAACAAAAAATTGGCGAATTGTACTGTTTGGATGCTTTGCATATATGTTTCTTTGACTATATAGAAGCAATATATACTATGATATCCATCGTCAACCTGTTCCATTCATTGTTCTACTTGTAGAAAATTACAAATAATTTCCGTTTCATGATTACCAATGGGGCTCGTAGTTCACTTAAACTTGAAGAACAAAAAATTGTCCAATGGTACTGTTTGGATGCTTTGCATATATGTTTCTTAGACTATATAGAAGCAATATATACAAAGATTTCAACCGTCTACGTGTTCCAATCATTGTTCTACTTGTAGAAAGTTACAATTAATTTCCGTTAAAGGATTAACAATGGGGCTCATTGTTCACTTAAACTTGAAGAACAAGAAATTGGCGAATGGTACTGTTTGGATGCTTTGCGTACATGTTTCTTAGACTATATGGAAGCAATATATACAAAGATTTCAACCGTCTGTGTGTTCCAATCATTGTTCTACTTGTAGAAAGTTAGAATTAATTTCCGTTAAAGGATTAACAATGGGGCTCGTAGTTCACTTAAACTTGAAGAACAAAAAATTGGCGAATTGTACTGTTTGGATGCTTTGCATATATGTTTCGTAGGCTACATAGAAGCAATATATACAATCATTTCAACTGTCTACATGATCCATTCATTGTTCTACTTGTCGAAATTTACAAATAATTTCCGTTAAAGTATTAACAATGGGGCTCGTAGTTCACTTAAACTTGAAGATCAAATAATTGGCGAATAGTACTGTTTGGATGATTTGCATATACGTTTCTTATACTATATAGAAGCAATATATACAAAGATTTCAACCGTCTACCTGTCCCATTCAATGTTCTACTTGTCGAAAGTTACAAATAATTTCCGATAAAGGATTAACAATGGGGCTCATTGTTCACTTAAACTTGAAGAACAAAAAATTGGCGAATGGTACTGTTTGGATGCTTTGCATATATGTTTCTTAGACTATATGGAAGCAATATATACAAAGATTTCAACCGTCTGTGTGTTCCAATCATTGTTCTACTTGTAGAAAGTTAGAATTAATTTCCGTTAAAGGATTAAAAATGGGGCTCATTGTTCACTTAAACTTGAAGAACAAAAATTGGCGAATGGTACTGTTTGGATGATTTGCATATATGTGTCTTAGACTATACGGAAGCAATATATACAAATATTTCAACCGGCTACCTGTTCCATTCATTGTTCTACTTGTCGCAAGTTACAAATAATTTCCGTTAAAGTACTAACAATGGGGCTCGTAGTTCACTTAAACTTGAAGATCAAATAATTGGCGAATTGTACTGTTTGGACGCTTTGCATATATGTTTCTTAGACTATATAGAAGCAATATATACAAAGATTTCAACCGTCTACCTGTTCCATTCATTATTCTACTTGTCGAAAATTACAAATAATTTCCGATAAAGGATTAACCATTGGGGCTCATTGTTCACTTAAACTTGAAGAACAAAAAATTGGCGAATTGTACAGTTTGGATGCTTTGCGTACAAGTTTCTTAGACTATATGGAAGCAATATATACAAAGATTTCAACCGTCTACGTGTTCCAATCATTGTTCTACTTGTCGAAATTTACAAATAATTTCCTTTAAAGGATTAACAATGGGGCTCGTTGTTCACTTAAACTTGAAGAACAAAAAAATTGCGAATGGTACTGTTTGGATGCTTTGCGTACATGTTTCTTAGACTATATGGAAGCAATATATACAAAGATTTCAACCGTCTACGTGTTCCAATCATTGTTCACTTGTCGAAATGTACAAATAATTTCCTTTGTTACGAACGGCGTATTATTCGAACGTCCCGTCCGTCGTCGAGCGGGTGCCGACGGATGGTAGATTCCGTGCGTAACGGCCAAGACGAAAACGAATCGCGCGCGGGTTTCCGCGCTTGACTCTATTTGAAAATTTTGTAGCTCTCCCCAGCCTAAGGCGAGGAGAGGACAGGATGGATGGGTCGATCTGTTAAGACCTATACAGGTCCGGCTTAATCGAAATCTAAAGGATAAGGGTATTGAATAATAGAACTGAATCTCACAATGTTGTAATGGGTAAAAGCAATGTGTATTCAAATTTAAACAAAGAACGTTACAAACGGTAATGAAATGGATTATAATATCGGCTAAGTTGGATATAAAATAATTGATTTTGAATAGATATATGTACGTTAACAATTCATTGGTGGTGAAGCTGGCTCGAAATCGAGTGATTATGATCCAATCGAATCTATCTTTCGTTTCCGAAACAACCTCCCATTTACAGTCAAAATGTATATTTTAAAATAGTCCAACGGTAGAGAAACTCACTAATGAGACGGCGGTTTACAATAGAATGTGACCAGATAATTATGGTAATGGCAAATTAGAACTCACCCTGGATTTTGAGATGATACAAATATGCGATGATAATTGCGCTTTGTGTTATCTTTTATCTCGTCGAGATTAACTCGGAGTTCAAGTGGCTGCACAGAAGAGTGGATGGATTAGAACTGCACTTTTTCGAATTTACCTATTCTAATGATTCTATAGATCATGCAATACTAAAATATACGGTTAACGAATCTTATAAGTAGGTTTTACAATACAATTCTCGCACGAAACTCTGAGTCTTTCGGAACTACAGCGTTACCGAACTACGCTCACGGAGAATCTAGGATTCTCTCACGGTTTCGCGGGTTAACAATCACGCACCTCGCGACTTTACGATTGAAAACCAAGAGATTTATTTGTTTAACGAGGATTATAAAGTCCGTTACCGCGTATCGAACTATTGAAGTTATTCGCGTATAACCTAAGCTTAACTAAACCCTCGGACTATGCCTACGCACCTCGCGACTTTCCAGACGATAGTGACGAGTTGAGCTCGTCTTTGGCCTCACAAGGGTGGGCTCTAGGTGGAGGTGGTAGCCACGTTCCGTGGTCACGTTTTGCTAAGGTTAACAATTTTGGGTGCTAGTCTCCATCCTCCCTTCCGTCCGAGCCCCACACATCAGCCGCTGCTGATTTGCCTCGCAATTCCTGGGACCGGAGGGCGTACGTGACTCGAAGCGATCTTTGTCAGCAGGGCAGCCGGATGTACATATCTTTGTTATTGAATCTCAAACGATATCGTAATCCAGTTAGAGAGAACTCTGAATGCATAGGCATTCCTGCATCATCGGAATCGGAGAACAATTATTAACGTTCTGCGTATTTGCCGAAGGAATTTCAATCATTGGCAAATGCGCAGGCAATGAACTCAAAAGAAAAAGAATTTTAGTCCCCGGGACGTAACATCCCTCCCCCCTTAGAATGAGCATCGTCCCCGATGCTTCTACGATACTATGCGCACGCAAGCGTTCTAAGACCTCGTTCCCGAGACTCAGTCATATGGGCACTCGGAGATCCTGTCGTAGCGCATCCAGACGCGGGAATGGCGCGGGTCTCCCCTACGTGACCTAGCTCCGGGGGCTCCCACGCGTATCTCCACTCGATGGCCACGAGGGCTCCGTCGCAAGGTCTCGTAGGCGAGATCCACGAAGGGTCTCCCCACGTTCTTGCACCCCTCCACGTCGACATGCGCCACAGCAGGGCATCCTCGCACCAGGCCGCACGCGTCTTCATCCGTCACGCCCTCGTTGTCGCGGCAGATTAGAGTCTCCAGGGCTCCGAGACCCTCCAGGAAACGGGCGCCCACATCCGGGTACAAAAAGCTCATCCCAAGGTATTCCAGTACGGTCAGTCTATTCAGTCCATCTAACGCGGGTCGTCCTCGTATGTTCGTGCATCCCGTCAAGTCCAGTCCTTTCAATAATTTTAAATGTCTACCTATCTCTTCCACGAATCCGTTCGTTACCCACCCGCAGTATGCAACCCTCAGTTCGACCAACGAGGCGAAGGAGGATGGAAGAGGGACAGCATGCGCAGCCGGACCGAACGGGAGCATGTAGTAGTTCCCCTCAGCCGACAGCAGAAGGTCGTTGCCTGCCTCCTCCTCGCCTTGTGGGCCGAACCATTGGTTGCACAATACGAGTTGGATCCTTCGGACCGTGGTCGAGATAGCGGCATTGGTACATAGGGCCTCCAAGATTATCCCCGTGAACCAGCTTGGTCTCGATATCACAATTGACTTTAAATTATTCAATTGAGCGATCGAGACAGCTAAAAATATCGGGTTGAATTTTGTCGAATGTAGGGACAGCCTTTCGAGTTCGCTGGCGATGACTAGCAAGCAACTCCCCGTGAAATGGGCGCCCCTCGCCAAGAACTCTCGGATCCCAGGGTTAGCCCTAAACACCCTGGACAACTCAAGGTCGCACTGCCCGCGCAGTCGGCCTATTTTTAGACACCGGAGCGCCCTAGTGTTAGAGGCCATCTCCCTGAAGACCGACAGTCGTACAGTGACCCCGGTGAGGTCCAGGTGCGTTAGCTTCCTGCATAACCTTACCGCGACAGCGATGACCGACGAAGGCAGTCGCCCGGCGATGACCTCGTCGTTGAGGACGAGCGTTTCCAACTGAGCGTGGGCACGGGTTATCGCCCAGTGGAACGCGTTTGCTGTTAGTACGGTTCCGTCCCCACCGGCTGCCCACCGCCAGAATTGGAGGTCCAGGTGTTTCATTCGCCTTAATGAATGGTAGGCCACGGCTCGCCAGTCGCGGCATACCTGCTCAAACGCAGCGAGATCGCGGAAGGTAAGGTAGCTCGCCACCAGCTCCAAGACCAGCACCGGCATCCTCGGAGCCCACCGGGGCTTGGAACCCGGGAAGGGGTCCACGTTGATCGTAATGTAGTCAGTCGGGCTGATGACTGGGGACCTTCGCTCCCTCGCGTGCCAGTCGTCCGCAGGTAGAACCCGAAGCTTTCGGTGATGGAGAATTACCGGAGTGGCGGTAACCTCCCGTAAGGCCCTCGCTGCATTTTCCTTCACCTCGAAGTCCACGAACGCCAGGTTCCCGGTAGCCCTCCGCACCAGGGTTACGTCAGTGGCTCCGTAGGGGCGGAAGATCTCCAATATCGCCCCTCTCCTTGTGAAAGGAGACAGCCTCACTACCAACAACTGCCCTGACGGTACATCCGCTTCGGCTGCCATTTTGCCTTAATGCCCCTGCATTATAGTTTGTGTTAGTTATACGTTGTGTAAAATTCGTTTCTTTCATTTTTGAAATGGATAAATGATATGGATAAATGATAGGAAATGTCAGATCAAAAAGATGATGCAAATGAGGTTTATTCATGATTTAGTCTTAGTCCACCACAGGTTTTTGGACTGGTAGCGTGCACACTTCCGCATAGACCCGTGGTTCGACGCCCGCAGGGGTGGTCCCCGATGCTTCATGTTGAAGGGTCCCCTCCTCAATATCCGAGGCCCCTTTTTCTGGTGCCTTCCGACGTCTGCTGCAGATTAATGCGGCTATCATCCGAAATATGATTTTCCGGAAGAAAAGCAGAACTCCCAGTAGGAGGATCGTCTGCATCCCTATCCAGCCATAAATGAGGTTCCGGTGATGTTGCCTCTCCCGATGGTGGTTTCCGAGCTCGGTTAGTCTGGCCTCCAGTGAATATAGGGATTCCGCAGTTTCCGATCCTTTTGAGCTGATCTGGTTGCCAAAAGATTGCTGAAGTGTTTGTAACTCTTGATAGTGGTGGAGTATGGGTGATATTTCAGTTAAATTTAAAACTAATTTGGGCTGATACAAATATTGTTGGTTATTATTATATATCCGGATTCCGTTTAAGGTAGTTTTCTTAGTCCGACCGATGCAATCGGGGCGTATATATATGACCCCGGTTCCACGAAGGCTCAATAGGTCATGCTTTTCGTTTCTACATATCAATTGCAGCGACTCCGGTTCTTTAACGGAAAATAACCAAGCTCCGATCGTTTGCAGCCTGACCCAATATGGGTCGTGCCGCTCTTTTACTTGTATGTTACATTGCCGTAGGTTCTTCACTTCGGGTTGCAATAATAGCGTGATCTCGCAATCTGACGATAACGATGAGTCGAGTAGTGGCAATTCCAATGGGCATAGGTGGCAATACCAAGTCTGGATGCAGGTGTTCAGGTATAGCTCATCTACCAAGAAGTATGTGCTATGATCCGCGCTGAGTCCCAGATACTCCTTCTGTGGTATTATTTGCGCCGATATTGTTGTGTTGTGGTTTATCTGCTGTAGGGTCGGCCAGGTGTGTAGCTTGTACAGATGATATCCATTCCTCTCCACCAGAGGCACATGGATGGCTATTATTAATCTGTTCTTGTGATAACCTATTTTTGGTGTAACTATTTTGCTTAGTTCTTCAATGCGTAAGTATCCCTTTGGGATCGGTAACTCAAATTCCGTCGCGGAGTCCTGTATTTCCTTAACAATTTAAATTACATTGAATCCAGTTAGCAAAGAAGGATGTAATTTTCCCTCTCTTGCAAAATGTATCGCCCGTATGAACTTTCGCGTCATCGTAATATAATGGTCGAGCGAGATTTCCACCGTGTGAGAGTAATGATTAAGTGTGAGACTGTAGTTTAGGAGCGCCCTTTCCTCGTTGATGGAGTTTATGTTGCTTAATATTTCTTGGATCTTGACACCCTGATTTTTGATCGCCTGCTTGTTCTTTAGGGCTGTATCGTGTAGGTTTTGCAGGTTGCTTTGGGTTATATGCGTTTGGTTTTTGACGATCTGCGTGAGGATATGCTGGTCCTGGTATAGCTTGTCTATTTCCCCGTTGAAGTAGTCTGCGTCGTCTTCGGTGAGGGTTCCAAAAAGGTAGTGACTTGCTGTTCCAATAAATCCAAATGGTGCACTTCTACGAACCATGGTACGCGGAATGTGGTCTATGTCGGCGGCTACAATTTCCAACGCTAACTCTTTCGTTTCCAGATATAGATCCATCGCTTCTCGAATTTTACTGTCGAGGTAATGGGTTCGGAGAAGCAAATCGCATTGATCCCGTATTGAAGAATTTGTGCATTCCGCGTAGATTTTGTTTAATCTCGGTTTTTCGTTGGGGAAATTTTCCTCGAGTTTTCCTACATCTATGAAGAGGACAACTCGCCAATCCGCGCGTTTGAACCGAATGTTATACAATTTTTCATAATATAAGCCAGGACTATCGTTAATTGGCGTCACGGTGTACGACTCGGTAGGGGTCGCGGGTTGAAAGCGAAGTGACAAAGAAATTAGAAGTGCCAAGCCTAAGACATCCATTCTCCAATTTGTTTGCCCCCCCCCCTGTTCCAGGTCCAGGGCAAAAGGAAGGAAAAAAAAAAAAAATTCTTAATTAGGTGTGAGTTCCAATTTGTCTGTATGTTTAACGAATCTTTTCCCATCATTATCTTCTAGTATGACGTTATTATGTTCTAAAATTCCAACAATTTTATATGGTCCGTGATATCGTTTACTGAATTTTCCTTGTCTTGGTTGTACTAGAACGCGTGCCATATCTCCGATTCTTCCTTGAAACGGTTTGGCTTTTTGATCGTAGTAAAATTTTGAAGTGTGCTTTGCAGATATTAAATTTTTGCCCGCTAATACTTGCATTTCCGTTAATCTAACTATTAGGTCGCGAAGATACGAGTTATAAGTCGGCAATTCTTCTTCGGTTGGCAAGGTACTAGGAAATCTAGCTAATTTGCCAAATACCAATTCGTAAGGAGTAAAATTTGTAGCTTCATGAACCGAAGTGTTATACGAAAACATTGCAAAGGGAACTAAACGATCCCAGTCGTCGAAATCATCTAAATAGTGTTTTATATAATCTGCCAATACTATGTGACTTCTCTCTAATGCACCGTTCGATTGTGGTCTATAGCTTGATGTGGTTACGTGATCCATTCTAAATAATTTTGCCATTTCCCCGAGAAGTTTGTTTACGAAGCTAGTGCCTCTATCCGTTAATATAACACGTGGCGCTCCAAACTGAAGAATTAGTGTTTCTACTATGGCGTGTGCTATTGTTTCTGCTTTAATATCCGGAACAGGTATGGCTAGACAGTATTTAGTTAAATTATCTTGCATGGTGAGTATGTGACGATTGCCATTAGGAGTAATAGGTAACGGTCCCACGGTATCTAAGGATACTTTAACAAATGGTTCTAACGGGGTATCTGTAATTAACATCGGCTCCCTTGTTTTAGCACGTACTATCTTGTTTTCCTGACAGCTACTGCAGGTCCTTATAAAATTTTGAATATCGTTCCTCATTCCTGGCCAATAAAATCTTTCTCGGATTCTCTGATAAGTTTTCGTAATTCCCTTATGTCCACCTACCAAACTACCGTGATATTCGGAAATTATTTCCGATCGGAGTTCTTCAGGTGGCACTTGAATTGTACCATTACAGATAATTATCTCGATATCACTTTTACCAAAAGTATTCATTAACAAGTCTATTAATGTACCCTGAGATAGTGTATCGGTTAGATCTCCTGATTTCGAAATTTTGAGCGATTTTGTGCCTGATTTTATTAAAGATTTCTTTAAATTTTCCAATCCAATTTTTACTTGATCTATATCCAAAGTATCGAAATGGTTCTTTTGAATAACCACACTAAAAATTCTGTGCTTTCCTCGAGTCGTGATGAGAATTTGACCGACCCTTGGTTTCATTTCTCGCAGATTTTCGATGCTTATAGCCCCTATGTCTACGAGTAATCTTCCTATAGGGTTGACAAGTTCACAGTCCGACGAAATGAAATGCACGTAATTTCCAGTGGTTGCAGTTAAGTTGTCTCTACTAAAACTCAACAGTTTTGACGTTCTTCGAGGAAGATTTAATGGTGAGGTTGTTTCTATATCAGGTGGTATATCTTCTGTTATCCTAATGCCGGCATAGTAAGGTTCATTCGGAATTTCAGCTGATGAGACCTTTGGTTCCTCCTTTCCAGCGGACACTTCTTGAGGTACGGAAAAGGTGTGATATGAGGGACGGGGTGTAGATAAGGCTAGTGGTCGGCGTAATGGCATAGGAGTAGGAAACACAGATCTACGCGGTTGCCAGTGAATTTTTGTTTGTTCATTCTGTCTTTCTGATGTGTCATAACGGTTTAATAGCCCCTTAATTCGTCTATCCAGTTCCTCATCGTCAATTTCTTCTTCATTACTATCGTTTGTTGCGTCTGATTGAGATTGTTCCAGAGTAAGGTTACGTTGTTGCAAAGATTCGTCAAATTTGGCAAATGAATTTTGTAATTCCTGTAAGTCGATTGGCTGATCTGAAGTATCAATAAAAACGTCGTCGTCACTGTTGTCTAAAGGTGGTTGTACTTCTACTATAATATTGTCTGGTAAATTTCTCATATTATTATCAGCTTCGTCTGTCTTTTCCTCCCGAATGGGTTCCAATTGTAAGTCAGTTTCACCTGGTTTTGATCTTCGCGGGGTAACTAAAGACTTCGGAGGTAAATCTAGGCTAGGTAAAGTACTTTTCCGTTTGCGTAATATTGGTGGTATAACAGTTTCTGCGTCAGTTTCGTCGGTGTCTTTATCGTCTGTTATTGTCGGTGAAGTAGTTGATCTCAGTTTCTGTCGAGTACGTAGTGCAATCGAATCGGGATTTATGGGGTTTTTGGGCTTGTTCTTAGAGCCAACTGGTCGACCAGGTCCCTTAGGAATTTCGGAATTGGTGGTGGTTGGTTTTGAACATGCCGCCCGTTTCTGAATCGGGAAAATCTGTATGGAATCGGAGTCGGAATCGGAAGAATGGTCCGTGGAGGAAGTATCGGAAGGGTTTACTGGATTACGAGATAGTGCATCTGCGTTTACATTTAGGCGACCCGGTTTATGAACAAAGTTGTATTCGTAATCTCGCAATTTTAATCTCCAACGGATTAGCCTCTGACCTGGATCCTTTATTGAATCTATCCACTTTAGTGGTTCATGATCGCTGAATAAAGTAAATTTTCTGCCATATAGGTACGGCCTAAAATGCAAAACTGAGTATAGAACTGCCAAGCATTCTTTCTCAGTAGTGGAGTAATTTTGTTCCGGTTTGGTTAAATTTCTGGAAAGGTAAGCTACTGGCAAATCGTGGCCATCAACTTCTTGAGATAAAACGGCACCTATTGCAAAGTCAGATGCATCCGTCGTAAGTGTAAATGGTTTATCAAAATTCGGATACTGGAGGATTGGAAACTCGCACAGCGCCTTGCGCAGCTCACGAAAACTACGCTTCTGTTCCATTCCCCATTCAAATTTGGTGTCCTTTTTTAAAAGTGCTGTTAACGGTTTGGCCTTCGCAGCGAAATCTCTTATGAAGCGCCGATAGTAACCAGCAAGTCCTAGGAACTGCCTAATGTTTTTCTGATTCTGGGGTTTCGGAAATTTTCTGACTGCCTTTATTTTCCTGGGATCTGGTTTTACCCCTTTTCGACTAATTACGTGTCCTAAATAAGATACTTCTGTTTTCAAGAATTCGCACTTGTCCGGTTGCAATGTTAATTTAGCATCGGTCAATTTAGTCAACAAGCGGCGAATCTTTTTCCCGTGTTCTTCTAGAGTTTTAGCGTAAATAACTATGTCGTCCAAATATACGAATAATTCTACCCCTTGCAATCCGCGCAGTACTTGATCCATAAGTCTTTGAAAAGTAGCTGGAGCATTTTTCAGACCCTCTGGCATTCGAATGTATTCGTAATGGCCATTTGGTGTGGAAAATGCCGTTTTCTGTCTGTCACGTGGGTCCATTTCAATTTGTTGGAACCCACTTGCCAAATCAAAGGTTGTAAAATATCTAGCTTCACCCAAATGATCCAAAATATCTGTTATGTTCGGTAGTGGGTACGCATCACCAACGGTTTTCTCATTTAACTTTCGAAAATCAATTACCATTCGCCACCTGGGATTGCCCTGGGAATCAGGTTTCTTTGGTACGATCCAAAGTGGAGAATTGTATGGAGACTTTGAAGGCGTAATTATCCCACTATTTAATTTTGAAGAAATTTGGTTTTCTATTTCAGTTTTATGAACCGGTGGAAATCTGTACTGTCGGGTATTTATGGGTAAATCGTCAGTTGTGTGTATTCTGTGTTGAATTAAGGGAGTTGCCTCTAATTTGTCACCCGGTAAATGAAAGCAATCAGGAAACTCTTCTATCAAATCTATTACATGTTCCCGTTCTTCTATATTCAAATGACTCAGACGTAACTTGTCTAAGATTCTGGAGACTCTGTCGCCGTAATGTTTCGTTTCTATATATTCCGAATCAGAATCTGTTTCTAAGTGTTTATCTTCTTCTGGGAAATTATGATATTCAAACGGATAAATTTCTTGTGGAGGAACTTCTAACTCAATATCTTTTTCAAGGGTATTTATGGCTAACACATGGCATACGCCTTGATTTACGCTAACTGCTGCTTCCCCGATGTATATACCCGCTTTAGTCGATAATTTAGGTAAATAACCTTCTAATAATTCTGGATTGATGACATCGATAGCGACTGCTTGACGAGTACGGGCTTTCAACAAAAGTATACGCGGTTTAAAATTTCGCGGTTTATACGTGTTTGGTTTTTCTCCGATAAATCTAAAAGGTTTTATGGGTTCTGATTTGGTTACTAGTGTTTTACGAGCAAAAGATATTTCGGCCTGTTCTTGGCGCAAAAATTCCTTTCCTAGAATTCCGTCACTTTTAAGAGGGAAAGACGATTTTACCGCATGAAATTTCACAGGTTGCCCCAAAAGCGTGACTGTGGTTGTACCAATTGTTTCTAGGCTTTCCGGTGTTATCCCGGCTATTGTAATGGATTCATGCAATTCTACAATCTGGTCTACATGTAGAGCGTTTACTTTAATTAAATTTATGTCCGACCCGGTATCTACTAAGAGGCGAGCGAAACCGTCGCGGAACTCCTTAGCTTGCATTTCTACGAGCGGTGACTCCCGCTGACGCGAGTAAGAGAAGTAGGTTCGTTGCCTTCCAAGGTCCCGGCCTTGCTGCGACGCTCTCGGCTCGGATAACTCGCCGTCGCGCCTCTCCAGCGAGTCATTTCGGAGTTTAAATTCGTATTTTCAAATCGATTTGGCGATTCGGATCGAAATTGATTAGATTTATAGTTCGGCGAACTTGGTCTAGATTCACTTTTCCGTGGCGGAGGGGATTCTGCGCGAAATTGTATAGATTTCCGAAATGGGGAAGGTGATCTTGGTTCGCGTTTGTATGGGGAAAATGGAGGAGGTTCGATTGGTAAAGGTTGGTTTTGTGGTGTAACGTTGTGCGGGCTCGGCATGGAGTTATGACTGGTATTCGGGTAGGGGTACATAGGATTGTAAGGCATAGGAGGACCAAAATAATAAGGATAGTACGGCGGATATGGTGGATATGGTGGGAATTGGTACTTGTATGGATCTGGTGGCACAGGTTCGCGAGCAGCTGATTTCAAAATGCTAATGGGTGGTGTCGACCGATTTGCAGGCCCTGGGGTAGGACTAGGACTCCTTGATTCTTGGTCGCGATAATTTTTGTGCCGATAACGTGATTCTATAGGCTTCGAATTTATTTCTGAATCTGGATTTGAATCGCGAGATAGCATTAACCGAGTAGGTCCGAACCCCGGAATTACCCCTGTTTTCATGCGTGACTCTAGCATTGAAGCAATCTTTACCGCGCTATCTAAGGTTTTGGGTTCGCGCGTAGCAACAGGCAAAGCTATTTCGTCCGGCAGCCCTCGAATAAATGCTTCTAATGCACTTTCCTCGACAAGCGTCATCATCCGCTCAGCGTCACATCCATATTTATCTTCTAATGCAGTACGAGCACCATTTACCAGAATATTTAATCTGTCGGAAAAATCGTTCACGGATTCGCCCCTGTTCATTCGGATATTTTCTATTTCGCGATTGTAATATGAATAACCTTTTCCAGGCGCGAATCTTTCCTTTAGGTGTTTAACCAAATCATCTACTTTCCTGAATGTTCTTCCCCAAGTGCTATCTCTAGCAGCCCCTTGCAATTTGCCTAGTACTGCCCTAAGGAACGATCCCTCTAATGCCGGTGGTACGAAAACTGACCCATTATGTACGTCTTGAAGAAAATTCATAAGAGGGATATTTTTGCCATCAAAATACGGTATATTTAACGTGCTATTTTGTACCGTGAAGCATTCTGCCATAGATGTCATCATAGAATTAGTAATATTTAAATCTTCGGCGAATGCGCTTGCCGCATTAGTCGCGTTCGCGCTCCGAGCTGCGTTTCCATTCGGATTCATTTTCAACAATATGTATATAGTTATGTATGGTTTGCAAAAGAAAGGAACAATATATATATGCGTGTGTAATATGTGAGAACAAGGATTGAATTCGGTGCTAAGAGATTTTTTTTTTTTTTTTTTTTTTTTTTTTTTTTATAATACCAAAGATTTGTCAATGTTCAATCCTTCTTCCCAGTAGGTAACAAAACATCAATGCAATAGATCACAATTCAAGAGAAATTATTCGGATAAATAGCAACAATATATCAAATACACAAATATTAAAATATCAAACAGATAAATGTCATCAAAGCAATATATAATAGTAGACCAGAAATCAATTCGTAAAAATACAGAAAATTCAGTAAAATAATATTTTACGATATCATGGAACAAATAATGAAACGAAATTTAAATTATAAATAGAGAGCTTCTGGACCGAAGGTGGAAGAAGAGAAAAATACATAAAACAATTTCCTTTAAATCAAAAATCTAAATTGAAAGATCTTAAATCAATAATCCTTATCAGATTTAAATCTCGATTTAACAGATGTATCCCACTTCTGACACCAGTTTTAGCTGTTACGAACGGCGTATTATTCGAACGTCCCGTCCGACGTCGAGCGGGTGCCGACGGATGGTAGATTCCGTGCGTAACGGCCAAGACGAAAACGAATCGCGCGCGGGTTTCCGCGCTTGACTCTATTTGAAAATTTTGTAGCTCTCCCCAGCCTAAGGCGAGGAGAGGACAGGATGGATGGGTCGATCTGTTAAGACCTATACAGGTCCGGCTTAATCGAAATCTAAAGGATAAGGGTATTGAATAATAGAACTGAATCTCACAATGTTGTAATGGGTAAAAGCAATGTGTATTCAAATTTAAACAAAGAACGTTACAAACGGTAATGAAATGGATTATAATATCGGCTAAGTTGGATATAAAATAATTGATTTTGAATAGATATATGTACGTTAACAATTCATTGGTGGTGAAGCTGGCTCGAAATCGAGTGATTATGATCCAATCGAATCTATCTTTCGTTTCCGAAACAACCTCCCATTTACAGTCAAAATGTATATTTTAAAATAGTCCAACGGTAGAGAAACTCACTAATGAGACGGCGGTTTACAATAGAATGTGACCAGATAATTATGGTAATGGCAAATTAGAACTCACCCTGGATTTTGAGATGATACAAATATGCGATGATAATTGCGCTTTGTGTTATCTTTTATCTCGTCGAGATTAACTCGGAGTTCAAGTGGCTGCACAGAAGAGTGGATGGATTAGAACTGCACTTTTTCGAATTTACCTATTCTAATGATTCTATAGATCATGCAATACTAAAATATACGGTTAACGAATCTTATAAGTAGGTTTTACAATACAATTCTCGCACGAAACTCTGAGTCTTTCGGAACTACAGCGTTACCGAACTACGCTCACGGAGAATCTAGGATTCTCTCACGGTTTCGCGGGTTAACAATCACGCACCTCGCGACTTTACGATTGAAAACCAAGAGATTTATTTGTTTAACGAGGATTATAAAGTCCGTTACCGCGTATCGAACTATTGAAGTTATTCGCGTATAACCTAAGCTTAACTAAACCCTCGGACTATGCCTACGCACCTCGCGACTTTCCAGACGATAGTGACGAGTTGAGCTCGTCTTTGGCCTCACAAGGGTGGGCCCTAGGTGGAGGTGGTAGCCACGTTCCGTGGTCACGTTTTGCTAAGGTTAACAATTTTGGGTGCTAGTCTCCATCCTCCCTTCCGTCCGAGCCCCACACATCAGCCGCTGCTGATTTGCCTCGCAATTCCTGGGACCGGAGGGCGTACGTGACTCGAAGCGATCTTTGTCAGCAGGGCAGCCGGATGTACATATCTTTGTTATTGAATCTCAAACGATATCGTAATCCAGTTAGAGAGAACTCTGAATGCATAGGCATTCCTGCATCATCGGAATCGGAGAACAATTATTAACGTTCTGCGTATTTGCCGAAGGAATTTCAATCATTGGCAAATGCGCAGGCAATGAACTCAAAAGAAAAAGAATTTTAGTCCCCGGGACGTAACACCTTTAAAGGATTAACAACGGGGCTAGTTGTTCTCTTAAACTTGAAGAACAATAAATTGGCGAATTGTACTGTTTGGATGCTTTGCATATATGTTTCTTAGACTATATGGAAGCAATATATACAAAGATTTCAACAGACTACCTGTTCTATTCATTGTTCTACTTGTAGAAACTTATAAATAATTTCCCTTTCATGATTATCAATGGGGCTCGTAGTTCACTTAAACTTGAAGATCAAAAAATTGGCGAATTGTACTGTTTGGATCCTTTGCATATATGTTTCTTAGACTATATAGATGCATTATATAGAAAGATTTCAACCGCCTACCTGTTCCATTCATTGTTCTACTTGTCGAAATTTACAAATAATTTCCTTTAAGGCATTAGCAATAGGGCTCGTTGTTCACTTAAACTTGAAGAACAAAAAATTGGCGAATTGTACTGTTTGGATGCTTTGCATATATGTTTCTTATACTATATAGAAGCAATATATACAAAGATTTCAACCGTCTACATGTTCCACTCACTGTTCTACTTGTCGAAAGTTACAAATAATTTCCGTTAAGGGATTAACAATGGGGATCGTAGTTTACTTAAACTTGAAGAACAAAAAATTGGCGAATTGTACTGTTTGAATGCTTTGCATATATGTTTCTTAGACTATATAGAAGCAATATATAAAATGTTTTCAACCGTCTACCTATTCCATTCATTGTTCTACATGCCGAAATTTACAAATAATTTCCTTTAAATGATTAACAATGGGGCTCGTAGTTCACTTAAACTTGAAGAGCAAAAAATTGGCGAATTGTACTGTTTGGATACTTTGCATATATGTTTCTTAGACTATTTAGAAGCAATATAAAGAAAGATTTCACCCGTCTACCTGTACTATTCATTGTTCTACTTTTAGAAAGTTACAAATAATTTCCGATAAAGGATTAACAATGGGGCTCATTGTTCACTTAACCTTGAAGAACAAAAAATTGGCGAATGGTACTGTTTGGATGCTTTGCATATATGTTTCTTAGACTATATGGAAGCAATATATACAAATATTTCAACCGTTTACCTGTTCCATTCATTGTTCTACATGTCGAAATTTACAAATAATTTCCGTTTCATGATTATCAATGGGGCCCATTGTTCACTTAAACTTGAACAACAAAAAATTGGCGAATGGTACTGTTTGGATGCTTTGCATATATGTTTCTTAGACTATATGGAAGCAATATATACAAATATTTCAACCGTTTACCTGTTCCATTCATTGTTCTACATGTCGAAAGTTACAAATAATTTCCGTTTCATGATTATCAATGGGGCTCGTTGTTCACTTAAACTTGAAGAACAAAAAATTGGCGAATGGTACTGTTTGGATGCTTTGCAGATATGTTTCTTAGACTATATAGAAGCAATATATACAAAGATTTCAACCGTCTACGTGTTCCAATCATTGTTCTACTTGTCGAAATTTACAAATAATTTCCTTTAAAGGATTAACAATGGGGCTCATTGTTCACTTAAACTTGAAGAACAAAAAATTGGCGAATTGTACTGTTTGGATGCTTTGCGTATATGGTTCTTAGACTATATAGAAGCAATATATACAATGATTTCAACCGTCTACATGATCCATTCATTGTTCTACTTGTCGAAATTTACAAATAATTTCCTTTAAAGCATTAACAATAGGGCTCGTTGTTCACTTAAAAATGAAGAACAATAAATGGCGAATTGTACTGTTTGGATGCTTTGCATATATGTTTCTTAGACTATATGGAAGCAATATATACAAAGATTTCACCCGTCTACGTGTTCCAATCATTGTTCTACTTGTAGAAAGTTACAATTAATTTCCCTTAAAAGATTAACAATGGGGCTCGTAGTTCACTTAAACTTGAAGAACAAGAAATTGGCAAATTGTACTGTTTGGATGCTTTGCGTACATGTTTCTTAGACTATATGGGAGCAATATATACAAAGATTTCAACAGTCTACGTGTTCCAATCATTGTTCTACTTGTCGAAATTTACAAATAATTTCCTTTAAAGGATTAACAATGGAGCTCGTTGTTCACTTAAACCCGAAGAACAAAAAAGTGGCGAATGGTACTGTTTGGATGCTTTGCATATATGTTTCTTATACTATATAGAAGCAATATATACAAAGATTTCAACCGTCTACCTGTCCCATTCATTGTTCTACTTGTCGAAAGTTACAAATATTTTCCGGTAAAGGATTAACAATGGGGCTCATTGTTCACTTAAACTTGAAGAACAAAAAATTGGCGAATGGTACTGTTTGGATGCTTTGCATATATGTTTCTTAGACTATATAGAAGCAATATATACATTGATTTCAACCGTCTACCTGTTCCACTCATTGTTCTAGTTGTCGCAAGTTACAAATAATTTCCGTTAAAGTGTTAACAATGGGGCTCGTAGTTCACTTAAACTTGAAGATGAAATAATTGGCGAATTGTACTGTTTGGATGCTTTGCATATATGTTTCTTAGACTATATAGAAGCAATATATACAATGATTTCAACAGTCTACCTGTTCCATTCATTGTTCTACTTGTCGAAATTTACAACTAATTTCCTTTAAAGGATTAACAATGGGGCTCGTAGTTCACTTAAACTTGAAGAACAAAAAATTGTCAAATGGTACTGTTTGGATTTTTTGCATATATGTTTCTTAGACTATATAGAAGCAATATATAGAAAGATTTCACCCGTCTACCTGCTCCATTCATTGTTCTACTTGTCGAAAGTTACAAATAATTTCCTTTAAAGGATTAACAATGGGGCTCGTTGTTCACTTAAACTTGAAGAAGAATGAATTGGCGACTGTTACTGTTTGGATGCTTTGCATATATGTTTCTTAGGCTATACTGAAGCAATATATACAATGATTTCAACCGTCTACCTGTTCCATTCATTGTTTTACTTGTCGAAAGTTACAAATAATTTCCGTTAAAGGATTAACAATGGGGATCGTAGTTCACTTAAACTTGAAGAACAATAAATTGGCGAATTGTACTGTTTGGATGCTTTGCATATATGTTTCTTAGACTATATAGAAGCAATATATATACAAAGATTTCAACCGTCTACCTGTTCCATTCATTGTTCTGCATGTCGAAAGTTACAAATAATTTCCGTTTCATGATTATCAATGGGGCTCGTTGTTCACTTAAACTTGAAGAACTAAAAATTGGCGAATGGTACTGTTTGGATGCTTTGCATATATGTTTCTTAGACTATGTAGAAGCAATATATATAATGATTTCAACCGTCTACCTGTTCCATTCATTGTTCTGCATGTCGAAAGTTACAAATAATTTCCGTTTCATGATTATCAATGGGGCTCGTTGTTCACTTAAACTTGAAGAACAAAAAATTGGCGAATTTTCCTGTTTGGATGCTTTGCACATATGTTTCTCAGACTATATAGAAGCAATATATACAATGATTTCAACCGTCTACCTGTTCCATTCCTTGTTCTACTTGTCGAAAGTGACAAATAATTTCCTTTAAAGGATTAAGAATGGGGCTCGTTGTTTACTTAAACTTGAAGAACAATGAATTGGCGACTGGTACTGTTTGGATGCTTTGCATATATGTTTCTTAGGCTATACTGAAGCAATATATACAATGATTTCAACCGTCTACCTGTTCCATTCATTGTTTTACTTGTCGAAAGTTACAATTAATTTCCGTTAAAGGATTAACAATGGGGATCGTAGTTCACTTAAACTTGAAGAACAAAAAATTGGCGAATGGTACTGTTTGGATGCTTTGCGTACATGTGTCTTAGACTATATTTAAGCAATATATACAAAGATTTCAACCGTAGACGTGTTCCAATCATTGTTCTACTTGTCGAAATTTACAAATAATTTCCTTTAAAGGATTAACAATGGGGCTCGTAGTTCACTTAAACTTGAAGAACAAAAAATTGGCGAATTGTACTGTTTGGATGCTTTGCACATATGTTTCTTAGACTATATAGAAGCAATATATACAATGATTTCAACAGTCTACCTGTTCCATTCATTGTTCTACTTGTCGAAATTTACAACTAATTTCCTTTAAAGGATTAACAATGGGGCTCGTAGTTCACTTAAACTTGAAGAACAAAAAATTGTCAAATGGTACTGTTTGGATTTTTTGCATATATGTTTCTTAGACTATATAGAAGCAATATATAAAAAAATTTCAACCGTCTACCAGTTCCATTCATTGTTCTACTTGTCGAAAGTTACAAATAATTTCCGATAAAGGATTAACAATGGGGCTCATTGTTCACTTAAACTTGAAGGACAAAAAATTGGCGAATGGTACTGTTTGGATGCTTTGCATATATGTTTCTTATACTATATAGAAGCAATATATACAAAGATTTCAACCGTCTACCTGTCCCATTCATTGTTCTACTTGTCGAAAGTTACAAATATTTTCCGGTAAAGGATTAACAATGGGGCTCATTGTTCACTTAAACTTGAAGAACAAAAAATTGGCGAATGGTACTGTTTGGATGCTTTGCATATATGTTTCTTAGACTATATAGAAGCAATATATACATTGATTTCAACCGTCTACCTGTTCCACTCATTGTTCTAGTTGTCGCAAGTTACAAATAATTTCCGTTAAAGTGTTAACAATGGGGCTCGTAGTTCACTTAAACTTGAAGATGAAATAATTGGCGAATTGTACTGTTTGGATGCTTTGCATATATGTTTCTTAGACTATATAGAAGCAATATATACAAAGATTTCAACAGTCTACCTGTTCCATTCATTGTTCTACTTGTCGAAAGTTACAAATAATTTCCTTTAAAGGATTAACAATGGGGCTCGTTGTTCACTTAAACTTGAAGAAGAATGAATTGGCGACTGTTACTGTTTGGATGCTTTGCATATATGTTTCTTAGGCTATACTGAAGCAATATATACAATGATTTCAACCGTCTACCTGTTCCATTCATTGTTTTACTTGTCGAAAGTTACAAATAATTTCCGTTAAAGGATTAACAATGGGGATCGTAGTTCACTTAAACTTGAAGAACAATAAATTGGCGAATTGTACTGTTTGGATGCTTTGCATATATGTTTCTTAGACTATATAGAAGCAATATATATATACAAAGATTTCAACCGTCTACCTGTTCCATTCATTGTTCTGCATGTCGAAAGTTACAAATAATTTCCGTTTCATGATTATCAATGGGGCTCGTTGTTCACTTAAACTTGAAGAACTAAAAATTGGCGAATGGTACTGTTTGGATGCTTTGCATATATGTTTCTTAGACTATGTAGAAGCAATATATATAATGATTTCAACCGTCTACCTGTTCCATTCATTGTTCTGCATGTCGAAAGTTACAAATAATTTCCGTTTCATGATTATCAATGGGGCTCGTTGTTCACTTAAACTTGAAGAACAAAAAATTGGCGAATTTTCCTGTTTGGATGCTTTGCACATATGTTTCTCAGACTATATAGAAGCAATATATACAATGATTTCAACCGTCTACCTGTTCCATTCCTTGTTCTACTTGTCGAAAGTGACAAATAATTTCCTTTAAAGGATTAAGAATGGGGCTCGTTGTTTACTTAAACTTGAAGAACAATGAATTGGCGACTGGTACTGTTTGGATGCTTTGCATATATGTTTCTTAGGCTATACTGAAGCAATATATACAATGATTTCAACCGTCTACCTGTTCCATTCATTGTTTTACTTGTCGAAAGTTACAATTAATTTCCGTTAAAGGATTAACAATGGGGATCGTAGTTCACTTAAACTTGAAGAACAAAAAATTGGCGAATGGTACTGTTTGGATGCTTTGCGTACATGTTTCTTAGACTATATTTAAGCAATATATACAAAGATTTCAACCGTCGACGTGTTCCAATCATTGTTCTACTTGTCGAAATTTACAAATAATTTCCTTTAAAGGATTAACAATGGGGCGCGTAGTTCACTTAAACTTGAAGAACAAAAAATTGGCGAATTGTACTGTTTGGATGCTTTGCACATATGTTTCTTAGACTATATAGAAGCAATATATACAATGATTTCAACAGTCTACCTGTTCCATTCATTGTTCTACTTGTCGAAATTTACAACTAATTTCCTTTAAAGGATTAACAATGGGGCTCGTAGTTCACTTAAACTTGAAGAACAAAAAATTGGCGAATTTTCCTGTTTGGATGCTTTGCACATATGTTTCTTAGACTATATAGAAGCAATATATACAATGATTTCAACCGTCTACCTGTTCCATTCCTTGTTCTACTTGTCGAAAGTTACAAATAATTTCCTTTAAAGGATTAACAATGGGGCTCGTTGTTCACTTAAACTTGAAGAACAATGAATTGGCGACTTGTACTGTTTGGATGCTTTGCACATATGTTTCTTAGACTATATAGAAGCAATATATACAATGATTTCAACCGTCTACCTGTTCCATTCCTTGTTCTACTTGTCGAAAGTTACAAATAATTTCCTTTAAAGGATTAACAATGGGGCTCGTTGTTCACTTAAACTTGAAGAACAATGAATTGGCGACTTGTACTGTTTGGATGCTTTGCATATATGTTTCTTAGGCTATACTGAAGCAATATATACAAATATTTCAACCGTCTACGTGTGCCAATCATTGTTCTACTCGTCGAAATTTACTAATAATTTCCTTTAAAGGATTAACAATGGGGCTCGTTGTTCACTTAAACTTGAAGAACAATGAATTGGCGACTTGTACTGTTTGGATGCTTTGCATATATGTTTCTTAGACTATATAGATGCAATATATACAAAGATTTCATCCCTCTACCTGTTCCATTCATTGTTCTACTTGTCGAAATTTACAAATAATTTCCTTTAAAGGATTAACAATGGGGCTCGTAGTTCACTTAAACTTGAAGAACAAAAAATTAGCGAATGGTACTATTTGGATGCTTTGCATATATGTTTCTTAGACTATATACAAGCAATATATACAATGATATCCATCGTCAACCTGTTCCATTCATTGTTCTACTTGTAGAAAATTACAATTAATTTCCGATAAAGGATTAACAATGGGGCTCATTGTTCACTTAAACTTGAAGAACAAAAAATTGGCGAATGGTACTGTTTGGAAGCTTTGCATATCTGTTTCTTAGACTATTTAGAAGCAATATATAGAAAGATTTCACCCGTCTATCTGTACTATTCATTGTTCTACTTGTCGAAATTTACAAATAATTTCCTTTAAAGGATTAACAATGGGGCTCGTTGTTCACTTAAACTTGAAGAACAAAAAATTGGCGAATGGTACTGTTTGGATGCTTTGCATATATGTTTCTTAGACTATATGAAAGCAATATATACAAATATTTCAACCGTCTACGTGTGCCAATCATTGTTCTACTCGTCGAAATTTACTAATAATTTCCTTTAAAGGATTAACAATGGGGCTCATTGTTCACTTAAACTTGAAGAACAAAAAATTGGCGAATTGTACTGTTTGGATGCTTTGCATATATGTTCTTCAGACTATATAGAAGCAATATATACAAAGATTTCAACCGTCTACCTATTCCATTCATTGTTCTACATGCCGAAATTTACAAATAATTTCCTTTAAATGATTAACAATGGGGCTCGTAGTTCACTTAAACTTGAAGAGCAAAAAATTGGCGAATTGTACTGTTTGGATATTTTGCATATATGTTTCTTAGACTATTTAGAAGCAATATAAAGAAAGATTTCACCCGTCTACCTGTACTATTCATTGTTCTACTTTTAGAAAGTTACAAATAATTTCCGATAAAGGATTAACAATGGGGCTCATTGTTCACTTAACCTTGAAGAACAAAAAATTGGCGAATGGTACTGTTTGGATGCTTTGCATATATGTTTCTTAGACTATATGGAAGCAATATATACAAATATTTCGACCGTTTACCTGTTCCATTCATTGTTCTACATGTCGAAAGTTACAAATAATTTCCGTTTCATGATTATCAATGGGGCCCATTGTTCACTTAAACTTGAACAACAAAAAATTGGCGAATGGTACTGTTTGGATGCTTTGCATATATGTTTCTTAGACTATATGGAAGCAATATATACAAATATTTCAACCGTTTACCTGTTCCATTCATTGTTCTACATGTCGAAAGTTACAAATAATTTCCGTTTCATGATTATCAATGGGGCTCGTTGTTCACTTAAACTTGAAGAACAAAAAATTGGCGAATGGTACTGTTTGGATGCTTTGCAGATATGTTTCTTTGACTATATAGAAGCAATATATACAAAGATTTCAACCGTCTACGTGTTCCAATCATTGTTCTACTTGTCGAAATTTACAAATAATTTCCTTTAAAGGATTAACAATGGGGCTCATTGTTCACTTAAACTTGAAGAACAAAAAATTGGCGAATTGTACTGTTTGGATGCTTTGCGTACATGTTTCTTAGAATATATGGAAGCAATATATACAAAGATTTCAACCGTCTACGTGTTCCAATCATTGTTCTACTTGTCGAAATTTACAAATAATTTCCTTTAAAGGATTAACAATGGTGCTCGTTGTTCACTTAAACTTGAAGAACAAAAAAATTGCGAATGGTACTGTTTGGATGCTTTGCGTACATGTTTCTTAGACTATATGGAAGCAATATATACAAAGATTTCAACCGTCTACGTGTTCCAATCATTGTTCACTTGTCGAAATGTACAAATAATTTCCTTTAAAGCATTAACAATAGGGCTCGTTGTTCACTTAAAAATGAAGAACAATAAATGGCGAATTGTACTGTTTGGATGCTTTGCATATATGTTTCTTAGACTATATGGAAGCAATATATACAAAGATTTCACCCGTCTACGTGTTCCAATCATTGTTCTACTTGTAGAAAGTTACAATTAATTTCCCTTAAAAGATTAACAATGGGGCTCGTAGTTCACTTAAACTTGAAGAACAAAAAATTGGCGAATTGTACTGTTTGGATGCTTTGCATATATGTTTCATATACTATATAGAAGCAATATATTCAAAGATTTCAACCGTCTACCTGTTCCATTCACTGTTCTACTTGTCGAAAGTTACAAATAATTTCCGTTAAGGGATTAACAATGGGGATCGTAGTTTACTTAAACTTGAAGAACAAAAAATTGGCGAATTGTACTGTTTGGATGCTTTGCATATATGTTTCTTAGACTATATAGAAGCAATATATACAATGTTTTCAACCGTCTACCTATTCCATTCATTGTTCTACTTGCCGAAATTTACAAATAATTTCCTTTAAAGGATTAACAATGGGGCTCGTAGTTCACTTAAACTTGAAGAACAAAAAATTGGCGAATGGTACTGTTTGGATGCTTTGAATATATGTTTCTTAGATTATATAGAAGCAATATATACAAAGATTTCAACCGTCTACCTGTTCCACTCATTGTTCTACTTGTCGCAAGTTACAAATAATTTCCGTTAAAGTATTAACAATGGGGCTCGTAGTTCACTTAAACTTGAAGAACAAAAAATTGGCGAATGGTACTGTTTGGATGCTTTGCATATATGTTTCTTAGACTATATAGAAGCAATATATACAATGATTTCAACCGTCTACCTGTTCCATTCATTGTTCTACTTGTCGAAAGTTACAAATAATTTCCGATAACGGATTGACCATTTGGGCTCATTGTTCACTTAAACTTGAAGAACAAAAAATTGGCGAATTGTACTGTTTGGATGCTTTGCATATATGTTTCTTATACTATATAGAAGCAATATATACAAAGATTTCAACCGTCTACCTGTTCCATTCACTGTTCTACTTGTCGAAAGTTACAAATAATTTCCGTTAAGGGATTAACAATGGGGATCGTAGTTTACTTAAACTTGAAGAACAAAAAATTGGCGAATTGTACTGTTTGGATGCTTTGCATATATGTTTCTTAGACTATATAGAAGCAATATATACAATGTTTTCAACCGTCTACCTATTCCATTCATTGTTCTACTTGCCGAAATTTACAAATAATTTCCTTTAAATGATTAACAATGGGGCTCGTAGTTCACTTAAACTTGAAAAGCAAAAAATTGGCGAATTGTACTGTTTGGATACTTTGCATATATGTTTCTTAGACTATTTAGAAGCAATATAAAGAAAGATTTCACCCGTCTACCTGTACTATTCATTGTTCTACTTTTAGAAAGTTACAAATAATTTCCATTTCATGATTATCAATGGGGCTCGCTGTTCACTTAAACTTGAAGATCAAAAAATTGGCGATTGTTACTGTTTAGATGCTTTGCATATATGTTTCTTAGATTATATAGAAGCAATATATACAAAGATTTCAAAAGTCTACCTGTTCCATTCATTGTTCTACTTGTCGAAAGTTACAAATAATTTCCGATAACGGATTGACCATTGGGGCTCATTGTTCACTTAAACTTGAAGAACAAAAAATTGGCGAATTCTACTGTTTGGATGCTTTGCATATATGTTTCTTAGACTATATAGAAGCAATATATACAAAGATTTCAACCGGCTACGTGTTCCAATCATTGTTCACTTGCCGAAATGTACAAATAATTTCCTTTAAAGGATTAACAATGGTGCTCGTAGTTCACTTAAACTTGAAGAACAAAAAATTGGCGAATTGTACTGTTTGGATGCTTTGCATATATGTTTCTTAGACTATTTAGGAACAATATATACAAAGATTCAACCGTGTACCTGTTCCATTCATTGTTCTACTTGTCGAAATGTACAAATAATTTCCTTTAAAGGATTAACAATGGGGCTCGTAGTTCACTTAAACTTGAAGAACAAAAAATTGGCGAATGGTACTGTTTGGATGCTTTGCATATATGTTTCTTAGATTATATAGACGCAATATATACAAGGATTTCAACCGTCTACGTGTTCCAATCATTGTTCACTTGTCGAAATGTACAAATAATTTCCTTTAAAGGATTAACAACGGGGCTAGTTGTTCTCTTAAACTTGAAGAACAATAAATTGGCGAATTGTACTGTTTGGATGCTTTGCATATATGTTTCTTAGACTATATGGAAGCAATATATACAAAGATTTCAACAGACTACCTGTTCTATTCATTGTTCTACTTGTAGAAACTTATAAATAATTTCCCTTTCATGATTATCAATGGGGCTCGTAGTTCACTTAAACTTGAAGATCAAAAAATTGGCGAATTGTACTGTTTGGATCCTTTGCATATATGTTTCTTAGACTATATAGAAGCATTATATAGAAAGATTTCACCCGTCTACGTGTTCCAATCATTGTTCTACTTGTAGAAAGTTACAATTAATTTCCGTTAAAAGATTAACAATGGGGCTCGTAGTTCACTTAAACTTGAAGAACAAAAAATTGGCGAATTGTACTGTTTGGATGCTTTGCATATCTGTTTCTTAGACTACATAGAAGCAATATATACAAAGATTTCAACCGTCTGGGTGTTCCAATCATTGTTCTACTTGTAGAAAGTTACAAATAATTTCCGATAAAGGATTAACAATGGGGCACATTGTTCACTTAAACTTGAAGAACAAAAAATTGGCGAATTGTACTGTTTGGATGCTTTGCATATCTGTTTCTTAGACTATTTAGAAGCAATATATAGAAAGATTTCACCCGTCTATCTGTACTATTCATTGTTCTACTTGTCGAAAGTTACAAATAATTTCCGATAAAGGATTAACAATGGGGCTCATTGTTCACTTAAACTTGAAGAACAAAAAATTGGCGAATGGTACTGTTTGGAAGCTTTGCGCACATGTTTCTTAGACTATATGGAAGCAATATATACAAAGATTTCAACCGTCTACGTCTTCCAATCATTGTTCTACTTGTCGAAATTTACAAATAATTTCCTTTAAAGGATTAACAATGGGGCTCGTTGTTCACTTAAACTTGAAGAACAAAAAATTGGCGAATTGTACTGTTTGGATGCTTTGAATATATGTTTCTTATACTATATGGAAGCAATATATACAAAGATTTCAACCGTCCACGTGTTCCAATCATTGTTCTACTTGTCGAAATTTACAAATAATTTCCGATAAAGGATTAACAATCGGGCTCATTGTTCACTTAAGCTTGAAGAACAAAAAATTGGCGAATGGTACTGTTTGGATGCTTTGCATATATGTTTCTTAGACTATACGGAAGCAATATATACAAATATTTCAACCGTCTACCTGTTCCATTCATTGATCTACATGTCGAAAGTTAGAAATAATTTCCGATAAAGGATTAACAATCGGGCTCATTGTTCACTTAACCTTGAAGTACAAAAAATTGGCGAATGGTACTTTTTGGATGCTTTGCATATATGTTTCTTAGACTATACGGAAGCAATATATACAAATATTTCAACCGTCTACCTGTTCCATTCATTGTTCTACTTGTCGAAAGTTACAAATAATTTCTGATAAAGGATTAACCATTGGGGCTCATTGTTCACTTAAACTTGAAGAACAAAAAATTGGCGAATTGTACTGTTTGGATGCTTTGTTATATAAGTTTCTTAGACTATATAGAAGCAATATATTCAAAGATTTCAACCGTCTACCTGTTCCATTCATTGTTCTACTTGTCGGAAGTTACAAATAATTTCCGATAAAGGATTAACAATCGGGCTCATTGTTCACTTAACCTTGATGAACAAAAAATTGGCGAATGGTACTGTTTGGATGCTTTGCATATATGTTTCTTAGACTATACGGAAGCAATATATACAAATATTTCAACCGTCTACCTGTTCCATTCATTGTTCTACTTGTCGAAAGTTACAAATAATTTCCGTTTCATAATTATCAATGGGGCTCGTTGTTCACTTAAACTTGAAGAACAAAAAATTGGCGAATGGTACTGTTTGGATGCTTTGCATATATGTTTCTGAGTCTATATAGAAGCAATATATACAAAGATTTCAACCGTCTACCTGTTCCATTCATTGTTCTACTTATCGAAAATTACAAATAATTTCCGATAAAGGATTAACCAGTGGGGCTCATTGTTCACTTAAACTTGAAGAACAAAAAATTGGCGAATGGTACTGTTTGGATGCTTTGCGTACATGTTTCTTAGGCTATATGGAAGCAATATATACAAAGATTTCAACCGTCTACGTGTTCCAATCATTGTTCTACTTGTCGAAAATTACAAATAATTTCCGATAAAGGATTAACCATTGGAGCTCATTGTTCACTTAAACTTGAAGAACAAAAAATTGGCGAATGGTACTGTTTGGATGCTTTGCGTACATGTTTCTTAGACTATATGGAAGCAATATATACAAAGATTTCAACCGTCTACGTGTTCCATTCATTGTTCTACTTGTCGAATGTTAGAAATAATTTCCGATAAAGGATTAACAATCGGGCTCATTGTTCACTTAACCTTGAAGTACAAAAAATTGGCGAATGGTACTTTTTGGATGCTTTGCATATATGTTTCTTAGACTATACGGAAGCAATATATACAAATATTTCAACCGTCTACCTGTTCCATTCATTGTTCTACTTGTCGAAAGTTACAAATAATTTCTGATAAAGGATTAACCATTGGAGCTCATTGTTCACTTAAACTTGAAGAACAAAAAATTGGCGAATTGTACTGTTTCGATGCTTTGTTATATAAGTTTCTTAGACTATATAGAAGCAATATATTCAAAGATTTCAACCGTCTACCTGTTCCATTCATTGTTCTACTTGTCGGAAGTTACAAATAATTTCCGATAAAGGATTAACAATCGGGCTCATTGTTCACTTAACCTTGAAGAACAAAAAATTGGCGAATGGTAGTGTTTGGATGCTTTGCATATATGTTTCTTAGACTATACGGAAGCAATATATACAAATATTTCAACCGTCTACCTGTTCCATTCATTGTTCTACTTGTCGAAAGTTACAAATAATTTCCGATAAAGGATTAACCATTGGGGCTCATTGTTCACTTAAACTTGCAGAACAAAAAATTGGCGAAATGTACTGTTTGGATGCTTTGCATATATGTTTCTTAGACTATATAGAAGCAATATATAAAAATATTTCAACCGTCTACCTGTTCCATTCATTGTTCTACTTGTCGAAAGTTACAAATAATTTCCGATAAAGGATTAACCATTGGGGCTCATTGTTCACTTAAACTTGAAGAACAAAAAATTGGCGAATTGTACTGTTTGGATGCTTTGCATATATGTTTCATAGACTATATAGAAGCAATATATAAAAAGATTTCAATCGTCTACCTGTTCCATTCATTGTTCTACTTGTCGAAAGTTACAAATAATTTCCGATAAAGGAGTAACAATGGGGCTCATTGTTCACTTAAACTTGAAGAACAAAAAATTGGCGAATGGTACTGTTTGGATGCTTTGCATATATGTTTCTTAGACTATATGGAAGCAATATATAATAATATTTCAACCGTCTACGTGTTCCAATCATTGTTCTACTTGTCGAAATTTACAAATAATTTCCTTTAATGGATTAACAATGGGGCTCGTTGTTCACTTAAACTTGAAGAACAATAAATTGGCGAATTGTACTGTGTGGATGCTATGCATATATGTTTCTTAGACTATATAGAAGCAATATATATAATGATTTCAACCGTCTACCTGTTCCATTCATTGTTCTACGTGTCGAAAGTTACAAATAATTTCCGTTTCATAATTATCAATGGGGCTCGTTGTTCACTTAAACTTGAAGAACAAAAAATTGGCGAATGGTACTGTTTGGATGCTTTGCATATATGTTTCTTAGTCTATATAGAAGCAATATAGACAAAGATTTCAACCGTCTACGTGTTCCAATTATTGATCTACTTGTAGAAAGTTACAAATAGTTTCCGATAAAGGATTAACAATGTGGCTCATTGTTCACTTTACCTTGAAGAACAAAAAATTGGCGAATGGTACTATTTGGATGCTTTGCATATATGTTTATTAGGTTATATAGAAGCAATATATACAAAGATTTCAACCGTTTACATGTTCCATTCATTGTTCTACTTGTCGAAAATTACAAATAATTTCCGATAAAGGATTAACCATTGGGGCTCATTGTTCACTTAAACTTGAAGAACAAAGAATTGGCGAATGGTACTGTTTGGATGCTTTGCGTACATGTTTCTTAGACTATATGGAAGCAATATATACAAAGATTTCAACCGTCTACGTGTTCCAATCATTGATCTACTTGTCGAAATATACAAATAATTTCCTTTAAAGGATTAACAATGGGGCTCGTTGTTCACTTAAACTTGAAGAACAATAAATTAGCGAATTGTACTGTTTGGATGCTTTGCATATTTGTTTCTTACACTAGATGGAAGCAATATATACAAAGATTTCAACCGTCTACGTGTTCCATTCATTGTTCTACTTGTCGAAAGTTACAAATAATTTCCGATAAAGGATTAACAATGGGGCTCATTGTTCACTTAACCTTGAAGAACAAAAAATTGGCAAATGGTACTGTTTGGATGCTTTGCGTACATGTTTCTTAGACTATATGGAAGCAACATATACAAAGATTTCAACCGTCTACGTGTTCCAATCATTGTTCTACTTGTCGAAAGTTACAAATAATTTCCGATAAAGGATTAACCATTGGGGCTCATTGTTCACTTAAACTTGAAGAACAAAAAATTGGCGAATGGTACTGTTTGGATGCTTTGCATATATGTTTCTTAGGTTATATAGAAGCAATATATCGAAAGATTTCAACCGTTTACATGTTCCATTCATTGTTCTACTTATCGAAAATTACAAATAATTTCCGATAAAGGATTAACCATTGGGGCTCATTGTTCACTTAAACTTGAAGAACAAAAAATTGGCGAATGGTACTGTTTGGATGCTTTGCATATATGTTTCTAAGACTATATAGAAGCAATATATACAATGATTTCAACCGTCTACGTGTCCCAATCATTGTTCTACTTGTAGAAAGTTACAATTAATTTCCGTTAAAGGATTAACAATGGGGCTCATTGTTCACTTAAACTTGAAGAACAAAAAATTGGCGAATGGTACTGTTTGGATGCTTTGCATATATGTTTCTAAGACTATATAGAAGCAATATATACAAAGATTTCAACCGTCTACGTGTCCCAATCATTGTTCTACTTGTAGAAAGTTACAATTAATTTCCGTCAAAGGATTAACAATGGGGCTCATTGTTCACTTAAACTTGAAGAACAAAAAATTGGCGAATGGTACTGTTTGGATGCTTTGCATATATGTTTCTAAGACTATATAGAAGCAATATATACAATGATTTCAACCGTCTACGTGTTCCAATCATTGTTCTACTTGTCGAAAATTACAAATAATTTCCGATAAAGGATTAACCATTGGGGCTCATTGTTCACTTAAACTTGAAGAACAAAAAATTGGCGAATGGTACTGTTTGGATGCTTTGCGTACATGTTTCTTAGACTATATGGAAGCAACATATACAAAGATTTCAACCGTCTACGTGTTCCAATCATTGTTCTACTTGTCGAAATTTACAAATAATTTCCGATAAAGTATTAACAATCGGGCTCATTGTTCACTTAACCTTAAAGAACAAAAAATTGGCGAATGGTACTGTTTGGATGCTTTGCATATATGTTTCTTAGACTATACGGAAGCAATATATACAAAGATTTCAACCGTCTACGTGTTCCAATCATTGTTCTACTTGTCGAAATTACAAATAATTTCCTTTAAAGGATTAACAATGGGGCTCATTGTTCACTTAAACTTGAAGAACAAAAAATTGGCGAATTGTACTGTTTGGATGCTTTGCATATATGTTTCTTTGACTATATAGAAGCAATATATACAATGATTTCAACCGTCTACCTATTCCATTCATTGTTCTACTAGCCGAAATTTACAAATAATTTCCTTTAAAGGAATAACAATGGGGCTCATTGTTCACTAAACTTGAAGAACAAAAAATTGTCGAATTGTACTGATTGGATGCTTTGCATATATGTTTCTTAGACTATATAGAAGCAATATATACAATGATTTCAACCGTCTACCAGTTCCATTCATTGTTCTACTTGTCGAAATTTACAAATAATTTCCTTTAAAGGATTAACCGTTGGGGCTCATTGTTCACTTAAACTTGAAGAACAAAAAATTGGCGAATGGTACTGTTTGGATGCTTTGCATATATGTTTCTTAGACTATATAGAAGCAATATATACATTGATTTCAACCGTCTACCTGTTCCATTCATTGTTCTACTTGTCGCAAGATACAAATAATTTCCGTTAAAGTATTAACAATGGGGCTCGTAGATCACTTAAACTTGAAGATCAAATAATTGGCGAATTGTACTGTTTGGATGATTTGCAGATATGGTTCTTAGACTATATAGAAGCAATATATACAATGATTTCAACCGTCTACCTGTTCCATTCATTGTTCTACTTGTCGAAAGTTACAAATAATTTCCGATAAGTGATTAACCATTGGGGCTCATTTTTCACTTAAACTTGAAGAACAAAAAATTGGCGAATTGTACTGTTTGGATGCTTTGCATATATTTTTCTTAGACTATATGGAAGCAATATATACAAAGATTTCAACCGTCTACGTGTTCCAATCATTGTTCTACTTGTCGATATTTACAAATAATTTCCTTTAAAGGATTAACTGTTGGGGCTCATTGTTCACTTAAACTTGAAGAACAAAAAATTGGCGAATGGTACTGTTTGGATGCTTTGCACATATCTTTCTTAGACCATATAGATACAATATATACAAAGATTTCAACCGTCTACGTGTTCCAATCATTGTTCTACTTGTAGAAAGTTAGAATTAATTTCCGTTAAAGGATTAAAAATGGGGCTCATTGTTCACTTAAACTTGAAGAATAAAAATTGGCGAATGGTACTGTTTGGATGATTTGCATTTATGTTTCTTAGACTATACGGAAGCAATATATACAAATATTTCAACCGTCTACCTGTTCCATTCATTGTTCTACTTGTCGAAAGTTACAAATAATTCCCGATAAAGGATTAATTATTGGGGCTCATTGTTCACTTAAACTTGAAGAACAAAAATTTGGCGAATTGTACTGTGTGGATACTTTGCATATATGTTTCTTAGACTATTTAGAAGCAATATATAGAAAGATTTCACCCGTCTACCTGTACTATTCATTGTTCTACTTGTAGAAAGTCACAAATAATTTCCATTTCATGATTATCAATTGGGCTCGCTGTTCACTTAAACTTGAAGATCAAAAAATTGGCGATTGTTACTGTTTAGATGCTTTGCATATAGGTTTCTTAGACTATATAGAAGCAACATATACAAAGATTTCAACCGTCTACCTGTTCCATTCATTGTTTTACTTGTCGAAAGTTAGAAATAATTTCCGTTAAAGGAATAACATTGGGGATCGTAGTTCACTTAAACTTGAAGAACAATAAATTGGCGATTTGTACTGTTTGGATGCTTTGCACATATGTTTCTTTGACTATATAGAAGCAATATATACTATGATATCCATCGTCAACCTGTTCCATTCATTGTTCTACTTGTAGAAAATTACAAATAATTTCCGTTTCATGATTACCAATGGGGCTCGTAGTTCACTTAAACTTGAAGAACAAAAAATTGTCCAATGGTACTGTTTGGATGCTTTGCATATATGTTTCTTAGACTATATAGAAGCAATATATACTATGATATCCATCGTCAACCTGTTCCATTCATTGTTCTACTTGTAGAAAATTACAAATAATTTCCGTTTCATGATTACCAATGGGGCTCGTAGTTCACTTAAACTTGAAGAACAAAAAATTGTCCAATGGTACTGTTTGGATGCTTTGCATATATGTTTCTTAGACTATATAGAAGCAATATATACAAAGATTTCAACCGTCTACGTGTTCCAATCATTGTTCTACTTGTAGAAATTTACAATTAATTTCCGTTAAAGGATTAACAATGGGGCTCATTGTTCACTTAAACTTGAAGAACAAGAAATTGGCGAATGGTACTGTTTGGATGCTTTGCGTACATGTTTCTTAGACTATATGGAAGCAATATATACAAAGATTTCAACCGTCTGTGTGTTCCAATCATTGTTCTACTTGTAGAAAGTTAGAATTAATTTCCGTTAAAGGATTAACAATGGGGCTCGTAGTTCACTTAAACTTGAAGAACAAAAAATTGGCGAATTGTACTGTTTGGATGCTTTGCATATATGTTTCGTAGGCTACATAGAAGCAATATATACAATCATTTCAACTGTCTACATGATCCATTCATTGTTCTACTTGTCGAAATTTACAAATAATTTCCGTTAAAGTATTAACAATGGGGCTCGTAGTTCACTTAAACTTGAAGATCAAATAATTGGCGAATAGTACTGTTTGGATGATTTGCATATACGTTTCTTATACTATATAGAAGCAATATATACAAAGATTTCAACCGTCTACCTGTCCCATTCAATGTTCTACTTGTCGAAAGTTACAAATAATTTCCGATAAAGGATTAACAATGGGGCTCATTGTTCACTTAAACTTGAAGAACAAAAAATTGGCGAATGGTACTGTTTGGATGCTTTGCATATATGTTTCTTAGACTATATGGAAGCAATATATACAAAGATTTCAACCGTCTGTGTGTTCCAATCATTGTTCTACTTGTAGAAAGTTAGAATTAATTTCCGTTAAAGGATTAAAAATGGGGCTCATTGTTCACTTAAACTTGAAGAAGAAAAATTGGCGAATGGTACTGTTTGGATGATTTGCATATATGTGTCTTAGACTATACGGAAGCAATATATACAAATATTTCAACCGGCTACCTGTTCCATTCATTGTTCTACTTGTCGCAAGTTACAAATAATTTCCGTTAAAGTACTAACAATGGGGCTCGTAGTTCACTTAAACTTGAAGATCAAATAATTGGCGAATTGTACTGTTTGGACGCTTTGCATATATGTTTCTTAGACTATATAGAAGCAATATATACAAAGATTTCAACCGTCTACCTGTTCCATTCATTATTCTACTTGTCGAAAATTACAAATAATTTCCGATAAAGGATTAACCATTGGGGCTCATTGTTCACTTAAACTTGAAGAACAAAAAATTGGCGAATTGTACAGTTTGGATGCTTTGCGTACAAGTTTCTTAGACTATATGGAAGCAATATATACAAAGATTTCAACCGTCTACGTGTTCCAATCATTGTTCTACTTGTCGAAATTTACAAATAATTTCCTTTAAAGGATTAACAATGGGGCTCGTTGTTCACTTAAACTTGAAGAACAAAAAAATTGCGAATGGTACTGTTTGGATGCTTTGCGTACATGTTTCTTAGACTATATGGAAGCAATATATACAAAGATTTCAACCGTCTACGTGTTCCAATCATTGTTCACTTGTCGAAATGTACAAATAATTTCCTTTAAAGGATTAACAACGGGGCTAGTTGTTCTCTTAAACTTGAAGAACAAAAAATTGGCGAATTGTACTGTTTGGATGCTTTGCATATCTGTTTCTTAGACTACATAGAAGCAATATATACAAAGATTTCAACCGTCTGGGTGTTCCAATCATTGTTCTACTTGTAGAAAGTTACAAATAATTTCCGATAAAGGATTAACAATGGGGCACATTGTTCACTTAAACTTGAAGAACAAAAAATTGGCGAATTGTACTGTTTGGATGCTTTGCATATCTGTTTCTTAGACTATTTAGAAGCAATATATAGAAAGATTTCACCCGTCTATCTGTACTATTCATTGTTCTACTTGTCGAAAGTTACAAATAATTTCCGATAAAGGATTAACAATGGGGCTCATTGTTCACTTAAACTTGAAGAACAAAAAATTGGCGAATGGTACTGTTTGGAAGCTTTGCGCACATGTTTCTTAGACTATAAGGAAGCAATATATACAAAGATTTCAACCGTCTACGTCTTCCAATCATTGTTCTACTTGTCGAAATTTACAAATAATTTCCTTTAAAGGATTAACAATGGGGCTCGTCGTTCACTTAAACTTGAAGAACAAAAAATTGGCGAATTGTACTGTTTGGATGCTTTGAATATATGTTTCTTATACTATATGGAAGCAATATATACAAAGATTTCAACCGTCCACGTGTTCCAATCATTGTTCTACTTGTCGAAATTTACAAATAATTTCCGATAAAGGATTAACAATCGGGCTCATTGTTCACTTAAGCTTGAAGAACAAAAAATTGGCGAATGGTACTGTTTGGATGCTTTGCATATATGTTTCTTAGACTATACGGAAGCAATATATACAAATATTTCAACCGTCTACCTGTTCCATTCATTGATCTACATGTCGAAAGTTAGAAATAATTTCCGATAAAGGATTAACAATCGGGCTCATTGTTCACTTAACCTTGATGAACAAAAAATTGGCGAATGGTACTGTTTGGATGCTTTGCATATATGTTTCTTAGACTATACGGAAGCAATATATACAAATATTTCAACCGTCTACCTGTTCCATTCATTGTTCTACTTGTCGAAAGTTACAAATAATTTCCGTTTCATAATTATCAATGGGGCTCGTTGTTCACTTAAACTTGAAGAACAAAAAATTGGCGAATGGTACTGTTTGGATGCTTTGCATATATGTTTCTGAGTCTATATAGAAGCAACATATACAAAGATTTCAACCGTCTACCTGTTCCATTCATTGTTCTACTTATCGAAAATTACAAATAATTTCCGATAAAGGATTAACCAGTGGGGCTCATTGTTCACTTAATCTTGAAGAACAAAAAATTGGCGAATGGTACTGTTTGGATGCTTTGCGTACATGTTTCTTAGGCTATATGGAAGCAATATATACAAAGATTTCAACCGTCTACGTGTTCCAATCATTGTTCTACTTGTCGAAAATTACAAATAATTTCCGATAAAGGATTAACCATTGGAGCTCATTGTTCACTTAAACTTGAAGAACAAAAAATTGGCGAATGGTACTGTTTGGATGCTTTGCGTACATGTTTCTTAGACTATATGGAAGCAATATATACAAAGATTTCAACCGTCTACGTGTTCCATTCATTGTTCTACTTGTCGAATGTTAGAAATAATTTCCGATAAAGGATTAACAATCGGGCTCATTGTTCACTTAACTTTGAAGTACAAAAAATTGGCGAATGGTACTTTTTGGATGCTTTGCATATATGTTTCTTAGACTATACGGAAGCAATATATACAAATATTTCAACCGTCTACCTGTTCCATTCATTGTTCTACTTGTCGAAAGTTACAAATAATTTCTGATAAAGGATTAACCATTGGGGCTCATTGTTCACTTAAACTTGAAGAACAAAAAATTGGCGAATTGTACTGTTTGGATGCTTTGTTATATAAGTTTCTTAGACTATATAGAAGCAATATATTCAAAGATTTCAACCGTCTACCTGTTCCATTCATTGTTCTACTTGTCGGAAGTTACAAATAATTTCCGATAAAGGATTAACAATCGGGCTCATTGTTCACTTAACCTTGAAGAACAAAAAATTGGCGAATGGTAGTGTTTGGATGCTTTGCATATATGTTTCTTAGACTATACGGAAGCAATATATACAAATATTTCAGCCGTCTACCTGTTCCATTCATTGTTCTACTTGTCGAAAGTTACAAATAATTTCCGATAAAGGATTAACCATTGGGGCTCATTGTTCACTTAAACTTGCAGAACAAAAAATTGGCGAAATGTACTGTTTGGATGCTTTGCATATATGTTTCTTAGACTATATAGAAGCAATATATAAAAATATTTCAACCGTCTACCTGTTCCATTCATTGTTCTACTTGTCGAAAGTTACAAATAATTTCCGATAAAGGATTAACCATTGGGGCTCATTGTTCACTTAAACTTGAAGAACAAAAAATTGGCGAATGGTACTGTTTGGATGCTTTGCGTACATGTTTCTTAGACTATATGGAAGCAACATATACAAAGATTTCAACCGTCTACGTGTTCCAATCATTGTTCTACTTGTCGAAAGTTACAAATAATTTCCGATAAAGGATTAACCATTGGGGCTCATTGTTCACTTAAACTTGAAGAACAAAAAATTGGCGAATGGTACTGTTTGGATGCTTTGCATATATGTTTCTAAGACTATATAGAAGCAATATATACAAAGATTTCAACCGTCTACGTGTTCCAATCATTGTTCTACTTGTCGAAATTACAATTAATTTCCGTTAAAGGATTAACAATGGGGCTCATTGTTCACTTAAACTTGAAGAACAAGAAATTGGCGAACGGTACTGTTTGGATGCTTTTCGTACATGTTTCTTAGACTATATGGAAGCAATATATACAATGATTTCAACCGTCTACGTGTCCCAATCATTGTTCTACTTGTAGAAAGTTACAATTAATTTCCGTTAAAGGATTAACAATGGGGCTCATTGTTCACTTAAACTTGAAGAACAAAAAATTGGCGAATGGTACTGTTTGGATGCTTTGCATATATGTTTCTAAGACTATATAGAAGCAATATATACAAAGATTTCAACCGTCTACGTGTTCCAATCATTGTTCTACTTGTCGAAATTACAATTAATTTCCGTTAAAGGATTAACAATGGGGCTCATTGTTCACTTAAACTTGAAGAACAAGAAATTGGCGAATGGTACTGTTTGGATGCTTTTCGTACATGTTTCTTAGACTATATGGAAGCAATATATACAATGATTTCAACCGTCTACGTGTTCCAATCATTGTTCTACTTGTCGAAAATTACAAATAATTTCCGATAAAGGATTAACCAATGGGGCTCGTAGTTCACTTAAACTTGAAGAACAAAAAATTGTCCAATGGTACTGTTTGGATGCTTTGCATATATGTTTCTTAGACTATATAGAAGCAATATATACAAAGATTTCAACCGTCTACCTGTTCCATTCATTGTTTTACTTGTCGAAAGTTAGAAATAATTTCCGTTAAAGGAATAACATTGGGGATCGTAGTTCACTTAAACTTGAAGAACAAAAAATTGGCGTATTGTACTGTTTGGATGCTTTGCATATCTGTTTCTTAGACTACATAGAAGCAATATATACAAAGATTTCAACCGTCTGGGTGTTCCAATCATTGTTCTACTTGTAGAAAGTTATAATTAATTTCCGTTAAAGGATTAACAATGGGGCTCGAAGTTCACTTAAACTTGAAGATGAAATAATTGGCGAATTGTACTGTTTGGATGCTTTGCATATATGTTTCTTAGACTATATAGAAGCAATATATACAATGATTTCAACAGTCTACCTGTTCCATTCATTGTTCTACTTGTCGAAATTTACAAATAATTTCCTTTAAAGGATTAACAATGGGGCTCGAAGTTCACTTAAACTTGAAGAACAAAAAATTGGCGAATTGTACTGTTTGGATGCTTTGCATATCTGTTTCTTAGACTATTTAGAAGCAATATATAGAAAGATTTCACCCGTCTATCTGTACTATTCATTGTTCTACTTGTAGAAAGTTACAATTAATTTCCATTTCATGATTATCAATGGGGCTCGCTGTTCACTTAAACTTGAAGATCAAAAAATTGGCGAATGGTAATGTTTGGATGCTTTGCATATATGTTTCTTATACTATATAGTAGCAATAGATACAAAGATTTCAACCGTCTACCTGTTCCATTCAATGTTCTACTTGTCGAAAGTTACAAATAATTTCCGATAAAGGATTAACAATGGGGCTCATTGTTCACTTAAACTTGCAGAACAAAAAATTGGCGAATGGTACTGTTTGGATGCTTTGCATATATGTTTCTTAGACTATATGGAAGCAATATATACAAAGATTTCAACCGTCTACGTGTTCCAATCATTGTTCTACTTGTCGAAAATTACAAATAATTTCCGATAAAGGATTAACCATTGGAGCTCGTTGTTCACTTAAACTTGAAGAAGAATGAATTGGCGACTGTTACTGTTTGGATGCTTTGCGTACATGTTTCTTAGACTATATGGAAGCAATATATACAAAGATTTCAACCGTCTACGTGTTCCATTCATTGTTCTACTTGTCGAATGTTAGAAATAATTTCCGATAAAGGATTAACAATCGGGCTCATTGTTCACTTAACCTTGAAGTACAAAAAATTGGCGAATGGTACTTTTTGGATGCTTTGCATATATGTTTCTTAGACTATACGGAAGCAATATATACAAATATTTCAACCGTCTACCTGTTCCATTCATTGTTCTACTTGTCGAAAGTTACAAATAATTTCTGATAAAGGATTAACCATTGGGGCTCATTGTTCACTTAAACTTGAAGAACAAAGAATTGGCGAATGGTACTGTTTGGATGCTTTGCGTACATGTTTCTTAGACTATATGGAAGCAATATATACAAAGATTTCAACCGTCTACCTGTTCCATTCATTGTTCTACTTGTCGGATGTTACAAATAATTTCCGATAAAGGATTAACAATCGGGCTCATTGTTCACTTAACCTTGAAGAACAAAAAATTGGCGAATGGTAGTGTTTGGATGCTTTGCATATATGTTTCTTAGACTATACGGAAGCAATATATACAAATATTTCAACCGTCTACCTGTTCCATTCATTGTTCTACTTGTCGAAAGTTACAAATAATTTCCGATAAAGGATTAACCATTGGGGCTCATTGTTCACTTAAACTTGCAGAACAAAAAATTGGCGAAATGTACTGTTTGGATGCTTTGCATATATGTTTCATAGACTATATAGAAGCAATATATAAAAATATTTCAACCGTCTACCTGTTCCATTCATTGTTCTACTTGTCGAAAGTTACAAATAATTTCCGATAAAGGATTAACCATTGGGGCTCATTGTTCACTTAAACTTGAAGAACAAAAAATTGGCGAATTGTACTGTTTGGATGCTTTGCATATATGTTTCATAGACTATATAGAAGCAATATATAAAAAGATTTCAATCGTCTACCTGTTCCATTCATTGTTCTACTTGTCGAAAGTTACAAATAATTTCCGATAAAGGAGTAACAATGGGGCTCATTGTTCACTTAAACTTGAAGAACAAAAAATTGGCGAATGGTACTGTTTGGATGCTTTGCATATATGTTTCTTAGACTATATGGAAGCAATATATAATAATATTTCAACCGTCTACGTGTTCCAATCATTGTTCTACTTGTCGAAATTTACAAATAATTTCCTTTAATGGATTAACAATGGGGCTCGTTGTTCACTTAAACTTGAAGAACAATAAATTGGCGAATTGTACTGTGTGGATGCTATGCATATATGTTTCTTAGACTATATAGAAGCAATATATATAATGATTTCAACCGTCTACCTGTTCCATTCATTGTTCTACATGTCGAAAGTTACAAATAATTTCCGTTTCATAATTATCAATGGGGCTCGTTGTTCACTTAAACTTGAAGAACAAAAAATTGGCGAATGGTACTGTTTGGATGCTTTGCATATATGTTTCTTAGTCTATATAGAAGCAATATAGACAAAGATTTCAACCGTCTACGTGTTCCAATTATTGATCTACTTGTAGAAAGTTACAAATAGTTTCCGATAAAGGATTAACAATGTGGCTCATTGTTCACTTTACCTTGAAGAACAAAAAATTGGCGAATGGTACTATTTGGATGCTTTGCATATATGTTTATTAGGTTATATAGAAGCAATATATACAAAGATTTCAACCGTTTACATGTTCCAATCATTGTTCTACTTGTAGAAAGTTATAATTAATTTCCGTTAAAGGATTAACAATGGGGCTCGAAGTTCACTTAAACTTGAAGATGAAATAATTGGCGAATTGTACTGTTTGGATGCTTTGCATATATGTTTCTTAGACTATATAGAAGCAATATATACAATGATTTCAACAGTCTACCTGTTCCATTCATTGTTCTACTTGTCGAAATTTACAAATAATTTCCTTTAAAGGATTAACAATGGGGCTCGAAGTTCACTTAAACTTGAAGAACAAAAAATTGGCGAATTGTACTGTTTGGATGCTTTGCATATCTGTTTCTTAGACTATTTAGAAGCAATATATAGAAAGATTTCACCCGTCTATCTGTACTATTCATTGTTCTACTTGTAGAAAGTTACAATTAATTTCCATTTCATGATTATCAATGGGGCTCGCTGTTCACTTAAACTTGAAGATCAAAAAATTGGCGAATGGTAATGTTTGGATGCTTTGCATATATGTTTCTTATACTATATAGTAGCAATAGATACAAAGATTTCAACCGTCTACCTGTTCCATTCAATGTTCTACTTGTCGAAAGTTACAAATAATTTCCGATAAAGGATTAACAATGGGGCTCATTGTTCACTTAAACTTGCAGAACAAAAAATTGGCGAATGGTACTGTTTGGATGCTTTGCATATATGTTTCTTAGACTATATGGAAGCAATATATACAAAGATTTCAACCGTCTGCGTGATCCAATCATTGTTCTACTTGTCGAAAGTTACAAATAATTTCCGATAACGGATTAACCATTGGGGCTCATTGTTCACTTAAACTTGAAGAACAAGAAATTGGCGAATGGTACTGTCTGGATGCTCTGCATATATGTTCCTTAGACTATATAGAAGCAATATATACAATAATTTCAACAGTCTACCTGTTCCATTCATTGTTCTACTTTTCGAAAATTACAAATAATTTCCGTTAAAGTTTTAACAATGGGGCTCGTAGTTCACTTAAACTTGAAGATCAAATAATTGGCGAATTGTACTGTTTGGATGATTTGCATATATGTTTCTTATACTATATAGAAGCAATATATACAAAGATTTCAACCGTCTACCTGTCCCATTCAATGTTCTACTTGTCGAAAGTTACAAATAATTTCCGATAAAGGATTAACAATGGGGCTCATTGTTCACTTAAACTTGAAGAACAAAAAATTGGCGAATGGTACTGTTTGGATGCTTTGCATATATGTTTCTTAGACTATATGGAAGCAATATATACAAAGATTTCAACCGTCTGTGTGTTCCAATCATTGTTCTACTTGTAGAAAGTTAGAATTAATTTCCATTTCATGATTATCAATGGGGCTCGCTGTTCACTTAAACTTGAAGATCAAAAAATTGGCGAATGGTAATGTTTGGATGCTTTGCATATATGTTTCTTATACTATATAGTAGCAATAGATACAAAGATTTCAACCGTCTACCTGTTCCATTCAATGTTCTACTTGTCGAAAGTTACAAATAATTTCCGATAAAGGATTAACAATGGGGCTCATTGTTCACTTAAACTTGCAGAACAAAAAATTGGCGAATGGTACTGTTTGGATGCTTTGCATATATGTTTCTTAGACTATATGGAAGCAATATATACAAAGATTTCAACCGTCTGCGTGATCCAATCATTGTTCTACTTGTCGAAAGTTACAAATAATTTCCGATAACGGATTAACCATTGGGGCTCATTGTTCACTTAAACTTGAAGAACAAGAAATTGGCGAATGGTACTGTCTGGATGCTCTGCATATATGTTCCTTAGACTATATAGAAGCAATATATACAATGATTTCAACAGTCTACCTGTTCCATTCATTGTTCTACTTTTCGAAAATTACAAATAATTTCCGTTAAAGTATTAACAATGGGGCTCGTAGTTCACTTAAACTTGAAGATCAAATAATTGGCGAATTGTACTGTTTGGATGATTTGCATATATGTTTCTTATACTATATAGAAGCAATATATACAAAGATTTCAACCGTCTGTGTGTTCCAATCATTGTTCTACTTGTAGAAAGTTAGAATTAATTTCCGTTAAAGGATTAACAATGGGGCTCGTAGTTCACTTAAACTTGAAGAACAAAAAATTGGCGAATTGTACTGTTTGGATGCTTTGCATATATGTTTCGTAGGCTACATAGAAGCAATATATACAATCATTTCAACTGTCTACATGATCCATTCATTGTTCTACTTGTCGAAATTTACAAATAATTTCCGTTAAAGTATTAACAATGGGGCTCGTAGTTCACTTAAACTTGAAGATCAAATAATTGGCGAATAGTACTGTTTGGATGATTTGCATATATGTTTCTTTGACTATATACAAGCTATATATACAATGATTTCAACCGTCTACCTGTTCCATTCATTGTTCTACTTGTCGAAAGTTACAAATAATTTCCGTTAAGGGATTAACAATCGGTATCGTAGTTTACTTAAACTTGAAGAACAAGAAATTGGCGAATTGTACTGTTTGGATGCTTTGCGTACATGTTTCTTAGACTACATGGGAGCAATATATACAAAGATTTCAACAGTCTACGTGTTCCAATCATTGTTCTACTTGTCGAAATTTACAAATAATTTCCTTTAAAGGATTAACAATGGGGCTCGTTGTTCACTTAACCTTGAAGAACAAAAAAGTGGCGAATGGTACTGTTTGGATGCTTTGCATACATGTTTCTTAGACTATATAGAAGCAATATATAAAAAGATTTCAACCGTCTACCAGATCCATTCATTGTTCTACTTGTCGAAAGTTACAAATAATTTCCGATAAAGGATTAACAATGGGGCTCATTGTTCACTTAAACTTGAAGGACAAAAAATTGGCGAATGGTACTGTTTGGATGCTTTGCGTACATGTTTCTTAGACTATATGGAAGCAATATATACAAGGATTTCAACCGTCTACCTGTTCCATTCATTGTTCTACTTGTCGAAAGTTACAAATATTTTCCGATAAAGGATTAACAATGGGGCTCATTGTTCACTTAAACTTGAAGGGCAAAAAATTGGCGAATTGTACTGTTTGGATGATTTGCATATATGTTTCTTATACTATATAGAAGCAATATATACAAAGATTTCAACCGTCTACCTGTCCCATTCATTGTTCTACTTGTCTGAAGTTACAAATATTTTCCGGTAAAGGATTAACAATGGGGCTCATTGTTCACTTAAACTTGAAGAACAAAAAATTGGCGAATGGTACTGTTTGGATGCTTTGCATATATGTTTCTTAGACTATATAGAAGCAATATATACATTGATTTCAACCGTCTACCTGTTCCACTCATTGTTCTAGTTGTCGCAAGTTACAAATAATTTCCGTTAAAGTGTTAACAATGGGGCTCGTAGTTCACTTAAACTTGAAGATGAAATAATTGGCGAATTGTACTGTTTGGATGCTTTGCATATATGTTTCTTAGACTATATAGAAGCAATATATACAATGATTTCAACAGTCTACCTGTTCCATTCATTGTTCTACTTGTCGAAAGTTACAAATAATTTCCTTTAAAGGATTAACAATGGGGCTCGTAGTTCACTTAAACTTGAAGAACAAAAAATTGGCGAATGGTACTGTTTGGATGCTTTGCATATATGTTTCTTATACTATATAGAAGCAATAGATACAAAGATTTCAACCGTCTACCTGTTCCATTCAATGTTCTACTTGTCGAAAGTTACAAACAATTTCCGATAAAGGATTAACAATGGGGCTCATTGTTCACTTAAACTTGATGAACAAAAAATTGGCGAATGGTACTGTTTGGATGCTTTGCACATATGTTTCTTAGACTATATAGAAGCAATATATACAAAGATTTCAACCGTCTACCTGTTCTATTCATTGTTCATCTTGTCGAAAGTTACAAATAATTTCCGTTTCATGATTATCAGTGGGCCTCGTTGTTCACTTAAACTTGCAGAACAAAAAATTGGCGAATGGTACTGTTTGGATGCTTTGCATATATGTTTCCTAGACTATATGGAAGCAATATATACAAAGATTTGAACCGTCTGCGTGATCCAATCATTGTTCTACTTGTCGAAAGTTACAAATAATTTCCGATAACGGATTAACCATTGGGGCTCATTGTTCACTTAAACTTGAAGAACAAGAAATTGGCGAATGGTACTGTCTGGATGCTCTGCATATATGTTCCTTAGACTATATAGAAGCAATGTATACAATGATTTCAACAGTCTACCTGTTCCATTCATTGTTCTACTTTTCGAAAGTTACAAATAATTTCCGTTAAAGTATTAACAATGGGGCTCGTAGTTCACTTAAACGTGAAGATGAAATAATTGGCGAATTGTACTGTTTGGATGCTTTGCATATATGTTTCATAGACTATATAGAAGCAATATATACAATGATTTCAACAGTCTACCTGTTCCATTCATTGTTCTACTTGTCGAAAGTTACAAATAATTTCCTTTAAAGGATTAACAATGGGGCTCGTAGTTCACTTAAACTTGAAGAACAAAAAATTGGCGAATGGTACTGTTTGGATGCTTTGCATATATGTTTCTTATACTATATAGAAGCAATAGATACAAAGATTTCATCCGTCTACCTGTTCCATTCAATGTTCTACTTGTCGAAAGTTACAAACAATTTCCGATAAAGGATTAACAATGGGGCTCATTGTTCACTTAAACTTGATGAACAAAAAATTGGCGAATGGTACTGTTTGGATGCTTTGCACATATGTTTCTTAGACTATATAGAAGCAATATATACAAAGATTTCAACCGTCTACCTGTTCTATTCATTGTTCATCTTGTCGAAAGTTACAAATAATTTCCGTTTCATGATTATCAGTGGGCCTCGTTGTTCACTTAAACTTGCAGAACAAAAAATTGGCGAATGGTACTGTTTGGATGCTTTGCATATATGTTTCTTAGACTATATGGAAGCAATATATACAAAGATTTCAACCGTCTGCGTGATCCAATCATTGTTCTACTTGTCGAAAGTTACAAATAATTTCCGATAACGGATTAACCATTGGGGCTCATTGTTCACTTAAACTTGAAGAACAAGAAATTGGCGAATGGTACTGTCTGGATGCTCTGCATATATGTTCCTTAGACTATATAGAAGCAATGTATACAATGATTTCAACAGTCTACCTGTTCCATTCATTGTTCTACTTTTCGAAAGTTACAAATAATTTCCGTTAAAGTATTAACAATGGGGCTCGTAGTTCACTTAAACTTGAAGATCAAATAATTGGCGAATTGTACTGTTTGGATGATTTGCATATATGTTTCTTATACTATATAGAAGCAATATATACAAAGATTTCAACCGTCTACCTGTCCCATTCAGTGTTCTACTTGTCGAAAGTTACAAATAATTTCCGATAAAGGATTAACAATGGGGCTCATTGTTCACTTAAACTTGAAGAACAAAAAATTGGCGAATGGTACTGTTTGGATGATTTGCATATATGTTTCTTAGACTATATGGAAGCAATATATACAAAGATTTCATCCGTCTGTGTGTTCCAATCATAGTTCTACTTGTAGAAAGTTAGAATTAATTTCCGTTAAAGGATTAACAATGGGGCTCGTAGTTCACTTAAACTTGAAGAACAAAAAATTGGCGAATTGTACTGTTTGGATGCTTTGCATATATGTTTCGTAGGCTACATAGAAGCAATATATACAATCATTTCAACTGTCTACATGATCCATTCATTGTTCTACTTGTCGAAATTTACAAATAATTTCCGTTAAAGTATTAACAATGGGGTTCGTAGTTCACTTAAACTTGAAGATCAAATAATTGGCGAATAGTACTGTTTGGATGCTTTGCATATATGTTTCTTAGACTATATAGAAGCAATATATACAATGATTTCAACCGTCTACCTGTTCCATTCATTGTTCTACTTGCCGAAATTTACAAATAATTTCCTTCAAAGGATTAACAATGGGGCTCGTAGTTCACTTAAACTTGAAGAACAAAAAATTGGCGAATGGTACTGTTTGGAAGCTTTGCGCACATGTTTCTTAGACTATATGGAAGCAATATATACAAAGATTTCAACCGTCTACGTCTTCCAATCATTGTTCTACTTGTCGAAATTTACAAATAATTTCCTTTAAAGGATTAACAATGGGGCTCGTTGTTCACTTAAACTTGAAGAACAAAAAATTGGCGAATTGTACTGTTTGGATGCTTTGAATATATGTTTCTTATACTATATGGAAGCAATATATACAAAGATTTCAACCGTCCACGTGTTCCAATCATTGTTCTACTTTCGAAATTTACAAATAATTTCCGATAAAGGATTAACAATCGGGCTCATTGTTCACTTAAACTTGAAGAACAAAAAATTGGCGAATGGTACTGTTTGGATGCTTTGCATATATGTTTCTTAGACTATACGGAAGCAATATATACAAATATTTCAACCGTCTACCTGTTCCATTCATTGATCTACATGTCGAAAGTTAGAAATAATTTCCGATAAAGGATTAACAATCGGGCTCATTGTTCACTTAACCTTGATGAACAAAAAATTGGCGAATGGTACTGTTTGGATGCTTTGCATATATGTTTCTTAGACTATACGGAAGCAATATATACAAATATTTCAACCGTCTACCTGTTCCATTCATTGTTCTACTTGTCGAAAGTAACAAATAATTTCCGTTTCATAATTATCAATGGGGCTCGTTGTTCACTTAAACTTGAAGAACAAAAAATTGGCGAATGGTACTGTTTGGGTGCTTTGAATATATGTTTCTTAGTCTATATAGAAGCAATATATACAATGATTTCAACCGTCTACCTGTTCCATTCCTTGTTCTACTTGTCGAAAGTTACAAATAATTTCCTTTAAAGGATTAACAATGGGGCTCGTTGTTCACTTAAACTTGAAGAACAATGAATTGGCGACTTGTACTGTTTGGATGCTTTGCATATATGTTTCTTAGACTATATAGATGCAATATATACAAAGATTTCATCCCTCTACCTGTTCCATTCATTGTTCTACTTGTCGAAATTTACAAATAATTTCCTTTAAAGGATTAACAATGGGGCTCGTAGTTCACTTAAACTTGAAGAATAATAAATTGGCGAATTGTACTGTTTGGATGCTTTGCACATGTTTCTTAGACTATATAGAAGCAATATATACTATGATATCCATCGTCAACCTGTTCCATTCATTGTTCTACTTGTAGAAAATTACAAATAATTTCCGTTTCATGATTACCAATGGGGCTCGTAGTTCACTTATACTTGAAGAACAAAAAATTGTCCAATGGTACTGTTTGGATGCTTTGCATATATGTTTCTTAGACTATATAGAAGCAATATATACAATGATTTCAACCGTCTACCTGTTCCAGTCACTGTTCTACTTGTCGAAATATACAAATAATTTCCTTTAAAGGATTAACAATGGGGCTCGTTGTTCACTTAAACTTGAAGAACAATGAATTGGCGACTTGTACTGTTCGGATGCTTTGCACATATGTTTCTTAGACTATATAGAAGCAATATATACAAAGATTTCAACCGTCGACGTGTTCCAATCATTGTTCTACTTGTCGAAATTTACAAATAATTTCCTTTAAAGGATTAACAATGGGGCTCGTAGTTCACTTAAACTTGAAGAACAAAAAATTGGCGAATTGTTCTGTTTGGATGCTTTGCACATATGTTTCTTAGAGTATATAGAAGCAATATATACAAAGATTTCATCCCTCTACCTGTTCCATTCATTGTTCCACTTGTCGAAATTTACAAATAATTTCCTTTAAAAGATTAACACTGTGGCTCGTAGTTCACTTAAACTTGAAGAACAAAAAATTAGCGAATGGTACTATTTGGATGCTTTGCATATATGTTTCTTAGACTATATAGAAGCAATATATACAATGATATCCATCGTCAACCTGTTCCATTCATTGTTCTACTTGTAGAAAATTACAATTAATTTCCGTTAAAGGATTAACAATGGGGCTCGTAGTTCACTTAAACTTGAAGAACAAAAAATTGGCGAATTGTACTGTTTGGATACTTTGCATATATGTTGCTTATACTATATAGAAGCAATATATATACAAAAATTTCAAACGTCTACCTGTTCCATTCATTGTTCTACTTGTCGCAATTTACAAATAATTTCAGTTTCATGATTATCAATGGGGCTCGTTGTTCACTTAAACTTGAAGAACAAAAAATTGGCGAATGGTACTGTTTGGATGCTTTGCACATATGTTTCTTAGACTATATAGAAACAATATATACAAAGATTTCAACCGTCTACGTGTTCCAATCATTGTTCTACTTGTAGAAAGTTAGAATTAATTTCCGTTAAAGGATTAAAAATGGGGCTCATTGTTCACTTAAACTTGAAGAATAAAAATTGGCGAATGGTACTGTTTGGATGATTTGCATATATGTTTCTTAGACTATACGGAAGCAATATATACATTGATTTCAACCGTCTACCTGTTCCATTCATTGTTCTACTTGTCGCAAGTTATAAATAATTTCCGTTAAAGTATTAACAATGGGGCTCATTGTTCACTTAAACTTGAAGAACAAAAAATTGGCGAATGGTACTGTTTGGATGCTTTGCATATATGTTTCTTAGACTATATGGAAGCAATATATACAAAGATTTCAACCGTCTACGTGTTCCAATCATTGTTCTACTTGTCGAAAATTACAAATAATTTCCGATAAAGGATTAACCATTGGGGTTCATTGTTCACTTAAACTTGAAGAACAAAAAATGGCGAATGGTACTGTTTGGATGCTTTGCGTACATGTTTCTTAGACTATATGGAAGCAATATATAGAAAGATTTCACCCGTCTACCTGTACTATTCATTGTTCTACTTGTAGAAAGTTACAAATAATTTCCATTTCATGATTATCAATGGAGCTCGTTGTTCACTTAAACTTGAAGATCAAAAAATTGGCGAATGTTTCTGTTTAGATGCTTTGCATATAGGATTCTTAGACTATATAGAAGCTACATATAAAAAGATTTCAACCGTCTACCTGTTCTATTCATTGTTCTTCTTGTCGAAAGTTACAAATAATTTCCGTTTCATGATTACCAATGGGGCTCGTTGTTCACTTAAACTTGAAGAACAAAAAATTGGCGAATGGTACTGTTTGGATGCTTTGCATATATGTTTCTTAGACTGTATGAAAGCAATATATACAAATATTTCAACCGTCTACGTGTGCCAATCATTGTTCTACTCGTCGAAATTAACTAATAATTTCCTTTAAAGGATTAACAATGGGGCTCGTAGTTCACTTAAACTTGAAGAACAAAAAATTGGCGAATTGTACTGTTTGGATTCTTTGCATATATGTTTCTTAGACTATATAGAAGCAATATATAGAAAGATTTCACCCGTCTACCTGTACTATTCATTGTTCGACTTGTAGAAAGTTACAAATAATTTCCTTTAAAGGATTAACAATGGGGCTCGTTGTTCACTTAAACTTGAAGAACAATGAATTGGCGACTGGTACTGTTTGGATGCTTTGCATATATGTTTCTTAGGCTATACTGAAGCAATATATATATAATGATTTCAACCGTCTACCTGTTCCATTCATTGTTCTGCATGTCGAAAGTGACAAATAATTTCCGTTTCATGATTATCAATGGGGCTCGTTGTTCACTTAAACTTGAAGAACAAAAAATTGGCGAATGGTACTGTTTGGATGCTTTGCATATATGTTTCTTAGACTATATAGAAGCAATATATACAATGATTTCAACCGTCTACCTGTTCCATTCCTTGTTCTACTTGTCGAAAGTTACAAATAATTTCCTTTAAAGGATTAACAATGGGGCTCGTTGTTCACTTAAACTTGAAGAACAATGAATTGGCGACTTGTACTGTTTGGATGCTTTGCACATATGTTTCTTAGACTATATAGATGCAATATATACAAAGATTTCATCCCTCTACCTGTTCCATTCATTGTTCTACTTGTCGAAATTTACAAATAATTTCCTTTAAAGGATTAACAATGGGGCTCGTAGTTCACTTAAACTTGAAGAACAAAAAATTAGCGAATGGTACTATTTGGATGCTTTGCATATATGTTTCTTAGACTATATAGAAGCAATATATATACATAGATTTCAAACGTCTACCTGTTCCATTCATTGTTTTACTTGTCGAAAGTTAGAAATAATTTCCGTTAAAGGAATAACAATGGGTATCGTAGTTCACTTAAACTTGAAGAACAATGAATTGGCGACTGGTACTGTTTGGATGCTTTGCATATATGTTTCTTAGGCTATATAGAAGCAATATATACAAAGATTTCAACCGTCTACCTGTTCCATTCATTGTTTTACTTGTCGAAAGTTAGAAATAATTTCCGTTAAAGGAATAACAATGGGGATCGTAGTTCACTTAAACTTGAAGAACAATAAATTGGCGAATTGTACTGTTTGGATGCTTTGCACATGTTTCTTAGACTATATAGAAGCAATATATACTATGATATCCATCGTCAACCTGGTCCATTCATTGTTCTACTTGTAGAAAGTTACAAACAATTTCCGTTTCATGATTACCAATGGGGCTCGTAGTTCACTTAAACTTGAAGAACAAAAAATTGTACAATGGTACTGTTTGGATGCTTTGCATATATGTTTCTTAGACTATATAGAAGCAATATATAGAAAGATTTCACCCGTCTACCTGTACTATTCATTGTTCTACTTGTAGAAAGTTACAAATAATTTCCGTTTCATGATTACCAATGGGGCTCGTTGTTCACTTAAACTTGGAGAACAAAAAATTGGCGACTGGTACTGTTTGGATGCTTTGCATATATGTTTCTTAGACTATATAGAAGCAATATATACAAAGATTTCAACCGTCTACCTGTACTATTCATAGTTCTACTTGTCGACAATTACAAATAATTTCCGTTTCATGATTATCAATGGGGCTCGTTGTTCACGTACACTTGAAGAACAAAAAATTGGCGAATGGTACTTTTTGGATGCTTTGCATATATGTTTCTTAGACTATATAGAAGCAATATATACAAAGATTTCAACTGTCTACCTGTTCCATTCATTTTTCTAATTGTCGAAAATCACAAATAATTTCCGATAAAGGATTAACCATTGGGGCTCATTGTTCACTTAAACTTGAAGAACAAAAAATTGGCGAATGGTACTGTTTGGATGCTTTGCATATATGTTTCTTAGACTATATGAAAGCAATATATACAAATATTTCAACCGTCTACGTGTGCCAGTCATTGTTCTACTCGTCGAAATTTACTAATAATTTCCTTTAAAGGATTAACAATGGGGCTCATTGTTCACTTAAACTTGAAGAACAAAAAATTGTCCAATGGTACTGTTTGGATGCTTTGCATATATGTTTCTTAGACTATATTGAAGCAATATATACAAAGATTTCAACCGTATACCTGTTCCATTCATTGTTCTACTTGTCGAAAATTACAAATAATTTCCGATAAAGGATTAACAATGGGGCTCATTGTTCACTTGAACTTGAAGAACAAAAAATTGGCGAATGTTACTGTTTAGATGCTTTGCATATAGGTTTCTTAGACTATACAGAAGCAGCATATACAAAGATTACAACCGTCTACCTGTTCTATTCATTGTTCTACTTGTAGAAACTTACAAATAATTACCGTTTCATGATTGTCAATGGGGCTCGTTGTTCACTTAATCTTGAAGAACAAAAAATTGGCGAATGGTACTGTTTGGATGCTTTGCGTACATGTTTCTTAGACTATATGGAAGCAATATATACAAAGATTTCAACCGTCTACGTGTTCCAATCATTGTTCTACTTGTCGAAATTTACAAATAATTTCCTTTAAAGGATTAAGAATGTGGCTCGTTGTTCACTTAAACTTGAAGAACAATAAATTGGCAAATTGTACTGATTTGATGCTTTGTATATATGTTTCTTAGACTATATAGAAGCAATATATACAATGATTTCAACCGTCTACCTGTTCCATTCATTGTTCTACTTGTCGAAATTTACAAATAATTTCCGTTAAAGGATTAACAATGGGGCTCGTTGTTCACTTAAACTTGACGAACAAAAAATTGGCGAATGTTACTGTTTAGATGCGTTGCATATATGTTTCTTAGACTATATAGAAGCAATATATACAAAGATTACACCCGTCTACCTGTTCCATTCATTGTTCTACTTGTCGAAAATTACAAATAATTTCCGATGAAGGATTAACAATGGGGCTCATTGTTCACTTAAACTTGAAGAACAAAAAATTGGCGAATGGTACTGTTTGGATGCTTTGCGTACATGTTTCTTAGACTATATGGAAGCAATATATACAAAGATTTCAACCGTCTACGTGTTCCAATCATTGTTCAACTTGTCGAAATTTACAAATAATTTCCTTTAAAGGATTAACAATGGGGCTCGTTGTTCACTTAAACTTGAAGAACAAAAAATTAGCGAATGGTACAGTTTGGATGCTTTGCAATATGTTTCTTAGACTATATGGAAGCAATATATTCAAAGATTTCAACCGTCTACGTGTTCCAATCATTGTTCTACTTGTCGAAATTTACAAATAATTTCCTTTAAAGGATTAACAATGGGGCTCGTTGTTCACTTAATCTTGAAGAACAATAAATTAGCAAATTGTACTGATTGGATGCTTTGCATATATGTTTCTTAGACTATATAGAAGCAATATATACAATGATTTCAACCGACTACCTGTTCCATTCATTGTTCTACTTGTCGAAATTTACAAATAATTTCCTTTAAAGGATTAACAATGGGGCTCGTTGTTCACTTAAACTTGAAGAACAATAAATTGGCGAATTGTACTGTTTGGATGCTTTGCATATATATTTCTTAGACTATATAGAAGCAATATATACAATGATTTCAACCGTCTACCTGTTCCATTCATTGTTCTACTTGTCGAAATTTACAAATAATTTCCTTTAAAGGATTAACAATGGGGCTCGTAGTTCACTTAAACTTGAAGAACAAAAAATTGGCGAATGGTACTGTTTGGATGCATTGCATATATGTTTTTCAGACTATATAGAAGCATTATATACAAAGATTTCAACCGTCTACCTGTTCCATTCATTGTTCTACTTGTAGAAACTTACAAATAATTTCCCTTTCGTGATTATCAATGGTGCTCGCTGTTAACTTCAACTTGATGAACAACAAATTGGCGAATGGTACTGTTTGGATGCTTTGCATATATGTTTCTTAGACTATATTGAAGCAATATATAAAATGATTTCAACCGTCTACCTGTTCCATTCATTGATCTACTTGTCGAAAGTTACAAATAATTTCCGTTTCATGATTATCAATGGGGCTCGTAGTTCACTTAAACTTGAAGAACAAAAAATTGGCGAATTGTACTGTTTGGATTCTTTGCATATATGTTTCTTAGACTATATAGAAGCAATATATAGAAAGATTTCACCCGTCTACCTGTACTATTCATTGTTCGACTTGTAGAAAGTTACAAATAATTTCCATTTCATGATTATCAATGGGGTTCGTTGTGCACTTAACCTTGAAGATCAAAAAATTGGCGAATGTTACTGTTTAGATGCTTTGCATATAGGTTTCTTAGACTATATAGAAGCAATATATACAATGATTTCAACCGTCTACCTGTTCCATTCATAGTTCTACTTGTCGACAATTACAAATAATTTCCGTTTCATGATTATCAATGGGGCTCGTTGTTCACGTACACTTGAAGAACAAAAAATTGGCGAATGGTACTTTTTGGATGCTTTGCATATATGTTTCTTAGACTATATAGAAGCAATATATACAAAGATTTCAACCGTCTACCTGTTCCATTCATTTTTCTAATTGTCGAAAATCACAAATAATTTCCGATAAAGGATTAACCATTGGGGCTCATTGTTCACATAAACTTGAAGAACAAAAAATTGGCGAATGGTACTGTTTGGATGCTTTGCATATATGTTTCTTAGACTATATGGAATCAATATATACAAATATTTCAACCGTTTACCTGTTCCATTCATTGTTCTACATGTCGAAAGTTACAAATAATTTCCGTTTCATGATTATCAATGGGGCCCATTGTTCACTTAAACTTGAACAACAACAAATTGGCGAATTGTACTGTTTGGATGCATTGCATATATGTTTTTCAGACTATATAGAAGCATTATATAAAAAGATTTCAACCGTCTACCTGTTCCATTTATTGTTCTACTTGTAGAAACTTACAAATAATTTCCCTTTCGTGATTATCAATGGTGCTCGCTGTTCACTTCAACTTGATGAACAACAAATTGGCGAATGGTACTGTTTGGATGCTTTGCATATATGTTTCTTAGACTATATTGAAGCAATATATAAAATGATTTCAACCGTCTACCTGTTCCATTCATTGATCTACTTGTCGAAAGTTACAAATAATTTCCGTTTCATGATTATCAATGGGGCTCGTAGTTCACTTAAACTTGAAGAACAAAAAATTGGCGAATTGTACTGTTTGGATTCTTTGCATATATGTTTCTTAGACTATATAGAAGCAATATATAGAAAGATTTCACCCGTCTACCTGTACTATTCATTGTTCGACTTGTAGAAAGTTACAAATAATTTCCATTTCATGATTATAAATGGGGTTCGTTGTGCACTTAATCTTGAAGATCAAAAAATTGGCGAATGTTACTGTTTAGATGCTTTGCATATAGGTTTCTTAGACTATATAGAAGCAATATATACAATGATTTCAACCGTCTACCTGTTCCATTCATAGTTCTACTTGTCGACAATTACAAATAATTTCCGTTTCATGATTATCAATGGGGCTCGTTGTTCACGTACACTTGAAGAACAAAAAATTGGCGAATGGTACTTTTTGGATGCTTTGCATATATGTTTCTTAGACTATATAGAAGCAATATATACAAAGATTTCAACCGTCTACCTGTTCCATTCATTTTTCTAATTGTCGAAAATCACAAATAATTTCCGATAAAGGATTAACCATTGGGGCTCATTGTTCACTTAAACTTGAAGAACAAAAAATTGGCGAATGGTACTGTTTGGATGCTTTGCATATATGTTTCTTAGACTATATGGAATCAATATATACAAATATTTCAACCGTTTACCTGTTCCATTCATTGATCTACAAGTCGAAAGTTACAAATAATTTCCGTTTCATGATTATCAATGGGGCCCATTGTTCACTTAAACTTGAACAACAAAAAATTGGCGAATGGTACTGTTTGGATGCTTTGCATATAGGTTTCTTAGACTATATAGAAGCTACATATACAAAGATTTCAACCGTCTACCTGTTCTATTCATTGTTCTTCTTGTCGAAAGTTACATATAATTTCCGTTTCATGATTACCAATGGGGCTCGTTGTTCACTTAAACTTGAAGAACAAAAAATTGGCGAATGGTACTGTTTGGATGCTTTGCATATATGTTTCTTAGACTATATGAAAGCAATATATACAAATATTTCAACCGTCTACGTGTGCCAGTCATTGTTCTACTCGTCGAAATTTACTAATAATTTCCTTTAAAGGATTAACAATGGGGCTCATTGTTCACTTAAACTTGAAGAACAAAAAATTGTCCAATGGTACTGTTTGGATGCTTTGCATATATGTTTCTTAGACTATATTGAAGCAATATATACAAAGATTTCAACCGTATACCTGTTCCATTCATTGTTCTACTTGTCGAAAATTACAAATAATTTCCGATAAAGGATTAACAATGGGGCTCATTGTTCACTTGAACTTGAAGAACAAAAAATTGGCGAATGTTACTGTTTAGATGCTTTGCATATAGGTTTCTTAGACTATACAGAAGCAGCATATACAAAGATTACAACCGTCTACCTGTTCTATTCATTGTTCTACTTGTAGAAAGTTACAAATAATTTCCGTTTCATGATTACCAATGGGGCTCGTTGTTCACTTAAACTTGGAGAACAAAAAATTGGCGACTGGTACTGTTTGGATGCTTTGCATATATGTTTCTTAGACTATATGAAAGCAATATATACAAATATTTCAACCGTCTACGTGTGCCAGTCATTGTTCTACTCGTCGAAATTTACTAATAATTTCCTTTAAAGGATTAACAATGGGGCTCATTGTTCACTTAAACTTGAAGAACAAAAAATTGTCCAATGGTACTGTTTGGATGCTTTGCATATATGTTTCTTAGACTATATTGAAGCAATATATACAAAGATTTCAACCGTATACCTGTTCCATTCATTGTTCTACTTGTCGAAAATTACAAATAATTTCCGATAAAGGATTAACAATGGGGCTCATTGTTCACTTGAACTTGAAGAACAAAAAATTGGCGAATGTTACTGTTTAGATGCTTTGCATATAGGTTTCTTAGACTATACAGAAGCAGCATATACAAAGATTACAACCGTCTACCTGTTCTATTCATTGTTCTACTTGTAGAAAGTTACAAATAATTTCCGTTTCATGATTACCAATGGGGCTCGTAGTTCACTTAAACTTGAAGAACAAAAAATTGTACAATGGTACTGTTTGGATGCTTTGCATATATGTTTCTTAGACTATATAGAAGCAATATATAGAAAGATTTCACCCGTCTACCTGTACTATTCATTGTTCTACTTGTAGAAAGTTACAAATAATTTCCGTTTCATGATTACCAATGGGGCTCGTTGTTCACTTAAACTTGGAGAACAAAAAATTGGCGACTGGTACTGTTTGGATGCTTTGCATATATGTTTCTTAGACTATATAGAAGCAATATATACAAAGATTTCAACCGTCTACCTGTACTATTCATAGTTCTACTTGTCGACAATTACAAATAATTTCCGTTTCATGATTATCAATGGGGCTCGTTGTTCACGTACACTTGAAGAACAAAAAATTGGCGAATGGTACTTTTTGGATGCTTTGCATATATGTTTCTTAGACTATATAGAAGCAATATATACAAAGATTTCAACTGTCTACCTGTTCCATTCATTTTTCTAATTGTCGAAAATCACAAATAATTTCCGATAAAGGATTAACCATTGGGGCTCATTGTTCACTTAAACTTGAAGAACAAAAAATTGGCGAATGGTACTGTTTGGATGCTTTGCATATATGTTTCTTAGACTATATGAAAGCAATATATACAAATATTTCAACCGTCTACGTGTGCCAGTCATTGTTCTACTCGTCGAAATTTACTAATAATTTCCTTTAAAGGATTAACAATGGGGCTCATTGTTCACTTAAACTTGAAGAACAAAAAATTGTCCAATGGTACTGTTTGGATGCTTTGCATATATGTTTCTTAGACTATATTGAAGCAATATATACAAAGATTTCAACCGTATACCTGTTCCATTCATTGTTCTACTTGTCGAAAATTACAAATAATTTCCGATAAAGGATTAACAATGGGGCTCATTGTTCACTTGAACTTGAAGAACAAAAAATTGGCGAATGTTACTGTTTAGATGCTTTGCATATAGGTTTCTTAGACTATACAGAAGCAGCATATACAAAGATTACAACCGTCTACCTGTTCTATTCATTGTTCTACTTGTAGAAACTTACAAATAATTACCGTTTCATGATTGTCAATGGGGCTCGTTGTTCACTTAATCTTGAAGAACAAAAAATTGGCGAATGGTACTGTTTGGATGCTTTGCGTACATGTTTCTTAGACTATATGGAAGCAATATATACAAAGATTTCAACCGTCTACGTGTTCCAATCATTGTTCTACTTGTCGAAATTTACAAATAATTTCCTTTAAAGGATTAAGAATGTGGCTCGTTGTTCACTTAAACTTGAAGAACAATAAATTGGCGAATGGTACTGTTTGGATGCTTTGCATATATGTTTCTTAGACTATATTGAAGCAATATATAAAATGATTTCAACCGTCTACCTGTTCCATTCATTGATCTACTTGTCGAAAGTTACAAATAATTTCCGTTTCATGATTATCAATGGGGCTCGTAGTTCACTTAAACTTGAAGAACAAAAAATTGGCGAATTGTACTGTTTGGATTCTTTGCATATATGTTTCTTAGACTATATAGAAGCAATATATAGAAAGATTTCACCCGTCTACCTGTACTATTCATTGTTCGACTTGTAGAAAGTTACAAATAATTTCCATTTCATGATTATCAATGGGGTTCGTTGTGCACTTAATCTTGAAGATCAAAAAATTGGCGAATGTTACTGTTTAGATGCTTTGCATATAGGTTTCTTAGACTATATAGAAGCAATATATACAATGATTTCAACCGTCTACCTGTTCCATTCATAGTTCTACTTGTCGACAATTACAAATAATTTCCGTTTCATGATTATCAATGGGGCTCGTTGTTCACGTACACTTGAAGAACAAAAAATTGGCGAATGGTACTTTTTGGATGCTTTGCATATATGTTTCTTAGACTATATAGAAGCAATATATACAAAGATTTCAACCGTCTACCTGTTCCATTCATTTTTCTAATTGTCGAAAATCACAAATAATTTCCGATAAAGGATTAACCATTGGGGCTCATTGTTCACATAAACTTGAAGAACAAAAAATTGGCGAATGGTACTGTTTGGATGCTTTGCATATATGTTTCTTAGACTATATGGAATCAATATATACAAATATTTCAACCGTTTACCTGTTCCATTCATTGTTCTACATGTCGAAAGTTACAAATAATTTCCGTTTCATGATTATCAATGGGGCCCATTGTTCACTTAAACTTGAACAACAAAAAATTGGCGAATTGTACTGTTTGGATGCATTGCATATATGTTTTTCAGACTATATAGAAGCATTATATACAAAGATTTCAACCGTCTACCTGTTCCATTCATTGTTCTACTTGTAGAAACTTACAAATAATTTCCCTTTCGTGATTATCAATGGTGCTCGCTGTTCACTTCAACTTGATGAACAACAAATTGGCGAATGGTACTGTTTGGATGCTTTGCATATATGTTTCTTAGACTATATTGAAGCAATATATAAAATGATTTCAACCGTCTACCTGTTCCATTCATTGATCTACTTGTCGAAAGTTACAAATAATTTCCGTTTCATGATTATCAATGGGGCTCGTAGTTCACTTAAACTTGAAGAACAAAAAATTGGCGAATTGTACTGTTTGGATTCTTTGCATATATGTTTCTTAGACTATATAGAAGCAATATATAGAAAGATTTCACCCGTCTACCTGTACTATTCATTGTTCGACTTGTAGAAAGTTACAAATAATTTCCATTTCATGATTATAAATGGGGTTCGTTGTGCACTTAATCTTGAAGATCAAAAAATTGGCGAATGTTACTGTTTAGATGCTTTGCATATAGGTTTCTTAGACTATATAGAAGCAATATATACAATGATTTCAACCGTCTACCTGTTCCATTCATAGTTCTACTTGTCGACAATTACAAATAATTTCCGTTTCATGATTATCAATGGGGCTCGTTGTTCACGTACACTTGAAGAACAAAAAATTGGCGAATGGTACTTTTTGGATGCTTTGCATATATGTTTCTTAGACTATATAGAAGCAATATATACAAAGATTTCAACCGTCTACCTGTTCCATTCATTTTTCTAATTGTCGAAAATCACAAATAATTTCCGATAAAGGATTAACCATTGGGGCTCATTGTTCACTTAAACTTGAAGAACAAAAAATTGGCGAATGGTACTGTTTGGATGCTTTGCATATATGTTTCTTAGACTATATGGAATCAATATATACAAATATTTCAACCGTTTACCTGTTCCATTCATTGATCTACAAGTCGAAAGTTACAAATAATTTCCGTTTCATGATTATCAATGGGGCCCATTGTTCACTTAAACTTGAACAACAAAAAATTGGCGAATGGTACTGTTTGGATGCTTTGCATATAGGTTTCTTAGACTATATAGAAGCTACATATACAAAGATTTCAACCGTCTACCTGTTCTATTCATTGTTCTTCTTGTCGAAAGTTACATATAATTTCCGTTTCATGATTACCAATGGGGCTCGTTGTTCACTTAAACTTGAAGAACAAAAAATTGGCGAATGGTACTGTTTGGATGCTTTGCATATATGTTTCTTAGACTATATGAAAGCAATATATACAAATATTTCAACCGTCTACGTGTGCCAGTCATTGTTCTACTCGTCGAAATTTACTAATAATTTCCTTTAAAGGATTAACAATGGGGCTCATTGTTCACTTAAACTTGAAGAACAAAAAATTGTCCAATGGTACTGTTTGGATGCTTTGCATATATGTTTCTTAGACTATATTGAAGCAATATATACAAAGATTTCAACCGTATACCTGTTCCATTCATTGTTCTACTTGTCGAAATTTACAAATAATTTCCTTTAAAGGATTAACAATGGGGCTCGTTGTTCACTTAAACTTGACGAACAAAAAATTGGCGAATGTTACTGTTTAGATGCGTTGCATATATGTTTCTTAGACTATATAGAAGCAATATATACAAAGATTACAACCGTCTACCTGTTCCATTCATTGTTCTACTTGTCGAAAATTACAAATAATTTCCGATGAAGGATTAACAATGGGGCTCATTGTTCACTTAAACTTGAAGAACAAAAATTTGGCGAATGGTACTGTTTGGATGCTTTGCGTACATGTTTCTTAGACTATATGGAAGCAATATATACAAAGATTTCAACCGTCTACCTGTACCATTCATTGTTCTACTTGTCGAAATATACAAATAATTTCCGATAAAGGATTAACCATTGGGGCTCATTGTTCACTTATACTTGAAGAACAAAAAATTGGCGAATGGTACTGTTTGGATTCTTTGCATATATGTTTCTTAGACTATATAGAAGCAATATATACAAAGATTACATCCGTCTACCTGTTCCATTCATTGTTCTACTTGTCGAAAATTACAAATAATTTCCGATGAAGGATTAACAATGGGGCTCATTGTTCACTTAAACTTGAAGAACAAAAAATTGGCAAATGGTACTGTTTGGATGCTTTGCATATATGTTTCTTAGACTATATAGAAGCAATATATACAATGATTTCAACCGACTACCTGTTCCATTAATTGTTCTTCTTGTCGAAATTTACAAATAATTTCCTTTAAAGTATAAACAATGGGGCTCGTTGTTCACTTAAACTTGAAGAACAAAAAATTGGCGAATTGTACTGTTTCGATGCTTTGCATATATGTTTCTTAGACTATATAGAAGCAATATATACATTGATTTCAACCGTCTACGTGTTCCACTCATTGTTCTAGTTGTCGCAAGTTACAAATAATTTCCGTTAAAGTATTAACAATGGGGCTCGTAGTTCACTTAAACATGAATATGAAATAATTGGCGAATTGTACTGTTTGGATGCTTTGCATATATGTTTCTTAGATTATATAGAAGCAATATATACAAAGATATCAACCGTCTACCTGTTCCATTCATTGTTCTACTTGTCGAAAGTTACAAATAATTTCCGTTAAAGTATTAACAATGGGGCTCGTAGTTCACTTAAACATGAAGATGAAATAATTGGCGAATTGTACTGTTTGGATGCTTTGCATATATGGTTCTTAGATTATATAGAAGCAATATATACAAAGATTTCAACCGTCTACCTGTTCCATTCATTGTTATACTTGTCGAAACTTACAAATAATTTCCGTTAAAGTATTAACAATGGGGCTCGTTGTTGACTTAAACATGAAGATGAAATAATTGGCGAATTGTACTGTTTGGATGCTTTGCATATATGGTTCTTAGATTATATAGAAGCAATATGTAGAAAGATTTCACCCGTCTACATGTACTATTAATTGTTCTACTTGTAGAAAGTTACAAATAATTTCCATTTCATGATTATCATTGGGGCTCGCTGTTCACTTAAACTTGAAGATCAAAAAATTGGAGAATGTCACTGTTTAGATGCTTTGCATATAGGTTTCTTAGACTATATAGAAGCAATATATACAAAGATTTCAACCGTCTACCTGTTCCATTCATTGTTCTACTTGTCGAAAGTTACAAATCACTTCCGATAACGGATTAACCATTGGGGCTCATTGTTCACTTAAACCTGAAGAACAAGAAATTGTCGAATTGTACTGTTTGGATGCTTTGCACATATGTTTCTTAGACTATATAGAAGCAATATATACAATGATTTCAACCGTCTACCTGTTCCATTCATTTTTCTACTTGTCGAAAATTACAAATAATTTCCGATAAAGGATTAACCATTGGGGCTCATTGTTCACTTAAACTTGAAGAACAAAAAATTGGCGAATTGTACTGTTTCGATGCTTTGCATATATGTTTCTTAGACTATATAAAAGCAATATATACATTGATTTCAACCGTCTACCTGTTCCATTCATTGTTTTACTTGTAGAAATTTACAAATAATTTCCGTTAAATGATTAACAATGGGGCGCGTAGTTCACTTAAACTTGAAGAACAATAAATTGGCGAATGGTACTGTTTGGAAGCTTTGCATATTTGTTTCTTAGACCATATAGAAGCAACGTATACAAAGATTTCAACCGTCTACCTGTTCCATTCATTGTTCTACTTGTCGAAAGTTACAAATAATTTCCGATAAACGATTAACCATTGGGGCTCATTGTTCTCTTAAACTTGAAGAACAAAAAATTGGCGAATTGTACTGTTTCGATGCTTTGCATATATGTTTCTTAGACTATATAGAAGCAATATATACATTGATTTCAACCGTCTACCTGTTCCACTCATTGTTCTACTTGTCGCAAGTTACAAATAATTTCCGTTAAAGTATTAACAATGGGGCTCGTAGTTCACTTAAACATGAAGATGAAATAATTGGCGAATTGTACTGTTTGGATGCTTTGCAAATATGTTTCTTAGATTATATAGAAGCAATATATACAAAGATATCAACCGTCTACCTGTTCCATTCATTGTTCTACTTGTCGAAATTTACAAATAATTTCCTTTAAAGTATTAACAATGGGGCTCGTAGTTCACTTAAACATGAAGATGAAATAATTGGCGAATTGTACTGTTTGGATGCTTTGCATATATGTTTCGTAGACTATATAGAAGCAATATATACAATGACTTCAACCGTCTACATGATCCATTCATTGTTCTACTTGTCGATATTTGCAAATTATTTCCTTTAAAGGATTAACAATTGGGCTCGTAGTTCACTTAAACTTGAAGAACAAAAAATTGGCGAATTGTACTGTTTGGATGCTATGCATATATGTTTCTTAGACTATATAGAAGCAATATATACAATGATTTCAACTGTCTACCTGTACTATTCATTGTTCTACTTGTAGAAAGTTACAAATAATTTCCGTTTCATGATTATCAATGGGGCTCGTTGTTCACTTAAACTTGAAGAACAAAAAATTGGCGAATGTTACTGTTTAGATGCTTTGCATATATGTTTCTTAGACTATATAGAAGCAATATATAGAAAGATTTCACCCGTCTACCTGTACTATTCATTGTTCTACTTGTAGAAAGTTACAAATGATTTCCGATAAAGGATTAACCATTGGGGCTCATTGTTCACTTAAACTTGAAGACCAAAAAATTGGAAAATGGTACTGTTTGGATGCTTTGCGTACATGTTCCTTAGACTATATGGAAGCAATATATACAAAGATTTCAACCGTCTACATGTTCCAATCATTGTTCTACTTGTCGAAATTTACAAATAATTTCCGTTAAAGTATTAACAATGGGGCACGTAGTTCACTTAAACTTGAAGATCAAATAATTGGCGAATTGTACTGTTTGGACGCTTTGCATATATGTTTCTTAGACTACATAGAAGCAATATATACAAGGATTTCAACCGTCTACCTGTTCCATTCATTGTTCTACTTGTCGAAATTTACAAATAATTTCCGATAAAGGATTAAACATTGGGGCTCATTGTTCACTTAAACTTGAAGAACAAAAAATTGGCGAATTGTACTGTTTGGATGCTTTGCATATATGTATCTTAGACTATATAGAAGCAATATATACAAAGATTTCAACAGTCTACCTGTTCCATTCATTGTTCTACTTGTCGAAAGTTACAAATTATTTCCGATAAAGGATTAAACATTGGGGCTCATTGTTCACTTAAACTTGAAGAACAAAAAATTGGCGAATGGTACTGTTTGGATGCTTTGCATATATGTTTCTTAGATTATATAGAAGCAATATATACAAAGATTTCAACCGTCTACCTGTTCCATTCATTGTTATACTTGTCGAAATTTACAAATAATTTCCGTTAAAGTATTAACAATGGGGCTCGTTGTTGACTTAAACATGAAGATGAAATAATTGGCGAATTGTACTGTTTGGATGCTTTGCATATATGTTTCTTAGATTATATAGAAGCAATATGTAGAAAGATTTCACCCGTCTACATGTACTATTCATTGTTCTACTTGTAGAAAGTTACAAATAATTTCCATTTCATGATTATCATTGGGGCTCGCTGTTCACTTAAACTTGAAGATCAAAAAATTGGAGAATGTCACTGTTTAGATGCTTTGCATATAGGTTTCTTAGACTATATAGAAGCAATATATACAAAGATTTCAAGCGTCTACCTGTTCCATTCATTGTTCTACTTGTCGAAAGTTACAAATAATTTCCGATAAAGTATTAACCATTGGGGCTCATTGCTCAATTAAACTTGAAGAACAAAAAATCGGCGAATTGTACTGTTTGGATGCTTTGCATATATGTTTCTTAGACTATATAGAAGCAATATATACAAAGATTTCAACCGTCTACCTGTTCCATTCATTGTTATACTTGTCGAAATTTACAAATAATTTCCTTTAAAGGATTAACAATGGGGCTCGTAGTTCACTTAAACTTGAAGAACAAAAAATTGGCGAATGGTACTGTTTGGATGCTTTGCATATTTGTTTCTTAGACCATATAGAAGCAATGTATACAAAGATTTCAACCGTCTACCTGTTCCATTCATTGTTCTTCTTGTCGAAAGTTACAAATAATTTCCGTTAAAGGATTAACAATGGGGCTCGTTGTTCACTTAAACTTGAAGAACAATAAATTGGCGAATGGTACTGTTTGGATGCTTTGCATATATGTTTCTTTGACTATATAGAAGCAATATATACAAAGATTTCAACCGTCTACCTGTTCCATTCATTGTTCTACTTGTCGAAAGTTACAAATAATTTCCGATAAAGGATTAACCATTGGGGCTCATTGTTCTCTTAAACTTGAAGAACAAAAAATTGTCGAATTGTACTGTTTGGATGCTTTGCACATATGTTTCTTAGACTATATAGAAGCAATATATACAATGATTTCAACCGTCTACCTGTTCCATTCATTTTTCTACTTGTCGAAAATTAGAAATAATTTCCGATAAAGGATTAACCATTGGGGCTCATTGTTCACTTAAACTTGAAGAACAAAAAATTGGCGAATTGTACTGTTTCGATGCTTTGCATATATGTTTCTTAGACTATATAAAAGCAATATATACATTGATTTCAACCGTCTTCCTGTTCCATTCATTGTTTTACTTGTAGAAATTTACAAATAATTTCCGTTAAATGATTAACAATGGGGCGCGTAGTTCACTTAAACTTGAAGAACAATAAATTGGCGAATGGTACTGTTTGGAAGCTTTGCATATTTGTTTCTTAGACCATATAGAAGCAATGTATACAAAGATTTCAACCGTCTACCTGTTCCATTCATTGTTCTTCTTGTCGAAAGTTACAAATAATTTACGTTAAAGGATTAACAATGGGGCTCGTTGTTCACTTAAACTTGAAGAACAATAAATTGGCGAATGGTACTGTTTGGATGCTTTGCATATATGTTTCTTTGACTATATAGAAGCAATATATACAAAGATTTCAACCGTCTACCTGTTCCATTCATTGTTCTACTTGTCGAAAGTTACAAATAATTTCCGATAAAGGATTAACCATTGGGGCTCATTGTTCTCTTAAACTTGAAGAACAAAAAATTGGCGAATTGTACTGTTTCGATGCTTTGCATATATGTTTCTTAGACTATATAGAAGCAATATATACATTGATTTCAACCGTCTACCTGTTCCACTCATTGTTCTACTTGTCGAAAGTTACAAATAATTTCCGATAAAGGATTAACCATTGGGGCTCATTGTTCTCTTAAACTTGAAGAACAAAAAATTGGCGAATTGTACTGTTTCGATGCTTTGCATATATGTTTCTTAGACTATATAGAAGCAATATATACATTGATTTCAACCGTCTACCTGTTCCACTCATTGTTCTACTTGTCGCAAGTTACAAATAATTTCCGTTAAAGTATTAACAATGGGGCTCGTAGTTCACTTAAACATGAAGATGAAATAATTGGCGAATTGTACTGTTTGGATGCTTTGCAAATATGTTTCTTAGATTATATAGAAGCAATATATACAAAGATATCAACCGTCTACCTGTTCCATTCATTGTTCTACTTGTCGAAAATTACAAATAATTTCCGATAAAGGATTAACCATTGGGGCTCATTGTTCACTAAACTTGATGAACAAAAAATTGTCGAATTGTACTGTTTGGATGCTTTGCATATATGTTTCTAAGACTATATAGAAGCAATATATACAATGATTTCAACCGCCTACCTGTTCCATTCATTGTTCTACTTGTCGAAAGTTACAAATAATTTCCGTTAAAGAATTAACAATGGGGCTCGTTGTTCACTTAAACTTGAAGAACAATAAATTGGCGAATGGTACTGTTTGGATGCTTTGCATATATGTTTCTTTGACTATATAGAAGCAATATATACAAAGATTTCAACCGTCTACCTGTTCCATTCATTGTTCTACTTGTCGAAAGTTACAAATAATTTCCGATAAAGGATTAACCATTGGGGCTCATTGTTCCCTTAAACTTGAAGAACAAAAAATTGTCGAATTGTACTGTTTGGATGCTTTGCACATATGTTTCTTAGACTATATAGAAGCAATATATACAATGATTTCAACCGTCTACCTGTTCCATTCATTTTTCTACTTGTCGAAAATTACAAATAATTTCCGATAAAGGATTAACCATTGGGGCTCATTGTTCACTTAAACTTGAAGAACAAAAAATTGGCGAATTGTACTGTTTCGATGCTTTGCATATATGTTTCTTAGACTATATAAAAGCAATATATACATTGATTTCAACCGTCTACCTGTTCCATTCATTGTTTTACTTGTAGAAATTTACAAATAATTTCCGTTAAATGATTAACAATGGGGCGCGTAGTTCACTTAAACTTGAAGAACAATACATTGGCGAATGGTACTGTTTGGAAGCTTTGCATATTTGTTTCTTAGACCATATAGAAGCAATGTATACAAAGATTTCAACCGTCTACCTGTTCCATTCATTGTTCTTCTTGTCGAAAGTTACAAATAATTTCCGTTAAAGGATTAACAATGGGGCTCGTTGTTCACTTAAACTTGAAGAACAATAAATTGGCGAATGGTACTGTTTGGATGCTTTGCATATATGTTTCTTTGACAATATAGAAGCAATATATACAAAGATTTCAACCGTCTACCTGTTCCATTCATTGTTCTACTTGTCGAAAGTTACAAATAATTTCCGATAAAGGATTAACCATTGGGGCTCATTGTTCTCTTAAACTTGAAGAACAAAAAATTGGCGAATTGTACTGTTTCGATGCTTTGCATATATGTTTCTTAGACTATATAGAAGCAAAATATACATTGATTTCAACCGTCTACCTGTTCCACTCATTGTTCTACTTGTCGCAAGTTACAAATAATTTCCGTTAAAGTATTAACAATGGGGCTCGTAGTTCACTTATACATGAAGATGAAATAATTGGCGAATTGTACTGTTTGGATGCTTTGCAAATATGTTTCTTAGATTATATAGAAGCAATATATACAAAGATATCAACCGTCTACCTGTTCCATTCATTGTTCTACTTGTCGAAATTTACAAATAATATCCTTTAAAGGATTAACAATGGGGCTCGTTGTTTACTTAAACTTGAAGAACAAAAAATTAGCGAATGGTACAGTTTGGATGCTTTGCATATATGTATCTTAGACTATATAGAAGCAATATATACAAAGATTTCAACAGTCTACCTGTTCCATTCATTGTTCTACTTGTCGAAATTTACAAATAATTTCCTTTAAAGGATTAACAATGGGGCTCGTTGTTCACTTAAACTTGAAGAACAATAAATTGGCGAATTGTACTGTTTGGATGCTTTGCATATATATTTCTTAGACTATATAAAAGCAATATATACAATGATTTCAACCGTCTACCTGTACTATTCAGTGTTCTACTTGTAGAAAGTTACAAATAATTTCCGTTTCATGATTATCAATGGGGCTCGTTGTTCACTTAAACTTGAAGAACAAAAAATTGGCGAATGTTACTGTTTAGATGCTTTGCATATATGTTTCTTAGACTATATAGAAGCAATATATAGAAAGATTTCACCCGTCTACCTGTACTATTCATTGTTCTACTTGTAGAAAGTTACAAATGATTTCCGATAAAGGATTAACCATTGGGGCTCATTGTTCACTTAAACTTGAAGACCAAAAAATTGGAAAATGGTACTGTTTGGATGCTTTGCGTACATGTTCCTTAGACTATATGGAAGCAATATATACAAAGATTTCAACCGTCTACATGTTCCAATCATTGTTCTACTTGTCGAAATTTACAAATAATTTCCGTTAAAGTATTAACAATGGGGCACGTAGTTCACTTAAACTTGAAGATCAAATAATTGGCGAATTGTACTGTTTGGACGCTTTGCATATATGTTTCTTAGACTACATAGAAGCAATATATACAAGGATTTCAACCGTCTACCTGTTCCATTCATTGTTCTACTTGTCGAAATTTACAAATAATTTCCGATAAAGGATTAAACATTGGGGCTCATTGTTCACTTAAACTTGAAGAACAAAAAATTGGCGAATTGTACTGTTTGGATGCTTTGCATATATGTATCTTAGACTATATAGAAGCAATATATACAAAGATTTCAACAGTCTACCTGTTCCATTCATTGTTCTACTTGTCGAAAGTTACAAATTATTTCCGATAAAGGATTAAACATTGGGGCTCATTGTTCACTTAAACTTGAAGAACAAAAAATTGGCGAATGGTACTGTTTGGATGCTTTGCATATATGTTTCTTAGATTATATAGAAGCAATATATACAAAGATTTCAACCGTCTACCTGTTCCATTCATTGTTCGACTTGTCGAAAATTACAAATAATTTCCTATAAAGGATTAACCATTGGGGCTCATTGTTCACTTAAACTTGAAGAACAAAAAATTGGCGAATGGTACTGCTTGGATGATTTGTATATATGTTTTATAGTCTATATAGAAGCAATATATACAAAGATTTCAACAGTCTACCTGTTCTATCCATTGTTCTACGTGTAGAAAGTTACAAATAATTTCCCTTTCATGATTATCAATGGGGCTCGTAGTTCACTTAAACTTGAAGAACAAAAAATTGGCGAATTGTACTGTTTGGATGCTTTGCATATATGTTTCTTAGACTATATAGAAGCAATATATACAAAGATTTCAAGCGTCTACCTGTTCCATTCATTGTTCTACTTGTCGAAAGTTACAAATAATTTCCGATAAAGTATTAACCATTGGGGCTCATTGTTCAATTAAACTTGAAGAACAAAAAATCGGCGAATTGTACTGTTTGGATGCTTTGCATATATGTTTCTTAGACTATATAGAAGCAATATATACATTGATTTCAACCGTCTTCCTGTTCCATTCATTGTTTTACTTGTAGAAATTTACAAATAATTTCCGTTAAATGATTAACAATGGGGCGCGTAGTTCACTTAAACTTGAAGAACAATAAATTGGCGAATGGTACTGTTTGGAAGCTTTGCATATTTGTTTCTTAGACCATATAGAAGCAATGTATACAAAGATTTCAACCGTCTACCTGTTCCATTCATTGTTCTTCTTGTCGAAAGTTACAAATAATTTACGTTAAAGGATTAACAATGGGGCTCGTTGTTCACTTAAACTTGAAGAACAATAAATTGGCGAATGGTACTGTTTGGATGCTTTGCATATATGTTTCTTTGACTATATAGAAGCAATATATACAAAGATTTCAACCGTCTACCTGTTCCATTCATTGTTCTACTTGTCGAAAGTTACAAATAATTTCCGATAAAGGATTAACCATTGGGGCTCATTGTTCTCTTAAACTTGAAGAACAAAAAATTGGCGAATTGTACTGTTTCGATGCTTTGCATATATGTTTCTTAGACTATATAGAAGCAATATATACATTGATTTCAACCGTCTACCTGTTCCACTCATTGTTCTACTTGTCGAAAGTTACAAATAATTTCCGATAAAGGATTAACCATTGGGGCTCATTGTTCTCTTAAACTTGAAGAACAAAAAATTGGCGAATTGTACTGTTTCGATGCTTTGCATATATGTTTCTTAGACTATATAGAAGCAATATATACATTGATTTCAACCGTCTACCTGTTCCACTCATTGTTCTACTTGTCGCAAGTTACAAATAATTTCCGTTAAAGTATTAACAATGGGGCTCGTAGTTCACTTAAACATGAAGATGAAATAATTGGCGAATTGTACTGTTTGGATGCTTTGCAAATATGTTTCTTAGATTATATAGAAGCAATATATACAAAGATATCAACCGTCTACCTGTTCCATTCATTGTTCTACTTGTCGAAAATTACAAATAATTTCCGATAAAGGATTAACCATTGGGGCTCATTGTTCACTAAACTTGATGAACAAAAAATTGTCGAATTGTACTGTTTGGATGCTTTGCATATATGTTTCTAAGACTATATAGAAGCAATATATACAATGATTTCAACCGCCTACCTGTTCCATTCATTGTTCTACTTGTCGAAAGTTACAAATAATTTCCGTTAAAGAATTAACAATGGGGCTCGTTGTTCACTTAAACTTGAAGAACAATAAATTGGCGAATGGTACTGTTTGGATGCTTTGCATATATGTTTCTTTGACTATATAGAAGCAATATATACAAAGATTTCAACCGTCTACCTGTTCCATTCATTGTTCTACTTGTCGAAAGTTACAAATAATTTCCGATAAAGGATTAACCATTGGGGCTCATTGTTCCCTTAAACTTGAAGAACAAAAAATTGTCGAATTGTACTGTTTGGATGCTTTGCACATATGTTTCTTAGACTATATAGAAGCAATATATACAATGATTTCAACCGTCTACCTGTTCCATTCATTTTTCTACTTGTCGAAAATTACAAATAATTTCCGATAAAGGATTAACCATTGGGGCTCATTGTTCACTTAAACTTGAAGAACAAAAAATTGGCGAATTGTACTGTTTCGATGCTTTGCATATATGTTTCTTAGACTATATAAAAGCAATATATACATTGATTTCAACCGTCTACCTGTTCCATTCATTGTTTTACTTGTAGAAATTTACAAATAATTTCCGTTAAATGATTAACAATGGGGCGCGTAGTTCACTTAAACTTGAAGAACAATACATTGGCGAATGGTACTGTTTGGAAGCTTTGCATATTTGTTTCTTAGACCATATAGAAGCAATGTATACAAAGATTTCAACCGTCTACCTGTTCCATTCATTGTTCTTCTTGTCGAAAGTTACAAATAATTTCCGTTAAAGGATTAACAATGGGGCTCGTTGTTCACTTAAACTTGAAGAACAATAAATTGGCGAATGGTACTGTTTGGATGCTTTGCATATATGTTTCTTTGACAATATAGAAGCAATGTATACAAAGATTTCAACCGTCTACCTGTTCCATTCATTGTTCTACTTGTCGAAAGTTACAAATAATTTCCGATAAAGGATTAACCATTGGGGCTCATTGTTCTCTTAAACTTGAAGAACAAAAAATTGGCGAATTGTACTGTTTCGATGCTTTGCATATATGTTTCTTAGACTATATAGAAGCAAAATATACATTGATTTCAACCGTCTACCTGTTCCACTCATTGTTCTACTTGTCGCAAGTTACAAATAATTTCCGTTAAAGTATTAACAATGGGGCTCGTAGTTCACTTATACATGAAGATGAAATAATTGGCAAATTGTACTGTTTGGATGCTTTGCAAATATGTTTCTTAGATTATATAGAAGCAATATATACAAAGATATCAACCGTCTACCTGTTCCATTCATTGTTCTACTTGTCGAAATTTACAAATAATATCCTTTAAAGGATTAACAATGGGGCTCGTTGTTTACTTAAACTTGAAGAACAAAAAATTAGCGAATGGTACAGTTTGGATGCTTTGCATATATGTATCTTAGACTATATAGAAGCAATATATACAAAGATTTCAACAGTCTACCTGTTCCATTCATTGTTCTACTTGTCGAAATTTACAAATAATTTCCTTTAAAGGATTAACAATGGGGCTCGTTGTTCACTTAAACTTGAAGAACAATAAATTGGCGAATTGTACTGTTTGGATGCTTTGCATATATATTTCTTAGACTATATAGAAGCAATATATACAATGATTTCAACCGTCTACCTGTACTATTCATTGTTCTACTTGTAGAAAGTTACAAATAATTTCCGTTTCATGATTATCAATGGGGCTCGTTGTTCACTTAAACTTGAAGAACAAAAAATTGGCGAATGTTACTGTTTAGATGCTTTGCATATATGTTTCTTAGACTATATAGAAGCAATATATAGAAAGATTTCACCCGTCTACCTGTACTATTCATTGTTCTACTTGTAGAAAGTTACAAATGATTTCCGATAAAGGATTAACCATTGGGGCTCATTGTTCACTTAAACTTGAAGACCAAAAAATTGGAAAATGGTACTGTTTGGATGCTTTGCGTACATGTTCCTTAGACTATATGGAAGCAATATATACAAAGATTTCAACCGTCTACATGTTCCAATCATTGTTCTACTTGTCGAAATTTACAAATAATTTCCGTTAAAGTATTAACAATGGGGCACGTAGTTCACTTAAACTTGAAGATCAAATAATTGGCGAATTGTACTGTTTGGACGCTTTGCATATATGTTTCTTAGACTACATAGAAGCAATATATACAAGGATTTCAACCGTCTACCTGTTCCATTCATTGTTCTACTTGTCGAAATTTACAAATAATTTCCGATAAAGGATTAAACATTGGGGCTCATTGTTCACTTAAACTTGAAGAACAAAAAATTGGCGAATTGTACTGTTTGGATGCTTTGCATATATGTATCTTAGACTATATAGAAGCAATATATACAAAGATTTCAACAGTCTACCTGTTCCATTCATTGTTCTACTTGTCGAAAGTTACAAATTATTTCCGATAAAGGATTAAACATTGGGGCTCATTGTTCACTTAAACTTGAAGAACAAAAAATTGGCGAATGGTACTGTTTGGATGCTTTGCATATATGTTTCTTAGATTATATAGAAGCAATATATACAAAGATTTCAACCGTCTACCTGTTCCATTCATTGTTCGACTTGTCGAAAATTACAAATAATTTCCTATAAAGGATTAACCATTGGGGCTCATTGTTCACTTAAACTTGAAGAACAAAAAATTGGCGAATGGTACTGCTTGGATGATTTGTATATATGTTTTATAGTCTATATAGAAGCAATATATACAAAGATTTCAACAGTCTACCTGTTCTATCCATTGTTCTACGTGTAGAAAGTTACAAATAATTTCCCTTTCATGATTATCAATGGGGCTCGTAGTTCACTTAAACTTGAAGAACAAAAAATTGGCGAATTGTACTGTTTGGATGCTTTGCATATATGTTTCTTAGACTATATAGAAGCAATATATACAAAGATTTCAAGCGTCTACCTGTTCCATTCATTGTTCTACTTGTCGAAAGTTACAAATAATTTCCGATAAAGTATTAACCATTGGGGCTCATTGTTCAATTAAACTTGAAGAACAAAAAATCGGCGAATTGTACTGTTTGGATGCTTTGCATATATGTTTCTTAGACTATATAGAAGCAATATATACAAAGATTTCAACCGTCTACCTGTTCCATTCATTGTTATACTTGTCGAAATTTACAAATAATTTCCTTTAAAGGATTAACAATGGGGCTCGTAGTTCACTTAAACTTGAAGAACAAAAAATTGGCGAATGGTACTGTTTGGATGCTTTGCATATATGTTTCTTAGACTATATAGAAGCAATATATACAAAGATTTCAACCGTCAACCTGTTCCATTCATTGTTCTACTTGTCGAAAGTTGCAAATAATATCCGATAACGGATTAAGCATTGGGGCTCATTGTTCACTTAAACTTGAAGAACAAAAAATTGGCGAATTGTACTGTTTGGATGCTTTGCATATATGTTTCGTAGATTATATAGAAGCAATATATACATTGATTTCAACCGTCTACCTGTTCCATTCATTGTTTTACTTGTAGAAATTTACAAATAATTTCCGTTAAATGATTAACAATGGGGCGCGTAGTTCACTTAAACTTGAAGAACAATAAATTGGCGAATGGTACTGTTTGGAAGCTTTGCATATTTGTTTCTTAGACCATATAGAAGCAATGTATACAAAGATTTCAACCGTCTACCTGTTCCATTCATTGTTCTTCTTGTCGAAAGTTACAAATAATTTCCGTTAAAGGATTAACAATGGGGCTCGTAGTTCACTTAAACATGAAGATGAAATAATTGGCGAATTGTACTGTTTGGATGCTTTGCATATATGTTTCTTAGATTATATAGAAGCAATATATACAAAGATATCAACCGTCTACCTGTTCCATTCATTGTTCTACTTGTCGAAAGTTACAAATAATTTCCGTTAAAGTATTAACAATGGGGCTCGTAGTTCACTTAAACATGAAGATGAAATAATTGGCGAATTGTACTGTTTGGATGCTTTGCATATATGTTTCTTAGACTATATAGAAGCAATATATACAAAGATTTCAACCGTCTACCTGTTCCATTCATTGTTATACTTGTCGAAATTTACAAATAATTTCCTTTAAAGGATTAACAATGGGGCTCGTAGTTCACTTAAACTTGAAGAACAAAAAATTGGCGAATGGTACTGTTTGGATGCTTTGCATATATGTTTCTTAGACTATATAGAAGCAATATATACAAAGATTTCAACCGTCAACCTGTTCCATTCATTGTTCTACTTGTCGAAAGTTGCAAATAATATCCGATAACGGATTAAGCATTGGGGCTCATTGTTCACTTAAACTTGAAGAACAAAAAATTGGCGAATTGTACTGTTTGGATGCTTTGCATATATGTTTCGTAGATTATATAGAAGCAATATATACATTGATTTCAACCGTCTACCTGTTCCATTCATTGTTTTACTTGTAGAAATTTACAAATAATTTCCGTTAAATGATTAACAATGGGGCGCGTAGTTCACTTAAACTTGAAGAACAATAAATTGGCGAATTGTACTGTTTGGATGCTTTGCATATATGTTTCTTAGATTATATAGAAGCAATATATACAAAGATATCAACCGTCTACGTGTTCCAATCATTGTTCTACTTGTAGAAAGTTACAATTAATTTCCGTTAAAGGATTAACAATGGGGCTCGTAGTTCACTTAAACTTGAAGAACAAAAAATTGTCGAATTGTACTGTTTGGATGCTTTGCATATATGTTTCGTAGATTATATAGAAGCAATATATACAATGATTTCAACCGTCTACCTGTTCCATTCATTGTTCTACTTGTCGAAATTTACAAATAATTTCCTTTAAAGGATTAACAATGGGGCTCGTAGTTCACATAAACTTGAAGATCAAAAAATTGGCGAATGTTACTGTTTAGATGCTTTGCATATATGTTTCTTAGACTATATAGATGCAATATATACAATGATTTCAACAGTCTACCTGTTCCATTCATTGTTCTACTTGTCGAAATTTACAAATAATTTCCTTTAAAAGATTAACAATGGGGCTCGTAGTTCACTTAAACTTGAAGGACAAAAAATTGGAGAATGGTACTGTTTGGATGCTTTGCATATATGTTTCTTAGACTATATGGAAGCAATATATACAAAGATTTCAACCGTCTACGTGTTCCAATCATTGTTCTACTTGTAGAAAGTTACAATTAATTTCCGTTAAAGGATTAACAATGGGGCTCGTAGTTCACTTAAACTTGAAGAACAAAAAATTGTCGAATTGTACTGTTTGGATGCTTTGCATATATGTTTCGTAGATTATATAGAAGCAATATATACAATGATTTCAACCGTCTACCTGTTCCATTCATTGTTCTACTTGTCGAAATTTACAAATAATTTCCTTTAAAGGATTAACAATGGGGCTCGTAGTTCACTTAAACTTGAAGAACAAAAAATTGGCGAATTGTACTGTTTGGATGCTTTGCATATATGTTTCTTAGACTATATAGAAGCAATATATACAATGATTTCAACCGTCTACCTGTTCCATTCATTGTTCTACTTGTCGAAAGTTACAAATAATTTCCGATAAAGGATTAACCATTGGGGCTCATTGTTCACTTAAACTTGAAGAGCAAAATATTGGCGAATTGTACTGTTTCGACGCTATGCATATATGTTTCTTAGACTATATAGATGCAATATATACAATGATTTCAACAGTCTACCAGTTCCATTCATTGTTCTACTTGTCGGAAGTTACAAATAATTTCCGTTAAAGTATTAACAATGGGGCTCGTAGTTCACTTAAACATGAAGATGAAATAATTGGCGAATGGTACTGTTTGGATGCTTTGCATATATGTTTCTTAGACTATATAGAAGCAATATATACAAAGATTTCAACCGTCTACCTGTTCCATTCATTGTTCTACTGGTCGAAAGTTACAAATAATTTCCGATAAAGGATTAACAATGGGGCTCATTGTTCACTTAAACCTGAAGAACAAAAAATTGGCGAATGGTACTGTTTGGATGCTTTGCATATATGTTTCTTAGACTATATAGAAGCAATATATACATTGATTTCAACCGTCTACCTGTTCCATTCATTGTTCTACTTGTCGCAAGTTACAAATAATTTCCGTTAAAGTATTAACAATGAGGCTCGTAGTTCACTTATACTTGAAGAACAATAAATTGGCGAATTGTACTGTTTGGATGCTTTGCATATATGTTTCGTAGACTATATAGAAGCAATATATACAATGACTTCAACCGTCTACATGATCCATTCATTGTTCTACTTGTCGATATTTGCAAATTATTTCCTTTAAAGGATTAACAATTGGGCTCGTAGTTCACTTAAACTTGAAGAACAAAAAATTGGCGAATTGTACTGTTTGGATGCTATGCATATATGTTTCTTAGACTATATAGAAGCAATATATACAAAGATTTCAACCGTCTACCTGTACTATTCATTGTTCTACTTGTAGAAAGTTAGAAATAATTTCCATTTCATGATTATCAATGGGGCTCGCTGTTCACTTAAACTTGAAGATCAAAAAATTGGCGAATGGTACTGTTTGGATGATTTGCATATATGTTTCTTAGACTATATAGAAGCAATATATACAAAGACTTCAACCGTCTACCTGTTCCATTCATTGTTCTACTTGTCGAAAGTTACAAATGATTTCCGGTAAAGGATTAACAATGGGGCTCATTGTTCACTTAAACTTGAAGGACAAAAAATTGGCGAATGGTACTGTTTGGATGCTTTGCATATATGTTTCTTAGACTATATAGAAGCAATATATACATTGATTTCAACCGTCTACCTGTTCCATTCATTGTTCTACTTGTCGCAAGTTACAAATAATTTCCGTTAAAGTTTTAACAATGAGGCTCGTAGTTCACTTATACTTGAAGAACAATAAATTGGCGAATTGTACTGTTTGGATGCTTTGCATATATGTTTCATAGACTATATAGAAGCAATATATACAATGACTTCAACCGTCTACATGATCCATTCATTGTTCTACTTGTCGATATTTGCAAATTATTTCCTTTAAAGGATTAACAATTGGGCTCGTAGTTCACTTAAACTTGAAGAACAAAAAATTGGCGAATTGTACTGTTTGGATGCTATGCATATATGTTTCTTAGACTATATAGAAGCAATATATACAAAGATTTCAACCGTCTACCTGTTCCATTCATTGTTCTACTTGTCGAAAGTTACAAATAATTTCCGATAACGGATTAACCATTGGGGCTCATTGTTCACTTAAACTTGAAGAACAAAAAATTGGCGAATGGTACTGTTTGGATGCTTTGCATATATGTTTCTTAGACTATATGGAAGCAATATATACAAAGATTTCAACCGTCTACCTGATCCATTCATTGTTCTACTTGTCGAAATTTACAAATAATTTCCTTTAAAGTATTAACAATGGGGCTCGTAGTTCACTTAAACATGAAGATGATATAATTGGCGAATGGTACTGTTTGGATGCTTTGCATATATGTTTCTTAGACTATATAGAAGCAATATATACAAAGATTTCAACCGTCTACCTGTTCCATTCATTGTTCTACTTGACGCAAGTTACAAATAATTTCCGTTAAAGGATTAACAATGGAGCTCGTAGTGCACTTAAACTTGAAGATCAAATAATTGGCGAATTGTACTGTTTGGACGCTTTGCATATATGTTTCTTAGACTATATAGAAGCAATATATACAATGATTTCAACAGTCTACGTGTTCCATTCATTGTTCTACTTGTCGAAATTTACAAATAATTTCCTTTAAATGGATTAACAATGGGGCTCGTTGTTCACTTAAACTTGAAGAACAATAAATTGGCGAATTGTACTGTTTGGATGCTTTGCATATATGTTTCTTAGACTATATAGACGCAATATATACAAGGATTTCAACCGTCTACCTGTTCCATTCATTGTTCTACTTGTCGAAAGTTGCAAATAATTACGAATAAAGGATTAACCATTGGGGCTCATTGTTCACTTAAACTTGAAGAACAAAAAATTGGCGAATCGTACTGTTTGGATGCTTTGCATATATGTTTCTTAGACTATATAGAAGCAATATATACAAAGATTTCAACCGTCTACCTGTTCCATTCATTGTTCTACTTGTCGAAAGTTACAAATGATTTCCGATAAAGGATTAACAATGGGGCTCATTGTTCACTTAACCTTGAAGGACAAAAAATTGGCGAATGGTACTGTTTGGATGCTTTGCATATATGTTTCTTAGACTATATAGACGCAATATATACAAGGATTTCAACCGTCTACCTGTTCCATTCATTGTTCTACTTGTCGAAAGTTGCAAATAATTACGAATAAAGGATTAACCATTGGGGCTCATTGTTCACTTAAACTTGAAGAACAAAAAATTGGCGAATCGTACTGTTTGGATGCTTTGCATATATGTTTCTTAGACTATATAGAAGCAATATATACAAAGATTTCAACCGTCTACCTGTTCCATTCATTGTTCTACTTGTCGAAAGTTACAAATGATTTCCGATAAAGGATTAACAATGGGGCTCATTGTTCACTTAACCTTGAAGTACAAAAAATTGGCGAATGGTACTTTTTGGATGCTTTGCATATATGTTTCTTAGACTATATGGAAGCAATATATACAAAGATTTCAACCGTCTACGTGTTCCAATCATTGTTCTACTTGTAGAAAGTTACAATTAATTTCCGTTAAAGGATTAACAATGAGGCTCGTAGTTCACTTATACTTGAAGAACAATAAATTGGCGAATTGTACTGTTTGGATGCTTTGCATATATGTTTCGTAGACTATATAGAAGCAATATATACAATGACTTCAACCGTCTACATGATCCATTCATTGTTCTACTTGTCGATATTTGCAAATTATTTCCTTTAAAGGATTAACAATTGGGCTCGTAGTTCACTTAAACTTGAAGAACAAAAAATTGGCGGATTGTACTGTTTGGATACTTTGCATATATGTTTCTTAGACTATTTAGAAGCAATATATACATTGATTTCAACCGTCTACCTGTTCCATTCATTGTTCTACTTGTCGAAATTTACAAATAATTTCCTTTAAAGGATTAACAATGGGGCTCGTAGTTCACTTAAACTTGAAGAACAAAATATTGGCGAATGTTACTGTTTGGATGATTTGCATATATGTTTCTTAGACTATATAGACGCAATATATACAAAGATTTCAACCGTCTACCTGTTCTATTCATTGTTCTACTTGTCGAAAGTTACAAATAATTTCCAATAAAGGATTAACAATGGGGCTCATTGTTCACTTAAACTTGAAGAACAAAAAATTGGCGAATGGTACTGTTTGGATGCTTTGCATATATGTTTCTTACACTATATAGAAGCAATATATACATTGATTTCAACCGTCTACCTGTTCCATTCATTGTTCTACTTGTCGAAAGTTACAAATAATTTCCGATAACGGATTAACCATTGGGGCTCATTGTTCACTTAAACTTGAAGATCAAAAAATTGGCGAATATTACTGTTTAGATGCTTTGCATATAAGTTTCGTAGACTATATAGAAGCAACATATACAAAGATTTCAACCGTCTACCTGTTCTATTCATTGTTCTACTTGTAGAACGTTACAAATAATTTCCGTTTCATGACTATCAATGGGGCTCGTTGTTCACTTAAACTTGAAGAACAAAAAATTGGCGAATGATACTGTTTGGAGGCTTTGCATATATGTTTCTTAGACTATATAGATGCAATATATACATTGATTTCAACCGTCTACCTGTTCCATTCATTGTTCTACTTGTCGCAACTTACAAATAATTTCCGTTAAAGTATTAACAATGGGGCTCGTAGTTCACTTAAACTTGAAGATCAAATAATTGGCGAATTGTACTGTTTGGATGATTTGCATATATGTTTCTTAGACTATTTAGAAGCAATATATAGAAAGATTTCACCCGTCTACCTGTACTATTCATTGTTCTACTTGTAGAAAGTTAGAAATAATTTCCATTTCATGATTATCAATGGGGCTCGTAGTTCACTTAAACTTGAAGAACAAAAAATTGGCGAATTGTACTGTTTGGATGCTTTGCATATATGTTTCTTAGACTATATAGACGCAATATATACAAGGATTTCCACCGTCTACCTGTTCCATTCATTGTTCTACTTGCCGAAATTTACAAATAATTTCCTTTAAAGGATTAACAATTGGGCTCGTAGTTCACTTAAACTTGAAGAACAAAAAATTGGCGAATGGTAGTGTTTGGATGCTTTGCATATATGTTTCTTAGACTATATAGAAGCAACATATACATTGCTTTCAACCGTCTACCTGATCCACTCATTGTTCTACTTGTCGCAAGTTACAAATAATTTCCGTTAAAGTATTAACAATGGGGCTCGTAGTTCAGTTAAACTTGAAGATGAAATAATTGGCGAATTGTACTGTTTGGATGCTTTGCATATATGTTTCTTAGATTATATAGAAGCAATATATACAAAGATTTCAACCGTCTACCTGTTCCATTCATTGTTCTACTTGTCGAAAGTTACAAATAATTTCCGATAAAGGATTAACCATTGGCGCTCATTGTTCACTTAAACTTGAACAAAAAATTGGCGAATTGTACTGTTTGGATGCTTTGCATATACGTTTCTTAGACTATTTATAAGCAATATATAGAAAGATTTCACCCGTCTACCGGTACTATTCATTGTTCTACTTGTCGAAATTTACAAATTATTTCCTTTAAAGGATTAACAATGGGGCTCGTAGTTCACTTAAACTTGAAGAGCAAAAAATTGGCGAATTGTACTGTTTGGATGCTTTGCATATATGTTTCTTAGACTATATGGAAGCAATATATACAAAGATTTCAACCGTCTACCTGTTCCATTCATTGTTCTACTTGTCGAAAGTTACAAATAATTTCCGAAAAAGGATTAACCATTGGCGCTCATTGTTCACTTAAACTTGAAGAACAAAAAATTGGCGAATGGTACTGTTTGGATGCTTTGCATATATGTTTCTTAGACTATATTGAAGCAATATATACATTGATTTCAACCGTCTACCTGTTCCAATCATTGTTCTACTTGTCGCAAGTTACAAATAATTTCCGATAAAGGATTAACCATTGGCGCTCATTGTTCACTTAAACTTGAAGAACAAAAAATTGGCGAATGGTACTGTTTGGATGCTTTGCATATATGTTTCTTAGACTATATAGAAGCAATATATACAAAGATTTCAACCGTCTACCTGATCCATTCATTGTTCTACTTGTCGAAATTTACAAATTATTTCCTTTAAAGGATTAACAATGGGGCTCGTAGTTCACTTAAACTTGAAGAGCAAAAAATTGGCGAATTGTACTGTTTGGATGCTTTGCATATATGTTTCTTAGACTATATGGAAGCAATATATACAAAGATTACAACCGTCTACCTGTTCCATTCATTGTTCTACTTGTCGAAAGTTACAAATAATTTCCGAAAAAGGATTAACAATGGGGCTCATTGTTCACTTAAACTTGAAGAACAAAAAATTGGCACATGGTACTGTTTGGATGCTTTGCATATATGTTTCTTAGACTATATAGAAGCAATATATACAAAGATTTCAACCGTCTACCAGTTCCATTCATTGTTCTACTTGTCGAAAGTTACAAATAATTTCCGATAAAGGATTAACCATTGGCGCTCATTGTTCACTTAAACTGGAAGAACAAAAAATTGGCGAATGGTACTGTTTGGATGCTTTGCATATATGTTTCTTAGACTATATGGAAGCAATATATACAAAGATTTCAACCGTCTACGTGTTCCAATCATTGTTCTACTTGTAGAAAGTTACAATTAATTTCCGTTAAAGGATTAACAATGGGGCTCGTAGTTCACTTAAACTTGAAGAACAAAAAATTGGCGAATTGTACTGTTTGGATGCTTTGCATATATGTTTCGTAGACTATATAGAAGCAACATATACAAAGATTTCAACCGTCTACCTGTTCCATTCATTGTTCGACTTGTCGAAAATTACAAATAATTTCCGATAAAGGATTAACCATTGGGGCTCATTGTTCACTTAAACTTGAAGAACAAAAAATTGGCGAATGGTACTGTTTGGATGCTTTGCATATATGTTTCTTAGACTATATAGAAGCAATGTATACAAAGATTTCAACCGTCTACCTGATCCATTCATTGTTCTACTTGTCGAAATTTACAAATTATTTCCTTTAAAGGATTAACAATGGGGCTCGTAGTTCACTTAAACTTGAAGAGCAAAAAATTGGCGAATTGTACTGTTTGGATGCTTTGCATATATGTTTCTTAGACTATATGGAAGCAATATATACAAAGATTTCAACCGTCTACCTGTTCCATTCATTGTTCTACTTGTCGAAAGTTACAAATAATTTCCGAAAAAGGATTAACAATGGGGCTCATTGTTCACTTAAACTTGAAGAACAAAAAATTGGCACATGGTACTGTTTGGATGCTTTGCATATATATTTCTTAGACTATATAGAAGCAATATATACAAAGATTTCAACCGTCTACCAGTTCCATTCATTGTTCTACTTGTCGAAAGTTACAAATAATTTCCGATAAAGGATTAACCATTGGCGCTCATTGTTCACTTAAACTGGAAGAACAAAAAATTGGCGAATGGTACTGTTTGGATGCTTTGCATATATGTTTCTTAGACTATATGGAAGCAATATATACAAAGATTTCAACCGTCTACGTGTTCCAATCATTGTTCTACTTGTAGAAAGTTACAATTAATTTCCGTTAAAGGATTAACAATGGGGCTCGTAGTTCACTTAAACTTGAAGAACAAAAAATTGGCGAATTGTACTGTTTGGATGCTTTGCATATATGTTTCGTAGACTATATAGAAGCAACATATACAAAGATTTCAACCGTCTACCTGTTCCATTCATTGTTCGACTTGTCGAAAATTACAAATAATTTCCGATAAAGGATTAACCATTGGGGCTCATTGTTCACTTAAACTTGAAGAACAAAAAATTGGCGAATTGTACTGTTTGGATGCTTTGCATATATGTTTCTTAGACTATTTAGAAGCAATATATAGAAAGATTTCAACCGTCTACCTGTTCTATTCATTGTTCTTCTTGTCGAAAGTTACAAATAATTTCCGTTTCATGATTATCAATGGGCCTCGTTGTTCACTTAAACTTGAAGAACAAAAAATGGGCGAATGGTACTGTTTGGATGCTTTGCGTACATGTTTCTTAGACTATATGGAAGCAATATATACAAAGATTACAACCGTCTACCTGTTCCATTCATTGTTCTACTTGTCGAAAATTACAAATAATTTCCGATAAAGGATTAACAATGGGGCTCATTGTTCACTTAAACTTGAAGAACAAAAAATTGGCGAATGGTACTCATTGGATGCTTCGCGTACATGTTTCTTAGACCATATGGAAGCAATATATACAAAGATTTCAACCGTCTACGTGTTCCAATCATTGTTCTACTTGTCGAAATTTACAAATAATTTCCTTTAAAGGATTAACAATGGGGCTCGTTGTTCACTTAAACTAGAAGAACAATTAATTGGCGAATTGTACTGTTTGGATGATATGCAGATATGTTTCTTAGACTATATAGAAGCAATATATACAATGATTTCAACCGTCTACCTGTTCCATTCATTGTTCTACTTGTCGAAAGTTACAAATAATTTCCGAAAAAGGATTAACCATTGGCGCTCATTGTTCACTTAAACTTGAAGAACAAAAAATTGGCGAATGGTACTGTTTGGATGCTTTGCATATATGTTTCTTAGACTATATAGAAGCAATATATACAAAGATTTCAACCGTCTACCTGATCCATTCATTGTTCTACTTGTCGAAATTTACAAATTATTTCCTTTAAATGATTAACAATGTGGCTCGTAGTTCACTTAAACTTGAAGAGCAAAATTGGCGAATTGTACTGTTTGGATGCTTTGCATATATGTTTCTTAGATTATATAGAAGCAATATATACAAAGATTTCAACCGTCTACCTGTTCCATTCATTGTTCTACTTGTAGAAAGTTACAAATAATTTCCATTTCATGAGTATCAATGGGGCTCGCTGTTCACTTAAACTTGAAGATCAAAAAATTGGCGATTGTTACTGTTTAGATGCTTTGCATATAGGTTTCTTAGACTATATAGAAGCAACATATACAAAGATTTCAACCGTCTACCTGTTCTATACATTGTTCTACTTGTAGAAAGTTACAAATAATTTCCGTTTCAAGATTATCAATGGGGCTCGTTGTTCACTTAAACTTGAAGAACAAAAAATTGGCGAATGGTACTGTTTGGATGCTTTGCATATATGTTTCGTAGATTATATAGAAGCAATATATACAATGATTTCAACCGTCTACCTGATCCATTCATTGTTCTACTTGTCGAAATTTACAAATTATTTCCTTTAAAGGATTAACAATGGGGCTCGTAGTTCACTTAAACTTGAAGAGCAAAAAATTGGCGAATTGTACTGTTTGGATGCTTTGCATATATGTTTCTTAGACTATATGGAAGCAATATATACAAAGATTTCAACCGTCTACCTGTTCCATTCATTGTTCTACTTGTCGAAAGTTACAAATAATTTCCGAAAAAGGATTAACCATTGGCGCTCATTGTTCACTTAAACTTGAAGAACAAAAAATTGGCGAATGGTACTGTTTGGATGCTTTGCATATATGTTTCTTAGACTATTTAGAAGCAATATATACAAGGATTTCAACCGTCTACCTGTTCCATTCATTGTTCTACTTGTCGAAAATTACAAATAATTTCCGATAAAGGATTAACCATTGGGGCTCATTGTTCACTTAAACTTGAAGAACAAAAAATTGGCGAATTGTACTGTTTGGATGATATGCAGATATGTTTCTTAGACTATATAGAAGCAATATATACAAAGATTTCAACCGTCTACGTGTTCCAATCATTGTTCTACTTGTCGAAATTTACAAATAATTTCCTTTAAAGGATTAACAATGGGGCTCATAGTTCACTTAAACTTGAAGAACAAAAAATTGGCGAATGGTACTGTTTGGATGCTTTGCGTACATGTTTCTTAGACTATATGGAAGTAATATATACAAAGATTTCAACCGTCTACGTGTTCCAATCATTGTTCTACTTTTCGAAATTTACAAATAATTTCCTTTAAAGGATTAACAATGGTGCTCGTAGTTCACTTAAACTTGTAGAACAAAAAATTGGCGAATTGTACTGTTTGGATGCTTTGCATATATGTTTCTTAGACTATATAGAAGCAATATATACAAAGATTTCAACCGTCTACATGATCCATTCATTGTCCTACTTGTCGAAAAGTACAAATAATTTCCGATAAATGTTTAACCATTGGGGCTCATTGTTCACTTAAACTTGAAGAACAAAAAATTGGCGAATTGTACTGTTTGGATGATATGCAGATATGTTTCTTAGACTATATAGAAGCAATATATACAAAGATTTCAGCCGTCTACGTGTTCCAATCATTGTTCTACTTGTCGAAATTTACAAATAATTTCCTTTAAAGGATTAACAATGGGGCTCGTAGTTCACTTAAACTTGAAGATCAAAAAATTGGCGATTGTTACTGTTTGGATGCTTTGCATATATGTTTCTTAGACTATATAGAAGCAATATATACAAAGATTTCAACCGTCTACGTGTTCCAATCATTGTTCTACTTGTAGAAAATTAGAATTAATTTCCGTTAAAGGATTAACAATGGGGCTCATTGTTCACTTAAACTTGAAGAACAAAAAATTGGCACATGGTACTGTTTGGATGCTTTGCATATATGTTTCTTAGACTATATAGAAGCAATATATAAAAAGATTTCAACCGTCTACCAGTTCCATTCATTGTTCTACTTGTAGAAAGTTACAATTAATTTCCGTTAAAGGATTAACAATGGGGCTCGTAGTTCACTTAAACTTGAAGAACAAAAAATTGGCGAATTGTACTGTTTGGATGCTTTGCATATATGTTTCGTAGACTATATAGAAGCAACATATACAAAGATTTCAACCGTCTACCTGTTCCATTCATTGTTCGACTTGTCGAAAATTACAAATAATTTCCGATAAAGGATTAACCATTGGGGCTCATTGTTCACTTAAACTTGAAGAACAAAAAATTGGCGAATTGTACTGTTTGGATGCTTTGCATATATGTTTCTTAGACTATTTAGAAGCAATATATAGAAAGATTTCAACCGTCTACCTGTTCTATTCATTGTTCTTCTTGTCGAAAGTTACAAATAATTTCCGTTTCATGATTATCAATGGGCCTCGTTGTTCACTTAAACTTGAAGAACAAAAAATGGGCGAATGGTACTGTTTGGATGCTTTGCGTACATGTTTCTTAGACTATATGGAAGCAATATATACAAAGATTACAACCGTCTACCTGTTCCATTCATTGTTCTACTTGTCGAAAATTACAAATAATTTCCGATAAAGGATTAACAATGGGGCTCATTGTTCACTTAAACTTGAAGAACAAAAAATTGGCGAATGGTACTCTTTGGATGCTTCGCGTACATGTTTCTTAGACCATATGGAAGCAATATATACAAAGATTTCAACCGTCTACGTGTTCCAATCATTGTTCTACTTGTCGAAATTTACAAATAATTTCCTTTAAAGGATTAACAATGGGGCTCGTTGTTCACTTAAACTAGAAGAACAATTAATTGGCGAATTGTACTATTTGGATGATATGCAGATATGTTTCTTAGACTATATAGAAGCAATATATACAATGATTTCAACCGTCTACCTGTTCCATTCATTGTTCTACTTGTCGAAAGTTACAAATAATTTCCGAAAAAGGATTAACCATTGGCGCTCATTGTTCACTTAAACTTGAAGAACAAAAAATTGGCGAATGGTACTGTTTGGATGCTTTGCATATATGTTTCTTAGACTATATAGAAGCAATATATACAAAGATTTCAACCGTCTACCTGATCCATTCATTGTTCTACTTGTCGAAATTTACAAATTATTTCCTTTAAAAGATTAACAATGTGGCTCGTAGTTCACTTAAACTTGAAGAGCAAAATTGGCGAATTGTACTGTTTGGATGCTTTGCATATATGTTTCTTAGATTATATAGAAGCAATATATACAAAGATTTCAACCGTCTACCTGTTCCATTCATTGTTCTACTTGTAGAAAGTTACAAATAATTTCCATTTCATGAGTATCAATGGGGCTCGCTGTTCACTTAAACTTGAAGATCAAAAAATTGGCGATTGTTACTGTTTAGATGCTTTGCATATAGGTTTCTTAGACTATATAGAAGCAACATATACAAAGATTTCAACCGTCTACCTGTTCTATACATTGTTCTACTTGTAGAAAGTTACAAATAATTTCCGTTTCAAGATTATCAATGGGGCTCGTTGTTCACTTAAACTTGAAGAACAAAAAATTGGCGAATGGTACTGTTTGGATGCTTTGCATATATGTTTCGTAGATTATATAGAAGCAATATATACAATGATTTCAACCGTCTACCTGATCCATTCATTGTTCTACTTGTCGAAATTTACAAATTATTTCCTTTAAAGGATTAACAATGGGGCTCGTAGTTCACTTAAACTTGAAGAGCAAAAAATTGGCGAATTGTACTGTTTGGATGCTTTGCATATATGTTTCTTAGACTATATGGAAGCAATATATACAAAGATTTCAACCGTCTACCTGTTCCATTCATTGTTCTACTTGTCGAAAGTTACAAATAATTTCCGAAAAAGGATTAACCATTGGCGCTCATTGTTCACTTAAACTTGAAGAACAAAAAATTGGCGAATGGTACTGTTTGGATGCTTTGCATATATGTTTCTTAGACTATTTAGAAGCAATATATACAAGGATTTCAACCGTCTACCTGTTCCATTCATTGTTCTACTTGTCGAAAATTACAAATAATTTCCGATAAAGGATTAACCATTGGGGCTCATTGTTCACTTAAACTTGAAGAACAAAAAATTGGCGAATTGTACTGTTTGGATGATATGCAGATATGTTTCTTAGACTATATAGAAGCAATATATACAAAGATTTCAACCGTCTACGTGTTCCAATCATTGTTCTACTTGTCGAAATTTACAAATAATTTCCTTTAAAGGATTAACAATGGGGCTCATAGTTCACTTAAACTTGAAGAACAAAAAATTGGCGAATGGTACTGTTTGGATGCTTTGCGTACATGTTTCTTAGACTATATGGAAGCAATATATACAAAGATTTCAACCGTCTACGTGTTCCAATCATTGTTCTACTTTTCGAAATTTACAAATAATTTCCTTTAAAGGATTAACAATGGTGCTCGTAGTTCACTTAAACTTGTAGAACAAAAAATTGGCGAATTGTACTGTTTGGATGCTTTGCATATATGTTTCTTAGACTATATAGAAGCAATATATACAAAGATTTCAACCGTCTACATGATCCATTCATTGTCCTACTTGTCGAAAAGTACAAATAATTTCCGATAAATGTTTAACCATTGGGGCTCATTGTTCACTTAAACTTGAAGAACAAAAAATTGGCGAATTGTACTGTTTGGATGATATGCAGATATGTTTCTTAGACTATATAGAAGCAATATATACAAAGATTTCAGCCGTCTACGTGTTCCAATCATTGTTCTACTTGTCGAAATTTACAAATAATTTCCTTTAAAGGATTAACAATGGGGCTCGTAGTTCACTTAAACTTGAAGATCAAAAAATTGGCGATTGTTACTGTTTGGATGCTTTGCATATATGTTTCTTAGACTATATAGAAGCAATATATACAAAGATTTCAACCGTCTACGTGTTCCAATCATTGTTCTACTTGTAGAAAATTAGAATTAATTTCCGTTAAAGGATTAACAATGGGGCTCATTGTTCACTTAAACTTGAAGAACAAAAAATTGGCACATGGTACTGTTTGGATGCTTTGCATATATGTTTCTTAGACTATATAGAAGCAATATATAAAAAGATTTCAACCGTCTACCAGTTCCATTCATTGTTCTACTTGTCGAAAGTTACAAATAATTTCCGATAAAGGATTAACCATTGGCGCTCATTGTTCACTTAAACTTGAAGAACAAAAAATTGGCGAATGGTACTGTTTGGATGCTTTGCATATATGTTTCTTAGACTATATGGAAGCAATATATACAAAGATTTCAACCGTCTACCTGTTCCATTCATTGTTCTACTTGTCGAAAATTACAAATAATTTCCGATAAAGGATTAACAATGGGGCTCATTGTTCACTTAAACTTGAAGAACAAAAAATTGGCGAATGGTACTCTTTGGATGCTTTGCGTACATGTTTCTTAGACCATATGGAAGCAATATATACAAAGATTTCAACCGTCTACGTGTTCCAATCATTGTTCTACTTGTCGAAATTTACAAATAATTTCCTTTAAAGGATTAACAATGGGGCACGTTGTTCACTTAAACTTGAAGAACAAAAAATTGGCGAATTGTACTGTTTGGATGCTTTGCATATATGTTTCTTAGACTATTTAGAAGCAATATATAGAAAGATTTCAACCGTCTACCTGTTCTATTCATTGTTCTTCTTGTCGAAAGTTACAAATAATTTCCGTTTCATGATTATCAATGGGCCTCGTTGTTCACTTAAACTTGAAGAACAAAAAATGGGCGAATGGTACTGTTTGGATGCTTTGCGTACATGTTTCTTAGACTATATGGAAGCAATATATACAAAGATTTCAACCGTCTACCTGTTCCATTCATTGTTCTACTTGTCGAAAATTACAAATAATTTCCGATAAAGGATTAACAATGGGGCTCATTGTTCACTTAAACTTGAAGAACAAAAAATTGGCGAATGGTACTCTTTGGATGCTTTGCGTACATGTTTCTTAGACTATATAGAAGCAATATATAAAAAGATTTCAACCGTCTACCAGTTCCATTCATTGTTCTACTTGTCGAAAGTTACAAATAATTTCCGATAAAGGATTAACCATTGGGGCTCATTGTTCACTTAAACTTGAAGAACAAAAAATTGGCGAATTGTACTGTTTGGATGCTTTGTATATATGTTTCTTATACTATATAGAAGCAATATATACAAAGATTTCAACCGTCCACCTGTTCCATTCAATGTTCAACTTGTCGAAAGATACAAATAATTTCCATTTCATGATTATCAATGGGGCTCGCTGTTCACTTAAACTTGAAGAACAAAAAATTGGCGAATTGTACTGTTTGGATGGTATGCAGATATGTTTCTTAGACTATATAGAAGCAATATATACAAAGATTTCAACCGTCTACGTGTTCCATTCAGTGTTCTACTTGTCGAAAGTTACAAATAATTTCCGATAAAGGATTAACCTTTGGGGCTCATTGTTCACTTAAACTTGAAGAACAAAAAATTGGAGAATTGTACTGTTTGGGTTTTTTCCATATATGTTTCTTAGACTATATGGAAGCAATATATACAAAGATTTCAACCGTCTACCTGTTCCATTCATTGTTCTACTTGTCGAAAGTTACAAATAATTGCCGAAAAAGGATTAACAATGGGGCTCATTGTTCACTTAAACTTGAAGAACAAAAAATTGGCACATGGTACTGTTTGGATGCTTTGCATATATATTTCTTAGACTATATAGAAGCAATATATACAAAGATTTCAACCGTCTACCAGTTCCATTCATTGTTCTACTTGTCGAAAGTTACAAATAATTTCCGATAAATGATTAACCATTGGCGCTCATTGTTCACTTAAACTGGAAGAACAAAAAATTGGCGAATGGTACTGTTTGGATGCTTTGCATATATGTTTCTTAGACTATATGGAAGCAATATATACAAAGATTTCAACCGTCTACGTGTTCCAATCATTGTTCTACTTGTAGAAAGTTACAATTAATTTCCGTTAAAGGATTAACAATGGGGCTCGTAGTTCACTTAAACTTGAAGAACAAAAAATTGGCGAATTGTACTCTTTGGATGCTTTGCGTACATGTTTCTTAGACTATATAGAAGCAATATATAAAAAGATTTCAACCGTCTACCAGTTCCATTCATTGTTCTACTTGTCGAAAGTTACAAATAATTTCCGATAAAGGATTAACCATTGGGGCTCATTGTTCACTTAAACTTGAAGAACAAAAAATTGGCGAATTGTACTGTTTGGATGCTTTGTATATATGTTTCTTATACTATATAGAAGCAATATATACAAAGATTTCAACCGTCCACCTGTTCCATTCAATGTTCAACTTGTCGAAAGATACAAATAATTTCCATTTCATGATTATCAATGGGGCTCGCTGTTCACTTAAACTTGAAGAACAAAAAATTGGCGAATTGTACTGTTTGGATGGTATGCAGATATGTTTCTTAGACTATATAGAAGCAATATATACAAAGATTTCAACCGTCTACGTGTTCCATTCAGTGTTCTACTTGTCGAAAGTTACAAATAATTTCCGATAAAGGATTAACCTTTGGGGCTCATTGTTCACTTAAACTTGAAGAACAAAAAATTGGAGAATTGTACTGTTTGGGTTTTTTCCATATATGTTTCTTAGACTATATGGAAGCAATATATACAAAGATTTCAACCGTCTACCTGTTCCATTCATTGTTCTACTTGTCGAAAGTTACAAATAATTGCCGAAAAAGGATTAACAATGGGGCTCATTGTTCACTTAAACTTGAAGAACAAAAAATTGGCACATGGTACTGTTTGGATGCTTTGCATATATATTTCTTAGACTATATAGAAGCAATATATACAAAGATTTCAACCGTCTACCAGTTCCATTCATTGTTCTACTTGTCGAAAGTTACAAATAATTTCCGATAAATGATTAACCATTGGCGCTCATTGTTCACTTAAACTGGAAGAACAAAAAATTGGCGAATGGTACTGTTTGGATGCTTTGCATATATGTTTCTTAGACTATATGGAAGCAATATATACAAAGATTTCAACCGTCTACGTGTTCCAATCATTGTTCTACTTGTAGAAAGTTACAATTAATTTCCGTTAAAGGATTAACAATGGGGCTCGTAGTTCACTTAAACTTGAAGAACAAAAAATTGGCGATTGTTACTGTTTGGATGCTTTGCATATATGTTTCTTAGACTATATAGAAGCAATATATACAAAGATTTCAACCGTCTACGTGTTCCATTCAGTGTTCTACTTGTCGAAAGTTACAAATAATTTCCGATAAAGGATTAACCTTTGGGGCTCATTGTTCACTTAAACTTGAAGAACAAAAAATTGGCGAATGGTACTCTTTGGATGCTTTGCGTACATGTTTCTTAGACCATATGGAAGCAATATATACAAAGATTTCAACCGTCTACGTGTTCCAATCATTGTTCTACTTGTCGAAATTTACAAATAATTTCCTTTAAAGGATTAACAATGGGGCTCGTTGTTCACTTAAACTTGAAGAACAATTAATTGGCGAAATGTACTGTTTGGATGATATGCAGATATGTTTCTTAGACTATATAGAAGCAATATATACAATGATTTAAACCGTCTACCTGTTCCATTCAGTGTTCTACTTGTCGAAAATTACAAATAATTTCCGATAAAGGATTAACAATGGGGCTCATTGTTCACTTAAACTTGAAGAACAAAAAATTGGCGAATGGTACTGTTTGGATGCTTTGCGTACATGTTTCTTAGACTATATGGAAGCAATATATACAAAGATTTCCACCGTCTACGTGTTCCAATCATTGTTCTACTTTTCGAAATTTACAAATAATTTCCTTTAAAGGATTAACAATGGGGCTCGTAGTTCACTTAAACTGGAAGAACAAAAAATTGGCGAATTGTACTGTTTGGATGCTTTGCATATATGTTTCTTAGACTACTTAGAAGCAATATATACAAGGATTTCAACCGTCTACCTGTTCCATTCATTGTTCTACTTGTCGAAAATTACAAATAATTTCCGATAAAGGATTAACAATGGGGCTCATTGTTCACTTAAACTTGAAGAACAAAAAATTGGCGAATGGTACTCTTTGGATGCTTTGCGTACATGTTTCTTAGACCATATGGAAGCAATATATACAAAGATTTCAACCGTCTACGTGTTCCAATCATTGTTCTACTTGTCGAAATTTACAAATAATTTCCTTTAAAGGATTAACAATGGGGCTCGTTGTTCACTTAAACTTGAAGAACAATTAATTGGCGAAATGTACTGTTTGGATGATATGCAGATATGTTTCTTAGACTATATAGAAGCAATATATAAAAAGATTTCAACCGTCTACCAGTTCCATTCATTGTTCTACTTGTCGAAAGTTACAAATAATTTCCGATAAAGGATTAACCATTGGGGCTCATTGTTCACTTAAACTTGAAGAACAAAAAATTGGCGAATTGTACTGTTTGGATGCTTTGTATATATGTTTCTTATACTATATAGAAGCAATATATACAAAGATTTCAACCGTCCACCTGTTCCATTCAATGTTCAACTTGTCGAAAGATACAAATAATTTCCATTTCATGATTATCAATGGGGCTCGCTGTTCACTTAAACTTGAAGAACAAAAAATTGGCGAATTGTACTGTTTGGATGATATGCAGATATGTTTCTTAGACTATATAGAAGCAATATATACAAAGATTTCAACCGTCTACGTGTTCCATTCAGTGTTCTACTTGTCGAAAGTTACAAATAATTTCCGATAAAGGATTAACCTTTGGGGCTCATTGTTCACTTAAACTTGAAGAACAAAAAATTGGAGAATTGTACTGTTTGGATTTTTTCCATATATGTTTCTTAGACTATATAGAAGCAATATATACAAAGATTTCAACCGTCTACCTGTTCCATTCATTGTTCTACTTGTCGAAAGTTACAAATAATTTCCGATAAATGATTAACAATGGGGCTCCTTGTTCACTTAAACTTGAAGAACAAAAAATTGGCGAATGGTACTGTTTGGATGCTTTGCATATATGTTTCTTAGACTATATGGAAGCAATATATAATAATATTTCAACCGTCTACGTGGTCCAATCATTGTTCTACTTGTAGAAATTTACAAATAAATTCCTTTAAAGTATTAACAATGGGGCTCGTTGTTCACTTAAACTTGAAGAACATTAAATTGGCAAATTGTACTGTATGGATGCTTTGCATATATGTTTCTTAGACTATATAGAAGCAATATATACAATGATTTCAACCGTCTACCTGTTCCATTCATTGTTCTACTTGTCGAAATATACAAATAATTTCCTTTAAAGTATTAACAATGGGGCCCGGAGTTCACTTAAACTTGAAGAAGAAAAAATTGGCGAATGGTACCGTTTGGATGCTTTGCATATATGTTTCTTAGACTATACAGAAGCAATATACAGGGTGGGGCAATAACTATTAGCACCTCAGATATCTTCGAAACTATAAGTTTCACAGAAATATTTGCTGAAATAACATTGCAGAGTACGAAGGGGCCCATCCGGTGGCGATAATAGTTTGTTTTCAGGTGGAGGTACTTCGGACATTTGAAGGTCACCTCCCTTTTTTTAAATATACCGGTATATTTTTGCTTCCGTATCATGATAGAGGATATTAAAACGAGTTCAACGACCTATTATACAAGGTCATTCACGGTCATAGAAAGTAGAGAAAGGCGATAATACTTAGGTTTTGGTAGTAAATGAAACATACGTATTGTAAGCAGTAGAAGAAGGCGTAATACTTACCGTTTACTTCACTGAGACTAAACACTGCTTGAAGGACTCTTTAATAAGTTTGCAGGATGTGGCAGCGACGTACAACGAGCACGTCGCATCGAAAACGCGATAACGCGTCGCCACGTAACTTACATTTTCGACAAGAGGCGCTTGAGCTTGGCGACACGTCGGCCCGTCGCCGTTACGATGGGACCTTTGCAGCCCGACCGATCTCGAGAAAACAGCAAATGAAATCAGTTACGGCAATGACCTTGTGTAATAGGTCGTTGAACTCGTTTTAATATCCTCTATCATGACATGGAAGTAAAAATATACCGATCCATTTAAAAAAATGGAGGTGACCTTCAAATGTCCGAAGTACCTCCACCTGAAAAAAAACTATTATCGCCACCGGATGGGCCCCTTCGAACTCTGCAATTTTATTTCAGCAAATATTTCTGTGAAACTTATAGTTTCGAAGATATCTGAGGTGCTAATAGTTATTGCCCCACCCTGTATAGTCTAAGAAACATATATGCAAAGCATCCAAACAGTACAATTCGCCAATTTTTTGTTCTTCAGGTTTAAGTGAATAATGAGCCCCAATGGTTAATCCCTTAACGGAAATTATTTGTAACTTTCGACAAGTAGAACAATGAATGGAACAGGTAGACGGTTGAAATCTTTGTATATGTTGCTTCTATATAGTCTAAGAAACATATATGCAAAGCATCCAAACAGTTCAATTCGCCAATTTTTTGTTCTTCAAGTTTAAGTGAACTACGAGCCCCATTGTTAATCCTTTAAAGGAAATTATTTGTAAATTTCGACAAGTAGAACAATGAATGGATCGAGTAGACGGTTGAAATCTTTGTATATATTGCTTCTATATAGTCTAAGAAACATATATGCAAAGCATCCAAACAGTACAATTCGCCAATTTTTGTTTCTCCAAGTTTAAGTGAACAATGAGCCCACAATGGTTAATCCTTTATCGGAAATTATTTGTAACTTTCGACAAGTAGAACAATGAATAGAACAGGTAGACGGTTGAAATCTTTGTATATGTGGCTTCTATATAGTCTAAGAAACCTATATGCAAAGCATCTAAACAGTAACAATCGCCAATTTTTTGATCTTCAAGGTTAAGTAAACTACGATCCCCATTGTTAATCCCTTAACGGAAATTATTTGTAACTTTCTACAAGTAGAACAATGAATAGTACAGGTAGACGGGTGAAATCTTTCTATATATTGCTTCTAAATAGTCTAAGAAACAAATATGCAAAGCATTCAAACAGTACAATTCGCCAATTTTTTGTTCTTCAAGTTTAAGTGAACTACGAGCCCCATTGTTAATCCTTTAAAGGAAATTATTTGTAAATTTCGACAAGTAGAACAATGAATGGAACAGGTAGACGGTTGAAATCTTTGTATATATTGCTTCTATATAGTCTAAGAAACATATATGCAAAGCATCCAAACAGTACAATTCGCCAATTTTTTTTTCTCCAAGTTTAAGTGAACAATGAGCCCACAATGGTTAATCCTTTATCGGAAATTATTTGTAACTTTCGACAAGTAGAACAATGAATGGAACAGGTAGACGGTTGAAATCTTTGTATATATTGCTTCTATATAGTCTAAGAAACATATATGCAAAGCATCCAAACAGTACAATTCGCCAATTTTTTGTTCTTAAAGTTTAAGTGAACTACGAGCCCCATTGTTAATCCTTTAAACGAAATTATTTGTAAATTTCGGCAAGTAGAACAATGAATGGAATAGGAAAACGGTTGAAATCATTGTATATATTGCTTCTATATAGTCTAAGAAACATATATGCAAAGCATCCAAACAGTACAATTCGCCAATTTTTTGTTCTTCAAGTTTAAGTAAACTACGATCCCCATTGTTAATCCCTTAGCGGAAATTATTTGCAACTATCGACAAGTAGAACAATGAATGGAACAGGTAGACGGTTGAAATCATTGTATATATTGCTTCTATATAGTCTAAGAAACATATATGCAAAGCATCCAAACAGTACAATTCGAAAATTTTTTGTTCTTCAAGTTTAGTGAAAAATGAGCCCCTTTGTTAATCCTTTATCGGAAATTATTTGTAACTTTCGACAAGTAGAACAATGAATGGAACTGGTAGACGGTTGAAATCTTTTTATATATTGCTTCTATATAGTCTAAGAAACATATATGCAAAGCATCCAAACAGTACAATTCGACAATTTTTTGTTCTTCAAGTTTAGTGAAAAATGAGCCCCTTTGTTAATCCTTTATCGGAAATTATTTGTAACTTTCGACAAGTAGAACAATGAATGGAACTGGTAGACGGTTGAAATCTTTTTATATATTGCTTCTATATAGTCTAAGAAACACATATGCAAAGCATCCAAACAGTACAATTCGCCAATTTTTTGTTCTTCAAGTTTAAGTGAACAATGAGCCCCATTGGTAATCCTTTATCGGAAATTATTTGTAACTTTCGACAAGTAGAACATTGAATGGAACAGGTAGACGGTTGAAATCTTTGTATATATTGCTTCTATATAGTATAAGAAACATATGTGCAAAGCATCCAAACAGTACAATTCGCCAATTTTTTGTTCTTCAAGTTTAAGTGAACTACGAGCCCCATTGTTAATCCTTTAAAGGAAATTATTTGTAAATTTCGACAAGTAGAACAATGAATGGATCAGGTAGACGGTTGAAATCATTGTATATATTGCTTCTATATAGTCCAAGAATCATATATGCAAAGCGTCCAAACAGTACAATTCGCCAATTTTTTGCTCTTCAAGTTTAAGTGAACTACGAGCCCCAATGTTAATCCTTTAAACGAAATTATTTGTAAATTTCGGCAAGTAGAACAATGAATGGATCAGGTAGACGGTTGAAATCATTGTATATATTGCTTCTATATAGCCTACGAAACATATATGCAAAGCATCCAAACAGTACAATTCGCCAATTTTTTGTTCTTCAAGTTTAAGTGAACTACGAGCCCCATTGTTAATCCTTTAAAGGAAATTATTTGTAAATTTCGACAAGTAGAACAATGAATGGAACAGGTAGACGGTTGAAATCTTTGTATATATTGCTTCTATATAGTCTAAGAAACATATATGCAAAGCATCCAAACAGTACAATTCGCCAATTTTTTTTTCTCCAAGTTTAAGTGAACAATGAGCCCACAATGGTTAATCCTTTATCGGAAATTATTTGTAACTTTCGACAAGTAGAACAATGAATGGAACAGGTAGACGGTTGAAATCTTTGTATATATTGCTTCTATATAGTCTAAGAAACATATATGCAAAGCATCCAAACAGTACAATTCGCCAATTTTTTGTTCTTAAAGTTTAAGTGAACTACGAGCCCCATTGTTAATCCTTTAAACGAAATTATTTGTAAATTTCGGCAAGTAGAACAATGAATGGAATAGGAAAACGGTTGAAATCATTGTATATATTGCTTCTATATAGTCTAAGAAACATATATGCAAAGCATCCAAACAGTACAATTCGCCAATTTTTTGTTCTTCAAGTTTAAGTAAACTACGATCCCCATTGTTAATCCCTTAGCGGAAATTATTTGCAACTATCGACAAGTAGAACAATGAATGGAACAGGTAGACGGTTGAAATCATTGTATATATTGCTTCTATATAGTCTAAGAAACATATATGCAAAGCATCCAAACAGTACAATTCGAAAATTTTTTGTTCTTCAAGTTTAGTGAAAAATGAGCCCCTTTGTTAATCCTTTATCGGAAATTATTTGTAACTTTCGACAAGTAGAACAATGAATGGAACTGGTAGACGGTTGAAATCTTTTTATATATTGCTTCTATATAGTCTAAGAAACACATATGCAAAGCATCCAAACAGTACAATTCGCCAATTTTTTGTTCTTCAAGTTTAAGTGAACAATGAGCCCCATTGGTAATCCTTTATCGGAAATTATTTGTAACATTCGACAAGTAGAACATTGAATGGAACAGGTAGACGGTTGAAATCTTTGTATATATTGCTTCTATATAGTATAAGAAACATATGTGCAAAGCATCCAAACAGTACAATTCGCCAATTTTGTGTTCTTCAAGTTTAAGTGAACTACGAGCCCCATTGTTAATCCTTTAAAGGAAATTATTTGTAAATTTCGACAAGTAGAACAATGAATGGATCAGGTAGACGGTTGAAATCATTGTATATATTGCTTCTATATAGTCCAAGAATCATATATGCAAAGCGTCCAAACAGTACAATTCGCCAATTTTTTGCTCTTCAAGTTTAAGTGAACTACGAGCCCCATTGTTAATCCTTTAAACGAAATTATTTGTAAATTTCGGCAAGTAGAACAATGAATGGATCAGGTAGACGGTTGAAATAATTGTATATATTGCTTCTATATAGCCTACGAAACATATATGCAAAGCATCCAAACAGTACAATTCGCCAATTTTTTGTTCTTCAAGTTTAAGTGAACAATGAGCCCCAATGGTTAATCCGTTATCGGAAATTATTTGTAACTTTCGGCAAGTAGAACAATGAATGGAACAGGTAGACGGTTGAAATCTTTGTATATATTGCTTCTATATAGTCTAAGAAACATATATGCAAAGCATACAAACAGTACCATTCACCAATTTTTTGTTCTTCAAGTTTAAGTGAACCACGAGCCCCATTGTTAATCCTTTAAAGGAAATTATTTGTAAATTTCGACAAGTAGAACAATGAATGGAACATGTAGACGGTTGAAATCTTTGAATATATTGCTTCTATATAGTCTAAGAAACATATATGCAAAGCATACAAACAGTACAATGCGCCAATTTATTGTTCTTCAAGTTTAAGTGAACAACGAGCCCCATTGTTAATCCTTTATCGGAAATTATTTGTAACTTTCGACAAGTAGAACAATGATTGGAACACGTAGACGGTTGAAATCTTTGTATATATTGCTTCCATATAGTCTAAGAAACATATATGCAAAGCATCCAAAGAGTACCATTCGCCAATTTTTTGTTCTTCAGGTTTATGTGAACAATGAGACCCATTGTTAATCCTTTATCGGAAATTATTTGTAACTTTCGACAAGTAGAACAATGAATGGAACAGGTAGACGGTTGAAATCTTTGTATATATTGCTTCTATATAATCTAAGAAACATATATGCAAATCATCCAAACAGTACCATTAGCAAATTTTTTGTTCTTCAAGTTTAAGTGACCAACGAGCCCCATTGATAATCATGAAAGGGAAATTATTTGTAACTTTCTACAAGTAGAACAATGAATAGAATAGGTAGACGGTTGAAATCTTTGTATATGTTGCTTCTATATAGTCTGACAAACCTATATGCAAAGCATCTAAACAGTAACAATCGCCAATTTTTTGATCTTCAAGTTTAAGTGAACGGCGAGCCCCATTGATAATCATGAAATGTAAATTATTTGTAACTTTCTACAAGTAGAACAATGAATAGTAGAGGTAGACGGGCGAAATCTTTCTATATATTGCTTCTAAATAGTCTAAGAAACAAATATGCAAAGCATCCAAACATTACAATTCGCGAATTTTTTGCTCTTCAAGTTTAAGTGAACTACGAGCCCCATTGTTAATCCTTTAAAGGAAATTATTTGTTAATTTCGGCAAGTAGAAAAATGAATGGAATAGGTAGACGGTTGAAATCATTGTATATATTGCTTCTATATAGTCTAAGAAACATATATGCAACGCATCCAAACAGTACAATTCGCCAATTTTTTGTTCTTCAAGTTTAAGTAAACTACGATCCCCATTGTTAAACCCTTAGCGGAAATTATTTGTAACTATCGACAAGTAGAACAATGAATGGAACAGGTAGACGGTTGAAATCTTTGTATATATTGCTTCTATATAGTCTAAGAAACATATATGCAAAGCATCCAAACAGTACAATTCGCCAATTTTTTGTTCTTCAAGTTTAAGTGAACTACGAGCCCCATTGTTAATCCTTTAAAGGAAATTATTTGTAAATTTCGACAAGTAGAACAATGAATGGATCAGGTAGACGGTTGAAATCATTGTATATATTGCTTCTATATAATCTACGAAACATATATGCAAAGCATCCAAACAGTACAATTCGCCAAGTTTTTGTTCTTCAAGTTTAAGTGAACTACGAGCCCCATTGTTAATCCTTTAACGGAAATTAATTGTAACTTTCTACAAGTAGAACAATGAATGGAACAGGTAGACGGTTGAAATCCTTGTATACATTGCGTCTATATAGTCTAAGAAACATATATGCATAGCATCCAAACAGTACCATTCGCCAATTTTTTGTTCTTCAACTTTAAGTTATCAACGAGCCCCGTTGATAATCATGAAACGGAAATTATTTGTAACTTTCTACAAGTAGAACAATGAATAGAACAGGTAGACGGTTGAAATCTTTGTATATGTTGCTTCTATATAGTCTAACAAACCTATATGCAAAGCATCTAAATAGTAACAATCGCCAATTTTTTGATCTTCAAGTTTAAGTGAACAGCGAGCCCCATTGATAATCATGAAATGTAAATTATTTGTAACTTTCTACAAGTAGAGCAATGAATAGTACAGGTAGACGGGTGAAATATTTCTATATATTGCTTCTAAATAGTCTAAGAAACAAATATGCAAAGCATCCAAACAGTACAATTCGCCGATTTTTTGTTCTTCAAGTTTAAGTGAACTACGAGCCCCATTGTTAATCCTTTAAACGAAATTATTTGTAAATTTCGGCAAGTAGAACAATGAATGGAATAGGAAAACGGTTGAAATCATTGTATATATTGCTTCTATATAGTCTAAGAAACATATATGCAAAGCATCCAAACAGTACAATTCGCGAATTTTTTGTTCTTCAAGTTTAAGTAAACTACGATCCCCATTGTTAATCCCTTAGCGGAAATTATTTGCAACTATCGACAAGTAGAACAATGAATGGAACAGGTAGACGGTTGAAATCATTGTATATATTGCTTCTATATAGTCTAAGAAACATATATGCAAAGCATCCAAACAGTACAATTCGACAATTTTTTGTTCTTCAAGTTTAGTGAAAAATGAGCCCCTTTGTTAATCCTTTATCGGAAATTATTTGTAACTTTCGACAAGTAGAACAATGAATGGAACTGGTAGACGGTTGAAATCTTTTTATATATTGCTTCTATATAGTCTAAGAAACATATATGCAAAGCATCCAAACAGTACAATTCGACAATTTTTTGTTCTTCAAGTTTAGTGAAAAATGAGCCCCTTTGTTAATCCTTTATCGGAAATTATTTGTAACTTTCGACAAGTAGAACAATGAATGGAACTGGTAGACGGTTGAAATCTTTTTATATATTGCTTCTATATAGTCTAAGAAACACATATGCAAAGCATCCAAACAGTACAATTCGCCAATTTTTTGTTCTTCAAGTTTAAGTGAACAATGAGCCCCATTGGTAATCCTTTATCGGAAATTATTTGTAACTTTCGACAAGTAGAACATTGAATGGAACAGGTAGACGGTTGAAATCTTTGTATATATTGCTTCTATATAGTATAAGAAACATATGTGCAAAGCATCCAAACAGTACAATTCGCCAATGTTTTGTTCTTCAAGTTTAAGTGAACTACGAGCCCCATTGTTAATCCTTTAAAGGAAATTATTTGTAAATTTCGACAAGTAGAACAATGAATGGATCAGGTAGACGGTTGAAATCATTGTATATATTGCTTCTATATAGTCCAAGAATCATATATGCAAAGCGTCCAAACAGTACAATTCGCCAATTTTTTGCTCTTCAAGTTTAAGTGAACTACGAGCCCCATTGTTAATCCTTTAAACGAAATTATTTGTAAATTTCGGCAAGTAGAACAATGAATGGATCAGGTAGACGGTTGAAATCATTGTATATATTGCTTCTATATAGCCTACGAAACATATATGCAAAGCATCCAAACAGTACAATTCGCCAATTTTTTGTTCTTCAAGTTTAAGTGAACAATGAGCCCCAATGGTTAATCCGTTATCGGAAATTATTTGTAACTTTCGGCTAGTAGAACAATGAATGGAACAGGTAGACGGTTGAAATCTTTGTATATATTGCTTCTATATAGTCTAAGAAACATATATGCAAAGCATACAAACAGTACCATTCACCAATTTTTTGTTCTTCAAGTTTAAGTGAACCACGAGCCCCATTGTTAATCCTTTAAAGGAAATTATTTGTAAATTTCGACAAGTAGAACAATGAATGGAACATGTAGACGGTTGAAATCTTTGTATATATTGCTTCTATATAGTCTAAGAAACATATATGCAAAGCATACAAACAGTACAATGCGCCAATTTATTGTTCTTCAAGTTTAAGTGAACAACGAGCCCCATTGTTAATCCTTTATCGGAAATTATTTGTAACTTTCGACAAGTAGAACAATGATTGGAACACGTAGACGGTTGAAATCTTTGTATATATTGCTTCCATATAGTCTAAGAAACATATATGCAAAGCATCCAAAGAGTACCATTCGCCAATTTTTTGTTCTTCAGGTTTATGTGAACAATGAGACCCATTGTTAATCCTTTATCGGAAATTATTTGTAACTTTCGACAAGTAGAACAATGAATGGAACAGGTAGACGGTTGAAATCTTTGTATATATTGCTTCTATATAATCTAAGAAACATATATGCAAATCATCCAAACAGTACCATTAGCCAATTTTTTGTTCTTCAAGTTTAAGTGACCAACGAGCCCCATTGATAATCATGAAAGGGAAATTATTTGTAACTTTCTACAAGTAGAACAATGAATAGAATAGGTAGACGGTTGAAATCTTTGTATATGTTGCTTCTATATAGTCTGACAAACCTATATGCAAAGCATCTAAACAGTAACAATCGCCAATTTTTTGATCTTCAAGTTTAAGTGAACAGCGAGCCCCATTGATAATCATGAAATGTAAATTATTTGTAACTTTCTACAAGTAGAACAATGAATAGTACAGGTAGACGGGTGAAATCTTTCTATATATTGCTTCTAAATAGTCTAAGAAACAAATATGCAAAGCATCCAAACATTACAATTCGCGAATTTTTTGCTCTTCAAGTTTAAGTGAACTACGAGCCCCATTGTTAATCCTTTAAAGGAAATTATTTGTTAATTTCGGCAAGTAGAACATTGAATGGAATAGGTAGACGGTTGAAATCATTGTATATATTGCTTCTATATAGTCTAAGAAACATATATGCAAAGCATCCAAACAGTACAATTCGCAAATTTTTTGTTCTTCAAGTTTAAGTAAACTACGGTCCCCATTGTTAATCCCTTAGCGGAAATTATTTGTAACTATCGACAAGTAGAACAATGAATGAAACAGGTAGACGGTTGAAATCCTTGTATATATTGCGTCTATATAGTCTAAGAAATATAAATGCAAAGCATCCAAACAGTACAATTCGCCAATTTATTGATCTTCAAGTTTAAGTGAACAACGAGCCCCATTGTTAATCCTTTAAAGGAAAGTATTTGTAAATATCGACAAGTAGAACAATGAATGGAACAGGTAGACGGTTGAAATCATTGTATATATTGCTTCTATATAAACTAAGAAACATATATGCAAAGCATCCAAACAGTACAATTCGCCAATTTATTGATCTTCAAGTTTAAGTGAACAACGAGCCTCATTGTTAATCCTTTATCGGAAATTATTTGTAATTTTCGACAAGTAGAACAATGAATGGAACTGGTAGACGGTTGAAATCTTTTTATATATTGCTTCTATATAATCTAAGAAACATATATGCAAAGCATCCAAAAAGTACCATTCGCCAATTTTTTGTTCTTCAAGTTTAAGTGAACAATGAGCCCCATTGTTAATCCTTTATCGGAAATTATTTGTAATTTTCTACAAGTAGAACAATGAATAGAACAGGTAGACGGTTGAAATCTTTGTATATGTTGCTTCTCTATAGTCTAAGAAACCTATATGCAAAGCATCTAAACAGTAACAATCGCCAATTTTTTGATCTTCAAGTTTAAGTGTACAGCGAGCCCCATTGATAATCATGAAATGGAAATTATTTGTAACTTTCTACAAGCAGAACAATGAATAGTACAGGTAGACGGGTGAAATCTCTCTATATATTGCTTCTAAATAGTCTAAGAAACATATATGCAAAGCATCCAAACAGTACAATTCGCCAATTTTTTGTTCTTCAAGTTTAAGTGAACTACGAGCCCCATTGTTAATCCTTTAAAGGAAATTATTTGTAAATTTCGGCAAGTAGAACAATGAATGGAATAGGTAGACGGTTGAAATCATTGTATATATTGCTTCTATATAGTATAAGAAACATATATGCAAAGCATCCAAACAGTACAATTCGCCAATTTTATGTCCTTCAAGATTAAGTGAACAATGAGCCCCAATGGTTAATCCGTTATCGGAAATTATTTGTAAATTTCGACAAGTAGAACAATGAATGGAACAGGTAGACTGTTGAAATCATTTTATCTATTGCTTCTATATAGTCCAAGAATCATATATGCAAAGCGTCCAAAGAGTACAATTCGCGAATTTTTTGCTCTTCAAGTTTAAGTGAACTACGAGCCCCATTGTTAATCCTTTAAAGGAAATTATTTGTTAATTTCGGCAAGTAGAAAAATGAATGGAATAGGTAGACGGTTGAAATCATTGTATATATTGCTTCTATATAGTCTAAGAAACATATATGCAACGCATCCAAACAGTACAATTCGCCAATTTTTTGTTCTTCAAGTTTAAGTAAACTACGATCCCCATTGTTAAACCCTTAGCGGAAATTATTTGTAACTATCGACAAGTAGAACAATGAATGGAACAGGTAGACGGTTGAAATCTTTGTATATATTGCTTCTATATAGTCTAAGAAACATATATGCAAAGCATCCAAACAGTACAATTCGCCAATTTTTTGTTCTTCAAGTTTAAGTGAACTACGAGCCCCATTGTTAATCCTTTAAAGGAAATTATTTGTAAATTTCGACAAGTAGAACAATGAATGGATCAGGTAGACGGTTGAAATCATTGTATATATTGCTTCTATATAATCTACGAAACATATATGCAAAGCATCCAAACAGTACAATTCGCCAAGTTTTTGTTCTTCAAGTTTAAGTGAACTACGAGCCCCATTGTTAATCCTTTAACGGAAATTATTTGTAAATTTCGACAAGTAGAACAATGAATGGAACAGGTAGACGGTTGAAATCTTTGTATATATTGCTTCTATATAATCTAAGAAACATATATGCAAAGCATCCAAACAGTACCATTCGCCAATTTTTTGTTCTTCAAGTTTAAGTGACCAACGAGCCCCATTGATAATCATGAAAGGGAAATTATTTGTAACTTTCTACAAGTAGAACAATGAATAGAATAGGTAGACGGTTGAAATCTTTGTATATGTTGCTTCTATATAGTCTGACAAACCTATATGCAAAGCATCTAAACAGTAACAATCGCCAATTTTTTGATCTTCAAGTTTAAGTGAACAGCGAGCCCCATTGATAATCATGAAATGTAAATTATTTGTAACTTTCTACAAGTAGAACAATGAATAGTACAGGTAGACGGGTGAAATCTTTCTATATATTGCTTCTAAATAGTCTAAGAAACAAATATGCAAAGCATCCAAACATTACAATTCGCGAATTTTTTGCTCTTCAAGTTTAAGTGAACTACGAGCCCCATTGTTAATCCTTTAAAGGAAATTATTTGTTAATTTCGGCAAGTAGAACATTGAATGGAATAGGTAGACGGTTGAAATCATTGTATATATTGCTTCTATATAGTCTAAGAAACATATATGCAAAGCATCCAAACAGTACAATTCGCAAATTTTTTGTTCTTCAAGTTTAAGTAAACTACGGTCCCCATTGTTAATCCCTTAGCGGAAATTATTTGTAACTATCGACAAGTAGAACAATGAATGGAACAGGTAGACGGTTGAAATCTTTGTATATGTTGCTTCTATATAGTCTAAGAAACCTATATGCAAAGCATCTAAACAGTAACAATCGCCAATTTTTTGATCTTCAAGTTTAAGTGATCAGCGAGCCCCATTGATAATCATGAAATGGAAATTATTTGTAACTTTCTACAAGTAGAACAATGAATAGTACAGTTAGACGGGTGAAATCTTTCTATATATTGCTTCTAAATAGTCTAAGAAACATATATGCAAAGCATCCAAACAGTACAATTCGCCAATTTTTTGTTCTTCAAGTTTAAGTGAACTACGAGCCACATTGTTAATCCTTTAAAGGAAATTGTTTGTAAATTTCGACAAGTAGAACAATGAATGGATCAGGTAGACGGTTGAAATCATTGTATATATTGCTTCTATATAATCTACGAAACATATATGCAAATCATCCAAACAGTACAATTCGCCAATTTTTTGTTCTTCAAGTTTAAGTGAACAATGAGCCCCAATGGTTAATCCGTTATCGGAAATTATTTGTAACTTTCGACAAGTAGAACAATGAATGGAACAGGTAGACGGTTGAAATCTTTGTATATATTGCTTCTATATAGTCTAAGAAACATATATGCAAAGCATCCAAACAGTACAATTCGCCAATTTATTGTTCTTCAAGTTTAAGTGAACTACGAGCCCCATTGTTACTCCTTTAAAGGAAATTATTTGTAACTTTCTACAAGTAGAACAATGAATAGTACAGGTAGACGGGTGTAATCTTTCTATATATTGCTTCTAAATAGTCTAAGAAACATATATGCAAAGCATCCAAATAGTACTATTCGCCAATTTTTTGTTCTTCAAGTTTAAGTGAACAATGAGCCCCAATGGTTAATCCTTTATCGGAAATTATTTGTAACTTTCGGCAAGTAGAACAATGAATGGAACAGGTAGACGGTTGAAATCTTTGTATATATTGCTTCTATATAGTCTAAGAAACATATATGCAAAGCATCCAAACAGTACAAATCGCCAATTTTTTGTTCTTCAAGTTTAAGTGAAGAACGAGCCCCATTGATAATCATGAAACGGAAATTATTTGTAACTTTCTACAAGTAGAACAATGAATAGAAAAGGTAGACGGTTGAAATCTTTGTATATGTTGCTTCTATATAGTCTAACAAACCTATATGCAAAGCATCTAAACATTAACAATCGCCAATTTTTTGATCTTCAAGTTTAAGTGAACAGCGAGCCCCATTGATAATCTTGAAATGGAAATTATTTGTAACTTTCTACAAGTAGAACAATGAATAGTACAGGTAGACGGGTGAAATCTTTCTATATATTGCTTCTAAATAGTCTAAGAAATATATATGCAAAGCATCCAAACAGTACAATTCGCCAATTTTTTGTTCTTCATGTTTAAGTGAACTACGAGCCCCATTGTTAATCCTTTAAAGGAAATTATTTGTAAATTTCGACAAGTAGAACAATGAATGGATCAGGTAGACGGTTGAAATCATTGTATATATTGCTTCTATATAATCTACGAAACATATATGCAAAGCATCCAAACAGTACAATTCGCTAATTTTTTGTTCTTCAAGTTTAAGTGAACTACGAGCCCCATTGTTAATCCTTTAACGGAAATTAATTCTAACTTTCTACAAGTAGAACAATGTCTGGAACACGTAGACAGTTGAAATCTTTGTATATATTGCTTCCATATAGTCTAAGAAACAAATATGAAAAGCATCCAAACAGTACCATTCGCCAATTTTTTGTTCTTCAAGTTTAAGTGAACAATGAGACCCATTGTTAATCCTTTATCGTTAATTATTTGTAACTATCGACAAGTAGAACAATGAATGGAAAAGGTAGACGGTTGAAATCCGTGTATATATTGCGTCTATATAGTCTAAGAAACATATATGCAAAGCATCCAAACAGTACAATTCGCCTATTTATTGTTCTTCAAGTTTAAGTGAACAACGAGCCCCATTGTTAATCCTTTAAAGGAAATTATTTGTAACTTTCTACAAGTAGAACAATGAATAGTACAGGTAGACGGGTGAAATCTTTCTATATATTGCTTCTAAATAGTCTAAGAAACATATATGCAAAGCATCCAAACAGTACTATTAGCCAATTTTTTGTTCTTCAAGTTTAAGTGAACTACGAGCCCCATTGTTAATCGTTTAAAGGAAATTATTTGTAAATTTCGACAAGTAGAACAATGAATGGATCATGTAGACGGTTGAAATCATTGTATATATTGCTTCTATATAGTCTACGAAACATATATGCAAAGCATCCAAACAGTACAATTCGCCAATTTTTTGTTCTTCAAATTTATGTGAACTACGAGCCCCATTGTTAATCCTTTAACAGAAATTAATTGTAACTTTCTACAAGTAGAACAATGAGTGGAACAGGTAGACGGTTGAAATCAATGTATATGTTGCTTCTATATAGTCTAAGAAACCTATATGCAAAGCATCTAAACAGTAACATTCGCCAATTTTTTGATCTTCAAGTTTAAGTGAACAGCGAGCCCCAATGATAATCCTTTATCGGAAATTATTTCTAACTTTCGACAAGTAGAACAATGGATGGAACAGGTAGACGGATGAAATCCGTGTATATATTGCGTCTATATAGTCTAAGAATCATATATGCAAAGCATCCAAACAGTACAATTCGCCAATTTTTTGTTCTTCAAGTTTAAGTGAACTACGAGCCCCATTGTTAATCCTTTAAAGGAAATTATTTGTAACTTTCGACAAGTAGAACAATGAATGGAACAGGTAGACGTTTGAAATCTTTGTATATATTGCTTCTATATAGTCTAAGAAACATATATGCAAAGCATCCAAACATTACAATTCGCCAATTTTTTGTTCTTCAAGTTTAAGTGAACAATGAGCTCCAATGGTTAATCCTTTATCGGAAATTATTTGTAATTTTCGACAAGTAGAACAATGAATGGAACAGGTAGACGGTTGAAATCTTTGTATATATTGCTTCTATATAATCTAAGAAACATATATGCAAAGCATCCAAACAGTACCATTCGCCAATTTTTTGTTCTTCAAGTTTAAGTGAAGAACGAGCCCCATTGATAATCATGAAACGGAAATTATTTGTAACTTTCTACAAGTAGAACAATGAATAGAAAAGGTAGACGGTTGAAATCTTTGTATATGTTGCTTCTATATAGTCTAACAAACCTATATGCAAAGCATCTAAACATTAACAATCGCCAATTTTTTGATCTTCAAGTTTAAGTGAACAGCGAGCCCCATTGATAATCTTGAAATGGAAATTATTTGTAACTTTCTACAAGTAGAACAATGAATAGTACAGGTAGACGGGTGAAATCTTTCTATATAATGCTTCTAAATAGTCTAAGAAATATATATGCAAAGCATCCAAACAGTACAATTCGCCAATTTTTTGTTCTTCATGTTTAAGTGAACTACGAGCCCCATTGTTAATCCTTTAAAGGAAATTATTTGTAAATTTCGACAAGTAGAACAATGAATGGATCATGTAGACGGTTGAAATCATTGTATATATTGCTTCTATATAGTCTACGAAACATATATGCAAAGCATCCAAACAGTACAATTCGCCAATTTTTTGTTCTTCAAATTTATGTGAACTACGAGCCCCATTGTTAATCCTTTAACAGAAATTAATTGTAACTTTCTACAAGTAGAACAATGAGTGGAACAGGTAGACGGTTGAAATCAATGTATATGTTGCTTCTATATAGTCTAAGAAACCTATATGCAAAGCATCTAAACAGTAACATTCGCCAATTTTTTGATCTTCAAGTTTAAGTGAACAGCGAGCCCCAATGATAATCCTTTATCGGAAATTATTTCTAACTTTCGACAAGTAGAACAATGGATGGAACAGGTAGACGGATGAAATCCGTGTATATATTGCGTCTATATAGTCTAAGAAACATATATGCAAAGCATTCAAACAGTACAATTCGCCTATTTATTGTTCTTCAAGTTTAAGTGAACAACGAGCCCCATTGTTAATCCTTTAAAGGAAATTATTTGTAACTTTCTACAAGTAGAACAATGAATAGTACAGGTAGACGGGTGAAATCTTTCTATATATTGCTTCTAAATAGTCTAAGAAACATATATGCAAAGCATCCAAACAGTACTATTAGCCAATTTTTTGTTCTTCAAGTTTAAGTGAACTACGAGCCCCATTGTTAATCGTTTAAAGGAAATTATTTGTAAATTTCGACAAGTAGAACAATGAATGGATCATGTAGACGGTTGAAATCATTGTATATATTGCTTCTATATAGTCTACGAAACATATATGCAAAGCATCCAAACAGTACAATTCGCCAATTTTTTGTTCTTCAAATTTATGTGAACTACGAGCCCCATTGTTAATCCTTTAACAGAAATTAATTGTAACTTTCTACAAGTAGAACAATGAGTGGAACAGGTAGACGGTTGAAATCAATGTATATGTTGCTTCTATATAGTCTAAGAAACCTATATGCAAAGCATCCAAACAGTACCATTCGCCAATTTTTTGTTCTTCAAGTTTAAGTGAACTACGAGCCCCATTGTTAATCCTTTAACGGAAATTAATTCTAACTTTCTACAAGTAGAACAATGACTGGAACACGTAGACAGTTGAAATCTTTGTATATATTGCTTCCATATAGTCTAAGAAACAAATATGAAAAGCATCCAAACAGTACAATTCCCCAATTTATTGTTCTACAAGTTTAAGTGAACAACGAGCCCCATTGTTAATCCTTTAAAGGAAATTATTTGTAAATTTCGACAAGTAGAACAATGATTGGAACACGTGGACGGTTGAAATCTTTGTATATATTGCTTCTATCTAGTCTAAGAAACATATACGCAAAGCATCCAAACAGTACCATTCGCCAATTTTTTGTTCTTCAAGTTTAAGTGAACAACGAGCCCCATTGTTAATACTTTAACGGAAATTATTTGTAACTTGCGACAAGTAGAACAATGAATGGAACAGGTAGCCTGTTGAAATCAATGTATATATTGCTTCTATATAGTCTAAGAAACATATATGCAAAGCATCCAAACAGTACAATTCGCCAATTCTTTGTTCTTCAAGTTTAAGTAAGCTACGATCCCCATTGTTAATCCCTTAACGGAAATTATTTGTAACTTTCGACAAGTAGAACAATGAATGGAACTGGCAGACGGTTGCAATCATTGTATATATTGCTTCTATATAGTCTAAGAAACATATCTGCAAATCATCCAAACAGTACAATTCGCCAATTATTTGATCTTCAAGTTTAAGTGAACTACGAGCCCCAATGGTTAATCCTTTATCGGAAATTATTTGTAATTTTCGCCAAGTAGAACAATGATTGGAACACGTAGAAGGTTGAAATCTTTGTATATATTGCTTCCATATAGTCTAAGAAACATATACGCAAAGCATCCAAACAGTACCATTCGCCAATTTTTTGTTCTTCAAGTTTAAGTTAACTACGAGCCCCATTGTTAATCCTTTAAAGGAAATTATTTGTAAATTTCGACAAGTAGAACAATGATTGGAACACGTAGACGGTTGAAATCTTTGTATATATTGCTTCCATATAGTCTAAGAAACATATACGCAAAGCATCCAAACAGTACCATTCGCCAATTTTTTGTTCTTCAAGTTTATGTGAACAATGAGCCCCAATGGTTAATCCTTTATCGGAAATTACTTGTAATTTTCGACAAGTAGAACAATGAATGGAACAGGTAGACGGTTGAAATCTTTGTATATATTGCATCTATATAGTCTACGAAACATATATGCAAAGCATCCAAACAGTACCATTCGCCAATTTTTTGTTCTTCAAGTTTAAGTGAACAGCAAGCCCCATTGATAATCATGAAATGGAAATTATTTCTAACTTTCTACAAGTAGAACAATGAATAGTACAGGTAGACGGGTGAAATCTTTCTATATATTGCTTCTAAATAGTCTAAGAAACATATATGCAAAGCATCCAAACAGTACAATTCGCCAATTTTTTGTTCTTCAAGTTTAAGTGAACAACGAGCCCCATTGTTAATCCTTTAAAGGAAGTTATTTGTAAATTTCGGCAAGGAGAACATTGAACGGAACAGGTAGACGGTTGAAATCTTTGTATATATTGCTTCTATATAATCTAAGAAACATATATGCAATGCATCCAAACAGTACAATTTGCCAATTTTTTGTTCCTCAAGTTTAAGTGAACTACGAGCCCCATTGTTAATCCTTTAACGGAAATTAATTGTAACTTTCTACAAGTAGGACAATGATTGGAACACGTAGACGGTTGAAATCTTTGTATATATTGCTTCTATATAGTCTAAGAAACATATCTGCAAAGCATCCAAACAGTACCATTCGCCAATTTTTTGTTCTTCAAGTGTAAGTGAACAGCAAGCCCCATTGATAATCATGAAATGGAAATTATTTGTAACTTTCTACAAGTAGAACAATGAATAGTACAGGTAGACGGGTGAAATCTTTCTATATATTGCTTCTAAATAGTCTAAGAAACATATATGCAAAGCATCCAAACAGTACCATTCGCCAATTTTTTGTTCTTCAAGTTTAAGTGAACAGCAAGCCCCATTGATAATCATGAAATGGAAATTATTTCTAACTTTCTACAAGTAGAACAATGAATAGTACAGGTAGACGGGTGAAATCTTTCTATATATTGCTTCTAAATAGTCTAAGAAACATATATGCAAAGCATCCAAACAGTACAATTCGCCAATTTTTTGTTCTTCAAGTTTAAGTGAACAACGAGCCCCATTGTTAATCCTTTAAAGGAAGTTATTTGTAAATTTCGGCAAGGAGAACAATGAACGGAACAGGTAGACGGTTGAAATCTTTGTATATATTGCTTCTATATAATCTAAGAAACATATATGCAATGCATCCAAACAGTACAATTTGCCAATTTTTTGTTCCTCAAGTTTAAGTGAACTACGAGCCCCATTGTTAATCCTTTAACGGAAATTAATTGTAACTTTCTACAAGTAGGACAATGATTGGAACACGTAGACGGTTGAAATCTTTGTATATATTGCTTCTATATAGTCTAAGAAACATATCTGCAAAGCATCCAAACAGTACCATTCGCCAATTTTTTGTTCTTCAAGTGTAAGTGAACAGCAAGCCCCATTGATAATCATGAAATGGAAATTCTTTGTAACTTTCTACAAGTAGAACAATGAATAGTACAGGTAGACGGGTGAAATCTTTCTATATATTGCTTCTAAATAGTCTAAGAAACATATATGCAAAGCATCCAAACAGTACAATTCGCCAATTTTTTGTTCTTCAAGTTTAAGTGAACAACGAGCCCCATTGTTAATCCTTTAAAGGAAGTTATTTGTAAATTTCGACAAGTAGAACAATGAATGGAACAGGTAGACGGTTGAAATCTTTGGATATATTGCTTCTATATAATCTAAGAAACATATATGTAAAGCATCTAGACAGTAACAATCGCCAATTTTTTGATCTTCAAGTTTAAGTGAACAGCGAGCCCCATTGATAATCATGAAATGGAAATTATTTGTAACTTTCTACAAGTAGAACAATGAATAGTACATGTAGACGGGTGAAATCTTTCTATATATTGCTTCTAAATAGTCTAAGAAACATATATGCAAAGCATCCAAACAGTACAATTCGCCAATTTTTTGTTCTTCAAGTTTAAGTGAACTACGAGCCCCATTCTTAATCCTTTAAAGGAAATTATTTGTAAATTTCGACAAGTAAAACAATGAATGGATCAGGTAGACGGTCGAAATCATTGTATATATTGCTTCTATATAGCCTACGAAACATATATGCAAAGCATCCAAACAGTACAATTCGGCAATTTTTCGTTCTTCAAGATTAAGTGAACTACGAGTCCCATTGTTAATCCTTTAACAGAAATTAATTGTAACTTTCTACAAGCAGAACAATGATTGGAACACGCAGACGGTTGAAATCTTTGTATATATTGCTTCCATATAGTCTAAGAAACATATATGCAAAGCATCCAAACAGTACAATTAGCCAATTTTTTTATCTTCAAGTTTAAGTGAACAATGAGCCCCAATGGTTGATCCGTTATCGGAAATTATTTGTAACTTTCGACAAGTAGAACAATGAATGGAACAGGTAGACGGTTGAAATCTTTGTATATATTGCTTCTATATAGTCTAAGAAACATATATGCAAAGCATCCAAACAGTACAATTCGACAATTTTTTGCTCTTCAAGTTTAAGTGAACTACGAGCCCCATTGTTAATCCTTTAAATGAAATTATTTGTAAATTTCGGCAAGGAGAACAATGAATGGAACAGGTAGACGGTTGAAATCTTTGTATATATTGCTTCTATATAATCTAAGAAACATATATGCAAAGCATCCAAACAGTACAATTCGCCAATTTTTTTATCTTCAAGTTTAAGTGAACAATGAGCCCCAATGGTTAATCCGTTATCGGAAATTATTTGTAACTTTCGACCAGTAGAACAATGAATGGAACAGGTAGACGGTTGAAATCTTTGTATATATTGCTTCTATATAGTCTAAGAAACATATATGCAATGCATCCAAACAGTACAATTAGCCAATTTTTTTATCTTCAAGTTTAAGTGAACAATGAGCCCCAATGGTTGATCCGTTATCGGAAATTATTTGTAACTTTCGACCAGTAGAACAATGAATGGAACAGGTAGACGGTTGAAATCTTTGTATATATTGCTTCTATATAGTCTACGAAACATATATGCAAAGTATCCAAACAGTACAATTCGCCAATTTTTTGTTCTTCAAGTTTAAGTGAACAGCAAGCCCCATTGATAATCATGAAATGGAAATTATTTGTAACTTTCTACAAGTAGAACAATGAATAGTACAGGTAGACGGGTGAAATCTTTCTATATATTGCTTCTAAATAGTCTAAGAAACATATATGCAAAGCATCCAAACAGTACAATTCGCCAATTTTTTGTTCTTCAAGTTTAAGTGAACAACGTGCCCCATTGTTAATCCTTTAAAGGAAGTTATTTGTAAATTTCGGCAAGGAGAACAATGAATGGAACAGGTAGACGGTTGAAATCTTTGTATATATTGCTTCTATATAATCTAAGAAACATATATGCAATGCATCCAAACAGTACAATTCGCCAATTTTTTGTTCCTCAAGTTTAAGTGAACTACGAGCCCCATTGTTAATCCTTTAACGGAAATTAATTGTAACTTTCTACAAGTAGGACAATGATTGGAACACGTAGACGGTTGAAATCTTTGTATATATTGCTTCTATCTAGTCTAAGAAACATATACGCAAAGCATCCAAACAGTACCATTCGCCAATTTTTTGTTCTTCAAGTTTAAGTGAACAACGAGCCCCATTGTTAATACTTTAACGGAAATTATTTGTAACTTGCGACAAGTAGAACAATGAATGGAACAGGTAGCCGGTTGAAATCAATGTATATATTGCTTCTATATAGTCTAAGAAACATATATGCAAAGCATCCAAACAGTACAATTCGCCAATTTTTTGTTCTTCAAGTTTAAGTAAGCTACGATCCCCATTGTTAATCCCTTAACGGAAATTATTTGTAACTTTCGACAAGTAGAACAATGAATGGAACTGGTAGACGGTTGCAATCATTGTATATATTGCTTCTATATAGTCTAAGAAACATATCTGCAAATCATCCAAACAGTACAATTCGCCAATTATTTGATCTTCAAGTTTAAGTGAACTACGAGCCCCAATGGTTAATCCTTTATCGGAAATTATTTGTAATTTTCGCCAAGTAGAACAATGATTGGAACACGTAGACGGTTGAAATCTCTGTATATATTGCTTCCATATAGTCTAAGAAACATATACGCAAAGCATCCAAACAGTACCATTCGCCAATTTTTTGTTCTTCAAGTTTAAGTTAACTACGAGCCCCATTGTTAATCCTTTAAAGGAAATTATTTGTAAATTTCGACAAGTAGAACAATGATTGGAACACGTAGACGGTTGAAATCTTTGTATATATTGCTTCCATATAGTCTAAGAAACATATACGCAAAGCATCCAAACAGTACCATTCGCCAATTTTTTGTTCTTCAAGTTTAAGTGAACAATGAGCCCCAATGGTTAATCCTTTATCGGAAATTACTTGTAATTTTCGACAAGTAGAACAATGAATGGAACAGGTAGACGGTTGAAATCTTTGTATATATTGCTTCTATATAGTCTACGAAACATATATGCAAAGCATCCAAACAGTACCATTCGCCAATTTTTTGTTCTTCAAGTTTAAGTGAACAACGAGCCCCATTGTTAATCCTTTAAAGGAAGTTATTTGTAAATTTCGGCAAGGAGAACAATGAACGGAACAGGTAGACGGTTGAAATCTTTGTATATATTGCTTCTATATAATCTAAGAAACATATATGCAATGCATCCAAACAGTACAATTCGCCAATTTTTTGTTCCTCAAGTTTAAGTGAACTACGAGCCCCATTGTTAATCCTTTAACGGAAATTAATTGTAACTTTCTACAAGTAGGACAATGATTGGAACACGTAGACGGTTGAAATCTTTGTATATATTGCTTCCATATAGTCTAAGAAACATGTACGCAAAGAATCCAAACAGTACCATTCGCCAATTTTTTGTTCTTCAAGTCTAAGTGAACAATGAGCCCCAATGGTTAATCCTTTATCGGAAATTATTTGTAATTTTCGACAAGTAGAACAATGAATGGAACAGGTAGACGGTTGAAATCTTTGTATATATTGCTTCTATATAATCTAAGAAACATATATTCAAAGCATCCAAACAGTACCATTCGCCAATTTTTTGTTCTTCAAGTTTAAGTGAACTACGAGCCCCATTGTTAATCCTTTAAAGGAAATTATTTGTAAATTTCGACAAGTAGAACAATGAATGGAACAGGTGGACTGTTGAAATCATTGTATATATTGCTTCTATATAGTCTAAGAAACATATATGCATAGCGTCCAAACAGTACAATTCGCCAATTTTTTGCTCTTCAAGTTTAAGTAAACTACGATCCCCATTGTTAATCCCTTAACGGAAATTATTTGTAACTTTCGACAAGTAGAACAATGAATGGAACAGGTAGACGGTTGAAATCATTGTACATATTGCTTCTATATAGTCTAAGAAACATATCTGCAAATCATCCAAACAGTACAATTCGCCAATTATTTGATCTTCAAGTTTAAGTGAACAATGAGCCACATTGTTAATCCTTTATCGGAAATTATTTGTAACTTTCGACAAGTAGAACAGTGAATGGAACAGGTAGACGGTTGAAATCTTTGTATATATTGCTTCTATATAATCTAAGAAACATATATGCAAAGCATCCAAACAGTACCATTCGCCAATTTTTCGTTCTTCAAGTTTAAGTGAACTACGAGCCCCATTGTTTATCCTTTAAAGGAAATTATTTGTAAATTTCGACAAGTAGAACAATGAATGGATCATGTAGACGGTTGAAATCATTGTATATATTGCTTCTATATAGTCTAAGAAACATATATGCAAAGCATCCAAACAGTACAATTCGCCAATTTCTTGTTCTTCAAGTTTAAGTAAACTACGATCCCCATCGTTAATACCTTAACGGAAATTATTTGTAACTTTCGACAAGTAGAACAATGAATGGAACAGGTAGACGATTCAAATCTTTGTATATATTGCTTCTATATAATCTTAGAAACATATATGCAAAGCATCCAAACAGTACCATTCGCCAATTTTTTGTTCTTCAAGTTTAAGTGAACAACGGGCCCCATTGATAATCATGAAACGGAAATTATTTGTAACTTTCTACAAGTAGAACAATGAATAGAACAGGTAGACGGTTGAAATCTTTGTATATGTTGCTTCTATAGAGTCTAAGAAACCTATATACAAAGCATCTAAACAGTAACAATCGCCAATTTTTTGATATTCAAGTTTAAGTGAACAGCAAGCCCCATTGATAATCATGAAATGGAAATTATTTGTAACTTTCTACAAGTAGAACAATGAATAGTACAGGTAGACGGGTGAAATCTTTCTATATATTGCTTCTAAATAGTCTAAGAAACATATATGCAAAGCATCCAAACAGTACCATTCGCCACTTTTTTGTTCTTCAAGTTGAAGTGAACAACGAGCCCCATTGTTAAACCTTTAAAGGAAATTATTTGTAAATTTCGACAAGTAGAACAATGAATGGAACAGGTAGACTGTTGAAATCATTGTATATATTGCTTCTATATAGTCTAAGAAACATATATGCAAAGCGTCCAAACAGTACAATTCGCCAATTATTTGATCTTCAAGTTTAAGTGAACTACGAGCTCCATTGTTAATACTTTAACGGAAATTATTTGTAATTTTCGACAAGTAGAACAATGCATGGAACAGGTAGACGGTTGAAATCTTTGTATATATTGCTTCTATATAGTCTAAGAAACTTATATGCAAAGCATCCAAACAGTACCATTCGCAATTTTTTTGTTCTTCAAGGTTAAGTGAACAACGAGCCCCATTGTTAATCCTTTAAAGGAAGTTATTTGTAAATTTCGACAAGTAGAACAATGATTGGAACACGTAGACGGTTGAAATCTTTGTATATATTGCTTCCATATAGTCTAAGAAACATGTACGCAAAGCATCCAAACAGTACCATTCGCCAATTTTTTGTTCTCCAAGTTTAAGTGACCAATGAGCCCCAATGGTTAATCCTTTATCGGAAATTATTTGTAATTTTCGACAAGTAGAACAATGCATGGAACAGGTAGACGGTTGAAATTTTTGTATATATTGCTTCTATATAATCTAAGAAACATATATGCAAAGCATCGAAACAGTACAATTCGCCAATTTTTAGTTCTTCAAGTTTAAGTGAACTACGAGCCCCATTGTTAATCCTTTATCGGAAATTATTTGTAACTTTCTACAAGTAGAACAATGAATAGTACAGGTAGACGGTTGAAATCTTTGTATATGTTGCTTCTATATAATCTAAGAAACATATATGCAAAGCATCCAAACAGTACCATTCGCCAAATTTTTGTTCTTCAAGTTTAAGTGAACAACGAGCCCCATTGATAATCATGAAACGGAAATTATTTGTAACTTTCTACAAGTAGAACAATGAACAGAAAAGGTAGACGGTTGAAATCTTTGTATATGTAGCTTCTATATAGTCTAAGAAACCTATATGCAAAGCATCTAAACAGTAACAATCGCCAATTTTTTGATCTTCAAGTTTAAGTGAACAGCGAGCCCCATTGATAATCATGAAATGGAAATTATTTGTAATTTTCGACCAGTAGAACAATGAATGGAACAGGTAGACGGTTGAAATCTTTGTATATATTGCTTCTATATAGTCTGAGAAACATATATGCAAAGCATCCAAACAGTACCATTCGCCAATTTTTTGTTCTTCAAGTTTAAGTGAACAATGAGCCCCATTGATAATCATGAAACGGAAATTATTTATAACTTTCTACAAGTAGAACAATGAATAGAACAGGTGGACGGTTGAAATCTTTGTATATGTTGCTTCTATATAGTCTACGAAACTTATATGCAAAGCATCTAAACAGTAACATTCGCCAATTTTTTGATCTTCAAGTTTAAGTGAACAATGAGCCCCAATCGTTAATACGTTATCGGAAATTATTTGTAACTTTCGACAAGTAGAACAATGAATGGAACAGGTAGACGGTTGAAATCAATGTATATATTGCTTCTATATAGTCTGAGAAACATATATGCAAAGCATCGAAACAGTACAATTCGCCAATTTTTAGTTCTTCAAGTTTAAGTGAACTACGAGCCCCATTGTTAATCCTTAATCGGAAATTATTTGTAACTTTCTACAAGTAGAACAATGAATAGTACAGGTAGACGGTTGAAATCTTTGTATATGTTGCTTCTATATAATCTAAGAAACATATATGCAAAGCATCCAAACAGTACCATTCGCCAAATTTTTGTTCTTCAAGTTTAAGTGAACAACGAGCCCCATTGATAATCATGAAACGGAAATTATTTGTAACTTTCTACAAGTAGAACAATGAACAGAAAAGGTAGACGGTTGAAATCTTTGTATATGTAGCTTCTATATAGTCTAAGAAACCTATATGCAAAGCATCTAAACAGTAACAATCGCCAATTTTTTGATCTTCAAGTTTAAGTGAACAGCGAGCCCCATTGATAATCATGAAATGGAAATTATTTGTAATTTTCTACAAGTAGAACAATGAATAGTACAGGTAGACGGGTGAAATCTTTCTATATATTGCTTCTAAATAGTCTAAGAAACATCTATGCGAAGCATCCAAACAGTACAATTCGCCAATTTTTTGTTCTTCAAGTTTAAGTGAACAATGAGCCCCATTGATAATCATGAAACGGAAATTATTTATAACTTTCTACAAGTAGAACAATGAATAGAACAGGTGGACGGTTGAAATCTTTGTATATGTTGCTTCTATATAGTCTACGAAACTTATATGCAAAGCATCTAAACAGTAACATTCGCCAATTTTTTGATCTTCAAGTTTAAGTGAACAATGAGCCCCAATCGTTAATACGTTATCGGAAATTATTTGTAACTTTCGACAAGTAGAACAATGAATGGAACAGGTAGACGGTTGAAATCAATGTATATATTGCTTCTATATAGTCTGAGAAACATATATGCAAAGCATCCAAACAGTACCATTCGCCAATTTTTTGTTCTTCAAGTTTAAGTGAACAATGAGCCCCATTGATAATCCTTTATCGGAAATTATTTGTAACTTTCGACAAGTAGAACAATGAATGGAACAGGTAGACGGTTGAAATCTTTGTATATATTGCTTCTATATAGTCTAAGAAACATATATGCAAAGCATCAAAACAGTACAATTCGCCGATTTATTGTTCTTCAAGTTTAAGTGAACAACGAGCCCCATTGTTAATCCTTTAAAGGAAATTATTTGTAAATTTCGACAAGTAGAACAATGATTGGAACACGTAGACGGTTGAAATCTTTGTATATATTGCTTCCATATAGTCTAAGAAACATGTACGCAAAGCATCCAAACAGTACCATTCGCCAATTTTTTGTTCTTCAAGTTTAAGTGAACAATGAGACCCAATGGTTAATCCTTTATCGGAAATTATTTGTAATTTTCGACAAGTAGAACAATGAATGGAACACGTAGACGGTTGAAATCTTTGTATATATTGTTTCCATATAGTCTAAGAAACATGTACACAAAGTATCCAAACAGCACAATTCGCCAATATTTGTTCTTCAAGTTTAAGTGAACTACGAGCCCCATTGTTAATCCTTTAAAGGAAATTATTTGTAAATTTCGACAAGTAGAACAATGAATGGAACAGGTAGACGGGTGAAATCTTTCTATATATTGCTTCTATATAGTCTAAGAAACATATATGCAAAGCATCCAAACAGCACCATTCGCCAATTTTTTGTTCTTCAAGTTTAAGTGAACTACGAGCCCCATTGTTAATCCTTTAAAGGAAATTATTTGTAAATTTCGACAAGTAGAACAATGATTGGAACACGTAGACGGTTGAAATCTTTGTATATATTGCTTCCATATAGTCTAAGAAACATGTACGCAAAGCATCCAAACAGTACCATTCGCCAATTTTTTGTTCTCCAAGTTTAAGTGAACAATGAGCCCCAATGGTTAATCCTTTATCGGAAATTATTTGTAATTTTCGACAAGTAGAACAATGCATGGAACAGGTAGACGGTTGAAATTTTTGTATATATTGCTTCTATATAATCTAAGAAACATATATGCAAAGCATCGAAACAGTACAATTCGCCAATTTTTAGTTCTTCAAGTTTAAGTGAACTACGAGCCCCATTGTTAATCCTTTATCGGAAATTATTTGTAACTTTCTACAAGTAGAACAATGAATAGTACAGGTAGACGGTTGAAATCTTTGTATATGTTGCTTCTATATAATCTAAGAAACATATATGCAAAGCATCCAAACAGTACCATTCGCCAAATTTTTGTTCTTCAAGTTTAAGTGAACAACGAGCCCCATTGATAATCATGAAACGGAAATTATTTGTAACTTTCTACAAGTAGAACAATGATTGGAACACGTTGACGGTTGAAATCTTTGTATATATTGCTTCCATATAGACTAAGAAACATATATGCAAAGCATCCAAACAGTACAATTCGCCAATTTTTTTAGCTTCAAGTTTAAGTGAACAATGAGCCCCAATGGTTAATCCGTTATCGGAAATTATTTGTAAATTTCGACCAGTAGAACAATGATTGGAACACGTTGACGGTTGAAATCTTTGTATATATTGCTTCCATATAGACTAAGAAACATATATGCAAAGCATCCAAACAGTACAATTCGCCAATTTTTTTATCTTCAAGTTTAAGTGAACAATGAGCCCCAATGGTTAATCCGTTATCGGAAATTATTTGTAACTTTCGACCAGTAGAACAATGAATGGAACAGGTAGACGGTTGAAATCTTTGTATATATTGCTTCTATATAGTCTAAGAAACATATATGCAAAGCATCCAAACAGTACAATTCGCCAATTTTTTTATCTTCAAGTTTAAGTGAACAATGAGCCCCAACGGTTGATCCGTTATCGGAAATTATTTGTAACTTTCGACAAGTAGAACAATGAATGGAACAGGTAGACGGTTGAAATCTTTGTATATATTGCTTCTATATAATCTAAGGAACATATATGCAAAGCATCCAAACAGTACAATTCGCCAATTATTTCATCTTCATGTTTAAGTGAACTACGAGCCCCATTGTTAATACTTTAACGGAAATTATTTGTAACTTGCGACAAGTAGAACAATGAGTGGAACAGGTAGACGGTTGAAATCAATGTATATATTGCATCTATATAGTCTAAGAAACATATATGCAAAGCATCCAAACAGTACCATTCGCCACTTTTATGTTCTTCAAGTTTAGGTGAACAGCGAGCCCCATTGTTAATCCTTTAAAGGAAATTATTTGTAAATTTCGACAAGTAGAACAATGATTGGAACAGGTAGACGGTTGAAATCTTTGTATATATTGCTTCTATATAATCTAAGAAACATATATGCAAAGCATCCAAACAGTACAATTCGCCAATTATTTCATCTTCATGTTTAAGTGAACTACGAGCCCCATTGTTAATCCTTTAAAGGAAATTATTTGTAAATTTCTGCAAGTAGAATAATGAATGGAATATGTAGACGGTTGAAATCATTGTATATATTGCGTCTATATAGTCTAAGAAACATATTTGGAAAGCATCCAAACAGTACAATTCGCCAATTTCTTGTACTTCAAGTTTAAGTAAACTACGATCCCCATTGTTAATCCCTTAATGGAAATCATTTGTAAATTTCGACAAGTAGAACAATGATTGGAACAGGTAGACGGTTGAAATCTTTGTATATATTGCTTCCAAAAAGTCTAAGAAACATGTACGCAAAGCATCCAAACAGTACCATTCGCCAATTTTTTGTTCTTCAAGTGTAAGTGAACAATGAGCCCCAATGGTTAATCCTTTATCGGAAATTATTTGTAATTTACGACAAGCAGAACAATGAATGGAACAGGTAGACGGTTGAAATCTTTGTATATATTGCTTCTATATAATCTAAGAAACATATATGCAAAGCATCAAAACAGTACCATTCGCCAATTTTTTGTTCTTCAAGATTAAGTGAACAACGAGCCCCATTGATAATCATGAAACGGAAATTATTTGTAACTTTCTACAAGTAGAACAATGAATAGAACAGGTAGACGGTTGAAATCTTAGTGTATGTTGCTTCTATATAGTCTAAGAAACCTATATGCAAAGCATATAAACAGTAACAATCGCCAATTTTTTGTTCTTCAAGATTAAGTGAACAAAGAGCCCCATTGATAATCATGAAACGGAAATTATTTGTAACTTTCTACAAGTAGAACAATGAATAGAACAGGTAGACGGTTGAAATCTTTGTATATGTGGCTTCTATATAGTCTAAGAAACCTATATGCAAAGCATCTAAACAGTAACAATCGCCAATTTTTTGATCTTCAAGTTTAAGTGAACAATGAGCCCCAATGGTTAATCCTTTATCGGAAATTATTTGTAACTTTCGACAAGTAGAACAATGAATGGAACAGGTAGACGGTTGAAATCATTGTATATATTGCATCTATATAGTCTAAGAAACATATCTGCAAATTATCCAAACAGTACAATTCGCCAATTATTTGATCTTCAAGTTTAAGTGAACTACGATCCCCATTGTTAATCCCTTAACGGAAATTATTTGTAACTTTCGACTAGTAGAACAATGAATGGAACAGGTAGACGCTTGAAATCATTGTATATATTGCATCTATATAGCCTAAGAAACATATATGCAAAGCATCCAAACAGTACAATTCGACAATTTTTTGTTCTTCAAGTTTAGTGAACAATGAGCCCCAATGGTTCATCCTTTATCGGAAATTATTTGTAATTTTCGACAAGTAGAACAATGAATGGATCAGGTAGACGGTTGAAATCATTGTATATATTGCTTCTATATAGCCTACGAAACATATATGCAAAGCATCCAAACAGTACAATTCGCCAATTTTTTGTTCTTCAAGTTTAAGTGAACTACGAGCCACATTGTTAATCCTTTAACGGAAATTAATTGTAACTTTCTACAAGTAGAACAATGAATGGAACAGGTAGACGGTTGAAATCATTGTATATATTGCTTCTATATAGTCTAAGAAACATATATGCAAAGCATCCAAACAGTACAATCCGACAATTTTTTGTTCTTCAATTTTAGTGAACAATGAGCCCCAATGGTTAATCCTTTATCGGAAATTATTTGTAATTTACGACTTGTAGTACAATGAATGGATCAGGTAGACGGTTGAAATCATTGTATATATTGCTTCTATATAGTCTAAGAAACATATATGCAAAGCATCCAAACAGTACCATTCACCAATTTTTTGTTCTTCAAGTTTAAGTGAACTACGAGCCCCATTGTTACTCCTTTAAAGGAAATTATTTGTAAATTTCGACAAGTAGAACAATGAATGGAACAGGTAGACGGTTGAAATCAATGTATATATTGCTTCTATATAGTCTAAGAAACATATATGCAAAGCATCCAAACAGTACCATTCGCCAATTTTTTGTTCTTCAAGTTTAAGTGGACAATGAGCCCCATTGTTAATCCTTTATCGGAAATTATTTGTAACTTTCGACAAGTAGAACAATGAATGGAACAGGTAGACGGTTGAAATCATTGTATATATTGCTTCTATATAGTCTAAGAAACATATATGCAAAGCATCCAAACAGTACAATCCGACAATTTTTTGTTCTTCAATTTTAGTGAACAATGAGCCCCAATGGTTAATCCTTTATCGGAAATTATTTGTAATTTACGACTTGTAGAACAATGAATGGATCAGGTAGACGGTTGAAATCATTGTATATATTGCTTCTATATAGTCTAAGAAACATATATGCAATGCATCCAAACAGTACCATTCACCAATTTTTTGTTCTTCAAGTTTAAGTGAACTACGAGCCCCATTGTTACTCCTTTAAAGGAAATTATTTGTAAATTTCGACAAGTAGAACAATGAATGGAACAGGTAGACGCTTGAAATCTTTGTTTATATTGCTTCTATATAGTATAAGGAACATATATGCATATCATCCAAACAGTACAATTCGCCAATTATTTCATCTTCATGTTTAAGTGAACTACGAGCCCCATTGTTAATACTTTAACGGAAATTATTTGTAACTTCCGACAAGTAGAACAATGAATGGAACAGGTAGACGGTTGAAATCAATGTATATATTGCTTCTATATAGACTAAGAAACATATATGCAAAGCATCCAAACAGTACCATTCGCCAATTTTTTGTTCTTCAAGTTTAAGTGTACAACAAGCCCCATTGATAATCATGAAACGGAAATTAGTTGTAACTTTCTACAAGTAGAACAATGAATAGAACAGGTAGACGGGTGAAATCTTTCTATATGTTGCTTCTATATAGTCTAAGAAACATATATGCAAAGCATCCAAACAGTACCATTCGACAATTTTTTGTTCTTCAAGTTTATGTGAACTACGAGCCCCATTGTTAATCCTTTAACGGAAATTAATTGTAAATTTCTACAAGTAGAACAATGAATGGAACAGGTAGACGGTTGAAATCATTGTATATATTGCATCTATATAGTCTAAGAAACATATATGCAAAGCATCCAAACAGTACAATTTGCCAATTTTTTGTTCTTCAAGTTTAAGTGAACAATGAGCCCCATTGTTAATCCTTTATCGGAAATTATTTGTAACTTTCGACAAGTAGAACAATGAATGGAACTGGTAGACGGTTAAAATCTTTGTATATGTTGCTTCTATATAGTCTAAGAATCCTATATGCAAAGCATCTAAACAGTAACATTCGCCAATTTTTTGATCTTCAAGTTTAAGTGAACAATGAGCCCCATTGTTAATCCTTTATCGGAAATTATTTGTAACTTTCGACAAGTAGAACAATGAATGGAACAGGTAGACGGTTGAAATCTTTGTATATATTGCTTCTATATAGTCTAAGAAATATATATGCAAAGCAGCCAAACAGTACAATTCGCCAATTATTTGATCTTCAAGTTTAAGTGAACTACGAGCCCCATTGTTAATACTTTAACGGAAATTATTTGTAACTTGCGACAAGTAGAACAATGAATGGAACAGGTAGACGGTTGAAATCAATGTATATATTGCTTCTATATAGTCTAAGAAACATATATGCAAAGCATCTAAACAGTAACAATCGCCAATTTTTTGATCTTCAAGTTTAAGTGAACAGCGAGACCCATTGATAATCATGAAATGGAAATTATTTGTAACTTTCTACAAGTAGAACAATGAATAGTACAGGTAGACGGGTGAGATCTTTCTATATATTGCTTCTAAATAGTCTAAGAAACATATATGCAAAGCATCCAAACAGTACAATTCGCCAATTTTTTGTTCTTCAAGTTTAAGTGAACTACGAGCCCCATTGTTAATGCTTTAACGGAAGTTATTTGTAACTTTCGACAAGTAGAACAATGAATGGAACAGGTAGACGGTTGAAATCATTGTATATGTTGCTTCTATATAGTCTAAGAAACATATATACAAAGCATCCAAAGAGTACAATTCGACAATTTTTTGTTCTCCATGTTTAGTGAACAATGAGCCCCAATGGTTAATCCTTTATCGGAAATTATTTGTAACTTTCGACAAGTAGAACAATGAATGGAACAGGTAGACGCTTGAAATCATTGTATATATTGCTTCTATATAGTCTAAGAAACATATATGCAAAGCATCCAAACAGTACAATTCCACAATTTTTTGTTCTTCAATTTTAGTGAACAATGAGCCCCAATGGTTAATCCTTTATCGGAAATTATTTGTAATTTACGACTTGTAGAACAATGAATGGATCAGGTAGACGGTTGAAATCTTTCTATATGTTGCTTCTATATAGTCTAAGAAACATATATACAAAGCATCCAAACAGTACCATTCGACATTTTTTTGTTCTTCAAGTTTATGTGAACTACGAGCCCCATTGTTAATCCTTTAACGGAAATTAATTGTAAATTTCTACAAGTAGAACAATGAATGGAACAGGTAGACGGTTGAAATCATTTTATATATTGCTTCTATATAGTCTAAGAAACATATATGCAAAGCATCCAAACAGTACCATTCGCCAATTTTTTGTTCTTCAAGTTTAAGTGAACTAAGTGCCCCATTGTTAATCATGAAACGGAAATTATTTCTAACTTTCTACAAGTAGAACAATGAATGGAACAGGTAGACGGTTGAAATCATTGTATATATTGCTTCTACATAGTCTAAGAAACATATATGCAAACCATCCAAACAGTGCAATTCGCCAATTTTTTGTTCTTCAAGTTTAAGTAAACTACGATCCCCATTGTTAATCCCTTAACGGAAATTATTTGTAACTTTCGACAAGTAGAAAAATGAATGGAACAGGTAGACGCTTGAAATCTTTGTTTATATTGCTTCTATATAGTATAAGGAACATATATGCATATCATCCAAACAGTACAATTCGCCAATTATTTCATCTTCATGTTTAAGTGAACTACGAGCCCCATTGTTAATACTTTAACGGAAATTATTTGTAACTTCCGACAAGTAGAACAATGAATGGAACAGGTAGACGGTTGAAATCAATGTATATATTGCTTCTATATAGACTAAGAAACATATATGCAAAGCATCCAAACAGTACCATTCGCCAATTTTTTGTTCTTCAAGTTTAAGTGTACAACAAGCCCCATTGATAATCATGAAACGGAAATTATTTGTAACTTTCTACAAGTAGAACAATGAATAGAACAGGTAGACGGGTGAAATCTTTCTATATGTTGCTTCTATATAGTCTAAGAAACATATATGCAAAGCATCCAAACAGTACCATTCGACAATTTTTTGTTCTTCAAGTTTATGTGAACTACGAGCCCCATTGTTAATCCTTTAACGGAAATTAATTGTAAATTTCTACAAGTAGAACAATGAATGGAACAGGTAGACGGTTGAAATCATTGTATATATTGCATCTATATAGTCTAAGAAACATATATGCAAAGCATCCAAACAGTACCATTCGCCAATTTTTTGTTCTTCAAGTTTAAGTGAACTAAGTGCCCCATTGTTAATCATGAAACGGAAATTATTTCTAACTTTCTACAAGTAGAACAATGATGGAACAGGTAGACGGTTGAAATCATTGTATATATTGCATCTATATAGTCTAAGAAACATATATGCAAAGCATCCAAACAGTACAATTTGCCAATTTTTTGGTCTTCAAGTTTAAGTGAACAATGAGCCCCATTGTTAATCCTTTATCGGAAATTATTTGTAACTTTCGCCAAGTAGAACAATGAATGGAACTGGTAGACGGTTGAAATCTTTGTATGTGTTGCTTCTATATAGTCTAAGAAACCTATATGCAAAGCATCTAAACAGTAACATTCGCCAATTTTTTGATCTTCAAGTTTAAGTGAACAATGAGCCCCATTGTTAATCCTTTAAAGGAAATTATTTGTAAATTTCGACAAGTAGAACAATGAATGGAACAGGTAGACGGGTGAAATCTTTCAATATATTGCTTCTAAATAGTCTAAGAAACATATATGCAAAGCATCCAAACAGTACAATTCGCCAATTTTTTGTTCTTCAAGTTTAAGTGAACTACGAGCCCCATTGTTAATCCTTTAAAGGAAATTATTTGTAAATTTCGACAAGTAGAACAATGAATGGATCATGTAGACGGTTGAAATCTTTGTATATATTGCTTCCATATAGTCTAAGAAACATATATGCAAAGCATCCAAACAGTACCATTCGCCAATTTTTTGTTCTTCAAGTTTAAGTGAACTACGAGTCCCATTGTTAATCCTTTAACGGAAATTATTTGTAACTTTCGACAAGTAGAACAATGAATGGAACAGGTAGACGGGTGAAATCTTTCTATATATTGCTTCTATATAGTCTAAGAAACATATATGCAAAGCATCCAAACAGCACCATTCGCCAATTTTTTGTTCTTCAAGTTTAAGTGAACTACGAGCCCCATTGTTAATCCTTTAAAGGAAATTATTTGTAAATTTCGACATGTAGAACAATGATTGGAACACGTAGACGGTTGAAATCTTTGTATATATTGTTTCCATATAGTCTAAGAAACATGTACACAAAGTATCCAAACAGCACAATTCGCCAATATTTGTTCTTCAAGTTTAAGTGAATTACGAGCCCCATTGTTAATCCTATAAAGGAAATTATTTGTAAATTTCGATAAGTAGAACAATGAATGGAACAGGTAGACGGTTGAAATCTTTGTATATATTGCTTCTATATAGCCTACGAAACATATATGCAAAGCATCCAAACAGTATAATTCGCCAATTTTTTGTTCTTCAAGTTTAAGTGAACTACGAGCCCCATTGTTAATCCTTTAACGGAAATTAATTGTAACTTTCTACAAGTAGAACAATGATTGGAACACGCAGACGGTTGAAATATTTGTATATATTGCTTCCATATAGTCTAAGAAACATATATGCAAAGCATCCAAACAGTACCATTCGCCAATTTTTTGTTCTTCAAGTTTAAGTGAACAATGAGCCCCATTGTTAATCCTTTATCGGAAATTATTTGTAACTTTCGACAAGTAGAACATTGAATGGAACAGGTAGACGGTTGAAATCTTTGTATCTATTGCTTCTATATAGGATAAGAAACATATATGCAAAGCATCCAAACAGTACCATTCGCCACTTTTTTGTTCTTCAAGTTTAAGTAAACTACGATCCCCATTGTTAATCCCTTAACGGAAATTATTTGTAATTTTCGACAAGTAGAACAATGAATGGAACAGGTAGACGGTTGAAATCTTTGTATATATTGCTTCTATATAATCTAAGAAACATATATGCAAAGCATCCAAACAGTACAATTCGCCAATTATTTCATCTTCATGTTTAAGTGAACTACGAGCCCCATTGTTAATCCTTTAAAGGAAATTATTTGTAAATTTCTGCAAGTAGAATAATGAATGGAATATGTAGACGGTTGAAATCATTGTATATATTGCGTCTATATAGTCTAAGAAACATATTTGGAAAGCATCCAAACAGTACAATTCGCCAATTTCTTGTACTTCAAGTTTAAGTAAACTACGATCCCCATTGTTAATCCCTTAATGGAAATCATTTGTAAATTTCGACAAGTAGAACAATGATTGGAACAGGTAGACGGTTGAAATCTTTGTATATATTGCTTCCAAAAAGTATAAGAAACATGTACGCAAAGCATCCAAACAGTACCATTCGCCAATTTTATGTTCTTCAAGTGTAAGTGAACAATGAGCCCCAATGGTTAATCCTTTATCGGAAATTATTTGTAATTTACGACAAGCAGAACAATGAATGGAACAGGTAGACGGTTGAAATCTTTCTATATGTTGCTTCTATATAGTCTAAGAAACATATATACAAAGCATCCAAACAGTACCATTCGACATTTTTTTGTTCTTCAAGTTTATGCGAACTACGAGCCCCATTGTTAATCCTTTAACGGAAATTAATTGTAAATTTCTACAAGTAGAACAATGAATGGAACAGGTAGACGGTTGAAATCATTTTATATATTGCTTCTATATAGTCTAAGAAACATATATGCAAAGCATCCAAACAGTACCATTCGCCAATTTTTTGTTCTTCAAGTTTAAGTGAACTAAGTGCCCCATTGTTAATCATGAAACGGAAATTATTTCTAACTTTCTACAAGTAGAACAATGATGGAACAGGTAGACGGTTGAAATCATTGTATATATTGCATCTATATAGTCTAAGAAACATATATGCAAAGCATCCAAACAGTACAATTTGCCAATTTTTTGGTCTTCAAGTTTAAGTGAACAATGAGCCCCATTGTTAATCCTTTATCGGAAATTATTTGTAACTTTCGCCAAGTAGAACAATGAATGGAACTGGTAGACGGTTGAAATCTTTGTATGTGTTGCTTCTATATAGTCTAAGAAACCTATATGCAAAGCATCTAAACAGTAACATTCGCCAATTTTTTGATCTTCAAGTTTAAGTGAACAATGAGCCCCATTGTTAATCCTTTAAAGGAAATTATTTGTAAATTTCGACAAGTAGAACAATGAATGGAACAGGTAGACGGTTGAAATCTTTGTATATATTGTTTCTATATAATCTAAGAATCATATATGCAAAGCATCCAAACAGTACCATTCGCCAATTTTTTGTTCTTCAAGTTTAAGTGAACAATGAGCCCCATTGTTAATCCTTTATCGGAAATTATTTGTAACTTTCGGCAAGTAGAACAATGAATGGAACAGGTAGAAGGTTGAAATCTTTGTATATATTACTTCTAAATAGTCTAAGAAACATATATGCAAAGCATCCAAACAGTACCATTCGCCAATTTTTTGTTCTTCAAGTTTAAGTGAACTACGAGCCCCATTGTTAATCCTTTAAAGGAAATTATTTGTAAATTTCGACAAGTAGAACAATGAATAGAACAGTTAGACGGTTGAAATCTTTGTATATATTGCTTCCATATAGTATAAGAAACATATATGCAAAGCATCCAAACAGTACCATTCGCCAATTTTTTGTTCTTCAAGTTTAAGTGAACAACGAGCCACATTGATAATCATGAAACGGAAATTATTTGTAACTTTCTACAAGTAGAACAACGAATAGAACAGGTGGACGGGTGAAATATTTCTATATGTTGCTTCTATATAGTCTAAGAAACATATATGCAAAGCATCCAAACAGCACCATTCGCCAATTTTTTGCTCCTCAAGTTTAAGAGAACTACGTGCCCCATTGTTAATCCTTTATCGGAAATTATTTGTAACTTTCGACAAGTAGAACTATGAATGGAACAGGTAGACGGTTGAAATCTTTGTATATATTGCTTCTATATAGTCTAAGAAACTTATATGCAAAGCATCCAAACAGTACCATTCGCCAATTTTTTGTTCTTCAAGTTTAAGTGAACTACGAGTCCCATTGTTAATCCTTTAACGGAAATTATTTGTAACTTTCGACAAGTAGAACAATGAATGGAACAGGTAGACGGGTGAAATCTTTCTATATATTGCTTCTATATAGTCTAAGAAACATATATGCAAAGCATCCAAACAGTACAATTTGCCAATTTTTTGTTCTTCAAGTTTAAGTGAACTACGTGCCCCATTGATAATCATGAAACGGAAATTATTTCTAATTTTCTACAAGTAGAACAATGAATGGAACAGGTAGACGGTTGAAATCATTGTATATATTGCTTCTACATAGTCTAAGAAACATATATGCAAAGCATCCAAACAGTGCAATTCGCCAATTTTTTGTTCTTCAAGTTTAAGTAAACTACGATCCCCATTGTTAATCCCTTAACGGAAATTATTTGTAACTTTCGACAAGTAGAACAATGAATGGAACAGGTAGACGCTTGAAATCTTTGTTTATAGTGCTTCTATATAGTATAAGGAACATATATGCATATCATCCAAACAGTACAATTCGCCAATTATTTCATCTTCATGTTTAAGTGAACTACGAGCCCCATTGTTAATCCTTTAACGGAAATTAATTGTAAATTTCTACAAGTAGAACAATGAATGGAACAGGTAGACGGTTGAAATCATTGTATATATTGCATCTTTATCGTCTAAGAAACATATATGCAAAGCATCCAAACAGAACAATTCGCCAATTTTTTGTTCTTCAAGTTTAAGTGAACTACGAGCCCCATTGTTAATGCTTTAAAGGAAATTATTTGTAACTTTCGACAAGTAGAACAATGAATGGAACAGGTAGACGGTTGAAATCATTGTATATGTTGCTTCTATATAGTCTAAGAAACATATATACAAAGCATCCAAACAGTACAATTCGACAATTTTTTGTTCTTCAAGTTTAGTGAACAATGAGCCCCAATGGTTAATCCTTTATCGGAAATTATTTGTAACTTTCGACAAGTAGAACAATGAATGGAACAGGTAGACGCTTGAAATCAATGTATATATTGCTTCTATATAGTCTAAGAAACATATATGCAAAGCATCCAAACAGCACCATTCGCCAATTTTTTGCTCTTCAAGTTTAAGAGAACTACGTGCCCCATTGTTAATCCTTTATCGGAAATTATTTGTAACTTTCGACAAGTAGAACAATGAATGGAACAGGTAGACGGTTGAAATCTTTGTATATATTGCTTCTATATAGTCTAAGAAACTTATATGCAAAGCATCCAAACAGTACCATTCGCCAATTTTTTGTTCTTCAAGTTTTTTATTTTTTTATTTTTTTTTTTTTTATTTACAATATACAATAATAAACAATTACATAAAGATACGATAACTGGGTACCAAGATTAACTTTCACCCCAGTCATTAGTAAATTAAGTTTTTAACAAATTAACGCGATTGTCTATAGTTTAGAAGAATGATAGGAAAATTATAAAAACCTGTCTCATCATAGAAGACTTGAAGTAATATACAATAAGTACAAGGCTAGAGACTAAGTAACAAATGAATGATTCGCTTATGTTTATACTTCTTATAGTTAAGGTCAACCTGAGAATAATTTCCTATGGAATTAATAGCTTTATCTTTACTTTTATGGCACGTTTGGTAAAAGCGTATTGAGAATTTTTGAATGTAATCACTTATGTAGCTTATACCTAGATCTTTATGAATTAATGATAAATTAGTATATTTAGAAAAATTTCCGATGAGTCCTAAACATTTATTTTGTACAATCTGTAGTTTTCTATAATTACTTATACATGTGTAACACCAGACTGGAGCTCCATACGTAAGAATTGGACGGAGAGTTTGTTTATAAATTAACAATTTGTTTGGAAGTGACAATTGGGATTTCTTATTTAGAAGAGCATACATCTTTTGTAGTATTCCTATGGTTTTGTTACATTGAATGGCTATATGGTTTGTGAAGGTCAATCTTGAATCAAGCACTATGCCTAAGTATTTTACACTTTTTTTGTTAGCCCAGGGAATATGTGTACCATTTATGACTATACTTATTACATTTTTTGGGTAACGCTTGGTAAAAATGATGGCTTCAGTCTTAGTTATGCTGACCTTAATTTTCCATTTATGGAAATATTTAAAACACCTAGTAATAATGAATTGCAAGTGTCGTGTAATGGTATCAATTCTAAACGAACTTTTGTAAAAAATGGTATCGTCAGCGAATAACGCAATTTTGGCGTTTCCTACTAAGACGTTCTTAATATCGTTAACATAGATGTTAAATAGCGTAGGGCCTAGAACTGATCCTTGTGGAACACCTGCAGATACAATTCTAGTGGTCGATTGAGAATTATTAATAGCAACAAAGAATTTTCTATTATTGAGATAAGCACGTATAAAATAAATTATATATCGTGGGAAGTTTAGTGAAATTAATTTGAAAACCAAACCTTGATGCCAAACACAATCAAAAGCTTTCTCAATATCTAGAAAAATCATACCAGTATGTTTGTTTAAATTAAAGTTGTGCGTTACATCATCTAATACGTTAACTAATTGATGAGTGGTTGATCTACCAGATCTAAACCCAAATTGTTCTTCAATTAATATATTATTACTATGTAGGAAGGAACTAATTCTTGATAACACAATTCTTTCCACTATCTTACTAATTACATTTAAAAGACTTATAGGTCTATAGCTATTTACATCACTAGATGGTTTGCCTGGCTTGTGCACTGGAACTACTTTTGACATCTTTAAAACGTCAGGAAAATATGAAAACATAAGTATGCTATTAATTAATTTAGTTAGAAAGACTATTGCCTTTTTGGATAAATTTTTTAAAACAACTGTACTTATGTCATCTGGTCCAGGGGCTTTTTTGTTTTTCAATTTACGAATTATTTTTAATATTTCTGAAGGAGACGTTAAGTTGCATTCCGAGTGTTTTTTAATGCAAGGAAGAAAATAACTTTTAATTTCCTTATTAACAGTTCGGGAAAACGATAAAGTAGATAAATTATCATTCTGACTTTGAATGGCTTGAAATTTATCAGCTAAAGCATTAGCCTTTTCTGCATCAGAGTAAGCTGAGTTTGATCCGATTTTTAAAGGAGGAATCGGTGTACAATTATTTAACAGTACTTTCCTTATTTTCCAGAGATTATTATTATTTGAAGGAATGGAATTTAGGAATTCATTCCAAGAAATATTTCGATGATGTACCAACAGCAGTTGCGTTAGTTTGCAGATATAGGATACCAAGCGTTTGTATACTATGTTACGAGTTTTTTGGTAACATCGCCTAAACTTATTTTTAGTACAAATTAGTACTCGCAAGTAATCAGGTATTTTTTGATATCTACATTTACCAACTTTTAAAACAGGAACCGTTGATTTGATAGTGTTCCTTAGACGTTCAATAAAACTTTTTAGGTGTTTTTCTATATCAGAAGGAGAATCTATTTTTGGATTGGGATACAAATTGCAGTCTATTCTTCTCTTGAATTTACTCCAGTCGCAGTGCTTATAGTCGTATATAATTTTTTGTTTATTGAGAATAGTAGTTCCGTTTAAAGTAAAAATTACTGGATTATGATCAGAGGAGAGCTTTGGCAATGAAATGGGATGAGATAAATTTTCTAAGTTTTTAGTTAGAATTAAATCAAGGACACTGGGGTTGTGGTCACACCTATGGGGGTAATACGTGGGCTCGTCAGGGGCAAGAATTGAGAAACCAACCTTAATGGATAGGTCAAGCAGAGAATTACCATTATTATTATTGTTGAGGCAGTTCCACGCGACATGACGCGAGTTAAAATCACCTAGAATAATTACTTTATTGTTTATTTTTAACAGTTCGCGAATATCTCGTGAGTTTAATTTTTTAGGAATATATATTGACACAACTGTCATTAATACACCATCAATTACTAAATTAACTGCAACTGCCTCCGCAGACTGCAAAACTGGTACTTCTATTTGGTAATGCATAATAGATTTATGGACAAGTAAGGCAACACCTCCACCACGAGTATTGCGATCATTTCTATAAATATAGTATCCAGGGGCCCTTAATCTATGATTGTTAGAGAGATGAGTTTCACAAAGTGCTACAATGTGTAAGTCATGCCCATGAATATGATCAGTGAGCTCAATGATTTTATTTATTATAGATTGCGCATTCCAGCACATGAAATTAACTTTATATTTCTTAGCCATTTAAGCAAAAAAATTAACTATGAACTCTATTACATGACTAAGTTTCGTTGCTCCATCAGGAGCAGCTTTAAGTTTTCCAAATAGGATTTGACATTTTATCAAGAAACTAGACAAATTAAAATTAGCGAAGAGACCCTTGATTGTATTAACTATATCAGTAAAAGAAAGATTATCGTTATTACCAGATGGTAAAGAAGACTGCTTGCTACCATTTCCTCGCGATGATATACGTTTCCATACAGGCGGAGATGTAGGGCTGTTGGGTTGTTGTAGAGCATTCGGAAAGTCACTACTTCTATGAGTGTACTGTTGATTTGTTTTGTGCGAATTCTTGGTAAGCTCGCTTAAGTTCGACCTCAGGGAAGCTTGCTTGGAGTAAATACGACAGCTATGATCATTAGCAGGATGTTCGCCATCACAATTTACACATTTAGGCTTGAGGCTATTGTGAGGACATTCCGTAGATTTGTGAGTTTGAGCACACTTTACACATTTTGGTGAACGTCCACAGTTTTTGGCAATGTGATTGAATGACTGACAATTATAACATTGAGTGATACCTGATATATTACGAAACTTTTCCCATTTAATAATGCAATAGCAGATTTTATTAACTTTCAGTATATTTGAAAGCTGTGTACCTTCATCAAAAGTAATCAAAAATAGCGGAAAAAGCTTTTTATCTCCACTGATGGGGTCTTTTTTATGCATTTGCAATATTTTAGTGGGATTTAAGTTATGGCACTTAAGATCATTCGCAATATCTTCACTTGTGATGTTGGGAGGTAAGTTCCTAAGTACCATTCGGATTGTTAATGCGCTTGGAAGTGAGTAGGTGTGATAGTCAATTTTTGCAGCCTTAGCTTCTTTGATGATTAGATCGTAATCTTCTCTAGCTTGGGTATAAAAGATCATTCTGTTTCTTTTGTATTTTATGTCAAAAGTAGATTTGCAGCGTGATTTTAAGGATTCTAGAGTATTCATGTGATTTTCTATATAACTGTATAATACAATAGGAGGCATTTTATTTTGTTTGTTTATACCCATTTTTGCACAGTTACTTGAGGATCTTAGATCTGATAACTCATCGTCATCTTCGTAATTTTCAGATTCATCTGATAGTGCTTCGAATGAATTTCGTGTGTTAACATTGTAATCCAATTTTAGTGCTGATCTTCTTAAACGCTTACATTGTACAGAAGAATCAGATTCTCTCGAACTTCCTTGAACACCAAACTTGTCTGGAGGTATCCCCTTCAATGGCACGTTCATTATTGTTCTTAGTATATTACACAATTATAGAATATATAAAATTAAACTTAAGAGGTGGAACGTAGTAGGGAACTGAACGAAGCAACAGAACCAAAACCAAAACCAAAACAAAATAAACATAGACTGCGATAAGAGCTCGATGAGAACGCGACCGACCTCAACGAGCACTCAGAGCTGAATGTGATCTTCTTCAAGTTTAAGTGAACAACAAGCCCCATTGATAATCATGAAACGGAAACTATTTGTAACTTTCTACAAGTAGAACAATGAATAGAACATGTAGACGGGTGAAATCTTTGTATATATTGCTTCCATATAGTCTAAGAAACATGTACGCAAAGCATCCAAACAGTACCATTCGCCAATTTTTTCTTCTTCAGGTTTAAGTGAACAATGAGCCCCAATGGTTAATCCTTTATCGGAAATTATTTGTAATTTTCGACAAGTAGAACAATGAATGGAACAGGTAGACGGTTGAAATCTTTGTATATATTTCTTCTATATAATCTAAGAAACATATATGCAAAGCATCCAAACAGTGCAATTCGCGAATTTATTGTTCTTCAAGTTTAAGTGAACAACGAGCGCCAATGTTAATCCTTTAAAGGAAATTATTTGTAAATTTCGACAAGTAGAACAATGAATGGAACAGGTAGACAGTTAAAATCTTTGTATATATTGCTTCTATATAATCTAAGAAACATATATGCAAAGCATCCAAACAGTACCATTCGCTAATTTTTTGTTCTTCAAGTTTAAGTGAACAACGAGCGCCATTGTTAATCCTTTAAAGGAAATTATTTGTAAATTTCGACAAGTAGAACAATGAATGGAACAGGTAGACAGTTAAAATCTTTGTATATATTGCTTCTATATAATCTATGAAACATATATGCAAAGCATCCAAACAGTACCATTCGCCAATTTTTTGTTCTTCAAGTTTAAGTGAACAACGAGCCCCATTGATAATCATGAAACGGAAATTATTTGTAACTTTCTACAAGTAGAACAACGAATAGAACAGGTGGACGGGTGAAATATTTCTATATGTTGCTTCTATATAGTCTAAGAAACATATATGCAAAGCATCCAAACAGTACAATTCGTCAATTTTTTGTTCTTCAAGTTTAAGTGAACTACGAGACCCATTGTTAATCCTTTAAAGGAAATTATTTGTTAATTTCGACAAGTAGAACAATTAATGGATCTTGTAGACGGTTGAATTCATTGTATATATTGCTTGTATATAGTCTACGAAACATATATGCAAAGCATCCAAACAGTACAATTCGCCAATTTTTTGTTCTTCAAGTTTAAGTGAACTACGAGCCCAATTGTTAATCCTTTGATGGAAATTAATTGTAACTTTCTACAAGTAGAACAATGATTGGAACACGTAGACGGTTGAAATCTTTGTATATATTGCTTCCATATAGTCTAAGAAACATATATGCAAAGCATCCAAACAGTACAATTCGCCAATTTTTTGTTCTTCAAGTTTAAGTGAACTACGAGCCCCATTGTTAATCCTTTAATGGAAATTAATTGTAACTTTCTACAAGTAGAACAATGATTGGAACACGTAGACGGTTGAAATCTTTGTATATATTGCTTCCATATAGTCTAAGAAACACATATGCAAAGCATCCAAACAGTAACATTCGCCAATTTTTTGTTCTTCAAGTTTAAGTGAACAACAAGCCCCATTGTTAATCCTTTAAAGGAAATTATTTGTAAATTTCGACAAGTAGAACAATGATTGGAACACGTAGACGGTTGAAATCTTTGTATATATAGCTTTCATATATTCTAAGAAACATATATGCAAAGCATCCAAACAGTACCATTCGCCAATTTTTTGTTCTTCAAGTTTAAGTGAACAATTAGCCCCAATGGTTAATTCTTTATCGGAAATTATTTGTAAGTTTCGACAAGTAGAACAATGAATGGAACAGGTAGACGGTTGAAATCTTTGTATATATTGCTTCTATATAGTCTAAGAAACATATATGCAAAGCATCCAAACAGTACCTTTCGCCAATTTTTTGTTCTTCAAGTTTAAGTGAACAATGAGACCCATTGTTAATCCTTTATCGGAAATTATTTGTAACTTTCGTCAAGTAGAACAATGAATGGAACAGGTAGACGGTTGTAATCTTTGTATATATTGCTTCTATATAGTCTAAGAAACATATATGCAAAGCATCCAAACAGTACAATTCGCCAATTTTTTGTTCTTCAAGTTTAAGTGAACTACGAGCCCCATTGTTATTCCTTTAATGGAAATTAATTGTAACTTTCTACAAGTAGAACAATGATTGGAACACGTAGACGGTTGAAATCTTTGTATATATTGCTTCCATATAGTCTAAGAAACACATATGCAAAGCATCCAAACAGTACCATTCGCCAATTTTTTGTTCTTCAAGTTTAAGTGAACAACAAGCCCCATTGTTAATCCTTTAAAGGAAATTATTTGTAAATTTCGACAAGTAGAACAATGATTGGAACACGTAGACGGTTGAAATCTTTGTATATATTGCTTTCATATAGTCTAAGAAACATATATGCAAAGCATCCAAACAGTACCATTCGCCAATTTTTTGTTCTTCAAGTTTAAGTGAACAATTAGCCCCAATGGTTAATTCTTTATCGGAAATTATTTGTAAGTTTCGACAAGTAGAACAATGAATGGAACAGGTAGACGGTTGAAATCTTTGTATATATTGCTTCTATATAGTCTAAGAAACATATATGCAAAGCATCCAAACAGTACCTTTCGCCAATTTTTTGTTCTTCAAGTTTAAGTGAACAATGAGACCCATTGTTAATCCTTTATCGGAAATTATTTGTAACTTTCGTCAAGTAGAACAATGAATGGAACAGGTAGACGGTTGTAATCTTTGTATATATTGCTTCTATATAGTCTAAGAAACATATATGCAAAGCATCCAAACAGTACATTTCGCCAATTTTTTGTTCTTCAAGTTTAAGTGAACTACGAGCCCCATTGTTAATCCTTTAATGGAAATTAATTGTAACTTTCTACAAGTAGAACAATGATTGGAACACGTAGACGGTTGAAATCTTTGTATATATTGCTTCCATATAGTCTAAGAAACACATATGCAAAGCATCCAAACAGTACCATTCGCCAATTTTTTGTTCTTCAAGTTTAAGTAAACAATGCGCCCCATTGTTAATCCTTTATCGGAAATTATTTGTGACTTTCGATAAGTAGAACAATGAATGGAACAGGTAGACGGTTGAAATCTTTGTATATATTGCTTCTATATAGTCTAAGAAACATATATGCAAAGCATCCAAACAGTACAATTCGCCAATTTTTTGTTCTTCAAGTTTAAGTGAACTACGAGCCCCATTGTTAATCCTTTAATGGAAATTAATTGTAACTTTCTACAAGTAGAACAATGATTGGAACACGTAGACGGTTGAAATCTTTGTATATATTGCTTCCATATAGTCTAAGAAACACATATGCAAAGCATCCAAACAGTACCATTCGCCAATTTTTTGTTCTTCAAGTTTAAGTAAACAATGCGCCCCATTGTTAATCCTTTATCGGAAATTATTTGTAACTTTCGACAAGTAGAACAATTAATGGATCTTGTAGACGGTTGAAATCTTTGTATATATTGCTTCCATATAGTCTAAGAAACATATATGCAAAGCATCCAAACAGTACAATTCGTCAATTTTTTATTCTTCAAGTTTAAGTGAACTACGAGCCCCATTGTTAATCCTTTAAAGGAAATTATTTGTTAATTTCGACAAGTAGAACAATTAATGGATCTTGTAGACGGTTGAATTCATTGTATATATTGCTTGTATATAGTCTACGAAACATATATGCAAAGCATCCAAACAGTACAATTCGCCAATTTTTTGTTCTTCAGGTTTAAGTGAACTACGAGCCCCATTGTTAATACTTTAACGGAAATTATTTGTAACTTGCGACAAGTAGAACAATGAATGGAACACGTAGACTGTTGAAATCTTTGTATATATTGCTTCCATATAGTCTAAGAAACATATATGCAAAGCATCCAAACAGTACAATTCGCCAATTTTTTGTTCTTCAAGTTTAAGTGAACTACGAGCCCCATTGTTAATCCTTTAATGGAAATTAATTGTAACTTTCTACAAGTAGAACAATGATTGGAACACGTAGACGGTTGAAATCTTTGTATATATTGCTTCCATATAGTCTAAGAAACACATATGCAAAGCATCCAAACACTACCATTCGCCAATTTTTTGATCTGCAAGTTTAAGTAAACAATGCGCCCCATTGTTAATCCTTTATCGGAAATTATTTGTAATTTTCGACAAGTAGAACATTGAATGGAACAGGTAGACGGTTGAAATCTTTGTATATATTGCTTCTATATAATCTAAGAAACATATATGCAAAGCATCCAAACAGTACAATTCGTCAATTTTTTGTTCTTCAAGTTTAAGTGAACTACGAGCCCCATTGTTAATCCTTTAAAGGAAATTATTTCTAAATTTCGACAAGTAGAACAATGAATGGATCTTGTAGACGGTTGAATTCATTGTATATATTGCTTCTATATAGTCTACTAAACATATATGCAAAGCATCCAAACAGTACAATACGCCAATTTTTTGTTCTTCAAGTTTAAGTGAACTACGAGCCCCATTGTTAATCCATTAACGGAAATTAATTGTAACGTTCTACAAGTAGAACAATGATTGGAACACGTAGACGGTTGAAATCTTTGTATATATTGCTTCCATATAGTCTAAGAAACATATATGCAAAGCATCCAAACAGTACCATTCGCCAATTTTTTGTTCTTCAAGTTTAAGTGAACAATGAGCCCCATTGTTAATCCTTTATCGGAAATTATTTGTAACTTTCGACAAGTAGAACAATGAATGGAACAGGTAGACGGTTGAAATCTTTGTATATATTGCTTCTATATAGTCTAAGAAACATGTACGCAAAGCATCCAAACAGTACCATTCGCCAATTTTATGTTCTTCAAGTTTAAGTGAACAACGAGCCCCATTGATAATCATGAAACGGAAATTATTTGTAACTTTCTACAAGTAGAACAACGAATAGAACAGGTAGACGGTTGATATCTTTGTATATGTTGCAACTATATAGTCTAAGAAACCTATATGCAAAGCATCTAAACAGTAACAATCGCCAATTTTTTGATCTTCAAGTTTAAGTGAACAGCGAGCCCCATTGATAATCATGAAATGGAAATTATTTGTAACTTTCTACAAGTAGAACAATGAATAGTACAGGTAGACGGGTGAAATCTTTCTATATATTGCTTCTAAATTGTCTAAGAAACATATATGCAAAGCATCGAAACAGTATAATTCGCCAATTTTTTGTTCTTCAAGTTTAAGTGAACTACGAGCCCCATTGTTAATCCTTTAAAGGAAATTATTTGTAAATTTCGACAAGTAGAACAATGAATGGATCATGTAGACAAATGAAATCATTGTATATATTGCTTCTATATAGTCTACGAAACATATATGCAAAGCATCCAAACAGTACAATTCGCCAATTATTTGATCTTCAAGTTTAAGTGAACTACGAGCCCCATTGTTAATACTTTAACGGAAATTATTTGTAACTTGCGACAAGTAGAACAATGAATGGAACAGGTAGACGGTTGAAATCAATGTATATGTTGCTTCTATAAAGTCTAAGAAACATATATGCAAAGCATCCAAACAGTACAATTTGCCAAATTTTTGTTCTTCAAGTTTAAGTGAACTACGTGCCCCATTGATAATCATGAAACGGAAATTATTTCTAACTTTCTACGAGTAGAACAATGATTGGAACACGTAGACGGTTGAAATCTTTGTATATATTGCTTCCATATAGTCTAAGAAACATATATGCAAAGCATCCAAACTGTACCATTCGCCAATTTTTTGTTCTTCAAGTTTAAGTGAACAATGAGCCCCATTGTTAATCCTTTATCGGAAATTATTTGTAAATTTCGACAAGTAGAACAATGAATGGAACAGTTAGACTGTTGAAATCATTGTATATATTGCTTCTATATAGTCCAAGAAACATATATGCAAAGCATCCAAACAGTACAATTCGTCAAATTTTTGTTCTTCAAGTTTAAGTGATCTACGAGGCCCATTGTTAATCCTTTAAAGGAAATTATTTGTTAATTTCGACAAGTAGAACAATTAATGGATCTTGTAGACGGTTGAATTCATTGTATATATTGCTTGTATATAGTCTACGAAACATATATGCAAAGCATCCAAACAGTACAATTCGCCAATTTTTTGTTCTTCAAGTTTAAGTAAACTACGATCCCCATTGTTAATCCCTTAACGGAAATTATTTGTAACTTTCGACAAGTAGAACAATGAATAGTGCAGGTAGACGGTTGAAATCTTTGTATATGTTGCTTCTATATAGTCTAAGAAACATATATGCAAAGCATCCAAACAGTACAATTCGACAATTTTTTGTTCTTCAAGTTTAGTGAACAATGAGCTCCAATGGTTAATCCTTTATCGGAAATTATTTGTAATTTTCGACAAGTAGAACAATGAATGGAACAGGTAGACGGTTGAAATCTTTGTATATATTGCTTCTATATAATCTAAGAATCATATATGCAAAGCATCCAAACCGTACCATTCGCAATTTTTTGTTCTTCAAGTTTAAGTGAGCAACGAGCCCCATTGTTAATCCTTTAATGGAAATTAATTGTAACTTTCTACAAGTAGAACAATGATTGGAACACGTAGACGGTTGAAATCTTTGTATATATTGCTTCCATATAGTCTAAGAAACATATATGCAAAGCATCCAAACAGTACAATTCGCCAATTTTTTGTTCTTCAAGTTCAAGTGAACTACGAGCCCCATTGTTAATCCTTTAATGGAAATTAATTGTAACTTTCTACAAGTAGAACAATGATTGGAACACGTAGACGGTTGAAATCTTTGTATATATTGCTTCCATATAGTCTAAGAAACACATATGCAAAGCATCCAAACAGTACCATTCGCCAATTTTTTGTTCTTCAAGTTTAAGTAAACAATGCGCCCCATTGTTAATCCTTTATCGGAAATTATTTGTAATTTTCGACAAGTAGAACATTGAATGGAACAGGTAGATGGTTGAAATCTTTGTATATATTGCTTCTATATAATCTAAGAAACATATATGCAAAGCATCCAAACAGTACAATTCGCCAATTATTTCATCTTCATGTTAAAGTGAACCACGAGCCCCATTTTTAATACTTTAACGGAAATTATTTGTATCTTCCGACAAGTAGAACAATGAATGGAACAGGTAGATGGTTGAAATCAATGTATATATTGCTTCTATATAGTCTAAGAAACATATATGCAAAGCATCCAAACAGTACAATTCGCCAATTTTTTGTTCTTCAAGTTTAAGTGAACAATGAGCCCCATTGTGAATCCTTTATCGGAAATTATTTGTAATTTTCGACAAGCAGAACAATGAATGGAACAGGTAGACGGTTGAAATCTTTGTATATATTGCTTCTATATAGCCTACGAAACATATATGCAAAGCATCCAAACAGTATAATTCGCCAATTTTTTGTTCTTCAAGTTTAAGTGAACTACGAGCCCCATTGTTAATCCTTTAAAGGAAATTATTTGTAAATTTCGACATGTAGAACAATGATTGGAACACGTAGACGGTTGAAATCTTTGTATATATTGTTTCCATATAGTCTAAGAAACATGTACACAAAGTATCCAAACAGCACAATTCGCCAATATTTGTTCTTCAAGTTTAAGTGAATTACGAGCCCCATTGTTAATCCTATAAAGGAAATTATTTGTAAATTTCGATAAGTAGAACAATGAATGGAACAGGTAGACGGTTGAAATCTTTGTATATATTGCTTCTATATAGCCTACGAAACATATATGCAAAGCATCCAAACAGTATAATTCGCCAATTTTTTGTTCTTCAAGTTTAAGTGAACTACGAGCCCCATTGTTAATCCTTTAACGGAAATTAATTGTAACTTTCTACAAGTAGAACAATGATTGGAACACGCAGACGGTTGAAATATTTGTATATATTGCTTCCATATAGTCTAAGAAACATATATGCAAAGCATCCAAACAGTACCATTCGCCAATTTTTTGTTCTTCAAGTTTAAGTGAACAATGAGCCCCATTGTTAATCCTTTATCGGAAATTATTTGTAACTTTCGACAAGTAGAACATTGAATGGAACAGGTAGACGGTTGAAATCTTTGTATCTATTGCTTCTATATAGGATAAGAAACATATATGCAAAGCATCCAAACAGTACCATTCGCCACTTTTTTGTTCTTCAAGTTTAAGTAAACTACGATCCCCATTGTTAATCCCTTAACGGAAATTATTTGTAATTTTCGACAAGTAGAACAATGAATGGAACAGGTAGACGGTTGAAATCTTTGTATATATTGCTTCTATATAATCTAAGAAACATATATGCAAAGCATCCAAACAGTACAATTCGCCAATTATTTCATCTTCATGTTTAAGTGAACTACGAGCCCCATTGTTAATCCTTTAAAGGAAATTATTTGTAAATTTCTGCAAGTAGAATAATGAATGGAATATGTAGACGGTTGAAATCATTGTATATATTGCGTCTATATAGTCTAAGAAACATATTTGGAAAGCATCCAAACAGTACAATTCGCCAATTTCTTGTACTTCAAGTTTAAGTAAACTACGATCCCCATTGTTAATCCCTTAATGGAAATCATTTGTAAATTTCGACAAGTAGAACAATGATTGGAACAGGTAGACGGTTGAAATCTTTGTATATATTGCTTCCAAAAAGTATAAGAAACATGTACGCAAAGCATCCAAACAGTACCATTCGCCAATTTTATGTTCTTCAAGTGTAAGTGAACAATGAGCCCCAATGGTTAATCCTTTATCGGAAATTATTTGTAATTTACGACAAGCAGAACAATGAATGGAACAGGTAGACGGTTGAAATCTTTCTATATGTTGCTTCTATATAGTCTAAGAAACATATATACAAAGCATCCAAACAGTACCATTCGACATTTTTTTGTTCTTCAAGTTTATGCGAACTACGAGCCCCATTGTTAATCCTTTAACGGAAATTAATTGTAAATTTCTACAAGTAGAACAATGAATGGAACAGGTAGACGGTTGAAATCATTTTATATATTGCTTCTATATAGTCTAAGAAACATATATGCAAAGCATCCAAACAGTACCATTCGCCAATTTTTTGTTCTTCAAGTTTAAGTGAACTAAGTGCCCCATTGTTAATCATGAAACGGAAATTATTTCTAACTTTCTACAAGTAGAACAATGATGGAACAGGTAGACGGTTGAAATCATTGTATATATTGCATCTATATAGTCTAAGAAACATATATGCAAAGCATCCAAACAGTACAATTTGCCAATTTTTTGGTCTTCAAGTTTAAGTGAACAATGAGCCCCATTGTTAATCCTTTATCGGAAATTATTTGTAACTTTCGCCAAGTAGAACAATGAATGGAACTGGTAGACGGTTGAAATCTTTGTATGTGTTGCTTCTATATAGTCTAAGAAACCTATATGCAAAGCATCTAAACAGTAACATTCGCCAATTTTTTGATCTTCAAGTTTAAGTGAACAATGAGCCCCATTGTTAATCCTTTAAAGGAAATTATTTGTAAATTTCGACAAGTAGAACAATGAATGGAACAGGTAGACGGTTGAAATCTTTGTATATATTGTTTCTATATAATCTAAGAATCATATATGCAAAGCATCCAAACAGTACCATTCGCCAATTTTTTGTTCTTCAAGTTTAAGTGAACAATGAGCCCCATTGTTAATCCTTTATCGGAAATTATTTGTAACTTTCGGCAAGTAGAACAATGAATGGAACAGGTAGAAGGTTGAAATCTTTGTATATATTACTTCTAAATAGTCTAAGAAACATATATGCAAAGCATCCAAACAGTACCATTCGCCAATTTTTTGTTCTTCAAGTTTAAGTGAACTACGAGCCCCATTGTTAATCCTTTAAAGGAAATTATTTGTAAATTTCGACAAGTAGAACAATGAATAGAACAGTTAGACGGTTGAAATCTTTGTATATATTGCTTCCATATAGTATAAGAAACATATATGCAAAGCATCCAAACAGTACCATTCGCCAATTTTTTGTTCTTCAAGTTTAAGTGAACAACGAGCCACATTGATAATCATGAAACGGAAATTATTTGTAACTTTCTACAAGTAGAACAACGAATAGAACAGGTGGACGGGTGAAATATTTCTATATGTTGCTTCTATATAGTCTAAGAAACATATATGCAAAGCATCCAAACAACACCATTCGCAAATTTTTTGCTCCTCAAGTTTAAGAGAACTACGTGCCCCATTGTTAATCCTTTATCGGAAATTATTTGTAACTTTCGACAAGTAGAACTATGAATGGAACAGGTAGACGGTTGAAATCTTTGTATATATTGCTTCTATATAGTCTAAGAAACTTATATGCAAAGCATCCAAACAGTACCATTCGCCAATTTTTTGTTCTTCAAGTTTAAGTGAACTACGAGTCCCATTGTTAATCCTTTAACGGAAATTATTTGTAACTTTCGACAAGTAGAACAATGAATGGAACAGGTAGACGGGTGAAATCTTTCTATATATTGCTTCTATATAGTCTAAGAAACATATATGCAAAGCATCCAAACAGTACAATTTGCCAATTTTTTGTTCTTCAAGTTTAAGTGAACTACGTGCCCCATTGATAATCATGAAACGGAAATTATTTCTAATTTTCTACAAGTAGAACAATGAATGGAACAGGTAGACGGTTGAAATCATTGTATATATTGCTTCTACATAGTCTAAGAAACATATATGCAAAGCATCCAAACAGTGCAATTCGCCAATTTTTTGTTCTTCAAGTTTAAGTAAACTACGATCCCCATTGTTAATCCCTTAACGGAAATTATTTGTAACTTTCGACAAGTAGAACAATGAATGGAACAGGTAGACGCTTGAAATCTTTGTTTATAGTGCTTCTATATAGTATAAGGAACATATATGCATATCATCCAAACAGTACAATTCGCCAATTATTTCATCTTCATGTTTAAGTGAACTACGAGCCCCATTGTTAATCCTTTAACGGAAATTAATTGTAAATTTCTACAAGTAGAACAATGAATGGAACAGGTAGACGGTTGAAATCATTGTATATATTGCATCTTTATCGTCTAAGAAACATATATGCAAAGCATCCAAACAGAACAATTCGCCAATTTTTTGTTCTTCAAGTTTAAGTGAACTACGAGCCCCATTGTTAATGCTTTAAAGGAAATTATTTGTAACTTTCGACAAGTAGAACAATGAATGGAACAGGTAGACGGTTGAAATCATTGTATATGTTGCTTCTATATAGTCTAAGAAACATATATACAAAGCATCCAAACAGTACAATTCGACAATTTTTTGTTCTTCAAGTTTAGTGAACAATGAGCCCCAATGGTTAATCCTTTATCGGAAATTATTTGTAACTTTCGACAAGTAGAACAATGAATGGAACAGGTAGACGCTTGAAATCAATGTATATATTGCTTCTATATAGTCTAAGAAACATATATGCAAAGCATCCAAACAGCACCATTCGCCAATTTTTTGCTCTTCAAGTTTAAGAGAACTACGTGCCCCATTGTTAATCCTTTATCGGAAATTATTTGTAACTTTCGACAAGTAGAACAATGAATGGAACAGGTAGACGGTTGAAATCTTTGTATATATTGCTTCTATATAGTCTAAGAAACTTATATGCAAAGCATCCAAACAGTACCATTCGCCAATTTTTTGTTCTTCAAGTTTTTTATTTTTTTATTTTTTTTTTTTTTATTTACAATATACAATAATAAACAATTACATAAAGATACGATAACTGGGTACCAAGATTAACTTTCACCCCAGTCATTAGTAAATTAAGTTTTTAACAAATTAACGCGATTGTCTATAGTTTAGAAGAATGATAGGAAAATTATAAAAACCTGTCTCATCATAGAAGACTTGAAGTAATATACAATAAGTACAAGGCTAGAGACTAAGTAACAAATGAATGATTCGCTTATGTTTATACTTCTTATAGTTAAGGTCAACCTGAGAATAATTTCCTATGGAATTAATAGCTTTATCTTTACTTTTATGGCACGTTTGGTAAAAGCGTATTGAGAATTTTTGAATGTAATCACTTATGTAGCTTATACCTAGATCTTTATGAATTAATGATAAATTAGTATATTTAGAAAAATTTCCGATGAGTCCTAAACATTTATTTTGTACAATCTGTAGTTTTCTATAATTACTTATACATGTGTAACACCAGACTGGAGCTCCATACGTAAGAATTGGACGGAGAGTTTGTTTATAAATTAACAATTTGTTTGGAAGTGACAATTGGGATTTCTTATTTAGAAGAGCATACATCTTTTGTAGTATTCCTATGGTTTTGTTACATTGAATGGCTATATGGTTTGTGAAGGTCAATCTTGAATCAAGCACTATGCCTAAGTATTTTACACTTTTTTTGTTAGCCCAGGGAATATGTGTACCATTTATGACTATACTTATTACATTTTTTGGGTAACGCTTGGTAAAAATGATGGCTTCAGTCTTAGTTATGCTGACCTTAATTTTCCATTTATGGAAATATTTAAAACACCTAGTAATAATGAATTGCAAGTGTCGTGTAATGGTATCAATTCTAAACGAACTTTTGTAAAAAATGGTATCGTCAGCGAATAACGCAATTTTGGCGTTTCCTACTAAGACGTTCTTAATATCGTTAACATAGATGTTAAATAGCGTAGGGCCTAGAACTGATCCTTGTGGAACACCTGCAGATACAATTCTAGTGGTCGATTGAGAATTATTAATAGCAACAAAGAATTTTCTATTATTGAGATAAGCACGTATAAAATAAATTATATATCGTGGGAAGTTTAGTGAAATTAATTTGAAAACCAAACCTTGATGCCAAACACAATCAAAAGCTTTCTCAATATCTAGAAAAATCATACCAGTATGTTTGTTTAAATTAAAGTTGTGCGTTACATCATCTAATACGTTAACTAATTGATGAGTGGTTGATCTACCAGATCTAAACCCAAATTGTTCTTCAATTAATATATTATTACTATGTAGGAAGGAACTAATTCTTGATAACACAATTCTTTCCACTATCTTACTAATTACATTTAAAAGACTTATAGGTCTATAGCTATTTACATCACTAGATGGTTTGCCTGGCTTGTGCACTGGAACTACTTTTGACATCTTTAAAACGTCAGGAAAATATGAAAACATAAGTATGCTATTAATTAATTTAGTTAGAAAGACTATTGCCTTTTTGGATAAATTTTTTAAAACAACTGTACTTATGTCATCTGGTCCAGGGGCTTTTTTGTTTTTCAATTTACGAATTATTTTTAATATTTCTGAAGGAGACGTTAAGTTGCATTCCGAGTGTTTTTTAATGCAAGGAAGAAAATAACTTTTAATTTCCTTATTAACAGTTCGGGAAAACGATAAAGTAGATAAATTATCATTCTGACTTTGAATGGCTTGAAATTTATCAGCTAAAGCATTAGCCTTTTCTGCATCAGAGTAAGCTGAGTTTGATCCGATTTTTAAAGGAGGAATCGGTGTACAATTATTTAACAGTACTTTCCTTATTTTCCAGAGATTATTATTATTTGAAGGAATGGAATTTAGGAATTCATTCCAAGAAATATTTCGATGATGTACCAACAGCAGTTGCGTTAGTTTGCAGATATAGGATACCAAGCGTTTGTATACTATGTTACGAGTTTTTTGGTAACATCGCCTAAACTTATTTTTAGTACAAATTAGTACTCGCAAGTAATCAGGTATTTTTTGATATCTACATTTACCAACTTTTAAAACAGGAACCGTTGATTTGATAGTGTTCCTTAGACGTTCAATAAAACTTTTTAGGTGTTTTTCTATATCAGAAGGAGAATCTATTTTTGGATTGGGATACAAATTGCAGTCTATTCTTCTCTTGAATTTACTCCAGTCGCAGTGCTTATAGTCGTATATAATTTTTTGTTTATTGAGAATAGTAGTTCCGTTTAAAGTAAAAATTACTGGATTATGATCAGAGGAGAGCTTTGGCAATGAAATGGGATGAGATAAATTTTCTAAGTTTTTAGTTAGAATTAAATCAAGGACACTGGGGTTGTGGTCACACCTATGGGGGTAATACGTGGGCTCGTCAGGGGCAAGAATTGAGAAACCAACCTTAATGGATAGGTCAAGCAGAGAATTACCATTATTATTATTGTTGAGGCAGTTCCACGCGACATGACGCGAGTTAAAATCACCTAGAATAATTACTTTATTGTTTATTTTTAACAGTTCGCGAATATCTCGTGAGTTTAATTTTTTAGGAATATATATTGACACAACTGTCATTAATACACCATCAATTACTAAATTAACTGCAACTGCCTCCGCAGACTGCAAAACTGGTACTTCTATTTGGTAATGCATAATAGATTTATGGACAAGTAAGGCAACACCTCCACCACGAGTATTGCGATCATTTCTATAAATATAGTATCCAGGGGCCCTTAATCTATGATTGTTAGAGAGATGAGTTTCACAAAGTGCTACAATGTGTAAGTCATGCCCATGAATATGATCAGTGAGCTCAATGATTTTATTTATTATAGATTGCGCATTCCAGCACATGAAATTAACTTTATATTTCTTAGCCATTTAAGCAAAAAAATTAACTATGAACTCTATTACATGACTAAGTTTCGTTGCTCCATCAGGAGCAGCTTTAAGTTTTCCAAATAGGATTTGACATTTTATCAAGAAACTAGACAAATTAAAATTAGCGAAGAGACCCTTGATTGTATTAACTATATCAGTAAAAGAAAGATTATCGTTATTACCAGATGGTAAAGAAGACTGCTTGCTACCATTTCCTCGCGATGATATACGTTTCCATACAGGCGGAGATGTAGGGCTGTTGGGTTGTTGTAGAGCATTCGGAAAGTCACTACTTCTATGAGTGTACTGTTGATTTGTTTTGTGCGAATTCTTGGTAAGCTCGCTTAAGTTCGACCTCAGGGAAGCTTGCTTGGAGTAAATACGACAGCTATGATCATTAGCAGGATGTTCGCCATCACAATTTACACATTTAGGCTTGAGGCTATTGTGAGGACATTCCGTAGATTTGTGAGTTTGAGCACACTTTACACATTTTGGTGAACGTCCACAGTTTTTGGCAATGTGATTGAATGACTGACAATTATAACATTGAGTGATACCTGATATATTACGAAACTTTTCCCATTTAATAATGCAATAGCAGATTTTATTAACTTTCAGTATATTTGAAAGCTGTGTACCTTCTTCAAAAGTAATCAAAAATAGCGGAAAAAGCTTTTTATCTCCACTGATGGGGTCTTTTTTATGCATTTGCAATATTTTAGTGGGATTTAAGTTATGGCACTTAAGATCATTCGCAATATCTTCACTTGTGATGTTGGGAGGTAAGTTCCTAAGTACCATTCGGATTGTTAATGCGCTTGGAAGTGAGTAGGTGTGATAGTCAATTTTTGCAGCCTTAGCTTCTTTGATGATTAGATCGTAATCTTCTCTAGCTTGGGTATAAAAGATCATTCTGTTTCTTTTGTATTTTATGTCAAAAGTAGATTTGCAGCGTGATTTTAAGGATTCTAGAGTATTCATGTGATTTTCTATATAACTGTATAATACAATAGGAGGCATTTTATTTTGTTTGTTTATACCCATTTTTGCACAGTTACTTGAGGATCTTAGATCTGATAACTCATCGTCATCTTCGTAATTTTCAGATTCATCTGATAGTGCTTCGAATGAATTTCGTGTGTTAACATTGTAATCCAATTTTAGTGCTGATCTTCTTAAACGCTTACATTGTACAGAAGAATCAGATTCTCTCGAACTTCCTTGAACACCAAACTTGTCTGGAGGTATCCCCTTCAATGGCACGTTCATTATTGTTCTTAGTATATTACACAATTATAGAATATATAAAATTAAACTTAAGAGGTGGAACGTAGTATGGAACTGAACGAAGCAACAGAACCAAAACCAAAACCAAAACAAAATAAACATAGACTGCGATAAGAGCTCGATGAGAACGCGACCGACCTCAACGAGCACTCAGAGCTGAATGTGATCTTCTTCAAGTTTAAGTGAACAACAAGCCCCATTGATAATCATGAAACGGAAACTATTTGTAACTTTCTACAAGTAGAACAATGAATAGAACATGTAGACGGGTGAAATCTTTGTATATATTGCTTCCATATAGTCTAAGAAACATGTACGCAAAGCATCCAAACAGTACCATTCGCCAATTTTTTCTTCTTCAGGTTTAAGTGAACAATGAGCCCCAATGGTTAATCCTTTATCGGAAATTATTTGTAATTTTCGACAAGTAGAACAATGAATGGAACAGGTAGACGGTTGAAATCTTTGTATATATTTCTTCTATATAATCTAAGAAACATATATGCAAAGCATCCAAACAGTACAATTCGCGAATTTATTGTTCTTCAAGTTTAAGTGAACAACGAGCGCCAATGTTAATCCTTTAAAGGAAATTATTTGTAAATTTCGACAAGTAGAACAATGAATGGAACAGGTAGACAGTTAAAATCTTTGTATATATTGCTTCTATATAATCTAAGAAACATATATGCAAAGCATCCAAACAGTACCATTCGCTAATTTTTTGTTCTTCAAGTTTAAGTGAACAACGAGCGCCATTGTTAATCCTTTAAAGGAAATTATTTGTAAATTTCGACAAGTAGAACAATGAATGGAACAGGTAGACAGTTAAAATCTTTGTATATATTGCTTCTATATAATCTATGAAACATATATGCAAAGCATCCAAACAGTACCATTCGCCAATTTTTTGTTCTTCAAGTTTAAGTGAACAACGAGCCCCATTGATAATCATGAAACGGAAATTATTTGTAACTTTCTACAAGTAGAACAACGAATAGAACAGGTGGACGGGTGAAATATTTCTATATGTTGCTTCTATATAGTCTAAGAAACATATATGCAAAGCATCCAAACAGTACAATTCGTCAATTTTTTGTTCTTCAAGTTTAAGTGAACTACGAGACCCATTGTTAATCCTATAAAGGAAATTATTTGTAAATTTCGATAAGTAGAACAATGAATGGAACAGGTAGACGGTTGAAATCTTTGTATATATTGCTTCTATATAGCCTACGAAACATATATGCAAAGCATCCAAACAGTATAATTCGCCAATTTTTTGTTCTTCAAGTTTAAGTGAACTACGAGCCCCATTGTTAATCCTTTAACGGAAATTAATTGTAACTTTCTACAAGTAGAACAATGATTGGAACACGCAGACGGTTGAAATATTTGTATATATTGCTTCCATATAGTCTAAGAAACATATATGCAAAGCATCCAAACAGTACCATTCGCCAATTTTTTGTTCTTCAAGTTTAAGTGAACAATGAGCCCCATTGTTAATCCTTTATCGGAAATTATTTGTAACTTTCGACAAGTAGAACATTGAATGGAACAGGTAGACGGTTGAAATCTTTGTATCTATTGCTTCTATATAGGATAAGAAACATATATGCAAAGCATCCAAACAGTACCATTCGCCACTTTTTTGTTCTTCAAGTTTAAGTAAACTACGATCCCCATTGTTAATCCCTTAACGGAAATTATTTGTAATTTTCGACAAGTAGAACAATGAATGGAACAGGTAGACGGTTGAAATCTTTGTATATATTGCTTCTATATAATCTAAGAAACATATATGCAAAGCATCCAAACAGTACAATTCGCCAATTATTTCATCTTCATGTTTAAGTGAACTACGAGCCCCATTGTTAATCCTTTAAAGGAAATTATTTGTAAATTTCTGCAAGTAGAATAATGAATGGAATATGTAGACGGTTGAAATCATTGTATATATTGCGTCTATATAGTCTAAGAAACATATTTGGAAAGCATCCAAACAGTACAATTCGCCAATTTCTTGTACTTCAAGTTTAAGTAAACTACGATCCCCATTGTTAATCCCTTAATGGAAATCATTTGTAAATTTCGACAAGTAGAACAATGATTGGAACAGGTAGACGGTTGAAATCTTTGTATATATTGCTTCCAAAAAGTATAAGAAACATGTACGCAAAGCATCCAAACAGTACCATTCGCCAATTTTATGTTCTTCAAGTGTAAGTGAACAATGAGCCCCAATGGTTAATCCTTTATCGGAAATTATTTGTAATTTACGACAAGCAGAACAATGAATGGAACAGGTAGACGGTTGAAATCTTTCTATATGTTGCTTCTATATAGTCTAAGAAACATATATACAAAGCATCCAAACAGTACCATTCGACATTTTTTTGTTCTTCAAGTTTATGCGAACTACGAGCCCCATTGTTAATCCTTTAACGGAAATTAATTGTAAATTTCTACAAGTAGAACAATGAATGGAACAGGTAGACGGTTGAAATCATTTTATATATTGCTTCTATATAGTCTAAGAAACATATATGCAAAGCATCCAAACAGTACCATTCGCCAATTTTTTGTTCTTCAAGTTTAAGTGAACTAAGTGCCCCATTGTTAATCATGAAACGGAAATTATTTCTAACTTTCTACAAGTAGAACAATGATGGAACAGGTAGACGGTTGAAATCATTGTATATATTGCATCTATATAGTCTAAGAAACATATATGCAAAGCATCCAAACAGTACAATTTGCCAATTTTTTGGTCTTCAAGTTTAAGTGAACAATGAGCCCCATTGTTAATCCTTTATCGGAAATTATTTGTAACTTTCGCCAAGTAGAACAATGAATGGAACTGGTAGACGGTTGAAATCTTTGTATGTGTTGCTTCTATATAGTCTAAGAAACCTATATGCAAAGCATCTAAACAGTAACATTCGCCAATTTTTTGATCTTCAAGTTTAAGTGAACAATGAGCCCCATTGTTAATCCTTTAAAGGAAATTATTTGTAAATTTCGACAAGTAGAACAATGAATGGAACAGGTAGACGGTTGAAATCTTTGTATATATTGTTTCTATATAATCTAAGAATCATATATGCAAAGCATCCAAACAGTACCATTCGCCAATTTTTTGTTCTTCAAGTTTAAGTGAACAATGAGCCCCATTGTTAATCCTTTATCGGAAATTATTTGTAACTTTCGGCAAGTAGAACAATGAATGGAACAGGTAGAAGGTTGAAATCTTTGTATATATTACTTCTAAATAGTCTAAGAAACATATATGCAAAGCATCCAAACAGTACCATTCGCCAATTTTTTGTTCTTCAAGTTTAAGTGAACTACGAGCCCCATTGTTAATCCTTTAAAGGAAATTATTTGTAAATTTCGACAAGTAGAACAATGAATAGAACAGTTAGACGGTTGAAATCTTTGTATATATTGCTTCCATATAGTATAAGAAACATATATGCAAAGCATCCAAACAGTACCATTCGCCAATTTTTTGTTCTTCAAGTTTAAGTGAACAACGAGCCACATTGATAATCATGAAACGGAAATTATTTGTAACTTTCTACAAGTAGAACAACGAATAGAACAGGTGGACGGGTGAAATATTTCTATATGTTGCTTCTATATAGTCTAAGAAACATATATGCAAAGCATCCAAACAGCACCATTCGCCAATTTTTTGCTCCTCAAGTTTAAGAGAACTACGTGCCCCATTGTTAATCCTTTATCGGAAATTATTTGTAACTTTCGACAAGTAGAACTATGAATGGAACAGGTAGACGGTTGAAATCTTTGTATATATTGCTTCTATATAGTCTAAGAAACTTATATGCAAAGCATCCAAACAGTACCATTCGCCAATTTTTTGTTCTTCAAGTTTAAGTGAACTACGAGTCCCATTGTTAATCCTTTAACGGAAATTATTTGTAACTTTCGACAAGTAGAACAATGAATGGAACAGGTAGACGGGTGAAATCTTTCTATATATTGCTTCTATATAGTCTAAGAAACATATATGCAAAGCATCCAAACAGTACAATTTGCCAATTTTTTGTTCTTCAAGTTTAAGTGAACTACGTGCCCCATTGATAATCATGAAACGGAAATTATTTCTAATTTTCTACAAGTAGAACAATGAATGGAACAGGTAGACGGTTGAAATCATTGTATATATTGCTTCTACATAGTCTAAGAAACATATATGCAAAGCATCCAAACAGTGCAATTCGCCAATTTTTTGTTCTTCAAGTTTAAGTAAACTACGATCCCCATTGTTAATCCCTTAACGGAAATTATTTGTAACTTTCGACAAGTAGAACAATGAATGGAACAGGTAGACGCTTGAAATCTTTGTTTATAGTGCTTCTATATAGTATAAGGAACATATATGCATATCATCCAAACAGTACAATTCGCCAATTATTTCATCTTCATGTTTAAGTGAACTACGAGCCCCATTGTTAATCCTTTAACGGAAATTAATTGTAAATTTCTACAAGTAGAACAATGAATGGAACAGGTAGACGGTTGAAATCATTGTATATATTGCATCTTTATCGTCTAAGAAACATATATGCAAAGCATCCAAACAGAACAATTCGCCAATTTTTTGTTCTTCAAGTTTAAGTGAACTACGAGCCCCATTGTTAATGCTTTAAAGGAAATTATTTGTAACTTTCGACAAGTAGAACAATGAATGGAACAGGTAGACGGTTGAAATCATTGTATATGTTGCTTCTATATAGTCTAAGAAACATATATACAAAGCATCCAAACAGTACAATTCGACAATTTTTTGTTCTTCAAGTTTAGTGAACAATGAGCCCCAATGGTTAATCCTTTATCGGAAATTATTTGTAACTTTCGACAAGTAGAACAATGAATGGAACAGGTAGACGCTTGAAATCAATGTATATATTGCTTCTATATAGTCTAAGAAACATATATGCAAAGCATCCAAACAGCACCATTCGCCAATTTTTTGCTCTTCAAGTTTAAGAGAACTACGTGCCCCATTGTTAATCCTTTATCGGAAATTATTTGTAACTTTCGACAAGTAGAACAATGAATGGAACAGGTAGACGGTTGAAATCTTTGTATATATTGCTTCTATATAGTCTAAGAAACTTATATGCAAAGCATCCAAACAGTACCATTCGCCAATTTTTTGTTCTTCAAGTTTTTTATTTTTTTATTTTTTTTTTTTTTATTTACAATATACAATAATAAACAATTACATAAAGATACGATAACTGGGTACCAAGATTAACTTTCACCCCAGTCATTAGTAAATTAAGTTTTTAACAAATTAACGCGATTGTCTATAGTTTAGAAGAATGATAGGAAAATTATAAAAACCTGTCTCATCATAGAAGACTTGAAGTAATATACAATAAGTACAAGGCTAGAGACTAAGTAACAAATGAATGATTCGCTTATGTTTATACTTCTTATAGTTAAGGTCAACCTGAGAATAATTTCCTATGGAATTAATAGCTTTATCTTTACTTTTATGGCACGTTTGGTAAAAGCGTATTGAGAATTTTTGAATGTAATCACTTATGTAGCTTATACCTAGATCTTTATGAATTAATGATAAATTAGTATATTTAGAAAAATTTCCGATGAGTCCTAAACATTTATTTTGTACAATCTGTAGTTTTCTATAATTACTTATACATGTGTAACACCAGACTGGAGCTCCATACGTAAGAATTGGACGGAGAGTTTGTTTATAAATTAACAATTTGTTTGGAAGTGACAATTGGGATTTCTTATTTAGAAGAGCATACATCTTTTGTAGTATTCCTATGGTTTTGTTACATTGAATGGCTATATGGTTTGTGAAGGTCAATCTTGAATCAAGCACTATGCCTAAGTATTTTACACTTTTTTTGTTAGCCCAGGGAATATGTGTACCATTTATGACTATACTTATTACATTTTTTGGGTAACGCTTGGTAAAAATGATGGCTTCAGTCTTAGTTATGCTGACCTTAATTTTCCATTTATGGAAATATTTAAAACACCTAGTAATAATGAATTGCAAGTGTCGTGTAATGGTATCAATTCTAAACGAACTTTTGTAAAAAATGGTATCGTCAGCGAATAACGCAATTTTGGCGTTTCCTACTAAGACGTTCTTAATATCGTTAACATAGATGTTAAATAGCGTAGGGCCTAGAACTGATCCTTGTGGAACACCTGCAGATACAATTCTAGTGGTCGATTGAGAATTATTAATAGCAACAAAGAATTTTCTATTATTGAGATAAGCACGTATAAAATAAATTATATATCGTGGGAAGTTTAGTGAAATTAATTTGAAAACCAAACCTTGATGCCAAACACAATCAAAAGCTTTCTCAATATCTAGAAAAATCATACCAGTATGTTTGTTTAAATTAAAGTTGTGCGTTACATCATCTAATACGTTAACTAATTGATGAGTGGTTGATCTACCAGATCTAAACCCAAATTGTTCTTCAATTAATATATTATTACTATGTAGGAAGGAACTAATTCTTGATAACACAATTCTTTCCACTATCTTACTAATTACATTTAAAAGACTTATAGGTCTATAGCTATTTACATCACTAGATGGTTTGCCTGGCTTGTGCACTGGAACTACTTTTGACATCTTTAAAACGTCAGGAAAATATGAAAACATAAGTATGCTATTAATTAATTTAGTTAGAAAGACTATTGCCTTTTTGGATAAATTTTTTAAAACAACTGTACTTATGTCATCTGGTCCAGGGGCTTTTTTGTTTTTCAATTTACGAATTATTTTTAATATTTCTGAAGGAGACGTTAAGTTGCATTCCGAGTGTTTTTTAATGCAAGGAAGAAAATAACTTTTAATTTCCTTATTAACAGTTCGGGAAAACGATAAAGTAGATAAATTATCATTCTGACTTTGAATGGCTTGAAATTTATCAGCTAAAGCATTAGCCTTTTCTGCATCAGAGTAAGCTGAGTTTGATCCGATTTTTAAAGGAGGAATCGGTGTACAATTATTTAACAGTACTTTCCTTATTTTCCAGAGATTATTATTATTTGAAGGAATGGAATTTAGGAATTCATTCCAAGAAATATTTCGATGATGTACCAACAGCAGTTGCGTTAGTTTGCAGATATAGGATACCAAGCGTTTGTATACTATGTTACGAGTTTTTTGGTAACATCGCCTAAACTTATTTTTAGTACAAATTAGTACTCGCAAGTAATCAGGTATTTTTTGATATCTACATTTACCAACTTTTAAAACAGGAACCGTTGATTTGATAGTGTTCCTTAGACGTTCAATAAAACTTTTTAGGTGTTTTTCTATATCAGAAGGAGAATCTATTTTTGGATTGGGATACAAATTGCAGTCTATTCTTCTCTTGAATTTACTCCAGTCGCAGTGCTTATAGTCGTATATAATTTTTTGTTTATTGAGAATAGTAGTTCCGTTTAAAGTAAAAATTACTGGATTATGATCAGAGGAGAGCTTTGGCAATGAAATGGGATGAGATAAATTTTCTAAGTTTTTAGTTAGAATTAAATCAAGGACACTGGGGTTGTGGTCACACCTATGGGGGTAATACGTGGGCTCGTCAGGGGCAAGAATTGAGAAACCAACCTTAATGGATAGGTCAAGCAGAGAATTACCATTATTATTATTGTTGAGGCAGTTCCACGCGACATGACGCGAGTTAAAATCACCTAGAATAATTACTTTATTGTTTATTTTTAACAGTTCGCGAATATCTCGTGAGTTTAATTTTTTAGGAATATATATTGACACAACTGTCATTAATACACCATCAATTACTAAATTAACTGCAACTGCCTCCGCAGACTGCAAAACTGGTACTTCTATTTGGTAATGCATAATAGATTTATGGACAAGTAAGGCAACACCTCCACCACGAGTATTGCGATCATTTCTATAAATATAGTATCCAGGGGCCCTTAATCTATGATTGTTAGAGAGATGAGTTTCACAAAGTGCTACAATGTGTAAGTCATGCCCATGAATATGATCAGTGAGCTCAATGATTTTATTTATTATAGATTGCGCATTCCAGCACATGAAATTAACTTTATATTTCTTAGCCATTTAAGCAAAAAAATTAACTATGAACTCTATTACATGACTAAGTTTCGTTGCTCCATCAGGAGCAGCTTTAAGTTTTCCAAATAGGATTTGACATTTTATCAAGAAACTAGACAAATTAAAATTAGCGAAGAGACCCTTGATTGTATTAACTATATCAGTAAAAGAAAGATTATCGTTATTACCAGATGGTAAAGAAGACTGCTTGCTACCATTTCCTCGCGATGATATACGTTTCCATACAGGCGGAGATGTAGGGCTGTTGGGTTGTTGTAGAGCATTCGGAAAGTCACTACTTCTATGAGTGTACTGTTGATTTGTTTTGTGCGAATTCTTGGTAAGCTCGCTTAAGTTCGACCTCAGGGAAGCTTGCTTGGAGTAAATACGACAGCTATGATCATTAGCAGGATGTTCGCCATCACAATTTACACATTTAGGCTTGAGGCTATTGTGAGGACATTCCGTAGATTTGTGAGTTTGAGCACACTTTACACATTTTGGTGAACGTCCACAGTTTTTGGCAATGTGATTGAATGACTGACAATTATAACATTGAGTGATACCTGATATATTACGAAACTTTTCCCATTTAATAATGCAATAGCAGATTTTATTAACTTTCAGTATATTTGAAAGCTGTGTACCTTCTTCAAAAGTAATCAAAAATAGCGGAAAAAGCTTTTTATCTCCACTGATGGGGTCTTTTTTATGCATTTGCAATATTTTAGTGGGATTTAAGTTATGGCACTTAAGATCATTCGCAATATCTTCACTTGTGATGTTGGGAGGTAAGTTCCTAAGTACCATTCGGATTGTTAATGCGCTTGGAAGTGAGTAGGTGTGATAGTCAATTTTTGCAGCCTTAGCTTCTTTGATGATTAGATCGTAATCTTCTCTAGCTTGGGTATAAAAGATCATTCTGTTTCTTTTGTATTTTATGTCAAAAGTAGATTTGCAGCGTGATTTTAAGGATTCTAGAGTATTCATGTGATTTTCTATATAACTGTATAATACAATAGGAGGCATTTTATTTTGTTTGTTTATACCCATTTTTGCACAGTTACTTGAGGATCTTAGATCTGATAACTCATCGTCATCTTCGTAATTTTCAGATTCATCTGATAGTGCTTCGAATGAATTTCGTGTGTTAACATTGTAATCCAATTTTAGTGCTGATCTTCTTAAACGCTTACATTGTACAGAAGAATCAGATTCTCTCGAACTTCCTTGAACACCAAACTTGTCTGGAGGTATCCCCTTCAATGGCACGTTCATTATTGTTCTTAGTATATTACACAATTATAGAATATATAAAATTAAACTTAAGAGGTGGAACGTAGTAGGGAACTGAACGAAGCAACAGAACCAAAACCAAAACCAAAACAAAATAAACATAGACTGCGATAAGAGCTCGATGAGAACGCGACCGACCTCAACGAGCACTCAGAGCTGAATGTGATCTTCTTCAAGTTTAAGTGAACAACAAGCCCCATTGATAATCATGAAACGGAAACTATTTGTAACTTTCTACAAGTAGAACAATGAATAGAACATGTAGACGGGTGAAATCTTTGTATATATTGCTTCCATATAGTCTAAGAAACATGTACGCAAAGCATCCAAACAGTACCATTCGCCAATTTTTTCTTCTTCAGGTTTAAGTGAACAATGAGCCCCAATGGTTAATCCTTTATCGGAAATTATTTGTAATTTTCGACAAGTAGAACAATGAATGGAACAGGTAGACGGTTGAAATCTTTGTATATATTTCTTCTATATAATCTAAGAAACATATATGCAAAGCATCCAAACAGTACAATTCGCGAATTTATTGTTCTTCAAGTTTAAGTGAACAACGAGCGCCAATGTTAATCCTTTAAAGGAAATTATTTGTAAATTTCGACAAGTAGAACAATGAATGGAACAGGTAGACAGTTAAAATCTTTGTATATATTGCTTCTATATAATCTAAGAAACATATATGCAAAGCATCCAAACAGTACCATTCGCTAATTTTTTGTTCTTCAAGTTTAAGTGAACAACGAGCGCCATTGTTAATCCTTTAAAGGAAATTATTTGTAAATTTCGACAAGTAGAACAATGAATGGAACAGGTAGACAGTTAAAATCTTTGTATATATTGCTTCTATATAATCTATGAAACATATATGCAAAGCATCCAAACAGTACCATTCGCCAATTTTTTGTTCTTCAAGTTTAAGTGAACAACGAGCCCCATTGATAATCATGAAACGGAAATTATTTGTAACTTTCTACAAGTAGAACAACGAATAGAACAGGTGGACGGGTGAAATATTTCTATATGTTGCTTCTATATAGTCTAAGAAACATATATGCAAAGCATCCAAACAGTACAATTCGTCAATTTTTTGTTCTTCAAGTTTAAGTGAACTACGAGACCCATTGTTAATCCTTTAAAGGAAATTATTTGTTAATTTCGACAAGTAGAACAATTAATGGATCTTGTAGACGGTTGAATTCATTGTATATATTGCTTGTATATAGTCTACGAAACATATATGCAAAGCATCCAAACAGTACAATTCGCCAATTTTTTGTTCTTCAAGTTTAAGTGAACTACGAGCCCAATTGTTAATCCTTTGATGGAAATTAATTGTAACTTTCTACAAGTAGAACAATGATTGGAACACGTAGACGGTTGAAATCTTTGTATATATTGCTTCCATATAGTCTAAGAAACATATATGCAAAGCATCCAAACAGTACAATTCGCCAATTTTTTGTTCTTCAAGTTTAAGTGAACTACGAGCCCCATTGTTAATCCTTTAATGGAAATTAATTGTAACTTTCTACAAGTAGAACAATGATTGGAACACGTAGACGGTTGAAATCTTTGTATATATTGCTTCCATATAGTCTAAGAAACACATATGCAAAGCATCCAAACAGTAACATTCGCCAATTTTTTGTTCTTCAAGTTTAAGTGAACAACAAGCCCCATTGTTAATCCTTTAAAGGAAATTATTTGTAAATTTCGACAAGTAGAACAATGATTGGAACACGTAGACGGTTGAAATCTTTGTATATATTGCTTTCATATATTCTAAGAAACATATATGCAAAGCATCCAAACAGTACCATTCGCCAATTTTTTGTTCTTCAAGTTTAAGTGAACAATTAGCCCCAATGGTTAATTCTTTATCGGAAATTATTTGTAAGTTTCGACAAGTAGAACAATGAATGGAACAGGTAGACGGTTGAAATCTTTGTATATATTGCTTCTATATAGTCTAAGAAACATATATGCAAAGCATCCAAACAGTACCTTTCGCCAATTTTTTGTTCTTCAAGTTTAAGTGAACAATGAGACCCATTGTTAATCCTTTATCGGAAATTATTTGTAACTTTCGTCAAGTAGAACAATGAATGGAACAGGTAGACGGTTGTAATCTTTGTATATATTGCTTCTATATAGTCTAAGAAACATATATGCAAAGCATCCAAACAGTACAATTCGCCAATTTTTTGTTCTTCAAGTTTAAGTGAACTACGAGCCCCATTGTTATTCCTTTAATGGAAATTAATTGTAACTTTCTACAAGTAGAACAATGATTGGAACACGTAGACGGTTGAAATCTTTGTATATATTGCTTCCATATAGTCTAAGAAACACATATGCAAAGCATCCAAACAGTACCATTCGCCAATTTTTTGTTCTTCAAGTTTAAGTGAACAACAAGCCCCATTGTTAATCCTTTAAAGGAAATTATTTGTAAATTTCGACAAGTAGAACAATGATTGGAACACGTAGACGGTTGAAATCTTTGTATATATTGCTTTCATATAGTCTAAGAAACATATATGCAAAGCATCCAAACAGTACCATTCGCCAATTTTTTGTTCTTCAAGTTTAAGTGAACAATTAGCCCCAATGGTTAATTCTTTATCGGAAATTATTTGTAAGTTTCGACAAGTAGAACAATGAATGGAACAGGTAGACGGTTGAAATCTTTGTATATATTGCTTCTATATAGTCTAAGAAACATATATGCAAAGCATCCAAACAGTACCTTTCGCCAATTTTTTGTTCTTCAAGTTTAAGTGAACAATGAGACCCATTGTTAATCCTTTATCGGAAATTATTTGTAACTTTCGTCAAGTAGAACAATGAATGGAACAGGTAGACGGTTGTAATCTTTGTATATATTGCTTCTATATAGTCTAAGAAACATATATGCAAAGCATCCAAACAGTACATTTCGCCAATTTTTTGTTCTTCAAGTTTAAGTGAACTACGAGCCCCATTGTTAATCCTTTAATGGATATTAATTGTAACTTTCTACAAGTAGAACAATGATTGGAACACGTAGACGGTTGAAATCTTTGTATATATTGCTTCCATATAGTCTAAGAAACACATATGCAAAGCATCCAAACAGTACCATTCGCCAATTTTTTGTTCTTCAAGTTTAAGTAAACTACGATCCCCATTGTTAATCCCTTAACGGAAATTATTTGTAACTTTCGACAAGTAGAACAATGAATAGTGCAGGTAGACGGTTGAAATCTTTGTATATGTTGCTTCTATATAGTCTAAGAAACATATATGCAAAGCATCCAAACAGTACAATTCGACAATTTTTTGTTCTTCAAGTTTAGTGAACAATGAGCTCCAATGGTTAATCCTTTATCGGAAATTATTTGTAATTTTCGACAAGTAGAACAATGAATGGAACAGGTAGACGGTTGAAATCTTTGTATATATTGCTTCTATATAATCTAAGAATCATATATGCAAAGCATCCAAACCGTACCATTCGCAATTTTTTGTTCTTCAAGTTTAAGTGAGCAACGAGCCCCATTGTTAATCCTTTAATGGAAATTAATTGTAACTTTCTACAAGTAGAACAATGATTGGAACACGTAGACGGTTGAAATCTTTGTATATATTGCTTCCATATAGTCTAAGAAACATATATGCAAAGCATCCAAACAGTACAATTCGCCAATTTTTTGTTCTTCAAGTTCAAGTGAACTACGAGCCCCATTGTTAATCCTTTAATGGAAATTAATTGTAACTTTCTACAAGTAGAACAATGATTGGAACACGTAGACGGTTGAAATCTTTGTATATATTGCTTCCATATAGTCTAAGAAACACATATGCAAAGCATCCAAACAGTACCATTCGCCAATTTTTTGTTCTTCAAGTTTAAGTAAACAATGCGCCCCATTGTTAATCCTTTATCGGAAATTATTTGTAATTTTCGACAAGTAGAACATTGAATGGAACAGGTAGATGGTTGAAATCTTTGTATATATTGCTTCTATATAATCTAAGAAACATATATGCAAAGCATCCAAACAGTACAATTCGCCAATTATTTCATCTTCATGTTAAAGTGAACCACGAGCCCCATTTTTAATACTTTAACGGAAATTATTTGTATCTTCCGACAAGTAGAACAATGAATGGAACAGGTAGATGGTTGAAATCAATGTATATATTGCTTCTATATAGTCTAAGAAACATATATGCAAAGCATCCAAACAGTACAATTCGCCAATTTTTTGTTCTTCAAGTTTAAGTGAACAATGAGCCCCATTGTGAATCCTTTATCGGAAATTATTTGTAATTTTCGACAAGCAGAACAATGAATGGAACAGGTAGACGGTTGAAATCTTTGTATATATTGCTTCTATATAATCTAACAAACATATATGCAAAGCATCCAAACAGTACAATTCGCCAATTATTTCATCTTCATGTTTAAGTGAACTACGAGCCCCATTGTTAATACTTTAACGGAAATTATTCGTAACTTCCGACAAGTAGAACAATGAATGGAACAGGTAGACGGTTGAAATCTTTGTATATATTGCTTCCATATAGTCTAAGAAACAAATATGCAAAGCATCCAAACAGTACAATTCGCCAATTTTTTGTTCTTCAAGTTTAAGTAAACTACGATCCCCATTGTTAATCCCTTAACGGAAATTATTTGTAACTTTCGACAAGTAGAACAATGAATAGTGCAGGTAGACGGTTGAAATCTTTGTATATGTTGCTTCTATATAGTCTAAGAAACATATATGCAAAGCATCCAAACAGTACAATTCGACAATTTTTTGTTCTTCAAGTTTAGTGAACAATGAGCCCCAATGGTTAATCCTTTATCGGAAATTATTTGTAATTTTCGACAAGTAGAACAATGATTGGAACGCGTAGACGGTTGAAATCTTTGTATATATTGCTTCCATATAGTCTAAGAAACATGTATGCAAAGCATCCAAACAGTACCATTCGCCAATTTTTTGTTCTTCAAGTTTAAGTGAACTACGAGCCCCATTGTTAATCCTTCAAAGGAAATAATTTGTAAATTTCGACAAGTAGAACAATGAATGGAACAGGTAGACTGTTGAAATCATTGTATATATTGCTTCTATATAGTCTAAGAAACATATATGCAAAGCATCCAAACAGTAAAATTCGCCAATTTTTTGTTCTTCAAGTTTAAGTAAACTACGATCCCCATTGTTAATCCCTTAACGGAAATTATTTGTAACTTGCGACAAGTAGAACAATGAATGGAACAGGTAGCCGGGTGAAATCTTTGTATATACTGCTTCTATATAGTCTAAGAACCATATATGCAAAGCATCCAAACAGTACAATTCGCCAATTTCTTGTACTTCAAGTTTAAGTGAACAATGAGCCCCAATGGTTTATCCATTATCGGTAATTATTTGTAACTTGCGACAAGTAGAACAATGAATGGAACAGGTAGCCGTTTGAAATCAATGTATATATTGCTTCTATATAGTCTAAGAAACATATATGCAAAGCATCCAAACAGTACCATTCGCAATTTTTTGTTCTTCAAGTTTAAGTGAACAACGAGCCCCATTGTTAATCCTTCAAAGGAAATTATTTGTAAATTTCGACAAGTAGAACAATGAATGGAACAGGTAGACTGTTGAAATCATTGTATATATTGATTCTATATAGTCTAAGAAACATATATGCAAAGCATCCAAACAGTACAATTCGCCAATTTTTTGTTCTTCAAGTTTAAGTAAACTACGATCCCCATTGTTAATCCCTTAACGGAAATTATTTGTAACTTGCGACAAGTAGAACAATGAATGGAACAGGTAGCCGGGTGAAATCTTTGTATATACTGCTTCTATATAGTCTAAGAACCATATATGCAAAGCATCCAAACAGTACAATTCGCCAATTTCTTGTACTTCAAGTTTAAGTGAACAATGAGCCCCAATGGTTTATCCATTATCGGTAATTATTTGTAACTTTCGACAAGTAGAACAATGAATGGAACAGGTAGACGGTTGAAATCCTTGTATATATTGCGTCTATATAATCTAAGAAACATATATGCATAGCATCCAAACAGTACCATTCGCCAATTTTTTGTTCTTCACGTTTAAGTGAAGTACGAGCCCCATTGTTAATCCTTTAAAGGAAATTATTTGTAAATTTCGACAAGTAGAACAATGAATGGAACAGGTAGACTGTTGAAATCATTGTATATATTGCTTCTATATAGTCTAAGAAACATATATGCAAAGCGTCCAAACAGTACAATTCGCCAATTATTTGATCTTCAAGTTTAAGTGAACTACGAGCCCCATTGTTAATACTTTAACGGAAATTATTTGTAACTTGCGACAAGTAGAACAATGAATGGAACAGGTAGCCGTTTGAAATCAATGTATATATTGCTTCTATATAGTCTAAGAAACATATATGCAAAGCATCCAAACAGTACCATTCGCAATTTTTTGTTCTTCAAGTTTAAGTGAACAACGAGCCCCATTGTTAATCCTTCAAAGGAAATTATTTGTAAATTTCGACAAGTAGAACAATGAATGGAACAGGTAGACTGTTGAAATCATTGTATATATTGATTCTATATAGTCTAAGAAACATATATGCAAAGCATCCAAACAGTACAATTCGCCAATTTTTTGTTCTTCAAGTTTAAGTAAACTACGATCCCCATTGTTAATCCCTTAACGGAAATTATTTGTAACTTTCGACAAGTAGAACAATGAATGGAACAGGTAGACGGTTGAAATCATTGTATATATTGCTTCTATATAGTCTAAGAAACATATCTACAGATCATCCAAACAGTACAATCCGCCAATTATTTGATCTTCAAGTTTAAGTGAACTACGAGCCCCATTGTTAATACTTTAACGGAAATTATTTGTAAATTTCGACAAGTAGAACAATGAATGGATCAGGTAGACGGTTGAAATCTTTGTATATATTGCATCTATATAGTCTAAGAAACCTATATGCAAAGCATCCAAACAGTACAATTCGCCAATTTTTTGTTCTTCAAGTTTAAGTGAACTACGAGCCCCATTGTTAATCCTTTAACGGAAATTATTTGTAAATTTCGACAAGTAGAACAATGAATGGATCAGGTAGACGGTTGAAATCATTGTATATATTGCTTCTATATAATCTACGAAACATATATGCAAAGCATCCAAACAGTACAATTCGCCAATTTTTTGTTCTTCAAGTTTAAGTGAACTACGAGCCCCCTTGTTAATCCTTTAACGGAAATTAATTGTAACTTTCTACAAGTAGAACAATGATTGGAACACGTAGACGGTTGAAATCTTTGTATATATTGCTTCCATATAGTCTAAGAAACATATATGCAAAGCATCCAAACAGTACCATTCGCCAATTTTTTGTTCTTCAAGTTTAAGTGAACAATGAGACCTATTGTTAATCCTTTATCGGAAATTATTTGTAACTTTCGACAAGTAGAACAATGAATGGAACAGGTAGCCGGTTGAAATCAATGTATATATTGCTTCTATATAGTCTAAGAAACATATATGCAAAGCATCCAAACAGTAACATTCGCCAATTTTTTGTTCTTCAAGTTTAAGTGAACAACAAGCCCCATTGTTAATCCTTTAAAGGAAATTATTTGTAAATTTCGACAAGTAGAACAATGATTGGAACACGTAGACGGTTGAAATCTTTGTATATATTGCTTCCATATAGTCTAAGAAACATATATGCAAAGCATCCAAACAGTACAATTCGCCAATTTTTTGTTCTTCAAGTTTAAGTGAACAATGAGCCCCAATGGTTAATTCTTTATCGGAAATTATTTGTAACTTTCGACAAGTAGAACAATGAATGGAACAGGTAGACGGTTGAAATCTTTGTATATATTGCTTCTATATAGTCTAAGAAACATATATGCAAAGCATCCAAACAGTACCTTTCGCCAATTTTTTGTTCTTCAAGTTTAAGTGAACAATGAGACCCATTGTTAATCCTTTATCGGAAATTATTTGTAACTTTCGACAAGTAGAACAATGAATGGAACAGGTAGACGGTTGAAATCTTTGTATATATTGCTTCTATATAGTCTAAGAAACATATATGCAAAGCATCCAAACAGTACAATTCGCCAATTTTTTGTTCTTCAAGTTTAAGTGAACAATGAGCCCCAATGGTTAATCCTTTATCGGAAATTATTTGTAACTTTCGACAAGTAGAACAATGAATGGAACAGGTAGACGGTTGAAATCTTTGTATATATTGCATCTATATAGTCTAAGAAACCTATATGCAAAGCATCTAAACAGTAACAATCGCCAATTTTTTGATCTTCCAGTTTAAGTGAACAGCGAGCCCCATTGATAATCATGAAAGGGAAATTATTTGTAACTTTCTACAAGTAGAACAATGAATAGTACAGGTAGACGGGTGAAAACTTTCTATATATTGCTTCTAAATAGTCTAAGAAACATATATGCAAATCATCCACCAGTACAATTCGCCAATTTTTTGTTCTTCAAGTTTAAGTGAACTACGAGCCCCATTGTTAATACTTTAACGGAAATTATTCGTAACTTCCGACAAGTAGAACAATGAATGGAACAGGTAGACGGTTGAAATCTTTGTATATATTGCTTCTATATAATCTAAGAAACATATATGCAAAGCATCCAAACAGTACAATTCGCCAATTATTTCATCTTCATGTTAAAGTGAACCACGAGCCCCATTTTTAATACTTTAACGGAAATTATTTGTATCTTCCGACAAGTAGAACAATGAATGGAACAGGTAGACGCTTGAAATCTTTGTATATATTGCTTCTATATAGTCTAAGAAACATATATGCAAAGCATCCAAACAGTACAATTCGCCAATTTTTTGTTCTTCAAGTTTAAGTGAACAATGAGCCCCATTGTGAATCCTTTATCGGAAATTATTTGTAATTTTCGACAAGCAGAACAATGAATGGAACAGGTAGACGGTTGAAATCTTTGTATATATTGCTTCTAAATAGTCTAAGAAACATATATGCAAATCATCCACCAGTACAATTCGCCAATTTTTTGTTCTTGAAGTTTAATTGAACAATGAGCCCCAATGGTTAATCCTTTATCGGAAATTGTTTGTAACTTTCGACAAGTAGAACAATGAATGGAACAGGTAGACGCTTGAAATCTTTGTATATATTGCTTCTATATAGTCTAAGAAACATATATGCAAAGCATCCAAACAGTACAATTCGACAATTTTTTGTTCTTCAACTTTAGTGAACAATGAGCCTCAATGGTTAATCCTTTATCGGAAATTATTTGTAATTTTCGACAAGTAGAACAATGAATGGAACAGGTAGACGGTTGAAATCTTTGTATATATTGCTACTATATAATCTAAGAAACATATATGCAAAGCATCCAAACAGTACAATTCGCCAATTTTTTGTTCTTCAAGTTTAAGTAAACTACGATCCCCATTGTTAATCCCTTAACGGAAATTATTTGTAAATTTCGACAAGTAGAACAATGGACGGAACAGGTAGACGGTTGAAATCTTTGTATATATTGCTTCTATATAATCTAAGAAACATATATGCAAAGCATCCAAACAGTACAATTCGCCAATTATTTCATCTTCATGTTTAAGTGAACTACGAGCCCCATTGTTAATACTTTAACGGAAATTATTCGTAACTTCCGACAAGTAGAACAATGAATGGAACAGGTAGACGGTTGAAATCTTTGTATATATTGCTTCTATATAATCTAAGAAACATATATGCAAAGCATCCAAACAGTACAATTCGCCAATTATTTCATCTTCATGTTAAAGTGAACCACGAGCCCCATTTTTAATACTTTAACGGAAATTATTTGTATCTTCCGACAAGTAGAACAATGAATGGAACAGGTAGATGGTTGAAATCAATGTATATATTGCTTCTATATAGTCTAAGAAACATATATGCAAAGCATCCAAACAGTACAATTCGCCAATTTTTTGTTCTTCAAGTTTAAGTGAACAATGAGCCCCATTGTGAATCCTTTATCGGAAATTATTTGTAATTTTCGACAAGCAGAACAATGAATGGAACAGGTAGACGGTTGAAATCTTTGTATATATTGCTTCTATATAATCTAAGAAACATATATGCAAAGCATCCAAACAGTACAATTCGCCAATTATTTCATCTTCATGTTTAAGTGAACTACGAGCCCCATTGTTAATACTTTAACGGAAATTATTCGTAACTTCCGACAAGTAGAACAATGAATGGAACAGGTAGACGGTTGAAATCTTTGTATATATTGCTTCCATATAGTCTAAGAAACAAATATGCAAAGCATCCAAACAGTACAATTCGCCAATTTTTTGTTCTTCTAGTTTAAGTAAACTACGATCCCCATTGTTAATCCCTTAACGGAAATTATTTGTAACTTTCGACAAGTAGAACAATGAATAGTGCAGGTAGACGGTTGAAATCTTTGTATATGTTGCTTCTATATAGTCTAAGAAACATATATGCAAAGCATCCAAACAGTACAATTCGACAATTTTTTGTTCTTCAAGTTTAGTGAACAATGAGCCCCAATGGTTAATCCTTTATCGGAAATTATTTGTAATTTTCGACAAGTAGAACAATGAATGGAACAGGTAGACGGTTGAAATCTTTGTATATATTGCTTCTATATAATCTAAGAAACATATATGCAAAGCATCCAAACAGTACCATTCGCAATTTTTTGTTCTTCAAGTTTAAGTGAGCAACGAGCCCCATTGTTAATCCTTTAAAGGAAATTATTTGTAAATTTCGACAAGTAGAACAATGATTGGAACACGTAGACGGTTGAAATCTTTGTATATATTGCTTCCATATAGTCTAAGAAACATGTATGCAAAGCATCCAAACAGTACAATTCGCCAATTTTTTGTTCTTCAAGTTTAAGTAAACTACGATCCCCATTGTTAATCCCTTAACGGAAATTATTTGTAACTTTCGACAAGTAGAACAATGAATGGAACAGGTAGACGGTTGAAATCATTGTATATATTGCTTCTATATAGTCTAAGAAACATATCTACAGATCATCCAAACAGTACAATCCGCCAATTATTTGATCTTCAAGTTTAAGTGAACTACGAGCCCCATTGTTAATACTTTAACGGAAATTATTTGTAACTTGCGACAAGTAGAACAATGAATGGAACAGGTAGACGGTTGAAATGAATGTATATATTGCTTCCATATAGTCTAAGGAACATATATGCAAAGCATCCAAACAGTACAATTCGACAATTTTTTGTTCTTCAAGTTTAGTGAACAATGAGCCCCAATGGTTAATCCTTTATCGGAAATTATTTGTAATTTTCGACAAGTAGAACAATGAATGGAACAGGTAGACTGTTGAAATCATTGTATATATTGCTTCGATATAGTCTAAGAAACATATATGCAAAGCGTCCAAACAGTACAATTCGCCAATTTTTTGTTCTTCAAGTTTAAGTGAACTACGAGCCCCATTGTTAATACTTTAACGGAAATTATTTGTAACTTGCGACAAGTAGAACAATGAATGGAACAGGTAGCCGGTTGAAATCAATGTATATATTGCTTCTATATAGTCTAAGAAACATATATGCAAAGCATCCAAACAGTACCATTCGCCAATTTTTTGTTCTTCAAGTTTAAGTGAACTACGAGCCCCATTGTTAATCCTTTAAAGGAAATTATTTGTAAGTTTCGACAAGTAGAACAATGAATGGAACAGGTAGACGGTTGAAATCTGTGTATATATTGCTTCTATATAGTCTAAGAAACATATATGCAAAGCATCCAAACAGTACAATTCGCCAATTTTTTGTTCTTCAAGTTTAAGTGAACAATGAGCCCCAATGGTTAATCCTTTATCGGTAATTATTTGTAACTTTCGACAAGTAGAACAATGAATGGAACAGGTAGACGGTTGAAATCCTTGTATATATTGCTTCCATATAGTCTAAGAAACATGAACGCAAAGCATCCAAACAGTACCATTCGCCAATTTTTTGTTCTTCAAGTTTAAGTGAACAATGAGCCCCAATGGTTAATCCTTTATCGGTAATTATTTGTAACTTTCGACAAGTAGAACAATGAATGGAACAGGTAGACGGTTGAAATCAATGTATATATTGCTTCTATATAGTCTAAGAAACATATATGCAAAGCATCCAAACAGTACCATTCGCCACTTTTTTGTTCTTCAAGTTTAAGTGAACAACAAGCCCCATTGTTAATCCTTTAAAGGAAATTATTTGTAAATTTCGACAAGTAGAACAATGATTGGAACACGTAGACGGTTGAAATCTTTGTATATATTGCTTCCATATAGTCTAAGAAACATATATGCAAAGCATCCAAACAGTACCATTCGCCAATTTTTTGTTCTTCAAGTTTAAGTGAACAATGAGCCCCAATGGTTAATCCTTTATCGGAAATTATTTGTAACTTTCGACAAGTAGAACAATGAATGGAACAGGTAGACGGTTGAAATCCTTGTATATATTGCTTCCATATAGTCTAAGAAACATGAACGCAAAGCATCCAAACAGTACCATTCGCCAATTTTTTGTTCTTCAAGTTTAAGTGAACAATGAGCCCCATTGTTAATCCTTTAAAGGAAATTATTTGTAACTTTCGACAAGTAGAAAAATGAATGGAACAGGTAGACGGTTGAAATCTGTGTATATATTGCTTCTATATAGTCTAAGAAACATATACGCAAAGCATCCAAACAGTACAATTCGCCAATTTTTTGTTCTTCAAGTTTAAGTGAACAATGAGCCCCAATGGTTAATCCTTTATCGGTAATTATTTGTAACTTTCGACAAGTAGAACAATGAATGGAACAGGTAGACTGTTGAAATCATTGTATATATTGCTTCGATATAGTCTAAGAAACATATATGCAAAGCGTCCAAACAGTACAATTCGCCAATTTTTTGTTCTTCAAGTTTAAGTGAACTACGAGCCCCATTGTTAATACTTTAACGGAAATTATTTGTAACTTGCGACAAGTAGAACAATGACTGGAACAGGTAGACGGTTGAAATCTTTGTATTATTGCTTCTATATAATCTAAGAAACATATATGCAAAGCATCCAAACAGTACCATTCGCCAATTTTTTGTTCTTCAAGTTTAAGTGAACAATGAGCCCCAATGGTTAATCCTTTATCGGAAATTATTTGTAACTTTCGACAAGTAGAACAATGAATGGAACAGGTAGACGGTTGAAATCTTTGTATATATTGCATCTATATAGTCTAAGAAACCTATATGCAAAGCATCTAAACAGTAACAATCGCCAATTTTTTGATCTTCCAGTTTAAGTGAACAGCGAGCACCATTGATAATCATGAAAGGGAAATTATTTGTAACTTTCTACAAGTAGAACAATGAATAGTACAGGTAGGCGGGTGAAAACTTTCTATATATTGCTTCTAAATAGCCTAAGAAACATATATGCAAATCATCCAAACAGTACAATTCGCCAATTTTTTGTTCTTCAAGTTTAAGTGAACTACGAGCCCCATTGTTAATCCTTTAACGGAAATTATTTGTAAATTTCGACAAGTAGAACAATGAATGGATCAGGTAGACGGTTGAAATCATTGTATATATTGCTTCTATATAATCTACGAAACATATATGCAAAGCATCCAAACAGTACAATTCGCCAATTTTTTGTTCTTCAAGTTTAAGTGAACTACGAGCCCCCTTGTTAATCCTTTAACGGAAATTAATTGTAACTTTCTACAAGTAGAACAATGATTGGAACACGTAGACGGTTGAAATCTTTGTTATATATTGCTTCCATATAGTCTAAGAAACATATATGCAAAGCATCCAAACAGTACCATTCGCCAATTTTTTGTTCTTCAAGTTTAAGTGAACAATGAGACCCATTGTTAATCCTTTATCGGAAATTATTTGTAACTTTCGACAAGTAGAACAATGAATGGAACAGGTAGCCGGTTGAAATCAATGTATATATTGCTTCTATATAGTCTAAGAAACATATATGCAAAGCATCCAAACAGTAACATTCGCCAATTTTTTGTTCTTCAAGTTTAAGTGAACAACAAGCACCATTGTTAATCCTTTAAAGGAAATTATTTGTAAATTTCGACAAGTAGAACAATGATTGGAACACGTAGACGGTTGAAATCTTTGTATATATTGCTTCCATATAGTCTAAGAAACATACATGCAAAGCATCCAAACAGTACAATACGCCAATTTTTTGTTCTTCAAGTTTAAGTGAACAATGAGCCCCAATGGTTAATGCTTTATCGGAAATTATTTGTAACTTTCGACAAGTAGAACAATGAATGGAACAGGTAGACGGTTGAAATCTTTGTATATATTGCTTCTATATAGTCTAAGAAACATATATGCAAAGCATCCAAACAGTACCTTTCGCCAATTTTTTGTTCTTCAAGTTTAAGTGAACAATGAGACCCATTGTTAATCCTTTATCGGAAATTATTTGTAACTTTCGACAAGTAGAACAATGAATGGAACAGGTAGACGGTTGAAATCCTTGTATATATTGCTTCCATATAGTCTAAGAAACATGAACGCAAAGCATCCAAACAGTACCATTCGCCAATTTTTTGTTCTTCAAGTTTATGTGAACAATGAGCCCCAATGGTTAATCCTTTATCGGAAATTATTTGTAACTTTCGACAAGTAGAACAATGAATGGAACAGGTAGACGGTTGAAAGCTTTGTATATATTGCTTCTATATAGTCTAAGAAACATATGTGCAAAGCATCCAAACAGTACCTTTCGCCAATTTTTTGTTCTTCAAGTTTAAGTGAACAATGAGACCCATTGTTAATCCTTTATCGGAAATTATTTGTAACTTTCGACAAGTAGAACAATGAATGGAACAGGTAGACGGTTGAAATCTTTGTATATATTGCTTCTATATAGTCTAAGAAACATATATGCAAAGCATCCAAACAGTACAATTCGCCAATTTTTTGTTCTTCAAGTTTAAGTGAACAATGAGCCCCAATGGTTAATCCTTTATCGGAAATTATTTGTAACTTTCGACAAGTAGAACAATGAATGGAACAGGTAGACGGTTGAAATCTTTGTATATATTGCATCTATATAGTCTAAGAAACCTATATGCAAAGCATCTAAACAGTAACAATCGCCAATTTTTTGATCTTCCAGTTTAAGTGAACAGCGAGCCCCATTGATAATCATGAAAGGGAAATTATTTGTAACTTTCTACAAGTAGAACAATGAATAGTACAGGTAGACGGGTGAAAACTTTCTATATATTGCTTCTAAATAGTCTAAGAAACATATATGCAAATCATCCACCAGTACAATTCGCCAATTTTTTGTTCTTCAAGTTTAAGTGAACTACGAGCCCCATTGTTAATCCTTTAACGGAAATTATTTGTAAATTTCGACAAGTAGAACATTGAATGGAACAGGTAGACGGTTGAAATCTTTGTATATATTGCTTCTATATAATCTAAGAAACATATATGCAAAGCATCCAAACAGTACAATTCGACAATTTTTTGTTCTTCAAGTTTAGTGAACAATGAGCCCCAATGGTTAATCCTTTATCGGAAATTATTTGTAACTTTCGACAAGTAGAACAATGAATGGAACAGGTAGACGGTTGAAATCTTTGTATATATTGCTTCTATATAGTCTAAGAAACATATATGCAAAGCATCCAAACAGTACAATTCGCCAATTTTTTGTTCTTCAAGTTTAAGTGAACAATGAGCCCCATTGTGAATCCTTTATCGGAAATTATTTGTAATTTTCGACAAGCAGAACAATGAATGGAACAGGTAGACGGTTGAAATCTTTGTATATATTGCTTCTATATTATCTAAGAAACATATATGCAAAGCATCCAAACAGTACAATTCGCCAATTATTTCATCTTCATGTTTAAGTGAACTACGAGCCCCATTGTTAATACTTTAACGGAAATTATTCGTAACTTCCGACAAGTAGAACAATGAATGGAACAGGTAGACGGTTGAAATCTTTGTATATATTGCTTCCATATAGTCTAAGAAACAAATATGCAAAGCATCCAAACAGTACAATTCGCCAATTTTTTGTTCTTCAAGTTTAAGTAAACTACGATCCCCATTGTTAATCCCTTAATGGAAATTATTTGTAACTTTCGACAAGTAGAACAATGAATAGTGCAGGTAGACGGTTGAAATCTTTGTATATGTTGCTTCTATATAGTCTAAGAAACATATATGCAAAGCATCCAAACAGTACAATTCGACAATTTTTTGTTCTTCAAGTTTAGTGAACAATGAGCCCCAATGGTTAATCCTTTATCGGAAATTATTTGTAATTTTCGACAAGTAGAACAATGAATGGAACAGGTAGACGGTTGAAATCTTTGTATATATTGCTTCTATATAATCTAAGAAACATATATGCAAAGCATCCAAACAGTACCATTCGCAATTTTTTGTTCTTCAAGTTTAAGTGAGCAACGAGCCCCATTGTTAATCCTTTAAAGGAAATTATTTGTAAATTTCGACAAGTAGAACAATGATTGGAACACGTAGACGGTTGAAATCTTTGTATATATTGCTTCCATATAGTCTAAGAAACATGTATGCAAAGCATCCAAACAGTACCATTCGCCAATTTTTTGTTCTTCAAGTTTAAGTGAACAATGAGCCCCAATGGTTAATCCTTTATCGGTAATTATTTGTAACTTTCGACAAGTAGAACAATGAATGGAACAGGTAGACGGTTGAAATCCTTGTATATATTGCTTCCATATAGTCTAAGAAACATGAACGCAAAGCATCCAAACAGTACCATTCGCCAATTTTTTGTTCTTCAAGTTTAAGTGAACAATGAGCCCCATTGTTAATCCTTTAAAGGAAATTATTTGTAACTTTCGACAAGTAGAAAAATGAATGGAACAGGTAGACGGTTGAAATCTGTGTATATATTGCTTCTATATAGTCTAAGAAACATATACGCAAAGCATCCAAACAGTACAATTCGCCAATTTTTTGTTCTTCAAGTTTAAGTGAACAATGAGCCCCAATGGTTAATCCTTTATCGGTAATTATTTGTAACTTTCGACAAGTAGAACAATGAATGGAACAGGTAGACTGTTGAAATCATTGTATATATTGCTTCGATATAGTCTAAGAAACATATATGCAAAGCGTCCAGACAGTACAATTCGCCAATTTTTTGTTCTTCAAGTTTAAGTGAACTACGAGCCCCATTGTTAATACTTTAACGGAAATTATTTGTAACTTGCGACAAGTAGAACAATGAATGGAACAGGTAGCCGGTTGAAATCAATGTATATATTGCTTCTATATAGTCTAAGAAACATATATGCAAAGCATCCAAACAGTACCATTCGCCAATTTTTTGTTCTTCAAGTTTAAGTGAACTACGAGCCCCATTGTTAATCCTTTAAAGGAAATTATTTGTAACTTTCGACAAGTAGAACAATGAATGGAACAGGTAGACGGTTGAAATCTGTGTATATATTGCTTCTATATAGTCTAAGAAACATATATGCAAAGCATCCAAACAGTACAATTCGCCAATTTTTTGTTCTTCAAGTTTAAGTGAACAATGAGCCCCAATGGTTAATCCTTTATCGGAAATTATTTGTAACTTTCGACAAGTAGAACAATGAATGGAACAGGTAGACGGTTGAAATCTTTGTATATATTGCATCTATATAGTCTAAGAAACCTATATGCAAAGCATCTAAACAGTAACAATCGCCAATTTTTTGATCTTCCAGTTTAAGTGAACAGCGAGCCCCATTGATAATCATGAAAGGGAAATTATTTGTAACTTTCTACAAGTAGAACAATGAATAGTACAGGTAGACGGGTGAAAACTTTCTATATATTGCTTCTAAATAGTCTAAGAAACATATATGCAAATCATCCACCAGTACAATTCGCCAATTTTTTGTTCTTCAAGTTTAAGTGAACTACGAGCCCCATTGTTAATCCTTTAACGGAAATTATTTGTAAATTTCGACAAGTAGAACATTGAATGGAACAGGTAGACGGTTGAAATCTTTGTATATATTGCTTCTATATAATCTAAGAAACATATATGCAAAGCATCCAAACAGTACAATTCGACAATTTTTTGTTCTTCAAGTTTAGTGAACAATGAGCCCCAATGGTTAATCCTTTATCGGAAATTATTTGTAACTTTCGACAAGTAGAACAATGAATGGAACAGGTAGACGGTTGAAATCTTTGTATATATTGCTTCTATATAGTCTAAGAAACATATATGCAAAGCATCCAAACAGTACAATTCGCCAATTTTTTGTTCTTCAAGTTTAAGTGAACAATGAGCCCCATTGTGAATCCTTTATCGGAAATTATTTGTAATTTTCGACAAGCAGAACAATGAATGGAACAGGTAGACGGTTGAAATCTTTGTATATATTGCTTCTATATAATCTAAGAAACATATATGCAAAGCATCCAAACAGTACAATTCGCCAATTATTTCATCTTCATGTTTAAGTGAACTACGAGCCCCATTGTTAATACTTTAACGGAAATTATTCGTAACTTCCGACAAGTAGAACAATGAATGGAACAGGTAGACGGTTGAAATGAATGTATATATTGCTTCTATATAGTCTAAGAAACATATATGCAAAGCATCCAAACAGTACCATTCGCCAATTTTTTGTTTTTCAAGTTTAAGTGAACAACGAGCCGCATTGTTAATCCTTTAAAGGAAATTATTTGTAAATTTCGAAAAGTAGAACAATGATTGGAACACGTAGACGGTTGAAATCTTTGTATATATTGCTTCTATATAATCTAAGAAACATATATGCAAAGCATCCAAACAGAACCATTCGCCAATTTTTTGTTCTTCAAATTTAAGTGAACAACGAGCCCCATTGATAATCATGAAACGGAAATTATTTGTAACTTTCTACAAGTAGAACAATGAATAGAACAGGTAGACGGTTGAAATCTTTGTATATGTTGCGTCTATATATTCTAAGAAACCTATATGCAAAGCATCTAAACAGTAACAATCGCCAATTTTTTGATCTTCAAGTTTAAGTGAACATCGAGCCCCATTGATAATCATGAAATGGAAATTATTTGTAACTTTCTACAAGTAGAACAATGAATAGTACAGGTAGACGGGTGAAATCTTTCTATATATTACTTCTAAATAGTCTAAGAAACATATATGCAAAGCATCGAAACAGTACAATTCGCCAATTTTGAGTTCTTCAAGTTTAAGTGAACTACGAGCCCCATTGTTAATCCTTTAAAGGAAATTATTTGTAAATTTCGACAAGTAGAACAATGAATGGATCATGTAGAAGGTTGAAATTATTGTATATTTTGCTTCTATATAGTCTACGAAACATATATGCAAAGCATCCAAACAGTACAATTCGCCAATTTTTTGTTCTTCAAGTTTAAGTGAACTACGAGCCCCATTGTTAATCCTTTAACGGAAATTAATTGAAACTATCTACAAGTAGAACAATGATTGGAACACGTAGACGGTTGAAATCTTTGTATATATTGCTTCCATATAGTCTAAGAAACATATATGCAAAGCATCCAAACAGTACCATTCGCCAATTTTTTGTTCTTCAAGTTTAAGTGAACAATGAGCCCCATTGTTAATCCTTTATCGGAAATTATTTGTAACTTTCGGCAAGTAGAACAATGAATGGAACAGGTAGAAGGTTGAAATCTTTGTATATATTACTTCTAAATAGTCTAAGAAACATATATGCAAAGCATCGAAACAGTACAATTCGCCAATTTTGAGTTCTTCAAGTTTAAGTGAACTACGAGCCCCATTGTTAATCCTTTAAAGGAAATTATTTGTAAATTTCGACAAGTAGAACAATGAATGGATCATGTAGAAGGTTGAAATTATTGTATATTTTGCTTCTATATAGTCTACGAAACATATATGCAAAGCATCCAAACAGTACAATTCGCCAATTTTTTGTTCTTCAAGTTTAAGTGAACAATGAGCCCCAATGGTTAATCCTTTATCGGTAATTATTTGTAACTTTCGACAAGTAGAACAATGAATGGAACAGGTAGACGGTTGAAATCCTTGTATATATTGCTTCCATATAGTCTAAGAAACATGAACGCAAAGCATCCAAACAGTACCATTCGCCAATTTTTTGTTCTTCAAGTTTAAGTGAACAATGAGCCCCATTGTTAATCCTTTAAAGGAAATTATTTGTAACTTTCGACAAGTAGAAAAATGAATGGAACAGGTAGACGGTTGAAATCTGTGTATATATTGCTTCTATATAGTCTAAGAAACATATACGCAAAGCATCCAAACAGTACAATTCGCCAATTTTTTGTTCTTCAAGTTTAAGTGAACAATGAGCCCCAATGGTTAATCCTTTATCGGTAATTATTTGTAACTTTCGACAAGTAGAACAATGAATGGAACAGGTAGACTGTTGAAATCATTGTATATATTGCTTCGATATAGTCTAAGAAACATATATGCAAAGCGTCCAAACAGTACAATTCGCCAATTTTTTGTTCTTCAAGTTTAAGTGAACTACGAGCCCCATTGTTAATACTTTAACGGAAATTATTTGTAACTTGCGACAAGTAGAACAATGACTGGAACAGGTAGACGGTTGAAATCTTTGTATTATTGCTTCTATATAATCTAAGAAACATATATGCAAAGCATCCAAACAGTACCATTCGCCAATTTTTTGTTCTTCAAGTTTAAGTGAACAATGAGCCCCAATGGTTAATCCTTTATCGGAAATTATTTGTAACTTTCGACAAGTAGAACAATGAATGGAACAGGTAGACGGTTGAAATCTTTGTATATATTGCATCTATATAGTCTAAGAAACCTATATGCAAAGCATCTAAACAGTAACAATCGCCAATTTTTTGATCTTCCAGTTTAAGTGAACAGCGAGCACCATTGATAATCATGAAAGGGAAATTATTTGTAACTTTCTACAAGTAGAACAATGAATAGTACAGGTAGGCGGGTGAAAACTTTCTATATATTGCTTCTAAATAGCCTAAGAAACATATATGCAAATCATCCAAACAGTACAATTCGCCAATTTTTTGTTCTTCAAGTTTAAGTGAACTACGAGCCCCATTGTTAATCCTTTAACGGAAATTATTTGTAAATTTCGACAAGTAGAACAATGAATGGATCAGGTAGACGGTTGAAATCATTGTATATATTGCTTCTATATAATCTACGAAACATATATGCAAAGCATCCAAACAGTACAATTCGCAAATTTTTTGTTCTTCAAGTTTAAGTGAACTACGAGCCCCCTTGTTAATCCTTTAACGGAAATTAATTGTAACTTTCTACAAGTAGAACAATGATTGGAACACGTAGACGGTTGAAATCTTTGTTATATATTGCTTCCATATAGTCTAAGAAACATATATGCAAAGCATCCAAACAGTACCATTCGCCAATTTTTTGTTCTTCAAGTTTAAGTGAACAATGAGACCCATTGTTAATCCTTTATCGGAAATTATTTGTAACTTTCGACAAGTAGAACAATGAATGGAACAGGTAGCCGGTTGAAATCAATGTATATATTGCTTCTATATAGTCTAAGAAACATATATGCAAAGCATCCAAACAGTAACATTCGCCAATTTTTTGTTCTTCAAGTTTAAGTGAACAACAAGCCCCATTGTTAATCCTTTAAAGGAAATTATTTGTAAATTTCGACAAGTAGAACAATGATTGGAACACGTAGACGGTTGAAATCTTTGTATATATTGCTTCCATATAGTCTAAGAAACATACATGCAAAGCATCCAAACAGTACAATACGCCAATTTTTTGTTCTTCAAGTTTAAGTGAACAATGAGCCCCAATGGTTAATGCTTTATCGGAAATTATTTGTAACTTTCGACAAGTAGAACAATGAATGGAACAGGTAGACGGTTGAAATCTTTGTATATATTGCTTCTATATAGTCTAAGAAACATATATGCAAAGCATCCAAACAGTACCTTTCGCCAATTTTTTGTTCTTCAAGTTTAAGTGAACAATGAGACCCATTGTTAATCCTTTATCGGAAATTATTTGTAACTTTCGACAAGTAGAACAATGAATGGAACAGGTAGACGGTTGAAATCCTTGTATATATTGCTTCCATATAGTCTAAGAAACATGAACGCAAAGCATCCAAACAGTACCATTCGCCAATTTTTTGTTCTTCAAGTTTAAGTGAACAATGAGCCCCAATGGTTAATCCTTTATCGGAAATTATTTGTAACTTTCGACAAGTAGAACAATGAATGGAACAGGTAGACGGTTGAAAGCTTTGTATATATTGCTTCTATATAGTCTAAGAAACATATATGCAAAGCATCCAAACAGTACCTTTCGCCAATTTTTTGTTCTTCAAGTTTAAGTGAACAATGAGACCCATTGTTAATCCTTTATCGGAAATTATTTGTAACTTTCGACAAGTAGAACAATGAATGGAACAGGTAGACGGTTGAAATCTTTGTTATATATTGCTTCTATATAGTCTAAGAAACATATATGCAAAGCATCCAAACAGTACCATTCGCCAATTTTTTGTTCTTCAAGTTTAAGTGAACAATGAGACCCATTGTTAATCCTTTATCGGAAATTATTTGTAACTTTCGACAAGTAGAACAATGAATGGAACAGGTAGCCGGTTGAAATCAATGTATATATTGCTTCTATATAGTCTAAGAAACATATATGCAAAGCATCCAAACAGTAACATTCGCCAATTTTTTGTTCTTCAAGTTTAAGTGAACAACAAGCCCCATTGTTAATCCTTTAAAGGAAATTATTTGTAAATTTCGACAAGTAGAACAATGATTGGAACACGTAGACGGTTGAAATCTTGGTATATATTGCTTCCATATAGTCTAAGAAACATACATGCAAAGCATCCAAACAGTACAATACGCCAATTTTTTGTTCTTCAAGTTTAAGTGAACAATGAGCCCCAATGGTTAATGCTTTATCGGAAATTATTTGTAACTTTCGACAAGTAGAACAATGAATGGAACAGGTAGACGGTTGAAATCTTTGTATATATTGCTTCTATATAGTCTAAGAAACATATATGCAAAGCATCCAAACAGTACCTTTCGCCAATTTTTTGTTCTTCAAGTTTAAGTGAACAATGAGACCCATTGTTAATCCTTTATCGGAAATTATTTGTAACTTTCGACAAGTAGAACAATGAATGGAACAGGTAGACGGTTGAAATCCTTGTATATATTGCTTCCATATAGTCTAAGAAACATGAACGCAAAGCATCCAAACAGTACCATTCGCCAATTTTTTGTTCTTCAAGTTTAAGTGAACAATGAGCCCCAATGGTTAATCCTTTATCGGAAATTATTTGTAACTTTCGACAAGTAGAACAATGAATGGAACAGGTAGACGGTTGAAAGCTTTGTATATATTGCTTCTATATAGTCTAAGAAACATATATGCAAAGCATCCAAACAGTACCTTTCGCCAATTTTTTGTTCTTCAAGTTTAAGTGAACAATGAGACCCATTGTTAATCCTTTATCGGAAATTATTTGTAACTTTCGACAAGTAGAACAATGAATGGAACAGGTAGACGGTTGAAATCTTTGTATATATTGCTTCTATATAGTCTAAGAAACATATATGCAAAGCATCCAAACAGTACAATTCGCCAATTTTTTGTTCTTCAAGTTTAAGTGAACAATGAGCCCCAATGGTTAATCCTTTATCGGAAATTATTTGTAACTTTCGACAAGTAGAACAATGAATGGAACAGGTAGACGGTTGAAATCTTTGTATATATTGCATCTATATAGTCTAAGAAACCTATATGCAAAGCATCTAAACAGTAACAATCGCCAATTTTTTGATCTTCCAGTTTAAGTGAACAGCGAGCCCCATTGATAATCATGAAAGGGAAATTATTTGTAACTTTCTACAAGTAGAACAATGAATAGTACAGGTAGACGGGTGAAAACTTTCTATATATTGCTTCTAAATAGTCTAAGAAACATATATGCAAATCATCCACCAGTACAATTCGCCAATTTTTTGTTCTTCAAGTTTAAGTGAACTACGAGCCCCATTGTTAATCCTTTAACGGAAATTATTTGTAAATTTCGACAAGTAGAACATTGAATGGAACAGGTAGACGGTTGAAATCTTTGTATATATTGCTTCTATATAATCTAAGAAACATATATGCAAAGCATCCAAACAGTACAATTCGACAATTTTTTGTTCTTCAAGTTTAGTGAACAATGAGCCCCAATGGTTAATCCTTTATCGGAAATTATTTGTAACTTTCGACAAGTAGAACAATGAATGGAACAGGTAGACGGTTGAAATCTTTGTATATATTGCTTCTATATAGTCTAAGAAACATATATGCAAAGCATCCAAACAGTACAATTCGCCAATTTTTTGTTCTTCAAGTTTAAGTGAACAATGAGCCCCATTGTGAATCCTTTATCGGAAATTATTTGTAATTTTCGACAAGCAGAACAATGAATGGAACAGGTAGACGGTTGAAATCTTTGTATATATTGCTTCTATATAATCTAAGAAACATATATGCAAAGCATCCAAACAGTACAATTCGCCAATTATTTCATCTTCATGTTTAAGTGAACTACGAGCCCCATTGTTAATACTTTAACGGAAATTATTCGTAACTTCCGACAAGTAGAACAATGAATGGAACAGGTAGACGGTTGAAATCTTTGTATATATTGCTTCCATATAGTCTAAGAAACAAATATGCAAAGCATCCAAACAGTACAATTCGCCAATTTTTTGTTCTTCAAGTTTAAGTAAACTACGATCCCCATTGTTAATCCCTTAATGGAAATTATTTGTAACTTTCGACAAGTAGAACAATGAATAGTGCAGGTAGACGGTTGAAATCTTTGTATATGTTGCTTCTATATAGTCTAAGAAACATATATGCAAAGCATCCAAACAGTACAATTCGACAATTTTTTGTTCTTCAAGTTTAGTGAACAATGAGCCCCAATGGTTAATCCTTTATCGGAAATTATTTGTAATTTTCGACAAGTAGAACAATGAATGGAACAGGTAGACGGTTGAAATCTTTGTATATATTGCTTCTATATAATCTAAGAAACATATATGCAAAGCATCCAAACAGTACCATTCGCAATTTTTTGTTCTTCAAGTTTAAGTGAGCAACGAGCCCCATTGTTAATCCTTTAAAGGAAATTATTTGTAAATTTCGACAAGTAGAACAATGATTGGAACACGTAGACGGTTGAAATCTTTGTATATATTGCTTCCATATAGTCTAAGAAACATGTATGCAAAGCATCCAAACAGTACCATTCGCCAATTTTTTGTTCTTCAAGTTTAAGTGAACAATGAGCCCCAATGGTTAATCCTTTATCGGTAATTATTTGTAACTTTCGACAAGTAGAACAATGAATGGAACAGGTAGACGGTTGAAATCCTTGTATATATTGCTTCCATATAGTCTAAGAAACATGAACGCAAAGCATCCAAACAGTACCATTCGCCAATTTTTTGTTCTTCAAGTTTAAGTGAACAATGAGCCCCATTGTTAATCCTTTAAAGGAAATTATTTGTAACTTTCGACAAGTAGAAAAATGAATGGAACAGGTAGACGGTTGAAATCTGTGTATATATTGCTTCTATATAGTCTAAGAAACATATACGCAAAGCATCCAAACAGTACAATTCGCCAATTTTTTGTTCTTCAAGTTTAAGTGAACAATGAGCCCCAATGGTTAATCCTTTATCGGTAATTATTTGTAACTTTCGACAAGTAGAACAATGAATGGAACAGGTAGACTGTTGAAATCATTGTATATATTGCTTCGATATAGTCTAAGAAACATATATGCAAAGCGTCCAGACAGTACAATTCGCCAATTTTTTGTTCTTCAAGTTTAAGTGAACTACGAGCCCCATTGTTAATACTTTAACGGAAATTATTTGTAACTTGCGACAAGTAGAACAATGAATGGAACAGGTAGCCGGTTGAAATCAATGTATATATTGCTTCTATATAGTCTAAGAAACATATATGCAAAGCATCCAAACAGTACCATTCGCCAATTTTTTGTTCTTCAAGTTTAAGTGAACTATGAGCCCCATTGTTAATCCTTTAAAGGAAATTATTTGTAACTTTCGACAAGTAGAACAATGAATGGAACAGGTAGACGGTTGAAATCTGTGTATATATTGCTTCTATATAGTCTAAGAAACATATATGCAGAGCATCCAAACAGTACAATTCGCCAATTTTTTGTTCTTCAAGTTTAAGTGAACAATGAGCCCCAATGGTTAATCCTTTATCGGAAATTATTTGTAACTTTCGACAAGTAGAACAATGAATGGAACAGGTAGACGGTTGAAATCTTTGTATATATTGCATCTATATAGTCTAAGAAACCTATATGCAAAGCATCTAAACAGTAACAATCGCCAATTTTTTGATCTTCCAGTTTAAGTGAACAGCGAGCCCCATTGATAATCATGAAAGGGAAATTATTTGTAACTTTCTACAAGTAGAACAATGAATAGTACAGGTAGACGGGTGAAAACTTTCTATATATTGCTTCTAAATAGTCTAAGAAACATATATGCAAATCATCCACCAGTACAATTCGCCAATTTTTTGTTCTTCAAGTTTAAGTGAACTACGAGCCCCATTGTTAATCCTTTAACAGAAATTATTTGTAAATTTCGACAAGTAGAACATTGAATGGAACAGGTAGACGGTTGAAATCTTTGTATATATTGCTTCTATATAATCTAAGAAACATATATGCAAAGCATCCAAACAGTACAATTCGACAATTTTTTGTTCTTCAAGTTTAGTGAACAATGAGCCCCAATGGTTAATCCTTTATCGGAAATTATTTGTAACTTTCGACAAGTAGAACAATGAATGGAACAGGTAGACGGTTGAAATCTTTGTATATATTGCTTCTATATAGTCTAAGAAACATATATGCAAAGCATCCAAACAGTACAATTCGCCAATTTTTTCTTCTTCAAGTTTAAGTAAACTACGATCCCCATTGTTAATCCCTTAACGGAAATTATTTGTAACTTTCGACAAGTAGAACAATGAATGGAATAGGTAGACGGTTGAAATCATTGTATATATTGCTTCTAAATAGTATGAGAAACATATATGCAAAGCATCCAAACAGCACAATTCGCCAATTTTTTGTTCTTCAAGTTTAAGTAAACTACGATCCCCATTGTTAATCCCTTAACGGAAATTATTTGTAACTTTCGACAAGTAGAACAATGAATGGAACAGGTAGACGGTTGAAATCTTTGTATATATTGCTTCTATATAGTCTAAGAAACATATATGCAAAGCATCCAAACAGTACAATTCGCCAATTTTTTGTTCTTCAAGTTTAAGTGAACAATGAGCCCCATTGTGAATCCTTTATCGGAAATTATTTGTAATTTTCGACAAGCAGAACAATGAATGGAACAGGTAGACGGTTGAAATCTTTGTATATATTGCTTCTATATAATCTAAGAAACATATATGCAAAGCATCCAAACAGTACAATTCGCCAATTATTTCATCTTGATGTTTAAGTGAACTACGAGCCCCATTGTTAATACTTTAACGGAAATTATTCGTAACTTCCGACAAGTAGAACAATGAATGGAACAGGTAGACGGTTGAAATCTTTGTATATATTGCTTCCATATAGTCTAAGAAACAAATATGCAAAGCATCCAAACAGTACAATTCGCCAATTTTTTGTTCTTCAAGTTTAAGTAAACTACGATCCCCATTGTTAATCCCTTAACGGAAATTATTTGTAACTTTCGACAAGTAGAACAATGAATAGTGCAGGTAGACGGTTGAAATCTTTGTATATGTTGCTTCTATATAGTCTAAGAAACATATATGCAAAGCATCCAAACAGTACAATTCGACAATTTTTTGTTCTTCAAGTTTAGTGAACAATGAGCCCCAATGGTTAATCCTTTATCGGAAATTATTTGTAATTTTCGACAAGTAGAACAATGAATGGAACAGGTAGACGGTTGAAATCTTTGTATATATTGCTTCTATATAATCTAAGAAACATATATGCAAAGCATCCAAACAGTACCATTCGCAATTTTTTGTTCTTCAAGTTTAAGTGAGCAACGAGCCCCATTGTTAATCCTTTAAAGGAAATTATTTGTAAATTTCGACAAGTAGAACAATGATTGGAACACGTAGACGGTTGAAATCTTTGTATATATTGCTTCCATATAGTCTAAGAAACATGTATGCAAAGCATCCAAACAGTACCATTCGCCAATTTTTTGTTCTTCAAGTTTAAGTGAACAATGAGCCCCAATGGTTAATCCTTTATCGGTAATTATTTGTAACTTTCGACAAGTAGAACAATGAATGGAACAGGTAGACGGTTGAAATCCTTGTATATATTGCTTCCATATAGTCTAAGAAACATGAACGCAAAGCATCCAAACAGTACCATTCGCCAATTTTTTGTTCTTCAAGTTTAAGTGAACAATGAGCCCCAATGGTTAATCCTTTATCGGTAATTATTTGTAACTTTCGACAAGTAGAACAATGAATGGAACAGGTAGACGGTTGAAATCAATGTATATATTGCTTCTATATAGTCTAAGAAACATATATGCAAAGCATCCAAACAGTACCATTCGCCACTTTTTTGTTCTTCAAGTTTAAGTGAACAACAAGCCCCATTGTTAATCCTTTAAAGGAAATTATTTGTAAATTTCGACAAGTAGAACAATGATTGGAACACGTAGACGGTTGAAATCTTTGTATATATTGCTTCCATATAGTCTAAGAAACATATATGCAAAGCATCCAAACAGTACCATTCGCCAATTTTTTGTTCTTCAAGTTTAAGTGAACAATGAGACCCATTGTTAATCCTTTATCGGAAATTATTTGTAACTTTCGACAAGTAGAACAATGACTGGAACAGGTAGACGGTTGAAATCTTTGTATTATTGCTTCTATATAATCTAAGAAACATATATGCAAAGCATCCAAACAGTACCATTCGCCAATTTTTTGTTCTTCAAGTTTAAGTGAACAATGAGCCCCAATGGTTAATCCTTTATCGGAAATTATTTGTAACTTTCGACAAGTAGAACAATGAATGGAACAGGTAGACGGTTGAAATCTTTGTATATATTGCATCTATATAGTCTAAGAAACCTATATGCAAAGCATCTAAACAGTAACAATCGCCAATTTTTTGATCTTCCAGTTTAAGTGAACAGCGAGCACCATTGATAATCATGAAAGGGAAATTATTTGTAACTTTCTACAAGTAGAACAATGAATAGTACAGGTAGACGGGTGAAAACTTTCTATATATTGCTTCTAAATAGTCTAAGAAACATATATGCAAATCATCCAAACAGTACAATTCGCCAATTTTTTGTTCTTCAAGTTTAAGTGAACTACGAGCCCCATTGTTAATCCTTTAACGGAAATTATTTGTAAATTTCGACAAGTAGAACAATGAATGGATCAGGTAGACGGTTGAAATCTTTGTATATATTGCTTCCATATAGTCTAAGAAACATATATGCAAAGCATCCAAACAGTACCATTCGCCAATTTTTTGTTCTTCAAGTTTAAGTGAACAATGAGACCCATTGTTAATCCTTTATCGGAAATTATTTGTAACTTTCGACAAGTAGAACAATGAATGGAACAGGTAGCCGGTTGAAATCAATGTATATATTGCTTCTATATAGTCTAAGAAACATATATGCAAAGCATCCAAACAGTAACATTCGCCAATTTTTTGTTCTTCAAGTTTAAGTGAACAATGAGCCCCAATGGTTAATCCTTTATCGGTAATTATTTGTAACTTTCGACAAGTAGAACAATGAATGGAACAGGTAGACTGTTGAAATCATTGTATATATTGCTTCGATATAGTCTAAGAAACATATATGCAAAGCGTCCAAACAGTACCATTCGCCAATTTTTTGTTCTTCAAGTTTAAGTGAACAATGAGACCCATTGTTAATCCTTTATCGGAAATTATTTGTAACCTGCGACAAGTAGAACAATGAATGGAACAGGTAGCCGGTTGAAATCAATGTATATATTGCTTCTATATAGTCTAAGAAACATATATGCAAAGCATCCAAACAGTACCATTCGCCAATTTTTTGTTCTTCAAGTTTAAGTGAACTACGAGCCCCATTGTTAATCCTTTAAAGGAAATTATTTGTAACTTTCGACAAGTAGAACAATGAATGGAACAGGTAGACGGTTGAAATCTGTGTATATATTGCTTCTATATAGTCTAAGAAACATATATGCAAAGCATCCAAACAGTACAATTCGCCAATTTTTTGTTCTTCAAGTTTAAGTGAACAATGAGCCCCAATAGTTAATCCTTTATCGGTAATTATTTGTAACTTTCGACAAGTAGAACAATGAATGGAACAGGTAGACGGTTGAAATCCTTGTATATATTGCTTCCATATAGTCTAAGAAACATGAACGCAAAGCATCCAAACAGTACCATTCGCCAATTTTTTGTTCTTCAAGTTTAAGTGAACAATGAGCCCCAATGGTTAATCCTTTATCGGTAATTATTTGTAACTTTCGACAAGTAGAACAATGAATGGAACAGGTAGACGGTTGAAATCAATGTATATATTGCTTCTATATAGTCTAAGAAACATATATGCAAAGCATCCAAACAGTACCATTCGCCACTTTTTTGTTCTTCAAGTTTAAGTGAACAACAAGCCCCATTGTTAATCCTTTAAAGGAAATTATTTGTAAATTTCGACAAGTAGAACAATGATTGGAACACGTAGACGGTTGAAATCTTTGTATATATTGCTTCCATATAGTCTAAGAAACATATATGCAAAGCATCCAAACAGTACCATTCGCCAATTTTTTGTTCTTCAAGTTTAAGTGAACAATGAGACCCATTGTTAATCCTTTATCGGAAATTATTTGTAACTTTCGACAAGTAGAACAATGACTGGAACAGGTAGACGGTTGAAATCTTTGTATTATTGCTTCTATATAATCTAAGAAACATATATGCAAAGCATCCAAACAGTACCATTCGCCAATTTTTTGTTCTTCAAGTTTAAGTGAACAATGAGCCCCAATGGTTAATCCTTTATCGGAAATTATTTGTAACTTTCGACAAGTAGAACAATGAATGGAACAGGTAGACGGTTGAAATCTTTGTATATATTGCATCTATATAGTCTAAGAAACCTATATGCAAAGCATCTAAACAGTAACAATCGCCAATTTTTTGATCTTCCAGTTTAAGTGAACAGCGAGCACCATTGATAATCATGAAAGGGAAATTATTTGTAACTTTCTACAAGTAGAACAATGAATAGTACAGGTAGACGGGTGAAAACTTTCTATATATTGCTTCTAAATAGTCTAAGAAACATATATGCAAATCATCCAAACAGTACAATTCGCCAATTTTTTGTTCTTCAAGTTTAAGTGAACTACGAGCCCCATTGTTAATCCTTTAACGGAAATTATTTGTAAATTTCGACAAGTAGAACAATGAATGGATCAGGTAGACGGTTGAAATCATTGTATATATTGCTTCTATATAATCTACGAAACATATATTCAAAGCATCCAAACAGTACAATTCGCCAATTTTTTGTTCTTCAAGTTTAAGTGAACTACGAGCCCCCTTGTTAATCCTTTAACGGAAATTAATTGTAACTTTCTACAAGTAGAACAATGATTGGAACACGTAGACGGTTGAAATCTTTGTTATATATTGCTTCCATATAGTCTAAGAAACATATATGCAAAGCATCCAAACAGTACCATTCGCCAATTTTTTGTTCTTCAAGTTTAAGTGAACAATGAGACCCATTGTTAATCCTTTATCGGAAATTATTTGTAACTTTCGACAAGTAGAACAATGAATGGAACAGGTAGCCGGTTGAAATCAATGTATATATTGCTTCTATATAGTCTAAGAAACATATATGCAAAGCAACCAAACAGTAACATTCGCCAATTTTTTGTTCTTCAAGTTTAAGTGAACAACAAGCCCCATTGTTAATCCTTTAAAGGAAATTATTTGTAAATTTCGACAAGTAGAACAATGATTGGAACACGTAGACGGTTGAAATCTTTGTATATATTGCTTCCATATAGTCTAAGAAACATATATGCAAAGCATCCAAACAGTACAATTCGCCAATTTTTTGTTCTTCAAGTTTAAGTGAACAATGAGCCCCAATGGTTAATTCTTTATCGGAAATTATTTGTAACTTTCGACAAGTAGAACAATGAATGGAACAGGTAGACGGTTGAAATCTTTGTATATATTGCTTCTATATAGTCTAAGAAACATATATGCAAAGCATCCAAACAGTACCTTTCGCCAATTTTTTGTTCTTCAAGTTTAAGTGAACAATGAGACCCATTGTTAATCCTTTATCGGAAATTATTTGTAACTTTCGACAAGTAGAACAATGAATGGAACAGGTAGACGGTTGAAATCTTTGTATATATTGCTTCTATATTGTCTAAGAAACATATATGCAAAGCATCCAAACAGTACAATTCGCCAATTTTTTGTTCTTCAAGTTTAAGTGAACAATGAGCCCCAATGGTTAATCCTTTATCGGAAATTATTTGTAACTTTCGACAAGTAGAACAATGAATGGAACAGGTAGACGGTTGAAATCTTTGTATATATTGCATCTATATAGTCTAAGAAACCTATATGCAAAGCATCCAAACAGTACAATTCGCCAATTTTTTGTTCTTCAAGTTTAAGTGAACTACGAGCCCCATTGTTAATCCTTTAACGGAAATTATTTGTAAATTTCGACAAGTAGAACAATGAATGGATCAGGTAGACGGTTGAAATCTTTGTATATATTGCTTCCATATAGTCTAAGAAACATATATGCAAAGCATCCAAACAGTACCATTCGCCAATTTTTTGTTCTTCAAGTTTAAGTGAACAATGAGACCCATTGTTAATCCTTTATCGGAAATTATTTGTAACTTTCGACAAGTAGAACAATGACTGGAACAGGTAGACGGTTGAAATCTTTGTATTATTGCTTCTATATAATCTAAGAAACATATATGCAAAGCATCCAAACAGTACCATTCGCCAATTTTTTGTTCTTCAAGTTTAAGTGAACAATGAGCCCCAATGGTTAATCCTTTATCGGAAATTATTTGTAACTTTCGACAAGTAGAACAATGAATGGAACAGGTAGACGGTTGAAATCTTTGTATATATTGCATCTATATAGTCTAAGAAACCTATATGCAAAGCATCTAAACAGTAACAATCGCCAATTTTTTGATCTTCCAGTTTAAGTGAACAGCGAGCACCATTGATAATCATGAAAGGGAAATTATTTGTAACTTTCTACAAGTAGAACAATGAATAGTACAGGTAGACGGGTGAAAACTTTCTATATATTGCTTCTAAATAGTCTAAGAAACATATATGCAAATCATCCAAACAGTACAATTCGCCAATTTTTTGTTCTTCAAGTTTAAGTGAACTACGAGCCCCATTGTTAATCCTTTAACGGAAATTATTTGTAAATTTCGACAAGTAGAACAATGAATGGATCAGGTAGACGGTTGAAATCATTGTATATATTGCTTCTATATAATCTACGAAACATATATGCAAAGCATCCAAACAGTACAATTCGCCAATTTTTTGTTCTTCAAGTTTAAGTGAACTACGAGCCCCCTTGTTAATCCTTTAACGGAAATTAATTGTAACTTTCTACAAGTAGAACAATGATTGGAACACGTAGACGGTTGAAATCTTTGTTATATATTGCTTCCATATAGTCTAAGAAACATATATGCAAAGCATCCAAACAGTACCATTCGCCAATTTTTTGTTCTTCAAGTTTAAGTGAACAATGAGACCCATTGTTAATCCTTTATCGGAAATTATTTGTAACTTTCGACAAGTAGAACAATGAATGGAACAGGTAGCCGGTTGAAATCAATGTATATATTGCTTCTATATAGTCTAAGAAACATATATGCAAAGCATCCAAACAGTAACATTCGCCAATTTTTTGTTCTTCAAGTTTAAGTGAACAATGAGCCCCAATGGTTAATCCTTTATCGGTAATTATTTGTAACTTTCGACAAGTAGAACAATGAATGGAACAGGTAGACTGTTGAAATCATTGTATATATTGCTTCGATATAGTCTAAGAAACATATATGCAAAGCGTCCAAACAGTACCATTCGCCAATTTTTTGTTCTTCAAGTTTAAGTGAACAATGAGACCCATTGTTAATCCTTTATCGGAAATTATTTGTAACCTGCGACAAGTAGAACAATGAATGGAACAGGTAGCCGGTTGAAATCAATGTATATATTGCTTCTATATAGTCTAAGAAACATATATGCAAAGCATCCAAACAGTACCATTCGCCAATTTTTTGTTCTTCAAGTTTAAGTGAACTACGAGCCCCATTGTTAATCCTTTAAAGGAAATTATTTGTAACTTTCGACAAGTAGAACAATGAATGGAACAGGTAGACGGTTGAAATCTGTGTATATATTGCTTCTATATAGTCTAAGAAACATATATGCAAAGCATCCAAACAGTACAATTCGCCAATTTTTTGTTCTTCAAGTTTAAGTGAACAATGAGCCCCAATAGTTAATCCTTTATCGGTAATTATTTGTAACTTTCGACAAGTAGAACAATGAATGGAACAGGTAGACGGTTGAAATCCTTGTATATATTGCTTCCATATAGTCTAAGAAACATGAACGCAAAGCATCCAAACAGTACCATTCGCCAATTTTTTGTTCTTCAAGTTTAAGTGAACAATGAGACCCATTGTTAATCCTTTATCGGAAATTATTTGTAACTTTCGACAAGTAGAACAATGAATAGTACAGGTAGACGGGTGAAAACTTTCTATATATTGCTTCTAAATAGTCTAAGAAACATATATGCAAATCATCCAAACAGTACAATTCGCCAATTTTTTGTTCTTCAAGTTTAAGTGAACTACGAGCCCCATTGTTAATCCTTTAACGGAAATTATTTGTAAATTTCGACAAGTAGAACAATGAATGGATCAGGTAGACGGTTGAAATCATTGTATATATTGCTTCTATATAATCTACGAAACATATATGCAAAGCATCCAAACAGTACAATTCGCCAATTTTTTGTTCTTCAAGTTTAAGTGAACTACGAGCCCCCTTGTTAATCCTTTAACGGAAATTAATTGTAACTTTCTACAAGTAGAACAATGATTGGAACACGTAGACGGTTGAAATCTTTGTTATATATTGCTTCCATATAGTCTAAGAAACATATATGCAAAGCATCCAAACAGTACCATTCGCCAATTTTTTGTTCTTCAAGTTTAAGTGAACAATGAGACCCATTGTTAATCCTTTATCGGAAATTATTTGTAACTTTCGACAAGTAGAACAATGAATGGAACAGGTAGCCGGTTGAAATCAATGTATATATTGCTTCTATATAGTCTAAGAAACATATATGCAAAGCATCCAAACAGTAACATTCGCCAATTTTTTGTTCTTCAAGTTTAAGTGAACAATGAGCCCCAATGGTTAATCCTTTATCGGTAATTATTTGTAACTTTCGACAAGTAGAACAATGAATGGAACAGGTAGACTGTTGAAATCATTGTATATATTGCTTCGATATAGTCTAAGAAACATATATGCAAAGCGTCCAAACAGTACCATTCGCCAATTTTTTGTTCTTCAAGTTTAAGTGAACAATGAGACCCATTGTTAATCCTTTATCGGAAATTATTTGTAACCTGCGACAAGTAGAACAATGAATGGAACAGGTAGCCGGTTGAAATCAATGTATATATTGCTTCTATATAGTCTAAGAAACATATATGCAAAGCATCCAAACAGTACCATTCGCCAATTTTTTGTTCTTCAAGTTTAAGTGAACTACGAGCCCCATTGTTAATCCTTTAAAGGAAATTATTTGTAACTTTCGACAAGTAGAACAATGAATGGAACAGGTAGACGGTTGAAATCTGTGTATATATTGCTTCTATATAGTCTAAGAAACATATATGCAAAGCATCCAAACAGTACAATTCGCCAATTTTTTGTTCTTCAAGTTTAAGTGAACAATGAGCCCCAATAGTTAATCCTTTATCGGTAATTATTTGTAACTTTCGACAAGTAGAACAATGAATGGAACAGGTAGACGGTTGAAATCCTTGTATATATTGCTTCCATATAGTCTAAGAAACATGAACGCAAAGCATCCAAACAGTACCATTCGCCAATTTTTTGTTCTTCAAGTTTAAGTGAACAATGAGACCCATTGTTAATCCTTTATCGGAAATTATTTGTAACTTTCGACAAGTAGAACAATGAATGGAACAGGTAGACGGTTGAAATCTTTGTATATATTGCTTCTATATTGTCTAAGAAACATATATGCAAAGCATCCAAACAGTACAATTCGCCAATTTTTTGTTCTTCAAGTTTAAGTGAACAATGAGCCCCAATGGTTAATCCTTTATCGGAAATTATTTGTAACTTTCGACAAGTAGAACAATGAATGGAACAGGTAGACGGTTGAAATCTTTGTATATATTGCATCTATATAGTCTAAGAAACCTATATGCAAAGCATCCAAACAGTACAATTCGCCAATTTTTTGTTCTTCAAGTTTAAGTGAACTACGAGCCCCATTGTTAATCCTTTAACGGAAATTATTTGTAAATTTCGACAAGTAGAACAATGAATGGATCAGGTAGACGGTTGAAATCATTGTATATATTGCTTCTATATAATCTACGAAACATATATGCAAAGCATCCAAACAGTACAATTCGCCAATTTTTTGTTCTTCAAGTTTAAGTGAACTACGAGCCCCCTTGTTAATCCTTTAACGGAAATTAATTGTAACTTTCTACAAGTAGAACAATGATTGGAACACGTAGACGGTTGAAATCTTTGTATATATTGCTTCCATATAGTCTAAGAAACATATATGCAAAGCATCCAAACAGTACCATTCGCCAATTTTTTGTTCTTCAAGTTTAAGTGAACAATGAGCCCCAATGGTTAATTCTTTATCGGAAATTATTTGTAACTTTCGACAAGTAGAACAATGAATGGAACAGGTAGACGGTTGAAATCTTTGTATATATTGCATCTATATAGTGTAAGAAACCTATATGCAAAGCATCTAAACAGTAACAATCGCCAATTTTTTGATCTTCCAGTTTAAGTGAACAGCGAGCACCATTGATAATCATGAAAGGGAAATTATTTGTAACTTTCTACAAGTAGAACAATGAATAGTACAGGTAGACGGGTGAAAACTTTCTATATATTGCTTCTAAATAGTCTAAGAAACATATATGCAAATCATCCAAACAGTACAATTCGCCAATTTTTTGTTCTTCAAGTTTAAGTGAACTACGAGCCCCATTGTTAATCCTTTAACGGAAATTATTTGTAAATTTCGACAAGTAGAACAATGAATGGATCAGGTAGACGGTTGAAATCATTGTATATATTGCTTCTATATAATCTACGAAACATATATGCAAAGCATCCAAACAGTACAATTCGCCAATTTTTTGTTCTTCAAGTTTAAGTGATCTACGAGCCCCCTTGTTAATCCTTTAACGGAAATTAATTGTAACTTTCTACAAGTAGAACAATGATTGGAACACGTAGACGGTTGAAATCTTTGTATATATTGCTTCCATATAGTCTAAGAAACATATATGCAAAGCATCCAAACAGTACCATTCGCCAATTTTTTGTTCTTCAAGTTTAAGTGAACAATGAGCCCCAATGGTTAATTCTTTATCGGAAATTATTTGTAACTTTCGACAAGTAGAACAATGAATGGAACAGGTAGACGGTTGAAATCTTTGTATATATTGCTTCTATATAGTCTAAGAAACATATATGCAAAGCATCCAAACAGTACCTTTCGCCAATTTTTTGTTCTTCAAGTTTAAGTGAACAATGAGACCCATTGTTAATCCTTTATCGGAAATTATTTGTAACTTTCGACAAGTAGAACAATGAATGGAACAGGTAGACGGTTGAAATCTTTGTATATATTGCTTCTATATAGTCTAAGAAACATATATGCAAAGCATCCAAACAGTACAATTCGCCAATTTTTTGTTCTTCAAGTTTAAGTGAACAATGAGCCCCAATGGTTAATCCTTTATCGGAAATTATTTGTAACTTTCGACAAGTAGAACAATGAATGGAACAGGTAGACGGTTGAAATCTTTGTATATATTGCATCTATATAGTCTAAGAAACCTATATGCAAAGCATCCAAACAGTACAATTCGCCAATTTTTTGTTCTTCAAGTTTAAGTGAACTACGAGCCCCATTGTTAATCCTTTAACGGAAATTATTTGTAAATTTCGACAAGTAGAACAATGAATGGATCAGGTAGACGGTTGAAATCATTGTATATATTGCTTCTATATAATCTACGAAACATATATGCAAAGCATCCAAACAGTACAATTCGCCAATTTTTTGTTCTTCAAGTTTAAGTGAACTACGAGCCCCCTTGTTAATCCTTTAACGGAAATTAATTGTAAGTTTCTACAAGTAGAACAATGATTGGAACACGTAGACGGTTGAAATCTTTGTATATATTGCTTCCATATAGTCTAAGAAACATATATGCAAAGCATCCAAACAGTACCATTCGCCAATTTTTTGTTCTTCAAGTTTAAGTGAACAATGAGACCCATTGTTAATCCTTTATCGGAAATTATTTGTAACTTTCGACAAGTAGAACAATGAATGGAACAGGTAGCCGGTTGAAATCAATGTATATATTGCTTCTATATAGTCTAAGAAACATATATGCAAAGCATCCAAACAGTAACATTCGCCAATTTTTTGTTCTTCAAGTTTAAGTGAACAACAAGCCCCATTGTTAATCCTTTAAAGGAAATTATTTGTAAATTTCGACAAGTAGAACAATGATTGGAACACGTAGACGGTTGAAATCTTTGTATATATTGCTTCCATATAGTCTAAGAAACATATATGAAAGCATCCAAACAGTACAATTCGCCAATTTTTTGTTCTTCAAGTTTAAGTGAACAATGAGCCCCAATGGTTAATTCTTTATCGGAAATTATTTGTAACTTTCGACAAGTAGAACAATGAATGGAACAGGTAGATGGTTGAAATCTTTGTATATATTGCTTCTATATAGTCTAAGAAACATATATGCAAAGCATCCAAACAGTACCTTTCGCCAATTTTTTGTTCTTCAAGTTTAAGTGAACAATGAGACCCATTGTTAATCCTTTATCGGAAATTATTTGTAACTTTCGACAAGTAGAACAATGAATGGAACAGGTAGACGGTTGAAATCTTTGTATATATTGCATCTATATAGTCTAAGAAACCTATATGCAAAGCATCTAAACAGTAACAATCGCCAATTTTTTGATCTTCCAGTTTAAGTGAACAGCGAGCCCCATTGATAATCATGAAAGGGAAATTATTTGTAACTTTCTACAAGTAGAACAATGAATAGTACAGGTAGACGGGTGAAAACTTTCTATATATTGCTTCTAAATAGTCTAAGAAACATATATGCAAATCATCCAAACAGTACAATTCGCCAATTTTTTGTTCTTCAAGTTTAAGTGAACAACAAGCCCCATTGTTAATCCTTTAAAGGAAATTATTTGTAAATTTCGACAAGTAGAACAATGATTGGAACACGTAGACGGTTGAAATCTTTGTATATATTGCTTCCATATAGTCTAAGAAACATATATGCAAAGCATCCAAACAGTACAATTCGCCAATTTTTTGTTCTTCAAGTTTAAGTGAACAACAAGCCCCATTGTTAATCCTTTAAAGGAAATTATTTGTAAATTTCGACAAGTAGAACAATGATTGGAACACGTAGACGGTTGAAATCTTTGTATATATTGCTTCCATATAGTCTAAGAAACATATATGCAAAGCATCCAAACAGTACAATTCGCCAATTTTTTGTTCTTCAAGTTTAAGTGAACAACAAGCCCCATTGTTAATCCTTTAAAGGAAATTATTTGTAAATTTCGACAAGTAGAACAATGATTGGAACACGTAGACGGTTGAAATCTTTGTATATATTGCTTCCATATAGTCTAAGAAACATATATGAAAGCATCCAAACAGTACAATTCGCCAATTTTTTGTTCTTCAAGTTTAAGTGAACAATGAGCCCCAATGGTTAATTCTTTATCGGAAATTATTTGTAACTTTCGACAAGTAGAACAATGAATGGAACAGGTAGATGGTTGAAATCTTTGTATATATTGCTTCTATATAGTCTAAGAAACATATATGCAAAGCATCCAAACAGTACCTTTCGCCAATTTTTTGTTCTTCAAGTTTAAGTGAACAATGAGACCCATTGTTAATCCTTTATCGGAAATTATTTGTAACTTTCGACAAGTAGAACAATGAATGGAACAGGTAGACGGTTGAAATCTTTGTATATATTGCATCTATATAGTCTAAGAAACCTATATGCAAAGCATCTAAACAGTAACAATCGCCAATTTTTTGATCTTCCAGTTTAAGTGAACAGCGAGCCCCATTGATAATCATGAAAGGGAAATTATTTGTAACTTTCTACAAGTAGAACAATGAATAGTACAGGTAGACGGGTGAAAACTTTCTATATATTGCTTCTAAATAGTCTAAGAAACATATATGCAAATCATCCAAACAGTACAATTCGCCAATTTTTTGTTCTTCAAGTTTAAGTGAACAACAAGCCCCATTGTTAATCCTTTAAAGGAAATTATTTGTAAATTTCGACAAGTAGAACAATGATTGGAACACGTAGACGGTTGAAATCTTTGTATATATTGCTTCCATATAGTCTAAGAAACATATATGCAAAGCATCCAAACAGTACAATTCGCCAATTTTTTGTTCTTCAAGTTTAAGTGAACAACAAGCCCCATTGTTAATCCTTTAAAGGAAATTATTTGTAAATTTCGACAAGTAGAACAATGATTGGAACACGTAGACGGTTGAAATCTTTGTATATATTGCTTCCATATAGTCTAAGAAACATATATGCAAAGCATCCAAACAGTACAATTCGCCAATTTTTTGTTCTTCAAGTTTAAGTGAACAACAAGCCCCATTGTTAATCCTTTAAAGGAAATTATTTGTAAATTTCGACAAGTAGAAAAATGATTGGAACACGTAGACGGTTGAAATCATTGTATATATTGCTTCCATATAGTCTAAGAAACATATATGCAAAGCATCCAAACAGTACCATTCGCCAATTTTTTGTTCTTCAAGTTTAAGTGAACAACGAGCCCCATTGATAATCATGAAACGGAAATTATTTGTAACTTTCTACAAGTAGCACAATGAATAGAACAGGTAGACGGTTGAAATCTTTGTATATGTTGCTTCTATACAGTCTAAGAAACCTATATGCAAAGCATCTAAACAGTAACAATCGCCAATTTTTTGATCTTCAAGTTTAAGTGAACAGCGAGCCCCATTGATAATCATGAAATGGAAATTATTTGTAACTTTCTATAAGTAGAACAATGAATAGCACAGGTAGACGGGTGAAATCTTTCTATATATTGCTCCTAAATATTCTAAGAAACATATATGCAAAGCATCCAAAATTACAATTCGCCAATTTTTTGTTCTTCAAGTTTAAGTGAACTACGAGCTCCATTGTTAATCCTTTAAAGGAAATTATTTGTAAATTTCGACAAGTAGAACAATGAATGGATCATGTAGACGGTTGAAATCATTGTATATATTGCTTCTATATAGCCTACGAAACATATATGCAAAGCATCCAAACAGTACCATTCGCCAATTTTTTGTTCTTCAAGTTTAAGTGAACAACGAGCCCCATTGATAATCATGAAACGGAAATTATTTGTACCTTTCTACAAGTAGAACAATGAATAGTACAGGTAGACGGGTGAAATCTTTCTATATATTGCTTCTAAATAGTCTAAGAAACATCTATGCAAAGCATCCAAACAGTACCATTCGCCAATTTTTCGTTCTTCAAGTTTAAGTGAACAATGAGCCCCATTGTTAATCCTTTAAAGGAAATTATTTGTAAATTTCGACAAGTAGATCATTGAATGGAACAGGTAGACGGTTGAAATCTTTGTATCTATTGCTTCTATATAGGATAAGAAACATATATGCAAAGCATCCAAACAGTACCATTCGCCACTTTTTTGTTCTTCAAGTTTAAGTAAACTACGATCCCCATCGTTAATCCCTTAACGGAAATTATTTGTAATTTTCGACAAGTAGAACAATGAATGGAACAGCTAGACGGTTGAAATCTTTGTATATATTGCTTCTATATAATCTAAGAAACATATATGCAAAGCATCCAAACAGTACCATTCGCCAATTTTTTGTTCATCAAGTTTAAGTGAACTACGAGCCCCATTGTTAATACTTTAACGGAAATTATTTGTAACTTGCGAGAAGTAGAACAATGAATGGAACTGGTAGCCGGTTGAAATCAAAGTATATGTTGCTTCTATATAGTCTAAGAAACACATATGCAAAGCATCCAAACAGTACCATTCGCCAATTTTTTGTTCTTCAAGTTTAAGTGAACGACGAGCCCCATTGTAAATCCTTTAAAGGAAATTATTTGTAACTTTCGACAAGTAGAACAATGAATGGAACAGGTAGACGGTTGAAATCTTTGTATATATTGCTTCTATATAGTCTAAGAAACATATATGCAAAGCATCCAAACAGTACCTTTCGCCAATTTTTTGTTCTTCAAGTTTAAGTGAACAATGAGACCCATTGTTAATCCTTTATCGGAAATTATTTGTAAATTTCGACAAGTAGAAAAATGATTGGAACACGTAGACGGTTGAAATCATTGTATATATTGCTTCCATATAGTCTAAGAAACATATATGCAAAGCATCCAAACAGTACCATTCGCCAATTTTTTGTTCTTCAAGTTTAAGTGAACAACGAGCCCCATTGATAATCATGAAACGGAAATTATTTGTAACTTTCTACAAGTAGCACAATGAATAGAACAGGTAGACGGTTGAAATCTTTGTATATGTTGCTTCTATACAGTCTAAGAAACCTATATGCAAAGCATCTAAACAGTAACAATCGCCAATTTTTTGATCTTCAAGTTTAAGTGAACAGCGAGCCCCATTGATAATCATGAAATGGAAATTATTTGTAACTTTCTATAAGTAGAACAATGAATAGCACAGGTAGACGGGTGAAATCTTTCTATATATTGCTCCTAAATATTCTAAGAAACATATATGCAAAGCATCCAAAATTACAATTCGCCAATTTTTTGTTCTTCAAGTTTAAGTGAACTACGAGCTCCATTGTTAATCCTTTAAAGGAAATTATTTGTAAATTTCGACAAGTAGAACAATGAATGGATCATGTAGACGGTTGAAATCATTGTATATATTGCTTCTATATAGCCTACGAAACATATATGCAAAGCATCCAAACAGTACCATTCGCCAATTTTTTGTTCTTCAAGTTTAAGTGAACAACGAGCCCCATTGATAATCATGAAACGGAAATTATTTGTACCTTTCTACAAGTAGAACAATGAATAGTACAGGTAGACGGGTGAAATCTTTCTATATATTGCTTCTAAATAGTCTAAGAAACATCTATGCAAAGCATCCAAACAGTACCATTCGCCAATTTTTCGTTCTTCAAGTTTAAGTGAACAATGAGCCCCATTGTTAATCCTTTAAAGGAAATTATTTGTAAATTTCGACAAGTAGATCATTGAATGGAACAGGTAGACGGTTGAAATCTTTGTATCTATTGCTTCTATATAGGATAAGAAACATATATGCAAAGCATCCAAACAGTACCATTCGCCACTTTTTTGTTCTTCAAGTTTAAGTAAACTACGATCCCCATCGTTAATCCCTTAACGGAAATTATTTGTAATTTTCGACAAGTAGAACAATGAATGGAACAGCTAGACGGTTGAAATCTTTGTATATATTGCTTCTATATAATCTAAGAAACATATATGCAAAGCATCCAAACAGTACCATTCGCCAATTTTTTGTTCATCAAGTTTAAGTGAACTACGAGCCCCATTGTTAATACTTTAACGGAAATTATTTGTAACTTGCGAGAAGTAGAACAATGAATGGAACTGGTAGCCGGTTGAAATCAAAGTATATGTTGCTTCTATATAGTCTAAGAAACACATATGCAAAGCATCCAAACAGTACCATTCGCCAATTTTTTGTTCTTCAAGTTTAAGTGAACGACGAGCCCCATTGTAAATCCTTTAAAGGAAATTATTTGTAAATTTCGACAAGTAGAACAATGAATGGAACAGGTAGACGGTTGAAATCTTTGAATATATTGCTTCTATATAATCAAAGAAACATTTATGCAAAGCATCCAAACAGTACCATTCGCCAATTTTTTGTTCTTCAAGTTTAAGTGAACAATAAGACCCATTGTTAATCCTTTATCGGAAATTATTTGTAACTTTCGACGAGTAGAACAATGAATGGAACAGGTAGATGGTTGAAATCTTTGTATATATTGCTTCTATATAGTATAAGAAACATATATGCAAAGCATCCAAACAGTACAATTCGCCAATTTTTTGTTCTTCAAGTTTAAGTGAACAACGAGCCCCAATGGTTAATCCTTTATCGGAAATTATTTGTAACTTTCGACAAGTAGAACAATGAATGGAACAGGTAGACGGTTGAAATCTTTGTATATATTGCGTCTATATAGTCTAAGAAACATATATGCAAAGCATCCAAACAGTACCATTCGCCAATTTTTTGTTCTTCAAGTTTAAGTGAACTACGAGCCCCATTGTTAATCCTTTAAAGGAAATTATTTGTAAATTTCGACAAGTAGAACAATAAATGGAACAGGTAGACGGTTGAAATCAATGTATATATTGCTTCTATATAGTCTAAGAAACCTATATGCAAAGCATCCAAACAGTAACAATCGCCAATTTTTTGTTCTTCAAGTTTAAGTGAACTACGAGCTCCATTGTTAATCCTTTAAAGGAAATTATTTGTAAATTTCGACAAGTAGAACAATGAATGGATCATGTAGACGGTTGAAATCATTGTATATATTGCTTCTATATAGCCTACGAAACATATATGCAAAGCATCCAAACAGTACCATTCGCCAATTTTTTGTTCTTCAAGTTTAAGTGAACAACGAGCCCCATTGATAATCATGAAACGGAAATTATTTGTACCTTTCTACAAGTAGAACAATGAATAGTACAGGTAGACGGGTGAAATCTTTCTATATATTGCTTCTAAATAGTCTAAGAAACATCTATGCAAAGCATCCAAACAGTACCATTCGCCAATTTTTCGTTCTTCAAGTTTAAGTGAACAATGAGCCCCATTGTTAATCCTTTAAAGGAAATTATTTGTAAATTTCGACAAGTAGAACAATGAATGGAACAGGTAGACGGTTGAAATCTTTGTATCTATTGCTTCTATATAGGATAAGAAACATATATGCAAAGCATCCAAACAGTACCATTCGCCACTTTTTTGTTCTTCAAGTTTAAGTAAACTACGATCCCCATCGTTAATCCCTTAACGGAAATTATTTGTAATTTTCGACAAGTAGAACAATGAATGGAACAGCTAGACGGTTGAAATCTTTGTATATATTGCTTCTATATAATCTAAGAAACATATATGCAAAGCATCCAAACAGTACCATTCGCCAATTTTTTGTTCTTCAAGTTTAAGTGAACTACGAGCCCCATTGTTAATACTTTAACGGAAATTATTTGTAACTTGCGAGAAGTAGAACAATGAATGGAACTGGTAGCCGGTTGAAATCAAAGTATATGTTGCTTCTATATAGTCTAAGAAACACATATGCAAAGCATCCAAACAGTACCATTCGCCAATTTTTTGTTCTTCAAGTTTAAGTGAACGACGAGCCCCATTGTAAATCCTTTAAAGGAAATTATTTGTAACTTTCGACAAGTAGAACAATGAATGGAACAGGTAGACGGTTGAAATCTTTGTATATATTGCTTCTATATAGTCTAAGAAACATATATGCAAAGCATCCAAACAGTACCTTTCGCCAATTTTTTGTTCTTCAAGTTTAAGTGAACAATGAGACCCATTGTTAATCCTTTATCGGAAATTATTTGTAACTTTCGACAAGTAGAACAATGAATGGAACAGGTAGACGGTTGAAATCTTTGTATATATTGCTTCTATATAGTCTAAGAAACATATATGCAAAGCATCCAAACAGTACAATTCGCCAATTTATTGTTCTTCAAGTTTAAGTGAACAACGAGCCCCATTGTTAATCCTTTAAAGGAAATTATGTGTAAATTTCGACAAGTAGAACAATGATTGGAACACGTAGACGGTTGAAATCTTTGTATATATTGCTTCTATATAGTATAAGAAACATATATGCAAAGCATCCAAACAGTACCATTCGCCAATTTTTTGTTCTTCAAGTTTAAGTGAACAACGAGCCCTATTGATAATCATGAAACGGAAATTATTTGTAACTTTCTACAAGTAGCACAATGAATAGAACAGGTAGACGGTTGAAATCTTTGTATATGTTGCTTCTATACAGTCTAAGAAACCTATATGCAAAGCATCTAAACAGTAACAATCGCCAATTTTTTGATCTTCAAGTTTAAGTGAACAGCGAGCTCCATTGTTAATCCTTTAAAGGAAATTATTTGTAAATTTCGACAAGTAGAACAATGAATGGATCATGTAGACGGTTGAAATCATTGTATATATTGCTTCTATATAGCCTACGAAACATATATGCAAAGCATCCAAACAGTACCATTCGCCAATTTTTTGTTCTTCAAGTTTAAGTGAACAACGAGCCCCATTGATAATCATGAAACGGAAATTATTTGTACCTTTCTACAAGTAGAACAATGAATAGTACAGGTAGACGGGTGAAATCTTTCTATATATTGCTTCTAAATAGTCTAAGAAACATCTATGCAAAGCATCCAAACAGTACCATTCGCCAATTTTTCGTTCTTCAAGTTTAAGTGAACAATGAGCCCCATTGTTAATCCTTTAAAGGAAATTATTTGTAAATTTCGACAAGTAGATCATTGAATGGAACAGGTAGACGGTTGAAATCTTTGTATATATTGCTTCTATATAGTCTAAGAAACATATATGCAAAGCATCCAAACAGTACCTTTCGCCAATTTTTTGTTCTTCAAGTTTAAGTGAACAATGAGACCCATTGTTAATCCTTTATCGGAAATTATTTGTAACTTTCGACAAGTAGAACAATGAATGGAACAGCTAGACGGTTGAAATCTTTGTATATATTGCTTCTATATAATCTAAGAAACATATATGCAAAGCATCCAAACAGTACCATTCGCCAATTTTTTGTTCTTCAAGTTTAAGTGAACTACGAGCCCCATTGTTAATACTTTAACGGAAATTATTTGTAACTTGCGAGAAGTAGAACAATGAATGGAACTGGTAGCCGGTTGAAATCAAAGTATATGTTGCTTCTATATAGTCTAAGAAACACATATGCAAAGCATCCAAACAGTACCATTCGCCAATTTTTTGTTCTTCAAGTTTAAGTGAACGACGAGCCCCATTGTAAATCCTTTAAAGGAAATTATTTGTAACTTTCGACAAGTAGAACAATGAATGGAACAGGTAGACGGTTGAAATCTTTGTATATATTGCTTCTATATAGTCTAAGAAACATATATGCAAAGCATCCAAACAGTACCTTTCGCCAATTTTTTGTTCTTCAAGTTTAAGTGAACAATGAGACCCATTGTTAATCCTTTATCGGAAATTATTTGTAAATTTCGACAAGTAGAAAAATGATTGGAACACGTAGACGGTTGAAATCATTGTATATATTGCTTCCATATAGTCTAAGAAACATATATGCAAAGCATCCAAACAGTACCATTCGCCAATTTTTTGTTCTTCAAGTTTAAGTGAACAACGAGCCCCATTGATAATCATGAAACGGAAATTATTTGTAACTTTCTACAAGTAGCACAATGAATAGAACAGGTAGACGGTTGAAATCTTTGTATATGTTGCTTCTATACAGTCTAAGAAACCTATATGCAAAGCATCTAAACAGTAACAATCGCCAATTTTTTGATCTTCAAGTTTAAGTGAACAGCGAGCCCCATTGATAATCATGAAATGGAAATTATTTGTAACTTTCTATAAGTAGAACAATGAATAGCACAGGTAGACGGGTGAAATCTTTCTATATATTGCTCCTAAATATTCTAAGAAACATATATGCAAAGCATCCAAAATTACAATTCGCCAATTTTTTGTTCTTCAAGTTTAAGTGAACTACGAGCTCCATTGTTAATCCTTTAAAGGAAATTATTTGTAAATTTCGACAAGTAGAACAATGAATGGATCATGTAGACGGTTGAAATCATTGTATATATTGCTTCTATATAGCCTACGAAACATATATGCAAAGCATCCAAACAGTACCATTCGCCAATTTTTTGTTCTTCAAGTTTAAGTGAACAACGAGCCCCATTGATAATCATGAAACGGAAATTATTTGTACCTTTCTACAAGTAGAACAATGAATAGTACAGGTAGACGGGTGAAATCTTTCTATATATTGCTTCTAAATAGTCTAAGAAACATCTATGCAAAGCATCCAAACAGTACCATTCGCCAATTTTTCGTTCTTCAAGTTTAAGTGAACAATGAGCCCCATTGTTAATCCTTTAAAGGAAATTATTTGTAAATTTCGACAAGTAGATCATTGAATGGAACAGGTAGACGGTTGAAATCTTTGTATCTATTGCTTCTATATAGGATAAGAAACATATATGCAAAGCATCCAAACAGTACCATTCGCCACTTTTTTGTTCTTCAAGTTTAAGTAAACTACGATCCCCATCGTTAATCCCTTAACGGAAATTATTTGTAATTTTCGACAAGTAGAACAATGAATGGAACAGCTAGACGGTTGAAATCTTTGTATATATTGCTTCTATATAATCTAAGAAACATATATGCAAAGCATCCAAACAGTACCATTCGCCAATTTTTTGTTCATCAAGTTTAAGTGAACTACGAGCCCCATTGTTAATACTTTAACGGAAATTATTTGTAACTTGCGAGAAGTAGAACAATGAATGGAACTGGTAGCCGGTTGAAATCAAAGTATATGTTGCTTCTATATAGTCTAAGAAACACATATGCAAAGCATCCAAACAGTACCATTCGCCAATTTTTTGTTCTTCAAGTTTAAGTGAACGACGAGCCCCATTGTAAATCCTTTAAAGGAAATTATTTGTAAATTTCGACAAGTAGAACAATGAATGGAACAGGTAGACGGTTGAAATCTTTGAATATATTGCTTCTATATAATCAAAGAAACATTTATGCAAAGCATCCAAACAGTACCATTCGCCAATTTTTTGTTCTTCAAGTTTAAGTGAACAATAAGACCCATTGTTAATCCTTTATCGGAAATTATTTGTAACTTTCGACGAGTAGAACAATGAATGGAACAGGTAGATGGTTGAAATCTTTGTATATATTGCTTCTATATAGTATAAGAAACATATATGCAAAGCATCCAAACAGTACAATTCGCCAATTTTTTGTTCTTCAAGTTTAAGTGAACAACGAGCCCCAATGGTTAATCCTTTATCGGAAATTATTTGTAACTTTCGACAAGTAGAACAATGAATGGAACAGGTAGACGGTTGAAATCTTTGTATATATTGCGTCTATATAGTCTAAGAAACATATATGCAAAGCATCCAAACAGTACCATTCGCCAATTTTTTGTTCTTCAAGTTTAAGTGAACTACGAGCCCCATTGTTAATCCTTTAAAGGAAATTATTTGTAAATTTCGACAAGTAGAACAATAAATGGAACAGGTAGACGGTTGAAATCAATGTATATATTGCTTCTATATAGTCTAAGAAACCTATATGCAAAGCATCCAAACAGTAACAATCGCCAATTTTTTGTTCTTCAAGTTTAAGTGAACTACGAGCTCCATTGTTAATCCTTTAAAGGAAATTATTTGTAAATTTCGACAAGTAGAACAATGAATGGATCATGTAGACGGTTGAAATCATTGTATATATTGCTTCTATATAGCCTACGAAACATATATGCAAAGCATCCAAACAGTACCATTCGCCAATTTTTTGTTCTTCAAGTTTAAGTGAACAACGAGCCCCATTGATAATCATGAAACGGAAATTATTTGTACCTTTCTACAAGTAGAACAATGAATAGTACAGGTAGACGGGTGAAATCTTTCTATATATTGCTTCTAAATAGGATAAGAAACATATATGCAAAGCATCCAAACAGTACCATTCGCCACTTTTTTGTTCTTCAAGTTTAAGTAAACTACGATCCCCATCGTTAATCCCTTAACGGAAATTATTTGTAATTTTCGACAAGTAGAACAATGAATGGAACAGCTAGACGGTTGAAATCTTTGTATATATTGCTTCTATATAATCTAAGAAACATATATGCAAAGCATCCAAACAGTACCATTCGCCAATTTTTTGTTCTTCAAGTTTAAGTGAACTACGAGCCCCATTGTTAATACTTTAACGGAAATTATTTGTAACTTGCGAGAAGTAGAACAATGAATGGAACTGGTAGCCGGTTGAAATCAAAGTATATGTTGCTTCTATATAGTCTAAGAAACACATATGCAAAGCATCCAAACAGTACCATTCGCCAATTTTTTGTTCTTCAAGTTTAAGTGAACGACGAGCCCCATTGTAAATCCTTTAAAGGAAATTATTTGTAACTTTCGACAAGTAGAACAATGAATGGAACAGGTAGACGGTTGAAATCTTTGTATATATTGCTTCTATATAGTCTAAGAAACATATATGCAAAGCATCCAAACAGTACCTTTCGCCAATTTTTTGTTCTTCAAGTTTAAGTGAACAATGAGACCCATTGTTAATCCTTTATCGGAAATTATTTGTAACTTTCGACAAGTAGAACAATGAATGGAACAGGTAGACGGTTGAAATCTTTGTATATATTGCTTCTATATAGTCTAAGAAACATATATGCAAAGCATCCAAACAGTACAATTCGCCAATTTATTGTTCTTCAAGTTTAAGTGAACAACGAGCCCCATTGTTAATCCTTTAAAGTAAATTATGTGTAAATTTCGACAAGTAGAACAATGATTGGAACACGTAGACGGTTGAAATCTTTGTATATATTGCTTCTATATAGTATAAGAAACATATATGCAAAGCATCCAAACAGTACCATTCGCCAATTTTTTGTTCTTCAAGTTTAAGTGAACAACGAGCCCTATTGATAATCATGAAACGGAAATTATTTGTAACTTTCTACAAGTAGCACAATGAATAGAACAGGTAGACGGTTGAAATCTTTGTATATGTTGCTTCTATACAGTCTAAGAAACCTATATGCAAAGCATCTAAACAGTAACAATCGCCAATTTTTTGATCTTCAAGTTTAAGTGAACAGCGAGCTCCATTGTTAATCCTTTAAAGGAAATTATTTGTAAATTTCGACAAGTAGAACAATGAATGGATCATGTAGACGGTTGAAATCATTGTATATATTGCTTCTATATAGCCTACGAAACATATATGCAAAGCATCCAAACAGTACCATTCGCCAATTTTTTGTTCTTCAAGTTTAAGTGAACAACGAGCCCCATTGATAATCATGAAACGGAAATTATTTGTACCTTTCTACAAGTAGAACAATGAATAGTACAGGTAGACGGGTGAAATCTTTCTATATATTGCTTCTAAATAGTCTAAGAAACATCTATGCAAAGCATCCAAACAGTACCATTCGCCAATTTTTCGTTCTTCAAGTTTAAGTGAACAATGAGCCCCATTGTTAATCCTTTAAAGGAAATTATTTGTAAATTTCGACAAGTAGATCATTGAATGGAACAGGTAGACGGTTGAAATCTTTGTATCTATTGCTTCTATATAGGATAAGAAACATATATGCAAAGCATCCAAACAGTACCATTCGCCACTTTTTTGTTCTTCAAGTTTAAGTAAACTACGATCCCCATCGTTAATCCCTTAACGGAAATTATTTGTAATTTTCGACAAGTAGAACAATGAATGGAACAGCTAGACGGTTGAAATCTTTGTATATATTGCTTCTATATAATCTAAGAAACATATATGCAAAGCATCCAAACAGTACCATTCGCCAATTTTTTGTTCATCAAGTTTAAGTGAACTACGAGCCCCATTGTTAATACTTTAACGGAAATTATTTGTAACTTGCGAGAAGTAGAACAATGAATGGAACTGGTAGCCGGTTGAAATCAAAGTATATGTTGCTTCTATATAGTCTAAGAAACATATATGCAAAGCATCCAAACAGTACAATTCGCCAATTTTTTGTTCTTCAAGTTTAAGTGAACAACGAGCCCCAATGGTTAATCCTTTATCGGAAATTATTTGTAACTTTCGACAAGTAGAACAATGAATGGAACAGGTAGACGGTTGAAATCTTTGTATATATTGCGTCTATATAGTCTAAGAAACATATATGCAAAGCATCCAAACAGTACCATTCGCCAATTTTTTGTTCTTCAAGTTTAAGTGAACTACGAGCCCCATTGTTAATCCTTTAAAGGAAATTATTTGTAAATTTCGACAAGTAGAACAATAAATGGAACAGGTAGACGGTTGAAATCAATGTATATATTGCTTCTATATAGTCTAAGAAACCTATATGCAAAGCATCCAAACAGTAACAATCGCCAATTTTTTGTTCTTCAAGTTTAAGTGAACTACGAGCTCCATTGTTAATCCTTTAAAGGAAATTATTTGTAAATTTCGACAAGTAGAACAATGAATGGATCATGTAGACGGTTGAAATCATTGTATATATTGCTTCTATATAGCCTACGAAACATATATGCAAAGCATCCAAACAGTACCATTCGCCAATTTTTTGTTCTTCAAGTTTAAGTGAACAACGAGCCCCATTGATAATCATGAAACGGAAATTATTTGTACCTTTCTACAAGTAGAACAATGAATAGTACAGGTAGACGGGTGAAATCTTTCTATATATTGCTTCTAAATAGTCTAAGAAACATCTATGCAAAGCATCCAAACAGTACCATTCGCCAATTTTTCGTTCTTCAAGTTTAAGTGAACAATGAGCCCCATTGTTAATCCTTTAAAGGAAATTATTTGTAAATTTCGACAAGTAGATCATTGAATGGAACAGGTAGACGGTTGAAATCTTTGTATCTATTGCTTCTATATAGGATAAGAAACATATATGCAAAGCATCCAAACAGTACCATTCGCCACTTTTTTGTTCTTCAAGTTTAAGTAAACTACGATCCCCATCGTTAATCCCTTAACGGAAATTATTTGTAATTTTCGACAAGTAGAACAATGAATGGAACAGCTAGACGGTTGAAATCTTTGTATATATTGCTTCTATATAATCTAAGAAACATATATGCAAAGCATCCAAACAGTACCATTCGCCAATTTTTTGTTCATCAAGTTTAAGTGAACTACGAGCCCCATTGTTAATACTTTAACGGAAATTATTTGTAACTTGCGAGAAGTAGAACAATGAATGGAACTGGTAGCCGGTTGAAATCAAAGTATATGTTGCTTCTATATAGTCTAAGAAACACATATGCAAAGCATCCAAACAGTACCATTCGCCAATTTTTTGTTCTTCAAGTTTAAGTGAACGACGAGCCCCATTGTAAATCCTTTAAAGGAAATTATTTGTAAATTTCGACAAGTAGAACAATGAATGGAACAGGTAGACGGTTGAAATCTTTGAATATATTGCTTCTATATAATCAAAGAAACATTTATGCAAAGCATCCAAACAGTACCATTCGCCAATTTTTTGTTCTTCAAGTTTAAGTGAACAATAAGACCCATTGTTAATCCTTTATCGGAAATTATTTGTAACTTTCGACGAGTAGAACAATGAATGGAACAGGTAGATGGTTGAAATCTTTGTATATATTGCTTCTATATAGTATAAGAAACATATATGCAAAGCATCCAAACAGTACAATTCGCCAATTTTTTGTTCTTCAAGTTTAAGTGAACAACGAGCCCCAATGGTTAATCCTTTATCGGAAATTATTTGTAACTTTCGACAAGTAGAACAATGAATGGAACAGGTAGACGGTTGAAATCTTTGTATATATTGCGTCTATATAGTCTAAGAAACATATATGCAAAGCATCCAAACAGTACCATTCGCCAATTTTTTGTTCTTCAAGTTTAAGTGAACTACGAGCCCCATTGTTAATCCTTTAAAGGAAATTATTTGTAAATTTCGACAAGTAGAACAATAAATGGAACAGGTAGACGGTTGAAATCAATGTATATATTGCTTCTATATAGTCTAAGAAACCTATATGCAAAGCATCCAAACAGTAACAATCGCCAATTTTTTGTTCTTCAAGTTTAAGTGAACTACGAGCTCCATTGTTAATCCTTTAAAGGAAATTATTTGTAAATTTCGACAAGTAGAACAATGAATGGATCATGTAGACGGTTGAAATCATTGTATATATTGCTTCTATATAGCCTACGAAACATATATGCAAAGCATCCAAACAGTACCATTCGCCAATTTTTTGTTCTTCAAGTTTAAGTGAACAACGAGCCCCATTGATAATCATGAAACGGAAATTATTTGTACCTTTCTACAAGTAGAACAATGAATAGTACAGGTAGACGGGTGAAATCTTTCTATATATTGCTTCTAAATAGTCTAAGAAACATCTATGCAAAGCATCCAAACAGTACCATTCGCCAATTTTTCGTTCTTCAAGTTTAAGTGAACAATGAGCCCCATTGTTAATCCTTTAAAGGAAATTATTTGTAAATTTCGACAAGTAGATCATTGAATGGAACAGGTAGACGGTTGAAATCTTTGTATCTATTGCTTCTATATAGGATAAGAAACATATATGCAAAGCATCCAAACAGTACCATTCGCCACTTTTTTGTTCTTCAAGTTTAAGTAAACTACGATCCCCATCGTTAATCCCTTAACGGAAATTATTTGTAATTTTCGACAAGTAGAACAATGAATGGAACAGCTAGACGGTTGAAATCTTTGTATATATTGCTTCTATATAATCTAAGAAACATATATGCAAAGCATCCAAACAGTACCATTCGCCAATTTTTTGTTCTTCAAGTTTAAGTGAACTACGAGCCCCATTGTTAATACTTTAACGGAAATTATTTGTAACTTGCGAGAAGTAGAACAATGAATGGAACTGGTAGCCGGTTGAAATCAAAGTATATGTTGCTTCTATATAGTCTAAGAAACACATATGCAAAGCATCCAAACAGTACCATTCGCCAATTTTTTGTTCTTCAAGTTTAAGTGAACGACGAGACCCATTGTTAATCCTTTATCGGAAATTATTTGTAAATTTCGACAAGTAGAAAAATGATTGGAACACGTAGACGGTTGAAATCATTGTATATATTGCTTCCATATAGTCTAAGAAACATATATGCAAAGCATCCAAACAGTACCATTCGCCAATTTTTTGTTCTTCAAGTTTAAGTGAACAACGAGCCCCATTGATAATCATGAAACGGAAATTATTTGTACCTTTCTACAAGTAGAACAATGAATAGTACAGGTAGACGGGTGAAATCTTTCTATATATTGCTTCTAAATAGTCTAAGAAACATCTATGCAAAGCATCCAAACAGTACCATTCGCCAATTTTTCGTTCTTCAAGTTTAAGTGAACAATGAGCCCCATTGTTAATCCTTTAAAGGAAATTATTTGTAAATTTCGACAAGTAGATCATTGAATGGAACAGGTAGACGGTTGAAATCTTTGTATCTATTGCTTCTATATAGGATAAGAAACATATATGCAAAGCATCCAAACAGTACCATTCGCCACTTTTTTGTTCTTCAAGTTTAAGTAAACTACGATCCCCATCGTTAATCCCTTAACGGAAATTATTTGTAATTTTCGACAAGTAGAACAATGAATGGAACAGCTAGACGGTTGAAATCTTTGTATATATTGCTTCTATATAATCTAAGAAACATATATGCAAAGCATCCAAACAGTACCATTCGCCAATTTTTTGTTCTTCAAGTTTAAGTGAACTACGAGCCCCATTGTTAATCCTTTAAAGGAAATTATTTGTAACTTTCGACAAGTAGAACAATGAATGGAACAGGTAGACGGTTGAAATCTTTGTATATATTGCTTCTATATAGTCTAAGAAACATATATGCAAAGCATCCAAACAGTACCTTTCGCCAATTTTTTGTTCTTCAAGTTTAAGTGAACAATGAGACCCATTGTTAATCCTTTATCGGAAATTATTTGTAACTTTCGACAAGTAGAACAATGAATGGAACAGGTAGACGGTTGAAATCTTTGTATATATTGCTTCTATATAGTCTAAGAAACATATATGCAAAGCATCCAAACAGTACAATTCGCCAATTTATTGTTCTTCAAGTTTAAGTGAACAACGAGCCCCATTGTTAATCCTTTAAAGGAAATTATGAGTAAATTTCGACAAGTAGAACAATGATTGGAACACGTAGACGGTTGAAATCTTTGTATATATTGCTTCTATATAGTATAAGAAACATATATGCAAAGCATCCAAACAGTACCATTCGCCAATTTTTTGTTCTTCAAGTTTAAGTGAACAACGAGCCCTATTGATAATCATGAAACGGAAATTATTTGTAACTTTCTACAAGTAGCACAATGAATAGAACAGGTAGACGGTTGAAATCTTTGTATATGTTGCTTCTATACAGTCTAAGAAACCTATATGCAAAGCATCTAAACAGTAACAATCGCCAATTTTTTGATCTTCAAGTTTAAGTGAACAGCGAGCTCCATTGTTAATCCTTTAAAGGAAATTATTTGTAAATTTCGACAAGTAGAACAATGAATGGATCATGTAGACGGTTGAAATCATTGTATATATTGCTTCTATATAGCCTACGAAACATATATGCAAAGCATCCAAACAGTACCATTCGCCAATTTTTTGTTCTTCAAGTTTAAGTGAACAACGAGCCCCATTGATAATCATGAAACGGAAATTATTTGTACCTTTCTACAAGTAGAACAATGAATAGTACAGGTAGACGGGTGAAATCTTTCTATATATTGCTTCTAAATAGTCTAAGAAACATCTATGCAAAGCATCCAAACAGTACCATTCGCCAATTTTTCGTTCTTCAAGTTTAAGTGAACAATGAGCCCCATTGTTAATCCTTTAAAGGAAATTATTTGTAAATTTCGACAAGTAGATCATTGAATGGAACAGGTAGACGGTTGAAATCTTTGTATCTATTGCTTCTATATAGGATAAGAAACATATATGCAAAGCATCCAAACAGTACCATTCGCCACTTTTTTGTTCTTCAAGTTTAAGTAAACTACGATCCCCATCGTTAATCCCTTAACGGAAATTATTTGTAATTTTCGACAAGTAGAACAATGAATGGAACAGCTAGACGGTTGAAATCTTTGTATATATTGCTTCTATATAATCTAAGAAACATATATGCAAAGCATCCAAACAGTACCATTCGCCAATTTTTTGTTCTTCAAGTTTAAGTGAACTACGAGCCCCATTGTTAATACTTTAACGGAAATTATTTGTAACTTGCGAGAAGTAGAACAATGAATGGAACTGGTAGCCGGTTGAAATCAAAGTATATGTTGCTTCTATATAGTCTAAGAAACACATATGCAAAGCATCCAAACAGTACCATTCGCCAATTTTTTGTTCTTCAAGTTTAAGTGAACGACGAGCCCCATTGTAAATCCTTTAAAGGAAATTATTTGTAACTTTCGACAAGTAGAACAATGAATGGAACAGGTAGACGGTTGAAATCTTTGTATATATTGCTTCTATATAGTCTAAGAAACATATATGCAAAGCATCCAAACAGTACCTTTCGCCAATTTTTTGTTCTTCAAGTTTAAGTGAACAATGAGACCCATTGTTAATCCTTTATCGGAAATTATTTGTAAATTTCGACAAGTAGAAAAATGATTGGAACACGTAGACGGTTGAAATCATTGTATATATTGCTTCCATATAGTCTAAGAAACATATATGCAAAGCATCCAAACAGTACCATTCGCCAATTTTTTGTTCTTCAAGTTTAAGTGAACAACGAGCCCCATTGATAATCATGAAACGGAAATTATTTGTAACTTTCTACAAGTAGCACAATGAATAGAACAGGTAGACGGTTGAAATCTTTGTATATGTTGCTTCTATACAGTCTAAGAAACCTATATGCAAAGCATCTAAACAGTAACAATCGCCAATTTTTTGATCTTCAAGTTTAAGTGAACAGCGAGCCCCATTGATAATCATGAAATGGAAATTATTTGTAACTTTCTATAAGTAGAACAATGAATAGCACAGGTAGACGGGTGAAATCTTTCTATATATTGCTCCTAAATATTCTAAGAAACATATATGCAAAGCATCCAAAATTACAATTCGCCAATTTTTTGTTCTTCAAGTTTAAGTGAACTACGAGCTCCATTGTTAATCCTTTAAAGGAAATTATTTGTAAATTTCGACAAGTAGAACAATGAATGGATCATGTAGACGGTTGAAATCATTGTATATATTGCTTCTATATAGCCTACGAAACATATATGCAAAGCATCCAAACAGTACCATTCGCCAATTTTTTGTTCTTCAAGTTTAAGTGAACAACGAGCCCCATTGATAATCATGAAACGGAAATTATTTGTACCTTTCTACAAGTAGAACAATGAATAGTACAGGTAGACGGGTGAAATCTTTCTATATATTGCTTCTAAATAGTCTAAGAAACATCTATGCAAAGCATCCAAACAGTACCATTCGCCAATTTTTCGTTCTTCAAGTTTAAGTGAACAATGAGCCCCATTGTTAATCCTTTAAAGGAAATTATTTGTAAATTTCGACAAGTAGATCATTGAATGGAACAGGTAGACGGTTGAAATCTTTGTATCTATTGCTTCTATATAGGATAAGAAACATATATGCAAAGCATCCAAACAGTACCATTCGCCACTTTTTTGTTCTTCAAGTTTAAGTAAACTACGATCCCCATCGTTAATCCCTTAACGGAAATTATTTGTAATTTTCGACAAGTAGAACAATGAATGGAACAGCTAGACGGTTGAAATCTTTGTATATATTGCTTCTATATAATCTAAGAAACATATATGCAAAGCATCCAAACAGTACCATTCGCCAATTTTTTGTTCATCAAGTTTAAGTGAACTACGAGCCCCATTGTTAATACTTTAACGGAAATTATTTGTAACTTGCGAGAAGTAGAACAATGAATGGAACTGGTAGCCGGTTGAAATCAAAGTATATGTTGCTTCTATATAGTCTAAGAAACACATATGCAAAGCATCCAAACAGTACCATTCGCCAATTTTTTGTTCTTCAAGTTTAAGTGAACGACGAGCCCCATTGTAAATCCTTTAAAGGAAATTATTTGTAAATTTCGACAAGTAGAACAATGAATGGAACAGGTAGACGGTTGAAATCTTTGAATATATTGCTTCTATATAATCAAAGAAACATTTATGCAAAGCATCCAAACAGTACCATTCGCCAATTTTTTGTTCTTCAAGTTTAAGTGAACAATAAGACCCATTGTTAATCCTTTATCGGAAATTATTTGTAACTTTCGACGAGTAGAACAATGAATGGAACAGGTAGATGGTTGAAATCTTTGTATATATTGCTTCTATATAGTATAAGAAACATATATGCAAAGCATCCAAACAGTACAATTCGCCAATTTTTTGTTCTTCAAGTTTAAGTGAACAACGAGCCCCAATGGTTAATCCTTTATCGGAAATTATTTGTAACTTTCGACAAGTAGAACAATGAATGGAACAGGTAGACGGTTGAAATCTTTGTATATATTGCGTCTATATAGTCTAAGAAACATATATGCAAAGCATCCAAACAGTACCATTCGCCAATTTTTTGTTCTTCAAGTTTAAGTGAACTACGAGCCCCATTGTTAATCCTTTAAAGGAAATTATTTGTAAATTTCGACAAGTAGAACAATGAATGGAACAGCTAGACGGTTGAAATCTTTGTATATATTGCTTCTATATAATCTAAGAAACATATATGCAAAGCATCCAAACAGTACCATTCGCCAATTTTTTGTTCTTCAAGTTTAAGTGAACTACGAGCCCCATTGTTAATACTTTAACGGAAATTATTTGTAACTTGCGAGAAGTAGAACAATGAATGGAACTGGTAGCCGGTTGAAATCAAAGTATATGTTGCTTCTATATAGTCTAAGAAACACATATGCAAAGCATCCAAACAGTACCATTCGCCAATTTTTTGTTCTTCAAGTTTAAGTGAACGACGAGCCCCATTGTAAATCCTTTAAAGGAAATTATTTGTAACTTTCGACAAGTAGAACAATGAATGGAACAGGTAGACGGTTGAAATCTTTGTATATATTGCTTCTATATAGTCTAAGAAACATATATGCAAAGCATCCAAACAGTACCTTTCGCCAATTTTTTGTTCTTCAAGTTTAAGTGAACAATGAGACCCATTGTTAATCCTTTATCGGAAATTATTTGTAACTTTCGACAAGTAGAACAATGAATGGAACAGGTAGACGGTTGAAATCTTTGTATATATTGCTTCTATATAGTCTAAGAAACATATATGCAAAGCATCCAAACAGTACAATTCGCCAATTTATTGTTCTTCAAGTTTAAGTGAACAACGAGCCCCATTGTTAATCCTTTAAAGGAAATTATGTGTAAATTTCGACAAGTAGAACAATGATTGGAACACGTAGACGGTTGAAATCTTTGTATATATTGCTTCTATATAGTATAAGAAACATATATGCAAAGCATCCAAACAGTACCATTCGCCAATTTTTTGTTCTTCAAGTTTAAGTGAACAACGAGCCCTATTGATAATCATGAAACGGAAATTATTTGTAACTTTCTACAAGTAGCACAATGAATAGAACAGGTAGACGGTTGAAATCTTTGTATATGTTGCTTCTATACAGTCTAAGAAACCTATATGCAAAGCATCTAAACAGTAACAATCGCCAATTTTTTGATCTTCAAGTTTAAGTGAACAGCGAGCTCCATTGTTAATCCTTTAAAGGAAATTATTTGTAAATTTCGACAAGTAGAACAATGAATGGATCATGTAGACGGTTGAAATCATTGTATATATTGCTTCTATATAGCCTACGAAACATATATGCAAAGCATCCAAACAGTACCATTCGCCAATTTTTTGTTCTTCAAGTTTAAGTGAACAACGAGCCCCATTGATAATCATGAAACGGAAATTATTTGTACCTTTCTACAAGTAGAACAATGAATAGTACAGGTAGACGGGTGAAATCTTTCTATATATTGCTTCTAAATAGTCTAAGAAACATCTATGCAAAGCATCCAAACAGTACCATTCGCCAATTTTTCGTTCTTCAAGTTTAAGTGAACAATGAGCCCCATTGTTAATCCTTTAAAGGAAATTATTTGTAAATTTCGACAAGTAGATCATTGAATGGAACAGGTAGACGGTTGAAATCTTTGTATCTATTGCTTCTATATAGGATAAGAAACATATATGCAAAGCATCCAAACAGTACCATTCGCCACTTTTTTGTTCTTCAAGTTTAAGTAAACTACGATCCCCATCGTTAATCCCTTAACGGAAATTATTTGTAATTTTCGACAAGTAGAACAATGAATGGAACAGCTAGACGGTTGAAATCTTTGTATATATTGCTTCTATATAATCTAAGAAACATATATGCAAAGCATCCAAACAGTACCATTCGCCAATTTTTTGTTCATCAAGTTTAAGTGAACTACGAGCCCCATTGTTAATACTTTAACGGAAATTATTTGTAACTTGCGAGAAGTAGAACAATGAATGGAACTGGTAGCCGGTTGAAATCAAAGTATATGTTGCTTCTATATAGTCTAAGAAACATATATGCAAAGCATCCAAACAGTACAATTCGCCAATTTTTTGTTCTTCAAGTTTAAGTGAACAACGAGCCCCAATGGTTAATCCTTTATCGGAAATTATTTGTAACTTTCGACAAGTAGAACAATGAATGGAACAGGTAGACGGTTGAAATCTTTGTATATATTGCGTCTATATAGTCTAAGAAACATATATGCAAAGCATCCAAACAGTACCATTCGCCAATTTTTTGTTCTTCAAGTTTAAGTGAACTACGAGCCCCATTGTTAATCCTTTAAAGGAAATTATTTGTAAATTTCGACAAGTAGAACAATAAATGGAACAGGTAGACGGTTGAAATCAATGTATATATTGCTTCTATATAGTCTAAGAAACCTATATGCAAAGCATCCAAACAGTAACAATCGCCAATTTTTTGTTCTTCAAGTTTAAGTGAACTACGAGCTCCATTGTTAATCCTTTAAAGGAAATTATTTGTAAATTTCGACAAGTAGAACAATGAATGGATCATGTAGACGGTTGAAATCATTGTATATATTGCTTCTATATAGCCTACGAAACATATATGCAAAGCATCCAAACAGTACCATTCGCCAATTTTTTGGGCTTCAAGTTTAAGTGAACAACGAGCCCCATTGATAATCATGAAACGGAAATTATTTGTACCTTTCTACAAGTAGAACAATGAATAGTACAGGTAGACGGGTGAAATCTTTCTATATATTGCTTCTAAATAGTCTAAGAAACATCTATGCAAAGCATCCAAACAGTACCATTCGCCAATTTTTCGTTCTTCAAGTTTAAGTGAACAATGAGCCCCATTGTTAATCCTTTAAAGGAAATTATTTGTAAATTTCGACAAGTAGATCATTGAATGGAACAGGTAGACGGTTGAAATCTTTGTATCTATTGCTTCTATATAGGATAAGAAACATATATGCAAAGCATCCAAACAGTACCATTCGCCACTTTTTTGTTCTTCAAGTTTAAGTAAACTACGATCCCCATCGTTAATCCCTTAACGGAAATTATTTGTAATTTTCGACAAGTAGAACAATGAATGGAACAGCTAGACGGTTGAAATCTTTGTATATATTGCTTCTATATAATCTAAGAAACATATATGCAAAGCATCCAAACAGTACCATTCGCCAATTTTTTGTTCTTCAAGTTTAAGTGAACTACGAGCCCCATTGTTAATACTTTAACGGAAATTATTTGTAACTTGCGAGAAGTAGAACAATGAATGGAACTGGTAGCCGGTTGAAATCAAAGTATATGTTGCTTCTATATAGTCTAAGAAACACATATGCAAAGCATCCAAACAGTACCATTCGCCAATTTTTTGTTCTTCAAGTTTAAGTGAACGACGAGCCCCATTGTAAATCCTTTAAAGGAAATTATTTGTAACTTTCGACAAGTAGAACAATGAATGGAACAGGTAGACGGTTGAAATCTTTGTATATATTGCTTCTATATAGTCTAAGAAACATATATGCAAAGCATCCAAACAGTACCTTTCGCCAATTTTTTGTTCTTCAAGTTTAAGTGAACAATGAGACCCATTGTTAATCCTTTATCGGAAATTATTTGTAACTTTCGACAAGTAGAACAATGAATGGAACAGGTAGACGGTTGAAATCTTTGTATATATTGCTTCTATATAGTCTAAGAAACATATATGCAAAGCATCCAAACAGTACAATTCGCCAATTTATTGTTCTTCAAGTTTAAGTGAACAACGAGCCCCATTGTTAATCCTTTAAAGGAAATTATGTGTAAATTTCGACAAGTAGAACAATGATTGGAACACGTAGACGGTTGAAATCTTTGTATATATTGCTTCTATATAGTATAAGAAACATATATGCAAAGCATCCAAACAGTACCATTCGCCAATTTTTTGTTCTTCAAGTTTAAGTGAACAACGAGCCCTATTGATAATCATGAAACGGAAATTATTTGTAACTTTCTACAAGTAGCACAATGAATAGAACAGGTAGACGGTTGAAATCTTTGTATATGTTGCTTCTATACAGTCTAAGAAACCTATATGCAAAGCATCTAAACAGTAACAATCGCCAATTTTTTGATCTTCAAGTTTAAGTGAACAGCGAGCCCCATTGATAATCATGAAATGGAAATTATTTGTAACTTTCTATAAGTAGAACAATGAATAGCACAGGTAGACGGGTGAAATCTTTCTATATATTGCTCCTAAATATTCTAAGAAACATATATGCAAAGCATCCAAAATTACAATTCGCCAATTTTTTGTTCTTCAAGTTTAAGTGAACTACGAGCTCCATTGTTAATCCTTTAAAGGAAATTATTTGTAAATTTCGACAAGTAGAACAATAAATGGATCATGTAGACGGTTGAAATCATTGTATATATTGCTTCTATATAGCCTACGAAACATATATGCAAAGCATCCAAACAGTACCATTCGCCAATTTTTTGTTCTTCAAGTTTAAGTGAACAACGAGCCCCATTGATAATCATGAAACGGAAATTATTTGTACCTTTCTACAAGTAGAACAATGAATAGTACAGGTAGACGGGTGAAATCTTTCTATATATTGCTTCTAAATAGTCTAAGAAACATCTATGCAAAGCATCCAAACAGTACCATTCGCCAATTTTTCGTTCTTCAAGTTTAAGTGAACAATGAGCCCCATTGTTAATCCTTTAAAGGAAATTATTTGTAAATTTCGACAAGTAGATCATTGAATGGAACAGGTAGACGGTTGAAATTTTTGTATCTATTGCTTCTATATAGGATAAGAAACATATATGCAAAGCATCCAAACAGTACCATTCGCCACTTTTTTGTTCTTCAAGTTTAAGTAAACTACGATCCCCATCGTTAATCCCTTAACGGAAATTATTTGTAATTTTCGACAAGTAGAACAATGAATGGAACAGCTAGACGGTTGAAATCTTTGTATATATTGCTTCTATATAATCTAAGAAACATATATGCAAAGCATCCAAACAGTACCATTCGCCAATTTTTTGTTCTTCAAGTTTAAGTGAACTACGAGCCCCATTGTTAATACTTTAACGGAAATTATTTGTAACTTGCGAGAAGTAGAACAATGAATGGAACTGGTAGCCGGTTGAAATCAAAGTATATGTTGCTTCTATATAGTCTAAGAAACACATATGCAAAGCATCCAAACAGTACCATTCGCCAATTTTTTGTTCTTCAAGTTTAAGTGAACGACGAGCCCCATTGTAAATCCTTTAAAGGAAATTATTTGTAAATTTCGACAAGTAGAACAATGAATGGAACAGGTAAACGGTTGAAATCTTTGAATATATTGCTTCTATATAATCAAAGAAACATTTATGCAAAGCATCCAAACAGTACCATTCGGCAATTTTTTGTTCTTCAAGTTTAAGTGAACAATAAGACCCATTGTTAATCCTTTATCGGAAATTATTTGTAACTTTCGACGAGTAGAACAATGAATGGAACAGGTAGATGGTTGAAATCTTTGTATATATTGCTTCTATATAGTATAAGAAACATATATGCAAAGCATCCAAACAGTACAATTCGCCAATTTTTTGTTCTTCAAGTTTAAGTGAACAACGAGCCCCAATGGTTAATCCTTTATCGGAAATTATTTGTAACTTTCGACAAGTAGAACAATGAATGGAACAGGTAGACGGTTGAAATCTTTGTATATATTGCGTCTATATAGTCTAAGAAACATATATGCAAAGCATCCAAACAGTACCATTCGCCAATTTTTTGTTCTTCAAGTTTAAGTGAACTACGAGCCCCATTGTTAATCCTTTAAAGGAAATTATTTGTAAATTTCGACAAGTAGAACAATAAATGGAACAGGTAGACGGTTGAAATCAATGTATATATTGCTTCTATATAGTCTAAGAAACCTATATGCAAAGCATCCAAACAGTAACAATCGCCAATTTTTTGTTCTTCAAGTTTAAGTGAACTACGAGCTCCATTGTTAATCCTTTAAAGGAAATTATTTGTAAATTTCGACAAGTAGAACAATGAATGGATCATGTAGACGGTTGAAATCATTGTATATATTGCTTCTATATAGCCTACGAAACATATATGCAAAGCATCCAAACAGTACCATTCGCCAATTTTTTGTTCTTCAAGTTTAAGTGAACAACGAGCCCCATTGATAATCATGAAACGGAAATTATTTGTACCTTTCTACAAGTAGAACAATGAATAGTACAGGTAGACGGGTGAAATCTTTCTATATATTGCTTCTAAATAGTCTAAGAAACATCTATGCAAAGCATCCAAACAGTACCATTCGCCAATTTTTCGTTCTTCAAGTTTAAGTGAACAATGAGCCCCATTGTTAATCCTTTAAAGGAAATTATTTGTAAATTTCGACAAGTAGATCATTGAATGGAACAGGTAGACGGTTGAAATCTTTGTATCTATTGCTTCTATATAGGATAAGAAACATATATGCAAAGCATCCAAACAGTACCATTCGCCACTTTTTTGTTCTTCAAGTTTAAGTAAACTACGATCCCCATCGTTAATCCCTTAACGGAAATTATTTGTAATTTTCGACAAGTAGAACAATGAATGGAACAGCTAGACGGTTGAAATCTTTGTATATATTGCTTCTATATAATCTAAGAAACATATATGCAAAGCATCCAAACAGTACCATTCGCCAATTTTTTGTTCTTCAAGTTTAAGTGAACTACGAGCCCCATTGTTAATACTTTAACGGAAATTATTTGTAACTTGCGAGAAGTAGAACAATGAATGGAACTGGTAGCCGGTTGAAATCAAAGTATATGTTGCTTCTATATAGTCTAAGAAACACATATGCAAAGCATCCAAACAGTACCATTCGCCAATTTTTTGTTCTTCAAGTTTAAGTGAACGACGAGCCCCATTGTAAATCCTTTAAAGGAAATTATTTGTAACTTTCGACAAGTAGAACAATGAATGGAACAGGTAGACGGTTGAAATCTTTGTATATATTGCTTCTATATAGTCTAAGAAACATATATGCAAAGCATCCAAACAGTACCTTTCGCCAATTTTTTGTTCTTCAAGTTTAAGTGAACAATGAGACCCATTGTTAATCCTTTATCGGAAATTATTTCTAACTTTCGACAAGTAGAACAATGAATGGAACAGGTAGACGGTTGAAATCTTTGTATATATTGCTTCTATATAGTCTAAGAAACATATATGCAAAGCATCCAAACAGTACAATTCGCCAATTTATTGTTCTTCAAGTTTAAGTGAACAACGAGCCCCATTGTTAATCCTTTAAAGGAAATTATGTGTAAATTTCGACAAGTAGAACAATGATTGGAACACGTAGACGGTTGAAATCTTTGTATATATTGCTTCTATATAGTATAAGAAACATATATGCAAAGCATCCAAACAGTACCATTCGCCAATTTTTTGTTCTTCAAGTTTAAGTGAACAACGAGCCCTATTGATAATCATGAAACGGAAATTATTTGTAACTTTCTACAAGTAGCACAATGAATAGAACAGGTAGACGGTTGAAATCTTTGTATATGTTGCTTCTATACAGTCTAAGAAACCTATATGCAAAGCATCTAAACAGTAACAATCGCCAATTTTTTGATCTTCAAGTTTAAGTGAACAGCGAGCCCCATTGATAATCATGAAATGGAAATTATTTGTAATTTTCGACAAGTAGAACAATGAATGGAACAGCTAGACGGTTGAAATCTTTGTATATATTGCTTCTATATAATCTAAGAAACATATATGCAAAGCATTCAAACTGTAAAATTCGCCAATTTATTTTTCTTCAAGTTTAAGTGAACAACGAGCCCCATTGTTAATCCTTTAAAGGAAATTATTTGTAAATTTCGACAAGTAGAACAATGAATGGAACAGGTAGACGGTTGAAATCTTTGTATATATTGCATCTATATAGTCTAAGAAACATATATGCAAAGCATCCAAACAGTACAATTCGCCAATTTTTTGTTCTTCAAGTTTAAGTGAACAATGAGCCCCAATGGTTAATCCTTTATCGGTAATTATTTGTTACTTTCGACAAGTAGAACAATGATTCGAACATGTAGACGGTTGAAATCTTGGTATATATTGCTTCCATATAGTCTAAGAAACATATATGCAAAGCATCCAAACAGTACCATTCGCCAATTTTTTGTTCTTCAAGTTTAAGTGAACAATAAGACCCATTGTTAATCCTTTATCGGAAATTATTTGTAACTTTCGACAAGTAGAACAATGAATGGAACAGGTAGACGGTTGAAATCATTGTATATATTGCTTGTATATAATCTACGAAACATATATGCAAAGCATCCAAACAGTACAATTCGCGAATTTTTTGTTCTTCAAGTTTAAGTGAACTACGAGCCCCCTTGTTAATCCTTTAACGGAAATTAATTGTAACTTTCTACAAGTAGAACAATGATTGGAACACGTAGACGGTTGAAATCTTTGTATATATTGCTTCCATATAGTCTAAGAAACATATATGCAAAGCATCCAAACAGTACCATTCGCCAATTTTTTGTTCTTCAAGTTTAAGTGAACAATGAGACCCATTGTTAATCCTTTATCGGAAATTATTTGTAACTTTCGACAAGTAGAACAATGAATGGAACAGGTATCCGGTTGAAATCAATGTATATATTGCTTCTATATAGTCTAAGAAACATATATGCAAAGCATCCAAACAGTAACATTCGCCAATTTTTTGTTCTTCAAGTTTAAGTGAACAACAAGCCCCATTGTTAATCCTTTAAAGGAAATTATTTGTAAATTTCGACAAGTAGAACAATGATTGGAACACGTAGACGGTTGAAATCTTTGTATATATTGCTTCCATATAGTCTAAGAAACATATATGCAAAGCATCCAAACAGTACAATTCGCCAATTTTTTGTTCTTCAAGTTTAAGTGAACAACAAGCCCCATTGTTAATCCTTTAAAGGAAATTATTTGTAAATTTCGACAAGTAGAAAAATGATTGGAACACGTAGACGGTTGAAATCTTTGTATATATTGCTTCCATATAGTCTAAGAAACATATATGCAAAGCATCCAAACAGTACAATTCGCCAATTTTTTGTTCTTCAAGTTCAAGTGAACAATGAGCCCCAATGGTTAATTCTTTATCGGAAATTATTTGTAACTTTCGACAAGTAGAACAATGAATGGAACAGGTAGACGGTTGAAATCTTTGTATATATTGCTTCTATATAGTCTAAGAAACATATATGCAAAGCATCCAAACAGTACCTTTCGCCAATTTTTTGTTCTCAAGTTTAAGTGAACAATGAGACCCATTGTTAATCCTTTATCGGAAATTATTTGTAAATTTCGACAAGTAGAACAATGAATGGAACAGGTAGACGGTTGAAATCTTTGTATATATTGCTTCTATATAGTCTAAGAAACATATATGCAAAGCATCCAAACAGTACAATTCGCCAATTTTTTGTTCTTCAAGTTTAAGTGAACAATGAGCCCCAATGGTTAATCCTTTATCGGAAATTATTTGTAACTTTCGACAAGTAGAACAATGAATGGAACAGGTAGACGGTTGAAATCTTTGTATATATTGCTTCTATATAGTCTAAGAAACATATATGCAAAGCATCCAAACACTACAATTCGCCAATTTATTGTTCTTCAAGTTTAAGTGAACAACGAGCCCCATTGTTAATCCTTTAAAGGAAATTAAGTGTAACTTTCGACAAGTAGAACAATGGATGGAACAGGTAGACGGTTGAAATCTTTGTATATATTGCTTCTATATAGGATAAGAAACATATGTGCAAAGCATCCAAACAGTAGCATTCGCCAATTTTTTGTTCTTCAAGTATAAGTGAACAACGAGCCCAATTGATAATCATGAAACGGAAATTATTTGTAACATTCGGCAAGTAGAACAATGAATGGAACAGGTAGACGGTTGAAATCATTGTATATATTGCTTCTATATAGTCTAAGAAACATATATGCAAAGCATCCAAACAGTACAATTCGCCAATTATTTGATCTTCAAGTTTAAGTGAACTACGAGCCCCATTGTTAACCATTTGAGGACGGAGACATTTTTCAATATTGAGAGATACCCATTCATTTTGCGATCCAAAGGCACCTTTTTATCAGCAAGTTATACTGTTAATCCATATACATTATAAATTATTACTTGTTTATTCATATTTCGACAGTTGTATTTCATTTTTTCAACTCTAACTGTATATACAAGCGGCTATAAACTATAATTAAATTTCTTCTCTGGCCGCATATATGTGTCGCTAGTCCTCAAAGGGTTAATACTTTAAAGGAAATTATTTGTAACTTGCGACAAGTAGAACAATGAATGGAACAGGTAGACGGTTGAAATCAATGTATATATTGCTTCTATATAGTCTAAGAAACATATATGCAAAGCATCCAAACAGTACCATTCGCCACTTTTTTGTTAATCAAGTTTAAGTGAACAACAAGCCCCATTGTTAATCCTTTAAAGGAAATTATTTGTAAATTTCGACAAGTAGAACAATGATTGGAACACGTAGACGGTTGGAATCTTTGTATATATTGCTTCCATATAGTCTAAGAAACATATATGCAAAGCATCCAAAGAGTACCATTCGCCAATTTTTTGTTCTTCAAGTTTAAGTGAAGAATGAGTCCCATTGTTAATCCTCTATCGGAAATTATTTCTAACTTTCGACAAGTAGAACAATGAATAGAACAGGTAGACGGTTGAAATCTTTGTATATATTGCTTCTATATAGTCTAAGAAACATATATGCAAAGCATCCAAACAGTACAATTCGCCAATTTATTGTTCTTCAAGTTTAAGTGAACAACGAGCCCCATTGTTAATCCTTTAAAGGAAATTATGTGTAAATTTCGACAAGTATAACAATGATTGGAACACGTAGACGGTTGAAATCTTTGTATATATTGCTTCTATATAGTATAAGAAACATATATGCAAAGCATCCAAACAGTACCATTCGCCAATTTTTTGTTCTTCAAGTTTAAGTGAACAACGAGCCCCATTGATAATCATGAAACGGAAATTATTTGTAACTTTCTACAAGTAGCACAATGAATAGAACAGGTAGACGGTTGAAATCTTTGTATATGTTGCTTCTATACAGTCTAAGAAACCTATATGCAAAGCATCTAAACAGTAACAATCGCCAATTTTTTGATCTTCAAGTTTAAGTGAACAGCGAGCCCCATTGATAATCATGAAATGGAAATTATTTGTAACTTTCTATAAGTAGAACAATGAATAGTACAGGTAGACGGGTGAAATCTTTCTATATATTGCTCCTAAATATTCTAAGAAACATATATGCAAAGCATCCAAAATTACAATTCGCCAATTTTTTGTTCTTCAAGTTTAAGTGAACTACGAGCCCCATTGTAAATCCTTTAAAGGAAATTATTTGTAAATTTCGACAAGTAGAACAATGAATGGAACAGGTAGACGGTAGAAATCTTTGAATATATTGCTTCTATATAATCAAAGAAACATATATGCAAAGCATCCAAACAGTACCATTCGCCAATTTTTTGTTCTTCATGTTTAAGTGAACAATAAGACCCATTGTTAATCCTTTATCGGAAATTATTTGTAACTTTCGACGAGTAGAACAATGAATGGAACAGGTAGATGGTTGAAATCTTTGTATATATTGCTTCTATATAGTATAAGAAACATATATGCAAAGCATCCAAACAGTACCATTCGCCAATTTTTTGTTCTTCAAGTTTAAGTGAACAACGAGCCCCATTGATAATCATGAAACGGAAATTATTTGTAACTTTCTACAAGTAGCACAATGAATAGAACAGGTAGACGGTTGAAATCTTTGTATATGTTGCTTCTATACAGTCTAAGAAACCTATATGCAAAGCATCTAAACAGTAACAATCGCCAATTTTTTGATCTTCAAGTTTAAGTGAACAGCGAGCCCCATTGATAATCATGAAATGGAAATTATTTGTAACTTTCTATAAGTAGAACAATGAATAGTACAGGTAGACGGGTGAAATCTTTCTATATATTGCTCCTAAATATTCTAAGAAACATATATGCAAAGCATCCAAAATTACAATTCGCCAATTTTTTGTTCTTCAAGTTTAAGTGAACTACGAGCCCCATTGTAAATCCTTTAAAGGAAATTATTTGTAAATTTCGACAAGTAGAACAATGAATGGAACAGGTAGACGGTAGAAATCTTTGAATATATTGCTTCTATATAATCAAAGAAACATATATGCAAAGCATCCAAACAGTACCATTCGCCAATTTTTTGTTCTTCATGTTTAAGTGAACAATAAGACCCATTGTTAATCCTTTATCGGAAATTATTTGTAACTTTCGACGAGTAGAACAATGAATGGAACAGGTAGATGGTTGAAATCTTTGTATATATTGCTTCTATATAGTATAAGAAACATATATGCAAAGCATCCAAACAGTACAATTCGCCAATTTTTTGTTCTTCAAGTTTAAGTGAACAAAGAGCCCCAATGGTTAATCCTTTATCGGAAATTATTTGTAACTTTCGACAAGTAGAACAATGAATGGAAAAGGTAGACGGTTGAAATCTTTGTATATATTGCTTCTAAATAGTCTAAGAAACATCTATGCAAAGCATCCAAACAGTACCATTCGCCAATTTTTCGTTCTTCAAGTTTAAGTGAACAATGAGCCCCATTGTTAATCCTTTAAAGGAAATTATTTGTAAATTTCGACAAGTAGATCATTGAATGGAACAGGTAGACGGTTGAAATCTTTGTATCTATTGCTTCTATATAGTCTACGAAACATATATGCAAAGCATCCAAACAGTACCATTCGCCAATTTTTTGTTCTTCAAGTTTAATTGAACTACGAGCCCCATTGTTAATCCTTTAAAGGAAATTATTTCTAAATTTCGACAAGTAGAACAATGAATGGAACAGGTAGACGGTTGAAATCTTTGTATATATTGCTTCTATATAATCTAAGAAACATATATGCAAAGCATCCAAACAGTACCATTCGCCAATTTTTTGTTCTTCAAGTTTAAGTGAACTACGAGCCCCATTGTTAATACTTTAACGGAAATTATTTGTAACTTGCGAGAAGGAGAACAATGAATGGAACTGGTAGCCGGATGAAATCAAAGTATATATTGCGTCTATATAGTCTAAGAAACATATATGCAAAGCATCCAAACAGTACCATTCGCCAATTTTTTGTTCTTCAAGTTTAAGTGAACTACGAGCCCCATTGTTAATCATTTAAAGGAAATTATTTGTAAATTTCGACAAGTAGAACAATGAATGGAACAGGTAGACGGTTGAAATCTTTGTATATATTGCATATATATAGTCTAAGAAACATATATGCAAAGCATCCAAACAGTACAATTCGCCAATTTTTTGTTCTTCAAGTTTAAGTGAACAATGAGCCCCAATGGTTAATCCTTTATCGGTAATTATTTGTAACTTTCGACAAGTAGAACAATGAATGGAACAGGTAGACGGTTGAAATCCTTGTATATATGGCGTCTATATAGTCTAAGAAACATATATGCAAAGCATCCAAACAGTACAATTCGCCAATTTTTCGTTCTTCAAGTTTAAGTGAACTACGAGTCCCATTGTTAATCCTTTAACGGAAATTAATTGTAACTTTCTACAAGCAGAACAATGATTGGAACACGCAGACGGTTGAAATCTTTGTATATATTGCTTCCATATAGTCTAAGAAACATATATGCAAAGCATCCAAACAGTACCATTCGCCAATTTTTTGTTCTTCAAGTTTAAGTGAACAATGAGCCCCATTGTTAATCTTTTATCGGAAATTATTTGTAACTTTCGACAAGTAGAACATTGAATGGAACAGGTAGACGGTTGAAATCTTTGTATATATTGCTTCCATATAGTCTAAGAAACATATATGCAAAGCATCCAAACAGTACAATTCACCGATTTATTGTTCTTCAAGTTTAAGTGAACAACGAGCCCCATTGTTAATCCTTTAAAGGAAATTATTTGTAAATTTCGACAAGTAGAACAATGATTGGAACACGTAGACGGTTGAAATCTTTGTATATATTGCTTCCATATAGTCTAAGAAACATGTACGCAAAGCATCCAAACAGTACAATTCGCCAATTTTTTGTTCTTCAAGTTTAAGTGAACAATGAGCCCCAATGGTTAATCCTTTATCGGAAATTATTTGTAATTTTCGACAAGTAGAACAATGAATGGAACAGGTAGACGGTTGAAATCAATGTATATATTGCTTCTATATAGTATAAGAAACATATATGCAAAGCATCCAAACAGTACAATTCGCCAATTTTTTGTTCTTCAAGTTTAAGTGAACAAAGAGCCCCAATGGTTAATCCTTTATCGGAAATTATTTGTAACTTTCGACAAGTAGAACAATGAATGGAAAAGGTAGACGGTTGAAATCTTTGTATATATTGCTTCTAAATAGTCTAAGAAACATCTATGCAAAGCATCCAAACAGTACCATTCGCCAATTTTTCGTTCTTCAAGTTTAAGTGAACAATGAGCCCCATTGTTAATCCTTTAAAGGAAATTATTTGTAAATTTCGACAAGTAGATCATTGAATGGAACAGGTAGACGGTTGAAATCTTTGTATCTATTGCTTCTATATAGTCTACGAAACATATATGCAAAGCATCCAAACAGTACCATTCGCCAATTTTTTGTTCTTCAAGTTTAATTGAACTACGAGCCCCATTGTTAATCCTTTAAAGGAAATTATTTCTAAATTTCGACAAGTAGAACAATGAATGGAACAGGTAGACGGTTGAAATCTTTGTATATATTGCTTCTATATAATCTAAGAAACATATATGCAAAGCATCCAAACAGTACCATTCGCCAATTTTTTGTTCTTCAAGTTTAAGTGAACTACGAGCCCCATTGTTAATACTTTAACGGAAATTATTTGTAACTTGCGAGAAGGAGAACAATGAATGGAACTGGTAGCCGGATGAAATCAAAGTATATATTGCGTCTATATAGTCTAAGAAACATATATGCAAAGCATCCAAACAGTACCATTCGCCAATTTTTTGTTCTTCAAGTTTAAGTGAACTACGAGCCCCATTGTTAATCATTTAAAGGAAATTATTTGTAAATTTCGACAAGTAGAACAATGAATGGAACAGGTAGACGGTTGAAATCTTTGTATATATTGCATATATATAGTCTAAGAAACATATATGCAAAGCATCCAAACAGTACAATTCGCCAATTTTTTGTTCTTCAAGTTTAAGTGAACAATGAGCCCCAATGGTTAATCCTTTATCGGTAATTATTTGTAACTTTCGACAAGTAGAACAATGAATGGAACAGGTAGACGGTTGAAATCCTTGTATATATGGCGTCTATATAGTCTAAGAAACATATATGCAAAGCATCCAAACAGTACAATTCGCCAATTTTTCGTTCTTCAAGTTTAAGTGAACTACGAGTCCCATTGTTAATCCTTTAACGGAAATTAATTGTAACTTTCTACAAGCAGAACAATGATTGGAACACGCAGACGGTTGAAATCTTTGTATATATTGCTTCCATATAGTCTAAGAAACATATATGCAAAGCATCCAAACAGTACCATTCGCCAATTTTTTGTTCTTCAAGTTTAAGTGAACAATGAGCCCCATTGTTAATCTTTTATCGGAAATTATTTGTAACTTTCGACAAGTAGAACATTGAATGGAACAGGTAGACGGTTGAAATCTTTGTATATATTGCTTCCATATAGTCTAAGAAACATATATGCAAAGCATCCAAACAGTACAATTCACCGATTTATTGTTCTTCAAGTTTAAGTGAACAACGAGCCCCATTGTTAATCCTTTAAAGGAAATTATTTGTAAATTTCGACAAGTAGAACAATGATTGGAACACGTAGACGGTTGAAATCTTTGTATATATTGCTTCCATATAGTCTAAGAAACATGTACGCAAAGCATCCAAACAGTACAATTCGCCAATTTTTTGTTCTTCAAGTTTAAGTGAACAATGAGCCCCAATGGTTAATCCTTTATCGGAAATTATTTGTAATTTTCGACAAGTAGAACAATGAATGGAACAGGTAGACGGTTGAAATCAATGTATATATTGCTTCTATATAGTATAAGAAACATATATGCAAAGCATCCAAACAGTACAATTCGCCAATTTTTTGTTCTTCAAGTTTAAGTGAACAAAGAGCCCCAATGGTTAATCCTTTATCGGAAATTATTTGTAACTTTCGACAACTAGAACAATGAATGGAAAAGGTAGACGGTTGAAATCTTTGTATATATTGCTTCTAAATAGTCTAAGAAACATCTATGCAAAGCATCCAAACAGTACCATTCGCCAATTTTTCGTTCTTCAAGTTTAAGTGAACAATGAGCCCCATTGTTAATCCTTTAAAGGAAATTATTTGTAAATTTCGACAAGTAGATCATTGAATGGAACAGGTAGACGGTTGAAATCTTTGTATCTATTGCTTCTATATAGTCTACGAAACATATATGCAAAGCATCCAAACAGTACCATTCGCCAATTTTTTGTTCTTCAAGTTTAATTGAACTACGAGCCCCATTGTTAATCCTTTAAAGGAAATTATTTCTAAATTTCGACAAGTAGAACAATGAATGGAACAGGTAGACGGTTGAAATCTTTGTATATATTGCTTCTATATAATCTAAGAAACATATATGCAAAGCATCCAAACAGTACCATTCGCCAATTTTTTGTTCTTCAAGTTTAAGTGAACTACGAGCCCCATTGTTAATACTTTAACGGAAATTATTTGTAACTTGCGAGAAGGAGAACAATGAATGGAACTGGTAGCCGGATGAAATCAAAGTATATATTGCGTCTATATAGTCTAAGAAACATATATGCAAAGCATCCAAACAGTACCATTCGCCAATTTTTTGTTCTTCAAGTTTAAGTGAACTACGAGCCCCATTGTTAATCATTTAAAGGAAATTATTTGTAAATTTCGACAAGTAGAACAATGAATGGAACAGGTAGACGGTTGAAATCTTTGTATATATTGCATATATATAGTCTAAGAAACATATATGCAAAGCATCCAAACAGTACAATTCGCCAATTTTTTGTTCTTCAAGTTTAAGTGAACAATGAGCCCCAATGGTTAATCCTTTATCGGTAATTATTTGTAACTTTCGACAAGTAGAACAATGAATGGAACAGGTAGACGGTTGAAATCCTTGTATATATGGCGTCTATATAGTCTAAGAAACATATATGCAAAGCATCCAAACAGTACAATTCGCCAATTTTTCGTTCTTCAAGTTTAAGTGAACTACGAGTCCCATTGTTAATCCTTTAACGGAAATTAATTGTAACTTTCTACAAGCAGAACAATGATTGGAACACGCAGACGGTTGAAATCTTTGTATATATTGCTTCCATATAGTCTAAGAAACATATATGCAAAGCATCCAAACAGTACCATTCGCCAATTTTTTGTTCTTCAAGTTTAAGTGAACAATGAGCCCCATTGTTAATCTTTTATCGGAAATTATTTGTAACTTTCGACAAGTAGAACATTGAATGGAACAGGTAGACGGTTGAAATCTTTGTATATATTGCTTCCATATAGTCTAAGAAACATATATGCAAAGCATCCAAACAGTACAATTCACCGATTTATTGTTCTTCAAGTTTAAGTGAACAACGAGCCCCATTGTTAATCCTTTAAAGGAAATTATTTGTAAATTTCGACAAGTAGAACAATGATTGGAACACGTAGACGGTTGAAATCTTTGTATATATTGCTTCCATATAGTCTAAGAAACATGTACGCAAAGCATCCAAACAGTACAATTCGCCAATTTTTTGTTCTTCAAGTTTAAGTGAACAATGAGCCCCAATGGTTAATCCTTTATCGGAAATTATTTGTAATTTTCGACAAGTAGAACAATGAATGGAACAGGTAGACGGTTGAAATCAATGTATATATTGCTTCTATAAAGTCTAAGAAACATATAAGCAAAGCATCCAAACAGTACCATTCGCCAATTTTTTGTTTTTCAAGTTTAAGTGAACAATGTGCCCCAATGGTTAATCCTTTAACGGAAATTATTTGTAACTTGCGACAAGTGGAACAATGAATGGAACAGGTAGACGGTTGAAATCAATGTATATATTGCTTCTTTATAGTCTAAGAAACATATATGCAAAGCATCCAAACAGTACAATTCGCCAATTTATTGTTCTTCAAGTTTAAGTGAACAACGAGCCCCAATGTTAATCCTTTAAAGGAAATTATTTGTAACTTTCGACAAGTAGAACAATGAATGGAACAGGTAGACGGTTGAAATCAATGTATATATTGCTTCTATAAAGTCTAAGAAACATATAAGCAAAGCATCCAAACAGTACCATTCGCCAATTTTTTGTTTTTCAAGTTTAAGTGAACAATGTGCCCCAATGGTTAATCCTTTAACGGAAATTATTTGTAACTTGCGACAAGTAGAACAATGAATGGAACAGGTAGACGGTTGAAATCAATGTATATATTGCTTCTTTATAGTCTAAGAAACATATATGCAAAGCATCCAAACAGTACAATTCGCCAATTTATTGTTCTTCAATTTTAAGTGAACAACGAGCCCCATTGTTAATCCTTTAAAGGAAATTATTTGTAAATTTCGACAAGTAGAACAATGATTGGAACACGTAGACTGTTGAAATCTTTGTATATATTGCTTCCATATAGTCTAAGAAACATGTACGCAAAGCATCCAAACAGTACCATTCGCCAATTTTTTGTTCTTCAAGTTTAAGTGAACAATGAGCCCCAATGGTTAATCCTTTATCGGAAATTATTTGTAATTTTCGACAAGTAGAACAATGAATGGAACAGGTAGACGGTTGACATCTTTGTATATATTGCTTCTATATAATCTAAGAAACATATACGCAAAGCATCTAAACAGTAACAATCGCCAACTTTTGTTCTTCAAGTTTAAGTGAACTACGAGCCCCATTGTTAATCCTTTAACGGAAATTAATTCTAACTTTCTACAAGTAGAACAATGCTTGGAACACGTAGACGGATGAAATCTTTGTATATATTGCTTCCATATAGTCTAAGAAACATGTACGCAAAGCATCCAAACAGTACCATTCGCCAATTTTTTGTTCTTCAAGTTTAAGTGAACAAGGAGCCCCAATGGTTAATCCTTTATCGGAAATTACTTGTAATTTTCGACAAGTAGAACAATGAATGGAACAGGTAGACGGTTCAAATCTTTGTATATATTGCTTATATATAACGTAAGAAACATATATGCAAAGCATCCAAACAGTACCATTCGCCAATTTTTTGTTCTTCATGTTTAAGTGAACTACGAGCCCCATTGTTAATCCTTTATCGGAAATTACTTGTAATTTTCGACAAGTAGAACAATGAATGGAACAGGTAGACGGTTGAAATCTTTGTATATATTGCTTCTATATAACGTAAGAAACATATATGCAAAGCATCCAAACAGTACCATTCGCCAATTTTTTGTTCTTCAAGTTTAAGTGAACTACGAGCCCAATTGTTAATCCTTTAAAGGAAATTATTTGTAAACATCGACAAGTAGAACAATGAATGGATCATGTAGACGGTTGAAGTCATTGTATATATTGCTTCTATATAGTCTACGAAACATATATGCAAACCATCCAAACAGTACAATTCGCCAATTTTTTGTTCTTCAAGTTTAAGTGAACTACGAGCCCCATTGTTAATCCTTTAACGGAAATTAATTGTAACTTTCTACAAGTAGAACAATGATTGGAACACGTAGACGGTTGAAATCTTTGTATATATTGCTTCCATATAGTCTAAGAAACATATATGCAAAGCATCCAAACAGTACCATTCGCAAATTTTTTGTCCTTCAAGTTTAAGTGAACAATGAGCCCCATTGTTAATCCTTTATCGGAAATTATTTGTAACTTTCGAAAAGTAGAACAGTGAATGGAACAGGTAGACGCTTGAAATCTTTGTATATATTGCTTCTATATAGTCTAAGAAACATATATGCAAAGCATCCAAACAGTACAATTCGCCAATTTTTTGTTCTCCAAGTTTAAGTGAACTACGAGCCCCATTGTTAATCCTTTAACGGAAATTAATTGTAACTTTCTACAAGTAGAACAATGACTGGAACACGTAGACGGTTGAAATCTTTGTATATATTGCTTCCATATAGTCTAAGAAACATATATGCAAAGAATCCAAACAGTACCATTCTCCAATTTTTTCTCCTTCAAGTTTAAGTGAACAATGAGCCCCATTGTTAATCCTTTATCGGAAATTATTTGTAAATTTCGACAAGTAGAACAATGAATGGAACAGGTGGACGGTTGAAATCTTTGTATATATTGCTTCTATATAGTCTAAGAAACATATATGCAAAGCATCCAAACAGTACAATTCGCCAATTTATTTTTCTTCAAGTTTAAGTGAACAACGAGCCCCATTGTTAATCCTTTAAAGGAAATTATTTGTAAATTTCGACAAGTAGAACAATGAATGGAACAGGTAGACGGTTGAAATCTTTGTATATATTGCTTCTATATAATCTAAGAAACATATATGCAAAGCATCCATACAGTACCATTCGCCAATTTTTTGTTCTTCAAGTTTAAGTGAACTACGAGCCCCATTGTTAATCCTTTAAAGGAAATTATTTGTAAATTTCGAAAAGTAGAACAATGAATGGAACAGGTAGACTGTTGAAATCATTGTATATATTGCTTCTATATAGTCTAAGAAACATATATGCAAAGCGTCCAAACAGTACAATTCGCCAATTATTTGATCTTCAGGTTTAAGTGAACTACGAGCCCCATTGTTAATACTTTAACGGAAATTATTTGTAACTTGCGACAAGTAGAACAATGAATGGAACAGGTAGCCGGTTGAAATCAATGTATATATTGCTTCTATATAGTCTAAGAAACATATATGCAAAGCATGCAAACAGTACCATTCGGCAATTTTTTGTTCTTCAAGTTTAAGTGCACTACGAGCCCCATTGTTAATCCTTTATAGGAAATTATTTGTAAATTTCGACAAGTAGAACAATGAATGGAACAGGTAGACGGTTGAAATCAATGTAAATATTGGTTCTATATAGTCTAAGAAACATATATGCAAAGCATCCAAACAGTACCATTCGCCAATTTTTTGTTCTTCAAGTTTAAGTGAACAATGAGCCCAAATGGTTAATCCGTTATCGGAAATTATTTGTAACTTTCGGCAAGTAGAACAATGAATGGAACAGTTAGACGGTTGAAATATTTGTATATATTGCTTCTATATAGTCTACGAAACATATATGCAAAGCATCCAAACAGTTCAATTCGCCAATTTTTTGTTCTTCAAGTTTAAGTGAACAACGAGCCCCATTGTTAATCCTTTAAAGGAAATTATTTGTAAATTTCGACAAGTAGAACAATGAATGGAACAGGTAGACGGTTGAAATCTTTGTATATATTGCTTCTATATAATCTAAGAAACATATATGCAAAGCATCCAAACAGTACCATTCGCCAATTTTTTGTTCTTCAAGTTTAAGTGAACTACGAGCCCCATTGTTAATCCTTTAAAGGAAATTATTTGTAAATTTCGACAAGTAGAACAGTGAATGGAACAGGTAGACGATTGAAATCTTTGTATATATTGCTTCTATATAGTATAAGAAACATGTACGCAAAGCATCCAAACAGTACCATTCGCCAATTTTTTGTTCTTCAAGTTTAAGTGAACAAGGAGCCCCAATGGTTAATCCTTTATCGGAAATTACTTGTAATTTTCGACAAGTAGAACAATGAATGGAACAGGTAGACGGTTGACATCTTTGTATATATTGCTTCTATATAATCTAAGAAACATATATGCAAAGCATCCAAACAGTACCATTCGCCAATTTTTTGTTCTTCATGTTTAAGTGAACTACGAGCCCCATTGTTAATCCTTTATCGGAAATTACTTGTAATTTTCGACAAGTAGAACAATGAATGGAACAGGTAGACGGTTGAAATCTTTGTATATATTGCTTCTATATAACGTAAGAAACATATATGCAAAGCATCCAAACAGTACCATTCGCCAATTTTTTGTTCTTCAAGTTTAAGTGAACTACGAGCCCCATTGTTAATCCTTTATCGGAAATTACTTGTAATTTTCGACAAGTAGAACAATGAATGGAACAGGAAGACGGTTGAAATCTTTGTATATATTGCTTCTATATAGTCTAAGAAACATATATGCAAAGCATCCAAACAGTACAATTCGCCAATTTATTGTTCTTCAAGTTTAAGTGAACAACGAGCCCCATTGTTAATCCTTTAAAGGAAATTATTTGTAACTTTCGACACGTAGAACAATGAATGGAAAAGGTAGACGGTTGAAATCTTTGTATATATTGCTTCTATATAGTCTAAGAAACATATATGCAAAGCATCCAAACAGTACCATTCGCCAATTTTTTGTTCTTCAAGTTTAAGTGAACACTGAGCACCAATGGTTAATCCCTCATCGGAAATTATTTGTAATTTTCGACAAGTAGAACAATGAATGGAACAGTTAGACGGTTGAAATATTTGTATATATTGCTTCTATATAGTCTACGAAACAGATATGCAAAGCATCCAAACAGTACAATTCGCCAATTTTTTGTTCTTCAAGTTTAAGTGAACTACGATCCCCATTTTTAATCCCTTAACGGAAATTATTTGTAACTTTCGACAAGTAGAACAGTGAATGGAACAGGTAGACGATTGAAATCTTTGTATATATTGCTTCTATATAGTATAAGAAACATATATGCAAAGCATCCAAACAGTACAATTCGCCAATTTTTTGTTCTTCAAGTTTAAGTGAACAATGATCCCCAATGGTTAATCCGTTATCGGAAATTATTTGTAACTTTCGGCAAGTAGAACAATGAATGGAACAGTTAGACGGTTGAAATATTTGTATATATTGCTTCTATATAGTCTACGAAACATATATGCAAAGCATCCAAACAGTACAATTCGCCAATTTTTTGTTCTTCAAGTTTAAGTGAACAATGATCCCCAATGGTTAATCCGTTATCGGAAATTATTTGTAACTTTCGGCAAGTAGAACAATGAATGGAACAGTTAGACGGTTGAAATATTTGTATATATTGCTTCTATATAGTCTACGAAACATATATGCAAAGCATCCAAACAGTACAATTCGCCAATTTTTTGTTCTTCAAGTTTAAGTGAACAACGAGCCCCATTGTTAATCCTTTAAAGGAAATTATTTGTAAATTTCGACAAGTAGAACAATGAATGGAACAGGTAGACGGTTGAAATCTTTGTATATATTGCTTCTATATAATCTAAGAAACATATATGCAAAGCATCCAAACAGTACCATTCGCCAATTTTTTGTTCTTCAAGTTTAAGTGAACTACGAGCCCCATTGTTAATCCTTTAAAGGAAATTATTTGTAAATTTCGACAAGTAGAACAATGAATGGAACAGGTAGACGGTTGAAATCATTGTATATATTGCGTCTATATAGTCTAAGAAACATATATGCAAAGCATCCAAACACTACAATTCGCCAATTTATTGTTCTTCAAGTTTAAGTGAACAACGAGCCCCATTGTTAATCCTTTAAAGGAAATTAAGTGTAACTTTCGACAAGTAGAACAATGGATGGAACAGGTAGACGGTTGAAATCTTTGTATATATTGCTTCTATATAGGATAAGAAACATATGTGCAAAGCATCCAAACAGTAGCATTCGCCAATTTTTTGTTCTTCAAGTATAAGTGAACAACGAGCCCAATTGATAATCATGAAACGGAAATTATTTGTAACTTTTTACAAGTAGAACAAGGAATAGAACAGGTAGACGCTTGAAATCTTTGTATATATTGCTTCTATATAGTCTAAGAAACATATATGCAAAGCATCCAAACAGTACCATTCGCCAATTTTTTGTTCTTCAAGTTTAAGTGAACTACGAGCCCCATTGTTAATACTTTAACGGAAATTATTTGTAACTTGCGAGAAGTAGAACAATGAATGGAACTGGTAGCCGGTTGAAATCAAAGTATATGTTGCTTCTATATAGTCTAAGAAACACATATGCAAAGCATCCAAACAGTACCATTCGCCAATTTTTTGTTCTTCAAGTTTAAGTGAACGACGAGCCCCATTGTAAATCCTTTAAAGGAAATTATTTGTAACTTTCGACAAGTAGAACAATGAATGGAACAGGTAGACGGTTGAAATCTTTGTATATATTGCTTCTATATAGTCTAAGAAACATAAATGCAAAGCATCCAAACAGTACCTTTCGCCAATTTTTTGTTCTTCAAGTTTAAGTGAACAATGAGACCCATTGTTAATCCTTTATCGGAAATTATTTGTAACTTTCGACAAGTAGAACAATGAATGGAACAGGTAGACGGTTGAAATCTTTGTATATATTGCTTCTATATAGTCTAAGAAACATATATGCAAAGCATCCAAACAGTACAATTCGCCAATTTATTGTTCTTCAAGTTTAATTGAACAACGAGCCCCATTGATAATCATGAAACGGAAATTATTTGTACCTTTCTACAAGTAGAACAATGAATAGTACAGGTAGACGGGTGAAATCTTTCTATATATTGCTTCTAAATAGTCTAAGAAACATCTATGCAAAGCATCCAAACAGTACCATTCGCCAATTTTTCGTTCTTCAAGTTTAAGTGAACAATGAGCCCCATTGTTAATCCTTTAAAGGAAATTATTTGTAAATTTCGACAAGTAGATCATTGAATGGAACAGGTAGACGGTTGAAATCTTTGTATCTATTGCTTCTATATAGGATAAGAAACATATATGCAAAGCATCCAAACAGTACCATTCGCCACTTTTTTGTTCTTCAAGTTTAAGTAAACTACGATCCCCATCGTTAATCCCTTAACGGAAATTATTTGTAATTTTCGACAAGTAGAACAATGAATGGAACAGCTAGACGGTTGAAATCTTTGTATATATTGCTTCTATATAATCTAAGAAACATATATGCAAAGCATCCAAACAGTACCATTCGCCAATTTTTTGTTCTTCAAGTTTAAGTGAACTACGAGCCCCATTGTTAATACTTTAACGGAAATTATTTGTAACTTGCGAGAAGTAGAACAATGAATGGAACTGGTAGCCGGTTGAAATCAAAGTATATGTTGCTTCTATATAGTCTAAGAAACACATATGCAAAGCATCCAAACAGTACAATTCGCCAATTTTTTGTTCTTCAAGTTTAAGTGAACGACGAGCCCCATTGTAAATCCTTTAAAGGAAATTATTTGTAAATTTCGACAAGTAGAACAATGAATGAAACAGGTAGACGGTTGAAATCTTTGTATATATTGCTTCTATATAGTCTAAGAAACATATATGCAAAGCATCCAAACAGTACCTTTCGCCAATTTTTTGTTCTTCAAGTTTAAGTGAACAATGAGACCCATTGTTAATCCTTTATCGGAAATTATTTGTAACTTTCGACAAGTAGAACAATGAATGGAACAGGTAGACGGTTGAAATCTTTGTATATATTGCTTCTATATAGTCTAAGAAACATATATGCAAAGCATCCAAACAGTAAAATTCGCCAATTTATTGTTCTTCAAGTTTAAGTGAACAACGAGCCCCATTGTTAATCCTTTAAAGGAAATTATGTGTAAATTTCGACAAGTAGAACAATGATTGGAACACGTAGACGGTTGAAATCTTTGTATATATTGCTTCTATATAGTATAAGAAACATATATGCAAAGCATCCAAACAGTACCATTCGCCAATTTTTTGTTCTTCAAGTTTAAGTGAACAACGAGCCCTATTGATAATCATGAAACGGAAATTATTTGTAACTTTCTACAAGTAGCACAATGAATAGAACAGGTAGACGGTTGAAATCTTTGTATATGTTGCTTCTATACAGTCTAAGAAACCTATATGCAAAGCATCTAAACAGTAACAATCGCCAATTTTTTGATCTTCAAGTTTAAGTGAACAGCGAGCTCCATTGATAATCATGAAATGGAAATTATTTGTAATTTTCGACAAGTAGAACAATGAATGGAACAGCTAGACGGTTGAAATCTTTGTATATATTGCTTCTATATAATCTAAGAAACATATATGCAAAGCATTCAAACTGTAAAATTCGCCAATTTATTTTTCTTCAAGTTTAAGTGAACAACGAGCCCCATTGTTAATCCTTTAAAGGAAATTATTTGTAAATTTCGACAAGTAGAACAATGAATGGAACAGGTAGACGGTTGAAATCTTTGTATATATTGCATCTATATAGTCTAAGAAACATATATGCAAAGCATCCAAACAGTACAATTCGCCAATTTTTTGTTCTTCAAGTTTAAGTGAACAATGAGCCCCAATGGTTAATCCTTTATCGGTAATTATTTGTTACTTTCGACAAGTAGAACAATGATTCGAACATGTAGACGGTTGAAATCTTGGTATATATTGCTTCCATATAGTCTAAAAAACATATATGCAAAGCATCCAAACAGTACCATTCGCCAATTTTTTGTTCTTCAAGTTTAAGTGAACAATAAGACCCATTGTTAATCCTTTATCGGAAATTATTTGTAACTTTCGACAAGTAGAACAATGAATGGAACAGGTAGACGGTTGAAATCATTGTATATATTGCTTGTATATAATCTACGAAACATATATGCAAAGCATCCAAACAGTACAATTCGCGAATTTTTTGTTCTTCAAGTTTAAGTGAACTACGAGCCCCCTTGTTAATCCTTTAACGGAAATTAATTGTAACTTTCTACAAGTAGAACAATGATTGGAACACGTAGACGGTTGAAATCTTTGTATATATTGCTTCCATATAGTCTAAGAAACATATATGCAAAGCATCCAAACAGTACCATTCGCCAATTTTTTGTTCTTCAAGTTTAAGTGAACAATGAGACCCATTGTTAATCCTTTATCGGAAATTATTTGTAACTTTCGACAAGTAGAACAATGAATGGAACAGGTATCCGGTTGAAATCAATGTATATATTGCTTCTATATAGTCTAAGAAACATATATGCAAAGCATCCAAACAGTAACATTCGCCAATTTTTTGTTCTTCAAGTTTAAGTGAACAACAAGCCCCATTGTTAATCCTTTAAAGGAAATTATTTGTAAATTTCGACAAGTAGAACAATGATTGGAACACGTAGACGGTTGAAATCTTTGTATATATTGCTTCCATATAGTCTAAGAAACATATATGCAAAGCATCCAAACAGTACAATTCGCCAATTTTTTGTTCTTCAAGTTTAAGTGAACAACAAGCCCCATTGTTAATCCTTTAAAGGAAATTATTTGTAAATTTCGACAAGTAGAAAAATGATTGGAACACGTAGACGGTTGAAATCTTTGTATATATTGCTTCCATATAGTCTAAGAAACATATATGCAAAGCATCCAAACAGTACAATTCGCCAATTTTTTGTTCTTCAAGTTCAAGTGAACAATGAGCCCCAATGGTTAATTCTTTATCGGAAATTATTTGTAACTTTCGACAAGTAGAACAATGAATGGAACAGGTAGACGGTTGAAATCTTTGTATATATTGCTTCTATATAGTCTAAGAAACATATATGCAAAGCATCCAAACAGTACCTTTCGCCAATTTTTTGTTCTCAAGTTTAAGTGAACAATGAGACCCATTGTTAATCCTTTATCGGAAATTATTTGTAACTTTCGACAAGTAGAACAATGAATGGAACAGGTAGACGGTTGAAATCTTTGTATATATTGCTTCTATATAGTCTAAGAAACATATATGCAAAGCATCCAAACAGTACAATTCGCCAATTTTTTGTTCTTCAAGTTTAAGTGAACAATGAGCCCCAATGGTTAATCCTTTATCGGAAATTATTTGTAACTTTCGACAAGTAGAACAATGAATGGAACAGGTAGACGGTTGAAATCTTTGTATATATTGCTTCTATATAGTCTAAGAAACATATATGCAAAGCATCCAAACACTACAATTCGCCAATTTATTGTTCTTCAAGTTTAAGTGAACAACGAGCCCCATTGTTAATCCTTTAAAGGAAATTAAGTGTAACTTTCGACAAGTAGAACAATGGATGGAACAGGTAGACGGTTGAAATCTTTGTATATATTGCTTCTATATAGGATAAGAAACATATGTGCAAAGCATCCAAACAGTAGCATTCGCCAATTTTTTGTTCTTCAAGTATAAGTGAACAACGAGCCCAATTGATAATCATGAAACGGAAATTATTTGTAACTTTTTACAAGTAGAACAAGGAATAGAACAGGTAGACGGTTGAAATCTTTGTATATGTTGCTTCTATATAGTCTAAGAAACCTTTATGCAAAGCATCTAAACAGTAACAATCGCCAATTTTTTGATCTTCAAATTTAAGTGAATAGCGAGCCCCATTGATAATCATGAAAGGGAAATTATTTGTAACTTTCTACAAGTAGACCAATGAATAGTACAGGTAGACGGGTGAAAACTTTCTATATATTGCTTCTAAATAGTCTAACAAACATATATGCAAATCATCCAAACAGTACAATTCGCCAATTTTTTGTTCTTCAAGTTTAAGTGAACTACGAGCCCCATTGTTAATCCTTTAACGGAAATAAATTGTAACTTTCTACAAGTAGAACAATGATTCGAACACGTAGACGGTTGAAATCTTTGTATATATTGCTTCCATATAGTCTAAGAAACATATATGCAAAGCATCCAAACAGTACCATTCGCCAATTTTTTGTTCTTCAAGTTTAAGTGAACAATAAGACCCATTGTTAATCCTTTATCGGAAATTATTTGTAACTTTCGACAAGTAGAACAATGAATGGAACAGGTAGATGGTTGAAATCTTTGTATATATTGCTTCTATATAGTATAAGAAACATATATGCAAAGCATCCAAACAGTACAATTCGCCAATTTTTTGTTCTTCAAGTTTAAGTGAACAATGAGCCCCAATGGTTAATCCTTTATCGGAAATTATTTGTAACTTTCGACAAGTAGAACAATGAATGGAACAGGTAGACGGTTGAAATCTTTGTATATATTGCTTCTATATAATCTAAGAAACATATATGCAAAGCATCCAAACAGTACCATTCGCCAATTTTTTGTTCTTCAAGTTTAAGTGAACTCCGAGCCCCATTGTTAATACTTTAACGGAAATTATTTGTAACTTGCGAGAAGGAGAACAATGAATGGAACTGGTAGCCGGATGAAATCAAAGTATATATTGCGTCTATATAGTCTAAGAAACATATATGCAAAGCATCCAAACAGTACCATTCGTCAATTTTTTGTTCTTCAAGTTTAAGTGAACTACGAGCCCCATTGTTAATCCTTTAAAGGAAATTATTTGTAAATTTCGACAAGTAGAACAATGAATGGAACAGGTAGACGGTTGAAATCTTTGTATATATTGCATCTATATAGTCTAAGAAACATATATGCAAAGCATCCAAACAGTACAATTCGCCAATTTTTTGTTCTTCAAGTTTAAGTGAACAATGAGCCCCAATGGTTAATCCTTTATCGGTAATTATTTGTAACTTTCGACAAGTAGAACAATGAATGGAACAGGTAGACGGTTGAAATCCTTGTATATATGGCGTCTATATAGTCTAAGAAACATATATGCAAAGCATCCAAACAGTACAATTCGCCAATTTTTCGTTCTTCAAGTTTAAGTGAACTACGAGTCCCATTGTTAATCCTTTAACGGAAATTAATTGTAACTTTCTACAAGCAGAACAATGATTGGAACACGCAGACGGTTGAAATCTTTGTATATATTGCTTCTTTATAGTCTAAGAAACATATATGCAAAGCATCCAAACAGTACAATTCGCCAATTTATTGTTCTTCAAATTTAAGTGAACAACGAGCCCCAATGTTAATCCTTTAAAGGAAATTATTTGTAACTTTCGACAAGTAGAACAATGAATGGAACAGGTAGACGGTTGAAATCAATGTATATATTGCTTCTATAAAGTCTAAGAAACATATAAGCAAAGCATCCAAACAGTACCATTCGCCAATTTTTTGTTTTTCAAGTTTAAGTGAACAATGTGCCCCAATGGTTAATCCTTTAACGGAAATTATTTGTAACTTGCGACAAGTAGAACAATGAATGGAACAGGTAGACGGTTGAAATCAATGTATATATTGCTTCTTTATAGTCTAAGAAACATATATGCAAAGCATCCAAACAGTACAATTCGCCAATTTATTGTTCTTCAAGTTTAAGTGAACAACGAGCCCCATTGTTAATCCTTTAAAGGAAATTATTTGTAAATTTCGACAAGTAGAACAATGATTGGAACACGTAGACTGTTGAAATCTTTGTATATATTGCTTCCATATAGTCTAAGAAACATGTACGCAAAGCATCCAAACAGTACCATTCGCCAATTTTTTGTTCTTCAAGTTTAAGTGAACAATGAGCCCCAATGGTTAATCCTTTATCGGAAATTATTTGTAATTTTCGACAAGTAGAACAATGAATGGAACAGGTAGACGGTTGACATCTTTGTATATATTGCTTCTATATAATCTAAGAAACATATACGCAAAGCATCTAAACAGTAACAATCGCCAACTTTTGTTCTTCAAGTTTAAGTGAACTACGAGCCCCATTGTTAATCCTTTAACGGAAATTAATTCTAACTTTCTACAAGTAGAACAATGCTTGGAACACGTAGACGGATGAAATCTTTGTATATATTGCTTCCATATAGTCTAAGAAACATGTACGCAAAGCATCCAAACAGTACCATTCGCCAATTTTTTGTTCTTCAAGTTTAAGTGAACAAGGAGCCCCAATGGTTAATCCTTTATCGGAAATTACTTGTAATTTTCGACAAGTAGAACAATGAATGGAACAGGTAGACGGTTCAAATCTTTGTATATATTGCTTATATATAACGTAAGAAACATATATGCAAAGCATCCAAACAGTACCATTCGCCAATTTTTTGTTCTTCATGTTTAAGTGAACTACGAGCCCCATTGTTAATCCTTTATCGGAAATTACTTGTAATTTTCGACAAGTAGAACAATGAATGGAACAGGTAGACGGTTGAAATCTTTGTATATATTGCTTCTATATAACGTAAGAAACATATATGCAAAGCATCCAAACAGTACCATTCGCCAATTTTTTGTTCTTCAAGTTTAAGTGAACTACGAGCCCAATTGTTAATCCTTTAAAGGAAATTATTTGTAAATATCGACAAGTAGAACAATGAATGGATCATGTAGACGGTTGAAGTCATTGTATATATTGCTTCTATATAGTCTACGAAACATATATGCAAACCATCCAAACAGTACAATTCGCCAATTTTTTGTTCTTCAAGTTTAAGTGAACTACGAGCCCCATTGTTAATCCTTTAACGGAAATTAATTGTAACTTTCTACAAGTAGAACAATGATTGGAACACGTAGACGGTTGAAATCTTTGTATATATTGCTTCCATATAGTCTAAGAAACATATATGCAAAGCATCCAAACAGTACCATTCGCAAATTTTTTGTCCTTCAAGTTTAAGTGAACAATGAGCCCCATTGTTAATCCTTTATCGGAAATTATTTGTAACTTGCGACAAGTAGAACAATGAATGGAACAGGTAGCCGGTTGAAATCAATGTATATATTGCTTCTATATAGTCTAAGAAACATATATGCAAAGCATGCAAACAGTACCATTCGGCAATTTTTTGTTCTTCAAGTTTAAGTGCACTACGAGCCCCATTGTTAATCCTTTATAGGAAATTATTTGTAAATTTCGACAAGTAGAACAATGAATGGAACAGGTAGACTGTTGAAATCATTGTATATATTGCTTCTATATAGTCTAAGAAACATATATGCAAAGCGTCCAAACAGTACAATTCGCCAATTATTTGATCTTCAGGTTTAAGTGAACTACGAGCCCCATTGTTAATACTTTAACGGAAATTATTTGTAACTTGCGACAAGTAGAACAATGAATGGAACAGGTAGACGGTTGAAATCTTTGTATATATTGCTTCTATATAATCTAAGAAACATATATGCAAAGCATCCAAACAGTACCATTCGCCAATTTTTTGTTCTTCAAGTTTAAGTGAACTACGAGCCCCATTGTTAATCCTTTAAAGGAAATTATTTGTAAATTTCGAAAAGTAGAACAATGAATGGAACAGGTAGACTGTTGAAATCATTGTATATATTGCTTCTATATAGTCTAAGAAACATATATGCAAAGCGTCCAAACAGTACAATTCGCCAATTATTTGATCTTCAGGTTTAAGTGAACTACGAGCCCCATTGTTAATACTTTAACGGAAATTATTTGTAACTTGCGACAAGTAGAACAATGAATGGAACAGGTAGCCGGTTGAAATCAATGTATATATTGCTTCTATATAGTCTAAGAAACATATATGCAAAGCATGCAAACAGTACCATTCGGCAATTTTTTGTTCTTCAAGTTTAAGTGCACTACGAGCCCCATTGTTAATCCTTTATAGGAAATTATTTGTAAATTTCGACAAGTAGAACAATGAATGGAACAGGTAGACGGTTGAAATCAATGTAAATATTGGTTCTATATAGTCTAAGAAACATATATGCAAAGCATCCAAACAGTACCATTCGCCAATTTTTTGTTCTTCAAGTTTAAGTGAACAATGAGCCCAAATGGTTAATCCGTTATCGGAAATTATTTGTAACTTTCGACACGTAGAACAATGAATGGAAAAGGTAGACGGTTGAAATCTTTGTATATATTGCTTCTATATAGTCTAAGAAACATATATGCAAAGCATCCAAACAGTACCATTCGCCAATTTTTTGTTCTTCAAGTTTAAGTGAACACTGAGCACCAATGGTTAATCCCTCATCGGAAATTATTTGTAATTTTCGACAAGTAGAACAATGAATGGAACAGTTAGACGGTTGAAATATTTGTATATATTGCTTCTATATAGTCTACGAAACAGATATGCAAAGCATCCAAACAGTACAATTCGCCAATTTTTTGTTCTTCAAGTTTAAGTGAACTACGATCCCCATTTTTAATCCCTTAACGGAAATTATTTGTAACTTTCGACAAGTAGAACAGTGAATGGAACAGGTAGACGATTGAAATCTTTGTATATATTGCTTCTATATAGTATAAGAAACATATATGCAAAGCATCCAAACAGTACAATTCGCCAATTTTTTGTTCTTCAAGTTTAAGTGAACAATGATCCCCAATGGTTAATCCGTTATCGGAAATTATTTGTAACTTTCGGCAAGTAGAACAATGAATGGAACAGTTAGACGGTTGAAATATTTGTATATATTGCTTCTATATAGTCTACGAAACATATATGCAAAGCATCCAAACAGTACAATTCGCCAATTTTTTGTTCTTCAAGTTTAAGTGAACAATGATCCCCAATGGTTAATCCGTTATCGGAAATTATTTGTAACTTTCGGCAAGTAGAACAATGAATGGAACAGTTAGACGGTTGAAATATTTGTATATATTGCTTCTATATAGTCTACGAAACATATATGCAAAGCATCCAAACAGTACAATTCGCCAATTTTTTGTTCTTCAAGTTTAAGTGAACAACGAGCCCCATTGTTAATCCTTTAAAGGAAATTATTTGTAAATTTCGACAAGTAGAACAATGAATGGAACAGGTAGACGGTTGAAATCTTTGTATATATTCCTTCTATATAATCTAAGAAACATATATGCAAAGCATCCAAACAGTACCATTCGCCAATTTTTTGTTCTTCAAGTTTAAGTGAACTACGAGCCCCATTGTTAATCCTTTAAAGGAAATCATTTGTAAATTTCGACAAGTAGAACAGTGAATGGAACAGGTAGACGATTGAAATCTTTGTATATATTGCTTCTATATAGTATAAGAAACATGTACGCAAAGCATCCAAACAGTACCATTCGCCAATTTTTTGTTCTTCAAGTTTAAGTGAACAAGGAGCCCCAATGGTTAATCCTTTATCGGAAATTACTTGTAATTTTCGACAAGTAGAACAATGAATGGAACAGGTAGACGGTTGACATCTTTGTATATATTGCTTCTATATAATCTAAGAAACATATATGCAAAGCATCCAAACAGTACCATTCGCCAATTTTTTGTTCTTCAAGTTTAAGTGAACTACGAGCCCCATTGTTAATCCTTTAAAGGAAATTATTTGTAAATTTCGACAAGTAGAACAGTGAATGGAACAGGTAGACGATTGAAATCTTTGTATATATTGCTTCTATATAGTATAAGAAACATGTACGCAAAGCATCCAAACAGTACCATTCGCCAATTTTTTGTTCTTCATGTTTAAGTGAACTACGAGCCCCATTGTTAATCCTTTATCGGAAATTACTTGTAATTTTCGACAAGTAGAACAATGAATGGAACAGGTAGACGGTTGAAATCTTTGTATATATTGCTTCTATATAACGTAAGAAACATATATGCAAAGCATCCAAACAGTACCATTCGCCAATTTTTTGTTCTTCAAGTTTAAGTGAACTACGAGCCCAATTGTTAATCCTTTAAAGGAAATTATTTGTAAATATCGACAAGTAGAACAATGAATGGATCATGTAGACGGTTGAAGTCATTGTATATATTGCTTCTATATAGTCTACGAAACATATATGCAAACCATCCAAACAGTACAATTCGCCAATTTTTTGTTCTTCAAGTTTAAGTGAACTACGAGCCCCATTGTTAATCCTTTAACGGAAATTAATTGTAACTTTCTACAAGTAGAACAATGATTGGAACACGTAGACGGTTGAAATCTTTGTATATATTGCTTCCATATAGTCTAAGAAACATATATGCAAAGCATCCAAACAGTACCATTCGCAAATTTTTTGTCCTTCAAGTTTAAGTGAACAATGAGCCCCATTGTTAATCCTTTATCGGAAATTATTTGTAACTTTCGAAAAGTAGAACAATGAATGGAACAGGTAGACGCTTGAAATCTTTGTATATATTGCTTCTATATAGTCTAAGAAACATATATGCAAAGCATCCAAACAGTACAATTCGCCAATTTTTTGTTCTCCAAGTTTAAGTGAACTACGAGCCCCATTGTTAATCCTTTAACGGAAATTAATTGTAACTTTCTACAAGTAGAACAATGACTGGAACACGTAGACGGTTGAAATCTTTGTATATATTGCTTCCATATAGTCTAAGAAACATATATGCAAAGAATCCAAACAGTACCATTCTCCAATTTTTTCTCCTTCAAGTTTAAGTGAACAATGAGCCCCATTGTTAATCCTTTATCGGAAATTATTTGTAAATTTCGACAAGTAGAACAATGAATGGAACAGGTGGACGGTTGAAATCTTTGTATATATTGCTTCTATATAGTCTAAGAAACATATATGCAAAGCATCCAAACAGTACAATTCGCCAATTTATTTTTCTTCAAGTTTAAGTGAACAACGAGCCCCATTGTTAATCCTTTAAAGGAAATTATTTGTAAATTTCGACAAGTAGAACAATGAATGGAACAGGTAGACGGTTGAAATCTTTGTATATATTGCTTCTATATAATCTAAGAAACATATATGCAAAGCATCCAAACAGTACCATTCGCCAATTTTTTGTTCTTCAAGTTTAAGTGAACTACGAGCCCCATTGTTAATCCTTTAAAGGAAATTATTTGTAAATTTCGAAAAGTAGAACAATGAATGGAACAGGTAGACTGTTGAAATCATTGTATATATTGCTTCTATATAGTCTAAGAAACATATATGCAAAGCGTCCAAACAGTACAATTCGCCAATTATTTGATCTTCAGGTTTAAGTGAACTACGAGCCCCATTGTTAATACTTTAACGGAAATTATTTGTAACTTGCGACAAGTAGAACAATGAATGGAACAGGTAGCCGGTTGAAATCAATGTATATATTGCTTCTATATAGTCTAAGAAACATATATGCAAAGCATGCAAACAGTACCATTCGGCAATTTTTTGTTCTTCAAGTTTAAGTGCACTACGAGCCCCATTGTTAATCCTTTATAGGAAATTATTTGTAAATTTCGACAAGTAGAACAATGAATGGAACAGGTAGACGGTTGAAATCAATGTAAATATTGGTTCTATATAGTCTAAGAAACATATATGCAAAGCATCCAAACAGTACCATTCGCCAATTTTTTGTTCTTCAAGTTTAAGTGAACAATGAGCCCAAATGGTTAATCCGTTATCGGAAATTATTTGTAACTTTCGACACGTAGAACAATGAATGGAAAAGGTAGACGGTTGAAATCTTTGTATATATTGCTTCTATATAGTCTAAGAAACATTTATGCAAAGCATGCAAACAGTACCATTCGGCAATTTTTTGTTCTTCAAGTTTAAGTGCACTACGAGCCCCATTGTTAATCCTTTATAGGAAATTATTTGTAAATTTCGACAAGTAGAACAATGAATGGAACAGTTAGACGGTTGAAATATATGTATATATTGCTTCTATATAGTCTACGAAACATATATGCAAAGCATCCAAACAGTACCATTCGCCAATTTTTTGTTCTTCAAGTTTAAGTGAACACTGAGCACCAATGGTTAATCCCTCATCGGAAATTATTTGTAATTTTCGACAAGTAGAACAATGAATGGAACAGTTAGACGGTTGAAATATTTGTATATATTGCTTCTATATAGTCTACGAAACAGATATGCAAAGCATCCAAACAGTACAATTCGCCAATTTTTTGTTCTTCAAGTTTAAGTGAACTACGATCCCCATTTTTAATCCCTTAACGGAAATTATTTGTAACTTTCGACAAGTAGAACAGTGAATGGAACAGGTAGACGATTGAAATCTTTGTATATATTGCTTCTATATAGTATAAGAAACATATATGCAAAGCATCCAAACAGTACAATTCGCCAATTTTTTGTTCTTCAAGTTTAAGTGAACAATGATCCCCAATGGTTAATCCGTTATCGGAAATTATTTGTAACTTTCGGCAAGTAGAACAATGAATGGAACAGTTAGACGGTTGAAATATTTGTATATATTGCTTCTATATAGTCTACGAAACATATATGCAAAGCATCCAAACAGTACAATTCGCCAATTTTTTGTTCTTCAAGTTTAAGTGAACAATGATCCCCAATGGTTAATCCGTTATCGGAAATTATTTGTAACTTTCGGCAAGTAGAACAATGAATGGAACAGTTAGACGGTTGAAATATTTGTATATATTGCTTCTATATAGTCTACGAAACATATATGCAAAGCATCCAAACAGTACAATTCGCCAATTTTTTGTTCTTCAAGTTTAAGTGAACAACGAGCCCCATTGTTAATCCTTTAAAGGAAATTATTTGTAAATTTCGACAAGTAGAACAATGAATGGAACAGGTAGACGGTTGAAATCTTTGTATATATTGCTTCTATATAATCTAAGAAACATATATGCAAAGCATCCAAACAGTACCATTCGCCAATTTTTTGTTCTTCAAGTTTAAGTGAACTACGAGCCCCATTGTTAATCCTTTAAAGGAAATTATTTGTAAATTTCGACAAGTAGAACAGTGAATGGAACAGGTAGACGATTGAAATCTTTGTATATATTGCTTCTATATAGTATAAGAAACATGTACGCAAAGCATCCAAACAGTACCATTCGCCAATTTTTTGTTCTTCAAGTTTAAGTGAACAAGGAGCCCCAATGGTTAATCCTTTATCGGAAATTACTTGTAATTTTCGACAAGTAGAACAATGAATGGAACAGGTAGACGGTTGACATCTTTGTATATATTGCTTCTATATAATCTAAGAAACATATATGCAAAGCATCCAAACAGTACCATTCGCCAATTTTTTGTTCTTCATGTTTAAGTGAACTACGAGCCCCATTGTTAATCCTTTATCGGAAATTACTTGTAATTTTCGACAAGTAGAACAATGAATGGAACAGGTAGACGGTTGAAATCTTTGTATATATTGCTTCTATATAACGTAAGAAACATATATGCAAAGCATCCAAACAGTACCATTCGCCAATTTTTTGTTCTTCAAGTTTAAGTGAACTACGAGCCCCATTGTTAATCCTTTATCGGAAATTACTTGTAATTTTCGACAAGTTGAACAATGAATGGAACAGGAAGACGGTTGAAATCTTTGTATATATTGCTTCTATATAGTCTAAGAAACATATATGCAAAGCATCCAAACAGTACAATTCGCCAATTTATTGTTCTTCAAGTTTAAGTGAACAACGAGCCCCATTGTTAATCCTTTAAAGGAAATTATTTGTAACTTTCGACAAGTAGAACAATGAATGGAACAGGTAGACGGTTGACATCTTTGTATATATTGCTTCTATATAATCTAAGAAACATATATGCAAAGCATCTAAACAGTAACAATCGCCAATTTTTTGTTCTTCAAGTTTAAGTGAACTACGAGCCCCATTGTTAATCCTTTAAAAGAAATTATTTGTAAATTTCGACAAGTAGAACAATGAATGGAACAGGTAGACGGTTGAAATCAATGTATATATTGCTTCTATATAGTCTAAGAAACCTATATGCAAAGCATCTACACAGTAACAATCGCCAATTTTTTGTTCTTCAAGTTTAAGTGAACAACGAGCCCCATTGTTAATCCTTTAAAGGAAATTATTTGTAACTTTCGACAAGTAGAAAAATGAATGGAACAGGTAGACGGTTGACATCTTTGTATATATTGCTTCTATATAATCTAAGAAACATATATGCAAAGCATCTAAACAGTAACAATCGCCAATTTTTTGTTCTTCAAGTTTAAGTGAACAGCGAGCCCCATTGATAATCATGAAATGGAAATTATTTGTAACTTTCTACAAGTAGAACAATGAATAGTACAGGTAGACGGGTGAAATCTTTCTATATATTGCTTCTAAATAGTCTAAGAAACATATATGCAAAGTATCCAAACAGTACAATTCGCCAATTTTTTGTTCTTCAAGTTTAAGTGAACTACGAGCCCAATTGTTAATCCTTTAAAGGAAATTATTTGTAAATATCGACAAGTAGAACAATGAATGGATCATGTAGACGGTTGAAGTCATTGTATATATTGCTTCTATATAGTCTACGAAACATATATGCAAACCATCCAAACAGTACAATTCGCCAATTTTTTGTTCTTCAAGTTTAAGTGAACTACGAGCCCCATTGTTAATCCTTTAACGGAAATTAATTGTAACTTTCTACAAGTAGAACAATGATTGGAACACGTAGACGGTTGAAATCTTTGTATATATTGCTTCCATATAGTCTAAGAAACATATATGCAAAGCATCCAAACAGTACAATTCGCCAATTATTTGATCTTCAGGTTTAAGTGAACTACGAGCCCCATTGTTAATACTTTAACGGAAATTATTTGTAACTTGCGACAAGTAGAACAATGAATGGAACAGGTAGCCGGTTGAAATCAATGTATATATTGCTTCTATATAGTCTAAGAAACATATATGCAAAGCATGCAAACAGTACCATTCGGCAATTTTTTGTTCTTCAAGTTTAAGTGCACTACGAGCCCCATTGTTAATCCTTTATAGGAAATTATTTGTAAATTTCGACAAGTAGAACAATGAATGGAACAGGTAGACGGTTGAAATCAATGTAAATATTGGTTCTATATAGCCTAAGAAACATATATGCAAAGCATCCAAACAGTACCATTCGCCAATTTTTTGTTCTTCAAGTTTAAGTGAACAATGATCCCCAATGGTTAATCCGTTATCGGAAATTATTTGTAACTTTCGGCAAGTAGAACAATGAATGGAACAGTTAGACGGTTGAAATATTTGTATATATTGCTTCTATATAGTCTACGAAACATATATGCAAAGCATCCAAACAGTACAATTCGCCAATTTTTTGTTCTTCAAGTTTAAGTGAACAACGAGCCCCATTGTTAATCCTTTAAAGGAAATTATTTGTAAATTTCGACAAGTAGAACAATGAATGGAACAGGTAGACGGTTGAAATCTTTGTATATATTGCTTCTATATAATCTAAGAAACATATATGCAAAGCATCCAAACAGTACCATTCGCCAATTTTTTGTTCTTCAAGTTTAAGTGAACTACGAGCCCCATTGTTAATCCTTTAAAGGAAATTATTTGTAAATTTCGACAAGTAGAACAATGAATGGAACAGGTAGACTGTTGAAATCATTGTATATATTGCTTCTATATAGTCTAAGAAACATATATGCAAAGCGTCCAAACAGTACAATTCGCCAATTATTTGATCTTCAGGTTTAAGTGAACTACGAGCCCCATTGTTAATACTTTAACGGAAATTATTTGTAACTTGCGACAAGTAGAACAATGAATGGAACAGGTAGCCGGTTGAAATCAATGTATATATTGCTTCTATATAGTCTAAGAAACATATATGCAAAGCATGCAAACAGTACCATTCGGCAATTTTTTGTTCTTCAAGTTTAAGTGCACTACGAGCCCCATTGTTAATCCTTTATAGGAAATTATTTGTAAATTTCGACAAGTAGAACAATGAATGGAACAGGTAGACGGTTGAAATCAATGTATATATTGGTTCTATATAGTCTAAGAAACATATATGCAAAGCATCCAAACAGTACCATTCGCCAATTTTTTGTTCTTCAAGTTTAAGTGAACAATGAGCCCAAATGGTTAATCCGTTATCGGAAATTATTTGTAACTTTCGACACGTAGAACAATGAATGGAAAAGGTAGACGGTTGAAATCTTTGTATATATTGCTTCTATATAGTCTAAGAAACATATATGCAAAGCATCCAAACAGTACCATTCGCCAATTTTTTGTTCTTCAAGTTTAAGTGAACACTGAGCACCAATGGTTAATCCCTTATCGGAAATTATTTGTAATTTTCGACAAGTAGAACAATGAATGGAACAGTTAGACGGTTGAAATATTTGTATATATTGCTTCTATATAGTCTACGAAACATATATGCAAAGCATCCAAACAGTACAATTCGCCAATTTTTTGTTCTTCAAGTTTAAGTGAACTACGATCCCCATTTTTAATCCCTTAACGGAAATTATTTGTAACTTTCGACAAGTAGAACAGTGAATGGAACAGGTAGACGATTGAAATCATTGTATATATTGCTTCTATATAGTATAAGAAACATATATGCAAAGTATCCAAACAGTACAATTCGCCAATTTTTTGTTCTTCAAGTTTAAGTGAACAATGATCCCCAACGGTTAATCCGTTATCGGAAATTATTTGTAACTTTCGGCAAGTAGAACAATGAATGGAACAGTTAGACGGTTGAAATATTTGTATATATTGCTTCTATATAGTCTACGAAACATATATGCAAAGCATCCAAACAGTACAATTCGCCAATTTTTTGTTCTTCAAGTTTAAGTGAACAATGAGCCCCAATGGTTAATCCGTTATCGGAAATTATTTGTAACTTTTGACAAGTAGAACAATGAATGGAAAAGGTAGACGGTTGAAATCTTTGTATATATTGCTTCTATATAGTCTAAGAAACATATATGCAAAGCATCCAAACAGTAACATTCGCCAATTTTTTGTTCTTCTAGTTTAAGTGAACAATGAGCACCAATGGTTAATACTTTATCGGAAATTATTTGTAATTTTCGACAAGTAGAACAATGAATGGAACAGTTAGACGGTTGAAATATTTGTATATATTGCTTCTATATAGTCTACGAAACATGTATGCAAAGCATCCAAACAGTACAATTCGCCAATTTTTTGTTCTTCAAGTTTAAGTGAACAATGAGACCCATTGTTAATCCATTATCGGAAATTATTTGTAATTTTCGACAAGTAGAACAGTGAATGGAACAGGTAGGCGATTGAAATCTTTGTATATATTGCTTCTATATAGTATAAGAAACATATATGCAAAGCATCCAAACAGTACAATTCGCCAATTTTTTGTTCTTCAAGTTTAAGTAAACAACGATCCCCATTGTTAATCCCTTAACGGAAATTATTTGTAACTTTCGACAAGTAGAACAATGAATGGAACTGGTAGACGGTTGAAATCTTTTTACATATTGCTTCTATATAGTCTAAGAAACATATATGCAAAGCATCCAAACAGTACAATTCGCCAATTTTTTGTTCTTCAAGTTTAAGTAAACTACGATCCCCATTGTTAATCCCTTAACGGAAATTATTTGTAACTTTCGACAAGTAGAACAATGAATGGAATAGGTAGACGGTTGAAATCATTGTATATATTGCTTCTAAATAGTATGAGAAACATATATGCAAAGCATCCAAACAGTACAATTCGCCAATTTTTTGTTCTTCAAGTTTAAGTAAACTACGATCCCCATTGTTAATCCCTTAACGGAAATTATTTGCAACTTTCGACAAGTAGAACAATGAATGGAACAGGTAGACGGTTGAAATCATTGTATATATTGCTTCTATATAGTCTAAGAAACATATATGCAAAGCATCCAAACAGTACAATTCGACAATTTTTGGTTCTTCAAGTTTATGTGAACAATGAGACCCAATGGTTAATCCTTTATCGGAAATTATTTGTAAATTTCGACAAGTAGAACAATGAATGGAACAGGTAGCCGGTTGAAATCTTTGTATATATTGCTTCTATATAGTCTAAGAAACATATATGCAAAGCATCCAAACAGTACAATTCGACAATTTTTTGTTCTTCAAGTTTAGTGAACAATGAGCCCCAATGGTTAATCCTTTATCGGAAATAATTTGTAATTGTCGACAAGTAGGACAATGAATGGAACAGGTTGACGGTTGAAATCTTTGTATATATTGCTTCTATATAATCTAAGAAACATATATGCAAAGCATCCAAACTGTACCATTCGCCAATTTTTTGTTCTTGAAGTTTAAGTGAACTACGAGCCCCATTTTTAATACTTTCACGGAAATTATTTCTAACTTGCGAGAAGTAGAACAATGAATGGAACTGGTAGCCGGTTGAAATCAATGTATATATTGCTTCTATATAGTCTAAGAAACATATATGCAAAGCATCCAAACAGTACCATTCGCCAATTTTTTGTTCTTCAAGTTTAAGTGAACGACGAGCCCCATTGTTAATCCTTTAACGGAAATTAATTGTAACTTTCGACAAGTAGAACAATGAATGGAAAAGGTAGACGGTTGAAATCTTTGTATATATTGCTTCTATATAGTCTAAGAAACATATATGCAAAGCATCCAAACAGTACCATTCGCTAATTTTTTGTTCTTCAAGTTTAAGTGAACAATGAGCCCCAATGGTTAATCCTTTATCGGAAATATTTGTAATTTTCGACAAGTAGAACAATGAATGGAACAATTAGACGGTTGAAATATTTGTATATATTGCTTCTATATAGTCTACGAAACATATATGCAAAGCATCCAAACAGTACAATTCGCCAATTATTTGTACTTCAAGTTTAAGTGAACTACGAGCCCCATTGTTAATCCTTTAACGGAAATTAATTGTAACTTTCGACAAGTAGAACAATGAATGGAACAGGTAGACGGTTGAAATCTTTGTATATATTGCTTCTATATAGTCTAAGAAACATATATGCAAAGCATCCAAACAGCACAATTCGCCAATTTATTGTTCTTCAAGTTTAAGTGAACAACGAGCCCCATTGTTAATCCTTTAAAGGAAATTATTTGTAACTTTCGACAAGTAGAACAATGAATGGAACAGGTAGACGGTTGAAATCTTTGTATATATTGCTTCTATATAGTCTAAGAAACATATATGCAAAGCATCCAAACAGTACCATTCGCCAATTTTTTGTTCTTCATGTTTAAGTGAACTACGAGCCCCATTGTTAATCCTTTAACGGAAATTAATTGTAACTTTCGACAAGTAGAACAATGAATGGAAAAGGTAGACGGTTGAAATCTTTGTATATATTGCTTCTATATAGTCTAAGAAACATATATGCAAAGCATCCAAACAGTACCATTCGCCACTTTTTTGTTAATCAAGTTTAAGTGAACAACAAGCCCCATTGTTAATCCTTTAAAGGAAATTATTTGTAAATTTCGACAAGTAGAACAATGATTGGAACACGTAGACGGTTGGAATCTTTGTATATATTGCTTCCATATAGTCTAAGAAACATATATACAAAGCATCCAAAGAGTACCATTCGCCAATTTTTTGTTCTTCAAGTTTAAGTGAAGAATGAGTCCCATTGTTAATCCTCTATCGGAAATTATTTCTAACTTTCGACAAGTAGAACAATGAATGGAACAGGTAGACGGTAGAAATCTTTGAATATATTGCTTCTATATAATCAAAGAAACATATATGCAAAGCATCCAAACAGTACCATTCGCCAATTTTTTGTTCTTCAAGTTTAAGTGAACAATAAGACCCATTGTTAATCCTTTATCGGAAATTATTTGTAACTTTCGACGAGTAGAACAATGAATGGAACAGGTAGATGGTTGAAATCTTTGTATATATTGCTTCTATATAGTATAAGAAACATATATGCAAAGCATCCAAACAGTACAATTCGCCAATTTTTTGTTCTTCAAGTTTAAGTGAACAAAGAGCCCCAATGGTTAATCCTTTATCGGAAATTATTTGTAACTTTCGACAAGTAGAACAATGAATGGAACAGGTAGACGGTTGAAATCTTTGTATATATTGCGTCTATATAGTCTAAGAAACATATATGCAAAGCATCCAAACAGTACCATTCGCCAATTTTTTGTTCTTCAAGTTTAAGTGAACTACGAGCCCCATTGTTAATCCTTTATCGGTAATTATTTGTAACTTTCGACAAGTAGAACAATGAATGGAACAGGTAGACGGTTGAAATCCTTGTATATATGGCGTCTATATAGTCTAAGAAACATATATGCAAAGCATCCAAACAGTACAATTCGCCAATTTTTCGTTCTTCAAGTTTAAGTGAACTACGAGTCCCATTGTTAATCCTTTAACGGAAATTAATTGTAACTTTCTACAAGCAGAACAATGATTGGAACACGCAGACGGTTGAAATCTTTGTATATATTGCTTCCATATAGTCTAAGAAACATATATGCAAAGCATCCAAACAGTACCATTCGCCAATTTTTTGTTCTTCAAGTTTAAGTGAACAATGAGCCCCATTGTTAATCTTTTATCGGAAATTATTTGTAACTTTCGACAAGTAGAACATTGAATGGAACAGGTAGACGGTTGAAATCTTTGTATATATTGCTTCCATATAGTCTAAGAAACATATATGCAAAGCATCCAAACAGTACAATTCACCGATTTATTGTTCTTCAAGTTTAAGTGAACAACGAGCCCCATTGTTAATCCTTTAAAGGAAATTATTTGTAAATTTCGACAAGTAGAACAATGATTGGAACACGTAGACGGTTGAAATCTTTGTATATATTGCTTCCATATAGTCTAAGAAACATGTACGCAAAGCATCCAAACAGTACAATTCGCCAATTTTTTGTTCTTCAAGTTTAAGTGAACAATGAGCCCCAATGGTTAATCCTTTATCGGAAATTATTTGTAATTTTCGACAAGTAGAACAATGAATGGAACAGGTAGACGGTTGAAATCAATGTATATATTGCTTCTATAAAGTCTAAGAAACATATAAGCAAAGCATCCAAACAGTACCATTCGCCAATTTTTTGTTTTTCAAGTTTAAGTGAACAATGTGCCCCAATGGTTAATCCTTTAACGGAAATTATTTGTAACTTGCGACAAGTAGAACAATGAATGGAACAGGTAGACGGTTGAAATCAATGTATATATTGCTTCTTTATAGTCTAAGAAACATATATGCAAAGCATCCAAACAGTACAATTCGCCAATTTATTGTTCTTCAAGTTTAAGTGAACAACGAGCCCCATTGTTAATCCTTTAAAGGAAATTATTTGTAACTTTCGACAAGTAGAACAATGAATGGAACAGGTAGACGGTTGAAATCAATGTATATATTGCTTCTATAAAGTCTAAGAAACATATAAGCAAAGCATCCAAACAGTACCATTCGCCAATTTTTTGTTTTTCAAGTTTAAGTGAACAATGTGCCCCAATGGTTAATCCTTTAACGGAAATTATTTGTAACTTGCGACAAGTAGAACAATGAATGGAACAGGTAGACGGTTGAAATCAATGTATATATTGCTTCTTTATAGTCTAAGAAACATATATGCAAAGCATCCAAACAGTACAATTCGCCAATTTATTGTTCTTCAAGTTTAAGTGAACAACGAGCCCCATTGTTAATCCTTTAAAGGAAATTATTTGTAAATTTCGACAAGTAGAACAAAGATTGGAACACGTAGACTGTTGAAATCTTTGTATATATTGCTTCCATATAGTCTAAGAAACATGTACGCAAAGCATCCAAACAGTACCATTCGCCAATTTTTTGTTCTTCAAGTTTAAGTGAACAATGAGCCCCAATGGTTAATCCTTTATCGGAAATTATTTGTAATTTTCGACAAGTAGAACAATGAATGGAACAGGTAGACGGTTGACATCTTTGTATATATTGCTTCTATATAATCTAAGAAACATATACGCAAAGCATCTAAACAGTAACAATCGCCAACTTTTGTTCTTCAAGTTTAAGTGAACTACGAGCCCCATTGTTAATCCTTTAACGGAAATTAATTCTAACTTTGTACAAGTAGAACAATGCTTGGAACACGTAGACGGATGAAATCTTTGTATATATTGCTTCCATATAGTCTAAGAAACATGTACGCAAAGCATCCAAACAGTACCATTCGCCAATTTTTTGTTCTTCAAGTTTAAGTGAACAAGGAGCCCCAATGGTTAATCCTTTATCGGAAATTACTTGTAATTTTCGACAAGTAGAACAATGAATGGAACAGGTAGACGGTTCAAATCTTTGTATATATTGCTTATATATAACGTAAGAAACATATATGCAAAGCATCCAAACAGTACCATTCGCCAATTTTTTGTTCTTCATGTTTAAGTGAACTACGAGCCCCATTGTTAATCCTTTATCGGAAATTACTTGTAATTTTCGACAAGTAGAACAATGAATGGAACAGGTAGACGGTTGAAATCTTTGTATATATTGCTTCTATATAACGTAAGAAACATATATGCAAAGCATCCAAACAGTACCATTCGCCAATTTTTTGTTCTTCAAGTTTAAGTGAACTACGAGCCCAATTGTTAATCCTTTAAAGGAAATTATTTGTAAATATCGACAAGTAGAACAATGAATGGATCATGTAGACGGTTGAAGTCATTGTATATATTGCTTCTATATAGTCTACGAAACATATATGCAAACCATCCAAACAGTACAATTCGCCAATTTTTTGTTCTTCAAGTTTAAGTGAACTACGAGCCCCATTGTTAATCCTTTAACGGAAATTAATTGTAACTTTCTACAAGTAGAACAATGATTGGAACACGTAGACGGTTGAAATCTTTGTATATATTGCTTCCATATAGTCTAAGAAACATATATGCAAAGCATCCAAACAGTACCATTCGCAAATTTTTTGTCCTTCAAGTTTAAGTGAACAATGAGCCCCATTGTTAATCCTTTATCGGAAATTATTTGTAACTTTCGAAAAGTAGAACAATGAATGGAACAGGTAGACGCTTGAAATCTTTGTATATATTGCTTCTATATAGTCTAAGAAACATATATGCAAAGCATCCAAACAGTACAATTCGCCAATTTTTTGTTCTCCAAGTTTAAGTGAACTACGAGCCCCATTGTTAATCCTTTAACGGAAATTAATTGTAACTTTCTACAAGTAGAACAATGACTGGAACACGTAGACGGTTGAAATCTTTGTATATATTGCTTCCATATAGTCTAAGAAACATATATGCAAAGAATCCAAACAGTACCATTCTCCAATTTTTTCTCCTTCAAGTTTAAGTGAACAATGAGCCCCATTGTTAATCCTTTATCGGAAATTATTTGTAAATTTCGACAAGTAGAACAATGAATGGAACAGGTGGACGGTTGAAATCTTTGTATATATTGCTTCTATATAGTCTAAGAAACATATATGCAAAGCATCCAAACAGTACAATTCGCCAATTTATTTTTCTTCAAGTTTAAGTGAACAACGAGCCCCATTGTTAATCCTTTAAAGGAAATTATTTGTAAATTTCGACAAGTAGAACAATGAATGGAACAGGTAGACGGTTGAAATCTTTGTATATATTGCTTCTATATAATCTAAGAAACATATATGCAAAGCATCCAAACAGTACCATTCGCCAATTTTTTGTTCTTCAAGTTTAAGTGAACTACGAGTCCCATTGTTAATCCTTTAAAGGAAATTATTTGTAAATTTCGACAAGTAGAACAATGAATGGAACAGGTAGACTGTTGAAATCATTGTATATATTGCTTCTATATAGTCTAAGAAACATATATGCAAAGCGTCCAAACAGTACAATTCGCCAATTATTTGATCTTCAGGTTTAAGTGAACTACGAGCCCCATTGTTAATACTTTAACGGAAATTATTTGTAACTTGCGACAAGTAGAACAATGAATGGAACAGGTAGCCGTTGAAATCAATGTATATATTGCTTCTATATAGTCTAAGAAACATATATGCAAAGCATCCAAACAGTACCATTCGCCAATTTTTTGTTCTTCAAGTTTAAGTGAACTACGAGCCCAATTGTTAATCCTTTAAAGGAAATTATTTGTAAATATCGACAAGTAGAACAATGAATGGATCATGTAGACGGTTGAAGTCATTGTATATATTGCTTCTATATAGTCTACGAAACATATATGCAAACCATCCAAACAGTACAATTCGCCAATTTTTTGTTCTTCAAGTTTAAGTGAACTACGAGCCCCATTGTTAATCCTTTAACGGAAATTAATTGTAACTTTCTACAAGTAGAACAATGATTGGAACACGTAGACGGTTGAAATCTTTGTATATATTGCTTCCATATAGTCTAAGAAACATATATGCAAAGCATCCAAACAGTACCATTCGCAAATTTTTTGTCCTTCAAGTTTAAGTGAACAATGAGCCCCATTGTTAATCCTTTATCGGAAATTATTTGTAACTTTCGAAAAGTAGAACAATGAATGGAACAGGTAGACGCTTGAAATCTTTGTATATATTGCTTCTATATAGTCTAAGAAACATATATGCAAAGCATCCAAACAGTACAATTCGCCAATTTTTTGTTCTCCAAGTTTAAGTGAACTACGAGCCCCATTGTTAATCCTTTAACGGAAATTAATTGTAACTTTCTACAAGTAGAACAATGACTGGAACACGTAGACGGTTGAAATCTTTGTATATATTGCTTCCATATAGTCTAAGAAACATATATGCAAAGAATCCAAACAGTACCATTCTCCAATTTTTTCTCCTTCAAGTTTAAGTGAACAATGAGCCCCATTGTTAATCCTTTATCGGAAATTATTTGTAAATTTCGACAAGTAGAACAATGAATGGAACAGGTGGACGGTTGAAATCTTTGTATATATTGCTTCTATATAGTCTAAGAAACATATATGCAAAGCATCCAAACAGTACAATTCGCTAATTTATTTTTCTTCAAGTTTAAGTGAACAACGAGCCCCATTGTTAATCCTTTAAAGGAAATTATTTGTAAATTTCGACAAGTAGAACAGTGAATGGAACAGGTAGACGGTTGAAATCTTTGTATATATTGCTTCTATATAATCTAAGAAACATATATGCAAAGCATCCAAACAGTACCATTCGCCAATTTTTTGTTCTTCAAGTTTAAGTGAACTACGAGCCCCATTGTTAATCCTTTATAGGAAATTATTTGTAAATTTCGACAAGTAGAACAATGAATGGAACAGGTAGACGGTTGAAATCAATGTAAATATTGGTTCTATATAGTCTAAGAAACATATATGCAAAGCATCCAAACAGTACCATTCGCCAATTTTTTGTTCTTCAAGTTTAAGTGAACAATGAGCCCAAATGGTTAATCCGTTATCGGAAATTATTTGTAACTTTCGACACGTAGAACAATGAATGGAAAAGGTAGACGGTTGAAATCTTTGTATATATTGCTTCTATATAGTCTAAGAAACATATATGCAAAGCATCCAAACAGTACCATTCGCCAATTTTTTGTTCTTCAAGTTTAAGTGAACACTGAGCACCAATGGTTAATCCCTCATCGGAAATTATTTGTAATTTTCGACAAGTAGAACAATGAATGGAACAGTTAGACGGTTGAAATATTTGTATATATTGCTTCTATATAGTCTACGAAACAGATATGCAAAGCATCCAAACAGTACAATTCGCCAATTTTTTGTTCTTCAAGTTTAAGTGAACTACGATCCCCATTTTTAATCCCTTAACGGAAATTATTTGTAAATTTCGACAAGTAGAACAGTGAATGGAACAGGTAGACGATTGAAATCTTTGTATATATTGCTTCTATATAGTATAAGAAACATATATGCAAAGCATCCAAACAGTACAATTCGCCAATTTTTTGTTCTTCAAGTTTAAGTGAACAATGATCCCCAATGGTTAATCCGTTATCGGAAATTATTTGTAACTTTCGGCAAGTAGAACAATGAATGGAACAGTTAGACGGTTGAAATATTTGTATATATTGCTTCTATATAGTCTACGAAACATATATGCAAAGCATCCAAACAGTACAATTCGCCAATTTTTTGTTCTTCAAGTTTAAGTGAACTACGATCCCCATTTTTAATCCCTTAACGGAAATTATTTGTAAATTTCTACAAGTAGAACAATGACTGGAACACGTAGACGGTTGAAATCTTTGTATATATTGCTTCCATATAGTCTAAGAAACATATATGCAAAGAATCCAAACAGTACCATTCTCCAATTTTTTCTCCTTCAAGTTTAAGTGAACAATGAGCCCCATTGTTAATCCTTTATCGGAAATTATTTGTAAATTTCGACAAGTAGAACAATGAATGGAACAGGTGGACGGTTGAAATCTTTGTATATATTGCTTCTATATAGTCTAAGAAACATATATGCAAAGCATCCAAACAGTACAATTCGCCAATTTATTTTTCTTCAAGTTTAAGTGAACAACGAGCCCCATTGTTAATCCTTTAAAGGAAATTATTTGTAAATTTCGACAAGTAGAACAGTGAATGGAACAGGTAGACGGTTGAAATCTTTGTATATATTGCTTCTATATAATCTAAGAAACATATATGCAAAGCATCCAAACAGTACCATTCGCCAATTTTTTGTTCTTCAAGTTTAAGTGAACTACGAGTCCCATTGTTAATCCTTTAAAGGAAATTATTTGTAAATTTCGACAAGTAGAACAATGAATGGAACAGGTAGACTGTTGAAATCATTGTATATATTGCTTCTATATAGTCTAAGAAACATATATGCAAAGCGTCCAAACAGTACAATTCGCCAATTATTTGATCTTCAGGTTTAAGTGAACTACGAGCCCCATTGTTAATACTTTAACGGAAATTATTTGTAACTTGCGACAAGTAGAACAATGAATGGAACAGGTAGCCGGTTGAAATCAATGTATATATTGCTTCTATATAGTCTAAGAAACATATATGCAAAGCATGCAAACAGTACCATTCGGCAATTTTTTGTTCTTCAAGTTTAAGTGCACTACGAGCCCCATTGTTAATCCTTTATAGGAAATTATTTGTAAATTTCGACAAGTAGAACAATGAATGGAACAGGTAGACGGTTGAAATCAATGTAAATATTGGTTCTATATAGTCTAAGAAACATATATGCAAAGCATCCAAACAGTACCATTCGCCAATTTTTTGTTCTTCAAGTTTAAGTGAACAATGAGCCCAAATGGTTAATCCGTTATCGGAAATTATTTGTAACTTTCGACACGTAGAACAATGAATGGAAAAGGTAGACGGTTGAAATCTTTGTATATATTGCTTCTATATAGTCTAAGAAACATATATGCAAAGCATCCAAACAGTACCATTCGCCAATTTTTTGTTCTTCAAGTTTAAGTGAACACTGAGCACCAATGGTTAATCCCTCAGCGGAAATTATTTGTAATTTTCGACAAGTAGAACAATGAATGGAACAGTTAGACGGTTGAAATATTTGTATATATTGCTTCTATATAGTCTACGAAACAGATATGCAAAGCATCCAAACAGTACAATTCGCCAATTTTTTGTTCTTCAAGTTTAAGTGAACTACGATCCCCATTTTTAATCCCTTAACGGAAATTATTTGTAAATTTCGACAAGTAGAACAGTGAATGGAACAGGTAGACGATTGAAATCTTTGTATATATTGCTTCTATATAGTATAAGAAACATATATGCAAAGCATCCAAACAGTACAATTCGCCAATTTTTTGTTCTTCAAGTTTAAGTGAACAATGATCCCCAATGGTTAATCCGTTATCGGAAATTATTTGTAACTTTCGGCAAGTAGAACAATGAATGGAACAGTTAGACGGTTGAAATATTTGTATATATTGCTTCTATATAGTCTACGAAACATATATGCAAAGCATCCAAACAGTACAATTCGCCAATTTTTTGTTCTTCAAGTTTAAGTGAACAATGATCCCCAATGGTTAATCCGTTATCGGAAATTATTTGTAACTTTCGGCAAGTAGAACAATGAATGGAACAGTTAGACGGTTGAAATATTTGTATATATTGCTTCTATATAGTCTACGAAACATATATGCAAAGCATCCAAACAGTTCAATTCGCCAATTTTTTGTTCTTCAAGTTTAAGTGAACAACGAGCCCCATTGTTAATCCTTTAAAGGAAATTATTTGTAAATTTCGACAAGTAGAACAATGAATGGAACAGGTAGACGGTTGAAATCTTTGTATATATTGCTTCTATATAATCTAAGAAACATATATGCAAAGCATCCAAACAGTACCATTCGCCAATTTTTTGTTCTTCAAGTTTAAGTGAACTACGAGCCCCATTGTTAATCCTTTAAAGGAAATTATTTGTAAATTTCGACAAGTAGAACAGTGAATGGAACAGGTAGACGATTGAAATCTTTGTATATATTGCTTCTATATAGTATAAGAAACATGTACGCAAAGCATCCAAACAGTACCATTCGCCAATTTTTTGTTCTTCAAGTTTAAGTGAACAAGGAGCCCCAATGGTTAATCCTTTATCGGAAATTACTTGTAATTTTCGACAAGTAGAACAATGAATGGAACAGGTAGACGGTTGACATCTTTGTATATATTGCTTCTATATAATCTAAGAAACATATATGCAAAGCATCCAAAAAGTACCATTCGCCAATTTTTTGTTCTTCATGTTTAAGTGAACTACGAGCCCCATTGTTAATCCTTTATCGGAAATTACTTGTAATTTTCGACAAGTAGAACAATGAATGGAACAGGTAGACGGTTGAAATCTTTGTATATATTGCTTCCATATAGTCTAAGAAACATATATGCAAAGCATCCAAACAGTACCATTCGCCAATTTTTTGTTCTTCAAGTTTAAGTGAACAATGAGCCCCATTGTTAATCTTTTATCGGAAATTATTTGTAACTTTCGACAAGTAGAACATTGAATGGAACAGGTAGACGGTTGAAATCTTTGTATATATTGCTTCCATATAGTCTAAGAAACATATATGCAAAGCATCCAAACAGTACAATTCACCGATTTATTGTTCTTCAAGTTTAAGTGAACAACGAGCCCCATTGTTAATCCTTTAAAGGAAATTATTTGTAAATTTCGACAAGTAGAACAATGATTGGAACACGTAGACGGTTGAAATCTTTGTATATATTGCTTCCATATAGTCTAAGAAACATGTACGCAAAGCATCCAAACAGTACAATTCGCCAATTTTTTGTTCTTCAAGTTTAAGTGAAAAATGAGCCCCAATGGTTAATCCTTTATCGGAAATTATTTGTAATTTTCGACAAGTAGAACAATGAATGGAACAGGTAGACGGTGGAAATCAATGTATATATTGCTTCTATAAAGTCTAAGAAACATATAAGCAAAGCATCCAAACAGTACCATTCGCCAATTTTTTGTTTTTCAAGTTTAAGTGAACAATGTGCCCCAATGGTTAATCCTTTAACGGAAATTATTTGTAACTTGCGACAAGTAGAACAATGAATGGAACAGGTAGACGGTTGAAATCAATGTATATATTGCTTCTTTATAGTCTAAGAAACATATATGCAAAGCATCCAAACAGTACAATTCGCCAATTTATTGTTCTTCAAGTTTAAGTGAACAACGAGCCCCATTGTTAATCCTTTAAAGGAAATTATTTGTAACTTTCGACAAGTAGAACAATGAATGGAACAGGTAGACGGTTGAAATCAATGTATATATTGCTTCTATAAAGTCTAAGAAACATATAAGCAAAGCATCCAAACAGTACCATTCGCCAATTTTTTGTTTTTCAAGTTTAAGTGAACAATGTGCCCCAATGGTTAATCCTTTAACGGAAATTATTTGTAACTTGCGACAAGTAGAACAATGAATGGAACAGGTAGACGGTTGAAATCAATGTATATATTGCTTCTTTATAGTCTAAGAAACATATATGCAAAGCATCCAAACAGTACAATTCGCCAATTTATTGTTCTTCAAGTTTAAGTGAACAACGAGCCCCATTGTTAATCCTTTAAAGGAAATTATTTGTAAATTTCGACAAGTAGAACAATGATTGGAACACGTAGACTGTTGAAATCTTTGTATATATTGCTTCCATATAGTCTAAGAAACATGTACGCAAAGCATCCAAACAGTACCATTCGCCAATTTTTTGTTCTTCAAGTTTAAGTGAACAATGAGCCCCAATGGTTAATCCTTTATCGGAAATTATTTGTAATTTTCGACAAGTAGAACAATGAATGGAACAGGTAGACAGTTGACATCTTTGTATATATTGCTTCTATATAATCTAAGAAACATATACGCAAAGCATCTAAACAGTAACAATCGCCAACTTTTGTTCTTCAAGTTTAAGTGAACTACGAGCCCCATTGTTAATCCTTTAACGGAAATTAATTCTAACTTTCTACAAGTAGAACAATGCTTGGAACACGTAGACGGATGAAATCTTTGTATATATTGCTTCCATATAGTCTAAGAAACATGTACGCAAAGCATCCAAACAGTACCATTCGCCAATTTTTTGTTCTTCAAGTTTAAGTGAACAAGGAGCCCCAATGGTTAATCCTTTATCGGAAATTACTTGTAATTTTCGACAAGTAGAACAATGAATGGAACAGGTAGACGGTTCAAATCTTTGTATATATTGCTTATATATAACGTAAGAAACATATATGCAAAGCATCCAAACAGTACCATTCGCCAATTTTTTGTTCTTCATGTTTAAGTGAACTACGAGCCCCATTGTTAATCCTTTATCGGAAATTACTTGTAATTTTCGACAAGTAGAACAATGAATGGAACAGGTAGACGGTTGAAATCTTTGTATATATTGCTTCTATATAACGTAAGAAACATATATGCAAAGCATCCAAACAGTACCATTCGCCAATTTTTTGTTCTTCAAGTTTAAGTGAACTACGAGCCCAATTGTTAATCCTTTAAAGGAAATTATTTGTAAATATCGACAAGTAGAACAATGAATGGATCATGTAGACGGTTGAAGTCATTGTATATATTGCTTCTATATAGTCTACGAAACATATATGCAAACCATCCAAACAGTACAATTCGCCAATTTTTTGTTCTTCAAGTTTAAGTGAACTACGAGCCCCATTGTTAATCCTTTAACGGAAATTAATTGTAACTTTCTACAAGTAGAACAATGATTGGAACACGTAGACGGTTGAAATCTTTGTATATATTGCTTCCATATAGTCTAAGAAACATATATGCAAAGCATCCAAACAGTACCATTCGCAAATTTTTTGTCCTTCAAGTTTAAGTGAACAATGAGCCCCATTGTTAATCCTTTATCGGAAATTATTTGTAACTTTCGAAAAGTAGAACAATGAATGGAACAGGTAGACGCTTGAAATCTTTGTATATATTGCTTCTATATAGTCTAAGAAACATATATGCAAAGCATCCAAACAGTACAATTCGCCAATTTTTTGTTCTCCAAGTTTAAGTGAACTACGAGCCCCATTGTTAATCCTTTAACGGAAATTAATTGTAACTTTCTACAAGTAGAACAATGACTGGAACACGTAGACGGTTGAAATCTTTGTATATATTGCTTCGATATAGTCTAAGAAACATATATGCAAAGAATCCAAACAGTACCATTCTCCAATTTTTTCTCCTTCAAGTTTAAGTGAACAATGAGCCCCATTGTTAATCCTTTATCGGAAATTATTTGTAAATTTCGACAAGTAGAACAATGAATGGAACAAGTGGACGGTTGAAATCTTTGTATATATTGCTTCTATATAGTCTAAGAAACATATATGCAAAGCATCCAAACAGTACAATTCGCCAATTTATTTTTCTTCAAGTTTAAGTGAACAACGAGCCCCATTGTTAATCCTTTAAAGGAAATTATTTGTAAATTTCGACAAGTAGAACAATGAATGGAACAGGTAGCCGGTTGAAATCAATGTATATATTGCTTCTATATAGTCTAAGAAACATATATGCAAAGCATCCAAACAGTACCATTCGCCAATTTTTTGTTCTTCAAGTTTAAGTGAACTACGAGCCCAATTGTTAATCCTTTAAAGGAAATTATTTGTAAATATCGACAAGTAGAACAATGAATGGATCATGTAGACGGTTGAAGTCATTGTATATATTGCTTCTATATAGTCTACGAAACATATATGCAAACCATCCAAACAGTACAATTCGCCAATTTTTTGTTCTTCAAGTTTAAGTGAACTACGAGCCCCATTGTTAATCCTTTAACGGAAATTAATTGTAACTTTCTACAAGTAGAACAATGATTGGAACACGTAGACGGTTGAAATCTTTGTATATATTGCTTCCATATAGTCTAAGAAACATATATGCAAATCATCCAAACAGTACCATTCGCAAATTTTTTGTCCTTCAAGTTTAAGTGAACAATGAGCCCCATTGTTAATCCTTTATCGGAAATTATTTGTAACTTTCGAAAAGTAGAACAATGAATGGAACAGGTAGACGCTTGAAATCTTTGTATATATTGCTTCTATATAGTCTAAGAAACATATATGCAAAGCATCCAAACAGTACAATTCGCCAATTTTTTGTTCTCCAAGTTTAAGTGAACTACGAGCCCCATTGTTAAACCTTTAACGGAAATTAATTGTAACTTTCTACAAGTAGAACAATGACTGGAACACGTAGACGGTTGAAATCTTTGTATATATTGCTTCCATATAGTCTAAGAAACATATATGCAAAGAATCCAAACAGTACCATTCTCCAATTTTTTCTCCTTCAAGTTTAAGTGAACAATGAGCCCCATTGTTAATCCTTTATCGGAAATTATTTGTAAATTTCGACAAGTAGAACAATGAATGGAACAGGTGGACGGTTGAAATCTTTGTATATATTGCTTCTATATAGTCTAAGAAACATATATGCAAAGCATCCAAACAGTACAATTCGCCAATTTATTTTTCTTCAAGTTTAAGTGAACAACGAGCCCCATTGTTAATCCTTTAAAGGAAATTATTTGTAAATTTCGACAAGTAGAACAATGAATGGAACAGGTAGACGGTTGAAATCTTTGTATATATTGCTTCTATATAATCTAAGAAACATATATGCAAAGCATCCAAACAGTACCATTCGCCAATTTTTTGTTCTTCAAGTTTAAGTGAACTACGAGTCCCATTGTTAATCCTTTAAAGGAAATTATTTGTAAATTTCGACAAGTAGAACAATGAATGGAACAGGTAGACTGTTGAAATCATTGTATATATTGCTTCTATATAGTCTAAGAAACATATATGCAAAGCGTCCAAACAGTACAATTCGCCAATTATTTGATCTTCAGGTTTAAGTGAACTACGAGCCCCATTGTTAATACTTTAACGGAAATTATTTGTAACTTGCGACAAGTAGAACAATGAATGGAACAGGTAGCCGGTTGAAATCAATGTATATATTGCTTCTATATAGTCTAAGAAACATATATGCAAAGCATGCAAACAGTACCATTCGGCAATTTTTTGTTCTTCAAGTTTAAGTGCACTACGAGCCCCATTGTTAATCCTTTATAGGAAATTATTTGTAAATTTCGACAAGTAGAACAATGAATGGAACAGGTAGACGGTTGAAATCAATGTAAATATTGGTTCTATATAGTCTAAGAAACATATATGCAAAGCATCCAAACAGTACCATTCGCCAATTTTTTGTTCTTCAAGTTTAAGTGAACAATGAGCCCAAATGGTTAATCCGTTATCGGAAATTATTTGTAACTTTCGACACGTAGAACAATGAATGGAAAAGGTAGACGTTTGAAATCTTTGTATATATTGCTTCTATATAGTCTAAGAAACATATATGCAAAGCATCCAAACAGTACCATTCGCCAATTTTTTGTTCTTCAAGTTTAAGTGAACACTGAGCACCAATGGTTAATCCCTCATCGGAAATTATTTGTAATTTTCGACAAGTAGAACAATGAATGGAACAGTTAGACGGTTGAAATATTTGTATATATTGCTTCTATATAGTCTACGAAACAGATATGCAAAGCATCCAAACAGTACAATTCGCCAATTTTTTGTTCTTCAAGTTTAAGTGAACTACGATCCCCATTTTTAATCCCTTAACGGAAATTATTTGTAACTTTCGACAAGTAGAACAGTGAATGGAACAGGTAGACGATTGAAATCTTTGTATATATTGCTTCTATATAGTATAAGAAACATATATGCAAAGCATCCAAACAGTACAATTCGCCAATTTTTTGTTCTTCAAGTTTAAGTGAACAATGATCCCCAATGGTTAATCCGTTATCGGAAATTATTTGTAACTTTCGGCAAGTAGAACAATGAATGGAACAGTTAGACGGTTGAAATATTTGTATATATTGCTTCTATATAGTCTACGAAACATATATGCAAAGCATCCAAACAGTACAATTCGCCAATTTTTTGTTCTTCAAGTTTAAGTGAACAATGATCCCCAATGGTTAATCCGTTATCGGAAATTATTTGTAACTTTCGGCAAGTAGAACAATGAATGGAACAGTTAGACGGTTGAAATATTTGTATATATTGCTTCTATATAGTCTACGAAACATATATGCAAAGCATCCAAACAGTTCAATTCGCCAATTTTTTGTTCTTCAAGTGTAAGTGAACAACGAGCCCCATTGTTAATCCTTTAAAGGAAATTATTTGTAAATTTCGACAAGTAGAACAATGAATGGAACAGGTAGACGGTTGAAATCTTTGTATATATTGCTTCTATATAATCTAAGAAACATATATGCAAAGCATCCAAACAGTACCATTCGCCAATTTTTTGTTCTTCAAGTTTAAGTGAACTACGAGCCCCATTGTTAATCCTTTAAAGGAAATTATTTGTAAATTTCGACAAGTAGAACAGTGAATGGAACAGGTAGACGATTGAAATCTTTGTATATATTGCTTCTATATAGTATAAGAAACATGTACGCAAAGCATCCAAACAGTACCATTCGCCAATTTTTTGTTCTTCAAGTTTAAGTGAACAAGGAGCCCCAATGGTTAATCCTTTATCGGAAATTACTTGTAATTTTCGACAAGTAGAACAATGAATGGAACAGGTAGACGGTTGACATCTTTGTATATATTGCTTCTATATAATCTAAGAAACATATATGCAAAGCATCCAAACAGTACCATTCGCCAATTTTTTGTTCTTCATGTTTAAGTGAACTACGAGCCCCATTGTTAATCCTTTATCGGAAATTACTTGTAATTTTCGACAAGTAGAATAATGAATGGAACAGGTAGACGGTTGAAATCTTTGTATATATTGCTTCTATATAACGTAAGAAACATATATGCAAAGCATCCAAACAGTACCATTCGCCAATTTTTTGTTCTTCAAGTTTAAGTGAACTACGAGCCCCATTGTTAATCCTTTATCGGAAATTACTTGTAATTTTCGACAAGTAGAACAATGAATGGAACAGGAAGACGGTTGACATCTTTGTATATATTGCTTCTATATAATCTAAGAAACATATACGCAAAGCATCTAAACAGTAACAATCGCCAACTTTTGTTCTTCAAGTTTAAGTGAACTACGAGCCCCATTGTTAATCCTTTAACGGAAATTAATTCTAACTTTCTACAAGTAGAACAATGCTTGGAACACGTAGACGGATGAAATCTTTGTATATATTGCTTCCATATAGTCTAAGAAACATGTACGCAAAGCATCCAAACAGTACCATTCGCCAATTTTTTGTTCTTCAAGTTTAAGTGAACAAGGAGCCCCAATGGTTAATCCTTTATCGGAAATTACTTGTAATTTTCGACAAGTAGAACAATGAATGGAACAGGTAGACGGTTCAAATCTTTGTATATATTGCTTATATATAACGTAAGAAACATATATGCAAAGCATCCAAACAGTACCATTCGCCAATTTTTTGTTGTTCATGTTTAAGTGAACTACGAGCCCCATTGTTAATCCTTTATCGGAAATTACTTGTAATTTTCGACAAGTAGAACAATGAATGGAACAGGTAGACGGTTGAAATCTTTGTATATATTGCTTCTATATAACGTAAGAAACATATATGCAAAGCATCCAAACAGTACCATTCGCCAATTTTTTGTTCTTCAAGTTTAAGTGAACTACGAGCCCAATTGTTAATCCTTTAAAGGAAATTATTTGTAAATATCGACAAGTAGAACAATGAATGGATCATGTAGACGGTTGAAGTCATTGTATATATTGCTTCTATATAGTCTACGAAACATATATGCAAACCATCCAAACAGTACAATTCGCCAATTTTTTGTTCTTCAAGTTTAAGTGAACTACGAGCCCCATTGTTAATCCTTTAACGGAAATTAATTGTAACTTTCTACAAGTAGAACAATGATTGGAACACGTAGACGGTTGAAATCTTTGTATATATTGCTTCCATATAGTCTAAGAAACATATATGCAAAGCATCCAAACAGTACCATTCGCAAATTTTTTGTCCTTCAAGTTTAAGTGAACAATGAGCCCCATTGTTAATCCTTTATCGGAAATTATTTGTAACTTTCGAAAAGTAGAACAATGAATGGAACAGGTAGACGCTTGAAATCTTTGTATATATTGCTTCTATATTGTCTAAGAAACATATATGCAAAGCATCCAAACAGTACAATTCGCCAATTTTTTGTTCTCCAAGTTTAAGTGAACTACGAGCCCCATTGTTAATCCTTTAACGGAAATTAATTGTAACTTTCTACAAGTAGAACAATGACTGGAACACGTAGACGGTTGAAATCTTTGTATATATTGCTTCCATATAGTCTAAGAAACATATATGCAAAGAATCCAAACAGTACCATTCTCCAATTTTTTCTCCTTCAAGTTTAAGTGAACAATGAGCCCCATTGTTAATCCTTTATCGGAAATTATTTGTAAATTTCGACAAGTAGAACAATGAATGGAACAGGTGGACGGTTGAAATCTTTGTATATATTGCTTCTATATAGTCTAAGAAACATATATGCAAAGCATCCAAACAGTACAATTCGCCAATTTATTTTTCTTCAAGTTTAAGTGAACAACGAGCCCCATTGTTAATCCTTTAAAGGAAATTATTTGTAAATTTCGACAAGTAGAACAATGAATGGAACAGGTAGACGGTTGAAATCTTTGTATACATTGCTTCTATATAATCTAAGAAACATATATGCAAAGCATCCAAACAGTACCATTCGCCAATTTTTTGTTCTTCAAGTTTAAGTGAACTACGAGTCCCATTGTTAATCCTTTAAAGGAAATTATTTGTAAATTTCGACAAGTAGAACAATGAATGGAACAGGTAGACTGTTGAAATCATTGTATATATTGCTTCTATATAGTCTAAGAAACATATATGCAAAGCGTCCAAACAGTACAATTCGCCAATTATTTGATCTTCAGGTTTAAGTGAACTACGAGCCCCATTGTTAATACTTTAACGGAAATTATTTGTAACTTGCGACAAGTAGAACAATGAATGGAACAGGTAGCCGGTTGAAATCAATGTATATATTGCTTCTATATAGTCTAAGAAACATATATGCAAAGCATCCAAACAGTACCATTCGCCAATTTTTTGTTCTTCAAGTTTAAGTGAACTACGAGCCCAATTGTTAATCCTTTAAAGGAAATTATTTGTAAATATCGACAAGTAGAACAATGAATGGATCATGTAGACGGTTGAAGTCATTGTATATATTGCTTCTATATAGTCTACGAAACATATATGCAAACCATCCAAACAGTACAATTCGCCAATTTTTTGTTCTTCAAGTTTAAGTGAACTACGAGCCCCATTGTTAATCCTTTAACGGAAATTAATTGTAACTTTCTACAAGTAGAACAATGATTGGAACACGTAGACGGTTGAAATCTTTGTATATATTGCTTCCATATAGTCTAAGAAACATATATGCAAAGCATCCAAACAGTACCATTCGCAAATTTTTTGTCCTTCAAGTTTAAGTGAACAATGAGCCCCATTGTTAATCCTTTATCGGAAATTATTTGTAACTTTCGAAAAGTAGAACAATGAATGGAACAGGTAGACGCTTGAAATCTTTGTATATATTGCTTCTATATAGTCTAAGAAACATATATGCAAAGCATCCAAACAGTACAATTCGCCAATTTTTTGTTCTCCAAGTTTAAGTGAACTACGAGCCCCATTGTTAATCCTTTAACGGAAATTAATTGTAACTTTCTACAAGTAGAACAATGACTGGAACACGTAGACGGTTGAAATCTTTGTATATATTGCTTCCATATAGTCTAAGAAACATATATGCAAAGAATCCAAACAGTACCATTCTCCAATTTTTTCTCCTTCAAGTTTAAGTGAACAATGAGCCCCATTGTTAATCCTTTATCGGAAATTATTTGTAAATTTCGACAAGTAGAACAATGAATGGAACAGGTGGACGGTTGAAATCTTTGTATATATTGCTTCTATATAGTCTAAGAAACATATATGCAAAGCATCCAAACAGTACAATTCGCCAATTTATTTTTCTTCAAGTTTAAGTGAACAACGAGCCCCATTGTTAATCCTTTAAAGGAAATTATTTGTAAATTTCGACAAGTAGAACAATGAATGGAACAGGTAGACGGTTGAAATCTTTGTATATATTGCTTCTATATAATCTAAGAAACATATATGCAAAGCATCCAAACAGTACCATTCGCCAATTTTTTGTTCTTCAAGTTTAAGTGAACTACGAGTCCCATTGTTAATCCTTTAAAGGAAATTATTTGTAAATTTCGACAAGTAGAACAATGAATGGAACAGGTAGACTGTTGAAATCATTGTATATATTGCTTCTATATAGTCTAAGAAACATATATGCAAAGCGTCCAAACAGTACAATTCGCCAATTATTTGATCTTCAGGTTTAAGTGAACTACGAGCCCCATTGTTAATACTTTAACGGAAATTATTTGTAACTTGCGACAAGTAGAACAATGAATGGAACAGGTAGCCGGTTGAAATCAATGTATATATTGCTTCTATATAGTCTAAGAAACATATATGCAAAGCATGCAAACAGTACCATTCGGCAATTTTTTGTTCTTCAAGTTTAAGTGCACTACGAGCCCCATTGTTAATCCTTTATAGGAAATTATTTGTAAATTTCGACAAGTAGAACAATGAATGGAACAGGTAGACGGTTGAAATCAATGTAAATATTGGTTCTATATAGTCTAAGAAACATATATGCAAAGCATCCAAACAGTACCATTCGCCAATTTTTTGTTCTTCAAGTTTAAGTGAACAATGAGCCCAAATGGTTAATCCGTTATCGGAAATTATTTGTAACTTTCGACACGTAGAACAATGAATGGAAAAGGTAGACGGTTGAAATCTTTGTATATATTGCTTCTATATAGTCTAAGAAACATATATGCAAAGCATCCAAACAGTACCATTCGCCAATTTTTTGTTCTTCAAGTTTAAGTGAACACTGAGCACCAATGGTTAATCCCTCATCGGAAATTATTTGTAATTTTCGACAAGTAGAACAATGAATGGAACAGTTAGACGGTTGAAATATTTGTATATATTGCTTCTATATAGTCTACGAAACAGATATGCAAAGCATCCAAACAGTACAATTCGCCAATTTTTTGTTCTTCAAGTTTAAGTGAACTACGATCCCCATTTTTAATCCCTTAACGGAAATTATTTGTAACTTTCGACAAGTAGAACAGTGAATGGAACAGGTAGACGATTGAAATCTTTGTATATATTGCTTCTATATAGTATAAGAAACATATATGCAAAGCATCCAAACAGTACAATTCGCCAATTTTTTGTTCTTCAAGTTTAAGTGAACAATGATCCCCAATGGTTAATCCGTTATCGGAAATTATTTGTAACTTTCGGCAAGTAGAACAATGAATGGAACAGTTAGACGGTTGAAATATTTGTATATATTGCTTCTATATAGTCTACGAAACATATATGCAAAGCATCCAAACAGTACAATTCGCCAATTTTTTGTTCTTCAAGTTTAAGTGGACAATGATCCCCAATGGTTAATCCGTTATCGGAAATTATTTGTAACTTTCGGCAAGTAGAACAATGAATGGAACAGTTAGACGGTTGAAATATTTGTATATATTGCTTCTATATAGTCTACGAAACATATATGCAAAGCATCCAAACAGTTCAATTCGCCAATTTTTTGTTCTTCAAGTTTAAGTGAACAACGAGCCCCATTGTTAATCCTTTAAAGGAAATTATTTGTAAATTTCGACAAGTAGAACAATGAATGGAACAGGTAGACGGTTGAAATCATTGTATATATTGCTTCTATATAGTCTAAGAAACATATATGCAAAGCGTCCAAACAGTACAATTCGCCAATTATTTGATCTTCAGGTTTAAGTGAACTACGAGCCCCATTGTTAATACTTTAACGGAAATTATTTGTAACTTGCGACAAGTAGAACAATGAATGGAACAGGTAGCCGGTTGAAATCAATGTATATATTGCTTCTATATAGTCTAAGAAACATATATGCAAAGCATGCAAACAGTACCATTCGGCAATTTTTTGTTCTTCAAGTTTAAGTGCACTACGAGCCCCATTGTTAATCCTTTATAGGAAATTATTTGTAAATTTCGACAAGTAGAACAATGAATGGAACAGGTAGACGGTTGAAATCAATGTAAATATTGGTTCTATATAGTCTAAGAAACATATATGCAAAGCATCCAAACAGTACCATTCGCCAATTTTTTGTTCTTCAAGTTTAAGTGAACAATGAGCCCAAATGGTTAATCCGTTATCGGAAATTATTTGTAACTTTCGACACGTAGAACAATGAATGGAAAAGGTAGACGGTTGAAATCTTTGTATATATTGCTTCTATATAGTCTAAGAAACATATATGCAAAGCATCCAAACAGTACCATTCGCCAATTTTTTGTTCTTCAAGTTTAAGTGAACACTGAGCACCAATGGTTAATCCCTCATCGGAAATTATTTGTAATTTTCGACAAGTAGAACAATGAATGGAACAGTTAGACGGTTGAAATATTTGTATATATTGCTTCTATATAGTCTACGAAACAGATATGCAAAGCATCCAAACAGTACAATTCGCCAATTTTTTGTTCTTCAAGTTTAAGTGAACTACGATCCCCATTTTTAATCCCTTAACGGAAATTATTTGTAACTTTCGACAAGTAGAACAGTGAATGGAACAGGTAGACGATTGAAATCTTTGTATATATTGCTTCTATATAGTATAAGAAACATATATGCAAAGCATCCAAACAGTACAATTCGCCAATTTTTTGTTCTTCAAGTTTAAGTGAACAATGATCCCCAATGGTTAATCCGTTATCGGAAATTATTTGTAACTTTCGGCAAGTAGAACAATGAATGGAACAGTTAGACGGTTGAAATATTTGTATATATTGCTTCTATATAGTCTACGAAACATATATGCAAAGCATCCAAACAGTTCAATTCGCCAATTTTTTGTTCTTCAAGTTTAAGTGAACAACGAGCCCCATTGTTAATCCTTTAAAGGAAATTATTTGTAAATTTCGACAAGTAGAACAATGAATGGAACAGGTAGACGGTTGAAATCATTGTATATATTGCTTCTATATAGTCTAAGAAACATATATGCAAAGCGTCCAAACAGTACAATTCGCCAATTATTTGATCTTCAGGTTTAAGTGAACTACGAGCCCCATTGTTAATACTTTAACGGAAATTATTTGTAACTTGCGACAAGTAGAACAATGAATGGAACAGGTAGCCGGTTGAAATCAATGTATATATTGCTTCTATATAGTCTAAGAAACATATATGCAAAGCATGCAAACAGTACCATTCGGCAATTTTTTGTTCTTCAAGTTTAAGTGCACTACGAGCCCCATTGTTAATCCTTTATAGGAAATTATTTGTAAATTTCGACAAGTAGAACAATGAATGGAACAGGTAGACGGTTGAAATCAATGTAAATATTGGTTCTATATAGTCTAAGAAACATATATGCAAAGCATCCAAACAGTACCATTCGCCAATTTTTTGTTCTTCAAGTTTAAGTGAACAATGAGCCCAAATGGTTAATCCGTTATCGGAAATTATTTGTAACTTTCGACACGTAGAACAATGAATGGAAAAGGTAGACGGTTGAAATCTTTGTATATATTGCTTCTATATAGTCTAAGAAACATATATGCAAAGCATCCAAACAGTACCATTCGCCAATTTTTTGTTCTTCAAGTTTAAGTGAACACTGAGCACCAATGGTTAATCCCTCATCGGAAATTATTTGTAATTTTCGACAAGTAGAACAATGAATGGAACAGTTAGACGGTTGAAATATTTGTATATATTGCTTCTATATAGTCTACGAAACAGATATGCAAAGCATCCAAACAGTACAATTCGCCAATTTTTTGTTCTTCAAGTTTAAGTGAACTACGATCCCCATTTTTAATCCCTTAACGGAAATTATTTGTAACTTTCGACAAGTAGAACAGTGAATGGAACAGGTAGACGATTGAAATCTTTGTATATATTGCTTCTATATAGTATAAGAAACATATATGCAAAGCATCCAAACAGTACAATTCGCCAATTTTTTGTTCTTCAAGTTTAAGTGAACAATGATCCCCAATGGTTAATCCGTTATCGGAAATTATTTGTAACTTTCGGCAAGTAGAACAATGAATGGAACAGTTAGACGGTTGAAATATTTGTATATACTGCTTCTATATAGTCTACGAAACATATATGCAAAGCATCCAAACAGTACAATTCGCCAATTTTTTGTTCTTCAAGTTTAAGTGAACAATGATCCCCAATGGTTAATCCGTTATCGGAAATTATTTGTAACTTTCGGCAAGTAGAACAATGAATGGAACAGTTAGACGGTTGAAATATTTGTATATATTGCTTCTATATAGTCTACGAAACATATATGCAAAGCATCCAAACAGTTCAATTCGCCAATTTTTTGTTCTTCAAGTTTAAGTGAACAACGAGCCCCATTGTTAATCCTTTAAAGGAAATTATTTGTAAATTTCGACAAGTAGAACAATGAATGGAACAGGTAGACGGTTGAAATCTTTGTATATATTGCTTCTATATAATCTAAGAAACATATATGCAAAGCATCCAAACAGTACCATTCGCCAATTTTTTGTTCTTCAAGTTTAAGTGAACTACGAGCCCCATTGTTAATCCTTTAAAGGAAATTATTTGTAAATTTCGACAAGTAGAACAGTGAATGGAACAGGTAGACGATTGAAATCTTTGTATATATTGCTTCTATATAGTATAAGAAACATGTACGCAAAGCATCCAAACAGTACCATTCGCCAATTTTTTGTTCTTCAAGTTTAAGTGAACAAGGAGCCCCAATGGTTAATCCTTTATCGGAAATTACTTGTAATTTTCGACAAGTAGAACAATGAATGGAACAGGTAGACGGTTGACATCTTTGTATATATTGCTTCTATATAATCTAAGAAACATATATGCAAAGCATCCAAACAGTACCATTCGCCAATTTTTTGTTCTTCAAGTTTAAGTGAACACTGAGCGCCAATGGTTAATCCCTCATCGGAAATTATTTGTAATTTTCGACAAGTAGAACAATGAATGGAACAGTTAGACGGTTGAAATATTTGTATATATTGCTTCTATATAGTCTACGAAACAGATATGCAAAGCATCTAAACAGTAACAATCGCCAATTTTTTGTTCTTCAAGTTTAAGTGAACAGCGAGCCCCATTGATAATCATGAAATGGAAATTATTTGTAACTTTCTACAAGTAGAACAATGAATAGTACAGGTAGACGGGTGAAATCTTTGTATATATTGCTTCCATATAGTCTAAGAAACATATATGCAAAGAATCCAAACAGTACCATTCTCCAATTTTTTCTCCTTCAAGTTTAAGTGAACAATGAGCCCCATTGTTAATCCTTTATTGGAAATTATTTGTAACTTTCGGCAAGTAGAACAATGAATGGAACAGTTAGACGGTTGAAATATTTGTATATATTGCTTCTATATAGTCTACGAAACATATATGCAAAGCATCCAAACAGTACAATTCGCCAATTTTTTGTTCTTCAAGTTTAAGTGAACAATGAGCCCCATTGTTAATCCTTTAAAGGAAATTATTTGTAAATTTCGACAAGTAGAACAATGAATGGAACAGGTAGACTGTTGAAATCATTGTATATATTGCTTCTATATAGTCTAAGAAACATATATGCAAAGCGTCCAAACAGTACAATTCGCCAATTATTTGATCTTCAGGTTTAAGTGAACTACGAGCCCCATTGTTAATACTTTAACGGAAATTATTTGTAACTTGCGACAAGTAGAACAATGAATGGAACAGGTAGCCGGTTGAAATCAATGTATATATTGCTTCTATATAGTCTAAGAAACATATATGCAAAGCATGCAAACAGTACCATTCGGCAATTTTTTGTTCTTCAAGTTTAAGTGCACTACGAGCCCCATTGTTAATCCTTTATAGGAAATTATTTGTAAATTTCGACAAGTAGAACAATGAATGGAACAGGTAGACGGTTGAAATCAATGTAAATATTGGTTCTATATAGTCTAAGAAACATATATGCAAAGCATCCAAACAGTACCATTCGCCAATTTTTTGTTCTTCAAGTTTAAGTGAACAATGAGCCCAAATGGTTAATCCGTTATCGGAAATTATTTGTAACTTTCGACACGTAGAACAATGAATGGAAAAGGTAGACGGTTGAAATCTTTGTATATATTGCTTCTATATAGTCTAAGAAACATATATGCAAAGCATCCAAACAGTACCATTCGCCAATTTTTTGTTCTTCAAGTTTAAGTGAACACTGAGCGCCAAGGGTTAATCCCTCATCGGAAATTATTTGTAATTTTCGACAAGGAGAACAATGAATGGAACAGTTAGACGGTTGAAATATTTGTATATATTGCTTCTATATAGTCTACGAAACAGATATGCAAAGCATCCAAACAGTACAATTCGCCAATTATTTGTTCTTCAAGTTTAAGTGAACTACGATCCCCATTTTTAATCCCTTAACGGAAATTATTTGTAACTTTCGACAAGTAGAACAGTGAATGGAACAGGTAGACGATTGAAATCTTTGTATATATTGCTTCTATATAGTATAAGAAACATATATGCAGAGCATCCAAACAGTACAATTCGCCAATTTTTTGTTCTTCAAGTTTAAGTGAACAATGATCCCCAATGGTTAATCCGTTATCGGAAATTATTTGTAACTTTCGACAAGTAGAACAGTGAATGGAACAGGTAGACGATTGAAATCTTTGTATATATTGCTTCTATATAGTATAAGAAACATATATGCAAAGCATCCAAACAGTACAATTCGCCAATTTTTTGTTCTTCAAGTTTAAGTGAACAATGATCCCCAATGGTTAATCCGTTATCGGAAATTATTTGTAACTTTCGGCAAGTAGAACAATGAATGGAACAGTTAGACGGTTGAAATATTTGTATATACTGCTTCTATATAGTCTACGAAACATATATGCAAAGCATCCAAACAGTACAATTCGCCAATTTTTTGTTCTTCAAGTTTAAGTGAACAATGATCCCCAATGGTTAATCCGTTATCGGAAATTATTTGTAACTTTCGGCAAGTAGAACAATGAATGGAACAGTTAGACGGTTGAAATATTTGTATATATTGCTTCTATATAGTCTACGAAACATATATGCAAAGCATCCAAACAGTTCAATTCGCCAATTTTTTGTTCTTCAAGTTTAAGTGAACAACGAGCCCCATTGTTAATCCTTTAAAGGAAATTATTTGTAAATTTCGACAAGTAGAACAATGAATGGAACAGGTAGACGGTTGAAATCTTTGTATATATTGCTTCTATATAATCTAAGAAACATATATGCAAAGCATCCAAACAGTACCATTCGCCAATTTTTTGTTCTTCAAGTTTAAGTGAACTACGAGCCCCATTGTTAATCCTTTAAAGGAAATTATTTGTAAATTTCGACAAGTAGAACAGTGAATGGAACAGGTAGACGATTGAAATCTTTGTATATATTGCTTCTATATAGTATAAGAAACATGTACGCAAAGCATCCAAACAGTACCATTCGCCAATTTTTTGTTCTTCAAGTTTAAGTGAACAAGGAGCCCCAATGGTTAATCCTTTATCGGAAATTACTTGTAATTTTCGACAAGTAGAACAATGAATGGAACAGGTAGACGGTTGACATCTTTGTATATATTGCTTCTATATAATCTAAGAAACATATATGCAAAGCATCCAAACAGTACCATTCGCCAATTTTTTGTTCTTCAAGTTTAAGTGAACACTGAGCGCCAATGGTTAATCCCTCATCGGAAATTATTTGTAATTTTCGACAAGTAGAACAATGAATGGAACAGTTAGACGGTTGAAATATTTGTATATATTGCTTCTATATAGTCTACGAAACAGATATGCAAAGCATCTAAACAGTAACAATCGCCAATTTTTTGTTCTTCAAGTTTAAGTGAACAGCGAGCCCCATTGATAATCATGAAATGGAAATTATTTGTAACTTTCTACAAGTAGAACAATGAATAGTACAGGTAGACGGGTGAAATCTTTGTATATATTGCTTCCATATAGTCTAAGAAACATATATGCAAAGAATCCAAACAGTACCATTCTCCAATTTTTTCTCCTTCAAGTTTAAGTGAACAATGAGCCCCATTGTTAATCCTTTATCGGAAATTATTTGTAACTTTCGGCAAGTAGAACAATGAATGGAACAGTTAGACGGTTGAAATATTTGTATATATTGCTTCTATATAGTCTACGAAACATATATGCAAAGCATCCAAACAGTACAATTCGCCAATTTTTTGTTCTTCAAGTTTAAGTGAACAATGAGCCCCATTGTTAATCCTTTAAAGGAAATTATTTGTAAATTTCGACAAGTAGAACAATGAATGGAACAGGTAGACTGTTGAAATCATTGTATATATTGCTTCTATATAGTCTAAGAAACATATATGCAAAGCGTCCAAACAGTACAATTCGCCAATTATTTGATCTTCAGGTTTAAGTGAACTACGAGCCCCATTGTTAATACTTTAACGGAAATTATTTGTAACTTGCGACAAGTAGAACAATGAATGGAACAGGTAGCCGGTTGAAATCAATGTATATATTGCTTCTATATAGTCTAAGAAACATATATGCAAAGCATGCAAACAGTACCATTCGGCAATTTTTTGTTCTTCAAGTTTAAGTGCACTACGAGCCCCATTGTTAATCCTTTATAGGAAATTATTTGTAAATTTCGACAAGTAGAACAATGAATGGAACAGGTAGACGGTTGAAATCAATGTAAATATTGGTTCTATATAGTCTAAGAAACATATATGCAAAGCATCCAAACAGTACCATTCGCCAATTTTTTGTTCTTCAAGTTTAAGTGAACAATGAGCCCAAATGGTTAATCCGTTATCGGAAATTATTTGTAACTTTCGACACGTAGAACAATGAATGGAAAAGGTAGACGGTTGAAATCTTTGTATATATTGCTTCTATATAGTCTAAGAAACATATATGCAAAGCATCCAAACAGTACCATTCGCCAATTTTTTGTTCTTCAAGTTTAAGTGAACACTGAGCGCCAAGGGTTAATCCCTCATCGGAAATTATTTGTAATTTTCGACAAGGAGAACAATGAATGGAACAGTTAGACGGTTGAAATATTTGTATATATTGCTTCTATATAGTCTACGAAACAGATATGCAAAGCATCCAAACAGTACAATTCGCCAATTATTTGTTCTTCAAGTTTAAGTGAACTACGATCCCCATTTTTAATCCCTTAACGGAAATTATTTGTAACTTTCGACAAGTAGAACAGTGAATGGAACAGGTAGACGATTGAAATCTTTGTATATATTGCTTCTATATAGTATAAGAAACATATATGCAGAGCATCCAAACAGTACAATTCGCCAATTTTTTGTTCTTCAAGTTTAAGTGAACAATGATCCCCAATGGTTAATCCGTTATCGGAAATTATTTGTAACTTTCGACAAGTAGAACAGTGAATGGAACAGGTAGACGATTGAAATCTTTGTATATATTGCTTCTATATAGTATAAGAAACATATATGCAAAGCATCCAAACAGTACAATTCGCCAATTTTTTGTTCTTCAAGTTTAAGTGAACTACGATCCCCATTTTTAATCCCTTAACGGAAATTATTTGTAACTTTCGACAAGTAGAACAGTGAATGGAACAGGTAGACGATTGAAATCTTTGTATATATTGCTTCTATATAGTATAAGAAACATATATGCAAAGCATCCAAACAGTACAATTCGCCAATTTTTTGTTCTTCAAGTTTAAGTGAACAATGATCCCCAATGGTTAATCCGTTATCGGAAATTATTTGTAACTTTCGGCAAGTAGAACAATGAATGGAACAGTTAGACGGTTGAAATATTTGTATATATTGCTTCTATATAGTCTACGAAACATATATGCAAAGCATCCAAACAGTACAATTCGCCAATTTTTTGTTCTTCAAGTTTAAGTGAACAATGAGCCCCAATGGTTAATCCGTTATCGGAAATTATTTGTAACTTTTGACAAGTAGAACAATGAATGGAAAAGGTAGACGGTTGAAATCTTTGTATATATTGCTTCTATATAGTCTAAGAAACATATATGCAAAGCATCCAAACAGTACCATTCGCCAATTTTTTGTTCTTCTAGTTTAAGTGAACAATGAGCACCAATGGTTAATACTTTATCGGAAATTATTTGTTATTTTCGACAAGTAGAACAATGAATGGAACAGTTAGACGGTTGAAATATTTGTATATATTGCTTCTATATAGTCTACGAAACATGTATGCAAAGCATCCAAACAGTACAATTCGCTAATTTTTTGTTCTTCAAGTTTAAGTGAACAATGAGCCCCATTGTTAATCCATTATCGGAAATTATTTGTAATTTTCGACAAGTAGAACAGTGAATGGAACAGGTAGACGATTGAAATCTTTGTATATATTGCTTCTATATAGTATAAGAAACATATATGCAAAGCATCCAAACAGTACAATTCGCCAATTTTTTGTTCTTCAAGTTTAAGTAAACAACGATCCCCATTGTTAATCCCTTAACGGAAATTATTTGTAACTTTCGACAAGTAGAACAATGAATGGAACTGGTAGACGGTTGAAATCTTTTTACATATTGCTTCTATATAGTCTAAGAAACATATATGCAAAGCATCCAAACAGTACAATTCGCCAATTTTTTGTTCTTCAAGTTTAAGTAAACTACGATCCCCATTGTTAATCCCTTAACGGAAATTATTTGTAACTTTCGACAAGTAGAACAATGAATGGAATAGGTAGACGGTTGAAATCATTGTATATATTGCTTCTAAATAGTATGAGAAACATATATGCAAAGCATCCAAACAGCACAATTCGCCAATTTTTTGTTCTTCAAGTTTAAGTAAACTACGATCCCCATTGTTAATCCCTTAACGGAAATTATTTGCAACTTTCGACAAGTAGAACAATGAATGGAACAGGTAGACGGTTGAAATCATTGTATATATTGCTTCTATATAGTCTAAGAAACATATATGCAAAGCATCCAAACAGTACAATTCGACAATTTTTTGTTCTTCAAGTTTATGTGAACAATGAGACCCAATGGTTAATCCTTTATCGGAAATTATTTGTAAATTTCGACAAGTAGAACAATGAATGGAACAGGTAGCCGGTTGAAATCTTTGTATATATTGCTTCTATATAGTCTAAGAAACATATATGCAAAGCATCCAAACAGTACAATTCGACAATTTTTTGTTCTTCAAGTTTAGTGAACAATGAGCCCCAATGGTTAATCCTTTATCGGAAATAATTTGTAATTGACGACAAGTAGGACAATGAATGGAACAGGTTGACGGTTGAAATCTTTGTATATATTGCTTCTATATAATCTAAGAAACATATGTGCAAAGCATCCAAACAGTACCATTCGCCAATTTTTTGTTCTTGAAGTTTAAGTGAACTACGAGCCCCATTTTTAATACTTTCACGGAAATTATTTCTAACTTGCGAGAAGTAGAACAATGAATGGAACTGGTAGCCGGTTGAAATCAATGTATATATTGCTTCTATATAGTCTAAGAAACATATATGCAAAGCATCCAAACAGTACCATTCGCCAATTTTTTGTTCTTCAAGTTTAAGTGAACGACGAGCCCCATTGTTAATCCTTTAACGGAAATTAATTGTAACTTTCGACAAGTAGAACAATGAATGGAAAAGGTAGACGGTTGAAATCTTTGTATATATTGCTTCTATATAGTCTAAGAAACATATATGCAAAGCATCCAAACAGTACCATTCGCTAATTTTTTGTTCTTCAAGTTTAAGTGAACAATGAGCCCCAATGGTTAATCCTTTATCGGAAATATTTGTAAATTTCGACAAGTAGAACAATGAATGGAACAATTAGACGGTTGAAATATTTGTATATATTGCTTCTATATAGTCTACGAAACATATATGCAAAGCATCCAAACAGTACAATTCGCCAATTATTTGTACTTCAAGTTTAAGTGAACTACGAGCCCCATTGTTAATCCTTTAACGGAAATTAATTGTAACTTTCGACAAGTAGAACAATGAATGGAACAGGTAGACGGTTGAAATCTTTGTATATATTGCTTCTATATAGTCTAAGAAACATATATGCAAAGCATCCAAACAGTACCATTCGCCAATTTTTTGTTCTTCTAGTTTAAGTGAACAATGAGCACCAATGGTTAATACTTTATCGGAAATTATTTGTTATTTTCGACAAGTAGAACAATGAATGGAACAGTTAGACGGTTGAAATATTTGTATATATTGCTTCTATATAGTCTACGAAACATGTATGCAAAGCATCCAAACAGTACAATTCGCTAATTTTTTGTTCTTCAAGTTTAAGTGAACAATGAGCCCCATTGTTAATCCATTATCGGAAATTATTTGTAATTTTCGACAAGTAGAACAGTGAATGGAACAGGTAGACGATTGAAATCTTTGTATATATTGCTTCTATATAGTATAAGAAACATATATGCAAAGCATCCAAACAGTACAATTCGCCAATTTTTTGTTCTTCAAGTTTAAGTAAACAACGATCCCCATTGTTAATCCCTTAACGGAAATTATTTGTAACTTTCGACAAGTAGAACAATGAATGGAACTGGTAGACGGTTGAAATCTTTTTACATATTGCTTCTATATAGTCTAAGAAACATATATGCAAAGCATCCAAACAGTACAATTCGCCAATTTTTTGTTCTTCAAGTTTAAGTAAACTACGATCCCCATTGTTAATCCCTTAACGGAAATTATTTGTAACTTTCGACAAGTAGAACAATGAATGGAATAGGTAGACGGTTGAAATCATTGTATATATTGCTTCTAAATAGTATGAGAAACATATATGCAAAGCATCCAAACAGCACAATTCGCCAATTTTTTGTTCTTCAAGTTTAAGTAAACTACGATCCCCATTGTTAATCCCTTAACGGAAATTATTTGCAACTTTCGACAAGTAGAACAATGAATGGAACAGGTAGACGGTTGAAATCATTGTATATATTGCTTCTATATAGTCTAAGAAACATATATGCAAAGCATCCAAACAGTACAATTCGACAATTTTTTGTTCTTCAAGTTTATGTGAACAATGAGACCCAATGGTTAATCCTTTATCGGAAATTATTTGTAAATTTCGACAAGTAGAACAATGAATGGAACAGGTAGCCGGTTGAAATCTTTGTATATATTGCTTCTATATAGTCTAAGAAACATATATGCAAAGCATCCAAACAGTACAATTCGACAATTTTTTGTTCTTCAAGTTTAGTGAACAATGAGCCCCAATGGTTAATCCTTTATCGGAAATAATTTGTAATTGACGACAAGTAGGACAATGAATGGAACAGGTTGACGGTTGAAATCTTTGTATATATTGCTTCTATATAATCTAAGAAACATATGTGCAAAGCATCCAAACAGTACCATTCGCCAATTTTTTGTTCTTGAAGTTTAAGTGAACTACGAGCCCCATTTTTAATACTTTCACGGAAATTATTTCTAACTTGCGAGAAGTAGAACAATGAATGGAACTGGTAGCCGGTTGAAATCAATGTATATATTGCTTCTATATAGTCTAAGAAACATATATGCAAAGCATCCAAACAGTACCATTCGCCAATTTTTTGTTCTTCAAGTTTAAGTGAACGACGAGCCCCATTGTTAATCCTTTAACGGAAATTAATTGTAACTTTCGACAAGTAGAACAATGAATGGAAAAGGTAGACGGTTGAAATCTTTGTATATATTGCTTCTATATAGTCTAAGAAACATATATGCAAAGCATCCAAACAGTACCATTCGCTAATTTTTTGTTCTTCAAGTTTAAGTGAACAATGAGCCCCAATGGTTAATCCTTTATCGGAAATATTTGTAAATTTCGACAAGTAGAACAATGAATGGAACAATTAGACGGTTGAAATATTTGTATATATTGCTTCTATATAGTCTACGAAACATATATGCAAAGCATCCAAACAGTACAATTCGCCAATTATTTGTACTTCAAGTTTAAGTGAACTACGAGCCCCATTGTTAATCCTTTAACGGAAATTAATTGTAACTTTCGACAAGTAGAACAATGAATGGAACAGGTAGACGGTTGAAATCTTTGTATATATTGCTTCTATATAGTCTAAGAAACATATATGCAAAGCATCCAAACAGCACAATTCGCCAATTTATTGTTCTTCAAGTTTAAGTGAACAACGAGCCCCATTGTTAATCCTTTAAAGGAAATTATTTGTAACTTTCGACAAGTAGAACAATGAATGGAACAGGTAGACGGTTGAAATCTTTGTATATATTGCTTCTATATAGTCTAAGAAACATATATGCAAAGCATCCAAACAGTACCATTCGCCAATTTTTTGTTCTTCATGTTTAAGTGAACTACGAGCCCCATTGTTAATCCTTTAAAGGAAATTATTTGTAAATTTCGGCAAGTAGAACAATGAATGGAATAGGTGGACGGTTGAAATCATTGTATATATTGCTTCTATATAGTCTAAGAAACATATATGCAAATCATCCAAACAGTACAATTCGCCAATTTCTTGTTCTTCAAGTTTAAGTAAACTACGATCCCCATTGTTAATCCCTTAACGGAAATTATTTGTAACTTTCGACAAGTAGAACAATGAATGGAACAGGTAGACGGTTGAAATCTTTGTATATATTTCTTCTATATAGTCTAAGAAACATATATGCAAATCATCCAAACAGTACAATTCGCCAATTATTAGATCTTCAAGTTTAAGTGAACTACGAGCCCCATTGTTAATACTTTAACGGAAATTATTTGTAACTTGCGGCAAGTAGAACAATGAATGGAACAGGGAGACGGTTGAAATCAATGTATATATTGCTTCTTTATAGTCTAAGAAACATATATGCAAAGCATCCAAACAGTACCATACGCCAATTTTTTGTTCTTCAAGTTTAAGTGAACTACGATCCCCATTGTTAATCCCTTAACGGAAATTATTTGTAACTTTCGACAAGTAGAACAATGAATGGAATAGGTAGACGTTTGAAATCTTTGTATATATTGCTTCTATATAGTATAAGAAACATATATGCAAAGCATCCAAACAGTACAATTCGCCAATTTTTTGTTCTTCAAGTTTAAGTGAACAATGAGCCCCAATGGTTAATCCATTATCGGAAATTATTTGTAACTTTCGACAAGTAGAACAATGAATGGAACAGGTAGACGGTTGAAATCTTTGTATATATTGCTTCTATAAAGTCTAAGAAACATATATGCAAAGCATCCAAACAGCACAATTCGCCAATTTATTGTTCTTCAAGTTTAAGTGAACAACGAGCCCCATTGTTAATCCTTTAAAGGAAATTATTTGTAACTTTCGACAAGTAGAACAATGAATGGAACAGGTAGACGGTTGAAATCTTTGTATATATTGCTTCTATATAGTCTAAGAAACATATATGCAAAGCATCCAAACAGTACAATTCGCCAATTTTTTGTTCTCCAAGTTTAAGTGAACTACGAGCCCCATTGTTAATCCTTTAACGGAAATTAATTGTAACTTTCTACAAGTAGAACAATGACTGGAACACGTAGACGGTTGAAATCTTTGTATATATTGCTTCCATATAGTCTAAGAAACATATATGCAAAGAATCCAAACAGTACCATTCTCCAATTTTTTCTCCTTCAAGTTTAAGTGAACAATGAGCCCCATTGTTAATCCTTTATCGGAAATTATTTGTAACTTTCGAAAAGTAGAACAATGAATGGAACAGGTAGACGCTTGAAATCTTTGTATATATTGCTTCTATATAGTCTAAGAAACATATATGCAAAGCATCCAAACAGTACAATTCGCCAATTTTTTGTTCTCCAAGTTTAAGTGAACTACGAGCCCCATTGTTAATCCTTTAACGGAAATTAATTGTAACTTTCTACAAGTAGAACAATGATTGGAACACGTAGACGGTTGAAATCTTTGTATATATTGCTTCCATATAGTCTAAGAAACATATATGCAAAGCATCCAAACAGTACCATTCGCAAATTTTTTGTCCTTCAAGTTTAAGTGAACAATGAGCCCCATTGTTAATCCTTTATCGGAAATTATTTGTAACTTTCGAAAAGTAGAACAATGAATGGAACAGGTAGACGCTTGAAATCTTTGTATATATTGCTTCTATATAGTCTAAGAAACATGTATGCAAAGCATCCAAACAGTACAATACGCCAATTTTTTGTTCTCCAAGTTTAAGTGAACTACGAGCCCCATTGTTAATCCTTTAACGGAAATTAATTGTAACTTTCTACAAGTAGAACAATGACTGGAACACGTAGACGGTTGAAATCTTTGTATATATTGCTTCCATATAGTCTAAGAAACATATATGCAAAGAATCCAAACAGTACCATTCTCCAATTTTTTCTCCTTCAAGTTTAAGTGAACAATGAGCCCCATTGTTAATCCTTTATCGGAAATTAATTGTAACTTTCTACAAGTAGAACAATGACTGGAACACGTAGACGGTTGAAATCTTTGTATATATTTCTTCTATATAGTCTAAGAAACATATATGCAAAGCATCCAAACAGTACCATTCGCTAATTTTTTGTTCTTCAAGTTTAAGTGAACAATGAGCCCCAATGGTTAATCCTTTATCGGAAATATTTGTAATTTTCGACAAGTAGAACAATGAATGGAACAATTAGACGATTGAAATATTTGTATATATTGCTTCTATATAGTCTACGAAACATATATGCAAAGCATCCAAACAGTACAATTCGCCAATTATTTGTACTTCAAGTTTAAGTGAACTACGAGCCCCATTGTTAATCCTTTAACGGAAATTAATTGTAACTTTCGACAAGTAGAACAATGAATGGAACAGGTAGACGGTTGAAATCTTTGTATATATTGCTTCTATATAGTCTAAGAAACATATATGCAAAGCATCCAAACAGCACAATTCGCCAATTTATTGTTCTTCAAGTTTAAGTGAACAACGAGCCCCATTGTTAATCCTTTAAAGGAAATTATTTGTAACTTTCGACAAGTAGAACAATGAATGGAACAGGTAGACGGTTGAAATCTTTGTATATATTGCTTCTATATAGTCTAAGAAACATATATGCAAAGCATCCAAACAGTACCATTCGCCAATTTTTTGTTCTTCATGTTTAAGTGAACTACGAGCCCCATTGTTAATCCTTTAAAGGAAATTATTTGTAAATTTCGGCAAGTAGAACAATGAATGGAATAGGTGGACGGTTGAAATCATTGTATATATTGCTTCTATATAGTCTAAGAAACATATATGCAAATCATCCAAACAGTACAATTCGCCAATTTCTTGTTCTTCAAGTTTAAGTAAACTACGATCCCCATTGTTAATCCCTTAACGGAAATTATTTGTAACTTTCGACAAGTAGAACAATGAATGGAACAGGTAGACGGTTGAAATCTTTGTATATATTTCTTCTATATAGTCTAAGAAACATATATGCAAATCATCCAAACAGTACAATTCGCCAATTATTAGATCTTCAAGTTTAAGTGAACTACGAGCCCCATTGTTAATACTTTAACGGAAATTATTTGTAACTTGCGGCAAGTAGAACAATGAATGGAACAGGGAGACGGTTGAAATCAATGTATATATTGCTTCTTTATAGTCTAAGAAACATATATGCAAAGCATCCAAACAGTACCATACGCCAATTTTTTGTTCTTCAAGTTTAAGTGAACTACGATCCCCATTGTTAATCCCTTAACGGAAATTATTTGTAACTTTCGACAAGTAGAACAATGAATGGAATAGGTAGACGTTTGAAATCTTTGTATATATTGCTTCTATATAGTATAAGACACATATATGCAAAGCATCCAAACAGTACAATTCGCCAATTTTTTGTTCTCCAAGTTTAAGTGAACTACGAGCCCCATTGTTAATCCTTTAACGGAAATTATTTGTAACTTTCGACAAGTAGAACAAAGAATGGAACAGGTAGACGGTTGAAATCTTTGTATATATTGCTTCTATATAGTCTAAGAAACATATATGCAAAGCATCCAAACAGCACAATTCGCCAATTTATTGTTCTTCAAGTTTAAGTGAACAACGAGCCCCATTGTTAATCCTTTAAAGGAAATTATTTGTAAATTTCGGCAAGTAGAACAATGAATGGAACAGGTAGACGGTTGAAATCAATGTATATATTGCTTCTTTATAGTCTAAGAAACATATATGCAAAGCATCCAAACAGTACCATACGCCAATTTTTTGTTCTCCAAGTTTAAGTGAACTACGAGCCCCATTGTTAATCCTTTAACGGAAATTAATTGTAACTTTCTACAAGTAGAACAATGACTGGAACACGTAGACGGTTGAAATCTTTGTATATATTGCTTCCATATAGTCTAAGAAACATGTACGCAAAGCATCCAAACAGTACCATTCGCCAATTTTTTGTTCTTCAAGTTTAAGTGAACAAGGAGCCCCAATGGTTAATCCTTTATCGGAAATTACTTGTAATTTTCGACAAGTAGAACAATGAATGGAACAGGTAGACGGTTCAAATCTTTGTATATATTGCTTATATATAACGTAAGAAACATATATGCAAAGCATCCAAACAGTACCATTCGCCAATTTTTTGTTGTTCATGTTTAAGTGAACTACGAGCCCCATTGTTAATCCTTTATCGGAAATTACTTGTAATTTTCGACAAGTAGAACAATGAATGGAACAGGTAGACGGTTGAAATCTTTGTATATATTGCTTCTATATAACGTAAGAAACATATATGCAAAGCATCCAAACAGTACCATTCGCCAATTTTTTGTTCTTCAAGTTTAAGTGAACTACGAGCCCAATTGTTAATCCTTTAAAGGAAATTATTTGTAAATATCGACAAGTAGAACAATGATTGGAACACGTAGACGGTTGAAATCTTTGTATATATTGCTTCCATATAGTCTAAGAAACATATATGCAAAGCATCCAAACAGTACCATTCGCAAATTTTTTGTCCTTCAAGTTTAAGTGAACAATGAGCCCCATTGTTAATCCTTTATCGGAAATTATTTGTAACTTTCGAAAAGTAGAACAATGAATGGAACAGGTAGACGCTTGAAATCTTTGTATATATTGCTTCTATATTGTCTAAGAAACATATATGCAAAGCATCCAAACAGTACAATTCGCCAATTTTTTGTTCTCCAAGTTTAAGTGAACTACGAGCCCCATTGTTAATCCTTTAACGGAAATTAATTGTAACTTTCTACAAGTAGAACAATGACTGGAACACGTAGACGGTTGAAATCTTTGTATATATTGCTTCCATATAGTCTAAGAAACATATATGCAAAGAATCCAAACAGTACCATTCTCCAATTTTTTCTCCTTCAAGTTTAAGTGAACAATGAGCCCCATTGTTAATCCTTTATCGGAAATTATTTGTAAATTTCGACAAGTAGAACAATGAATGGAACAGGTGGACGGTTGAAATCTTTGTATATATTGCTTCTATATAGTCTAAGAAACATATATGCAAAGCATCCAAACAGTACAATTCGCCAATTTATTTTTCTTCAAGTTTAAGTGAACAACGAGCCCCATTGTTAATCCTTTAAAGGAAATTATTTGTAAATTTCGACAAGTAGAACAATGAATGGAACAGGTAGACGGTTGAAATCTTTGTATATATTGCTTCTATATAATCTAAGAAACATATATGCAAAGCATCCAAACAGTACCATTCGCCAATTTTTTGTTCTTCAAGTTTAAGTGAACTACGAGTCCCATTGTTAATCCTTTAAAGGAAATTATTTGTAAATTTCGACAAGTAGAACAATGAATGGAACAGGTAGACTGTTGAAATCATTGTATATATTGCTTCTATATAGTCTAAGAAACATATATGCAAAGCGTCCAAACAGTACAATTCGCCAATTATTTGATCTTCAGGTTTAAGTGAACTACGAGCCCCATTGTTAATACTTTAACGGAAATTATTTGTAACTTGCGACAAGTAGAACAATGAATGGAACAGGTAGCCGGTTGAAATCAATGTATATATTGCTTCTATATAGTCTAAGAAACATATATGCAAAGCATCCAAACAGTACCATTCGCCAATTTTTTGTTCTTCAAGTTTAAGTGAACTACGAGCCCAATTGTTAATCCTTTAAAGGAAATTATTTGTAAATATCGACAAGTAGAACAATGAATGGATCATGTAGACGGTTGAAGTCATTGTATATATTGCTTCTATATAGTCTACGAAACATATATGCAAACCATCCAAACAGTACAATTCGCCAATTTTTTGTTCTTCAAGTTTAAGTGAACTACGAGCCCCATTGTTAATCCTTTAACGGAAATTAATTGTAACTTTCTACAAGTAGAACAATGATTGGAACACGTAGACGGTTGAAATCTTTGTATATATTGCTTCCATATAGTCTAAGAAACATATATGCAAAGCATCCAAACAGTACCATTCGCAAATTTTTTGTCCTTCAAGTTTAAGTGAACAATGAGCCCCATTGTTAATCCTTTATCGGAAATTATTTGTAACTTTCGAAAAGTAGAACAATGAATGGAACAGGTAGACGCTTGAAATCTTTGTATATATTGCTTCTATATAGTCTAAGAAACATATATGCAAAGCATCCAAACAGTACAATTCGCCAATTTTTTGTTCTCCAAGTTTAAGTGAACTACGAGCCCCATTGTTAATCCTTTAACGGAAATTAATTGTAACTTTCTACAAGTAGAACAATGACTGGAACACGTAGACGGTTGAAATCTTTGTATATATTGCTTCCATATAGTCTAAGAAACATATATGCAAAGAATCCAAACAGTACCATTCTCCAATTTTTTCTCCTTCAAGTTTAAGTGAACAATGAGCCCCATTGTTAATCCTTTATCGGAAATTATTTGTAAATTTCGACAAGTAGAACAATGAATGGAACAGGTGGACGGTTGAAATCTTTGTATATATTGCTTCTATATAGTCTAAGAAACATATATGCAAAGCATCCAAACAGTACAATTCGCCAATTTATTTTTCTTCAAGTTTAAGTGAACAACGAGCCCCATTGTTAATCCTTTAAAGGAAATTATTTGTAAATTTCGACAAGTAGAACAATGAATGGAACAGGTAGACGGTTGAAATCTTTGTATATATTGCTTCTATATAATCTAAGAAACATATATGCAAAGCATCCAAACAGTACCATTCGCCAATTTTTTGTTCTTCAAGTTTAAGTGAACTACGAGTCCCATTGTTAATCCTTTAAAGGAAATTATTTGTAAATTTCGACAAGTAGAACAATGAATGGAACAGGTAGACTGTTGAAATCATTGTATATATTGCTTCTATATAGTCTAAGAAACATATATGCAAAGCGTCCAAACAGTACAATTCGCCAATTATTTGATCTTCAGGTTTAAGTGAACTACGAGCCCCATTGTTAATACTTTAACGGAAATTATTTGTAACTTGCGACAAGTAGAACAATGAATGGAACAGGTAGCCGGTTGAAATCAATGTATATATTGCTTCTATATAGTCTAAGAAACATATATGCAAAGCATGCAAACAGTACCATTCGGCAATTTTTTGTTCTTCAAGTTTAAGTGCACTACGAGCCCCATTGTTAATCCTTTATAGGAAATTATTTGTAAATTTCGACAAGTAGAACAATGAATGGAACAGGTAGACGGTTGAAATCAATGTAAATATTGGTTCTATATAGTCTAAGAAACATATATGCAAAGCATCCAAACAGTACCATTCGCCAATTTTTTGTTCTTCAAGTTTAAGTGAACAATGAGCCCAAATGGTTAATCCGTTATCGGAAATTATTTGTAACTTTCGACACGTAGAACAATGAATGGAAAAGGTAGACGGTTGAAATCTTTGTATATATTGCTTCTATATAGTCTAAGAAACATATATGCAAAGCATCCAAACAGTACCATTCGCCAATTTTTTGTTCTTCAAGTTTAAGTGAACACTGAGCACCAATGGTTAATCCCTCATCGGAAATTATTTGTAATTTTCGACAAGTAGAACAATGAATGGAACAGTTAGACGGTTGAAATATTTGTATATATTGCTTCTATATAGTCTACGAAACAGATATGCAAAGCATCCAAACAGTACAATTCGCCAATTTTTTGTTCTTCAAGTTTAAGTGAACTACGATCCCCATTTTTAATCCCTTAACGGAAATTATTTGTAACTTTCGACAAGTAGAACAGTGAATGGAACAGGTAGACGATTGAAATCTTTGTATATATTGCTTCTATATAGTATAAGAAACATATATGCAAAGCATCCAAACAGTACAATTCGCCAATTTTTTGTTCTTCAAGTTTAAGTGAACAATGATCCCCAATGGTTAATCCGTTATCGGAAATTATTTGTAACTTTCGGCAAGTAGAACAATGAATGGAACAGTTAGACGGTTGAAATATTTGTATATATTGCTTCTATATAGTCTACGAAACATATATGCAAAGCATCCAAACAGTACAATTCGCCAATTTTTTGTTCTTCAAGTTTAAGTGAACAATGATCCCCAATGGTTAATCCGTTATCGGAAATTATTTGTAACTTTCGGCAAGTAGAACAATGAATGGAACAGTTAGACGGTTGAAATATTTGTATATATTGCTTCTATATAGTCTACGAAACATATATGCAAAGCATCCAAACAGTTCAATTCGCCAATTTTTTGTTCTTCAAGTTTAAGTGAACAACGAGCCCCATTGTTAATCCTTTAAAGGAAATTATTTGTAAATTTCGACAAGTAGAACAATGAATGGAACAGGTAGACGGTTGAAATCATTGTATATATTGCTTCTATATAGTCTAAGAAACATATATGCAAAGCGTCCAAACAGTACAATTCGCCAATTATTTGATCTTCAGGTTTAAGTGAACTACGAGCCCCATTGTTAATACTTTAACGGAAATTATTTGTAACTTGCGACAAGTAGAACAATGAATGGAACAGGTAGCCGGTTGAAATCAATGTATATATTGCTTCTATATAGTCTAAGAAACATATATGCAAAGCATGCAAACAGTACCATTCGGCAATTTTTTGTTCTTCAAGTTTAAGTGCACTACGAGCCCCATTGTTAATCCTTTATAGGAAATTATTTGTAAATTTCGACAAGTAGAACAATGAATGGAACAGGTAGACGGTTGAAATCAATGTAAATATTGGTTCTATATAGTCTAAGAAACATATATGCAAAGCATCCAAACAGTACCATTCGCCAATTTTTTGTTCTTCAAGTTTAAGTGAACAATGAGCCCAAATGGTTAATCCGTTATCGGAAATTATTTGTAACTTTCGACACGTAGAACAATGAATGGAAAAGGTAGACGGTTGAAATCTTTGTATATATTGCTTCTATATAGTCTAAGAAACATATATGCAAAGCATCCAAACAGTACCATTCGCCAATTTTTTGTTCTTCAAGTTTAAGTGAACACTGAGCACCAATGGTTAATCCCTCATCGGAAATTATTTGTAATTTTCGACAAGTAGAACAATGAATGGAACAGTTAGACGGTTGAAATATTTGTATATATTGCTTCTATATAGTCTACGAAACAGATATGCAAAGCATCCAAACAGTACAATTCGCCAATTTTTTGTTCTTCAAGTTTAAGTGAACTACGATCCCCATTTTTAATCCCTTAACGGAAATTATTTGTAACTTTCGACAAGTAGAACAGTGAATGGAACAGGTAGACGATTGAAATCTTTGTATATATTGCTTCTATATAGTATAAGAAACATATATGCAAAGCATCCAAACAGTACAATTCGCCAATTTTTTGTTCTTCAAGTTTAAGTGAACAATGATCCCCAATGGTTAATCCGTTATCGGAAATTATTTGTAACTTTCGGCAAGTAGAACAATGAATGGAACAGTTAGACGGTTGAAATATTTGTATATACTGCTTCTATATAGTCTACGAAACATATATGCAAAGCATCCAAACAGTACAATTCGCCAATTTTTTGTTCTTCAAGTTTAAGTGAACAATGATCCCCAATGGTTAATCCGTTATCGGAAATTATTTGTAACTTTCGGCAAGTAGAACAATGAATGGAACAGTTAGACGGTTGAAATATTTGTATATATTGCTTCTATATAGTCTACGAAACATATATGCAAAGCATCCAAACAGTTCAATTCGCCAATTTTTTGTTCTTCAAGTTTAAGTGAACAACGAGCCCCATTGTTAATCCTTTAAAGGAAATTATTTGTAAATTTCGACAAGTAGAACAATGAATGGAACAGGTAGACGGTTGAAATCTTTGTATATATTGCTTCTATATAATCTAAGAAACATATATGCAAAGCATCCAAACAGTACCATTCGCCAATTTTTTGTTCTTCAAGTTTAAGTGAACTACGAGCCCCATTGTTAATCCTTTAAAGGAAATTATTTGTAAATTTCGACAAGTAGAACAGTGAATGGAACAGGTAGACGATTGAAATCTTTGTATATATTGCTTCTATATAGTATAAGAAACATGTACGCAAAGCATCCAAACAGTACCATTCGCCAATTTTTTGTTCTTCAAGTTTAAGTGAACAAGGAGCCCCAATGGTTAATCCTTTATCGGAAATTACTTGTAATTTTCGACAAGTAGAACAATGAATGGAACAGGTAGACGGTTGACATCTTTGTATATATTGCTTCTATATAATCTAAGAAACATATATGCAAAGCATCCAAACAGTACCATTCGCCAATTTTTTGTTCTTCATGTTTAAGTGAACTACGAGCCCCATTGTTAATCCTTTATCGGAAATTACTTGTAATTTTCGACAAGTAGAACAATGAATGGAACAGGTAGACGGTTGAAATCTTTGTATATATTGCTTCTATATAACGTAAGAAACATATATGCAAAGCATCCAAACAGTACCATTCGCCAATTTTTTGTTCTTCAAGTTTAAGTGAACTACGAGCCCCATTGTTAATCCTTTATCGGAAATTATTTGTAACTTTCGACACGTAGAACAATGAATGGAAAAGGTAGACGGTTGAAATCTTTGTATATATTGCTTCTATATAGTCTAAGAAACATATATGCAAAGCATCCAAACAGTACCATTCGCCAATTTTTTGTTCTTCAAGTTTAAGTGAACACTGAGCACCAATGGTTAATCCCTCATCGGAAATTATTTGTAATTTTCGACAAGTAGAACAATGAATGGAACAGTTAGACGGTTGAAATATTTGTATATATTGCTTCTATATAGTCTACGAAACAGATATGCAAAGCATCCAAACAGTACAATTCGCCAATTTTTTGTTCTTCAAGTTTAAGTGAACTACGATCCCCATTTTTAATCCCTTAACGGAAATTATTTGTAACTTTCGACAAGTAGAACAGTGAATGGAACAGGTAGACGATTGAAATCTTTGTATATATTGCTTCTATATAGTATAAGAAACATATATGCAAAGCATCCAAACAGTACAATTCGCCAATTTTTTGTTCTTCAAGTTTAAGTGAACAATGATCCCCAATGGTTAATCCGTTATCGGAAATTATTTGTAACTTTCGGCAAGTAGAACAATGAATGGAACAGTTAGACGGTTGAAATATTTGTATATACTGCTTCTATATAGTCTACGAAACATATATGCAAAGCATCCAAACAGTACAATTCGCCAATTTTTTGTTCTTCAAGTTTAAGTGAACAATGATCCCCAATGGTTAATCCGTTATCGGAAATTATTTGTAACTTTCGGCAAGTAGAACAATGAATGGAACAGTTAGACGGTTGAAATATTTGTATATATTGCTTCTATATAGTCTACGAAACATATATGCAAAGCATCCAAACAGTTCAATTCGCCAATTTTTAGTTCTTCAAGTTTAAGTGAACAACGAGCCCCATTGTTAATCCTTTAAAGGAAATTATTTGTAAATTTCGACAAGTAGAACAATGAATGGAACAGGTAGACGGTTGAAATCTTTGTATATATTGCTTCTATATAATCTAAGAAACATATATGCAAAGCATCCAAACAGTACCATTCGCCAATTTTTTGTTCTTCAAGTTTAAGTGAACTACGAGCCCCATTGTTAATCCTTTAAAGGAAATTATTTGTAAATTTCGACAAGTAGAACAGTGAATGGAACAGGTAGACGATTGAAATCTTTGTATATATTGCTTCTATATAGTATAAGAAACATGTACGCAAAGCATCCAAACAGTACCATTCGCCAATTTTTTGTTCTTCAAGTTTAAGTGAACAAGGAGCCCCAATGGTTAATCCTTTATCGGAAATTACTTGTAATTTTCGACAAGTAGAACAATGAATGGAACAGGTAGACGGTTGACATCTTTGTATATATTGCTTCTATATAATCTAAGAAACATATATGCAAAGCATCCAAACAGTACCATTCGCCAATTTTTTGTTCTTCATGTTTAAGTGAACTACGAGCCCCATTGTTAATCCTTTATCGGAAATTACTTGTAATTTTCGACAAGTAGAACAATGAATGGAACAGGTAGACGGTTGAAATCTTTGTATATATTGCTTCTATATAACGTAAGAAACATATATGCAAAGCATCCAAACAGTACCATTCGCCAATTTTTTGTTCTTCAAGTTTAAGTGAACTACGAGCCCCATTGTTAATCCTTTATCGGAAATTACTTGTAATTTTCGACAAGTAGAACAATGAATGGAACAGGAAGACGGTTGAAATCTTTGTATATATTGCTTCTATATAGTCTAAGAAACATATATGCAAAGCATCCAAACAGTACAATTCGCCAATTTATTGTTCTTCAAGTTTAAGTGAACAACGAGCCCCATTGTTAATCCTTTAAAGGAAATTATTTGTAACTTTCGACAAGTAGAACAATGAATGGAACAGGTAGACGGTTGACATCTTTGTATATATTGCTTCTATATAATCTAAGAAACATATATGCAAAGCATCTAAACAGTAACAATCGCCAATTTTTTGTTCTTCAAGTTTAAGTGAACTACGAGCCCCATTGTTAATCCTTTAAAAGAAATTATTTGTAAATTTCGACAAGTAGAACAATGAATGGAACAGGTAGACGGTTGAAATCAATGTATATATTGCTTCTATATAGTCTAAGAAACCTATATGCAAAGCATCTAAACAGTAACAATCGCCAATTTTTTGTTCTTCAAGTTTAAGTGAACAACGAGCCCCATTGTTAATCCTTTAAAGGAAATTATTTGTAACTTTCGACAAGTAGAACAATGAATGGAACAGGTAGACGGTTGACATCTTTGTATATATTGCTTCTATATAATCTAAGAAACATATATGCAAAGCATCTAAACAGTAACAATCGCCAATTTTTTGTTCTTCAAGTTTAAGTGAACAGCGAGCCCCATTGATAATCATGAAATGGAAATTATTTGTAACTTTCTACAAGTAGAACAATGAATAGTACAGGTAGACGGGTGAAATCTTTCTATATATTGCTTCTAAATAGTCTAAGAAACATATATGCAAAGTATCCAAACAGTACAATTCGCCAATTTTTTGTTCTTCAAGTTTAAGTGAACTACGAGCCCAATTGTTAATCCTTTAAAGGAAATTATTTGTAAATATCGACAAGTAGAACAATGAATGGATCATGTAGACGGTTGAAGTCATTGTATATATTGCTTCTATATAGTCTACGAAACATATATGCAAACCATCCAAACAGTACAATTCGCCAATTTTTTGTTCTTCAAGTTTAAGTGAACTACGAGCCCCATTGTTAATCCTTTAACGGAAATTAATTGTAACTTTCTACAAGTAGAACAACGATTGGAACACGTAGACGGTTGAAATCTTTGTATATATTGCTTCCATATAGTCTAAGAAACATATATGCAAAGCATCCAAACAGTACCATTCGCAAATTTTTTGTCCTTCAAGTTTAAGTGAACAATGAGCCCCATTGTTAATCCTTTATCGGAAATTATTTGTAACTTTCGAAAAGTAGAACAATGAATGGAACAGGCAGACGCTTGAAATCTTTGTATATATTGCTTCTATATAGTCTAAGAAACATATATGCAAAGCATGCAAACAGTACCATTCGGCAATTTTTTGTTCTTCAAGTTTAAGTGCACTACGAGCCCCATTGTTAATCCTTTATAGGAAATTATTTGTAAATTTCGACAAGTAGAACAATGAATGGAACAGGTAGACGGTTGAAATCAATGTAAATATTGGTTCTATATAGTCTAAGAAACATATATGCAAAGCATCCAAACAGTACCATTCGCCAATTTTTTGTTCTTCAAGTTTAAGTGAACAATGAGCCCAAATGGTTAATCCGTTATCGGAAATTATTTGTAACTTTCGACACGTAGAACAATGAATGGAAAAGGTAGACGGTTGAAATCTTTGTATATATTGCTTCTATATAGTCTAAGAAACATATATGCAAAGCATCCAAACAGTACCATTCGCCAATTTTTTGTTCTTCAAGTTTAAGTGAACACTGAGCGCCAATGGTTAATCCCTCATCGGAAATTATTTGTAATTTTCGACAAGTAGAACAATGAATGGAACAGTTAGACGGTTGAAATATTTGTATATATTGCTTCTATATAGTCTACGAAACAGATATGCAAAGCATCCAAACAGTACAATTCGCCAATTATTTGTTCTTCAAGTTTAAGTGAACTACGATCCCCATTTTTAATCCCTTAACGGAAATTATTTGTAACTTTCGACAAGTAGAACAGTGAATGGAACAGGTAGACGATTGAAATCTTTGTATATATTGCTTCTATATAGTATAAGAAACATGTATGCAGAGCATCCAAACAGTACAATTCGCCAATTTTTTGTTCTTCAAGTTTAAGTGAACAATGATCCCCAATGGTTAATCCGTTATCGGAAATTATTTGTAACTTTCGACAAGTAGAACAGTGAATGGAACAGGTAGACGATTGAAATCTTTGTATATATTGCTTCTATATAGTATAAGAAACATATATGCAAAGCATCCAAACAGTACAATTCGCCAATTTTTTGTTCTTCAAGTTTAAGTAAACAACGATCCCCATTGTTAATCCCTTAACGGAAATTATTTGTAACTTTCGACAAGTAGAACAATGAATGGAACTGGTAGACGGTTGAAATCTTTTTACATATTGCTTCTATATAGTCTAAGAAACATATATGCAAAGCATCCAAACAGTACAATTCGCCAATTTTTTGTTCTTCAAGTTTAAGTAAACTACGATCCCCATTGTTAATCCCTTAACGGAAATTATTTGTAACTTTCGACAAGTAGAACAATGAATGGAATAGGTAGACGGTTGAAATCATTGTATATATTGCTTCTAAATAGTATGAGAAACATATATGCAAAGCATCCAAACAGTACAATTCGCCAATTTTTTGTTCTTCAAGTTTAAGTAAACTACGATCCCCATTGTTAATCCCTTAACGGAAATTATTTGCAACTTTCGACAAGTAGAACAATGAATGGAACAGGTAGACGGTTGAAATCATTGTATATATTGCTTCTATATAGTCTAAGAAACATATATGCAAAGCATCCAAACAGTACAATTCGACAATTTTTTGTTCTTCAAGTTTATGTGAACAATGAGACCCAATGGTTAATCCTTTATCGGAAATTATTTGTAAATTTCGACAAGTAGAACAATGAATGGAACAGGTAGCCGGTTGAAATCTTTGTATATATTGCTTCTATATAGTCTAAGAAACATATATGCAAAGCATCCAAACAGTACAATTCGACAATTTTTTGTTCTTCAAGTTTAGTGAACAATGAGCCCCAATGGTTAATCCTTTATCGGAAATAATTTGTAATTGACGACAAGTAGGACAATGAATGGAACAGGTTGACGGTTGAAATCTTTGTATATATTGCTTCTATATAATCTAAGAAACATATGTGCAAAGCATCCAAACAGTACCATTCGCCAATTTTTTGTTCTTGAAGTTTAAGTGAACTACGAGCCCCATTTTTAATACTTTCACGGAAATTATTTCTAACTTGCGAGAAGTAGAACAATGAATGGAACTGGTAGCCGGTTGAAATCAATGTATATATTGCTTCTATATAGTCTAAGAAACATATATGCAAAGCATCCAAACAGTACCATTCGCCAATTTTTTGTTCTTCAAGTTTAAGTGAACGACGAGCCCCATTGTTAATCCTTTAACGGAAATTAATTGTAACTTTCGACAAGTAGAACAATGAATGGAAAAGGTAGACGGTTGAAATCTTTGTATATATTGCTTCTATATAGTCTAAGAAACATATATGCAAAGCATCCAAACAGTACCATTCGCTAATTTTTTGTTCTTCAAGTTTAAGTGAACAATGAGCCCCAATGGTTAATCCTTTATCGGAAATATTTGTAATTTTCGACAAGTAGAACAATGAATGGAACAATTAGACGGTTGAAATATTTGTATATATTGCTTCTATATAGTCTACGAAACATATATGCAAAGCATCCAAACAGTACAATTCGCCAATTATTTGTACTTCAAGTTTAAGTGAACTACGAGCCCCATTGTTAATCCTTTAACGGAAATTAATTGTAACTTTCGACAAGTAGAACAATGAATGGAACAGGTAGACGGTTGAAATCTTTGTATATATTGCTTCTATATAGTCTAAGAAACATATATGCAAAGCATCCAAACAGCACAATTCGCCAATTTATTGTTCTTCAAGTTTAAGTGAACAACGAGCCCCATTGTTAATCCTTTAAAGGAAATTATTTGTAACTTTCGACAAGTAGAACAATGAATGGAACAGGTAGACGGTTGAAATCTTTGTATATATTGCTTCTATATAGTCTAAGAAACATATATGCAAAGCATCCAAACAGTACCATTCGCCAATTTTTTGTTCTTCATGTTTAAGTGAACTACGAGCCCCATTGTTAATCCTTTAAAGGAAATTATTTGTAAATTTCGGCAAGTAGAACAATGAATGGAATAGGTGGACGGTTGAAATCATTGTATATATTGCTTCTATATAGTCTAAGAAACATATATGCAAATCATCCAAACAGTACAATTCGCCAATTTCTTGTTCTTCAAGTTTAAGTAAACTACGATCCCCATTGTTAATCCCTTAACGGAAATTATTTGTAACTTTCGACAAGTAGAACAATGAATGGAACAGGTAGACGGTTGAAATCTTTGTATATATTTCTTCTATATAGTCTAAGAAACATATATGCAAATCATCCAAACAGTACAATTCGCCAATTATTAGATCTTCAAGTTTAAGTGAACTACGAGCCCCATTGTTAATACTTTAACGGAAATTATTTGTAACTTGCGGCAAGTAGAACAATGAATGGAACAGGGAGACGGTTGAAATCAATGTATATATTGCTTCTTTATAGTCTAAGAAACATATATGCAAAGCATCCAAACAGTACCATACGCCAATTTTTTGTTCTTCAAGTTTAAGTGAACTACGATCCCCATTGTTAATCCCTTAACGGAAATTATTTGTAACTTTCGACAAGTAGAACAATGAATGGAATAGGTAGACGTTTGAAATCTTTGTATATATTGCTTCTATATAGTATAAGAAACATATATGCAAAGCATCCAAACAGTACAATTCGCCAATTTTTTGTTCTTCAAGTTTAAGTGAACAATGAGCCCCAATGGTTAATCCATTATCGGAAATTATTTGTAACTTTCGACAAGTAGAACAATGAATGGAACAGGTAGACGGTTGAAATCTTTGTATATATTGCTTCTATAAAGTCTAAGAAACATATATGCAAAGCATCCAAACAGCACAATTCGCCAATTTATTGTTCTTCAAGTTTAAGTGAACAACGAGCCCCATTGTTAATCCTTTAAAGGAAATTATTTGTAACTTTCGACAAGTAGAACAATGAATGGAACAGGTAGACGGTTGAAATCTTTGTATATATTGCTTCTATATAGTCTAAGAAACATATATGCAAAGCATCCAAACAGTACAATTCGCCAATTTTTTGTTCTCCAAGTTTAAGTGAACTACGAGCCCCATTGTTAATCCTTTAACGGAAATTAATTGTAACTTTCTACAAGTAGAACAATGACTGGAACACGTAGACGGTTGAAATCTTTGTATATATTGCTTCCATATAGTCTAAGAAACATATATGCAAAGAATCCAAACAGTACCATTCTCCAATTTTTTCTCCTTCAAGTTTAAGTGAACAATGAGCCCCATTGTTAATCCTTTATCGGAAATTATTTGTAACTTTCGAAAAGTAGAACAATGAATGGAACAGGTAGACGCTTGAAATCTTTGTATATATTGCTTCTATATAGTCTAAGAAACATATATGCAAAGCATCCAAACAGTACAATTCGCCAATTTTTTGTTCTCCAAGTTTAAGTGAACTACGAGCCCCATTGTTAATCCTTTAACGGAAATTAATTGTAACTTTCTACAAGTAGAACAATGATTGGAACACGTAGACGGTTGAAATCTTTGTATATATTGCTTCCATATAGTCTAAGAAACATATATGCAAAGCATCCAAACAGTACCATTCGCAAATTTTTTGTCCTTCAAGTTTAAGTGAACAATGAGCCCCATTGTTAATCCTTTATCGGAAATTATTTGTAACTTTCGAAAAGTAGAACAATGAATGGAACAGGTAGACGCTTGAAATCTTTGTATATATTGCTTCTATATAGTCTAAGAAACATGTATGCAAAGCATCCAAACAGTACAATTCGCCAATTTTTTGTTCTCCAAGTTTAAGTGAACTACGAGCCCCATTGTTAATCCTTTAACGGAAATTAATTGTAACTTTCTACAAGTAGAACAATGACTGGAACACGTAGACGGTTGAAATCTTTGTATATATTGCTTCCATATAGTCTAAGAAACATATATGCAAAGAATCCAAACAGTACCATTCTCCAATTTTTTCTCCTTCAAGTTTAAGTGAACAATGAGCCCCATTGTTAATCCTTTATCGGAAATTAATTGTAACTTTCTACAAGTAGAACAATGACTGGAACACGTAGACGGTTGAAATCTTTGTATATATTGCTTCTATATAGTCTAAGAAACATATATGCAAAGCATCCAAACAGTACCATTCGGCAATTTTTTGTTCTTCAAGTTTAAGTGCACTACGAGCCCCATTGTTAATCCTTTATAGGAAATTATTTGTAAATTTCGACAAGTAGAACAATGAATGGAACAGGTAGACGGTTGAAATCAATGTAAATATTGGTTCTATATAGTCTAAGAAACATATATGCAAAGCATCCAAACAGTACCATTCGCCAATTTTTTGTTCTTCAAGTTTAAGTGAACAATGAGCCCAAATGGTTAATCCGTTATCGGAAATTATTTGTAACTTTCGACACGTAGAACAATGAATGGAAAAGGTAGACGGTTGAAATCTTTGTATATATTGCTTCTATATAGTCTAAGAAACATATATGCAAAGCATCCAAACAGTACCATTCGCCAATTTTTTGTTCTTCAAGTTTAAGTGAACACTGAGCGCCAAGGGTTAATCCCTCATCGGAAATTATTTGTAATTTTCGACAAGGAGAACAATGAATGGAACAGTTAGACGGTTGAAATATTTGTATATATTGCTTCTATATAGTCTACGAAACAGATATGCAAAGCATCCAAACAGTACAATTCGCCAATTATTTGTTCTTCAAGTTTAAGTGAACTACGATCCCCATTTTTAATCCCTTAACGGAAATTATTTGTAACTTTCGACAAGTAGAACAGTGAATGGAACAGGTAGACGATTGAAATCTTTGTATATATTGCTTCTATATAGTATAAGAAACATATATGCAGAGCATCCAAACAGTACAATTCGCCAATTTTTTGTTCTTCAAGTTTAAGTGAACAATGATCCCCAATGGTTAATCCGTTATCGGAAATTATTTGTAACTTTCGACAAGTAGAACAGTGAATGGAACAGGTAGACGATTGAAATCTTTGTATATATTGCTTCTATATAGTATAAGAAACATATATGCAAAGCATCCAAACAGTACAATTCGCCAATTTTTTGTTCTTCAAGTTTAAGTGAACAATGATCCCCAATGGTTAATCCGTTATCGGAAATTATTTGTAACTTTCGGCAAGTAGAACAATGAATGGAACAGTTAGACGGTTGAAATATTTGTATATACTGCTTCTATATAGTCTACGAAACATATATGCAAAGCATCCAAACAGTACAATTCGCCAATTTTTTGTTCTTCAAGTTTAAGTGAACAATGATCCCCAATGGTTAATCCGTTATCGGAAATTATTTGTAACTTTCGGCAAGTAGAACAATGAATGGAACAGTTAGACGGTTGAAATATTTGTATATATTGCTTCTATATAGTCTACGAAACATATATGCAAAGCATCCAAACAGTTCAATTCGCCAATTTTTTGTTCTTCAAGTTTAAGTGAACAACGAGCCCCATTGTTAATCCTTTAAAGGAAATTATTTGTAAATTTCGACAAGTAGAACAATGAATGGAACAGGTAGACGGTTGAAATCTTTGTATATATTGCTTCTATATAATCTAAGAAACATATATGCAAAGCATCCAAACAGTACCATTCGCCAATTTTTTGTTCTTCAAGTTTAAGTGAACTACGAGCCCCATTGTTAATCCTTTAAAGGAAATTATTTGTAAATTTCGACAAGTAGAACAGTGAATGGAACAGGTAGACGATTGAAATCTTTGTATATATTGCTTCTATATAGTATAAGAAACATGTACGCAAAGCATCCAAACAGTACCATTCGCCAATTTTTTGTTCTTCAAGTTTAAGTGAACAAGGAGCCCCAATGGTTAATCCTTTATCGGAAATTACTTGTAATTTTCGACAAGTAGAACAATGAATGGAACAGGTAGACGGTTGACATCTTTGTATATATTGCTTCTATATAATCTAAGAAACATATATGCAAAGCATCCAAACAGTACCATTCGCCAATTTTTTGTTCTTCAAGTTTAAGTGAACACTGAGCGCCAATGGTTAATCCCTCATCGGAAATTATTTGTAATTTTCGACAAGTAGAACAATGAATGGAACAGTTAGACGGTTGAAATATTTGTATATATTGCTTCTATATAGTCTACGAAACAGATATGCAAAGCATCTAAACAGTAACAATCGCCAATTTTTTGTTCTTCAAGTTTAAGTGAACAGCGAGCCCCATTGATAATCATGAAATGGAAATTATTTGTAACTTTCTACAAGTAGAACAATGAATAGTACAGGTAGACGGGTGAAATCTTTGTATATATTGCTTCCATATAGTCTAAGAAACATATATGCAAAGAATCCAAACAGTACCATTCTCCAATTTTTTCTCCTTCAAGTTTAAGTGAACAATGAGCCCCATTGTTAATCCTTTATCGGAAATTATTTGTAACTTTCGGCAAGTAGAACAATGAATGGAACAGTTAGACGGTTGAAATATTTGTATATATTGCTTCTATATAGTCTACGAAACATATATGCAAAGCATCCAAACAGTACAATTCGCCAATTTTTTGTTCTTCAAGTTTAAGTGAACAATGAGCCCCATTGTTAATCCTTTAAAGGAAATTATTTGTAAATTTCGACAAGTAGAACAATGAATGGAACAGGTAGACTGTTGAAATCATTGTATATATTGCTTCTATATAGTCTAAGAAACATATATGCAAAGCGTCCAAACAGTACAATTCGCCAATTATTTGATCTTCAGGTTTAAGTGAACTACGAGCCCCATTGTTAATACTTTAACGGAAATTATTTGTAACTTGCGACAAGTAGAACAATGAATGGAACAGGTAGCCGGTTGAAATCAATGTATATATTGCTTCTATATAGTCTAAGAAACATATATGCAAAGCATGCAAACAGTACCATTCGGCAATTTTTTGTTCTTCAAGTTTAAGTGCACTACGAGCCCCATTGTTAATCCTTTATAGGAAATTATTTGTAAATTTCGACAAGTAGAACAATGAATGGAACAGGTAGACGGTTGAAATCAATGTAAATATTGGTTCTATATAGTCTAAGAAACATATATGCAAAGCATCCAAACAGTACCATTCGCCAATTTTTTGTTCTTCAAGTTTAAGTGAACAATGAGCCCAAATGGTTAATCCGTTATCGGAAATTATTTGTAACTTTCGACACGTAGAACAATGAATGGAAAAGGTAGACGGTTGAAATCTTTGTATATATTGCTTCTATATAGTCTAAGAAACATATATGCAAAGCATCCAAACAGTACCATTCGCCAATTTTTTGTTCTTCAAGTTTAAGTGAACACTGAGCGCCAAGGGTTAATCCCTCATCGGAAATTATTTGTAATTTTCGACAAGGAGAACAATGAATGGAACAGTTAGACGGTTGAAATATTTGTATATATTGCTTCTATATAGTCTACGAAACAGATATGCAAAGCATCCAAACAGTACAATTCGCCAATTATTTGTTCTTCAAGTTTAAGTGAACTACGATCCCCATTTTTAATCCCTTAACGGAAATTATTTGTAACTTTCGACAAGTAGAACAGTGAATGGAACAGGTAGACGATTGAAATCTTTGTATATATTGCTTCTATATAGTATAAGAAACATATATGCAGAGCATCCAAACAGTACAATTCGCCAATTTTTTGTTCTTCAAGTTTAAGTGAACAATGATCCCCAATGGTTAATCCGTTATCGGAAATTATTTGTAACTTTCGACAAGTAGAACAGTGAATGGAACAGGTAGACGATTGAAATCTTTGTATATATTGCTTCTATATAGTATAAGAAACATATATGCAAAGCATCCAAACAGTACAATTCGCCAATTTTTTGTTCTTCAAGTTTAAGTGAACTACGATCCCCATTTTTAATCCCTTAACGGAAATTATTTGTAACTTTCGACAAGTAGAACAGTGAATGGAACAGGTAGACGATTGAAATCTTTGTATATATTGCTTCTATATAGTATAAGAAACATATATGCAAAGCATCCAAACAGTACAATTCGCCAATTTTTTGTTCTTCAAGTTTAAGTGAACAATGATCCCCAATGGTTAATCCGTTATCGGAAATTATTTGTAACTTTCGGCAAGTAGAACAATGAATGGAACAGTTAGACGGTTGAAATATTTGTATATATTGCTTCTATATAGTCTACGAAACATATATGCAAAGCATCCAAACAGTACAATTCGCCAATTTTTTGTTCTTCAAGTTTAAGTGAACAATGAGCCCCAATGGTTAATCCGTTATCGGAAATTATTTGTAACTTTTGACAAGTAGAACAATGAATGGAAAAGGTAGACGGTTGAAATCTTTGTATATATTGCTTCTATATAGTCTAAGAAACATATATGCAAAGCATCCAAACAGTACCATTCGCCAATTTTTTGTTCTTCTAGTTTAAGTGAACAATGAGCACCAATGGTTAATACTTTATCGGAAATTATTTGTTATTTTCGACAAGTAGAACAATGAATGGAACAGTTAGACGGTTGAAATATTTGTATATATTGCTTCTATATAGTCTACGAAACATGTATGCAAAGCATCCAAACAGTACAATTCGCTAATTTTTTGTTCTTCAAGTTTAAGTGAACAATGAGCCCCATTGTTAATCCATTATCGGAAATTATTTGTAATTTTCGACAAGTAGAACAGTGAATGGAACAGGTAGACGATTGAAATCTTTGTATATATTGCTTCTATATAGTATAAGAAACATATATGCAAAGCATCCAAACAGTACAATTCGCCAATTTTTTGTTCTTCAAGTTTAAGTAAACAACGATCCCCATTGTTAATCCCTTAACGGAAATTATTTGTAACTTTCGACAAGTAGAACAATGAATGGAACTGGTAGACGGTTGAAATCTTTTTACATATTGCTTCTATATAGTCTAAGAAACATATATGCAAAGCATCCAAACAGTACAATTCGCCAATTTTTTGTTCTTCAAGTTTAAGTAAACTACGATCCCCATTGTTAATCCCTTAACGGAAATTATTTGTAACTTTCGACAAGTAGAACAATGAATGGAATAGGTAGACGGTTGAAATCATTGTATATATTGCTTCTAAATAGTATGAGAAACATATATGCAAAGCATCCAAACAGCACAATTCGCCAATTTTTTGTTCTTCAAGTTTAAGTAAACTACGATCCCCATTGTTAATCCCTTAACGGAAATTATTTGCAACTTTCGACAAGTAGAACAATGAATGGAACAGGTAGACGGTTGAAATCATTGTATATATTGCTTCTATATAGTCTAAGAAACATATATGCAAAGCATCCAAACAGTACAATTCGACAATTTTTTGTTCTTCAAGTTTATGTGAACAATGAGACCCAATGGTTAATCCTTTATCGGAAATTATTTGTAAATTTCGACAAGTAGAACAATGAATGGAACAGGTAGCCGGTTGAAATCTTTGTATATATTGCTTCTATATAGTCTAAGAAACATATATGCAAAGCATCCAAACAGTACAATTCGACAATTTTTTGTTCTTCAAGTTTAGTGAACAATGAGCCCCAATGGTTAATCCTTTATCGGAAATAATTTGTAATTGACGACAAGTAGGACAATGAATGGAACAGGTTGACGGTTGAAATCTTTGTATATATTGCTTCTATATAATCTAAGAAACATATGTGCAAAGCATCCAAACAGTACCATTCGCCAATTTTTTGTTCTTGAAGTTTAAGTGAACTACGAGCCCCATTTTTAATACTTTCACGGAAATTATTTCTAACTTGCGAGAAGTAGAACAATGAATGGAACTGGTAGCCGGTTGAAATCAATGTATATATTGCTTCTATATAGTCTAAGAAACATATATGCAAAGCATCCAAACAGTACCATTCGCCAATTTTTTGTTCTTCAAGTTTAAGTGAACGACGAGCCCCATTGTTAATCCTTTAACGGAAATTAATTGTAACTTTCGACAAGTAGAACAATGAATGGAAAAGGTAGACGGTTGAAATCTTTGTATATATTGCTTCTATATAGTCTAAGAAACATATATGCAAAGCATCCAAACAGTACCATTCGCTAATTTTTTGTTCTTCAAGTTTAAGTGAACAATGAGCCCCAATGGTTAATCCTTTATCGGAAATATTTGTAATTTTCGACAAGTAGAACAATGAATGGAACAATTAGACGGTTGAAATATTTGTATATATTGCTTCTATATAGTCTACGAAACATATATGCAAAGCATCCAAACAGTACCATTCGCCAATTTTTTGTTCTTCAAGTTTAAGTGAACTACGAGCCCCATTGTTAATCCTTTAAAGGAAATTATTTGTAAATTTCGACAAGTAGAACAGTGAATGGAACAGGTAGACGATTGAAATCTTTGTATATATTGCTTCTATATAGTATAAGAAACATGTACGCAAAGCATCCAAACAGTACCATTCGCCAATTTTTTGTTCTTCAAGTTTAAGTGAACAAGGAGCCCCAATGGTTAATCCTTTATCGGAAATTACTTGTAATTTTCGACAAGTAGAACAATGAATGGAACAGGTAGACGGTTGACATCTTTGTATATATTGCTTCTATATAATCTAAGAAACATATATGCAAAGCATCCAAACAGTACCATTCGCCAATTTTTTGTTCTTCAAGTTTAAGTGAACACTGAGCGCCAATGGTTAATCCCTCATCGGAAATTATTTGTAATTTTCGACAAGTAGAACAATGAATGGAACAGTTAGACGGTTGAAATATTTGTATATATTGCTTCTATATAGTCTACGAAACAGATATGCAAAGCATCTAAACAGTAACAATCGCCAATTTTTTGTTCTTCAAGTTTAAGTGAACAGCGAGCCCCATTGATAATCATGAAATGGAAATTATTTGTAACTTTCTACAAGTAGAACAATGAATAGTACAGGTAGACGGGTGAAATCTTTGTATATATTGCTTCCATATAGTCTAAGAAACATATATGCAAAGAATCCAAACAGTACCATTCTCCAATTTTTTCTCCTTCAAGTTTAAGTGAACAATGAGCCCCATTGTTAATCCTTTATCGGAAATTATTTGTAACTTTCGGCAAGTAGAACAATGAATGGAACAGTTAGACGGTTGAAATATTTGTATATATTGCTTCTATATAGTCTACGAAACATATATGCAAAGCATCCAAACAGTACAATTCGCCAATTTTTTGTTCTTCAAGTTTAAGTGAACAATGAGCCCCATTGTTAATCCTTTAAAGGAAATTATTTGTAAATTTCGACAAGTAGAACAATGAATGGAACAGGTAGACTGTTGAAATCATTGTATATATTGCTTCTATATAGTCTAAGAAACATATATGCAAAGCGTCCAAACAGTACAATTCGCCAATTATTTGATCTTCAGGTTTAAGTGAACTACGAGCCCCATTGTTAATACTTTAACGGAAATTATTTGTAACTTGCGACAAGTAGAACAATGAATGGAACAGGTAGCCGGTTGAAATCAATGTATATATTGCTTCTATATAGTCTAAGAAACATATATGCAAAGCATGCAAACAGTACCATTCGGCAATTTTTTGTTCTTCAAGTTTAAGTGCACTACGAGCCCCATTGTTAATCCTTTATAGGAAATTATTTGTAAATTTCGACAAGTAGAACAATGAATGGAACAGGTAGACGGTTGAAATCAATGTAAATATTGGTTCTATATAGTCTAAGAAACATATATGCAAAGCATCCAAACAGTACCATTCGCCAATTTTTTGTTCTTCAAGTTTAAGTGAACAATGAGCCCAAATGGTTAATCCGTTATCGGAAATTATTTGTAACTTTCGACACGTAGAACAATGAATGGAAAAGGTAGACGGTTGAAATCTTTGTATATATTGCTTCTATATAGTCTAAGAAACATATATGCAAAGCATCCAAACAGTACCATTCGCCAATTTTTTGTTCTTCAAGTTTAAGTGAACACTGAGCGCCAAGGGTTAATCCCTCATCGGAAATTATTTGTAATTTTCGACAAGGAGAACAATGAATGGAACAGTTAGACGGTTGAAATATTTGTATATATTGCTTCTATATAGTCTACGAAACAGATATGCAAAGCATCCAAACAGTACAATTCGCCAATTATTTGTTCTTCAAGTTTAAGTGAACTACGATCCCCATTTTTAATCCCTTAACGGAAATTATTTGTAACTTTCGACAAGTAGAACAGTGAATGGAACAGGTAGACGATTGAAATCTTTGTATATATTGCTTCTATATAGTATAAGAAACATATATGCAGAGCATCCAAACAGTACAATTCGCCAATTTTTTGTTCTTCAAGTTTAAGTGAACAATGATCCCCAATGGTTAATCCGTTATCGGAAATTATTTGTAACTTTCGACAAGTAGAACAGTGAATGGAACAGGTAGACGATTGAAATCTTTGTATATATTGCTTCTATATAGTATAAGAAACATATATGCAAAGCATCCAAACAGTACAATTCGCCAATTTTTTGTTCTTCAAGTTTAAGTGAACTACGATCCCCATTTTTAATCCCTTAACGGAAATTATTTGTAACTTTCGACAAGTAGAACAGTGAATGGAACAGGTAGACGATTGAAATCTTTGTATATATTGCTTCTATATAGTATAAGAAACATATATGCAAAGCATCCAAACAGTACAATTCGCCAATTTTTTGTTCTTCAAGTTTAAGTGAACAATGATCCCCAATGGTTAATCCGTTATCGGAAATTATTTGTAACTTTCGGCAAGTAGAACAATGAATGGAACAGTTAGACGGTTGAAATATTTGTATATATTGCTTCTATATAGTCTACGAAACATATATGCAAAGCATCCAAACAGTACAATTCGCCAATTTTTTGTTCTTCAAGTTTAAGTGAACAATGAGCCCCAATGGTTAATCCGTTATCGGAAATTATTTGTAACTTTTGACAAGTAGAACAATGAATGGAAAAGGTAGACGGTTGAAATCTTTGTATATATTGCTTCTATATAGTCTAAGAAACATATATGCAAAGCATCCAAACAGTACCATTCGCCAATTTTTTGTTCTTCTAGTTTAAGTGAACAATGAGCACCAATGGTTAATACTTTATCGGAAATTATTTGTTATTTTCGACAAGTAGAACAATGAATGGAACAGTTAGACGGTTGAAATATTTGTATATATTGCTTCTATATAGTCTACGAAACATGTATGCAAAGCATCCAAACAGTACAATTCGCTAATTTTTTGTTCTTCAAGTTTAAGTGAACAATGAGCCCCATTGTTAATCCATTATCGGAAATTATTTGTAATTTTCGACAAGTAGAACAGTGAATGGAACAGGTAGACGATTGAAATCTTTGTATATATTGCTTCTATATAGTATAAGAAACATATATGCAAAGCATCCAAACAGTACAATTCGCCAATTTTTTGTTCTTCAAGTTTAAGTAAACAACGATCCCCATTGTTAATCCCTTAACGGAAATTATTTGTAACTTTCGACAAGTAGAACAATGAATGGAACTGGTAGACGGTTGAAATCTTTTTACATATTGCTTCTATATAGTCTAAGAAACATATATGCAAAGCATCCAAACAGTACAATTCGCCAATTTTTTGTTCTTCAAGTTTAAGTAAACTACGATCCCCATTGTTAATCCCTTAACGGAAATTATTTGTAACTTTCGACAAGTAGAACAATGAATGGAATAGGTAGACGGTTGAAATCATTGTATATATTGCTTCTAAATAGTATGAGAAACATATATGCAAAGCATCCAAACAGCACAATTCGCCAATTTTTTGTTCTTCAAGTTTAAGTAAACTACGATCCCCATTGTTAATCCCTTAACGGAAATTATTTGCAACTTTCGACAAGTAGAACAATGAATGGAACAGGTAGACGGTTGAAATCATTGTATATATTGCTTCTATATAGTCTAAGAAACATATATGCAAAGCATCCAAACAGTACAATTCGACAATTTTTTGTTCTTCAAGTTTATGTGAACAATGAGACCCAATGGTTAATCCTTTATCGGAAATTATTTGTAAATTTCGACAAGTAGAACAGTGAATGGAACAGGTAGACGATTGAAATCTTTGTATATATTGCTTCTATATAGTATAAGAAACATATATGCAAAGCATCCAAACAGTACAATTCGCCAATTTTTTGTTCTTCAAGTTTAAGTGAACAATGATCCCCAATGGTTAATCCGTTATCGGAAATTATTTGTAACTTTCGGCAAGTAGAACAATGAATGGAACAGTTAGACGGTTGAAATATTTGTATATATTGCTTCTATATAGTCTACGAAACATATATGCAAAGCATCCAAACAGTACAATTCGCCAATTTTTTGTTCTTCAAGTTTAAGTGAACAATGAGCCCCAATGGTTAATCCGTTATCGGAAATTATTTGTAACTTTTGACAAGTAGAACAATGAATGGAAAAGGTAGACGGTTGAAATCTTTGTATATATTGCTTCTATATAGTCTAAGAAACATATATGCAAAGCATCCAAACAGTACCATTCGCCAATTTTTTGTTCTTCTAGTTTAAGTGAACAATGAGCACCAATGGTTAATACTTTATCGGAAATTATTTGTTATTTTCGACAAGTAGAACAATGAATGGAACAGTTAGACGGTTGAAATATTTGTATATATTGCTTCTATATAGTCTACGAAACATGTATGCAAAGCATCCAAACAGTACAATTCGCTAATTTTTTGTTCTTCAAGTTTAAGTGAACAATGAGCCCCATTGTTAATCCATTATCGGAAATTATTTGTAATTTTCGACAAGTAGAACAGTGAATGGAACAGGTAGACGATTGAAATCTTTGTATATATTGCTTCTATATAGTATAAGAAACATATATGCAAAGCATCCAAACAGTACAATTCGCCAATTTTTTGTTCTTCAAGTTTAAGTAAACAACGATCCCCATTGTTAATCCCTTAACGGAAATTATTTGTAACTTTCGACAAGTAGAACAATGAATGGAACTGGTAGACGGTTGAAATCTTTTTACATATTGCTTCTATATAGTCTAAGAAACATATATGCAAAGCATCCAAACAGTACAATTCGCCAATTTTTTGTTCTTCAAGTTTAAGTAAACTACGATCCCCATTGTTAATCCCTTAACGGAAATTATTTGTAACTTTCGACAAGTAGAACAATGAATGGAATAGGTAGACGGTTGAAATCATTGTATATATTGCTTCTAAATAGTATGAGAAACATATATGCAAAGCATCCAAACAGCACAATTCGCCAATTTTTTGTTCTTCAAGTTTAAGTAAACTACGATCCCCATTGTTAATCCCTTAACGGAAATTATTTGCAACTTTCGACAAGTAGAACAATGAATGGAACAGGTAGACGGTTGAAATCATTGTATATATTGCTTCTATATAGTCTAAGAAACATATATGCAAAGCATCCAAACAGTACAATTCGACAATTTTTTGTTCTTCAAGTTTATGTGAACAATGAGACCCAATGGTTAATCCTTTATCGGAAATTATTTGTAAATTTCGACAAGTAGAACAATGAATGGAACAGGTAGCCGGTTGAAATCTTTGTATATATTGCTTCTATATAGTCTAAGAAACATATATGCAAAGCATCCAAACAGTACAATTCGACAATTTTTTGTTCTTCAAGTTTAGTGAACAATGAGCCCCAATGGTTAATCCTTTATCGGAAATAATTTGTAATTGACGACAAGTAGGACAATGAATGGAACAGGTTGACGGTTGAAATCTTTGTATATATTGCTTCTATATAATCTAAGAAACATATGTGCAAAGCATCCAAACAGTACCATTCGCCAATTTTTTGTTCTTGAAGTTTAAGTGAACTACGAGCCCCATTTTTAATACTTTCACGGAAATTATTTCTAACTTGCGAGAAGTAGAACAATGAATGGAACTGGTAGCCGGTTGAAATCAATGTATATATTGCTTCTATATAGTCTAAGAAACATATATGCAAAGCATCCAAACAGTACCATTCGCCAATTTTTTGTTCTTCAAGTTTAAGTGAACGACGAGCCCCATTGTTAATCCTTTAACGGAAATTAATTGTAACTTTCGACAAGTAGAACAATGAATGGAAAAGGTAGACGGTTGAAATCTTTGTATATATTGCTTCTATATAGTCTAAGAAACATATATGCAAAGCATCCAAACAGTACCATTCGCTAATTTTTTGTTCTTCAAGTTTAAGTGAACAATGAGCCCCAATGGTTAATCCTTTATCGGAAATATTTGTAATTTTCGACAAGTAGAACAATGAATGGAACAATTAGACGGTTGAAATATTTGTATATATTGCTTCTATATAGTCTACGAAACATATATGCAAAGCATCCAAACAGTACAATTCGCCAATTATTTGTACTTCAAGTTTAAGTGAACTACGAGCCCCATTGTTAATCCTTTAACGGAAATTAATTGTAACTTTCGACAAGTAGAACAATGAATGGAACAGGTAGACGGTTGAAATCTTTGTATATATTGCTTCTATATAGTCTAAGAAACATATATGCAAAGCATCCAAACAGCACAATTCGCCAATTTATTGTTCTTCAAGTTTAAGTGAACAACGAGCCCCATTGTTAATCCTTTAAAGGAAATTATTTGTAACTTTCGACAAGTAGAACAATGAATGGAACAGGTAGACGGTTGAAATCTTTGTATATATTGCTTCTATATAGTCTAAGAAACATATATGCAAAGCATCCAAACAGTACCATTCGCCAATTTTTTGTTCTTCATGTTTAAGTGAACTACGAGCCCCATTGTTAATCCTTTAAAGGAAATTATTTGTAAATTTCGGCAAGTAGAACAATGAATGGAATAGGTGGACGGTTGAAATCATTGTATATATTGCTTCTATATAGTCTAAGAAACATATATGCAAATCATCCAAACAGTACAATTCGCCAATTTCTTGTTCTTCAAGTTTAAGTAAACTACGATCCCCATTGTTAATCCCTTAACGGAAATTATTTGTAACTTTCGACAAGTAGAACAATGAATGGAACAGGTAGACGGTTGAAATCTTTGTATATATTTCTTCTATATAGTCTAAGAAACATATATGCAAATCATCCAAACAGTACAATTCGCCAATTATTAGATCTTCAAGTTTAAGTGAACTACGAGCCCCATTGTTAATACTTTAACGGAAATTATTTGTAACTTGCGGCAAGTAGAACAATGAATGGAACAGGGAGACGGTTGAAATCAATGTATATATTGCTTCTTTATAGTCTAAGAAACATATATGCAAAGCATCCAAACAGTACCATACGCCAATTTTTTGTTCTTCAAGTTTAAGTGAACTACGATCCCCATTGTTAATCCCTTAACGGAAATTATTTGTAACTTTCGACAAGTAGAACAATGAATGGAATAGGTAGACGTTTGAAATCTTTGTATATATTGCTTCTATATAGTATAAGAAACATATATGCAAAGCATCCAAACAGTACAATTCGCCAATTTTTTGTTCTTCAAGTTTAAGTGAACAATGAGCCCCAATGGTTAATCCATTATCGGAAATTATTTGTAACTTTCGACAAGTAGAACAATGAATGGAACAGGTAGACGGTTGAAATCTTTGTATATATTGCTTCTATAAAGTCTAAGAAACATATATGCAAAGCATCCAAACAGCACAATTCGCCAATTTATTGTTCTTCAAGTTTAAGTGAACAACGAGCCCCATTGTTAATCCTTTAAAGGAAATTATTTGTAACTTTCGACAAGTAGAACAATGAATGGAACAGGTAGACGGTTGAAATCTTTGTATATATTGCTTCTATATAGTCTAAGAAACATATATGCAAAGCATCCAAACAGTACAATTCGCCAATTTTTTGTTCTCCAAGTTTAAGTGAACTACGAGCCCCATTGTTAATCCTTTAACGGAAATTAATTGTAACTTTCTACAAGTAGAACAATGACTGGAACACGTAGACGGTTGAAATCTTTGTATATATTGCTTCCATATAGTCTAAGAAACATATATGCAAAGAATCCAAACAGTACCATTCTCCAATTTTTTCTCCTTCAAGTTTAAGTGAACAATGAGCCCCATTGTTAATCCTTTATCGGAAATTATTTGTAACTTTCGAAAAGTAGAACAATGAATGGAACAGGTAGACGCTTGAAATCTTTGTATATATTGCTTCTATATAGTCTAAGAAACATATATGCAAAGCATCCAAACAGTACAATTCGCCAATTTTTTGTTCTCCAAGTTTAAGTGAACTACGAGCCCCATTGTTAATCCTTTAACGGAAATTAATTGTAACTTTCTACAAGTAGAACAATGACTGGAACACGTAGACGGTTGAAATCTTTGTATATATTGCTTCCATATAGTCTAAGAAACATATATGCAAAGAATCCAAACAGTACCATTCTCCAATTTTTTCTCCTTCAAGTTTAAGTGAACAATGAGCCCCATTGTTAATCCTTTATCGGAAATTAATTGTAACTTTCTACAAGTAGAACAATGACTGGAACACGTAGACGGTTGAAATCTTTGTATATATTTCTTCTATATAGTCTAAGAAACATATATGCAAAGCATCCAAACAGTACCATTCGCTAATTTTTTGTTCTTCAAGTTTAAGTGAACAATGAGCCCCAATGGTTAATCCTTTATCGGAAATATTTGTAATTTTCGACAAGTAGAACAATGAATGGAACAATTAGACGATTGAAATATTTGTATATATTGCTTCTATATAGTCTACGAAACATATATGCAAAGCATCCAAACAGTACAATTCGCCAATTATTTGTACTTCAAGTTTAAGTGAACTACGAGCCCCATTGTTAATCCTTTAACGGAAATTAATTGTAACTTTCGACAAGTAGAACAATGAATGGAACAGGTAGACGGTTGAAATCTTTGTATATATTGCTTCTATATAGTCTAAGAAACATATATGCAAAGCATCCAAACAGCACAATTCGCCAATTTATTGTTCTTCAAGTTTAAGTGAACAACGAGCCCCATTGTTAATCCTTTAAAGGAAATTATTTGTAACTTTCGACAAGTAGAACAATGAATGGAACAGGTAGACGGTTGAAATCTTTGTATATATTGCTTCTATATAGTCTAAGAAACATATATGCAAAGCATCCAAACAGTACCATTCGCCAATTTTTTGTTCTTCATGTTTAAGTGAACTACGAGCCCCATTGTTAATCCTTTAAAGGAAATTATTTGTAAATTTCGGCAAGTAGAACAATGAATGGAATAGGTGGACGGTTGAAATCATTGTATATATTGCTTCTATATAGTCTAAGAAACATATATGCAAATCATCCAAACAGTACAATTCGCCAATTTCTTGTTCTTCAAGTTTAAGTAAACTACGATCCCCATTGTTAATCCCTTAACGGAAATTATTTGTAACTTTCGACAAGTAGAACAATGAATGGAACAGGTAGACGGTTGAAATCTTTGTATATATTTCTTCTATATAGTCTAAGAAACATATATGCAAATCATCCAAACAGTACAATTCGCCAATTATTAGATCTTCAAGTTTAAGTGAACTACGAGCCCCATTGTTAATACTTTAACGGAAATTATTTGTAACTTGCGGCAAGTAGAACAATGAATGGAACAGGGAGACGGTTGAAATCAATGTATATATTGCTTCTTTATAGTCTAAGAAACATATATGCAAAGCATCCAAACAGTACCATACGCCAATTTTTTGTTCTTCAAGTTTAAGTGAACTACGATCCCCATTGTTAATCCCTTAACGGAAATTATTTGTAACTTTCGACAAGTAGAACAATGAATGGAATAGGTAGACGTTTGAAATCTTTGTATATATTGCTTCTATATAGTATAAGACACATATATGCAAAGCATCCAAACAGTACAATTCGCCAATTTTTTGTTCTCCAAGTTTAAGTGAACTACGAGCCCCATTGTTAATCCTTTAACGGAAATTATTTGTAACTTTCGACAAGTAGAACAAAGAATGGAACAGGTAGACGGTTGAAATCTTTGTATATATTGCTTCTATATAGTCTAAGAAACATATATGCAAAGCATCCAAACAGCACAATTCGCCAATTTATTGTTCTTCAAGTTTAAGTGAACAACGAGCCCCATTGTTAATCCTTTAAAGGAAATTATTTGTAAATTTCGGCAAGTAGAACAATGAATGGAACAGGTAGACGGTTGAAATCAATGTATATATTGCTTCTTTATAGTCTAAGAAACATATATGCAAAGCATCCAAACAGTACCATACGCCAATTTTTTGTTCTCCAAGTTTAAGTGAACTACGAGCCCCATTGTTAATCCTTTAACGGAAATTAATTGTAACTTTCTACAAGTAGAACAATGACTGGAACACGTAGACGGTTGAAATCTTTGTATATATTGCTTCCATATAGTCTAAGAAACATGTACGCAAAGCATCCAAACAGTACCATTCGCCAATTTTTTGTTCTTCAAGTTTAAGTGAACAAGGAGCCCCAATGGTTAATCCTTTATCGGAAATTACTTGTAATTTTCGACAAGTAGAACAATGAATGGAACAGGTAGACGGTTCAAATCTTTGTATATATTGCTTATATATAACGTAAGAAACATATATGCAAAGCATCCAAACAGTACCATTCGCCAATTTTTTGTTGTTCATGTTTAAGTGAACTACGAGCCCCATTGTTAATCCTTTATCGGAAATTACTTGTAATTTTCGACAAGTAGAACAATGAATGGAACAGGTAGACGGTTGAAATCTTTGTATATATTGCTTCTATATAACGTAAGAAACATATATGCAAAGCATCCAAACAGTACCATTCGCCAATTTTTTGTTCTTCAAGTTTAAGTGAACTACGAGCCCAATTGTTAATCCTTTAAATGAAATTATTTGTAAATATCGACAAGTAGAACAATGATTGGAACACGTAGACGGTTGAAATCTTTGTATATATTGCTTCCATATAGTCTAAGAAACATATATGCAAAGCATCCAAACAGTACCATTCGCAAATTTTTTGTCCTTCAAGTTTAAGTGAACAATGAGCCCCATTGTTAATCCTTTATCGGAAATTATTTGTAACTTTCGAAAAGTAGAACAATGAATGGAACAGGTAGACGCTTGAAATCTTTGTATATATTGCTTCTATATTGTCTAAGAAACATATATGCAAAGCATCCAAACAGTACAATTCGCCAATTTTTTGTTCTCCAAGTTTAAGTGAACTACGAGCCCCATTGTTAATCCTTTAACGGAAATTAATTGTAACTTTCTACAAGTAGAACAATGACTGGAACACGTAGACGGTTGAAATCTTTGTATATATTGCTTCCATATAGTCTAAGAAACATATATGCAAAGAATCCAAACAGTACCATTCTCCAATTTTTTCTCCTTCAAGTTTAAGTGAACAATGAGCCCCATTGTTAATCCTTTATCGGAAATTATTTGTAAATTTCGACAAGTAGAACAATGAATGGAACAGGTGGACGGTTGAAATCTTTGTATATATTGCTTCTATATAGTCTAAGAAACATATATGCAAAGCATCCAAACAGTACAATTCGCCAATTTATTTTTCTTCAAGTTTAAGTGAACAACGAGCCCCATTGTTAATCCTTTAAAGGAAATTATTTGTAAATTTCGACAAGTAGAACAATGAATGGAACAGGTAGACGGTTGAAATCTTTGTATATATTGCTTCTATATAATCTAAGAAACATATATGCAAAGCATCCAAACAGTACCATTCGCCAATTTTTTGTTCTTCAAGTTTAAGTGAACTACGAGTCCCATTGTTAATCCTTTAAAGGAAATTATTTGTAAATTTCGACAAGTAGAACAATGAATGGAACAGGTAGACTGTTGAAATCATTGTATATATTGCTTCTATATAGTCTAAGAAACATATATGCAAAGCGTCCAAACAGTACAATTCGCCAATTATTTGATCTTCAGGTTTAAGTGAACTACGAGCCCCATTGTTAATACTTTAACGGAAATTATTTGTAACTTGCGACAAGTAGAACAATGAATGGAACAGGTAGCCGGTTGAAATCAATGTATATATTGCTTCTATATAGTCTAAGAAACATATATGCAAAGCATCCAAACAGTACCATTCGCCAATTTTTTGTTCTTCAAGTTTAAGTGAACTACGAGCCCAATTGTTAATCCTTTAAAGGAAATTATTTGTAAATATCGACAAGTAGAACAATGAATGGATCATGTAGACGGTTGAAGTCATTGTATATATTGCTTCTATATAGTCTACGAAACATATATGCAAACCATCCAAACAGTACAATTCGCCAATTTTTTGTTCTTCAAGTTTAAGTGAACTACGAGCCCCATTGTTAATCCTTTAACGGAAATTAATTGTAACTTTCTACAAGTAGAACAATGATTGGAACACGTAGACGGTTGAAATCTTTGTATATATTGCTTCCATATAGTCTAAGAAACATATATGCAAAGCATCCAAACAGTACCATTCGCAAATTTTTTGTCCTTCAAGTTTAAGTGAACAATGAGCCCCATTGTTAATCCTTTATCGGAAATTATTTGTAACTTTCGAAAAGTAGAACAATGAATGGAACAGGTAGACGCTTGAAATCTTTGTATATATTGCTTCTATATAGTCTAAGAAACATATATGCAAAGCATCCAAACAGTACAATTCGCCAATTTTTTGTTCTCCAAGTTTAAGTGAACTACGAGCCCCATTGTTAATCCTTTAACGGAAATTAATTGTAACTTTCTACAAGTAGAACAATGACTGGAACACGTAGACGGTTGAAATCTTTGTATATATTGCTTCCATATAGTCTAAGAAACATATATGCAAAGAATCCAAACAGTACCATTCTCCAATTTTTTCTCCTTCAAGTTTAAGTGAACAATGAGCCCCATTGTTAATCCTTTATCGGAAATTATTTGTAAATTTCGACAAGTAGAACAATGAATGGAACAGGTGGACGGTTGAAATCTTTGTATATATTGCTTCTATATAGTCTAAGAAACATATATGCAAAGCATCCAAACAGTACAATTCGCCAATTTATTTTTCTTCAAGTTTAAGTGAACAACGAGCCCCATTGTTAATCCTTTAAAGGAAATTATTTGTAAATTTCGACAAGTAGAACAATGAATGGAACAGGTAGACGGTTGAAATCTTTGTATATATTGCTTCTATATAATCTAAGAAACATATATGCAAAGCATCCAAACAGTACCATTCGCCAATTTTTTGTTCTTCAAGTTTAAGTGAACTACGAGTCCCATTGTTAATCCTTTAAAGGAAATTATTTGTAAATTTCGACAAGTAGAACAATGAATGGAACAGGTAGACTGTTGAAATCATTGTATATATTGCTTCTATATAGTCTAAGAAACATATATGCAAAGCGTCCAAACAGTACAATTCGCCAATTATTTGATCTTCAGGTTTAAGTGAACTACGAGCCCCATTGTTAATACTTTAACGGAAATTATTTGTAACTTGCGACAAGTAGAACAATGAATGGAACAGGTAGCCGGTTGAAATCAATGTATATATTGCTTCTATATAGTCTAAGAAACATATATGCAAAGCATGCAAACAGTACCATTCGGCAATTTTTTGTTCTTCAAGTTTAAGTGCACTACGAGCCCCATTGTTAATCCTTTATAGGAAATTATTTGTAAATTTCGACAAGTAGAACAATGAATGGAACAGGTAGACGGTTGAAATCAATGTAAATATTGGTTCTATATAGTCTAAGAAACATATATGCAAAGCATCCAAACAGTACCATTCGCCAATTTTTTGTTCTTCAAGTTTAAGTGAACAATGAGCCCAAATGGTTAATCCGTTATCGGAAATTATTTGTAACTTTCGACACGTAGAACAATGAATGGAAAAGGTAGACGGTTGAAATCTTTGTATATATTGCTTCTATATAGTCTAAGAAACATATATGCAAAGCATCCAAACAGTACCATTCGCCAATTTTTTGTTCTTCAAGTTTAAGTGAACACTGAGCACCAATGGTTAATCCCTCATCGGAAATTATTTGTAATTTTCGACAAGTAGAACAATGAATGGAACAGTTAGACGGTTGAAATATTTGTATATATTGCTTCTATATAGTCTACGAAACAGATATGCAAAGCATCCAAACAGTACAATTCGCCAATTTTTTGTTCTTCAAGTTTAAGTGAACTACGATCCCCATTTTTAATCCCTTAACGGAAATTATTTGTAACTTTCGACAAGTAGAACAGTGAATGGAACAGGTAGACGATTGAAATCTTTGTATATATTGCTTCTATATAGTATAAGAAACATATATGCAAAGCATCCAAACAGTACAATTCGCCAATTTTTTGTTCTTCAAGTTTAAGTGAACAATGATCCCCAATGGTTAATCCGTTATCGGAAATTATTTGTAACTTTCGGCAAGTAGAACAATGAATGGAACAGTTAGACGGTTGAAATATTTGTATATATTGCTTCTATATAGTCTACGAAACATATATGCAAAGCATCCAAACAGTACAATTCGCCAATTTTTTGTTCTTCAAGTTTAAGTGAACAATGATCCCCAATGGTTAATCCGTTATCGGAAATTATTTGTAACTTTCGGCAAGTAGAACAATGAATGGAACAGTTAGACGGTTGAAATATTTGTATATATTGCTTCTATATAGTCTACGAAACATATATGCAAAGCATCCAAACAGTTCAATTCGCCAATTTTTTGTTCTTCAAGTTTAAGTGAACAACGAGCCCCATTGTTAATCCTTTAAAGGAAATTATTTGTAAATTTCGACAAGTAGAACAATGAATGGAACAGGTAGACGGTTGAAATCATTGTATATATTGCTTCTATATAGTCTAAGAAACATATATGCAAAGCGTCCAAACAGTACAATTCGCCAATTATTTGATCTTCAGGTTTAAGTGAACTACGAGCCCCATTGTTAATACTTTAACGGAAATTATTTGTAACTTGCGACAAGTAGAACAATGAATGGAACAGGTAGCCGGTTGAAATCAATGTATATATTGCTTCTATATAGTCTAAGAAACATATATGCAAAGCATGCAAACAGTACCATTCGGCAATTTTTTGTTCTTCAAGTTTAAGTGCACTACGAGCCCCATTGTTAATCCTTTATAGGAAATTATTTGTAAATTTCGACAAGTAGAACAATGAATGGAACAGGTAGACGGTTGAAATCAATGTAAATATTGGTTCTATATAGTCTAAGAAACATATATGCAAAGCATCCAAACAGTACCATTCGCCAATTTTTTGTTCTTCAAGTTTAAGTGAACAATGAGCCCAAATGGTTAATCCGTTATCGGAAATTATTTGTAACTTTCGACACGTAGAACAATGAATGGAAAAGGTAGACGGTTGAAATCTTTGTATATATTGCTTCTATATAGTCTAAGAAACATATATGCAAAGCATCCAAACAGTACCATTCGCCAATTTTTTGTTCTTCAAGTTTAAGTGAACACTGAGCACCAATGGTTAATCCCTCATCGGAAATTATTTGTAATTTTCGACAAGTAGAACAATGAATGGAACAGTTAGACGGTTGAAATATTTGTATATATTGCTTCTATATAGTCTACGAAACAGATATGCAAAGCATCCAAACAGTACAATTCGCCAATTTTTTGTTCTTCAAGTTTAAGTGAACTACGATCCCCATTTTTAATCCCTTAACGGAAATTATTTGTAACTTTCGACAAGTAGAACAGTGAATGGAACAGGTAGACGATTGAAATCTTTGTATATATTGCTTCTATATAGTATAAGAAACATATATGCAAAGCATCCAAACAGTACAATTCGCCAATTTTTTGTTCTTCAAGTTTAAGTGAACAATGATCCCCAATGGTTAATCCGTTATCGGAAATTATTTGTAACTTTCGGCAAGTAGAACAATGAATGGAACAGTTAGACGGTTGAAATATTTGTATATACTGCTTCTATATAGTCTACGAAACATATATGCAAAGCATCCAAACAGTACAATTCGCCAATTTTTTGTTCTTCAAGTTTAAGTGAACAATGATCCCCAATGGTTAATCCGTTATCGGAAATTATTTGTAACTTTCGGCAAGTAGAACAATGAATGGAACAGTTAGACGGTTGAAATATTTGTATATATTGCTTCTATATAGTCTACGAAACATATATGCAAAGCATCCAAACAGTTCAATTCGCCAATTTTTTGTTCTTCAAGTTTAAGTGAACAACGAGCCCCATTGTTAATCCTTTAAAGGAAATTATTTGTAAATTTCGACAAGTAGAACAATGAATGGAACAGGTAGACGGTTGAAATCTTTGTATATATTGCTTCTATATAATCTAAGAAACATATATGCAAAGCATCCAAACAGTACCATTCGCCAATTTTTTGTTCTTCAAGTTTAAGTGAACTACGAGCCCCATTGTTAATCCTTTAAAGGAAATTATTTGTAAATTTCGACAAGTAGAACAGTGAATGGAACAGGTAGACGATTGAAATCTTTGTATATATTGCTTCTATATAGTATAAGAAACATGTACGCAAAGCATCCAAACAGTACCATTCGCCAATTTTTTGTTCTTCAAGTTTAAGTGAACAAGGAGCCCCAATGGTTAATCCTTTATCGGAAATTACTTGTAATTTTCGACAAGTAGAACAATGAATGGAACAGGTAGACGGTTGACATCTTTGTATATATTGCTTCTATATAATCTAAGAAACATATATGCAAAGCATCCAAACAGTACCATTCGCCAATTTTTTGTTCTTCATGTTTAAGTGAACTACGAGCCCCATTGTTAATCCTTTATCGGAAATTACTTGTAATTTTCGACAAGTAGAACAATGAATGGAACAGGTAGACGGTTGAAATCTTTGTATATATTGCTTCTATATAACGTAAGAAACATATATGCAAAGCATCCAAACAGTACCATTCGCCAATTTTTTGTTCTTCAAGTTTAAGTGAACTACGAGCCCCATTGTTAATCCTTTATCGGAAATTACTTGTAATTTTCGACAAGTAGAACAATGAATGGAACAGGAAGACGGTTGAAATCTTTGTATATATTGCTTCTATATAGTCTAAGAAACATATATGCAAAGCATCCAAACAGTACAATTCGCCAATTTATTGTTCTTCAAGTTTAAGTGAACAACGAGCCCCATTGTTAATCCTTTAAAGGAAATTATTTGTAACTTTCGACAAGTAGAACAATGAATGGAACAGGTAGACGGTTGACATCTTTGTATATATTGCTTCTATATAACCTAAGAAACATATATGCAAAGCATCTAAACAGTAACAATCGCCAATTTTTTGTTCTTCAAGTTTAAGTGAACTACGAGCCCCATTGTTAATCCTTTAAAAGAAATTATTTGTAAATTTCGACAAGTAGAACAATGAATGGAACAGGTAGACGGTTGAAATCAATGTATATATTGCTTCTATATAGTCTAAGAAACCTATATGCAAAGCATCTAAACAGTAACAATCGCCAATTTTTTGTTCTTCAAGTTTAAGTGAACAACGAGCCCCATTGTTAATCCTTTAAAGGAAATTATTTGTAACTTTCGACAAGTAGAACAATGAATGGAACAGGTAGACGGTTGACATCTTTGTATATATTGCTTCTATATAATCTAAGAAACATATATGCAAAGCATCTAAACAGTAACAATCGCCAATTTTTTGTTCTTCAAGTTTAAGTGAACAGCGAGCCCCATTGATAATCATGAAATGGAAATTATTTGTAACTTTCTACAAGTAGAACAATGAATAGTACAGGTAGACGGGTGAAATCTTTCTATATATTGCTTCTAAATAGTCTAAGAAACATATATGCAAAGTATCCAAACAGTACAATTCGCCAATTTTTTGTTCTTCAAGTTTAAGTGAACTACGAGCCCAATTGTTAATCCTTTAAAGGAAATTATTTGTAAATATCGACAAGTAGAACAATGAATGGATCATGTAGACGGTTGAAGTCATTGTATATATTGCTTCTATATAGTCTACGAAACATATATGCAAACCATCCAAACAGTACAATTCGCCAATTTTTTGTTCTTCAAGTTTAAGTGAACTACGAGCCCCATTGTTAATCCTTTAACGGAAATTAATTGTAACTTTCTACAAGTAGAACAATGATTGGAACACGTAGACGGTTGAAATCTTTGTATATATTGCTTCCATATAGTCTAAGAAACATATATGCAAAGCATCCAAACAGTACCATTCGCAAATTTTTTGTCCTTCAAGTTTAAGTGAACAATGAGCCCCATTGTTAATCCTTTATCGGAAATTATTTGTAACTTTCGAAAAGTAGAACAATGAATGGAACAGGCAGACGCTTGAAATCTTTGTATATATTGCTTCTATATAGTCTAAGAAACATATATGCAAAGCATCCAAACAGTACAATTCGCCAATTTTTTGTTCTCCAAGTTTAAGTGAACTACGAGCCCCATTGTTAATCCTTTAACGGAAATTAATTGTAACTTTCTACAAGTAGAACATTGACTGGAACACGTAGACGGTTGAAATCTTTGTATATATTGCTTCCATATAGTCTAAGAAACATATATGCAAAGAATCCAAACAGTACCATTCTCCAATTTTTTCTCCTTCAAGTTTAAGTGAACAATGAGCCCCATTGTTAATCCTTTATCGGAAATTATTTGTAACTTTCGGCAAGTAGAACAATGAATGGAACAGTTAGACGGTTGAAATATTTGTATATATTGCTTCTATATAGTCTACGAAACATATATGCAAAGCATCCAAACAGTACAATTCGCCAATTTTTTGTTCTTCAAGTTTAAGTGAACAATGAGCCCCATTGTTAATCCTTTAAAGGAAATTATTTGTAAATTTCGACAAGTAGAACAATGAATGGAACAGGTAGACTGTTGAAATCATTGTATATATTGCTTCTATATAGTCTAAGAAACATATATGCAAAGCGTCCAAACAGTACAATTCGCCAATTATTTGATCTTCAGGTTTAAGTGAACTACGAGCCCCATTGTTAATACTTTAACGGAAATTATTTGTAACTTGCGACAAGTAGAACAATGAATGGAACAGGTAGCCGGTTGAAATCAATGTATATATTGCTTCTATATAGTCTAAGAAACATATATGCAAAGCATGCAAACAGTACCATTCGGCAATTTTTTGTTCTTCAAGTTTAAGTGCACTACGAGCCCCATTGTTAATCCTTTATAGGAAATTATTTGTAAATTTCGACAAGTAGAACAATGAATGGAACAGGTAGACGGTTGAAATCAATGTAAATATTGGTTCTATATAGTCTAAGAAACATATATGCAAAGCATCCAAACAGTACCATTCGCCAATTTTTTGTTCTTCAAGTTTAAGTGAACAATGAGCCCAAATGGTTAATCCGTTATCGGAAATTATTTGTAACTTTCGACACGTAGAACAATGAATGGAAAAGGTAGACGGTTGAAATCTTTGTATATATTGCTTCTATATAGTCTAAGAAACATATATGCAAAGCATCCAAACAGTACCATTCGCCAATTTTTTGTTCTTCAAGTTTAAGTGAACACTGAGCGCCAATGGTTAATCCCTCATCGGAAATTATTTGTAATTTTCGACAAGTAGAACAATGAATGGAACAGTTAGACGGTTGAAATATTTGTATATATTGCTTCTATATAGTCTACGAAACAGATATGCAAAGCATCCAAACAGTACAATTCGCCAATTATTTGTTCTTCAAGTTTAAGTGAACTACGATCCCCATTTTTAATCCCTTAACGGAAATTATTTGTAACTTTCGACAAGTAGAACAGTGAATGGAACAGGTAGACGATTGAAATCTTTGTATATATTGCTTCTATATAGTATAAGAAACATGTATGCAGAGCATCCAAACAGTACAATTCGCCAATTTTTTGTTCTTCAAGTTTAAGTGAACAATGATCCCCAATGGTTAATCCGTTATCGGAAATTATTTGTAACTTTCGACAAGTAGAACAGTGAATGGAACAGGTAGACGATTGAAATCTTTGTATATATTGCTTCTATATAGTATAAGAAACATATATGCAAAGCATCCAAACAGTACAATTCGCCAATTTTTTGTTCTTCAAGTTTAAGTAAACAACGATCCCCATTGTTAATCCCTTAACGGAAATTATTTGTAACTTTCGACAAGTAGAACAATGAATGGAACTGGTAGACGGTTGAAATCTTTTTACATATTGCTTCTATATAGTCTAAGAAACATATATGCAAAGCATCCAAACAGTACAATTCGCCAATTTTTTGTTCTTCAAGTTTAAGTAAACTACGATCCCCATTGTTAATCCCTTAACGGAAATTATTTGTAACTTTCGACAAGTAGAACAATGAATGGAATAGGTAGACGGTTGAAATCATTGTATATATTGCTTCTAAATAGTATGAGAAACATATATGCAAAGCATCCAAACAGTACAATTCGCCAATTTTTTGTTCTTCAAGTTTAAGTAAACTACGATCCCCATTGTTAATCCCTTAACGGAAATTATTTGCAACTTTCGACAAGTAGAACAATGAATGGAACAGGTAGACGGTTGAAATCATTGTATATATTGCTTCTATATAGTCTAAGAAACATATATGCAAAGCATCCAAACAGTACAATTCGACAATTTTTTGTTCTTCAAGTTTATGTGAACAATGAGACCCAATGGTTAATCCTTTATCGGAAATTATTTGTAAATTTCGACAAGTAGAACAATGAATGGAACAGGTAGCCGGTTGAAATCTTTGTATATATTGCTTCTATATAGTCTAAGAAACATATATGCAAAGCATCCAAACAGTACAATTCGACAATTTTTTGTTCTTCAAGTTTAGTGAACAATGAGCCCCAATGGTTAATCCTTTATCGGAAATAATTTGTAATTGACGACAAGTAGGACAATGAATGGAACAGGTTGACGGTTGAAATCTTTGTATATATTGCTTCTATATAATCTAAGAAACATATGTGCAAAGCATCCAAACAGTACCATTCGCCAATTTTTTGTTCTTGAAGTTTAAGTGAACTACGAGCCCCATTTTTAATACTTTCACGGAAATTATTTCTAACTTGCGAGAAGTAGAACAATGAATGGAACTGGTAGCCGGTTGAAATCAATGTATATATTGCTTCTATATAGTCTAAGAAACATATATGCAAAGCATCCAAACAGTACCATTCGCCAATTTTTTGTTCTTCAAGTTTAAGTGAACGACGAGCCCCATTGTTAATCCTTTAACGGAAATTAATTGTAACTTTCGACAAGTAGAACAATGAATGGAAAAGGTAGACGGTTGAAATCTTTGTATATATTGCTTCTATATAGTCTAAGAAACATATATGCAAAGCATCCAAACAGTACCATTCGCTAATTTTTTGTTCTTCAAGTTTAAGTGAACAATGAGCCCCAATGGTTAATCCTTTATCGGAAATATTTGTAATTTTCGACAAGTAGAACAATGAATGGAACAATTAGACGGTTGAAATATTTGTATATATTGCTTCTATATAGTCTACGAAACATATATGCAAAGCATCCAAACAGTACAATTCGCCAATTATTTGTACTTCAAGTTTAAGTGAACTACGAGCCCCATTGTTAATCCTTTAACGGAAATTAATTGTAACTTTCGACAAGTAGAACAATGAATGGAACAGGTAGACGGTTGAAATCTTTGTATATATTGCTTCTATATAGTCTAAGAAACATATATGCAAAGCATCCAAACAGCACAATTCGCCAATTTATTGTTCTTCAAGTTTAAGTGAACAACGAGCCCCATTGTTAATCCTTTAAAGGAAATTATTTGTAACTTTCGACAAGTAGAACAATGAATGGAACAGGTAGACGGTTGAAATCTTTGTATATATTGCTTCTATATAGTCTAAGAAACATATATGCAAAGCATCCAAACAGTACCATTCGCCAATTTTTTGTTCTTCATGTTTAAGTGAACTACGAGCCCCATTGTTAATCCTTTAAAGGAAATTATTTGTAAATTTCGGCAAGTAGAACAATGAATGGAATAGGTGGACGGTTGAAATCATTGTATATATTGCTTCTATATAGTCTAAGAAACATATATGCAAATCATCCAAACAGTACAATTCGCCAATTTCTTGTTCTTCAAGTTTAAGTAAACTACGATCCCCATTGTTAATCCCTTAACGGAAATTATTTGTAACTTTCGACAAGTAGAACAATGAATGGAACAGGTAGACGGTTGAAATCTTTGTATATATTTCTTCTATATAGTCTAAGAAACATATATGCAAATCATCCAAACAGTACAATTCGCCAATTATTAGATCTTCAAGTTTAAGTGAACTACGAGCCCCATTGTTAATACTTTAACGGAAATTATTTGTAACTTGCGGCAAGTAGAACAATGAATGGAACAGGGAGACGGTTGAAATCAATGTATATATTGCTTCTTTATAGTCTAAGAAACATATATGCAAAGCATCCAAACAGTACCATACGCCAATTTTTTGTTCTTCAAGTTTAAGTGAACTACGATCCCCATTGTTAATCCCTTAACGGAAATTATTTGTAACTTTCGACAAGTAGAACAATGAATGGAATAGGTAGACGTTTGAAATCTTTGTATATATTGCTTCTATATAGTATAAGAAACATATATGCAAAGCATCCAAACAGTACAATTCGCCAATTTTTTGTTCTTCAAGTTTAAGTGAACAATGAGCCCCAATGGTTAATCCATTATCGGAAATTATTTGTAACTTTCGACAAGTAGAACAATGAATGGAACAGGTAGACGGTTGAAATCTTTGTATATATTGCTTCTATAAAGTCTAAGAAACATATATGCAAAGCATCCAAACAGCACAATTCGCCAATTTATTGTTCTTCAAGTTTAAGTGAACAACGAGCCCCATTGTTAATCCTTTAAAGGAAATTATTTGTAACTTTCGACAAGTAGAACAATGAATGGAACAGGTAGACGGTTGAAATCTTTGTATATATTGCTTCTATATAGTCTAAGAAACATATATGCAAAGCATCCAAACAGTACAATTCGCCAATTTTTTGTTCTCCAAGTTTAAGTGAACTACGAGCCCCATTGTTAATCCTTTAACGGAAATTAATTGTAACTTTCTACAAGTAGAACAATGACTGGAACACGTAGACGGTTGAAATCTTTGTATATATTGCTTCCATATAGTCTAAGAAACATATATGCAAAGAATCCAAACAGTACCATTCTCCAATTTTTTCTCCTTCAAGTTTAAGTGAACAATGAGCCCCATTGTTAATCCTTTATCGGAAATTATTTGTAACTTTCGAAAAGTAGAACAATGAATGGAACAGGTAGACGCTTGAAATCTTTGTATATATTGCTTCTATATAGTCTAAGAAACATATATGCAAAGCATCCAAACAGTACAATTCGCCAATTTTTTGTTCTCCAAGTTTAAGTGAACAACGAGCCCCATTGTTAATCCTTTAAAGGAAATTATTTGTAACTTTCGACAAGTAGAACAATGAATGGAACAGGTAGACGGTTGAAATCTTTGTATATATTGCTTCTATATAGTCTAAGAAACATATATGCAAAGCATCCAAACAGTACAATTCGCCAATTTTTTGTTCTCCAAGTTTAAGTGAACTACGAGCCCCATTGTTAATCCTTTAACGGAAATTAATTGTAACTTTCTACAAGTAGAACAATGACTGGAACACGTAGACGGTTGAAATCTTTGTATATATTGCTTCCATATAGTCTAAGAAACATATATGCAAAGAATCCAAACAGTACCATTCTCCAATTTTTTCTCCTTCAAGTTTAAGTGAACAATGAGCCCCATTGTTAATCCTTTATCGGAAATTATTTGTAACTTTCGAAAAGTAGAACAATGAATGGAACAGGTAGACGCTTGAAATCTTTGTATATATTGCTTCTATATAGTCTAAGAAACATATATGCAAAGCATCCAAACAGTACAATTCGCCAATTTTTTGTTCTCCAAGTTTAAGTGAACTACGAGCCCCATTGTTAATCCTTTAACGGAAATTAATTGTAACTTTCTACAAGTAGAACAATGATTGGAACACGTAGACGGTTGAAATCTTTGTATATATTGCTTCTATATAGTATAAGAAACATATATGCAAAGCATCCAAACAGTACAATTCGCCAATTTTTTGTTCTTGAAGTTTAAGTGAACAATGATCCCCAATGGTTAATCCGTTATCGGAAATTATTTGTAACTTTCGGCAAGTAGAACAATGAATGGAACAGTTAGACGGTTGAAATATTTGTATATATTGCTTCTATATAGTCTACGAAACATATATGCAAAGCATCCAAACAGTACCATTCGCCAATTTTTTGTTCTTCAAGTTTAAGTGAACAATGAGCCCAAATGGTTAATCCGTTATCGGAAATTATTTGTAACTTTCGACACGTAGAACAATGAATGGAAAAGGTAGACGGTTGAAATCTTTGTATATATTGCTTCTATATAGTCTAAGAAACATATATGCAAAGCATCCAAACAGTACCATTCGCTAATTTTTTGTTCTTCAAGTTTAAGTGAACAATGAGCCCCAATGGTTAATCCTTTATCGGAAATTATTTGTAATTTTCGACAAGTAGAACAATGAATGGAACAATTAGACGGTTGAAATATGTGTATATATTGCTTCTATATAGTCTACGAAACATATATGCAAAGCATCCAAACAGTACAATTCGCCAATTATTTGTACTTCAAGTTTAAGTGAACTACGAGCCCCATTGTTAATCCTTTAACGGAAATTAATTGCAACTTTCGACAAGTAGAACAATGAATGGAACAGGTAGACGGTTGAAATCTTTGTATATATTGCTTCTATATAGTCTAAGAAACATATATGCAAAGCATCCAAACAGCACAATTCGCCAATTTATTGTTCTTCAAGTTTAAGTGAACAACGAGCCCCATTGTTAATCCTTTAAAGGAAATTATTTGTAAATTTCGGCAAGTAGAACAATGAATGGAATAGGTGGACGGTTGAAATCATTGTATATATTGCTTCTATATAGTCTAAGAAACATATATGCAAATCATCCAAACAGTACAATTCGCCAATTTCTTGTTCTTCAAGTTTAAGTAAACTACGATCCCCATTGTTAATCCCTTAACGGAAATTATTTGTAAATTTCGACAAGTAGAACAATGAATGGAACAGGTAGACGCTTGAAATCTTTGTATATATTGCTTCTATATAGTCTAAGAAACATATATGCAAAGCATCCAAACAGTACAATTCGCCAATTTTTTGTTCTCCAAGTTTAAGTGAACTACGAGCCCCATTGTTAATCCTTTAACGGAAATTAATTGTAACTTTCTACAAGTAGAACAATGACTGGAACACGTAGACGGTTGAAATCTTTGTATATATTGCTTCCATATAGTCTAAGAAACATATATGCAAAGAAGCCAAACAGTACCATTCTCCAATTTTTTCTCCTTCAAGTTTAAGTGAACAATGAGCCCCATTGTTAATCCTTTATCGGAAATTATTTGTAAATTTTGACAAGTAGAACAATGAATGGAACAGGTGGACGGTTGAAATCTTTGTATATATTGCTTCTATATAGTCTAAGAAACATATATGCAAAGCATCCAAACAGTACAATTCGCCAATTTATTTTTCTTCAAGTTTAAGTGAACAACGAGCCCCATTGTTAATCCTTTAAAGGAAATTATTTGTAAATTTCGACAAGTAGAACAATGAATGGAACAGGTAGACGGTTGAAATCTTTGTATATATTGCTTCTATATAGTATAAGAAACATATATGCAAAGCATCCAAACAGTACAATTCGCCAATTTTTTGTTCTTCAAGTTTAAGTGAACAATGATCCCCAATGGTTAATCCGTTATCGGAAATTATTTGTAACTTTCGGCAAGTAGAACAATGAATGGAACAGTTAGACGGTTGAAATATTTGTATATATTGCTTCTATATAGTCTACGAAACATATATGCAAAGCATCCAAACAGTACAATTCGCCAATTTTTAGTTCTTCAAGTTTAAGTGAACTACGATCCCCATTTTTAATCCCTTAACGGAAATTATTTGTAACTTTCGACAAGTAGAACAGTGAATGGAACAGGTAGACGATTGAAATCTTTGTATATATTGCTTCTATATAGTATAAGAAACATAAAGGGTTTTCCAATAGGGACTTGACAATTTTGAATTTAGTTTGTGAACGCACCTTTTCACTTAACATCGAACTGTCACTGTCAGTTTATTCAGTAGACATAACATTTTGATCATGGTGAAGTACACGAACGAAGAACGTCTGCAAATCTTAAAAATTTACTACAGAAATTCGGAGTCGGTGGCCGCTACTTTAAGAGCGTTAACTCCGATTACCGATTAAGCTCATTTCTGGCTCAATGGGTTTGTCAATAAACAAAATATGCAGTATTGGGCGGGTGAAAATCCACATGTGCTTAATGAAAAACCACTTCATCCACAAAAGGTAACTGTTTGGTGCGGTTTGCATGCCGGCGGCGTCGTAGGGCCATATTTTTTCGTCGACGATAGTGGTCGCCACGTTACTGTGAATGGTGATCGTTATCGCGCCATGATTATCGATTATTTTTGGCCCGAATTGGAATATATGGACTTGGACAGCATGTGGTTTCAACAGGACGGCGCCACAAGCCACACAGCACACGTTACAATCGATTTATTGAAGAACAAGTTTGATGAGCGTGTTATCTCAAGAAATGGACCAGTCGATTGGCCGCCTCGTTCGTGCGATTTAACGCCTCTAGATTTTTTTCTTTGGGGCTACGTCAAGTCATTGGTCTATGCTAATAAGCCGACGACGTTGGAAGAGCTCAAAGCCAACATTGAACGCGAAATAGCAGCCGTTTCGGCCGAAATGTGTGGCCGAGTCATGGAAAATTGGGTCCAACGAAGCGACCGCTGCAAACGTGCCCGCGGTGGCCATATGAGCGAAGTCGAGTCCCATTCATAAATGTTTTGAATGTACTTCAACCCGATAATAAAGTTTTAGAAATATCTCAAATGGTTTTCATTTTATTTTGAAAAAAAGTTGTCAAGTCCTTATTGGAAAACCCTATATATGCAAAGCATCCAAACAGTACAATTCGCCAATTTTTTGTTCTTGAAGTTTAAGTGAACAATGATCCCCAATGGTTAATCCGTTATCGGAAATTATTTGTAACTTTCGGCAAGTAGAACAATGAATGGAACAGTTAGACGGTTGAAATATTTGTATATATTGCTTCTATATAGTCTACGAAACATATATGCAAAGCATCCAAACAGTACCATTCGCCAATTTTTTGTTCTTCAAGTTTAAGTGAACAATGAGCCCAAATGGTTAATCCGTTATCGGAAATTATTTGTAACTTTCGACACGTAGAACAATGAATGGAAAAGGTAGACGGTTGAAATCTTTGTATATATTGCTTCTATATAGTCTAAGAAACATATATGCAAAGCATCCAAACAGTACCATTCGCTAATTTTTTGTTCTTCAAGTTTAAGTGAACAATGAGCCCCAATGGTTAATCCTTTATCGGAAATTATTTGTAATTTTCGACAAGTAGAACAATGAATGGAACAATTAGACGGTTGAAATATGTGTATATATTGCTTCTATATAGTCTACGAAACATATATGCAAAGCATCCAAACAGTACAATTCGCCAATTATTTGTACTTCAAGTTTAAGTGAACTACGAGCCCCATTGTTAATCCTTTAACGGAAATTAATTGCAACTTTCGACAAGTAGAACAATGAATGGAACAGGTAGACGGTTGAAATCTTTGTATATATTGCTTCTATATAGTCTAAGAAACATATATGCAAAGCATCCAAACAGCACAATTCGCCAATTTATTGTTCTTCAAGTTTAAGTGAACAACGAGCCCCATTGTTAATCCTTTAAAGGAAATTATTTGTAACTTTCGACAAGTAGAACAATGAATGGAACAGGTAGACGGTTGAAATCTTTGTATATATTGCTTCTATATAGTCTAAGAAACATATATGCAAAGCATCCAAACAGTACCATTCGCCAATTTTTTGTTCTTCATGTTTAAGTGAACTACGAGCCCCATTGTTAATCCTTTAAAGGAAATTATTTGTAAATTTCGGCAAGTAGAACAATGAATGGAACAGGTAGACGGTTGAAATCAATGTATATATTGCTTCTTTATAGTCTAAGAAACATATATGCAAAGCATCCAAACAGTACCATACGCCAATTTTTTGTTCTCCAAGTTTAAGTGAACTACGAGCCCCATTGTTAATCCTTTAACGGAAATTAATTGTAACTTTCTACAAGTAGAACAATGACTGGAACACGTAGACGGTTGAAATCTTTGTATATATTGCTTCCATATAGTCTAAGAAACATATATGCAAAGAATCCAAACAGTACCATTCTCCAATTTTTTCTCCTTCAAGTTTAAGTGAACAATGAGCCCCATTGTTAATCCTTTATCGGAAATTATTTGTAACTTTCGAAAAGTAGAACAATGAATGGAACAGGTAGACGCTTGAAATCTTTGTATATATTGCTTCTATATAGTCTAAGAAACATATATGCAAAGCATCCAAACAGTACAATTCGCCAATTTTTTGTTCTCCAAGTATAAGTGAACTACGAGCCCCATTGTTAATCCTTTAACGGAAATTAATTGTAACTTTCTACAAGTAGAACAATGATTGGAACACGTAGACGGTTGAAATCTTTGTATATATTGCTTCTATATAGTCTAAGAAACATGTATGCAAAGCATCCAAACAGTACAATTCGCCAATTTTTTGTTCTCCAAGTTTAAGTGAACTACGAGCCCCATTGTTAATCCTTTAACGGAAATTAATTGTAACTTTCTACAAGTAGAACAATGACTGGAACACGTAGACGGTTGAAATCTTTGTATATATTGCTTCCATATAGTCTAAGAAACATATATGCAAAGAATCCAAACAGTACCATTCTCCAATTTTTTCTCCTTCAAGTTTAAGTGAACAATGAGCCCCATTGTTAATCCTTTATCGGAAATTATTTGTAAATTTTGACAATTAGAACAATGAATGGAACAGGTGGACGGTTGAAATCTTTGTATATATTGCTTCTATATAGTCTAAGAAACATATATGCAAAGCATCCAAACAGTACAATTCGCCAATTTATTTTTCTTCAAGTTTAAGTGAACAACGAGCCCCATTGTTAATCCTTTAAAGGAAATTATTTGTAAATTTCGACAAGTAGAACAATGAATGGAACAGGTAGACGATTGAAATCTTTGTATATATTGCTTCTATATAGTATAAGAAACATATATGCAAAGCATCCAAACAGTACAATTCGCCAATTTTTTGTTCTTGAAGTTTAAGTGAACAATGATCCCCAATGGTTAATCCGTTATCGAAAATTATTTGTAACTTTCGGCAAGTAGAACAATGAATGGAACAGTTAGACGGTTGAAATATTTGTATATATTGCTTCTATATAGTCTACGAAACATATATGCAAAGCATCCAAACAGTACCATTCGCCAATTTTTTGTTCTTCAAGTTTAAGTGAACAATGAGCCCAAATGGTTAATCCGTTATCGGAAATTATTTGTAACTTTCGACACGTAGAACAATGAATGGAAAAGGTAGACGGTTGAAATCTTTGTATATATTGCTTCTATATAGTCTAAGAAACATATATGCAAAGCATCCAAACAGTACCATTCGCCAATTTTTTGTTCTTCAAGTTTAAGTGAACACTGAGCACCAATGGTTAATCCCTTATCGGAAATTATTTGTAATTTTCGACAAGTAGAACAATGAATGGAACAGTTAGACGGTTGAAATATTTGTATATATTGCTTCTATATAGTCTACGAAACATATGTGCAAAGCATCCAAACAGTACAATTCGCCAATTTTTTGTTCTTCAAGTTTAAGTGAACTACGATCCCCATTTTTAATCCCTTAACGGAAATTATTTGTAACTTTCGACAAGTAGAACAGTGAATGGAACAGGTAGACGATTGAAATCTTTGTACATATTGCTTCTATATAGTATAAGAAACATATATGCAAAGCATCCAAACAGTACAATTCGCCAATTTTTTGTTCTTCAAGTTTAAGTGAACAATGATCCCCAATGGTTAATCCGTTATCGGAAATTATTTGTAACTTTCGGCAAGTAGAACAATGAATGGAACAGTTAGACGGTTGAAATATTTGTATATATTGCTTCTATATAGTCTACGAAACATATATGCAAAGCATCCAAACAGTACAATTGGCCAATTTTTTGTTCTTCAAGTTTAAGTGAACAATGAGCCCCATTGTTAATCCTTTATCGGAAATTATTTGTAACTTTCGACAAGTAGAACAATGAATGGAACAGGTAGACTGTTGAAATTATTGTATATATTGCTTCTATATAGTCTAAGAAACATATATGCAAAGCATCCAAACAGTACCATTCGCCAATTTTTTGTTCTTCAAGTTTAAGTGAACGACGAGCCCCATTGTTAATCCTTTAACGGAAATTAATTGTAACTTTCGACAAGTAGAACAATGAATGAAAAAGGTAGACGGTTGAAATCTTTGTATATATTGCTTCTATATAGTCTAAGAAACATATATGCAAAGCATCCAAACAGTACCATTCGCTAATTTTTTGTTCTTCAAGTTTAAGTGAACAATGAGCCCCAATGGTTAATCCTTTATCGGAAATTATTTGTAATTTTCGACAAGTAGAACAATGAATGGAACAATTAGACGGTTGAAATATGTGTATATATTGCTTCTATATAGTCTACGAAACATATATGCAAAGCATCCAAACAGTACAATTCGCCAATTATTTGTACTTCAAGTTTAAGTGAACTACGAGCCCCATTGTTAATCCTTTAACGGAAATTAATTGTAACTTTCGACAAGTAGAACAATGAATGGAACAGGTAGACGGTTGAAATCTTTGTATATATTGCTTCTATATAGTCTAAGAAACATATATGCAAAGCATCCAAACAGCACAATTCGCCAATTTATTGTTCTTCAAGTTTAAGTGAACAACGAGCCCCATTGTTAATCCTTTAAAGGAAATTATTTGTAACTTTCGACAAGTAGAACAACGAATGGAACAGGTAGACGGTTGAAATCTTTGTATATATTGCTTCTATATAGTCTAAGAAACATATATGCAAAGCATCCAAACAGTACCATTCGCCAATTTTTTGTTCTTCATGTTTAAGTGAACTACGAGCCCCATTGTTAATCCTTTAAAGGAAATTATTTGTAAATTTCGGCAAGTAGAACAATGAATGGAACAGGTAGACGGTTGAAATCAATGTATATATTGCTTCTATATAGTCTAAGAAACATATATGCAAAGCATCCAAACAGTACCATTCGCCAATTTTTTGTTCTTCAAGTTTAAGTGAACTACGAGCCCCATTGTTAATCCTTTAAAGGAAATTATTTGTAAATTTCGACAAGTAGAACAATGAATGGAACAGGTAGACTGTTGAAATTATTGTATATATTGCTTCTATATAGTCTAAGAAACATATATGCAAAGCATCCAAACAGTACAATTCGCCAATTTTTTGTTCTTCAAGTTTAAGTGAACAATGAGCCCCATTGTTAATCCTTTAAAGGAAATTATTTGTAACTTTCGACAAGTAGAACAATGAATGGAACAGGTAGACGGTTGAAATCTTTGTATATATTGCTTCTATATAGTCTAAGAAACATATATGCAAAGCATCTAAACAGTAAAATTCGCCAATTTCTTGTTCTTCAAGTTTAAGTAAATTACGATCCCCATTGTTAATGCCTTAACGGAAATTATTTGTAACTTTCGACAAGTAGAACAATGAATGGAACAGGTAGTCGGTTGAAATCTTTGTATACATTGCTTCTATAAAGTCTAAGAAACATATATGCAAAGCATCCAAACAGTACAATTCGCCAATTTTTTGTTCTTCAAGTTTAAGTGAACAATGAGCCCAAATGGTTAATCCGTTATCGGAAATTATTTGTAACTTTCGACAAGTAGAACAATGAATGGAAAAGGTAGACGGTTCAAATCTTTGTATATATTGCTTCTATATAGTCTAAGAAACATATATGCAAAGCATCCAAACAGTACCATTCGCCAATTTTTTGTTCTTCAAGTTTAAGTGAACAATGTGCCCCAATGGTTAATCCTTTATCGGAAATTATTTGTAATTTTCGACAAGTAGAACAATGAATGGAACAGTTAGACGGTTGAAATATTTGTATATATTGCTTCTATATAGTCTACGAAACATATATGCAAAGCATCCAAACAGTACAATTCGCCAATTTTTTGTTCTTCAAGTTTAAGTGAACAATGAGCCCAAATGGTTAATCCGTTATCGGAAATTATTTGTAACTTTCGACAAGTAGAACAATGAATGGAAAAGGTAGACGGTTGAAATCTTTGTATATATTGCTTCTATATAGTCTAAGAAACATATATGCAAAGCATCCAAACAGTACCATTCGCCAATTTTTTGTTCTTCAAGTTTAAGTGAACAATGTGCCCCAGTGGTTAATCCTATATCGGAAATTATTTGTAACTTTCGACAAGTAGAACAATGAATGGAACAGTTAGACGGTTGAAATATTTGTATATATTGCTTCTATATAGTCTACGAAACATATATGCAAAGCATCCAAACAGGACAATTCGCCAATTTTTTGTTCTTCAAGTTTAAGTGAACAACGAGCCCCATTGTTAATCCTTTAAAGGAAATTATTTGTAAATTTCGACAAGTAGAACAATGAATGGAACAGGTAGACGGTTGAAATCTTTGTATATATTGCTTCTATAAAGTCTAAGAAACATATATGCAAAGCATCCAAACAGTACAATTCGCCAATTTTTTGTTCTTCAAGTTTAAGTAAACTACGATCCCCATTGTTAATCCCTTAACGGAAATTATTTGCAACTTTCGACAAGTAGAACAATGAATGGAACAGGTAGCCGGTTGAAATCTTTGTATATATTGCTTCTATATAGTCTAAGAAACATATATGCAAAGCATCCAAACAGTACAATTCGACAATTTTTTGTTCTTCAAGTTTAGTGAACAATGAGCCCCAATGGTTAATCCTTTATCGGAAATAATTTGTAATTGTCGACAAGTAGGACAATGAATGGAACAGGTTGACGGTTGAAATCTTTGTATATATTGCTTCTATATAATCTAAGAAACATATATGCAAAGCATCCAAACAGTACCATTCGCCAATTTTTTGTTCTTGAAGTTTAAGTGAACTACGAGCCCCATTGTTAATACTTTCACGGAAATTATTTCTAACTTGCGAGAAGTAGAACAATGAATGGAACTGGTAGCCGGTTGAAATCTTTGTATATATTGCTTCTATAAAGTCTAAGAAACATATATGCAAAGCATCCAAACAGTACAATTCGCCAATTATTTGTACTTCAAGTTTAAGTGAACTACGAGCCCCATTGTTAATCCTTTAACGGAAATTAATTGTAACTTTCGACAAGTAGAACAATGAATGGAACAGGTAGACGGTTGAAATCTTTGTATATATTGCTTCTATATAGTCTAAGAAACATATATGCAAAGCATCCAAACAGCACAATTCTCCAATTTATTGTTCTTCAAGTTTAAGTGAACAACGAGCCCCATTGTTAATCCTTTAAAGGAAATTATTTGTAACTTTCGACAAGTAGAACAATGAATGGAACAGGTAGACGGTTGAAATCTTTGTATATATTGCTTCTATATAGTCTAAGAAACATATATGCAAAGCATCCAAACAGTACCATTCGCCAATTTTTTGTTCTTCATGTTTAAGTGAACTACGAGCCCCATTGTTAATCCTTTAAAGGAAATTATTTGTAAATTTCGGCAAGTAGAACAATGAATGGAATAGGTGGACGGTTGAAATCATTGTATATATTGCTTCTATATAGTCTAAGAAACATATATGCAAATCATCCAAACAGTACAATTCGCCAATTTCTTGTTCTTCAAGTTTAAGTAAACTACGATCCCCATTGTTAATCCCTTAACGGAAATTATTTGTAACTTTCGACAAGTAGAACAATGAATGGAACAGGTAGACGGTTGAAATCTTTGTATATATTTCTTCTATATAGTCTAAGAAACATATATGCAAATCATCCAAACAGTACAATTCGCCAATTATTAGATCTTCAAGTTTAAGTGAACTACGAGCCCCATTGTTAATACTTTAACGGAAATTATTTGTAACTTGCGGCAAGTAGAACAATGAATGGAACAGGTAGACGGTTGAAATCAATGTATATATTGCTTCTTTGTAGTCTAAGAAACATATATGCAAAGCATCCAAACAGTACCATACGCCAATTTTTTGTTCTTCAAGTTTAAGTGAACAATGAGCCCAAATGGTTAATCCGTTATCGGAAATTATTTGTAACTTTCGACAAGTAGAACAATGAATGGAAAAGGTAGACGGTTCAAATCTTTGTATATATTGCTTCTATATAGTCTAAGAAACATATATGCAAAGCATCCAAACAGTACCATTCGCCAATTTTTTGTTCTTCAAGTTTAAGTGAACAATGTGCCCCAATGGTTAATCCTTTATCGGAAATTATTTGTAATTTTCGACAAGTAGAACAATGAATGGAACAGTTAGACGGTTGAAATATTTGTATATATTGCTTCTATATAGTCTACGAAACATATATGCAAAGCATCCAAACAGTACAATTCGCCAATTTTTTGTTCTTCAAGTTTAAGTGAACAATGAGCCCAAATGGTTAATCCGTTATCGGAAATTATTTGTAACTTTCGACAAGTAGAACAATGAATGGAACAGGTAGCCGGTTGAAATCTTTGTATATATTGCTTCTATATAGTCTAAGAAACATATATGCAAAGCATCCAAACAGTACAATTCGACAATTTTTTGTTCTTCAAGTTTAGTGAACAATGAGCCCCAATGGTTAATCCTTTATCGGAAATAATTTGTAATTGTCGACAAGTAGGACAATGAATGGAACAGGTTGACGGTTGAAATCTTTGTATATATTGCTTCTATATAATCTAAGAAACATATATGCAAAGCATCCAAACAGTACCATTCGCCAATTTTTTGTTCTTGAAGTTTAAGTGAACTACGAGCCCCATTGTTAATACTTTCACGGAAATTATTTCTAACTTGCGAGAAGTAGAACAATGAATGGAACTGGTAGCCGGTTGAAATCTTTGTATATATTGCTTCTATAAAGTCTAAGAAACATATATGCAAAGCATCCAAACAGTACAATTCGCCAATTTTTTGTTCTTCAAGTTTAAGTAAACTACGATCCCCATTGTTAATCCCTTAACGGAAATTATTTGCAACTTTCGACAAGTAGAACAATGAATGGAACAGGTAGCCGGTTGAAATCTTTGTATATATTGCTTCTATATAGTCTAAGAAACATATATGCAAAGCATCCAAACAGTACAATTCGACAATTTTTTGTTCTTCAAGTTTAGTGAACAATGAGCCCCAATGGTTAATCCTTTATCGGAAATAATTTGTAATTGTCGACAAGTAGGACAATGAATGGAACAGGTTGACGGTTGAAATCTTTGTATATATTGCTTCTATATAATCTAAGAAACATATATGCAAAGCATCCAAACAGTACCATTCGCCAATTTTTTGTTCTTGAAGTTTAAGTGAACTACGAGCCCCATTGTTAATACTTTCACGGAAATTATTTCTAACTTGCGAGAAGTAGAACAATGAATGGAACTGGTAGCCGGTTGAAATCAATGTATATATTGCTTCTATATAGTCTAAGAAACATATATGCAAAGCATCCAAACAGTACCATTCGCCAATTTTTTGTTCTTCAAGTTTAAGTGAACGACGAGCCCCATTGTTAATCCTTTAACGGAAATTAATTGTAACTTTCGACAAGTAGAACAATGAATGGAAAAGGTAGACGGTTGAAATCTTTGTATATATTGCTTCTATATAGTCTAAGAAACATATATGCAAAGCATCCAAACAGTACCATTCGCTAATTTTTTGTTCTTCAAGTTTAAGTGAACAATGAGCCCCAATGGTTAATCCTTTATCGGAAATTATTTGTAATTTTCGACAAGTAGAACAATGAATGGAACAATTAGACGGTTGAAATATGTGTATATATTGCTTCTAAATAGTCTAAGAAACATATATGCAAAGCATCCAAACAGTACCATTCGCCAATTTTTTGTTCTTCAAGTTTAAGTGAACAATGAGCCCCAATGGTTAATCCGTTATCGGAAATTATTTGTATCTTTCGACAAGAAGAACAATGAATGGAACAGGTAGCCGGTTGAAATCTTTGTATATATTGCTTCTATATAGTCTAAGAAACATATATGCAAAGCATCCAAACAGTACAATTCGACAATTTTTTGTTCTTCAAGTTTAGTGAACAATGAGCCCCAATGGTTAATCCTTTATCGGAAATAATTTGTAATTGTCGACAAGTAGGACAATGAATGGAACAGGTTGACGGTTGAAATCTTTGTATATATTGCTTCTATATAATCTAAGAAACATATATGCAAAGCATCCAAACAGTACCATTCGCCAATTTTTTGTTCTTGAAGTTTAAGTGAACTACGAGCCCCATTGTTAATACTTTCACGGAAATTATTTCTAACTTGCGAGAAGTAGAACAATGAATGGAACTGGTAGCCGGTTGAAATCAATGTATATATTGCTTCTATATAGTCTAAGAAACATATATGCAAAGCATCCAAACAGTACCATTCGCCAATTTTTTGTTCTTCAAGTTTAAGTGAACGACGAGCCCCATTGTTAATCCTTTAACGGAAATTAATTGTAACTTTCGACAAGTAGAACAATGAATGGAAAAGGTAGACGGTTGAAATCTTTGTATATATTGCTTCTATATAGTCTAAGAAACATATATGCAAAGCATCCAAACAGTACCATTCGCTAATTTTTTGTTCTTCAAGTTTAAGTGAACAATGAGCCCCAATGGTTAATCCTTTATCGGAAATTATTTGTAATTTTCGACAAGTAGAACAATGAATGGAACAATTAGACGGTTGAAATATGTGTATATATTGCTTCTATATAGTCTACGAAACATATATGCAAAGCATCCAAACAGTACAATTCGCCAATTATTTGTACTTCAAGTTTAAGTGAACTACGAGCCCCATTGTTAATCCTTTAACGGAAATTAATTGTAACTTTCGACAAGTAGAACAATGAATGGAACAGGTAGACGGTTGAAATCTTTGTATATATTGCTTCTATATAGTCTAAGAAACATATATGCAAAGCATCCAAACAGCACAATTCTCCAATTTATTGTTCTTCAAGTTTAAGTGAACAACGAGCCCCATTGTTAATCCTTTAAAGGAAATTATTTGTAACTTTCGACAAGTAGAACAATGAATGGAACAGGTAGACGGTTGAAATCGTTGTATATATTGCTTCTATATAGTCTAAGAAACATATATGCAAAGCATCCAAACAGTACCATTCTCCAATTTTTTGTTCTTCATGTTTAAGTGAACTACGAGCCCCATTGTTAATCCTTTAAAGGAAATTATTTGTAAATTTCGGCAAGTAGAACAATGAATGGAATAGGTGGACGGTTGAAATCATTGTATATATTGCTTCTATATAGTCTAAGAAACATATATGCAAATCATCCAAACAGTACAATTCGCCAATTTCTTGTTCTTCAAGTTTAAGTAAACTACGATCCCCATTGTTAATCCCTTAACGGAAATTATTTGTAACTTTCGACAAGTAGAACAATGAATGGAACAGGTAGACGGTTGAAATCTTTGTATATATTTCTTCTATATAGTCTAAGAAACATATATGCAAATCATCCAAACAGTACAATTCGCCAATTATTAGATCTTCAAGTTTAAGTGAACTACGAGCCCCATTGTTAATACTTTAACGGAAATTATTTGTAACTTGCGGCAAGTAGAACAATGAATGGAACAGGTAGACGGTTGAAATCAATGTATATATTGCTTCTTTGTAGTCTAAGAAACATATATGCAAAGCATCCAAACAGTACCATACGCCAATTTTTTGTTCTTCAAGTTTAAGTGAACTACGATCCCCATTGTTAATTCCTTAACGGAAATTATTTGTAACTTTCGACAAGTAGAACAATGAATGGATCAGGTAGACGGTTGAAATCTTTGTATATATTGCTTCTATATAGTATAAGAAACATATATGCAAAGCATCCAAACAGTACAATTCGCCAATTTTTTGTTCTTCAAGTTTAAGTGAACAATGAGCCCCAATGGTTAATCCGTTATCGGAAATTATTTGTAACTTTCGACAAGTAGAACAATGAATGGAACAGGTAGACGGTTGAAATCTTTGTATATGTTGCTTCTATATAATCTAAGAAACATATATGCAAAGCATCTAAACAGTAACAATCGCCAATTTTTTGATCTTCAAGTTTAAGTGAACAGCGAGCCCCATTGATAATCATGAAATGGAAATTATTTGTAACTTTCTACAAGTAGAACAATGAATAGTACAGGTAGACGGGTGAAATCTTTCTATATATTGCTTCTAAATAGTCTAAGAAACATATATGCAAAGCATCCAAACAGTACCATTCGCCAATTTTTTGTTCTTCAAGTTTAAGTGAACAATGAGCCCCAATGGTTAATCCGTTATCGGAAATTATTTGTATCTTTCGACAAGAAGAACAATGAATGGAACAGGTAGACGGTTGAAATCTTTGTATATATTTCTTCTATATAGTCTAAGAAACATATATGCAAATCATCCAAACAGTACAATTCGCCAATTATTAGATCTTCAAGTTTAAGTGAACTACGAGCCCCATTGTTAATACTTTAACGGAAATTAATTGTAACTTTCGACAAGTAGAACAATGAATGGAACAGGTAGACGGTTGAAATCTTTGTATATATTGCTTCTATATAGTCTAAGAAACATATATGCAAAACATCCAAACAGCACAATTCGCCAATTTATTGTTCTTCAAGTTTAAGTGAACAACGAGCCCCATTGTTAATCCTTTAAAGGAAATTATTTGTAACTTTCGACAAGTAGAACAATGAATGGAACAGGTAGACGGTTGAAATCTTTGTATATATTGCTTCTATATAGTCTAAGAAACATATATGCAAAGCATCCAAACAGTACCATTCGCCAATTTTTTGTTCTTCATGTTTAAGTGAACTACGAGCCCCATTGTTAATCATTTAAAGGAAATTATTTGTAAATTTCGGCAAGTAGAACAATGAACGGAATAGGTGGACGGTTGAAATCATTGTATATATTGCTTCTATATAGTCTAAGAAACATATATGCAAATCATCCAAACAGTACAATTCGCCAATTTCTTGTTCTTCAAGTTTAAGTAAACTACGATCCCCATTGTTAATCCCTTAACGGAAATTATTTGTAACTTTCGACAAGTTGAACAATGAATGGAACAGGTAGACGGTTGAAATCTTTGTATATATTTCTTCTATATAGTCTAAGAAACATATATGCAAATCATCCAAACAGTACAATTCGCCAATTTTTTGTTCTTCAAGTTTAACTGAACTACGAGCCCCATTGTTAATACTTTAACGGAAATTATTTGTAACTTGCGACAAGTAGAACAATGAATGGAACAGGTAGACGGTTGAAATCAATGTATATATTGCTTCTTTATAGTCTAAGAAACATATATGCAAAGCATCCAAACAGTACCATACGCCAATTTTTTGTTCTTCAAGTTTAAGTGAACTACGATCCCCATTGTTAATCCCTTAACGGAAAATATTTGTAAATTTCGACAAGTAGAACAATGAATGGAATAGGTAGACGGTTGAAATCTTTGTATATATTGCTTCTATATAGTATAAGAAACATATATGCAAAGCATCCAAACAGTACAATTCGCCAATTTTTTGTTCTTCAAGTTTAAGTGAACAATGAGCCCCAATGGTTAATCCATTATCGGAAATTATTTGTAACTTTCGACAAGTAGAACAATGAATGGAACAGGTAGATGGTTGAAATCTTTGTATATATTGCTTCTATATAGTCTAAGAAACATATATGCAAAGCATCCAAACAGTACCATTCGCCAATTTTTTGTTCTTCAAGTTTAAGTGAACTACGAGCCCCATTGTTAATCCTTTAAAGGAAATTATTTGTAAATTTCGATAAGTAGAACAATGAATGGAACAGGTAGACTGTTGAAGTCTTTGTATACATTGCTTCCATATAGTCTAAGAAACATATATGCAAAGCATCCAAACAGTACCATTCGCCAATTTTTTGTTCTTCAAGTTTAAGTGAACAATGAGCCCCATTGTTAATCCTTTATCGGAAATTATTTGTAACTTTCGACAAGTAGAACATTGAATGGAACAGGTAGACGGTTGAAATCTTTGTATATATTGCTTCTACATAGTATAAGAAACATATATGCAATGCATCCAAACAGTACAATTCGCCAATTTTTTGTTCTTCAAGTTTAAGTGAACAATGAGCCCCAATGGTTAATCCGTTATCGGAAATTATTTGTAACTTTCTACAAGTAGAACAATGAATGCAACTGGTAGACGGTTGAAATCTTTGTATATATTGCTTATATATAGTCTAAGAAACATATATGCAAAGCATCCAAACAGTAACGTTCGCCAATTTTTTGTTCTTCAAGTTTAAGTGAACTACGAGCCCCATTGTTAATCCTTTAAAGGAAATTATTTGTAAATTTCGACAAGTAGAACAATGAATGGATCAGGTAGACGGTTGAAGTCTTTGTATACATTGCTTCCATATAGTCTAAGAAACATATATGCAAAGCATCCAAACAGTACCATTCGCCAATTTTTTGTTCTTCAAGTTTAAGTGAACAATGAGCCCCATTGTTAATCCTTTATCGGAAATTATTTGTAACTTTCGACAAGTAGAACATTGAATGGAACAGGTAGACGGTTGAAATCTTTGTATATATTGCTTCTATATAGTATAAGAAACATATATGCAAAGCATCCAAACAGTACAATTCGCCAATTTTTTGTTCTTCAAGTTTAAGTGAACAATGAGCCCCATTGTTAATCCTTTATCGGAAATTATTTGTAACTTTCGACAAGTAGAACATTGAATGGAACAGGTAGACGGTTGAACTCTTTGTATATATTGCTTCTATATAGTATAAGAAACTAATATGCAAAGTATCCAAACAGTACAATTCGCCAATTTTTTGTTCTTCAAGTTTAAGTGAACAATGAGCTCCAATGGTTAATCCGTTATCGGAAATTATTTGTAACTTTCGACAAGTAGAACAATGAATGGAACAGGTAGACGGTTGAAATCATTGTATATATTGCTTCTATATAGTCTAAGAAACATATATGCAAAGCATCTAAACAGTACAATTCGCAAATTTTTTGTTCTTCAAGTTTTAGTGAACAATGAGCCCCAATGGTTAATCCTTTATCGGAAATTATTTGTAATTTTCGACAAGTAGAACAACGAATGGAACAGGTAGACGGTTGAAATCATTGTATATATTGCTTCTATATAGTCTAAGAAACATATATGCAAAGCATCCAAACAGTACAATTCGCCAATTTTTTGTTCTTCAAGTTTAAGTGAACAATGAGCCCCAATGGTTAATCCGTTATCGGAAATTATTTGTAACTTGCGACAAGTAGAACAATGAGTGGAACAGTTAGACGGTTGAAATCAATGTATATATTGCTTCTATATAGTCTAAGAAACATATATGCAAAGCATCCAAACAGTACCATTCGCCAATTTTTTGTTCTTCAAGTTTAAGTGAACAATGAGCCCCATTGTTAATCCTTTATCGGAAATTATTTGTAACTTTCGACAAGTAGAACAATGAATAGAACAGGTAGACGGTTGAAATCTTTGTATATATTGCTTCTATATAGTATAAGAAACATATATGCAAAGCATCCAAACAGTACAATTCGCCAATTTTTTGTTCTTCAAGTTTAAGTGAACAATGAGCCCCAATGGTTAATCCGTTATCGGAAATTATTTGTAACTTTCGACAAGTAGAACAATGAATGCAACTGGTAGACGGTTGAAATCTTTGTATATATTGCTTATATATAGTCTAAGAAACATATATGCAAAGCATCCAAACAGTACCATTCGCCAATTTTTTGTTCTTCAAGTTTAAGTGAACAATGAGCCCCATTGTTAATCCTTTATCGGAAATTATTTGTAACTTTCGACAAGTAGAACAATGAATAGAACAGGTAGACGGTTGAAATCTTTGTATATATTGCTTCTATATAGTATAAGAAACATATATGCAAAGCATCCAAACAGTACAATTCGCCAATTTTTTGTTCTTCAAGTTTAAGTGAACAATGAGCCCCAATGGTTAATCCGTTATCGGAAATTATTTGTAACTTTCGACAAGTAGAACAATGAATGCAACTGGTAGACGGTTGAAATCTTTGTATATATTGCTTATATATAGTCTAAGAAACATATATGCAAAGCATCCAAACAGTAACGTTCGCCAATTTTTTGTTCTTCAAGTTTAAGTGAACTACAAGCCCCATTGTTAATCCTTTAAAGGAAATTATTTGTAAATTTCGACAAGTAGAACAATGAATTGAACAGGTAGACTGTTGAAATCATTGTATATATTGCTTCTATATAGTCTAAGAAACATATATGCAAATTCATCCAAACAGTACAATTCGCCAATTTCTTGTTCTTCAAGTTTAAGTAAACTACGATTCCCATTGTTAATCCCTTAACGGAAATTATTTCTAACTTTCGACAAGTAGAACAATGAATAGAACAGGTAGACGGTTGAAATCTTTGTATATATTGCTTCTATATAGTATAAGAAACATATATGCAAAGCATCCAAACAGTACAATTCGCCAATTTATTGTTCTTCAAGTTTAAGTGAACAATGAGCCCCAATGGTTAATCCGTTATCGGAAATTATTTGTAACTTTCGACAAGTAGAACAATGAATGCAACTGGTAGACGGTTGAAATCTTTGTATATATTGCTTATATATAGTCTAAGAAACATATATGCAAAGCATCCAAACAGTACCTTTTGCCAATTATTTGATCTTCAAGTTTAAGTGAACTACGAGCCCCATTGTTAATACTTTAACGGAAATTATTTGTAACTTGCGACAAGTAGAACAATGAATGGAACAGGTAGACGGTTGAAATCTTTGTATATATTGCTTTTTTATAATCTAAGAAACATATATGCAAAGCATCCAAACAGTACAATTCGCCAATTATTTCATCTTCATATTTAAGTGAACTACGAGCCCCATTGTTAATCCTTTAAAGGAAATTATTTGTAAATTTCGACAAGTAGAACAATGAATGGATCATGTAGACGGTTGAAATCATTGTATATATTGCTTCTATATAGTCTGCGAAACAAATATGCAAAGCATCCAAACAGTACAATTCGCCAATTTTTTGTTCTTCAAGTTTAAGTGAACTACGAGCCCCATTGATAATCATGAAACGGAAATTATTTGTAACTTTCTACAAGTAGAACAATGAATAGAACAGGTAGACGGTTGAAATCTTTGTATATGTTGCTTCTATATAGTCTAAGAAACATATATGCAAAGCATCCAAACAGTACAATTCGCCAATTTTTTGTTCTTCAAGTTTAAGTGAACAATGAGCCCCAATGGTTAATCCGTTATCGGAAATTATTTGTAACTTGCGACAAGTAGAACAATGAGTGGAACAGTTAGACGGTTGAAATCAATGTATATATTGCTTCTATATAGTCTAAGAAACATATATGCAAATCATCCAAACAGTACAATTCGCCAATGTCTTGTTCTTCAAGTTTAAGTAAACTACGATTCCCATTGTTAATCCTTTAAAGGAAATTATTTGTAAATTTCGACAAGTAGAACAATGAATTGAACAGGTAGACTGTTGAAATCATTGTATATATTGCTTCTATATAGTCTAAGAAACATATATGCAAATCATCCAAACAGTACAATTCGCCAATTTCTTGTTCTTCAAGTTTAAGTAAACTACGATTCCCATTGTTAATCCCTTAACGGAAATTATTTCTAACTTTCGACAAGTAGAACAATGAATGGAACAGGTAGACGGTTGAAATCATTGTATATATTGCTTCTATATAGTCTAAGAAACATATCTGCAAATCACCCACACAGTACAATTCGCCAATTATTTGATCTTCAAGTTTAAGTGAACTACGAGCCCCATTGTTAATACTTTAACGGAAATGATTTGTAACTTGCGACAAGTAGAACAACGAATGGAACAGGTAGACGGTTGAAATCATTGTATATATTGCTTCTATATAGTCTAAGAAACATATATGCAAAGCATCCAAACAGTACAATTCGCCCATTTTTTGTTCTTCAAGTTTAAGTGAACAATGAGCCCCAATGGTTAATCCGTTATCGGAAATTATTTGTAACTTCCGACAAGTAGAACAATGAGTGGAACAGTTAGACGGTTGAAATCAATGTATATATTGCTTCTATATAGTCTAAGAAACATATATGCAAAGCATCCAAACAGTACCCTTCGCCAATTTTTTGTTCTTCAAGTTTAAGTGAACAATGAGCCCCATTGTTAATCCTTTATCGGAAATTATTTGTAACTTTCGACAAGTAGAACAATGAATAGAACAGGTAGACGGTTGAAATCTTTGTATATATTGCTTCTATATAGTATAAGAAACACATATGCAAAGCATCCAAACAGTATAATTCGCCAATTTTTTGTTCTTCAAGTTTAAGTGAACAATGAGCCCCAATGGTTAATCCGTTATCGGAAATTATTTGTAACTTTCGACAAGTAGAACAATGAATGGAACTGGTAGACGGTTGAAATCTTTGTATATATTGCTTATATATAGTCTAAGAAACATATATGCAAAGCATCCAAACAGTACCATTCGCCAATTTTTTGTTCTTCAAGTTTAAGTGAACTACGAGCCCCATTGTTAATCCTTTAAAGGAAATTATTTGTAAATTTCGACAAGTAGAACAATGAATGGAACAGGTAGACTGTTGAAATCTTTGTATATATTGCTTCTATATAGTCTAAGAAATATATATGCAAAGCATCCAAACAGTACAATTCGCCAATTTTTTTATCTTCAACTTTAAGTGAACAATGAGCCCCAATGGTTAATCCGTTATCGGAAATTATTTGTAACTTTCGACAAGTAGAACAATGAATGGAACAGGTAGACGGTTGAAATCTTTGTATATATTGCTTCTATATAGTCTAAGAAACATATATGCAAAGCATCCAAACAGTAGCATTCGCCAATTATTTCATCTTCATGTTTAAGTGAACTACGAACCCCATTGTTAATACTTTAACGGAAATTATTTGTAACTTCCGACAAGTAGAACAATGAATGGAACAGGTAGACGGTTGAAATCAATGTATATATTGCTTCTATATAGTCTAAGAAACATATATGCAAAGCATCCAAACAGCACCATTCGCCAATTTTTTGTTCTTCAAGTTTAAGTGAACAATGAGCCCCATTGTTAATCCTTTAAAGGAAATTATTTGTAACTTTCGACAAGTAGAACAATGAATGGAACAGGTAGACGGTTGAAATCTTTGTATATATTGCTTCTATATAGTCTAAGAAACATATATGCAAAGCATCCAAACAGTACCATTCGCCAATTTTTTGTTCTTCAAGTTTAAGTGAACAACGAGCCCCAATGGTTAATCCTTTATCGGAAATTATTTGTAACTTTCGACAAGTAGAACAATGAATGGAACAGGTAGACTGTTGAAATCATTGTATATATTGCTTCTATATAGTCTAAGAAACATATATGCAAAGCATCCAAACAGTACAATTCGCCAATTTATTGTTCTTGAAGTTTAAGTGAACAACGAGCCCCATTGTTAATCCTTTAAAGGAAATTATTTGTAAATTTCGACAAGTAGAACAATGAATGGAACAGGTAGACGGTTGAAATCTTTGTATATATTGCTTCTATATAGTCTAAGAAACATATATGCAAAGCATCCAAACAGTACAATTCGCCAATTTTTTGTTCTTCAAGTTTAAGTGAACAATGAGCCCCATTGTTAATCCTTTAAAGGAAATTATTTGTAACTTTCGACAAGTAGAACAATGAATGGAACAGGTAGACGGTTGAAATCTTTGTATATATTGCTTCTATATAGTCTAAGAAACATATATGCAAAGCATCCAAACAGTACCTTTTGCCAATTATTTGATCTTCAAGTTTAAGTGAACTACGAGCCCCATTGTTAATACTTTAACGGAAATTATTTGTAACTTGCGACAAGTAGAACAATGAATGGAACAGGTAGACGGTTGAAATCTTTGTATATATTGCTTTTTTATAATCTAAGAAACATATATGCAAAGCATCCAAACAGTACAATTCGCCAATTATTTCATCTTCATATTTAAGTGAACTACGAGCCCCATTGTTAATCCTTTAAAGGAAATTATTTGTAAATTTCGACAAGTAGAACAATGAATGGATCATGTAGACGGTTGAAATCATTGTATATATTGCTTCTATATAGTCTGCGAAACAAATATGCAAAGCATCCAAACAGTACAATTCGCCAATTTTTTGTTCTTCAAGTTTAAGTGAACTACGAGCCCCATTGATAATCATGAAACGGAAATTATTTGTAACTTTCTACAAGTAGAACAATGAATAGAACAGGTAGACGGTTGAAATCTTTGTATATGTTGCTTCTATATAGTCTAAGAAACATATATGCAAAGCATCCAAACAGTACAATTCGCCAATTTTTTGTTCTTCAAGTTTAAGTGAACAATGAGCCCCAATGGTTAATCCGTTATCGGAAATTATTTGTAACTTGCGACAAGTAGATCAATGAGTGGAACAGTTAGACGGTTGAAATCAATGTATATATTGCTTCTATATAGTCTAAGAAACATATATGCAAATCATCCAAACAGTACAATTCGCCAATGTCTTGTTCTTCAAGTTTAAGTAAACTACGATTCCCATTGTTAATCCTTTAAAGGAAATTATTTGTAAATTTCGACAAGTAGAACAATGAATTGAACAGGTAGACTGTTGAAATCATTGTATATATTGCTTCTATATAGTCTAAGAAACATATATGCAAATCATCCAAACAGTACAATTCGCCAATTTCTTGTTCTTCAAGTTTAAGTAAACTACGATTCCCATTGTTAATCCCTTAACGGAAATTATTTCTAACTTTCGACAAGTAGAACAATGAATGGAACAGGTAGACGGTTGAAATCATTGTATATATTGCTTCTATATAGTCTAAGAAACATATCTGCAAATCACCCACACAGTACAATTCGCCAATTATTTGATCTTCAAGTTTAAGTGAACTACGAGCCCCATTGTTAATACTTTAACGGAAATGATTTGTAACTTGCGACAAGTAGAACAATGAATGGAACAGGTAGACGGTTGAAATCAATGTATATATTGCTTCTGTATAGTCTAAGAAACATATATGCAAAGCATCTAAACAGTACAATTCGCCAATTTTTTGTTCTTCAAGTTTTAGTGAACAATGAGCCCCAATGGTTAATCCTTTATCGGAAATTATTTCTAATTTTCGACAAGTAGAACAACGAATGTAACAGGTAGACGGTTGAAATCATTGTATATATTGCTTCTATATAGTCTAAGAAACATATATGCAAAGCATCCAAACAGTACAATTCGCCCATTTTTTGTTCTTCAAGTTTAAGTGAACAATGAGCCCCAATGGTTAATCCGTTATCGGAAATTATTTGTAACTTCCGACAAGTAGAACAATGAGTGGAACAGTTAGACGGTTGAAATCAATGTATATATTGCTTCTATATAGTCTAAGAAACATATATGCAAAGCATCCAAACAGTACCCTTCGCCAATTTTTTGTTCTTGAAGTTTAAGTGAACAATGAGCCCCATTGTTAATCCTTTATCGGAAATTATTTGTAACTTTCGACAAGTAGAACAATGAATAGAACAGGTAGACGGTTGAAATCTTTGTATATATTGCTTCTATATAGTATAAGAAACACATATGCAAAGCATCCAAACAGTATAATTCGCCAATTTTTTGTTCTTCAAGTTTAAGTGAACAATGAGCCCCAATGGTTAATCCGTTATCGGAAATTATTTGTAACTTCCGACAAGTAGAACAATGAGTGGAACAGTTAGACGGTTGAAATCAATGTATATATTGCTTCTATATAGTCTAAGAAACATATATGCAAAGCATCCAAACAGTACCATTCGCCAATTTTTTGTTCTTCAAGTTTAAGTGAACTACGAGCCCCATTGTTAATCCTTTAAAGGAAATTATTTGTAAATTTCGACAAGTAGAACAATGAATGGAACAGGTAGACTGTTGAAATCTTTGTATATATTGCTTCTATATAGTCTAAGAAATATATATGCAAAGCATCCAAACAGTACAATTCGCCAATTTTTTTATCTTCAACTTTAAGTGAACAATGAGCCCCAATGGTTAATCCGTTATCGGAAATTATTTGTAACTTTCGACAAGTAGAACAATGAATGGAACAGGTAGACGGTTGAAATCTTTGTATATATTGCTTCTATATAGTCTAAGAAACATATATGCAAAGCATCCAAACAGTAGCATTCGCCAATTATTTCATCTTCATGTTTAAGTGAACTACGAACCCCATTGTTAATACTTTAACGGAAATTATTTGTAACTTCCGACAAGTAGAACAATGAATGGAACAGGTAGACGGTTGAAATCAATGTATATATTGCTTCTATATAGTCTAAGAAACATATATGCAAAGCATCCAAACAGCACCATTCGCCAATTTTTTGTTCTTCAAGTTTAAGTGAACAATGAGCCCCATTGTTAATCCTTTATCGGAAATTATTTGTAAATTTCGACAAGTAGAACAATGAATGGAACTGGTAGACGGTTGAAATCATTGTATATATTGCTTCTATATAGTCTAAGAAACATATATGCAAAGCATCCAAACAGTACAATTCGACAATTTTTTGTTCTTCTAGTTTAAGTGAACAATGAGCCCCATTGTTAATCCTTTAAAGGAAATTATTTGTAACTTTCGACAAGTAGAACAATGAATGGAACAGGTAGACGGTTGAAATCTTTGTATATATTGCTTCTATATAGTCTAAGAAACATATATGCAAAGCATCCAAACAGTACCATTCGCCAATTTTTTGTTCTTCAAGTTTAAGTGAACAACGAGCCCCAATGGTTAATCCTTTATCGGAAATTATTTGTAACTTTCGACAAGTAGAACAATGAATGGAACAGGTAGACTGTTGAAATCATTGTATATATTGCTTCTATATAGTCTAAGAAACATATATGCAAAGCATCCAAACAGTACAATTCGCCAATTTATTGTTCTTGAAGTTTAAGTGAACAACGAGCCCCATTGTTAATCCTTTAAAGGAAATTATTTGTAAATTTCGACAAGTAGAACAATGAATGGAACAGGTAGACGGTTGAAATCTTTGTATATATTGCTTCTATATAGTCTAAGAAACATATATGCAAAGCATCCAAACAGTACAATTCGCCAATTTTTTGTTCTTCAAGTTTAAGTGAACAATGAGCCCCATTGTTAATCCTTTAAAGGAAATTATTTGTAACTTTCGACAAGTAGAACAATGAATGGAACAGGTAGACGGTTGAAATCTTTGTATATATTGCTTCTATATAGTCTAAGAAACATATATGCAAAGCATCCAAACAGTACCATTCGCCAATTTTTTGTTCTTCAAGTTTAAGTGAACAATGAGCCCCAATGGTTAATCCTTTATCGGAAATTATTTGTAACTTTCGACAAGTAGAACAATGAATGGAACAGGTAGACGGTTGAAATCTTTGTATATATTGCGTCTATATAGTCTAAGAAACCTATATGCAAAGCATCCAAACAGTAACAATCGCCAATTTTTTGATCTTCAAGTTTAAGTGAACAGCGAGCCCCATTGATAATCATGAAATGGAAATTATTTGTAACTTTCTACAAGTAGAACAATGAATAGTACGGGTAGACGGGTGAAATCTTTCTATATATTGCTTCTAAATAGTCTAAGAAACATATATGCAAAGCATCCAAACAGTACAATTCGCCAATTTTTTGTTCTTCAAGTTTAAGTGAACTACGAGCCCAATTGTTAATCCTTTAAAGGAAATTATTTGTAACTTTCGACAAGTAGAACAATGAATGGAACAGGTAGACGGTTGAAATCTTTGTATATATTGCGTCTATATAGTCTAAGAAACATATATGCAAAGCATCCAAACAGTACCATTCGCCAATTTTTTGTTCTTCAAGTTTAAGTGAACTACGAGTCCCATTGTTAATCCTTTAAAGGAAATTATTTGTAAATTTCGACAAGTAGAACAATGAATGGAACAGGTAGACGGTTGAAATCAATGTATATATTGCTTCTAAATAGTCTAAGAAACATATATGCAAAGCATCCAAATAGTACAATTCGCCATTTTTTTGTTCTTCAAGTTTAACTGAACTACCAGCCCCATTGTTAATCCTTTAACGGAAATTAATTGTAACTTTCTACAAGTAGAACAATGATTGGAACACGTAGACGGTTGAAATCTTTGTATATATTGCTTCCATATAGTCTAAGAAACATATATGCAAAGCATCCAAACAGTACCATTCGCCAATTTTTTGTTCTTCAAGTTTAAGTGAACAACGAGCCCCATTGTTAATCCTTTAAAGGAAATTATTTGTAAATTTCGACAAGTAGAACAATGAATTGAACAGGTAGACTGTTGAAATCATTGTATATATTGCTTCTATATAGTCTAAGAAACATATATGCAAATCATCCAAACAGTACAATTCGCCAATTTCTTGTTCTTCAAGTTTAAGTAAACTACGATTCCCATTGTTAATCCCTTAACGGAAATTATTTCTAACTTTCGACAAGTAGAACAATGAATGGAACAGGTAGACGGTTGAAATCATTGTATATAGTGCTTCTATATAGTCTAAGAAACATATCTGCAAATCACCCACACAGTACAATTCACCAATTATTTGATCTTCAAGTTTAAGTGAACTACGAGCCCCATTGTTAATACTTTAACGGAAATGATTTGTAACTTGCGACAAGTAGAACAATGAATGGAACAGGTAGACGCTTGAAATCTTTGTATATATTGCTTCTATATAGTCTAAGAAACATATATGCAAAGCATCCAAACAGTACAATTCGACAATTTTTTGTTCTTCAAGTTTAGTAAACAATGAGCCCCAATGGTTAATCCTTTATCGGAAATTATTTGTAATTTTCGACAAGTAGAACAATGAATGGAACAGGTAGACTGTTGAAATCATTGTATATATTGCTTCTATATAGTCTAAGAAACATATATGCAAAGCATCCAAACAGTACAATTCGCCAATTTTTTGTTCTTCAAGTTTAAGTAAACTACGATCCCCATTGTTAATCCCTTAAAGGAAATTATTTGTAACTTTCGACAAGTAGAACAATGAATGGAACAGGTAGACGGTTGAAATCTTTGTATATATTGCTTCTATATAATCTAAGAAACATATATGCAAAGCATCCAAACAGTACAATTCGCCAATTATTTCATCTTCAAGTTTAAGTGAACTACGAGACCCATTGTTAATACTTTAACGCAAATTATTTGTAACTTGCGACAAGTAGAACAATGAGTGGAACAGGTAGACGGTTGAAATCAATGTATATATTGCTTCTATATAGTCTAAGAAACATATATGCAAAGCATCCAAACAGTACCATTCGCCAATTTTTTGTTCTTCAAGTTTAAGTGAACAATGAGCCCCATTGTTAATCCTTTATAGGAAATTATTTGTAACTTTCGACAAGTAGAACAATGAATGGAACTGGTAGACGGTTGAAATATTTTTATATATTGCTTCTATATAGTCTAAGAAACATATATGCAAAGCATCCAAACAGTACCAGTCGCCAATTTTTTGTTCTTCAAGTTTAAGTGAACTACGAGCCCCATTGTTAATCCTTTAAAGGAAATTATTTGTAAATTTCGACAAGTAGAACAATGAATGGAACAGGTAGACGGTTGAAATCAATGTATATATTGCTTCTAAATAGTCTAAGAAACATATATGCAAAGCATCCAAATAGTACAATTCGCCATTTTTTTGTTCTTCAAGTTTAACTGAACTACCAGCCCCATTGTTAATCCTTTAACGGAAATTAATTGTAACTTTCTACAAGTAGAACAATGATTGGAACACGTAGACGGTTGAAATCTTTGTATATATTGCTTCCATATAGTCTAAGAAACATATATGCAAAGCATCCAAACAGTACCATTCGCCAATTTTTTGTTCTTCAAGTTTAAGTGAACAACGAGCCCCATTGTTAATCCTTTAAAGGAAATTATTTGTAAATTTCGACAAGTAGAACAATGAATTGAACAGGTAGACTGTTGAAATCATTGTATATATTGCTTCTATATAGTCTAAGAAACATATATGCAAATCATCCAAACAGTACAATTCGCCAATTTCTTGTTCTTCAAGTTTAAGTAAACTACGATTCCCATTGTTAATCCCTTAACGGAAATTATTTCTAACTTTCGACAAGTAGAACAATGAATGGAACAGGTAGACGGTTGAAATCATTGTATATATTGCTTCTATATAGTCTAAGAAACATATCTGCAAATCACCCACACAGTACAATTCGCCAATTATTTGATCTTCAAGTTTAAGTGAACTACGAGCCCCATTGTTAATACTTTAACGGAAATGATTTGTAACTTGCGACAAGTAGAACAATGAATGGAACAGGTAGACGGTTGAAATCAATGTATTTATTGCTTCTATATAGTCTAAGAAACATATATGCAAAGCATCTAAACAGTACAATTCGCCAATTTTTTGTTCTTCAAGTTTAAGTGAACAATGAGCCCCAATGGTTAATCCTTTATCGGAAATTATTTGTAATTTTCGACAAGTAGAACAATGAATGGAACAGGTAGACGGTTGAAATATTTGTATATATTGCTTCTATATAATCTAAGAAACATATATGCAAAGCATCTAAACAGTAACAATCGCCAATTTTTTGATCTTCAAGTTTAAGTGAACAGCGAGCCCCACTGATAATCATGAAATGGAAATTATTTGTAACTTTCTACAAGTAGAACAATGAATAGTACAGGTAGACGGGTGAAATCTTTCTATATATTGCTTCTATATAATCTAAGAAACATATATGCAAAGCATCCAAACAGTACAATTCGCCAATTTTTTCTTCTTCAAGTTTAAGTGAACAATGAGCCCCAATGGTTAATCCTTTATCGGAAATTATTTGTAACTTTCGACAAGTAGAACAATGAATGGAACAGGTAGACGGTTGAAATCTTTGTATATATTGCTTCTATATAGTCTAAGAAACATATATGCAAAGCATCCAAACAGTACCATTCGCCAATTTTTTGTTCTTCAAGTTTAAGTGAACAACGAGCCCCAATGGTTAATCCTATATCGGAAATTATTTGTAACTTTCGACAAGTAGAACAATGAATGGAACAGGTAGACTGTTGAAATCATTGTATATATTGCTTCTATATAGTCTAAGAAACATATATGCAAAGCATCCAAACAGTACAATTCGCCAATTTATTGTTCTTGAAGTTTAAGTGAACAACGAGCCCCATTGTTAATCCTTTAAAGGAAATTATTTGTAAATTTCGACAAGTAGAACAATGAATGGAACAGGTAGACGGTTGAAATCTTTGTATATATTGCTTCTATATAGTCTAAGAAACATATATGCAAAGCATCCAAACAGTACAATTCGCCAATTTTTTGTTCTTCAAGTTTAAGTGAACAATGAGCCCCATTGTTAATCCTTTAAAGGAAATTATTTGTAACTTTCGACAAGTAGAACAATGAATGGAACAGGTAGACGGTTGAAATCTTTGTATATATTGCTTCTATATAGTCTAAGAAACATATATGCAAAGCATCCAAACAGTACCATTCGCCAATTTTTTGTTCTTCAAGTTTAAGTGAACAACGAGCCCCAATGGTTAATCCTTTATCGGAAATTATTTGTAATTTTCGACAAGTAGAACAATGAATGGAACAGGTAGACGGTTGAAATATTTGTATATATTGCTTCTATATAATCTAAGAAACATATATGCAAAGCATCTAAACAGTAACAATCGCCAATTTTTTGATCTTCAAGTTTAAGTGAACAGCGAGCCCCACTGATAATCATGAAATGGAAATTATTTGTAACTTTCTACAAGTAGAACAATGAATAGTACAGGTAGACGGGTGAAATCTTTCTATATATTGCTTCTATATAATCTAAGAAACATATATGCAAAGCATCCAAACAGTACAATTCGCCAATTTTTTCTTCTTCAAGTTTAAGTGAACAATGAGCCCCAATGGTTAATCCTTTATCGGAAATTATTTGTAACTTTCGACAAGTAGAACAATGAATGGAACAGGTAGACGGTTGAAATCTTTGTATATATTGCTTCTATATAGTCTAAGAAACATATATGCAAAGCATCCAAACAGTACCATTCGCCAATTTTTTGTTCTTCAAGTTTAAGTGAACAACGAGCCCCAATGGTTAATCCTATATCGGAAATTATTTGTAACTTTCGACAAGTAGAACAATGAATGGAACAGGTAGACTGTTGAAATCATTGTATATATTGCTTCTATATAGTCTAAGAAACATATATGCAAAGCATCCAAACAGTACAATTCGCCAATTTATTGTTCTTGAAGTTTAAGTGAACAACGAGCCCCATTGTTAATCCTTTAAAGGAAATTATTTGTAAATTTCGACAAGTAGAACAATGAATGGAACAGGTAGACGGTTGAAATCTTTGTATATATTGCTTCTATATAGTCTAAGAAACATATATGCAAAGCATCCAAACAGTACAATTCGCCAATTTTTTGTTCTTCAAGTTTAAGTGAACAATGAGCCCCATTGTTAATCCTTTAAAGGAAATTATTTGTAACTTTCGACAAGTAGAACAATGAATGGAACAGGTAGACGGTTGAAATCTTTGTATATATTGCTTCTATATAGTCTAAGAAACATATATGCAAAGCATCCAAACAGTACCATTCGCCAATTATTTCATCTTCATGTTTAAGTGAACTACGAACCCCATTGTTAATACTTTAACGGAAATTATTTGTAACTTCCGACAAGTAGAACAATGAATGGAACAGGTAGACGGTTGAAATCAATGTATATATTGCTTCTATATAGTCTAAGAAACATATATGCAAAGCATCCAAACAGCACCATTCGCCAATTTTTTGTTCTTCAAGTTTAAGTGAACAATGAGCCCCATTGTTAATCCTTTATCGGAAATTATTTGTAAATTTCGACAAGTAGAACAATGAATGGAACTGGTAGACGGTTGAAATCATTGTATATATTGCTTCTATATAGTCTAAGAAACATATATGCAAAGCATCCAAACAGTACAATTCGACAATTTTTTGTTCTTCTAGTTTAAGTGAACAATGAGCCCCATTGTTAATCCTTTAAAGGAAATTATTTGTAACTTTCGACAAGTAGAACAATGAATGGAACAGGTAGACGGTTGAAATCTTTGTATATATTGCTTCTATATAGTCTAAGAAACATATATGCAAAGCATCCAAACAGTACCATTCGCCAATTTTTTGTTCTTCAAGTTTAAGTGAACAACGAGCCCCAATGGTTAATCCTTTATCGGAAATTATTTGTAACTTTCGACAAGTAGAACAATGAATGGAACAGGTAGACTGTTGAAATCATTGTATATATTGCTTCTATATAGTCTAAGAAACATATATGCAAAGCATCCAAACAGTACAATTCGCCAATTTATTGTTCTTGAAGTTTAAGTGAACAACGAGCCCCATTGTTAATCCTTTAAAGGAAATTATTTGTAAATTTCGACAAGTAGAACAATGAATGGAACAGGTAGACGGTTGAAATCTTTGTATATATTGCTTCTATATAGTCTAAGAAACATATATGCAAAGCATCCAAACAGTACAATTCGCCAATTTTTTGTTCTTCAAGTTTAAGTGAACAATGAGCCCCATTGTTAATCCTTTAAAGGAAATTATTTGTAACTTTCGACAAGTAGAACAATGAATGGAACAGGTAGACGGTTGAAATCTTTGTATATATTGCTTCTATATAGTCTAAGAAACATATATGCAAAGCATCCAAACAGTACCATTCGCCAATTTTTTGTTCTTCAAGTTTAAGTGAACAATGAGCCCCAATGGTTAATCCTTTATCGGAAATTATTTGTAACTTTCGACAAGTAGAACAATGAATGGAACAGGTAGACGGTTGAAATCTTTGTATATATTGCGTCTATATAGTCTAAGAAACCTATATGCAAAGCATCCAAACAGTAACAATCGCCAATTTTTTGATCTTCAAGTTTAAGTGAACAGCGAGCCCCATTGATAATCATGAAATGGAAATTATTTGTAACTTTCTACAAGTAGAACAATGAATAGTACGGGTAGACGGGTGAAATCTTTCTATATATTGCTTCTAAATAGTCTAAGAAACATATATGCAAAGCATCCAAACAGTACAATTCGCCAATTTTTTGTTCTTCAAGTTTAAGTGAACTACGAGCCCAATTGTTAATCCTTTAAAGGAAATTATTTGTAACTTTCGACAAGTAGAACAATGAATGGAACAGGTAGACGGTTGAAATCTTTGTATATATTGCGTCTATATAGTCTAAGAAACATATATGCAAAGCATCCAAACAGTACCATTCGCCAATTTTTTGTTCTTCAAGTTTAAGTGAACTACGAGTCCCATTGTTAATCCTTTAAAGGAAATTATTTGTAAATTTCGACAAGTAGAACAATGAATGGAACAGGTAGACGGTTGAAATCAATGTATATATTGCTTCTAAATAGTCTAAGAAACATATATGCAAAGCATCCAAATAGTACAATTCGCCATTTTTTTGTTCTTCAAGTTTAACTGAACTACCAGCCCCATTGTTAATCCTTTAACGGAAATTAATTGTAACTTTCTACAAGTAGAACAATGATTGGAACACGTAGACGGTTGAAATCTTTGTATATATTGCTTCCATATAGTCTAAGAAACATATATGCAAAGCATCCAAACAGTACCATTCGCCAATTTTTTGTTCTTCAAGTTTAAGTGAACAACGAGCCCCATTGTTAATCCTTTAAAGGAAATTATTTGTAAATTTCGACAAGTAGAACAATGAATTGAACAGGTAGACTGTTGAAATCATTGTATATATTGCTTCTATATAGTCTAAGAAACATATATGCAAATCATCCAAACAGTACAATTCGCCAATTTCTTGTTCTTCAAGTTTAAGTAAACTACGATTCCCATTGTTAATCCCTTAACGGAAATTATTTCTAACTTTCGACAAGTAGAACAATGAATGGAACAGGTAGACGGTTGAAATCATTGTATATAGTGCTTCTATATAGTCTAAGAAACATATCTGCAAATCACCCACACAGTACAATTCACCAATTATTTGATCTTCAAGTTTAAGTGAACTACGAGCCCCATTGTTAATACTTTAACGGAAATGATTTGTAACTTGCGACAAGTAGAACAATGAATGGAACAGGTAGACGCTTGAAATCTTTGTATATATTGCTTCTATATAGTCTAAGAAACATATATGCAAAGCATCCAAACAGTACAATTCGACAATTTTTTGTTCTTCAAGTTTAGTAAACAATGAGCCCCAATGGTTAATCCTTTATCGGAAATTATTTGTAATTTTCGACAAGTAGAACAATGAATGGAACAGGTAGACTGTTGAAATCATTGTATATATTGCTTCTATATAGTCTAAGAAACATATATGCAAAGCATCCAAACAGTACAATTCGCCAATTTTTTGTTCTTCAAGTTTAAGTAAACTACGATCCCCATTGTTAATCCCTTAAAGGAAATTATTTGTAACTTTCGACAAGTAGAACAATGAATGGAACAGGTAGACGGTTGAAATCTTTGTATATATTGCTTCTATATAATCTAAGAAACATATATGCAAAGCATCCAAACAGTACAATTCGCCAATTATTTCATCTTCAAGTTTAAGTGAACTACGAGACCCATTGTTAATACTTTAACGCAAATTATTTGTAACTTGCGACAAGTAGAACAATGAGTGGAACAGGTAGACGGTTGAAATCAATGTATATATTGCTTCTATATAGTCTAAGAAACATATATGCAAAGCATCCAAACAGTACCATTCGCCAATTTTTTGTTCTTCAAGTTTAAGTGAACAATGAGCCCCATTGTTAATCCTTTATAGGAAATTATTTGTAACTTTCGACAAGTAGAACAATGAATGGAACTGGTAGACGGTTGAAATATTTTTATATATTGCTTCTATATAGTCTAAGAAACATATATGCAAAGCATCCAAACAGTACCAGTCGCCAATTTTTTGTTCTTCAAGTTTAAGTGAACTACGAGCCCCATTGTTAATCCTTTAAAGGAAATTATTTGTAAATTTCGACAAGTAGAACAATGAATGGAACAGGTAGACGGTTGAAATCAATGTATATATTGCTTCTAAATAGTCTAAGAAACATATATGCAAAGCATCCAAATAGTACAATTCGCCATTTTTTTGTTCTTCAAGTTTAACTGAACTACCAGCCCCATTGTTAATCCTTTAACGGAAATTAATTGTAACTTTCTACAAGTAGAACAATGATTGGAACACGTAGACGGTTGAAATCTTTGTATATATTGCTTCCATATAGTCTAAGAAACATATATGCAAAGCATCCAAACAGTACCATTCGCCAATTTTTTGTTCTTCAAGTTTAAGTGAACAACGAGCCCCATTGTTAATCCTTTAAAGGAAATTATTTGTAAATTTCGACAAGTAGAACAATGAATTGAACAGGTAGACTGTTGAAATCATTGTATATATTGCTTCTATATAGTCTAAGAAACATATATGCAAATCATCCAAACAGTACAATTCGCCAATTTCTTGTTCTTCAAGTTTAAGTAAACTACGATTCCCATTGTTAATCCCTTAACGGAAATTATTTCTAACTTTCGACAAGTAGAACAATGAATGGAACAGGTAGACGGTTGAAATCATTGTATATATTGCTTCTATATAGTCTAAGAAACATATCTGCAAATCACCCACACAGTACAATTCGCCAATTATTTGATCTTCAAGTTTAAGTGAACTACGAGCCCCATTGTTAATACTTTAACGGAAATGATTTGTAACTTGCGACAAGTAGAACAATGAATGGAACAGGTAGACGGTTGAAATCAATGTATTTATTGCTTCTATATAGTCTAAGAAACATATATGCAAAGCATCTAAACAGTACAATTCGCCAATTTTTTGTTCTTCAAGTTTAAGTGAACAATGAGCCCCAATGGTTAATCCTTTATCGGAAATTATTTGTAATTTTCGACAAGTAGAACAATGAATGGAACAGGTAGACGGTTGAAATATTTGTATATATTGCTTCTATATAATCTAAGAAACATATATGCAAAGCATCTAAACAGTAACAATCGCCAATTTTTTGATCTTCAAGTTTAAGTGAACAGCGAGCCCCACTGATAATCATGAAATGGAAATTATTTGTAACTTTCTACAAGTAGAACAATGAATAGTACAGGTAGACGGGTGAAATCTTTCTATATATTGCTTCTATATAATCTAAGAAACATATATGCAAAGCATCCAAACAGTACAATTCGCCAATTTTTTCTTCTTCAAGTTTAAGTGAACAATGAGCCCCAATGGTTAATCCTTTATCGGAAATTATTTGTAACTTTCGACAAGTAGAACAATGAATGGAACAGGTAGACGGTTGAAATCTTTGTATATATTGCTTCTATATAGTCTAAGAAACATATATGCAAAGCATCCAAACAGTACCATTCGCCAATTTTTTGTTCTTCAAGTTTAAGTGAACAACGAGCCCCAATGGTTAATCCTATATCGGAAATTATTTGTAACTTTCGACAAGTAGAACAATGAATGGAACAGGTAGACTGTTGAAATCATTGTATATATTGCTTCTATATAGTCTAAGAAACATATATGCAAAGCATCCAAACAGTACAATTCGCCAATTTATTGTTCTTGAAGTTTAAGTGAACAACGAGCCCCATTGTTAATCCTTTAAAGGAAATTATTTGTAAATTTCGACAAGTAGAACAATGAATGGAACAGGTAGACGGTTGAAATCTTTGTATATATTGCTTCTATATAGTCTAAGAAACATATATGCAAAGCATCCAAACAGTACAATTCGCCAATTTTTTGTTCTTCAAGTTTAAGTGAACAATGAGCCCCATTGTTAATCCTTTAAAGGAAATTATTTGTAACTTTCGACAAGTAGAACAATGAATGGAACAGGTAGACGGTTGAAATCTTTGTATATATTGCTTCTATATAGTCTAAGAAACATATATGCAAAGCATCCAAACAGTACCATTCGCCAATTTTTTGTTCTTCAAGTTTAAGTGAACAATGAGCCCCAATGGTTAATCCTTTATCGGAAATTATTTGTAACTTTCGACAAGTAGAACAATGAATGGAACAGGTAGACGGTTGAAATCTTTGTATATATTGCGTCTATATAGTCTAAGAAACCTATATGCAAAGCATCCAAACAGTAACAATCGCCAATTTTTTGATCTTCAAGTTTAAGTGAACAGCGAGCCCCATTGATAATCATGAAATGGAAATTATTTGTAACTTTCTACAAGTAGAACAATGAATAGTACGGGTAGACGGGTGAAATCTTTCTATATATTGCTTCTAAATAGTCTAAGAAACATATATGCAAAGCATCCAAACAGTACAATTCGCCAATTTTTGGTTCTTCAAGTTTAAGTGAACTACGAGCCCAATTGTTAATCCTTTAAAGGAAATTATTTGTAACTTTCGACAAGTAGAACAATGAATGGAACAGGTAGACGGTTGAAATCTTTGTATATATTGCGTCTATATAGTCTAAGAAACATATATGCAAAGCATCCAAACAGTACCATTCGCCAATTTTTTGTTCTTCAAGTTTAAGTGAACAACGAGCCCCATTGTTAATCCTTTAAAGGAAATTATTTGTAAATTTCGACAAGTAGAACAATGAATTGAACAGGTAGACTGTTGAAATCATTGTATATATTGCTTCTATATAGTCTAAGAAACATATATGCAAATCATCCAAACAGTACAATTCGCCAATTTCTTGTTCTTCAAGTTTAAGTAAACTACGATCCCCATTGTTAATCCCTTAAAGGAAATTATTTGTAACTTTCGACAAGTAGAACAATGAATGGAACAGGTAGACGGTTGAAATCTTTGTATATATTGCTTCTATATAATCTAAGAAACATATATGCAAAGCATCCAAACAGTACAATTCGCCAATTATTTCATCTTCAAGTTTAAGTGAACTACGAGACCCATTGTTAATACTTTAACGCAAATTATTTGTAACTTTCGACAAGTAGAACAATGAATGGAACTGGTAGACGGTTGAAATATTTTTATATATTGCTTCTATATAGTCTCAGAAACATATATGCAAAGCATCCAAACAGTACCAGTCGCCAATTTTTTGTTCTTCAAGTTTAAGTGAACTACGAGCCCCATTGTTAATCCTTTAAAGGAAATTATTTGTAAATTTCGACAAGTAGAACAATGAATGGAACAGGTAGACGGTTGAAATCAATGTATATATTGCTTCTAAATAGTCTAAGAAACATATATGCAAAGCATCCAAATAGTACAATTCGCCATTTTTTTGTTCTTCAAGTTTAACTGAACTACCAGCCCCATTGTTAATCCTTTAACGGAAATTAATTGTAACTTTCTACAAGTAGAACAATGATTGGAACACGTAGACGGTTGAAATCTTTGTATATATTGCTTCCATATAGTCTAAGAAACATATATGCAAAGCATCCAAACAGTACCATTCGCCAATTTTTTGTTCTTCAAGTTTAAGTGAACAACGAGCCCCATTGTTAATCCTTTAAAGGAAATTATTTGTAAATTTCGACAAGTAGAACAATGAATTGAACAGGTAGACTGTTGAAATCATTGTATATATTGCTTCTATATAGTCTAAGAAACATATATGCAAATCATCCAAACAGTACAATTCGACAATTTCTTGTTCTTCAAGTTTAAGTAAACTACGATTCCCATTGTTAATCCCTTAACGGAAATTATTTCTAACTTTCGACAAGTAGAACAATGAATGGAACAGGTAGACGGTTGAAATCATTGTATATATTGCTTCTATATAGTCTAAGAAACATATCTGCAAATCACCCACACAGTACAATTCGCCAATTATTTGATCTTCAAGTTTAAGTGAACTACGAGCCCCATTGTTAATACTTTAACGGAAATGATTTGTAACTTGCGACAAGTAGAACAATGAATGGAACAGGTAGACGGTTGAAATCAATGTATTTATTGCTTCTATATAGTCTAAGAAACATGTATGCAAAGCATCTAAACAGTACAATTCGCCAATTTTTTGTTCTTCAAGTTTAAGTGAACAATGAGCCCCAATGGTTAATCCTTTATCGGAAATTATTTGTAATTTTCGACAAGTAGAACAATGAATGGAACAGGTAGACGGTTGAAATATTTGTATATATTGCTTCTATATAATCTAAGAAACATATATGCAAAGCATCTAAACAGTAACAATCGCCAATTTTTTGATCTTCAAGTTTAAGTGAACAGCGAGCCCCACTGATAATCATGAAATGGAAATTATTTGTAACTTTCTACAAGTAGAACAATGAATAGTACAGGTAGACGGGTGAAATCTTTCTATATATTGCTTCTATATAATCTAAGAAACATATATGCAAAGCATCCAAACAGTACAATTCGCCAATTTTTTCTTCTTCAAGTTTAAGTGAACAATGAGCCCCAATGGTTAATCCTTTATCGGAAATTATTTGTAACTTTCGACAAGTAGAACAATGAATGGAACAGGTAGACGCTTGAAATCTTTGTATATATTGCTTCCATATAGTCTAAGAAACATATATGCAAAGCATCCAAACAGTACAATTCGACAATTTTTTGTTCTTCAAGTTTAAGTGAACAATGAGCCCCATTGTTAATCCTTTATAGGAAATTATTTGTAACTTTCGACAAGTAGAACAATGAATGGAACTGGTAGACGGTTGAAATATTTTTATATATTGCTTCTATATAGTCTAAGAAACATATATGCAAAGCATCCAAACAGTACCAGTCGCCAATTTTTTGTTCTTCAAGTTTAAGTGAACTACGAGCCCCATTGTTAATCCTTTAAAGGAAATTATTTGTAAATTTCGACAAGTAGAACAATGAATGGAACAGGTAGACGGTTGAAATCAATGTATATATTGCTTCTAAATAGTCTAAGAAACATATATGCAAAGCATCCAAATAGTACAATTCGCCATTTTTTTGTTCTTCAAGTTTAACTGAACTACCAGTCCCATTGTTAATCCTTTAACGGAAATTAATTGTAACTTTCTACAAGTAGAACAATGATTGGAACACGTAGACGGTTGAAATCTTTGTATATATTGCTTCCATATAGTCTAAGAAACATATATGCAAAGCATCCAAACAGTACCATTCGCCAATTTTTTGTTCTTCAAGTTTAAGTGAACAACGAGCCCCATTGTTAATCCTTTAAAGGAAATTATTTGTAAATTTCGACAAGTAGAACAATGAATTGAACAGGTAGACGGTTGAAATCATTGTATATATTGCTTCTATATAGTCTAAGAAACATATCTGCAAATCACCCACACAGTACAATTCGCCAATTATTTGTTCTTCAAGTTTAAGTGAACAATGAGCCCCAATGGTTAATCCTTTATCGGAAATTATTTGTAATTTTCGACAAGTAGAACAATGAATGGAACAGGTAGACGGTTGAAATATTTGTATATATTGCTTCTATATAATCTAAGAAACATATATGCAAAGCATCTAAACAGTAACAATCGCCAATTTTTTGATCTTCAAGTTTAAGTGAACAGCGAGCCCCACTGATAATCATGAAATGGAAATTATTTGTAACTTTCTACAAGTAGAACAATGAATAGTACAGGTAGACGGGTGAAATCTTTCTATATATTGCTTCTATATAATCTAAGAAACATATATGCAAAGCATCCAAACAGTACAATTCGACAATTTTTTGTTCTTCAAGTTTAAGTGAACAATGAGCCCCATTGTTAATCCTTTATAGGAAATTATTTGTAACTTTCGACAAGTAGAACAATGAATGGAACTGGTAGACGGTTGAAATATTTTTATATATTGCTTCTATATAGTCTAAGAAACATATATGCAAAGCATCCAAACAGTACCAGTCGCCAATTTTTTGTTCTTCAAGTTTAAGTGAACTACGAGCCCCATTGTTAATCCTTTAAAGGAAATTATTTGTAAATTTCGACAAGTAGAACAATGAATGGAACAGGTAGACGGTTGAAATCAATGTATATATTGCTTCTAAATAGTCTAAGAAACATATATGCAAAGCATCCAAATAGTACAATTCGCCATTTTTTTGTTCTTCAAGTTTAACTGAACTACCAGTCCCATTGTTAATCCTTTAACGGAAATTAATTGTAACTTTCTACAAGTAGAACAATGATTGGAACACGTAGACGGTTGAAATCTTTGTATATATTGCTTCCATATAGTCTAAGAAACATATATGCAAAGCATCCAAACAGTACCATTCGCCAATTTTTTGTTCTTCAAGTTTAAGTGAACAACGAGCCCCATTGTTAATCCTTTAAAGGAAATTATTTGTAAATTTCGACAAGTAGAACAATGAATTGAACAGGTAGACGGTTGAAATCATTGTATATATTGCTTCTATATAGTCTAAGAAACATATCTGCAAATCACCCACACAGTACAATTCGCCAATTATTTGTTCTTCAAGTTTAAGTGAACAATGAGCCCCAATGGTTAATCCTTTATCGGAAATTATTTGTAATTTTCGACAAGTAGAACAATGAATGGAACAGGTAGACGGTTGAAATATTTGTATATATTGCTTCTATATAATCTAAGAAACATATATGCAAAGCATCTAAACAGTAACAATCGCCAATTTTTTGATCTTCAAGTTTAAGTGAACAGCGAGCCCCACTGATAATCATGAAATGGAAATTATTTGTAACTTTCTACAAGTAGAACAATGAATAGTACAGGTAGACGGGTGAAATCTTTCTATATATTGCTTCTATATAATCTAAGAAACATATATGCAAAGCATCCAAACAGTACAATTCGCCAATTTTTTCTTCTTCAAGTTTAAGTGAACAATGAGCCCCAATGGTTAATCCTTTATCGGAAATTATTTGAAAATTTCGGCAAGTAGAACAATGAATGGAACAGGTAGACGGTTGAAATCTTTGTATATATTGCTTCTATATAGTCTAAGAAACATAAATGCAACGCATCCAAACAGTATAATTCGCCAATTTTTTGTTCTTCAAGTTTAAGTGAACTACGAGCCCCATTCTTAATCCTTTAAAGTAAATTATTTGTAAATTTCGACAAGTAGAACAATGATTGGAACACGTAGACGGTTGAAATCTTTGTATATATTGCTTCCATATAGTCTAAGAAACATGTACGCAAAGCATCCAAACAGTACCATTCGCGAATTTTTTGTTCATCAAGTTTAAGTGAACAATGAGCCCCAATGGTTAATCCTTTATCGGAAATTATTTGTAATTTTCGACAAGTAGAACAATGAATGGAACAGGTAGACGGTTGTAATCTTTGTATATATTGCTTCTATATAGTCTAAGAAACATATATGCAAAGCATCCAAACAGTACCATTCGCCAATTTTTTGTTCTTCAAGTTTAAGTGAACAACGAGCCCCATTGATAATCATGAAACGGAAATTATTTGTAACTTTCTACAAGTAGAACAATGAATGGGACAGGTAGACGGTTGAAATCTATGTATATATTGCTTCTATATAATCTAAGAATCATATATGCAAAGCATCCAAACAGTACCTTTCGCCAATTTTTTGTTCTTCAAGTTTAAGTGAACAACGAGCCCCATTGATAATCATGAAACGGAAATTATTTGTAACTTTCTACAAGTAGGACAATGAATAGAACAGGTAGACGGTTGAAATCTTTGTATATGTTGCTTATATATAGTCTAAGAAACCTATATGCAAAGCATCTAAACAGTAACAATCGCCAATTTTTCGATCTTCAAGTTTATGTGAACAACGAGCCCCATTGTTAATCCTTTAACGGATATTATTTGTAACTTTCGACAAGTAGAACAATGAATGGAACAGGTAGACGGTTGAAATCTTTGTATATATTGCTTCTATATAGCCTAAGAAACATATATGCAAAGCATCCAAACAGTACAATTCGCCAATTTTTTGTTCTTCAAGTTTAAGTGAACTACGAGCCCCATTGTTATTACTTTAACGGAAATTATTTGTAAATTTCGACAAATAGAACAATGATTGGAACACGTAGACGGTTGAAATCTATGTATATATTGCTTCCATATAGTCTAAGAAACATGTACGCAAAGCATCCAAGCAGTACCATTCGCCAATTTTTTGTTCTTCAAGTTTAATTGAACTACGAACCTCATTGTTAATCCTTTAAAGGAAATTATTTGTAAAGTTCGGCAAGTAGAACATTGAATGGAACATGTAGACGCTTGAAATCTTTGTTTATATTGCTTCTATATAGTATAAGGAACATATATGCATATCATCCAAACAGTACAATTCGCCAATTATTTCATCTTCATGTTTAAGTGAACTACGAGCCCCATTGTTAATACTTTAACGGAAATTAATTGTAACGTTCTACAAGTAGAACAATGATTGGAACACGTAGACGGTTGAAACCTTTGTATATATTGCTTCCATATAGTCTAAGAAACATATATGCAAAGCATCCAAACAGTACTATTCGCCAATTTTTTGTTCTTCAAGTTTAAGTGAACTACGAGCCCCATTGTTAATCCTTTAAAGGAAATTATTTGTAAATTTCGACAAGTAGAACAACGAATGGATCATGTAGACGAATGAAATCATTGTATATATTGCTTCTATATAGTCTACGAAACATATATGCAAAGCATCCAAACAGTACAATTCGCCAATTATTTGATCTTCAAGTTTAAGTGAACTACGAGCCCCATTGTTAATACTTTAACGGAAATTATTTGTAACTTGCGACAAGTAGAACAATGAATGGAACAGGTAGACGGTTGAAATCAATGTATATATTGCTTCTATAAAGTCTAAGAAACATATATGCAAAGCATCCAAACAGTACAATTTGCCAAATTTTTGTTCTTCAAGTTTAAGTGAACTACGTGCCCCATTGATAATCATGAAACGGAAATTATTTCTAACTTTCTACAAGTAGAACAATGATTGGAACACGTAGACGGTTGAAATCTTTGTATATATTGCTTCCATATAGTCTAAGAAACATATATGCAAAGCATCCGAACTGTACCATTCGCCAATTTTTTGTTCTTCAAGTTTAAGTGAACAATGAGCCCCATTGTTAATCCTTTATCGGAAATTATTTGTAAATTTCGACAAGTAGAACAATGAATGGAACAGTTAGACTGTTGAAATCATTGTATATATTGCTTCTATATAGTCAAAGAAACATATATGCAAAGCATCCAAACAGTACAATTCGCCAATTTTTTGTTCTTCAAGTTTAAGTGAACTACGAGCCCCATTGTTAATCCTTTAATGGAAATTAATTGTAACTTTCTACAAGTAGAACAATGATTGGAACACGTAGACGGTTGAAATCTTTGTATATATTGCTTCCATATAGTCTAAGAAACATATATGCAAAGCATCCAAACAGTACAATTCGCCAATTTTTTGTTCTTCAAGTTTAAGTGAACTACGAGCCCCATTGTTAATCCTTTAATGGAAATTAATTGTAACTTTCTACAAGTAGAACAATGATTGGAACACGTAGACGGTTGAAATCTTTGTATATATTGCTTCCATATAGTCTAAGAAACAAATATGCAAAGCATCCAAACAGTACAATTCGCCAATTTTTTGTTCTTCAAGTTTAAGTAAACTACGATCCCCATTGTTAATCCCTTAACGGAAATTATTTGTAACTTTCGACAAGTAGAACAATGAATAGTGCAGGTAGACGGTTGAAATCTTTGTATATATTGCTTCTATATAGTCTAAGAAACATATATGCAAAGCATCCAAACAGTACAATTCGACAATTTTTTGTTCTTCAAGTTTAGTGAACAATGAGCCCCAATGGTTAATCCTTTATCGGAAATTATTTGTAATTTTCGACAAGTAGAACAATGAATGGAACAGGTAGACGGTTGAAATCTTTGTATATATTGCTTCTATATAATCTAAGAAACATATATGCAAAGCATCCAAACAGTACCATTCGCAATTTTTTGTTCTTCAAGTTTAAGTGAGCAACGAGCCCCATTGTTAATCCTTTAAAGGAAATTATTTGTAAATTTCGACAAGTAGAACATTGAATGGAACAGGTAGACGGTTGAAATCTTTGTATATATTGCTTCTATATAATCTAAGAAACATATATGCAAAGCATCTAAACAGTAACAATCGCCAATTTTTTTATCTTCAAGTTTAAGTGAACAGCGAGCCCCATTGATAATCATGAAATGGAAATTATTTGTAACTTTCTACAAGTAGAACAATGAATAGTACAGGTTGACGGGTGAAACCTTTCTGTTTATTGCTTCTAAATAGTCTAAGAAACATATATGCAAAGCATCCAAACAGTACAATTCGTCAATTTTTTGTTCTTCAAGTTTAAGTGAACTACGAGCCCCATTGTCAATCCATTAACGGAAATTATTTGTAACGTTCTACAAGTAGAACAATGATTGGAACACGTAGACGGTTGAAATCTTTGTATATATTGCTTCCATATAGTCTAAGAAACATATATGCAAAGCATCCAAACAGTACCATTCGCCAATTTTTTGTTCTTCAAGTTTAAGTGAACAATGAACCCCATTGTTAATCCTTTATCGGAAATTATTTGTAACTTTCGACAAGTAGAACAATGAATGGAACAGGTAGACGGTTGAAATCTTTGTATATATTGCTTCTATATAGTCTAAGAAACATGTACGCAAAGCATCCAAACAGTACCATTCGCCAATTTTATGTTCTTCAAGTTTAAGTGAACAACGAGCCCCATTGATAATCATGAAACGGAAATTATTTGTAACTTTCTACAAGTAGAACAACGAATAGAACAGGTAGACGGTTGAAATCTTTGTATATGTTGCATCTATATAGTCTAAGAAACCTATATGCAAAGCATCTAAACAGTAACAATCGCCAATTTTTTGATCTTCAAGTTTAAGTGAACAGCGAGCCCCATTGATAATCATGAAATGGAAATTATTTGTAACTTTCTACAAGTAGAACAATGAATAGTACAGGTAGACGGGTGAAATCTTTCTATATATTGCTTCTAAATTGTCTAAGAAACATATATGCAAAGCATCGAAACAGTATAATTCGCCAATTTTTTGTTCTTCAAGTTTAAGTGAACTACGAGCCCCATTGTTAATCCTTTAAAGGAAATTATTTGTAAATTTCGACAAGTAGAACAATGAATGGATCATGTAGACGAATGAAATCATTGTATATATTGCTTCTATATAGTCTACGAAACATATATGCAAAGCATCCAAACAGTACCATTCGCCAATTTTTTGTTCTTCAAGTTTAAGTGAACAATGAGCCCCATTGTTAATCCTTTATCGGAAATTATTTGTAACTTTCGACAAGTAGAACAATGAATAGAAAAGGTAGACGGTTGAAATCTTTGTATATATTGCTTCTATATAGTATAAGAAACACATATGCAAAGCATCCAAACAGTACATTTCGCCAATTTTTTGTTCTTCAAGTTTAAGTGAACTACGAGCCCAATTGTTAATCCTTTAAAGGAAATTATTTGTAACTTTCGACAAGTAGAACAATGAATGGAACAGGTAGACGGTTGAAATCTTTGTATATATTGCGTCTATATAGTCTAAGAAACATATATGCAAAGCATCCAAACAGTACCATTCGCCAATTTTTTGTTCTTCAAGTTTAAGTGAACTACGAGTCCCATTGTTAATCCTTTAAAGGAAATTATTTGTAAATTTCGACAAGTAGAACAATGAATGGAACAGGTAGACGGTTGAAATCAATGTATATATTGCTTCGAAATAGTCTAAGAAACATATATGCAAAGCATCCAAATAGTACAATTCGCCATTTTTTTGTTCTTCAAGTTTAACTGAACTACCAGCCCCATTGTTAATCCTTTAACGGAAATTAATTGTAACTTTCTACAAGTAGAACAATGATTGGAACACGTAGACGGTTGAAATCTTTGTATATATTGCTTCCATATAGTCTAAGAAACATATATGCAAAGCATCCAAACAGTACCATTCGCCAATTTTTTGTTCTTCAAGTTTAAGTGAACAACGAGCCCCATTGTTAATCCCTTAACGGAAATTATTTCTAACTTTCGACAAGTAGAACAATGAATGGAACAGGTAGACGGTTGAAATCATTGTATATATTGCTTCTATATAGTCTAAGAAACATATCTGCAAATCACCCACACAGTACAATTCGCCAATTATTTGATCTTCAAGTTTAAGTGAACTACGAGCCCCATTGTTAATACTTTAACGGAAATGATTTGTAACTTGCGACAAGTAGAACAATGAATGGAACAGGTAGACGGTTGAAATCTTTGTATATATTGCTTCTATATAGTCTAAGAAACATATATGCAAAGCATCCAAACAGTACAATTCGCCAATTTTTTCTTCTTCAAGTTTAAGTGAACAATGAGCCCCAATGGTTAATCCTTTATCGGAAATTATTTGTAACTTTCGACAATTAGAACAATGAATGGAACAGGTAGACGCTTGAAATCTTTGTATATATTGCTTCTATATAGTCTAAGAAACATATATGCAAAGCATCCAAACAGTACAATTCGACAATTTTTTGTTCTTCAAGTTTAGTAAACAATGAGCCCCAATGGTTAATCCTTTATCGGAAATTATTTGTAATTTTCGACAAGTAGAACAATGAATGGAACAGGTAGACGGTTGAAATCATTGTATATATTGCTTCTATATAGTCTAAGAAACATATATGCAAAGCATCCAAACAGTACAATTCGACAATTTTTTGTTCTTCAAGTTTAGTGAACAATGAGCCCCAATGGTTAATCCTTTATCGGAAATTATTTGTAATTTTCGACAAGTAGAACAATGAATGTATCATGTAGACGGTTGAAATCATTGTATATATTGCTTCTATATAGTCTAAGAAACATATATGCAAAGCATCCAAACAGTACAATTCGCCAATTTTTTGTTCTTCAAGTTTAAGTAAACTACGATCCCCATTGTTAATCCCTTAACGGAAATTATTTGTAACTTTCGACAAGTAGAACAATGAATGGAACAGGTAGACGGTTGAAATCTTTGTATATATTGCTTCTATATAATCTAAGAAACATATATGCAAAGCATCCAAACAGTACAATTCGCCAATTATTTCATCTTCAAGTTTAAGTGAACTACGAGACCCATTGTTAATACTTTAGCGCAAATTATTTGTAACTTGCGACAAGTAGAACAATGAGTGGAACAGGTAGACGGTTGAAATCAATGTATATATTGCTTCTATATAGTCTAATAAACATATATGCAAAGCATCCAAACAGTACCATTCGCCAATTTTTTGTTCTTCAAGTTTAAGTGAACAATGAGCCCCATTGTTAATCCTTTATAGGAAATTATTTGTAACTTTCGACAAGTAGAACAATGAATGGAACTGGTAGACGGTTGAAATATTTTTATATATTGCTTCTATATAGTCTAAGAAACATATATGCAAAGCATCCAAACAGTACCAGTCGCCAATTTTTGTTCTTCAAGTTTAAGTGAACTACGAGCCCCATTGTTAATCCTTTAAAGGAAATTATTTGTAAATTTCGACAAGTAGAACAATGAATGGAACAGGTAGACGGTTGAAATCAATGTATATATTGCTTCTAAATAGTCTAAGAAACATATATGCAAAGCATCCAAATAGTACAATTCGCCACTTTTTTGTTCTTCAAGTTTAACTGAACTACCAGCCCCATTGTTAATCCTTTAACGGAAATTAATTGTATCTTTCTACAAGTAGAACAATGATTGGAACACGTAGACGGTTGAAATCTTTGTATATATTGCTTCCATATAGTCTAAGAAACATATATGCAAAGCATCCAAACAGTACCATTCGCCAATTTTTTGTTCTTCAAGTTTAAATGAACAACGAGCCCCATTGTTAATCCTTTAAAGGAAATTATTTGTAAATTTCGACAAGTAGAACAATGAATTGAACAGGTAGACTGTTGAAATCATTGTATATATTGCTTCTATATAGTCTAAGAAACATATATGCAAATCATCCAAACAGTACAATTCGCCAATTTCTTGTTCTTCAAGTTTAAGTAAACTACGATTCCCATTGTTAATCCCTTAACGGAAATTATTTCTAACTTTCGACAAGTAGAACAATGAATGGAACAGGTAGACGGTTGAAATCATTGTATATATTGCTTCTATATAGTCTAAGAAACATATCTGCAAATCACCCACACAGTACAATTCGCCAATTATTTGATCTTCAAGTTTAAGTGAACTACGAGCCCCATTGTTAATACTTTAACGGAAATGATTTGTAACTTGCGACATGTAGAACAATGAATGGAACAGGTAGACGGTTGAAATCAATGTATATATTGCTTCTATATAGTCTAAGAAACATATATGCAAAGCATCTAAACAGTACAATTCGCCAATTTTTTGTTCTTCAAGTTTAAGTGAACAATGAGCCCCAATGGTTAATCCTTTATCGGAAATTATTTGTAATTTTCGACAAGTAGAACAATGAATGGAACAGGTAGACGGTTGAAATATTTGTATATATTGCTTCTATATAATCTAAGAAACATATATGCAAAGCATCTAAACAGTAACAATCGCCAATTTTTTGATCTTCAAGTTTAAGTGAACAGCGAGCCCCACTGATAATCATGAAATGGAAATTATTTGTAACTTTCTACAAGTAGAACAATGAATAGTACAGGTAGACGGGTGAAATCTTTCTATATATTGCTTCTATATAATCTAAGAAACATATATGCAAAGCATCCAAACAGTACAATTCGCCAATTTTTTCTTCTTCAAGTTTAAGTGAACAATGAGCCCCAATTGTTAATCCTTTATCGGAAATTATTTGTAACTTTCGACAAGTAGAACAATGAATGGAACAGGTAGACGCTTGAAATCTTTGTATATATTGCTTCTATATAGTCTAAGAAACATATATGCAAAGCATCCAAACAGTACAATTCGACAATTTTTTGTTCTTCAAGTTTAAGTGAACAATGAGCCCCATTGTTAATCCTTTATAGGAAATTATTTGTAACTTTCGACAAGTAGAACAATGAATGGAACTGGTAGACGGTTGAAATATTTTTATATATTGCTTCTATATAGTCTAAGAAACATATATGCAAAGCATCCAAACAGTACCAGTCGCCAATTTTTTGTTCTTCAAGTTTAAGTGAACTACGAGCCCCATTGTTAATCCTTTAAAGGAAATTATTTGTAAATTTCGACAAGTAGAACAATGAATGGAACAGGTAGACGGTTGAAATCAATGTATATATTGCTTCTAAATAGTCTAAGAAACATATATGCAAAGCATCCAAATAGTACAATTCGCCATTTTTTTGTTCTTCAAGTTTAACTGAACTACCAGCCCCATTGTTAATCCTTTAACGGAAATTAATTGTAACTTTCTACAAGTAGAACAATGATTGGAACACGTAGACGGTTGAAATCTTTGTATATATTGCTTCCATATAGTCTAAGAAACATATATGCAAAGCATCCAAAAAGTACCATTCGCCAATTTTTTGTTCTTCAAGTTTAAGTGAACAACGAGCCCCATTGTTAATCCTTTAAAGGAAATTATTTGTAAATTTCGACAAGTAGAACAATGAATTGAACAGGTAGACTGTTGAAATCATTGTATATATTGCTTCTATATAGTCTAAGAAACATATATGCAAATCATCCAAACAGTACAATTCGCCAATTTCTTGTTCTTCAAGTTTAAGTAAACTACGATTCCCATTGTTAATCCCTTAACGGAAATTATTTCTAACTTTCGACAAGTAGAACAATAAATGGAACAGGTAGACGGTTGAAATCATTGTATATATTGCTTCTATATAGTCTAAGAAACATATCTGCAAATCACCCACACAGTACAATTCGCCAATTATTTGATCTTCAAGTTTAAGTGAACTACGAGCCCCATTGTTAATACTTTAACGGAAATGATTTGTAACTTGCGACAAGTAGAACAATGAATGGAACAGGTAGACGGTTGAAATCAATGTATATATTGCTTCTATATAGTCTAAGAAACATATATGCAAAGCATCTAAACAGTACAATTCGCCAATTTTTTGTTCTTCAAGTTTAAGTGAACAATGAGCCCCAATGGTTAATCCTTTATCGGAAATTATTTGTAATTTTCGACAAGTAGAACAATGAATGGAACAGGTAGACGGTTGAAATATTTGTATATATTGCTTCTATATAATCTAAGAAACATATATGCAAAGCATCTAAACAGTAACAATCGCCAATTTTTTGATCTTCAAGTTTAAGTGAACAGCGAGCCCCACTGATAATCATGAAATGGAAATTATTTGTAACTTTCTACAAGTAGAACAATGAATAGTACAGGTAGACGGGTGAAATCTTTCTATATATTGCTTCTATATAATCTAAGAAACATATATGCAAAGCATCCAAACAGTACAATTCGCCAATTTTTTCTTCTTCAAGTTTAAGTGAACAATGAGCCCCAATGGTTAATCCTTTATCGGAAATTATTTGTAACTTTCGACAAGTAGAACAATGAATGGAACAGGTAGACGCTTGAAATCTTTGTATATATTGCTTCTATATAGTCTAAGAAACATATATGCAAAGCATCCAAACAGTACAATTCGACAATTTTTTGTTCTTCAAGTTTAGTAAACAATGAGCCCCAATGGTTAATCCTTTATCGGAAATTATTTGTAATTTTCGACAAGTAGAACAATGAATGGAACAGGTAGACGGTTGAAATCATTGTATATATTGCTTCTATATAGTCTAAGAAACCTATATGCAAAGCATCTAAACAGTAACATTCGCCAATTTTTTGATCTTCAAGTTTAAGTGAACAATGAGCCCCATTCTTAATCCTTTATCGGAAATTATTTGTAATTTTCGACAAGTAGAACAATGAATGGAACAGGTAGATGGTTGAGATCTCTGTATATATTGCTTCCATATAGTCTAAGAAACATGTACGCAAAGCATCCAAGCAGTACCATTCGCCAATTTTTTGTTCTTCAAGTTTAAGTGAACTACGAGCCCAATTGTTAATCCTTTAAAGGAAATTATTTGTAAATTTCGGCAAGTAGAACAATGAATGGAACAGGTAGACGGTTGAAATCTTTGTATATATTGCTTCTATATAGTCTAAGAAACATAAATGCAACGCATCCAAACAGTATAATTCGCCAATTTTTTGTTCTTCAAGTTTAAGTGAACTACGAGCCCCATTCTTAATCCTTTAAAGTAAATTATTTGTAAATTTCGACAAGTAGAACAATGATTGGAACACGTAGACGGTTGAAATCTTTGTATATATTGCTTCCATATAGTCTAAGAAACATGTACGCAAAGCATCCAAACAGTACCATTCGCGAATTTTTTGTTCATCAAGTTTAAGTGAACAATGAGCCCCAATGGTTAATCCTTTATCGGAAATTATTTGTAATTTTCGACAAGTAGAACAATGAATGGAACAGGTAGACGGTTGTAATCTTTGTATATATTGCTTCTATATAGTCTAAGAAACATATATGCAAAGCATCCAAACAGTACCATTCGCCAATTTTTTGTTCTTCAAGTTTAAGTGAACAACGAGCCCCATTGATAATCATGAAACGGAAATTATTTGTAACTTTCTACAAGTAGAACAATGAATGGGACAGGTAGACGGTTGAAATCTTTGTATATATTGCTTCTATATAATCTAAGAATCATATATGCAAAGCATCCAAACAGTACCTTTCGCCAATTTTTTGTTCTTCAAGTTTAAGTGAACAACGAGCCCCATTGATAATCATGAAACGGAAATTATTTGTAACTTTCTACAAGTAGAACAATGAATAGAACAGGTAGACGGTTGAAATCTTTGTATATGTTGCTTATATATAGTCTAAGAAACCTATATGCAAAGCATCTAAACAGTAACAATCGCCAATTTTTTGATCTTCAAGTTTATGTGAACAACGAGCCCCATTGTTAATCCTTTAACGGATATTATTTGTAACTTTCGACAAGTAGAACAATGAATGGAACAGGTAGACGGTTGAAATCTTTGTATATATTGCTTCTATATAGCCTAAGAAACATATATGCAAAGCATCCAAACAGTACAATTCGCCAATTTTTTGTTCTTCAAGTTTAAGTGAACTACGAGCCCCATTGTTATTACTTTAACGGAAATTATTTGTAAATTTCGACAAATAGAACAATGATTGGAACACGTAGACGGTTGAAATCTATGTATATATTGCTTCCATATAGTCTAAGAAACATGTACGCAAAGCATCCAAGCAGTACCATTCGCCAATTTTTTGTTCTTCAAGTTTAATTGAACTACGAACCTCATTGTTAATCCTTTAAAGGAAATTATTTGTAAAGTTCGGCAAGTAGAACAATGAATGGAACATGTAGACGCTTGAAATCTTTGTTTATATTGCTTCTATATAGTATAAGGAACATATATGCATATCATCCAAACAGTACAATTCGCCAATTATTTCATCTTCATGTTTAAGTGAACTACGAGCCCCATTGTTAATACTTTAACGGAAATTAATTGTAACGTTCTACAAGTAGAACAATGATTGGAACACGTAGACGGTTGAAACCTTTGTATATATTGCTTCCATATAGTCTAAGAAACATATATGCAAAGCATCCAAACAGTACCATTCGCCAATTTTTTGTTCTTCAAGTTTAAGTGAACTACGAGCCCCATTGTTAATCCTTTAAAGGAAATTATTTGTAAATTTCGACAAGTAGAACAACGAATGGATCATGTAGACGAATGAAATCATTGTATATATTGCTTCTATATAGTCTACGAAACATATATGCAAAGCATCCAAACAGTACAATTCGCCAATTATTTGATCTTCAAGTTTAAGTGAACTACGAGCCCCATTGTTAATACTTTAACGGAAATTATTTGTAACTTGCGACAAGTAGAACAATGAATGGAACAGGTAGACGGTTGAAATCAATGTATATATTGCTTCTATAAAGTCTAAGAAACATATATGCAAAGCATCCAAACAGTACAATTTGCCAAATTTTTGTTCTTCAAGTTTAAGTGAACTACGTGCCCCATTGATAATCATGAAACGGAAATTATTTCTAACTTTCTACAAGTAGAACAATGATTGGAACATGTAGACGGTTGAAATCTTTGTATATATTGCTTCCATATAGTCTAAGAAACATATATGCAAAGCATCCGAACTGTACCATTCGCCAATTTTTTGTTCTTCAAGTTTAAGTGAACAATGAGCCCCATTGTTAATCCTTTATCGGAAATTATTTGTAAATTTCGACAAGTAGAACAATGAATGGAACAGTTAGACTGTTGAAATCATTGTATATATTGCTTCTATATAGTCAAAGAAACATATATGCAAAGCATCCAAACAGTACAATTCGTCAATTTTTTGTTCTTCAAGTTTAAGTGAACTACGAGCCCCATTGTTAATCCTTTAATGGAAATTAATTGTAACTTTCTACAAGTAGAACAATGATTGGAACACGTAGACGGTTGAAATCTTTGTATATATTGCTTCCATATAGTCTAAGAAACATATATGCAAAGCATCCAAACAGTACAATTCGCCAATTTTTTGTTCTTCAAGTTTAAGTGAACTACGAGCCCCATTGTTAATCCTTTAATGGAAATTAATTGTAACTTTCTACAAGTAGAACAATGATTGGAACACGTAGACGGTTGAAATCTTTGTATATATTGCTTCCATATAGTCTAAGAAACACATATGCAAAGCATCCAAACAGTACCATTCGCCAATTTTTTGTTCTTCAAGTTTAAGTAAACAATGCGCCCCATTGTTAATCCTTTATCGGAAATTATTTGTAATTTTCGACAAGTAGAAAATTGAATGGAACAGGTAGACGGTTGAAATCTTTGTATATATTGCTTCTATATAATCTAAGAAACATATATGCAAAGCATCCAAACAGTACAATTCGCCAATTATTTCATCTTCATGTTAAAGTGAACCACGAGCCCCATTTTTAATACTTTAACGGAAATTATTTGTATCTTCCGACAAGTAGAACAATGAATGGAACAGGTAGATGGTTGAAATCAATGTATATATTGCTTCTATATAGTCTAAGAAACATATATGCAAAGCATCCAAACAGTACAATTCGCCAATTATTTGTTCTTCAAGTTTAAGTGAACAATGAGCCCCATTGTGAATCCTTTATCGGAAATTATTTGTAATTTTCGACAAGCAGAACAATGAATGGAACAGGTAGACGGTTGAAATCTTTGTATATATTGCTTCTATATAATCTAAGAAACATATATGCAAAGCATCCAAACAGTACAATTCGCCAATTATTTCATCTTCATGTTTAAGTGAACTACGAGCCCCATTGTTAATACTTTAACGGAAATTATTTGTAACTTCCGACAAGTAGAACAATGAATGGAACAGGTAGACGGTTGAAATCTTTGTATATATTACTTCCATATAGTCTAAGAAACAAATATGCAAAGCATCCAAACAGTACCATTCGCAATTTTTTGTTCTTCAAGTTTAAGTGAGCAACGAGCCCCATTGTTAATCCTTTAAAGGAAATTATTTGTAAATTTCGACAAGTAGAACATTGAATGGAACAGGTAGACGGTTGAAATCTTTGTATATATTGCTTCTATATAATCTAAGAAACATATATGCAAAGCATCTAAACAGTAACAATCGCCAATTTTTTTATCTTCAAGTTTAAGTGAACAGCGAGCCCCATTGATAATCATGAAATGGAAATTATTTGTAACTTTCTACAAGTAGAACAATGAATAGTACAGGTAGACGGGTGAAACCTTTCTGTTTATTGCTTCTAAATAGTCTAAGAAACATATATGCAAAGCATCCAAACAGTACAATTCGTCAATTTTTTGTTCTTCAAGTTTAAGTTAACTACGAGCCCCATTGTCAATCCATTAACGGAAATTATTTGTAACGTTCTACAAGTAGAACAATGATTGGAACACGTAGACGGTTGAAATCTTTGTATATATTGCTTCCATATAGTCTAAGAAACATATATGCAAAGCATCCAAACAGTACCATTCGCCAATTTTTTGTTCTTCAAGTTTAAGTGAACAATGAGCCCCATTGTTAATCCTTTATCGGAAATTATTTGTAACTTTCGACAAGTAGAACAATGAATGGAACAGGTAGACGGTTGAAATCTTTGTATATATTGCTTCTATATAGTCTAAGAAACATGTACGCAAAGAATCCAAACAGTACCATTCGCCAATTTTTTGTTCTTCAAGTTTAAGTGAACAACGAGCCCCATTGATAATCATGAAACGGAAATTATTTGTAACTTTCTACAAGTAGAACAACGAATAGAACAGGTAGACGGTTGAAATCTTTGTATATGTTGCATCTATATAGTCTAAGAAACCTATATGCAAAGCATCTAAACAGTACAATTCGCCAATTATTTCATCTTCATGTTAAAGTGAACCACGAGCCCCATTTTTAATACTTTAACGGAAATTATTTGTATCTTCCGACAAGTAGAACAATGAATGGAACAGGTAGATGGTTGAAATCAATGTATAAATTGCTTCTATATAGTCTAAGAAACATATATGCAAAGCATCCAAACAGTACAATTCGCCAATTTTTTGTTCTTCAAGTTTAAGTGAACTACGAGCCCCATTGTTAATCCTTTAAAGGAAATTATTTGTAAATTTCGACAAGTAGAACAATGAATGGATCATGTAGACGAATGAAATCATTGTATATATTGCTTCTATATAGTCTACGAAACATATATGCAAAGCATCCAAACAGTACAATTCGCCAATTATTTGATCTTCAAGTTTAAGTAAACTACGAGCCCCATTGTTAATACTTTAACGGGAATTATTTGTAACTTGCGACAAGTAGAACAATGAATGGAACAGGTAGACGGTTGAAATCAATGTATATATTGCTTCTATAAAGTCTAAGAAACATATATGCAAAGCATCCAAACAGTACAATTTGCCAAATTTTTGTTCTTCAAGTTTAAGTGAACTACGTGCCCCATTGATAATCATGAAACGGAAATTATTTCTAACTTTCTACAAGTAGAACAATGATTGGAACACGTAGACGGTTGAAATCTTTGTATATATTGCTTCCATATAGTCTAAGAAACATATATGCAAAGAATCCAAACTGTACCATTCGCCAATTTTTTGTTCTTCAAGTTTAAGTGAACAATGAGCCCCATTGTTAATCCTTTATCGGAAATTATTTGTAAATTTCGACAAGTAGAACAATGAATGGAACAGTTAGACTGTTGAAATCATTGTATATATTGCTTCTATATAGTCCAAGAAACATATATGCAAAGCATCCAAACAGTACAATTCGTCAATTTTTTGTTCTTCAAGTTTAAGTGAACTACGAGGCCCATTGTTAATCCTTTAAAGGAAATTATTTGTTAATTTCGACAAGTAGAACAATTAATGGATCTTGTAGACGGTTGAATTCATTGTATATATTGCTTGTATATAGTCTACGAAACATATATGCAAAGCATCCAAACAGTGCAATTCGCCAATTTTTTGTTCTTCAAGTTTAAGTAAACTATGATCCCCATTGTTAATCCCTTAACGGAAATTATTTGTAACTTTCGACAAGTAGAACAATGAATAGTGCAGGTAGACGGTTGAAATCTTTGTATATGTTGCTTCTATATAGTCTAAGAAACATATATGCAAAGCATCCAAACAGTACAATTCGACAATTTTTTGTTCTTCAAGTTTAGTGAACAATGAGCCCCAATGGTTAATCCTTTATCGGAAATTATTTGTAATTTTCGACAAGTAGAACAATGAATGGAACAGGTAGACGGTTGAAATCTTTGTATATATTGCTTCTATATAATCTAAGAAACATATATGCAAAGCATCCAAACAGTACCATTCGCAATTTTTTGTTCTTCAAGTTTAAGTGAGCAACGAGCCCCATTGTTAATCCTTTAAAGGAAATTATTTGTAAATTTCGACAAGTAGAACATTGAATGGAACAGGTAGACGGTTGAAATCTTTGTATATATTGCTTCTATATAATCTAAGAAACATATATGCAAAGCATCTAAACAGTAACAATCGCCAATTTTTTGATCTTCAAGTTTAAGTGAACAGCGAGCCCCATTGATAATCATGAAATGGAAATTATTTGTAACTTTCTACAAGTAGAACAATGAATAGTACAGGTAGACGGGTGAAACCTTTCTGTATATTGCTTCTAAATAGTCTAAGAAACATATATGCAAAGCATCCAAACTGTACAATTCGTCAATTTTTTGTTCTTCAAGTTTAAGTGAACTACGAGCCCCATTGTTAATCCTTTAAAGGAAATTATTTGTTAATTTCGACAAGTAGAACAATTAATGGATCTTGTAGACGGTTGAATTCATTGTATATATTGCTTGTATATAGTCTACGAAACATATATGCAAAGCATCCAAACAGTACAATTCGCCAATTTTTTGTTCTTCAAGTTTAAGTGAACTACGAGCCCCATTGTTAATCCTTTAATGGAAATTAATTGTAACTTTCTACAAGTAGAACAGTGATTGGAACACGTAGACGGTTGAAATCTTTGTATATATTGCTTCCATATAGTCTAAGAAACATATATGCAAAGCATCCAAACAGTACCATTCGCAATTTTTTGTTCTTCAAGTTTAAGTGAACAACGAGCCCCATTGTTAATCTTTCAAAGGAAATTATTTGTAAATTTCGACAAGTAGAACAATGAATGGAACAGGTAGACTGTTGAAATCATTGTATATATTGCTACTATATAGTCTAAGAAACATATATGCAAAGCATCCAAACAGTACAATTCGCCAATTTTTTGTTCTTCAAGTTTAAGTAAACTACGAGCCCCATTGTTAATACTTTAACGGAAATTATTTGTAACTTGCGACAAGTAGAACAATGAATGGAACAGGTAGCCGGTTGAAATCAATGTATATATTGCTTCTATATAGTCTACGAAACATATATGCAAAGCATCCAAACAGTACAATACGCCAATTTTTTGTTCTTCAAGTTTAAGTGAACTACGAGCCCCATTGTTAATCCATTAACGGAAATTAATTGTAACGTTCTACAAGTAGAACAATGATTGGAACACGTAGACGGTTGAAATCTTTGTATATATTGCTTCAATATAGTCTAAGAAACATATATGCAAAGCATCCAAACAGTACCATTCGCCAATTTTTTGTTCTTCAAGTTTAAGTGAACAATGAGCCCCATTGTTAATCCTTTATCGGAAATTATTTGTAACTTTCGACAAGTAGAACAATGAATGGAACAGGTAGACGGTTGAAATCTTTGTATATATTGCTTCTATATAGTCTAAGAAACATGTACGCAAAGCATCCAAACAGTACCATTCGCCAATTTTATGTTCTTCAAGTTTAAGTCAACAACGAGCCCCATTGATAATCATGAAACGGAAATTATTTGTAACTTTCTACAAGTAGAACAACGAATAGAACAGGTGGACGGTTGAAATCTTTGTATATGTTGCATCTATATATTCTAAGAAACCTATATGCAAAGCATCTAAACAGTAACAATCGCCAATTTTTTGATCTTCAAGTTTAAGTGAACAGCGAGCCCCATTGATAATCATGAAATGGAAATTATTTGTAACTTTCTACAAGTAGAACAATGAATAGTACAGGTAGACGGGTGAAATCTTTCTATATATTGCTTCTAAATTGTCTAAGAAACATATATGCAAAGCATCGAAACAGTATAATTCGCCAATTTTTTGTTCTTCAAGTTTAAGTGAACTACGAGCACCCATTGTTAATCCTTTAAAGGAAATTATTTGTAAATTTCGACAAGTAGAACAATGAATGGATCATGTAGACGAATGAAATCATTGTATATATTGCTTCTATATAGTCTACGAAACATATATGCAAAGCATCCAAAAAGTACAATTCGCCAATTATTTGATCTTCAAGTTTAAGTGAACTACGAGCCCCATTGTTAATACTTTAACGGAAATTATTTGTAACTTGCGACAAGTAGAACAATGAATGGAACAGGTAGACGGTTGAAATCAATGTATATATTGCTTCTATAAAGTCTAAGAAACATATATGCAAAGCATCCAAACAGTACAATTTGCCAATTTTTTGTTCTTCAAGTTTAAGTGAACTACGTGCCCCATTGATAATCATGAAACGGAAATTATTTCTAACTTTCTACAAGTAGAACAATGATTGGAACACGTAGACGGTTGAAATCTTTGTATATATTGCTTCCATATAGTCTAAGAAACATATATGCAAAGCATCCAAACTGTACCATTCGCCAATTTTTGTTCTTCAAGTTTAAGTGAACAATGAGCCCCATTGTTAATCCTTTATCGGAAATTATTTGTAAATTTCGACAAGTAGAACAATGAATGGAACAGTTAGACTGTTGAAATCATTGTATATATTGCCTCTATATAGTCCAGGAAACATATATGCAAAGCATCCAAACAGTACAATTCGTCAATTTTTTTTTCTTCAAGTTTAAGTGAACTACGAGGCCCATTGTTAATCCTTTAAAGGAAATTATTTGTTAATTTCGACAAGTAGAACAATTAATGGATCTTGTAGACGGTTGAATTCATTGTATATATTGCTTGTATATAGTCTACGAAACATATATGCAAAGCATCCAAACAGTACAATTCGCCAATTTTTTGTTCTTCAAGTTTAAGTGAACTACGAGCCCCATTGTTAATCCTTTAATGGAAATTAATTGTAACTTTCTACAAGTAGAACAATGATTGGAACACGTAGACGGTTGAAATCTTTGTATATATTGCTTCCATATAGTCTAAGAAACATATATGCAAAGCATCCAAACAGTACAATTCGACAATTTTTTGTTCTTCAAGTTTAGTAAACAATGAGCCCCAATGGTTAATCCTTTATCGGAAATTATTTGTAATTTTCGACAAGTAGAACAATGAATGGAACAGGTAGACGGTTGAAATCATTGTATATATTGCTTCTATATAGTCTAAGAAACATATATGCAAAGCATCCAAACAGTACAATTCGACAATTTTTTGTTCTTCAAGTTTAGTGAACAATGAGCCCCAATGGTTAATCCTTTATCGGAAATTATTTGTAATTTTCGACAAGTAGAACAATGAATGTATCATGTAGACGGTTGAAATCATTGTATATATTGCTTCTATATAGTCTAAGAAACATATATGCAAAGCATCCAAACAGTACAATTCGCCAATTTTTTGTTCTTCAAGTTTAAGTAAACTACGATCCCCATTGTTAATCCCTTAACGGAAATTATTTGTAACTTTCGACAAGTAGAACAATGAATGGAACAGGTAGACGGTTGAAATCTTTGTATATATTGCTTCTATATAATCTAAGAAACATATATGCAAAGCATCCAAACAGTACAATTCGCCAATTATTTCATCTTCAAGTTTAAGTGAACTACGAGACCCATTGTTAATACTTTAGCGCAAATTATTTGTAACTTGCGACAAGTAGAACAATGAGTGGAACAGGTAGACGGTTGAAATCAATGTATATATTGCTTCTATATAGTCTAAGAAACATATATGCAAAACATCCAAACAGTACCATTCGCCAATTTTTTGTTCTTCAAGTTTAAGTGAACAATGAGCCCCATTGTTAATCCTTTATAGGAAATTATTTGTAACTTTCGACAAGTAGAACAATGAATGGAACTGGTAGACGGTTGAAATATTTTTATATATTGCTTCTATATAGTCTAAGAAACATATATGCAAAGCATCCAAACAGTACCAGTCGCCAATTTTTGTTCTTCAAGTTTAAGTGAACTACGAGCCCCATTGTTAATCCTTTAAAGGAAATTATTTGTAAATTTCGACAAGTAGAACAATGAATGGAACAGGTAGACGGTTGAAATCAATGTATATATTGCTTCTAAATAGTCTAAGAAACATATATGCAAAGCATCCAAATAGTACAATTCGCCACTTTTTTGTTCTTCAAGTTTAACTGAACTACCAGCCCCATTGTTAATCCTTTAACGGAAATTAATTGTATCTTTCTACAAGTAGAACAATGATTGGAACACGTAGACGGTTGAAATCTTTGTATATATTGCTTCCATATAGTCTAAGAAACATATATGCAAAGCATCCAAACAGTACCATTCGCCAATTTTTTGTTCTTCAAGTTTAAATGAACAACGAGCCCCATTGTTAATCCTTTAAAGGAAATTATTTGTAAATTTCGACAAGTAGAACAATGAATTGAACAGGTAGACTGTTGAAATCATTGTATATATTGCTTCTATATAGTCTAAGAAACATATATGCAAATCATCCAAACAGTACAATTCGCCAATTTCTTGTTCTTCAAGTTTAAGTAAACTACGATTCCCATTGTTAATCCCTTAACGGAAATTATTTCTAACTTTCGACAAGTAGAACAATGAATGGAACAGGTAGACGGTTGAAATCATTGTATATATTGCTTCTATATAGTCTAAGAAACATATCTGCAAATCACCCACACAGTACAATTCGCCAATTATTTGATCTTCAAGTTTAAGTGAACTACGAGCCCCATTGTTAATACTTTAACGGAAATGATTTGTAACTTGCGACATGTAGAACAATGAATGGAACAGGTAGACGGTTGAAATCAATGTATATATTGCTTCTATATAGTCTAAGAAACATATATGCAAAGCATCTAAACAGTACAATTCGCCAATTTTTTGTTCTTCAAGTTTAAGTGAACAATGAGCCCCAATGGTTAATCCTTTATCGGAAATTATTTGTAATTTTCGACAAGTAGAACAATGAATGGAACAGGTAGACGGTTGAAATATTTGTATATATTGCTTCTATATAATCTAAGAAACATATATGCAAAGCATCTAAACAGTAACAATCGCCAATTTTTTGATCTTCAAGTTTAAGTGAACAGCGAGCCCCACTGATAATCATGAAATGGAAATTATTTGTAACTTTCTACAAGTAGAACAATGAATAGTACAGGTAGACGGGTGAAATCTTTCTATATATTGCTTCTATATAATCTAAGAAACATATATGCAAAGCATCCAAACAGTACAATTCGTCAATTTTTTTTTCTTCAAGTTTAAGTGAACTACGAGGCCCATTGTTAATCCTTTAAAGGAAATTATTTGTTAATTTCGACAAGTAGAACAATTAATGGATCTTGTAGACGGTTGAATTCATTGTATATATTGCTTGTATATAGTCTACGAAACATATATGCAAAGCATCCAAACAGTACAATTCGCCAATTTTTTGTTCTTCAAGTTTAAGTGAACTACGAGCCCCATTGTTAATCCTTTAATGGAAATTAATTGTAACTTTCTACAAGTAGAACAATGATTGGAACACGTAGACGGTTGAAATCTTTGTATATATTGCTTCCATATAGTCTAAGAAACATATATGCAAAGCATCCAAACAGTACAATTCGACAATTTTTTGTTCTTCAAGTTTAGTAAACAATGAGCCCCAATGGTTAATCCTTTATCGGAAATTATTTGTAATTTTCGACAAGTAGAACAATGAATGGAACAGGTAGACGGTTGAAATCATTGTATATATTGCTTCTATATAGTCTAAGAAACATATATGCAAAGCATCCAAACAGTACAATTCGACAATTTTTTGTTCTTCAAGTTTAGTGAACAATGAGCCCCAATGGTTAATCCTTTATCGGAAATTATTTGTAATTTTCGACAAGTAGAACAATGAATGTATCATGTAGACGGTTGAAATCATTGTATATATTGCTTCTATATAGTCTAAGAAACATATATGCAAAGCATCCAAACAGTACAATTCGCCAATTTTTTGTTCTTCAAGTTTAAGTAAACTACGATCCCCATTGTTAATCCCTTAACGGAAATTATTTGTAACTTTCGACAAGTAGAACAATGAATGGAACAGGTAGACGGTTGAAATCTTTGTATATATTGCTTCTATATAATCTAAGAAACATATATGCAAAGCATCCAAACAGTACAATTCGCCAATTATTTCATCTTCAAGTTTAAGTGAACTACGAGACCCATTGTTAATACTTTAGCGCAAATTATTTGTAACTTGCGACAAGTAGAACAATGAGTGGAACAGGTAGACGGTTGAAATCAATGTATATATTGCTTCTATATAGTCTAAGAAACATATATGCAAAGCATCCAAACAGTACCATTCGCCAATTTTTTGTTCTTCAAGTTTAAGTGAACAATGAGCCCCATTGTTAATCCTTTATAGGAAATTATTTGTAACTTTCGACAAGTAGAACAATGAATGGAACTGGTAGACGGTTGAAATATTTTTATATATTGCTTCTATATAGTCTAAGAAACATATATGCAAAGCATCCAAACAGTACCAGTCGCCAATTTTTGTTCTTCAAGTTTAAGTGAACTACGAGCCCCATTGTTAATCCTTTAAAGGAAATTATTTGTAAATTTCGACAAGTAGAACAATGAATGGAACAGGTAGACGGTTGAAATCAATGTATATATTGCTTCTAAATAGTCTAAGAAACATATATGCAAAGCATCCAAATAGTACAATTCGCCACTTTTTTGTTCTTCAAGTTTAACTGAACTACCAGCCCCATTGTTAATCCTTTAACGGAAATTAATTGTATCTTTCTACAAGTAGAACAATGATTGGAACACGTAGACGGTTGAAATCTTTGTATATATTGCTTCCATATAGTCTAAGAAACATATATGCAAAGCATCCAAACAGTACCATTCGCCAATTTTTTGTTCTTCAAGTTTAAATGAACAACGAGCCCCATTGTTAATCCTTTAAAGGAAATTATTTGTAAATTTCGACAAGTAGAACAATGAATTGAACAGGTAGACTGTTGAAATCATTGTATATATTGCTTCTATATAGTCTAAGAAACATATATGCAAATCATCCAAACAGTACAATTCGCCAATTTCTTGTTCTTCAAGTTTAAGTAAACTACGATTCCCATTGTTAATCCCTTAACGGAAATTATTTCTAACTTTCGACAAGTAGAACAATGAATGGAACAGGTAGACGGTTGAAATCATTGTATATATTGCTTCTATATAGTCTAAGAAACATATCTGCAAATCACCCACACAGTACAATTCGCCAATTATTTGATCTTCAAGTTTAAGTGAACTACGAGCCCCATTGTTAATACTTTAACGGAAATGATTTGTAACTTGCGACATGTAGAACAATGAATGGAACAGGTAGACGGTTGAAATCAATGTATATATTGCTTCTATATAGTCTAAGAAACATATATGCAAAGCATCTAAACAGTACAATTCGCCAATTTTTTGTTCTTCAAGTTTAAGTGAACAATGAGCCCCAATGGTTAATCCTTTATCGGAAATTATTTGTAATTTTCGACAAGTAGAACAATGAATGGAACAGGTAGACGGTTGAAATATTTGTATATATTGCTTCTATATAATCTAAGAAACATATATGCAAAGCATCTAAACAGTAACAATCGCCAATTTTTTGATCTTCAAGTTTAAGTGAACAGCGAGCCCCACTGATAATCATGAAATGGAAATTATTTGTAACTTTCTACAAGTAGAACAATGAATAGTACAGGTAGACGGGTGAAATCTTTCTATATATTGCTTCTATATAATCTAAGAAACATATATGCAAAGCATCCAAACAGTACAATTCGCCAATTTTTTCTTCTTCAAGTTTAAGTGAACAATGAGCCCCAATTGTTAATCCTTTATCGGAAATTATTTGTAACTTTCGACAAGTAGAACAATGAATGGAACAGGTAGACGCTTGAAATCTTTGTATATATTGCTTCTATATAGTCTAAGAAACATATATGCAAAGCATCCAAACAGTACAATTCGACAATTTTTTGTTCTTCAAGTTTAAGTGAACAATGAGCCCCATTGTTAATCCTTTATAGGAAATTATTTGTAACTTTCGACAAGTAGAACAATGAATGGAACTGGTAGACGGTTGAAATATTTTTATATATTGCTTCTATATAGTCTAAGAAACATATATGCAAAGCATCCAAACAGTACCAGTCGCCAATTTTTTGTTCTTCAAGTTTAAGTGAACTACGAGCCCCATTGTTAATCCTTTAAAGGAAATTATTTGTAAATTTCGACAAGTAGAACAATGAATGGAACAGGTAGACGGTTGAAATCAATGTATATATTGCTTCTAAATAGTCTAAGAAACATATATGCAAAGCATCCAAATAGTACAATTCGCCATTTTTTTGTTCTTCAAGTTTAACTGAACTACCAGCCCCATTGTTAATCCTTTAACGGAAATTAATTGTAACTTTCTACAAGTAGAACAATGATTGGAACACGTAGACGGTTGAAATCTTTGTATATATTGCTTCCATATAGTCTAAGAAACATATATGCAAAGCATCCAAACAGTACCATTCGCCAATTTTTTGTTCTTCAAGTTTAAGTGAACAACGAGCCCCATTGTTAATCCTTTAAAGGAAATTATTTGTAAATTTCGACAAGTAGAACAATGAATTGAACAGGTAGACTGTTGAAATCATTGTATATATTGCTTCTATATAGTCTAAGAAACATATATGCAAATCATCCAAACAGTACAATTCGCCAATTTCTTGTTCTTCAAGTTTAAGTAAACTACGATTCCCATTGTTAATCCCTTAACGGAAATTATTTCTAACTTTCGACAAGTAGAACAATAAATGGAACAGGTAGACGGTTGAAATCATTGTATATATTGCTTCTATATAGTCTAAGAAACATATCTGCAAATCACCCACACAGTACAATTCGCCAATTATTTGATCTTCAAGTTTAAGTGAACTACGAGCCCCATTGTTAATACTTTAACGGAAATGATTTGTAACTTGCGACAAGTAGAACAATGAATGGAACAGGTAGACGGTTGAAATCAATGTATATATTGCTTCTATATAGTCTAAGAAACATATATGCAAAGCATCTAAACAGTACAATTCGCCAATTTTTTGTTCTTCAAGTTTAAGTGAACAATGAGCCCCAATGGTTAATCCTTTATCGGAAATTATTTGTAATTTTCGACAAGTAGAACAATGAATGGAACAGGTAGACGGTTGAAATATTTGTATATATTGCTTCTATATAATCTAAGAAACATATATGCAAAGCATCTAAACAGTAACAATCGCCAATTTTTTGATCTTCAAGTTTAAGTGAACAGCGAGCCCCACTGATAATCATGAAATGGAAATTATTTGTAACTTTCTACAAGTAGAACAATGAATAGTACAGGTAGACGGGTGAAATCTTTCTATATATTGCTTCTATATAATCTAAGAAACATATATGCAAAGCATCCAAACAGTACAATTCGCCAATTTTTTCTTCTTCAAGTTTAAGTGAACAATGAGCCCCAATGGTTAATCCTTTATCGGAAATTATTTGTAACTTTCGACAAGTAGAACAATGAATGGAACAGGTAGACGCTTGAAATCTTTGTATATATTGCTTCTATATAGTCTAAGAAACATATATGCAAAGCATCCAAACAGTACAATTCGACAATTTTTTGTTCTTCAAGTTTAGTAAACAATGAGCCCCAATGGTTAATCCTTTATCGGAAATTATTTGTAATTTTCGACAAGTAGAACAATGAATGGAACAGGTAGACGGTTGAAATCATTGTATATATTGCTTCTATATAGTCTAAGAAACCTATATGCAAAGCATCTAAACAGTAACATTCGCCAATTTTTTGATCTTCAAGTTTAAGTGAACAATGAGCCCCATTCTTAATCCTTTATCGGAAATTATTTGTAATTTTCGACAAGTAGAACAATGAATGGAACAGGTAGATGGTTGAGATCTTTGTATATATTGCTTCCATATAGTCTAAGAAACATGTACGCAAAGCATCCAAGCAGTACCATTCGCCAATTTTTTGTTCTTCAAGTTTAAGTGAACTACGAGCCCAATTGTTAATCCTTTAAAGGAAATTATTTGTAAATTTCGGCAAGTAGAACAATGAATGGAACAGGTAGACGGTTGAAATCTTTGTATATATTGCTTCTATATAGTCTAAGAAACATAAATGCAACGCATCCAAACAGTATAATTCGCCAATTTTTTGTTCTTCAAGTTTAAGTGAACTACGAGCCCCATTCTTAATCCTTTAAAGTAAATTATTTGTAAATTTCGACAAGTAGAACAATGATTGGAACACGTAGACGGTTGAAATCTTTGTATATATTGCTTCCATATAGTCTAAGAAACATGTACGCAAAGCATCCAAACAGTACCATTCGCGAATTTTTTGTTCATCAAGTTTAAGTGAACAATGAGCCCCAATGGTTAATCCTTTATCGGAAATTATTTGTAATTTTCGACAAGTAGAACAATGAATGGAACAGGTAGACGGTTGTAATCTTTGTATATATTGCTTCTATATAGTCTAAGAAACATATATGCAAAGCATCCAAACAGTACCATTCGCCAATTTTTTGTTCTTCAAGTTTAAGTGAACAACGAGCCCCATTGATAATCATGAAACGGAAATTATTTGTAACTTTCTACAAGTAGAACAATGAATGGGACAGGTAGACGGTTGAAATCTTTGTATATATTGCTTCTATATAATCTAAGAATCATATATGCAAAGCATCCAAACAGTACCTTTCGCCAATTTTTTGTTCTTCAAGTTTAAGTGAACAACGAGCCCCATTGATAATCATGAAACGGAAATTATTTGTAACTTTCTACAAGTAGAACAATGAATAGAACAGGTAGACGGTTGAAATCTTTGTATATGTTGCTTATATATAGTCTAAGAAACCTATATGCAAAGCATCTAAACAGTAACAATCGCCAATTTTTTGATCTTCAAGTTTATGTGAACAACGAGCCCCATTGTTAATCCTTTAACGGATATTATTTGTAACTTTCGACAAGTAGAACAATGAATGGAACAGGTAGACGGTTGAAATCTTTGTATATATTGCTTCTATATAGCCTAAGAAACATATATGCAAAGCATCCAAACAGTACAATTCGCCAATTTTTTGTTCTTCAAGTTTAAGTGAACTACGAGCCCCATTGTTATTACTTTAACGGAAATTATTTGTAAATTTCGACAAATAGAACAATGATTGGAACACGTAGACGGTTGAAATCTATGTATATATTGCTTCCATATAGTCTAAGAAACATATATGCAAAGCATCCGAACTGTACCATTCGCCAATTTTTTGTTCTTCAAGTTTAAGTGAACAATGAGCCCCATTGTTAATCCTTTATCGGAAATTATTTGTAAATTTCGACAAGTAGAACAATGAATGGAACAGTTAGACTGTTGAAATCATTGTATATATTGCTTCTATATAGTCAAAGAAACATATATGCAAAGCATCCAAACAGTACAATTCGTCAATTTTTTGTTCTTCAAGTTTAAGTGAACTACGAGCCCCATTGTTAATCCTTTAATGGAAATTAATTGTAACTTTCTACAAGTAGAACAATGATTGGAACACGTAGACGGTTGAAATCTTTGTATATATTGCTTCCATATAGTCTAAGAAACATATATGCAAAGCATCCAAACAGTACAATTCGCCAATTTTTTGTTCTTCAAGTTTAAGTGAACTACGAGCCCCATTGTTAATACTTTAACGGAAATTATTTGTAACTTGCGACAAGTAGAACAATGAATGGAACAGGTAGACGGTTGAAATCAATGTATATATTGCTTCTATAAAGTCTAAGAAACATATATGCAAAGCATCCAAGCAGTACCATTCGCCAATTTTTTGTTCTTCAAGTTTAATTGAACTACGAACCTCATTGTTAATCCTTTAAAGGAAATTATTTGTAAAGTTCGGCAAGTAGAACAATGAATGGAACATGTAGACGCTTGAAATCTTTGTTTATATTGCTTCTATATAGTATAAGGAACATATATGCATATCATCCAAACAGTACAATTCGCCAATTATTTCATCTTCATGTTTAAGTGAACTACGAGCCCCATTGTTAATACTTTAACGGAAATTAATTGTAACGTTCTACAAGTAGAACAATGATTGGAACACGTAGACGGTTGAAACCTTTGTATATATTGCTTCCATATAGTCTAAGAAACATATATGCAAAGCATCCAAACAGTACCATTCGCCAATTTTTTGTTCTTCAAGTTTAAGTGAACTACGAGCCCCATTGTTAATCCTTTAAAGGAAATTATTTGTAAATTTCGACAAGTAGAACAACGAATGGATCATGTAGACGAATGAAATCATTGTATATATTGCTTCTATATAGTCTACGAAACATATATGCAAAGCATCCAAACAGTACAATTCGCCAATTATTTGATCTTCAAGTTTAAGTGAACTACGAGCCCCATTGTTAATACTTTAACGGAAATTATTTGTAACTTGCGACAAGTAGAACAATGAATGGAACAGGTAGACGGTTGAAATCAATGTATATATTGCTTCTATAAAGTCTAAGAAACATATATGCAAAGCATCCAAACAGTACAATTTGCCAAATTTTTGTTCTTCAAGTTTAAGTGAACTACGTGCCCCATTGATAATCATGAAACGGAAATTATTTCTAACTTTCTACAAGTAGAACAATGATTGGAACACGTAGACGGTTGAAATCTTTGTATATATTGCTTCCATATAGTCTAAGAAACATATATGCAAAGCATCCGAACTGTACCATTCGCCAATTTTTTGTTCTTCAAGTTTAAGTGAACAATGAGCCCCATTGTTAATCCTTTATCGGAAATTATTTGTAAATTTCGACAAGTAGAACAATGAATGGAACAGTTAGACTGTTGAAATCATTGTATATATTGCTTCTATATAGTCAAAGAAACATATATGCAAAGCATCCAAACAGTACAATTCGTCAATTTTTTGTTCTTCAAGTTTAAGTGAACTACGAGCCCCATTGTTAATCCTTTAATGGAAATTAATTGTAACTTTCTACAAGTAGAACAATGATTGGAACACGTAGACGGTTGAAATCTTTGTATATATTGCTTCCATATAGTCTAAGAAACATATATGCAAAGCATCCAAACAGTACAATTCGCCAATTTTTTGTTCTTCAAGTTTAAGTGAACTACGAGCCCCATTGTTAATCCTTTAATGGAAATTAATTGTAACTTTCTACAAGTAGAACAATGATTGGAACACGTAGACGGTTGAAATCTTTGTATATATTGCTTCCATATAGTCTAAGAAACACATATTCAAAGCATCCAAACAGTACCATTCGCCAATTTTTTGTTCTTCAAGTTTAAGTAAACAATGCGCCCCATTGTTAATCCTTTATCGGAAATTATTTGTAATTTTCGACAAGTAGAAAATTGAATGGAACAGGTAGACGGTTGAAATCTTTGTATATATTGCTTCTATATAATCTAAGAAACATATATGCAAAGCATCCAAACAGTACAATTCGCCAATTATTTCATCTTCATGTTAAAGTGAACCACGAGCCCCATTTTTAATACTTTAACGGAAATTATTTGTATCTTCCGACAAGTAGAACAATGAATGGAACAGGTAGATGGTTGAAATCAATGTATATATTGCTTCTATATAGTCTAAGAAACATATATGCAAAGCATCCAAACAGTACAATTCGCCAATTATTTGTTCTTCAAGTTTAAGTGAACAATGAGCCCCATTGTGAATCCTTTATCGGAAATTATTTGTAATTTTCGACAAGCAGAACAATGAATGGAACAGGTAGACGGTTGAAATCTTTGTATATATTGCTTCTATATAATCTAAGAAACATATATGCAAAGCATCCAAACAGTACAATTCGCCAATTATTTCATCTTCATGTTTAAGTGAACTACGAGCCCCATTGTTAATACTTTAACGGAAATTATTTGTAACTTCCGACAAGTAGAACAATGAATGGAACAGGTAGACGGTTGAAATCTTTGTATATATTACTTCCATATAGTCTAAGAAACAAATATGCAAAGCATCCAAACAGTACAATTCGCCAATTTTTTGTTCTTCAAGTTTAAGTAAACTACGATCCCCATTGTTAATCCCTTAACGGAAATTATTTGTAACTTTCGACAAGTAGAACAATGAATAGTGCAGGTAGACGGTTGAAATCTTTGTATATGTTGCTTCTATATAGTCTAAGAAACATATATGCAAAGCATCCAAACAGTACAATTCGACAATTTTTTGTTCTTCAAGTTTAGTGAACAATGAGCCCCAATGGTTAATCCTTTATCGGAAATTATTTGTAATTTTCGACAAGTAGAACAATGAATGGAACAGGTAGACGGTTGAAATCTTTGTATATATTGCTTCTATATAATCTAAGAAACATATATGCAAAGCATCCAAACAGTACCATTCGCAATTTTTTGTTCTTCAAGTTTAAGTGAGCAACGAGCCCCATTGTTAATCCTTTAAAGGAAATTATTTGTAAATTTCGACAAGTAGAACATTGAATGGAACAGGTAGACGGTTGAAATCTTTGTATATATTGCTTCTATATAATCTAAGAAACATATATGCAAAGCATCTAAACAGTAACAATCGCCAATTTTTTTATCTTCAAGTTTAAGTGAACAGCGAGCCCCATTGATAATCATGAAATGGAAATTATTTGTAACTTTCTACAAGTAGAACAATGAATAGTACAGGTAGACGGGTGAAACCTTTCTGTTTATTGCTTCTAAATAGTCTAAGAAACATATATGCAAAGCATCCAAACAGTACAATTCGTCAATTTTTTGTTCTTCAAGTTTAAGTTAACTACGAGCCCCATTGTCAATCCATTAACGGAAATTATTTGTAACGTTCTACAAGTAGAACAATGATTGGAACACGTAGACGGTTGAAATCTTTGTATATATTGCTTCCATATAGTCTAAGAAACATATATGCAAAGCATCCAAACAGTACCATTCGCCAATTTTTTGTTCTTCAAGTTTAAGTGAACAATGAGCCCCATTGTTAATCCTTTATCGGAAATTATTTGTAACTTTCGACAAGTAGAACAATGAATGGAACAGGTAGACGGTTGAAATCTTTGTATATATTGCTTCTATATAGTCTAAGAAACATGTACGCAAAGAATCCAAACAGTACCATTCGCCAATTTTTTGTTCTTCAAGTTTAAGTGAACAACGAGCCCCATTGATAATCATGAAACGGAAATTATTTGTAACTTTCTACAAGTAGAACAACGAATAGAACAGGTAGACGGTTGAAATCTTTGTATATGTTGCATCTATATAGTCTAAGAAACCTATATGCAAAGCATCTAAACAGTAACAATCGCCAATTTTTTGATCTTCAAGTTTAAGTGAACAGCGAGCCCCATTGATAATCATGAAATGGAAATTATTTGTAACTTTCTACAAGTAGAACAATGAATAGTACAGGTAGACGGGTGAAATCTTTCTATATATTGCTTCTAAATTGTCTAAGAAACATATATGCAAAGCATCGAAACAGTATAATTCGCCAATTTTTTGTTCTTCAAGTTTAAGTGAACTACGAGCCCCATTGTTAATCCTTTAAAGGAAATTATTTGTAAATTTCGACAAGTAGAACAATGAATGGATCATGTAGACGAATGAAATCATTGTATATATTGCTTCTATATAGTCTACGAAACATATATGCAAAGCATCCAAACAGTACAATTCGCCAATTATTTGATCTTCAAGTTTAAGTAAACTACGAGCCCCATTGTTAATACTTTAACGGGAATTATTTGTAACTTGCGACAAGTAGAACAATGAATGGAACAGGTAGACGGTTGAAATCAATGTATATATTGCTTCTATAAAGTCTAAGAAACATATATGCAAAGCATCCAAACAGTACAATTTGCCAAATTTTTGTTCTTCAAGTTTAAGTGAACTACGTGCCCCATTGATAATCATGAAACGGAAATTATTTCTAACTTTCTACAAGTAGAACAATGATTGGAACACGTAGACGGTTGAAATCTTTGTATATATTGCTTCCATATAGTCTAAGAAACATATATGCAAAGAATCCAAACTGTACCATTCGCCAATTTTTTGTTCTTCAAGTTTAAGTGAACAATGAGCCCCATTGTTAATCCTTTATCGGAAATTATTTGTAAATTTCGACAAGTAGAACAATGAATGGAACAGTTAGACTGTTGAAATCATTGTATATATTGCTTCTATATAGTCCAAGAAACATATATGCAAAGCATCCAAACAGTACAATTCGTCAATTTTTTGTTCTTCAAGTTTAAGTGAACTACGAGGCCCATTGTTAATCCTTTAAAGGAAATTATTTGTTAATTTCGACAAGTAGAACAATTAATGGATCTTGTAGACGGTTGAATTCATTGTATATATTGCTTGTATATAGTCTACGAAACATATATGCAAAGCATCCAAACAGTGCAATTCGCCAATTTTTTGTTCTTCAAGTTTAAGTAAACTACGATCCCCATTGTTAATCCCTTAACGGAAATTATTTGTAACTTTCGACAAGTAGAACAATGAATAGTGCAGGTAGACGGTTGAAATCTTTGTATATGTTGCTTCTATATAGTCTAAGAAACATATATGCAAAGCATCCAAACAGTACAATTCGACAATTTTTTGTTCTTCAAGTTTAGTGAACAATGAGCCCCAATGGTTAATCCTTTATCGGAAATTATTTGTAATTTTCGACAAGTAGAACAATGAATGGAACAGGTAGACGGTTGAAATCTTTGTATATATTGCTTCTATATAATCTAAGAAACATATATGCAAAGCATCCAAACAGTACCATTCGCAATTTTTTGTTCTTCAAGTTTAAGTGAGCAACGAGCCCCATTGTTAATCCTTTAAAGGAAATTATTTGTAAATTTCGACAAGTAGAACATTGAATGGAACAGGTAGACGGTTGAAATCTTTGTATATATTGCTTCTATATAATCTAAGAAACATATATGCAAAGCATCTAAACAGTAACAATCGCCAATTTTTTGATCTTCAAGTTTAAGTGAACAGCGAGCCCCATTGATAATCATGAAATGGAAATTATTTGTAACTTTCTACAAGTAGAACAATGAATAGTACAGGTAGACGGGTGAAACCTTTCTGTATATTGCTTCTAAATAGTCTAAGAAACATATATGCAAAGCATCCAAACTGTACAATTCGTCAATTTTTTGTTCTTCAAGTTTAAGTGAACTACGAGCCCCATTGTTAATCCTTTAAAGGAAATTATTTGTTAATTTCGACAAGTAGAACAATTAATGGATCTTGTAGACGGTTGAATTCATTGTATATATTGCTTGTATATAGTCTACGAAACATATATGCAAAGCATCCAAACAGTACAATTCGCCAATTTTTTGTTCTTCAAGTTTAAGTGAACAACGAGCCCCATTGTTAATCCTTTAATGGAAATTAATTGTAACTTTCTACAAGTAGAACAGTGATTGGAACACGTAGACGGTTGAAATCTTTGTATATATTGCTTCCATATAGTCTAAGAAACATATATGCAAAGCATCCAAACAGTACCATTCGCAATTTTTTGTTCTTCAAGTTTAAGTGAACAACGAGCCCCATTGTTAATCTTTCAAAGGAAATTATTTGTAAATTTCGACAAGTAGAACAATGAATGGAACAGGTAGACTGTTGAAATCATTGTATATATTGCTACTATATAGTCTAAGAAACATATATGCAAAGCATCCAAACAGTACAATTCGCCAATTTTTTGTTCTTCAAGTTTAAGTAAACTACGAGCCCCATTGTTAATACTTTAACGGAAATTATTTGTAACTTGCGACAAGTAGAACAATGAATGGAACAGGTAGCCGGTTGAAATCAATGTATATATTGCTTCTATATAGTCTACGAAACATATATGCAAAGCATCCAAACAGTACAATACGCCAATTTTTTGTTCTTCAAGTTTAAGTGAACTACGAGCCCCATTGTTAATCCATTAACGGAAATTAATTGTAACGTTCTACAAGTAGAACAATGATTGGAACACGTAGACGGTTGAAATCTTTGTATATATTGCTTCAATATAGTCTAAGAAACATATATGCAAAGCATCCAAACAGTACCATTCGCCAATTTTTTGTTCTTCAAGTTTAAGTGAACAATGAGCCCCATTGTTAATCCTTTATCGGAAATTATTTGTAACTTTCGACAAGTAGAACAATGAATGGAACAGGTAGACGGTTGAAATCTTTGTATATATTGCTTCTATATAGTCTAAGAAACATGTACGCAAAGCATCCAAACAGTACCATTCGCCAATTTTATGTTCTTCAAGTTTAAGTCAACAACGAGCCCCATTGATAATCATGAAACGGAAATTATTTGTAACTTTCTACAAGTAGAACAACGAATAGAACAGGTGGACGGTTGAAATCTTTGTATATGTTGCATCTATATATTCTAAGAAACCTATATGCAAAGCATCTAAACAGTAACAATCGCCAATTTTTTGATCTTCAAGTTTAAGTGAACAGCGAGCCCCATTGATAATCATGAAATGGAAATTATTTGTAACTTTCTACAAGTAGAACAATGAATAGTACAGGTAGACGGGTGAAATCTTTCTATATATTGCTTCTAAATTGTCTAAGAAACATATATGCAAAGCATCGAAACAGTATAATTCGCCAATTTTTTGTTCTTCAAGTTTAAGTGAACTACGAGCACCCATTGTTAATCCTTTAAAGGAAATTATTTGTAAATTTCGACAAGTAGAACAATGAATGGATCATGTAGACGAATGAAATCATTGTATATATTGCTTCTATATAGTCTACGAAACATATATGCAAAGCATCCAAACAGTACAATTCGCCAATTATTTGATCTTCAAGTTTAAGTGAACTACGAGCCCCATTGTTAATACTTTAACGGAAATTATTTGTAACTTCCGACAAGTAGAACAATGAATGGAACAGGTAGACGGTTGAAATCAATGTATATATTGCTTCTATAAAGTCTAAGAAACATATATGCAAAGCATCCAAACAGTACAATTTGCCAATTTTTTGTTCTTCAAGTTTAAGTGAACTACGTGCCCCATTGATAATCATGAAACGGAAATTATTTCTAACTTTCTACAAGTAGAACAATGATTGGAACACGTAGACGGTTGAAATCTTTGTATATATTGCTTCCATATAGTCTAAGAAACATATATGCAAAGCATCCAAACTGTACCATTCGCCAATTTTTTGTTCTTCAAGTTTAAGTGAACAATGAGCCCCATTGTTAATCCTTTATCGGAAATTATTTGTAAATTTCGACAAGTAGAACAATGAATGGAACAGTTAGACTGTTGAAATCATTGTATATATTGCCTCTATATAGTCCAGGAAACATATATGCAAAGCATCCAAACAGTACAATTCGTCAATTTTATTTTCTTCAAGTTTAAGTGAACTACGAGGCCCATTGTTAATCCTTTAAAGGAAATTATTTGTTAATTTCGACAAGTAGAACAATTAATGGATCTTGTAGACGGTTGAATTCATTGTATATATTGCTTGTATATAGTCTACGAAACATATATGCAAAGCATCCAAACAGTACAATTCGCCAATTTTTTGTTCTTCAAGTTTAAGTGAACTACGAGCCCCATTGTTAATCCTTTAATGGAAATTAATTGTAACTTTCTACAAGTAGAACAATGATTGGAACACGTAGACGGTTGAAATCTTTGTATATATTGCTTCCATATAGTCTAAGAAACATATATGCAAAGCATCCAAACAGTACAATTCGCCAATTTTTTGTTCTTCAAGTTTAAGTGAACTACGAGCCCCATAGTTAATCCTTTAATGGAAATTAATTGTAACTTTCTACAAGTAGAACAATGATTGGAACACGTAGACGGTTGAAATCTTTGTATATATTGCTTCCATATAGTCTAAGAAACACATATGCAAAGCATCCAAACAGTACCATTCGCCAATTTTTTGTTCTTCAAGTTTAAGTAAACAATGCGCCCCATTGTTAATCCTTTATCGGAAATTATTTGTAATTTTCGACAAGTAGAACATTGAATGGAACAGGTAGACGGTTGAAATCTTTGTATATATTGCTTCTATATAATCTAAGAAACATATATGCAAAGCATCCAAACAGTACAATTCGCAAATTATTTCATCTTCATGTAAAACTGAACCACGAGCCCCATTTTTAATACTTTAACGGAAATTATTTGTATCTTCCGACAAGTAGAACAATGAATGGAACAGGTAGATGGTTGAAATCAATGTATATATTGCTTCTATATAGTCTAAGAAACATATATGCAAAGCATACAAACAGTACAATTCGCCAATTTTTTGTTCTTCAAGTTTAAGTAAACTACGATCCCCATTGTTAATCCCTTAACGGAAATTATTTGTAACTTTCGACAAGTAGAACAATGAATAGTGCAGGTAGACGGTTGAAATCTTTGTATATGTTGCTTCTATATAGTCTAAGAAACATATATGCAAAGCATCCAAACAGTACAATTCGACAATTTTTTGTTCTTCAAGTTTAAGTGAACAATGAGCCCCATTGTTAATCCTTTATCGGAAATTATTTGTAAATTTCGACAAGTAGAACAATGAATGGAAAAGGTAGACTGTTGAAATCATTGTATATATTGCTTCTATATAGTCCAAGAAACATATATGCAAAGCATCCAAACAGTACAATTCGTCAATTTTTTTTTCTTCAAGTTTAAGTGAACTACGAGGCCCATTGTTAATCCTTTAAAGGAAATTATTTGTTAATTTCGACAAGTAGAACAATTAATGGATCTTGTAGACGGTTGAATTCATTGTATATATTGCTTGTATATAGTCTACGAAACATATATGCAAAGCATCCAAACAGTACAATTCGCCAATTTTTTGTTCTTCAAGTTTAAGTGAACTACGAGCCCCATTGTTAATCCCTTAACGGAAATTATTTGTAACTTTCGACAAGTAGAACAATGAATAGTGCAGGTAGACGGTTGAAATCTTTGTATATGTTGCTTCTATATAGTCTAAGAAACATATATGCAAAGCATCCAAACAGTACAATTCGACAATTTTTTGTTCTTCAAGTTTAAGTGAACAATGAGCCCCATTGTTAATCCTTTATCGGAAATTATTTGTAAATTTCGACAAGTAGAACAATGAATGGAAAAGGTAGACTGTTGAAATCATTGTATATATTGCTTCTATATAGTCCAAGAAACATATATGCAAAGCATCCAAACAGTACAATTCGTCAATTTTTTTTTCTTCAAGTTTAAGTGAACTACGAGGCCCATTGTTAATCCTTTAAAGGAAATTATTTGTTAATTTCGACAAGTAGAACAATTAATGGATCTTGTAGACGGTTGAATTCATTGTATATATTGCTTGTATATAGTCTACGAAACATATATGCAAAGCATCCAAACAGTACAATTCGCCAATTTTTTGTTCTTCAAGTTTAAGTGAACTACGAGCCCCATTGTTAATCCTTTAATGGAAATTAATTGTAACTTTCTACAAGTAGAACAATGATTGGAACACGTAGACGGTTGAAATCTTTGTATATATTGCTTCCATATAGTCTAAGAAACATATATGCAAAGCATCCAAACAGTACAATTCGCCAATTTTTTGTTCTTCAAGTTTAAGTGAACTACGAGCCCCATAGTTAATCCTTTAATGGAAATTAATTGTAACTTTCTACAAGTAGAACAATGATTGGAACACGTAGACGGTTGAAATCTTTGTATATATTGCTTCCATATAGTCTAAGAAACACATATGCAAAGCATCCAAACAGTACCATTCGCCAATTTTTTGTTCTTCAAGTTTAAGTAAACAATGCGCCCCATTGTTAATCCTTTATCGGAAATTATTTGTAATTTTCGACAAGTAGAACATTGAATGGAACAGGTAGACGGTTGAAATCTTTGTATACATTGCTTCTATATAATCTAAGAAACATATATGCAAAGCATCCAAACAGTACAATTCGCCAATTATTTCATCTTCATGTAAAAGTGAACCACGAGCCCCATTTTTAATACTTTAACGGAAATTATTTGTATCTTCCGACAAGTAGAACAATGAATGGAACAGGTAGATGGTTGAAATCAATGTATATATTGCTTCTATATAGTCTAAGAAACATATATGCAAAGCATCCAAACAGTACAATTCGCCAATTTTTTGTTCTTCAAGTTTAAGTGAACAATGAGCCCCATTGTGAATCCTTTATCGGAAATTATTTGTAATTTTCGACAAGCAGAACAATGAATGGAACAGGTAGACGGTTGAAATCTTTGTATATATTGCTTCTATATAATCTAAGAAACATATATGCAAAGCATCCAAACAGTACAATTCGCCAATTATTTCATCTTCATGTTTAAGAGAACTACGAGCCCCATTGTTAATACTTTAACGGAAATTATTCGTAACTTCCGACAAGTAGAACAATGAATGGAACAGGTAGACGGTTGAAATCTTTGTATATATTGCTTCCATATAGTCTAAGAAACATATATGCAAAGCATCCAAACAGTACAATTCGCCAATTATTTCATCTTCATGTTTAAGAGAACTACGAGCCCCATTGTTAATACTTTAACGGAAATTATTCGTAACTTCCGACAAGTAGAACAATGAATGGAACAGGTAGACGGTTGAAATCTTTGTATATATTGCTTCCATATAGTCTAAGAAACAAATATGCAAAGCATCCAAACAGTACAATTCGCCAATTTTTTGTTCTTCAAGTTTAAGTAAACTACGATCCCCATTGTTAATCCCTTAACGGAAATTATTTGTAACTTTCGACAAGTAGAACAATGAATAGTGCAGGTAGACGGTTGAAATCTTTGTATATGTTGCTTCTATATAGTCTAAGAAACATATATGCAAAGCATCCAAACAGTACAATTCGCCAATTATTTGATCTTCAAGTTTAAGTGAACTACGAGCCCCATTGTTAATACTTTAACGGAAATTATTTGTAACTTGCGACAAGTAGAACAATGAATGGAACAGGTAGCCGGTTGAAATCAATGTATATATTGCTTCTATATAGTCTAAGAAACATATATGCAAAGCATCCAAACAGTACCATTCGCAATTTTTTGTTGTTCAAGTTTAAGTGAACAACGAGCCCCATTGTTAATCCTTCAAAGGAAATTATTTGTAAATTTCGACAAGTAGAACAATGAATGGAACAGGTAGACTGATGAAATCAATGTATATATTGATTCTATATAGTCTAAGAAACATATATGCAAAGCATCCAAACAGTACCATTCGCCAATTTTTTGTTTTTCAAGTTTAAGTGAACAACGAGCCGCATTGTTAATCCTTTAAAGGAAATTATTTGTAAATTTCGAATAGTAGAACAATGATTGGAACACGTAGACGGTTGAAATCTTTGTATATATTGCTTCTATATAATCTAAGAAACATATATGCAAAGCATCCAAACAGAACCATTCGCCAATTTTTTGTTCTTCAAATTTAAGTGAACAACGAGCCCCATTGATAATCATGAAACGGAAATTATTTGTAACTTTCTACAAGTAGAACAATGAATAGAACAGGTAGACGGTTGAAATCTTTGTATATGTTGCGTCTATATATTCTAAGAAACCTATATGCAAAGCATCGAAACAGTACAATTCGCCAATTTTGAGTTCTTCAAGTTTAAGTGAACTACGAGCCCCATTGTTAATCCTTTAAAGGAAATTATTTGTAAATTTCGACAAGTAGAACAATGAATGGATCATGTAGACGGTTGAAATTATTGTATATTTTGCTTCTATATAGTCTACGAAACATATATGCAAAGCATCCAAACAGTACAATTCGCCAATTTTTTGTTCTTCAAGTTTAAGTGAACTACGAGCCCCATTGTTAATACTTTAACGGAAATTATTTGTAATTTTCGACAAGTAGAACAATGAATGGAACAGGTAGACGGTTGTAATCTTTGTATATATTGCTTCTATATAGTCTAAGAAACATATATGCAAAGCATCCAAACAGTACCATTCGCCAATTTTTTGTTCTTCAAGTTTAAGTGAACAACGAGCCCCATTGATAATCATGAAACGGAAATTATTTGTAACTTTCTACAAGTAGAACAATGAATGGGACAGGTAGACGGTTGAAATCTTTGTATATATTGCTTCTATATAATCTAAGAATCATATATGCAAAGCATCCAAACAGTACCTTTCGCCAATTTTTTGTTCTTCAAGTTTAAGTGAACAACGAGCCCCATTGTTAATCCTTTAAAGGAAATTATTTGTAAATTTCGACAAGTAGAACAATGAATTGAACAGGTAGACTGTTGAAATCATTGTATATATTGCTTCTATATAGTCTAAGAAACATATATGCAAATCATCCAAACAGTACAATTCGCCAATTTCTTGTTCTTCAAGTTTAAGTAAACTACGATTCCCATTGTTAATCCCTTAACGGAAATTATTTCTAACTTTCGACAAGTAGAACAATAAATGGAACAGGTAGACGGTTGAAATCATTGTATATATTGCTTCTATATAGTCTAAGAAACATATCTGCAAATCACCCACACAGTACAATTCGCCAATTATTTGATCTTCAAGTTTAAGTGAACTACGAGCCCCATTGTTAATACTTTAACGGAAATGATTTGTAACTTGCGACAAGTAGAACAATGAATGGAACAGGTAGACGGTTGAAATCAATGTATATATTGCTTCTATATAGTCTAAGAAACATATATGCAAAGCATCTAAACAGTACAATTCGCCAATTTTTTGTTCTTCAAGTTTAAGTGAACAATGAGCCCCAATGGTTAATCCTTTATCGGAAATTATTTGTAATTTTCGACAAGTAGAACAATGAATGGAACAGGTAGACGGTTGAAATATTTGTATATATTGCTTCTATATAATCTAAGAAACATATATGCAAAGCATCTAAACAGTAACAATCGCCAAATTTTGATCTTCAAGTTTAAGTGAACAGCGAGCCCCACTGATAATCATGAAATGGAAATTATTTGTAACTTTCTACAAGTAGAACAATGAATAGTACAGGTAGACGGGTGAAATCTTTCTATATATTGCTTCTATATAATCTAAGAAACATATATGCAAAGCATCCAAACAGTACAATTCGCCAATTTTTTCTTCTTCAAGTTTAAGTGAACAATGAGCCCCAATGGTTAATCCTTTATCGGAAATTATTTGTAACTTTCGACAAGTAGAACAATGAATGGAACAGGTAGACGCTTAAAATCTTTGTATATATTGCTTCTATATAGTCTAAGAAACATATATGCAAAGCATCCAAACAGTACAATTCGACAATTTTTTGTTCTTCAAGTTTAGTAAACAATGAGCCCCAATGGTTAATCCTTTATCGGAAATTATTTGTAATTTTCGACAAGTAGAACAATGAATGGAACAGGTAGACGGTTGAAATCATTGTATATATTGCTTCTATATAGTCTAAGAAACCTATATGCAAAGCATCTAAACAGTAACATTCGCCAATTTTTTGATCTTCAAGTTTAAGTGAACAATGAGCCCCATTCTTAATCCTTTATCGGAAATTATTTGTAATTTTCGACAAGTAGAACAATGAATGGAACAGGTAGATGGTTGAGATCTTTGTATATATTGCTTCCATATAGTCTAAGAAACATGTACGCAAAGCATCCAAGCAGTACCATTCGCCAATTTTTTGTTCTTCAAGTTTAAGTGAACTACGAGCCCAATTGTTAATCCTTTAAAGGAAATTATTTGTAAATTTCGGCAAGTAGAACAATGAATGGAACAGGTAGACGGTTGAAATCTTTGTATATATTGCTTCTATATAGTCTAAGAAACATAAATGCAACGCATCCAAACAGTATAATTCGCCAATTTTTTGTTCTTCAAGTTTAAGTGAACTACGAGCCCCATTCTTAATCCTTTAAAGTAAATTATTTGTAAATTTCGACAAGTAGAACAATGATTGGAACACGTAGACGGTTGAAATCTTTGTATATATTGCTTCCATATAGTCTAAGAAACATGTACGCAAAGCATCCAAACAGTACCATTCGCGAATTTTTTGTTCATCAAGTTTAAGTGAACAATGAGCCCCAATGGTTAATCCTTTATCGGAAATTATTTGTAATTTTCGACAAGTAGAACAATGAATGGAACAGGTAGACGGTTGTAATCTTTGTATATATTGCTTCTATATAGTCTAAGAAACATATATGCAAAGCATCCAAACAGTACCATTCGCCAATTTTTTGTTCTTCAAGTTTAAGTGAACAACGAGCCCCATTGATAATCATGAAACGGAAATTATTTGTAACTTTCTACAAGTAGAACAATGAATGGGACAGGTAGACGGTTGAAATCTTTGTATATATTGCTTCTATATAATCTAAGAATCATATATGCAAAGCATCCAAACAGTACCTTTCGCCAATTTTTTGTTCTTCAAGTTTAAGTGAACAACGAGCCCCATTGATAATCATGAAACGGAAATTATTTGTAACTTTCTACAAGTAGAACAATGAATAGAACAGGTAGACGGTTGAAATCTTTGTATATGTTGCTTATATATAGTCTAAGAAACCTATATGCAAAGCATCTAAACAGTAACAATCGCCAATTTTTTGATCTTCAAGTTTATGTGAACAACGAGCCCCATTGTTAATCCTTTAACGGATATTATTTGTAACTTTCGACAAGTAGAACAATGAATGGAACAGGTAGACGGTTGAAATCTTTGTATATATTGCTTCTATATAGCCTAAGAAACATATATGCAAAGCATCCAAACAGTACAATTCGCCAATTTTTTGTTCTTCAAGTTTAAGTGAACTACGAGCCCCATTGTTATTACTTTAACGGAAATTATTTGTAAATTTCGACAAATAGAACAATGATTGGAACACGTAGACGGTTGAAATCTATGTATATATTGCTTCCATATAGTCTAAGAAACATGTACGCAAAGCATCCAAGCAGTACCATTCGCCAATTTTTTGTTCTTCAAGTTTAATTGAACTACGAACCTCATTGTTAATCCTTTAAAGGAAATTATTTGTAAATTTCGACAAGTAGAACAACGAATGGATCATGTAGACGAATGAAATCATTGTATATATTGCTTCTATATAGTCTACGAAACATATATGCAAAGCATCCAAACAGTACAATTCGCCAATTATTTGATCTTCAAGTTTAAGTGAACTACGAGCCCCATTGTTAATACTTTAACGGAAATTATTTGTAACTTGCGACAAGTAGAACAATGAATGGAACAGGTAGACGGTTGAAATCAATGTATATATTGCTTCTATAAAGTCTAAGAAACATATATGCAAAGCATCCAAACAGTACAATTTGCCAAATTTTTGTTCTTCAAGTTTAAGTGAACTACGTGCCCCATTGATAATCATGAAACGGAAATTATTTCTAACTTTCTACAAGTAGAACAATGATTGGAACACGTAGACGGTTGAAATCTTTGTATATATTGCTTCCATATAGTCTAAGAAACATATATGCAAAGCATCCGAACTGTACCATTCGCCAATTTTTTGTTCTTCAAGTTTAAGTGAACAATGAGCCCCATTGTTAATCCTTTATCGGAAATTATTTGTAAATTTCGACAAGTAGAACAATGAATGGAACAGTTAGACTGTTGAAATCATTGTATATATTGCTTCTATATAGTCAAAGAAACATATATGCAAAGCATCCAAACAGTACAATTCGTCAATTTTTTGTTCTTCAAGTTTAAGTGAACTACGAGCCCCATTGTTAATCCTTTAATGGAAATTAATTGTAACTTTCTACAAGTAGAACAATGATTGGAACACGTAGACGGTTGAAATCTTTGTATATATTGCTTCCATATAGTCTAAGAAACATATATGCAAAGCATCCAAACAGTACAATTCGCCAATTTTTTGTTCTTCAAGTTTAAGTGAACTACGAGCCCCATTGTTAATCCTTTAATGGAAATTAATTGTAACTTTCTACAAGTAGAACAATGATTGGAACACGTAGACGGTTGAAATCTTTGTATATATTGCTTCCATATAGTCTAAGAAACACATATGCAAAGCATCCAAACAGTACCATTCGCCAATTTTTTGTTCTTCAAGTTTAAGTAAACAATGCGCCCCATTGTTAATCCTTTATCGGAAATTATTTGTAATTTTCGACAAGTAGAAAATTGAATGGAACAGGTAGACGGTTGAAATCTTTGTATATATTGCTTCTATATAATCTAAGAAACATATATGCAAAGCATCCAAACAGTACAATTCGCCAATTATTTCATCTTCATGTTAAAGTGAACCACGAGCCCCATTTTTAATACTTTAACGGAAATTATTTGTATCTTCCGACAAGTAGAACAATGAATGGAACAGGTAGATGGTTGAAATCAATGTATATATTGCTTCTATATAGTCTAAGAAACATATATGCAAAGCATCCAAACAGTACAATTCGCCAATTATTTGTTCTTCAAGTTTAAGTGAACAATGAGCCCCATTGTGAATCCTTTATCGGAAATTATTTGTAATTTTCGACAAGCAGAACAATGAATGGAACAGGTAGACGGTTGAAATCTTTGTATATATTGCTTCTATATAATCTAAGAAACATATATGCAAAGCATCCAAACAGTACAATTCGCCAATTATTTCATCTTCATGTTTAAGTGAACTACGAGCCCCATTGTTAATACTTTAACGGAAATTATTTGTAACTTCCGACAAGTAGAACAATGAATGGAACAGGTAGACGGTTGAAATCTTTGTATATATTACTTCCATATAGTCTAAGAAACAAATATGCAAAGCATCCAAACAGTACAATTCGCCAATTTTTTGTTCTTCAAGTTTAAGTAAACTACGATCCCCATTGTTAATCCCTTAACGGAAATTATTTGTAACTTTCGACAAGTAGAACAATGAATAGTGCAGGTAGACGGTTGAAATCTTTGTATATGTTGCTTCTATATAGTCTAAGAAACATATATGCAAAGCATCCAAACAGTACAATTCGACAATTTTTTGTTCTTCAAGTTTAGTGAACAATGAGCCCCAATGGTTAATCCTTTATCGGAAATTATTTGTAATTTTCGACAAGTAGAACAATGAATGGAACAGGTAGACGGTTGAAATCTTTGTATATATTGCTTCTATATAATCTAAGAAACATATATGCAAAGCATCCAAACAGTACCATTCGCAATTTTTTGTTCTTCAAGTTTAAGTGAGCAACGAGCCCCATTGTTAATCCTTTAAAGGAAATTATTTGTAAATTTCGACAAGTAGAACATTGAATGGAACAGGTAGACGGTTGAAATCTTTGTATATATTGCTTCTATATAATCTAAGAAACATATATGCAAAGCATCTAAACAGTAACAATCGCCAATTTTTTTATCTTCAAGTTTAAGTGAACAGCGAGCCCCATTGATAATCATGAAATGGAAATTATTTGTAACTTTCTACAAGTAGAACAATGAATAGTACAGGTAGACGGGTGAAACCTTTCTGTTTATTGCTTCTAAATAGTCTAAGAAACATATATGCAAAGCATCCAAACAGTACAATTCGTCAATTTTTTGTTCTTCAAGTTTAAGTTAACTACGAGCCCCATTGTCAATCCATTAACGGAAATTATTTGTAACGTTCTACAAGTAGAACAATGATTGGAACACGTAGACGGTTGAAATCTTTGTATATATTGCTTCCATATAGTCTAAGAAACATATATGCAAAGCATCCAAACAGTACCATTCGCCAATTTTTTGTTCTTCAAGTTTAAGTGAACAATGAGCCCCATTGTTAATCCTTTATCGGAAATTATTTGTAACTTTCGACAAGTAGAACAATGAATGGAACAGGTAGACGGTTGAAATCTTTGTATATATTGCTTCTATATAGTCTAAGAAACATGTACGCAAAGAATCCAAACAGTACCATTCGCCAATTTTATGTTCTTCAAGTTTAAGTGAACAACGAGCCCCATTGATAATCATGAAACGGAAATTATTTGTAACTTTCTACAAGTAGAACAACGAATAGAACAGGTAGACGGTTGAAATCTTTGTATATGTTGCATCTATATAGTCTAAGAAACCTATATGCAAAGCATCTAAACAGTAACAATCGCCAATTTTTTGATCTTCAAGTTTAAGTGAACAGCGAGCCCCATTGATAATCATGAAATGGAAATTATTTGTAACTTTCTACAAGTAGAACAATGAATAGTACAGGTAGACGGGTGAAATCTTTCTATATATTGCTTCTAAATTGTCTAAGAAACATATATGCAAAGCATCGAAACAGTATAATTCGCCAATTTTTTGTTCTTCAAGTTTAAGTGAACTACGAGCCCCATTGTTAATCCTTTAAAGGAAATTATTTGTAAATTTCGACAAGTAGAACAATGAATGGATCATGTAGACGAATGAAATCATTGTATATATTGCTTCTATATAGTCTACGAAACATATATGCAAAGCATCCAAACAGTACAATTCGCCAATTATTTGATCTTCAAGTTTAAGTAAACTACGAGCCCCATTGTTAATACTTTAACGGGAATTATTTGTAACTTGCGACAAGTAGAACAATGAATGGAACAGGTAGACGGTTGAAATCAATGTATATATTGCTTCTATAAAGTCTAAGAAACATATATGCAAAGCATCCAAACAGTACAATTTGCCAAATTTTTGTTCTTCAAGTTTAAGTGAACTACGTGCCCCATTGATAATCATGAAACGGAAATTATTTCTAACTTTCTACAAGTAGAACAATGATTGGAACACGTAGACGGTTGAAATCTTTGTATATATTGCTTCCATATAGTCTAAGAAACATATATGCAAAGCATCCAAACTGTACCATTCGCCAATTTTTTGTTCTTCAAGTTTAAGTGAACAATGAGCCCCATTGTTAATCCTTTATCGGAAATTATTTGTAAATTTCGACAAGTAGAACAATGAATGGAACAGTTAGACTGTTGAAATCATTGTATATATTGCTTCTATATAGTCCAAGAAACATATATGCAAAGCATCCAAACAGTACAATTCGTCAATTTTTTGTTCTTCAAGTTTAAGTGAACTACGAGGCCCATTGTTAATCCTTTAAAGGAAATTATTTGTTAATTTCGACAAGTAGAACAATTAATGGATCTTGTAGACGGTTGAATTCATTGTATATATTGCTTGTATATAGTCTACGAAACATATATGCAAAGCATCCAAACAGTGCAATTCGCCAATTTTTTGTTCTTCAAGTTTAAGTAAACTACGATCCCCATTGTTAATCCCTTAACGGAAATTATTTGTAACTTTCGACAAGTAGAACAATGAATAGTGCAGGTAGACGGTTGAAATCTTTGTATATGTTGCTTCTATATAGTCTAAGAAACATATATGCAAAGCATCCAAACAGTACAATTCGACAATTTTTTGTTCTTCAAGTTTAGTGAACAATGAGCCCCAATGGTTAATCCTTTATCGGAAATTATTTGTAATTTTCGACAAGTAGAACAATGAATGGAACAGGTAGACGGTTGAAATCTTTGTATATATTGCTTCTATATAATCTAAGAAACATATATGCAAAGCATCCAAACAGTACCATTCGCAATTTTTTGTTCTTCAAGTTTAAGTGAGCAACGAGCCCCATTGTTAATCCTTTAAAGGAAATTATTTGTAAATTTCGACAAGTAGAACATTGAATGGAACAGGTAGACGGTTGAAATCTTTGTATATATTGCTTCTATATAATCTAAGAAACATATATGCAAAGCATCTAAACAGTAACAATCGCCAATTTTTTGATCTTCAAGTTTAAGTGAACAGCGAGCCCCATTGATAATCATGAAATGGAAATTATTTGTAACTTTTTACAAGTAGAACAATGAATAGTACAGGTAGACGGGTGAAACCTTTCTGTATATTGCTTCTAAATAGTCTAAGAAACATATATGCAAAGCATCCAAACTGTACAATTCGTCAATTTTTTGTTCTTCAAGTTTAAGTGAACTACGAGCCCCATTGTTAATCCTTTAAAGGAAATTATTTGTTAATTTCGACAAGTAGAACAATTAATGGATCTTGTAGACGGTTGAATTCATTGTATATATTGCTTGTATATAGTCTACGAAACATATATGCAAAGCATCCAAACAGTACAATTCGCCAATTTTTTGTTCTTCAAGTTTAAGTGAACTACGAGCCCCATTGTTAATCCTTTAATGGAAATTAATTGTAACTTTCTACAAGTAGAACAGTGATTGGAACACGTAGACGGTTGAAATCTTTGTATATATTGCTTCCATATAGTCTAAGAAACATATATGCAAAGCATCCAAACAGTACAATTCGCCAATTTTTTGTTCTTCAAGTTTAAGTGAACTACGAGCCCCATTGTTAATCCATTAACGGAAATTAATTGTAACGTTCTACAAGTAGAACAATGATTGGAACACGTAGACGGTTGAAATCTTTGTATATATTGCTTCCATATAGTCTAAGAAACATATATGCAAAGCATCCAAACAGTACCATTCGCCAATTTTTTGTTCTTCAAGTTTAAGTGAACAATGAGCCCCATTGTTAATCCTTTATCGGAAATTATTTGTAACTTTCGACAAGTAGAACAATGAATGGAACAGGTAGACGGTTGAAATCTTTGTATATATTGCTTCTATATAGTCTAAGAAACATGTACGCAAAGCATCCAAACAGCACCATTCGCCAATTTTATGTTCTTCAAGTTTAAGTGAACTACGAGGCCCATTGTTAATCCTTTAATGGAAATTAATTGTAACTTTCTACAAGTAGAACAATGAATGGAACAGGTAGACGGTTGAAATCAATGTATATATTGCTTCTATAAAGTCTAAGAAACATATATGCAAAGCATCCAAACAGTACAATTTGCCAAATTTTTGTTCTTCAAGTTTAGTGAACAATGAGCCCCAATGGTTAATCCTTTATCGGAAATTATTTGTAATTTTCTACAAGTAGAACAATGATTGGAACACGTAGACGGTTGAAATCTTTGTATATATTGCTTCCATATAGTCTAAGAAACATATATGCAAAGCATCCAAACTGTACCATTCGCCAATTTTTTGTTCTTCAAGTTTAAGTGAACAATGAGCCCCATTGTTAATCCTTTATCGGAAATTATTTGTAAATTTCGACAAGTAGAACAATGAATGGAACAGTTAGACTGTTGAAATCATTGTATATATTGCTTCTATATAGTACAAGAAACATATATGCAAAGCATCCAAACAGTACAATTCGTCAATTTTTTGTTCTTCAAGTTTAAGTGAACTACGAGGCCCATTGTTAATCCTTTAAAGGAAATTATTTGTTAATTTCGACAAGTAGAACAATTAATGGATCTTGTAGACGGTTGAATTCATTGTATATATTGTTTGTATATAGTCTACGAAACATATATGCAAAGCATCCAAACAGTACAATTCGCCAATTTTTTGTTCTTCAAGTTTAAGTAAACTACGATCCCCATTGTTAATCCCTTAACGGAAATTATTTGTAACTTTCGACAAGTAGAACAATGAATAGTGCAGGTAGACGGTTGAAATCTTTGTATATGTTGCTTCTATATAGTCTAAGAAACATATATGCAAAGCATCCAAACAGTACAATTCGACAATTTTTTGTTCTTCAAGTTTAGTGAACAATGAGCCCCAATGGTTAATCCTTTATCGGAAATTATTTGTAATTTTCGACAAGTAGAACAATGAATGGAACAGGTAGACGGTTGAAATCTTTGTATATATTGCTTCTATATAATCTAAGAAACATATATGCAAAGCATCCAAACAGTACCATTCGCAATTTTTTGTTCTTCAAGTTTAAGTGAGCAACGAGCCCCATTGTTAATCCTTTAAAGGAAATTATTTTTAAATTTCGACAAGTAGAACATTGAATGGAACAGGTAGACGGTTGAAATCTTTGTATATATTGCTTCTATATAATCTAAGAAACATATATGCAAAGCATCTAAACAGTAACAATCGCCAATTTTTTGATCTTCAAGTTTAAGTGAACAGCGAGCCCCATTGATAATCATGAAATGGAAATTATTTGTAACTTTCTACAAGTAGAACAATGAATAGTACAGGTAGACGGGTGAAACCTTTCTGTATATTGCTTCTAAATAGTCTAAGAAACATATATGCAAAGCATCCAAACAGTACAATTCGTCAATTTTTTGTTCTTCAAGTTTAAGTGAACTACGAGCCCCATTGTTAATCCTTTAAAGGAAATTATTTGTAAATTTCGACAAGTAGAACAATGAATGGATCTTGTAGACGGTTGAATTCATTGTATATATTGCTTCTATATAGTCTACGAAACATATATGCAAAGCATCCAAACAGTACAATACGCCAATTTTTTGTTCTTCAAGTTTAAGTGAACTACGAGCCCCAGTGTTAATCCATTAACGGAAATTAATTGTAACGTTCTACAAGTAGAACAATGATTGGAACACGTAGACGGTTGAAATCTTTGTATATATTGCTTCCATATAGTCTAAGAAACATATATGCAAAGCATCCAAACAGTACAATTCGCCAATTTTTTGTTCTTCAAGTTTAAGTGAACAATGAGCCCCATTGTGAATCCTTTATCGGAAATTATTTGTAATTTTCGACAAGCAGAACAATGAATGGAACAGGTAGACGGTTGAAATCTTTGTATATATTGCTTCTATATAATCTAAGAAACATATATGCAAAGCATCCAAACAGTACCATTCGCAATTTTTTGTTCTTCAAGTTTAAGTGAACAACGAGCCCCATTGTTAATCTTTCAAAGGAAATTATTTGTAAATTTCGACAAGTAGAACAATGAATGGAACAGGTAGACTGTTGAAATCATTGTATATATTGCTACTATATAGTCTAAGAAACATATATGCAAAGCATCCAAACAGTACAATTCGCCAATTTTTTGTTCTTCAAGTTTAAGTAAACTACGAGCCCCATTGTTAATACTTTAACGGAAATTATTTGTAACTTGCGACAAGTAGAACAATGAATGGAACAGGTAGCCGGTTGAAATCAATGTATATATTGCTTCTATATAGTCTACGAAACATATATGCAAAGCATCCAAACAGTACAATACGCCAATTTTTTGTTCTTCAAGTTTAAGTGAACTACGAGCCCCATTGTTAATCCATTAACGGAAATTAATTGTAACGTTCTACAAGTAGAACAATGATTGGAACATGTAGACGGTTGAAATCTTTGTATATATTGCTTCAATATAGTCTAAGAAACATATATGCAAAGCATCCAAAAAGTACCATTCGCCAATTTTTTGTTCTTCAAGTTTAAGTGAACAATGAGCCCCATTGTTAATCCTTTATCGGAAATTATTTGTAACTTTCGACAAGTAGAACAATGAATGGAACAGGTAGACGGTTGAAATCTTTGTATATATTGCTTCTATATAGTCTAAGAAACATGTACGCAAAGCATCCAAACAGTACCATTCGCCAATTTTATGTTCTTCAAGTTTAAGTCAACAACGAGCCCCATTGATAATCATGAAACGGAAATTATTTGTAACTTTCTACAAGTAGAACAACGAATAGAACAGGTGGACGGTTGAAATCTTTGTATATGTTGCATCTATATATTCTAAGAAACCTATATGCAAAGCATCTAAACAGTAACAATCGCCAATTTTTTGATCTTCAAGTTTAAGTGAACAGCGAGCCCCATTGATAATCATGAAATGGAAATTATTTGTAACTTTCTACAAGTAGAACAATGAATAGTACAGGTAGACGGGTGAAATCTTTCTATATATTGCTTCTAAATTGTCTAAGAAACATATATGCAAAGCATCGAAACAGTATAATTCGCCAATTTTTTGTTCTTCAAGTTTAAGTGAACTACGAGCCCCATTGTTAATCCTTTAAAGGAAATTATTTGTAAATTTCGACAAGTAGAACAATGAATGGATCATGTAGACGAATGAAATCATTGTATATATTGCTTCTATATAGTCTACGAAACATATATGCAAAGCATCCAAACAGTACAATTCGCCAATTATTTGATCTTCAAGTTTAAGTGAACTACGAGCCCCATTGTTAATACTTTAACGGAAATTATTTGTAACTTGCGACAAGTAGAACAATGAATGGAACAGGTAGACGGTTGAAATCAATGTATATATTGCTTCTATAAAGTCTAAGAAACATATATGCAAAGCATCCAAACAGTACAATTTGCCAATTTTTTGTTCTTCAAGTTTAAGTGAACTACGTGCCCCATTGATAATCATGAAACGGAAATTATTTCTAACTTTCTACAAGTAGAACAATGATTGGAACACGTAGACGGTTGAAATCTTTGTATATATTGCTTCCATATAGTCTAAGAAACATATATGCAAAGCATCCAAACTGTACCATTCGCCAATTTTTTGTTCTTCAAGTTTAAGTGAACAATGAGCCCCATTGTTAATCCTTTATCGGAAATTATTTGTAAATTTCGACAAGTAGAACAATGAATGGAACAGTTAGACTGTTGAAATCATTGTATATATTGCCTCTATATAGTCCAGGAAACATATATGCAAAGCATCCAAACAGTACAATTCGTCAATTTTTTTTTCTTCAAGTTTAAGTGAACTACGAGGCCCATTGTTAATCCTTTAAAGGAAATTATTTGTTAATTTCGACAAGTAGAACAATTAATGGATCTTGTAGACGGTTGAATTCATTGTATATATTGCTTGTATATAGTCTACGAAACATATATGCAAAGCATCCAAACAGTACAATTCGCCAATTTTTTGTTCTTCAAGTTTAAGTGAACTACGAGCCCCATTGTTAATCCTTTAATGGAAATTAATTGTAACTTTCTACAAGTAGAACAATGATTGGAACACGTAGACGGTTGAAATCTTTGTATATATTGCTTCCATATAGTCTAAGAAACATATATGCAAAGCATCCAAACAGTACAATTCGCCAATTTTTTGTTCTTCAAGTTTAAGTGAACTACGAGCCCCATAGTTAATACTTTAATGGAAATTAATTGTAACTTTCTACAAGTAGAACAATGATTGGAACACGTAGACGGTTGAAATCTTTGTATATATTGCTTCCATATAGTCTAAGAAACACATATGCAAAGCATCCAAACAGTACCATTCGCCAATTTTTTGTTCTTCAAGTTTAAGTAAACAATGCGCCCCATTGTTAATCCTTTATCGGAAATTATTTGTAATTTTCGACAAGTAGAACATTGAATGGAACAGGTAGACGGTTGAAATCTTTGTATATATTGCTTCTATATAATCTAAGAAACATATATGCAAAGCATCCAAACAGTACAATTCGCCAATTATTTCATCTTCATGTAAAACTGAACCACGAGCCCCATTTTTAATACTTTAACGGAAATTATTTGTATCTTCCGACAAGTAGAACAATGAATGGAACAGGTAGATGGTTGAAATCAATGTATATATTGCTTCTATATAGTCTAAGAAACATATATGCAAAGCATACAAACAGTACAATTCGCCAATTTTTTGTTCTTCAAGTTTAAGTAAACTACGATCCCCATTGTTAATCCCTTAACGGAAATTATTTGTAACTTTCGACAAGTAGAACAATGAATAGTGCAGGTAGACGGTTGAAATCTTTGTATATGTTGCTTCTATATAGTCTAAGAAACATATATGCAAAGCATCCAAACAGTACAATTCGACAATTTTTTGTTCTTCAAGTTTAAGTGAACAATGAGCCCCATTGTTAATCCTTTATCGGAAATTATTTGTAAATTTCGACAAGTAGAACAATGAATGGAACAGTTAGACTGTTGAAATCATTGTATATATTGCTTCTATATAGTCCAAGAAACATATATGCAAAGCATCCAAACAGTACAATTCGTCAATTTTTTTTTCTTCAAGTTTAAGTGAACTACGAGGCCCATTGTTAATCCTTTAAAGGAAATTATTTGTTAATTTCGACAAGTAGAACAATTAATGGATCTTGTAGACGGTTGAATTCATTGTATATATTGCTTGTATATAGTCTACGAAACATATATGCAAAGCATCCAAACAGTACAATTCGCCAATTTTTTGTTCTTCAAGTTTAAGTGAACTACGAGCCCCATTGTTAATCCTTTAATGGAAATTAATTGTAACTTTCTACAAGTAGAACAATGATTGGAACACGTAGACGGTTGAAATCTTTGTATATATTGCTTCCATATAGTCTAAGAAACATATATGCAAAGCATCCAAACAGTACAATTCGCCAATTTTTTGTTCTTCAAGTTTAAGTGAACTACGAGCCCCATAGTTAATCCTTTAATGGAAATTAATTGTAACTTTCTACAAGTAGAACAATGATTGGAACACGTAGACGGTTGAAATCTTTGTATATATTGCTTCCATATAGTCTAAGAAACACATATGCAAAGCATCCAAACAGTACCATTCGCCAATTTTTTGTTCTTCAAGTTTAAGTAAACAATGCGCCCCATTGTTAATCCTTTATCGGAAATTATTTGTAATTTTCGACAAGTAGAACATTGAATGGAACAGGTAGACGGTTGAAATCTTTGTATACATTGCTTCTATATAATCTAAGAAACATATATGCAAAGCATCCAAACAGTACAATTCGCCAATTATTTCATCTTCATGTAAAAGTGAACCACGAGCCCCATTTTTAATACTTTAACGGAAATTATTTGTATCTTCCGACAAGTAGAACAATGAATGGAACAGGTAGATGGTTGAAATCAATGTATATATTGCTTCTATATAGTCTAAGAAACATATATGCAAAGCATCCAAACAGTACAATTCGCCAATTTTTTGTTCTTCAAGTTTAAGTGAACAATGAGCCCCATTGTGAATCCTTTATCGGAAATTATTTGTAATTTTCGACAAGCAGAACAATGAATGGAACAGGTAGACGGTTGAAATCTTTGTATATATTGCTTCTATATAATCTAAGAAACATATATGCAAAGCATCCAAACAGTACAATTCGCCAATTATTTCATCTTCATGTTTAAGAGAACTACGAGCCCCATTGTTAATACTTTAACGGAAATTATTCGTAACTTCCGACAAGTAGAACAATGAATGGAACAGGTAGACGGTTGAAATCTTTGTATATATTGCTTCCATATAGTCTAAGAAACAAATATGCAAAGCATCCAAACAGTACAATTCGCCAATTTTTTGTTCTTCAAGTTTAAGTAAACTACGATCCCCATTGTTAATCCCTTAACGGAAATTATTTGTAACTTTCGACAAGTAGAACAATGAATAGTGCAGGTAGACGGTTGAAATCTTTGTATATGTTGCTTCTATATAGTCTAAGAAACATATATGCAAAGCATCCAAACAGTACAATTCGCCAATTATTTGATCTTCAAGTTTAAGTGAACTACGAGCCCCATTGTTAATACTTTAACGGAAATTATTTGTAACTTGCGACAAGTAGAACAATGAATGGAACAGGTAGCCGGTTGAAATCAATGTATATATTGCTTCTATATAGTCTAAGAAACATATATGCAAAGCATCCAAACAGTACCATTCGCAATTTTTTGTTGTTCAAGTTTAAGTGAACAACGAGCCCCATTGTTAATCCTTCAAAGGAAATTATTTGTAAATTTCGACAAGTAGAACAATGAATGGAACAGGTAGACTGATGAAATCAATGTATATATTGATTCTATATAGTCTAAGAAACATATATGCAAAGCATCCAAACAGTACCATTCGCCAATTTTTTGTTTTTCAAGTTTAAGTGAACAACGAGCCGCATTGTTAATCCTTTAAAGGAAATTATTTGTAAATTTCGAAAAGTAGAACAATGATTGGAACACGTAGACGGTTGAAATCTTTGTATATATTGCTTCTATATAATCTAAGAAACATATATGCAAAGCATCCAAACAGAACCATTCGCCAATTTTTTGTTCTTCAAATTTAAGTGAACAACGAGCCCCATTGATAATCATGAAACGGAAATTATTTGTAACTTTCTACAAGTAGAACAATGAATAGAACAGGTAGACGGTTGAAATCTTTGTATATGTTGCGTCTATATATTCTAAGAAACCTATATGCAAAGCATCGAAACAGTACAATTCGCCAATTTTGAGTTCTTCAAGTTTAAGTGAACTACGAGCCCCATTGTTAATCCTTTAAAGGAAATTATTTGTAAATTTCGACAAGTAGAACAATGAATGGATCATGTAGATGGTTGAAATTATTGTATATTTTGCTTCTATATAGTCTACGAAACATATATGCAAAGCATCCAAACAGTACAATTCGCCAATTTTTTGTTCTTCAAGTTTAAGTGAACTACGAGCCCCATTGTTAATACTTTAACGGAAATTATTTGTAACTTGCGACAAGTAGAACAATGAATGGAACAGGTAGCCGGTTGAAATCTTTGTATATATTGCTTCTATATAGTCTAAGAAACATATATGCAAAGAATCCAAACAGTACAATTCGCCAATTTCTTGTTCTTCAAGTTTAAGTGAACAATGAGCCCCATTGTTAATCCTTTATCGGAAATTATTTGTAACTTTCGGCAAGTAGAACAATGAATGGAACAGGTAGACGGTTGAAATCCTTGTATATATTGCGTCTATATAATCTAAGAAACATATATGCAAAGCATCCAAACAGTACCATTCGCCAATCTTTTGTTCTTCAAGTTTAAGTGAAGTACGAGCCCCATTGTTAATCCTTTAAAGGAAATTATTTGTAAATTTCGACAAGTAGAACAATGAATGGAACAGGTAGACGGTTGAAATCTTTGTATATATTGCTTCTATATAATCTAAGAAACATATATGCAAAGCATCCAAACAGTACAATTCGCCAATTTTTTGTTCTTCAAGTTTAAGTGAACTACGAGCCCCATTGTTAATCCTTTAACGGAAATTAATTGTAACTTTCTACAAGTAGAACAATGATTGGAACACGTAGACGATTGAAATCTTTGTAGATATTGCTTCCATATAGTCTAAGAAACATGTACTCAAACATCCAAACAGTACCATTCGCCAATTTTTTGTTCTTCAAGTTTAAGTGAACAATGAGCCCCAATGGTTAATCCTTTATCGGAAATTATTTGTAATTTTCGACAAGTAGAACAATGAATGGAACAGGTAGAAGGTTGAAATCTTTGTATATATTGCTTCTATATAATCTAAGAAACATATATGCAAAGCATCCAAACAGTACCATTCGCCAATTTTTTGTTCTTCAAGTTTAAGTGAACAACAAGCCCCATTGATAATCATGAAACGGAAATTATTTGTAACTTTCTACAAGTAGAACAATGAATAGAACAGGTAGACTGTTGAAATCATTGTATATATTGCTTCTATATAGTCTAAGAAACATATATGCATAGCGTCCAAACAGTACAATTCGCCAATTTTTTGCTCTTCAAGTTTAAGTGAACTACGAGACCCATTGTTAATCCTTTAAAGGAAATTATTTGTAAATTTCGGCAAGTAGAACAATGATTGGAACACGTAGACGGTTGAAATCTTTGTATATATTGCTTCCATATAGTCTAAGAAACATGTACGCAAAGCATCCAAATAGAACCATTCGCCAATTTTTTGTTCTTCAAGTTTAAGTGAACTACGAGCCCCATTGTTAATCCTTTAAAGGAAATTATTTGTAAATTTCGACAAGTAAAACAATGAATGGATCAGGTAGACGGTTGAAATCATTGTATATATTGCTTCTATATAATCTACGAAACATATATGCAAAGCATCCAAACAGTACAATTCGCCAATTTTTTGTTCTTCAAGTTTAAGTTAACTACGAGCCCTATTGTTAATCCTTTAAAGGAAATTATTTGTAAATTTCGACCAGTAGAACAATGAATGGATCATGTAGACGGTTGAAATCATTGTATATATTGCTTCTATATAGTCTAAGAAACATATATGCAAAGCATCCAAACAGTACAATTCGCCAATTTTTTGTTCTTCAAGTTTAAGTGTACTACGAGCCCTATTGTTAATCCTTTAAAGGAAATTATTTGTAAATTTCGACCAGTAGAACAATGAATGGATCATGTAGACGGTTAAAATCATTGTATATATTGCTTCTATATAGTATAAGAAACATATATGCAAAGCATCCAAACAGTACCATTCGCAATTTTTTGTTCTTCAAGTTTAAGTGAACAACGAGCCCCATTGTTAATCCTTTAAAGGAAATTATTTGTAAATTTCGACAAGTAGAACAATGAATAAAACAGGTAGACGGTTGAAATCTTTGTATATATTGGTTCTATATAATCTAAGAAACATTTATGCAAAGCATCCAAACAGTACCATTCGCCAATTTTTTGTTCTTCAAGTTTAAGTGAACAACAAGCCCCATTGATAATCATGAAACGGAAATTATTTGTAACTTTCTACAAGTAGAACAATGAATAGTACAGGTAGACGGGTGAAATCTTTCTATATATTGCTTCTAAATAGTCTAAGAAACATATATGCTAAGCATCCAAACAGTACAATTCGCCAATTTTTTGTTCTTCAAGTTTAAGTGAACTACGAGCCCCATTGTTAATCCTTTAAAGGAAATTATTTGTAAATTTCGACCAGTAGAACAATGAATGGATCATGTAGACGGTTGAAATCATTGTATATATTGCTTCTATATAGTCTAAGAAACATATATGCAAAGCATCCAAACAGTACCATTCGCAATTTTTTGTTCTTCAAGTTTAAGTGAACAACAAGCCCCATTGATAATCATGAAACGGAAATTATTTGTAACTTTCTACAAGTAGAACAATGAATAGAACAGGTAGACTGTTGAAATCATTGTATATATTGCTTCTATATAGTCTAAGAAACATATATGCATAGCGTTCAAACAGTACAATTCGCCAATTTTTTGCTCTTCAAGTTTAAGTGAACTACGAGACCCATTGTTAATCCTTTAAAGGAAATTATTTGTAAATTTCGGCAAGTAGAACAATGATTGGAACACGTAGACGGTTGAAATCTTTGTATATATTGCTTCCATATAGTCTAAGAAACATGTACGCAAAGCATCCAAATAGAACCATTCGCCAATTTTTTGTTCTTCAAGTTTAAGTGAACTACGAGCCCCATTGTTAATCCTTTAAAGGAAATTATTTGTAAATTTCGACAAGTAAAACAATGAATGGATCAGGTAGACGGTTGAAATCATTGTATATATTGCTTCTATATAATCTACGAAACATATATGCAAAGCATCCAAACAGTACAATTCGCCAATTTTTTGTTCTTCAAGTTTAAGTTAACTACGAGCCCTATTGTTAATCCTTTAAAGGAAATTATTTGTAAATTTCGACCAGTAGAACAATGAATGGATCATGTAGACGGTTGAAATCATTGTATATATTGCTTCTATATAGTCTAAGAAACATATATGCAAAGCATCCAAACAGTACAATTCGCCAATTTTTTGTTCTTCAAGTTTAAGTGTACTACGAGCCCTATTGTTAATCCTTTAAAGGAAATTATTTGTAAATTTCGACCAGTAGAACAATGAATGGATCATGTAGACGGTTGAAATCATTGTATATATTGCTTCTATATAGTCTAAGAAACATATATGCAAAGCATCCAAACAGTACCATTCGCAATTTTTTGTTCTTCAAGTTTAAGTGAACAACGAGCCCCATTGTTAATCCTTTAAAGGAAATTATTTGAAAATTTCGACAAGTAGAACAATGATTAGAACACGTAGACGGTTGAAATCTTTGTATATATTGCTTCCATATAGTCTAAGAAACATATATGCAAAGCATCCAAACAGTACAATTCGCCAATTTTTTGTTCTTCAAGTTTAAGTAATCTACGATCCCCATTGTAAATCCCTTAACGGAAATTATTTGTAACTTTCGACAAGTAGAACAATGAATGGAACAGGTAGACGGTTGAAATCATTGTATATATTGCCTCTATATAGTCTAAGAAACATTTCTGCAGATCATCCAAACAGTATAATTCGCCAATTTCTTGTTCTTCAAGTTTAAGTGAACTACGAGCCCCATTGTTAATACTTTAACGGAAATTATTTGTAACTTGCGACAAGTAGAACAATGAATGGAACAGGTAGATGGTTGAAATCATTGTATATATTGCTTCTATATAGTCTAAGAAACATATATGCAAAGCATCCAAACAGTACCATTCGCAAATTTTTTGTTCCTCAAGTTTAAGTGAACAACGAGCCGCATTGTTAATCCTTTAAAGGAAATTATTTGTAAATTTCGAAAAGTAGAACAATGATTGGAACACGTAGACGGTTGAAATCTTTGTATATATTGCTTCTATATAATCTAAGAAACATATATGCAAAGCATCCAAACAGTACAATTCGCCAATTTTTTGTTCTTCAAGTTTAAGTGAACAATGAGCCCCATTGTTAATCCTTTAAAGGAAATTATTTGTAACTTTCGACAAGTAGAAAAATGAATGGAACAGGTAGACGGTTGAAATCTTTGTATATATTGCTTCTATATAGTCTAAGAAACATATCTGCAGATCATCCAAACAGTACAATCCGCGAATTATTTGATCTTCAAGTTTAAGTAATCTACGATCCCCATTGTTAATCCCTTAACGGAAATTATTTGTAACTTTCGACAAGTAGAACAATGAATGGAACAGGTAGACGGTTGAAATCATTGTATATATTGCTTCTATATAGTCTAAGAAACATATCTGCAGATCATCCAAACAGTACAATCCGCCAATTATTTGATCTTCAAGTTTAAGTGAACTACGAGCCCCATTGTTAATACTTTAACGGAAATTATTTGTAACTTGCGACAAGTAGAACAATGAATGGAAAAGGTAGATGGTTGAAATCAATGTATATATTGCTTCTATGTAGTCTAAGAAACATATATGCAAAGCATCCAAACAGTACCATTCGCCAATTTTTTGTTCTTCAAGTTTAAGTGAACAACGAGCCGCATTGTTAATCCTTTAAAGGAAATTATTTGTAAATTTCGACAAGTAAAACAATGAATGGATCAGTTAGACGGTTGAAATCATTGCATATATTGCTTCTATATAATCTACGAAACATATATGCAAAGCATCCAAACAGTATCATTCGCCAATTTTTTGGTCTTCAAGTTTAAGTGAACAATGAGCCCCAATTGTTAATCCATTATCGGAAATTATTTGTAAATTTCGACAAGTAGATCAATGAATGGAACAGGTAGACGGTTGAAATATTTGTATATATTGCTTCTATATAGTATAAGAAACATATATGCAAAGCATCCAAACAGTACAATTCGCCAATTTTTTGTTCTTCAAGTTTAAGTGAACAACGAGCCCCATTGTTAATCCTTTAAAGGAAATTATTTGTAACTTTCTACAAGTCGAACAATGAATAGTACAGGTAGACGGGTGAAATCTTTCTATATATTGCTTCTATATAGTCTAAGAAACATATATGCAGAGCATCCAAACAGTACCATTGGGCAATTTTTTGTTCTTCAAGTTTAAGTGAACTACGAGCCCCATAGTTAATCCTTTAATGGAAATTAATTGTAACTTTCTACAAGTAGAACAATGATTGGAACACGTAGACGGTTGAAATCTTTGTATATATTGCTTCCATATAGTCTAAGAAACACATATGCAAAGCATCCAAACAGTACCATTCGCCAATTTTTTGTTCTTCAAGTTTAAGTAAACAATGCGCCCCATTGTTAATCCTTTATCGGAAATTATTTGTAATTTTCGACAAGTAGAACATTGAATGGAACAGGTAGACGGTTGAAATCTTTGTATATATTGCTTCTATATAATCTAAGAAACATATATGCAAAGCATCCAAACAGTACAATTCGCCAATTATTTCATCTTCATGTAAAACTGAACCACGAGCCCCATTTTTAATACTTTAACGGAAATTATTTGTATCTTCCGACAAGTAGAACAATGAATGGAACAGGTAGATGGTTGAAATCAATGTATATATTGCTTCTATATAGTCTAAGAAACATATATGCAAAGCATACAAACAGTACAATTCGCCAATTTTTTGTTCTTCAAGTTTAAGTAAACTACGATCCCCATTGTTAATCCCTTAACGGAAATTATTTGTAACTTTCGACAAGTAGAACAATGAATAGTGCAGGTAGACGGTTGAAATCTTTGTATATGTTGCTTCTATATAGTCTAAGAAACATATATGCAAAGCATCCAAACAGTACAATTCGACAATTTTTTGTTCTTCAAGTTTAAGTGAACAATGAGCCCCATTGTTAATCCTTTATCGGAAATTATTTGTAAATTTCGACAAGTAGAACAATGAATGGAACAGTTAGACTGTTGAAATCATTGTATATATTGCTTCTATATAGTCCAAGAAACATATATGCAAAGCATCCAAACAGTACAATTCGTCAATTTTTTTTTCTTCAAGTTTAAGTGAACTACGAGGCCCATTGTTAATCCTTTAAAGGAAATTATTTGTTAATTTCGACAAGTAGAACAATTAATGGATCTTGTAGACGGTTGAATTCATTGTATATATTGCTTGTATATAGTCTACGAAACATATATGCAAAGCATCCAAACAGTACAATTCGCCAATTTTTTGTTCTTCAAGTTTAAGTGAACTACGAGCCCCATTGTTAATCCTTTAATGGAAATTAATTGTAACTTTCTACAAGTAGAACAATGATTGGAACACGTAGACGGTTGAAATCTTTGTATATATTGCTTCCATATAGTCTAAGAAACATATATGCAAAGCATCCAAACAGTACAATTCGCCAATTTTTTGTTCTTCAAGTTTAAGTGAACTACGAGCCCCATAGTTAATCCTTTAATGGAAATTAATTGTAACTTTCTACAAGTAGAACAATGATTGGAACACGTAGACGGTTGAAATCTTTGTATATATTGCTTCCATATAGTCTAAGAAACACATATGCAAAGCATCCAAACAGTACCATTCGCCAATTTTTTGTTCTTCAAGTTTAAGTAAACAATGCGCCCCATTGTTAATCCTTTATCGGAAATTATTTGTAATTTTCGACAAGTAGAACATTGAATGGAACAGGTAGACGGTTGAAATCTTTGTATACATTGCTTCTATATAATCTAAGAAACATATATGCAAAGCATCCAAACAGTACAATTCGCCAATTATTTCATCTTCATGTAAAAGTGAACCACGAGCCCCATTTTTAATACTTTAACGGAAATTATTTGTATCTTCCGACAAGTAGAACAATGAATGGAACAGGTAGATGGTTGAAATCAATGTATATATTGCTTCTATATAGTCTAAGAAACATATATGCAAAGCATCCAAACAGTACAATTCGCCAATTTTTTGTTCTTCAAGTTTAAGTGAACAATGAGCCCCATTGTGAATCCTTTATCGGAAATTATTTGTAATTTTCGACAAGCAGAACAATGAATGGAACAGGTAGACGGTTGAAATCTTTGTATATATTGCTTCTATATAATCTAAGAAACATATATGCAAAGCATCCAAACAGTACAATTCGCCAATTATTTCATCTTCATGTTTAAGAGAACTACGAGCCCCATTGTTAATACTTTAACGGAAATTATTCGTAACTTCCGACAAGTAGAACAATGAATGGAACAGGTAGACGGTTGAAATCTTTGTATATATTGCTTCCATATAGTCTAAGAAACAAATATGCAAAGCATCCAAACAGTACAATTCGCCAATTTTTTGTTCTTCAAGTTTAAGTAAACTACGATCCCCATTGTTAATCCCTTAACGGAAATTATTTGTAACTTTCGACAAGTAGAACAATGAATAGTGCAGGTAGACGGTTGAAATCTTTGTATATGTTGCTTCTATATAGTCTAAGAAACATATATGCAAAGCATCCAAACAGTACAATTCGCCAATTATTTGATCTTCAAGTTTAAGTGAACTACGAGCCCCATTGTTAATACTTTAACGGAAATTATTTGTAACTTGCGACAAGTAGAACAATGAATGGAACAGGTAGCCGGTTGAAATCAATGTATATATTGCTTCTATATAGTCTAAGAAACATATATGCAAAGCATCCAAACAGTACCATTCGCAATTTTTTGTTGTTCAAGTTTAAGTGAACAACGAGCCCCATTGTTAATCCTTCAAAGGAAATTATTTGTAAATTTCGACAAGTAGAACAATGAATGGAACAGGTAGACTGATGAAATCAATGTATATATTGATTCTATATAGTCTAAGAAACATATATGCAAAGCATCCAAACAGTACCATTCGCCAATTTTTTGTTTTTCAAGTTTAAGTGAACAACGAGCCGCATTGTTAATCCTTTAAAGGAAATTATTTGTAAATTTCGAAAAGTAGAACAATGATTGGAACACGTAGACGGTTGAAATCTTTGTATATATTGCTTCTATATAATCTAAGAAACATATATGCAAAGCATCCAAACAGAACCATTCGCCAATTTTTTGTTCTTCAAATTTAAGTGAACAACGAGCCCCATTGATAATCATGAAACGGAAATTATTTGTAACTTTCTACAAGTAGAACAATGAATAGAACAGGTAGACGGTTGAAATCTTTGTATATGTTGCGTCTATATATTCTAAGAAACCTATATGCAAAGCATCGAAACAGTACAATTCGCCAATTTTGAGTTCTTCAAGTTTAAGTGAACTACGAGCCCCATTGTTAATCCTTTAAAGGAAATTATTTGTAAATTTCGACAAGTAGAACAATGAATGGATCATGTAGATGGTTGAAATTATTGTATATTTTGCTTCTATATAGTCTACGAAACATATATGCAAAGCATCCAAACAGTACAATTCGCCAATTTTTTGTTCTTCAAGTTTAAGTGAACTACGAGCCCCATTGTTAATACTTTAACGGAAATTATTTGTAACTTGCGACAAGTAGAACAATGAATGGAACAGGTAGCCGGTTGAAATCTTTGTATATATTGCTTCTATATAGTCTAAGAAACATATATGCAAAGAATCCAAACAGTACAATTCGCCAATTTCTTGTTCTTCAAGTTTAAGTGAACAATGAGCCCCATTGTTAATCCTTTATCGGAAATTATTTGTAACTTTCGGCAAGTAGAACAATGAATGGAACAGGTAGACGGTTGAAATCCTTGTATATATTGCGTCTATATAATCTAAGAAACATATATGCAAAGCATCCAAACAGTACCATTCGCCAATCTTTTGTTCTTCAAGTTTAAGTGAAGTACGAGCCCCATTGTTAATCCTTTAAAGGAAATTATTTGTAAATTTCGACAAGTAGAACAATGAATGGAACAGGTAGACGGTTGAAATCTTTGTATATATTGCTTCTATATAATCTAAGAAACATATATGCAAAGCATCCAAACAGTACAATTCGCCAATTTTTTGTTCTTCAAGTTTAAGTGAACTACGAGCCCCATTGTTAATCCTTTAACGGAAATTAATTGTAACTTTCTACAAGTAGAACAATGATTGGAACACGTAGACGATTGAAATCTTTGTAGATATTGCTTCCATATAGTCTAAGAAACATGTACTCAAACATCCAAACAGTACCATTCGCCAATTTTTTGTTCTTCAAGTTTAAGTGAACAATGAGCCCCAATGGTTAATCCTTTATCGGAAATTATTTGTAATTTTCGACAAGTAGAACAATGAATGGAACAGGTAGAAGGTTGAAATCTTTGTATATATTGCTTCTATATAATCTAAGAAACATATATGCAAAGCATCCAAACAGTACCATTCGCCAATTTTTTGTTCTTCAAGTTTAAGTGAACAACAAGCCCCATTGATAATCATGAAACGGAAATTATTTGTAACTTTCTACAAGTAGAACAATGAATAGAACAGGTAGACTGTTGAAATCATTGTATATATTGCTTCTATATAGTCTAAGAAACATATATGCATAGCGTCCAAACAGTACAATTCGCCAATTTTTTGCTCTTCAAGTTTAAGTGAACTACGAGACCCATTGTTAATCCTTTAAAGGAAATTATTTGTAAATTTCGGCAAGTAGAACAATGATTGGAACACGTAGACGGTTGAAATCTTTGTATATATTGCTTCCATATAGTCTAAGAAACATGTACGCAAAGCATCCAAATAGAACCATTCGCCAATTTTTTGTTCTTCAAGTTTAAGTGAACTACGAGCCCCATTGTTAATCCTTTAAAGGAAATTATTTGTAAATTTCGACAAGTAAAACAATGAATGGATCAGGTAGACGGTTGAAATCATTGTATATATTGCTTCTATATAATCTACGAAACATATATGCAAAGCATCCAAACAGTACAATTCGCCAATTTTTTGTTCTTCAAGTTTAAGTTAACTACGAGCCCTATTGTTAATCCTTTAAAGGAAATTATTTGTAAATTTCGACCAGTAGAACAATGAATGGATCATGTAGACGGTTGAAATCATTGTATATATTGCTTCTATATAGTCTAAGAAACATATATGCAAAGCATCCAAACAGTACAATTCGCCAATTTTTTGTTCTTCAAGTTTAAGTGTACTACGAGCCCTATTGTTAATCCTTTAAAGGAAATTATTTGTAAATTTCGACCAGTAGAACAATGAATGGATCATGTAGACGGTTAAAATCATTGTATATATTGCTTCTATATAGTATAAGAAACATATATGCAAAGCATCCAAACAGTACCATTCGCAATTTTTTGTTCTTCAAGTTTAAGTGAACAACGAGCCCCATTGTTAATCCTTTAAAGGAAATTATTTGTAAATTTCGACAAGTAGAACAATGAATAAAACAGGTAGACGGTTGAAATCTTTGTATATATTGGTTCTATATAATCTAACAAGGGAACATCCCGAGGTGCCACACGCCGATTTTTATGAAATTTTAGTATGATGTAGTACTCGTTAGAATATTCGACACGCATTTTTTTATATCGGCAATCGTCCACGTTAAAGGGGTGAAAACCGCCCCCAAAGTTGGGGGCCAAAAGTGTATTTCGTTGAATATCTCGGAAACTATGAGAGATAGAGCATTTGCGTAAATTGACGAAATTAGCGCCTTTGCATTACGAATTTAACGGCATAATTTCTTTTGCAAAATCTCCATTTGTTTAAACAATATGTTGAAAAATAACATATTTTCGGCAGTTTTACCACTTTAATGTTATTCAATTTTCTTGAATATTTTTTTGTAAAAACTACATTTCCTATACAAAATTACGGATAAATAGGAATTTCGATTTTTTCATCAACAAAAAAGTTATTACATATGCGATTTTATCGTTCGACGCGCGAAATAGAGTCCCTAGACGAGTCATTCCTTGTTCATAACTCCCCGGTAATTTGTAAATAAATTGATTTTACCGATAACCATTCGTTGCTAACAAAAAGAAAAGAATTTTCCGTTACTTTAATGCGATATAATTTTCGGCTACAGCACTGCGCGCGGTTTATGGAGGGACATTCCCAGGTCGGCACGGTGTGAACAAATAAATGAAACAACAAGAATGGGGTGTAAAATGCTTATAGAAAAAGTAGTGACCGCTCACCAACAATGAGAAGTAGCCGAGGTGTAGGACTATCGCACTTCACGAATCTACAGCTTCGGCCTGCTTATTGTTAGAAATGCCAAAGATTATAACTCTTTGTCTATGCGTTACGAAAATCACAGGCTTTCGCCTGGTGACAAATTTCAGGGATCTTTCCCATTTTTACAACATACTTCGGAAATTTCCTCTTCGCGAGGAAAAAGAGGGTGGGGTTTAACTATTATACTAATAACCAATGACAGACATGGTAAAGTCGATACGTCATCGTCTTTAAGGTATATATAATAGTGAGTGTTTAATATTTGTCGAATATTATTCGCATCAACATTCGTATGCTGACGAAAGAGTTTTTGCTATTGCGAAAATTTGGAAAGCGCTAATAGCTTCTTGCGGTAATAATTTACAGTAAGTATCTTTGTTCAAAACCAAAATTGCAATTTTTCTGCTATTCTTTATTATTTTACATTGTTCATTGCAAAATTAAAGCAGTTTAGATTTGCAGTCATGGCAGTAAATCCTATGAATATTATCAATATTTTAATTGGACCTGGGAATGTCCCTCCATAAACCGCGCGCAGTGCTGTAGCCGAAAATTATATCGCATTAAAGTAACGGAAAATTCTTTTCTTTTTGTTAGCAACGAATGGTTATCGGTAAAATCAATTTATTTACAAATTACCGGGGAGTTATGAACAAGGAATGACTCGTCTAGGGACTCTATTTCGCGCGTCGAACGATAAAATCGCATATGTAATAACTTTTTTGTTGATGAAAAAATCGAAATTCCTATTTATCCGTAATTTTGTATAGGAAATGTGGTTTTTACAAAAAATATTCAAGAAAATTGAATAACATTAAAGTGGTAAAACTGCCGAAAATATGTTATTTTTCAACATATTGTTTAAACAAATGGAGATTTTGCAAAAGAAATTATGCCGTTAAATTCGTAATGCAAAGGCGCTAATTTCGTCAATTTACGCAAATGCTCTATCTCTCATAGTTTCCGAGATATTCAACGAAATACACTTTTGGCCCCCAACTTTGGGGGCGGTTTTCACCCCTTTAACGTGGACGATTGCCGTTATAAAAAAATACGTGTCGAATATTCTAATGAGTACTACATCATACTAAAATTTCATCAAAATCGGCTTGTGGCACCTCGGGATGTTCCCTTGTAAGAAACATTTATGCAAAGCATCCAAACAGTACCATTCGCCAATTTTTTGTTCTTCAAGTTTAAGTGAACAACAAGCCCCATTGATAATCATGAAACGGAAATTATTTGTAACTTTCTACAAGTAGAACAATGAATAGTACAGGTAGACGGGTGAAATCTTTCTATATATTGCTTCTAAATAGTCTAAGAAACATATATGCTAAGCATCCAAACAGTACAATTCGCCAATTTTTTGTTCTTCAAGTTTAAGTGAACTACGAGCCCCATTGTTAATCCTTTAAAGGAAATTATTTGTAAATTTCGACCAGTAGAACAATGAATGGATCATGTAGACGGTTGAAATCATTGTATATATTGCTTCTATATAGTCTAAGAAACATATATGCAAAGCATCCAAACAGTACCATTCGCAATTTTTTGTTCTTCAAGTTTAAGTGAACAACAAGCCCCATTGATAATCATGAAACGGAAATTATTTGTAACTTTCTACAAGTAGAACAATGAATAGAACAGGTAGACTGTTGAAATCATTGTATATATTGCTTCTATATAGTCTAAGAAACATATATGCATAGCGTCCAAACAGTACAATTCGCCAATTTTTTGCTCTTCAAGTTTAAGTGAACTACGAGACCCATTGTTAATCCTTTAAAGGAAATTATTTGTAAATTTCGGCAAGTAGAACAATGATTGGAACACGTAGACGGTTGAAATCTTTGTATATATTGCTTCCATATAGTCTAAGAAACATGTACGCAAAGCATCCAAATAGAACCATTCGCCAATTTTTTGTTCTTCAAGTTTAAGTGAACTACGAGCCCCATTGTTAATCCTTTAAAGGAAATTATTTGTAAATTTCGACAAGTAAAACAATGAATGGATCAGGTAGACGGTTGAAATCATTGTATATATTGCTTCTATATAATCTACGAAACATATATGCAAAGCATCCAAACAGTACAATTCGCCAATTTTTTGTTCTTCAAGTTTAAGTTAACTACGAGCCCTATTGTTAATCCTTTAAAGGAAATTATTTGTAAATTTCGACCAGTAGAACAATGAATGGATCATGTAGACGGTTGAAATCATTGTATATATTGCTTCTATATAGTCTAAGAAACATATATGCAAAGCATCCAAACAGTACAATTCGCCAATTTTTTGTTCTTCAAGTTTAAGTGTACTACGAGCCCTATTGTTAATCCTTTAAAGGAAATTATTTGTAAATTTCGACCAGTAGAACAATGAATGGATCATGTAGACGGTTGAAATCATTGTATATATTGCTTCTATATAGTCTAAGAAACATATATGCAAAGCATCCAAACAGTACCATTCGCAATTTTTTGTTCTTCAAGTTTAAGTGAACAACGAGCCCCATTGTTAATCCTTTAAAGGAAATTATTTGAAAATTTCGACAAGTAGAACAATGATTAGAACACGTAGACGGTTGAAATCTTTGTATATATTGCTTCCATATAGTCTAAGAAACATATATGCAAAGCATCCAAACAGTACAATTCGCCAATTTTTTGTTCTTCAAGTTTAAGTAATCTACGATCCCCATTGTAAATCCCTTAACGGAAATTATTTGTAACTTTCGACAAGTAGAACAATGAATGGAACAGGTAGACGGTTGAAATCATTGTATATATTGCCTCTATATAGTCTAAGAAACATTTCTGCAGATCATCCAAACAGTATAATTCGCCAATTTCTTGTTCTTCAAGTTTAAGTGAACTACGAGCCCCATTGTTAATACTTTAACGGAAATTATTTGTAACTTGCGACAAGTAGAACAATGAATGGAACAGGTAGATGGTTGAAATCATTGTATATATTGCTTCTATATAGTCTAAGAAACATATATGCAAAGCATCCAAACAGTACCATTCGCAAATTTTTTGTTCCTCAAGTTTAAGTGAACAACGAGCCGCATTGTTAATCCTTTAAAGGAAATTATTTGTAAATTTCGAAAAGTAGAACAATGATTGGAACACGTAGACGGTTGAAATCTTTGTATATATTGCTTCTATATAATCTAAGAAACATATATGCAAAGCATCCAAACAGTACAATTCGCCAATTTTTTGTTCTTCAAGTTTAAGTGAACAATGAGCCCCATTGTTAATCCTTTAAAGGAAATTATTTGTAACTTTCGACAAGTAGAAAAATGAATGGAACAGGTAGACGGTTGAAATCTTTGTATATATTGCTTCTATATAGTCTAAGAAACATATCTGCAGATCATCCAAACAGTACAATCCGCGAATTATTTGATCTTCAAGTTTAAGTAATCTACGATCCCCATTGTTAATCCCTTAACGGAAATTATTTGTAACTTTCGACAAGTAGAACAATGAATGGAACAGGTAGACGGTTGAAATCATTGTATATATTGCTTCTATATAGTCTAAGAAACATATCTGCAGATCATCCAAACAGTACAATCCGCCAATTATTTGATCTTCAAGTTTAAGTGAACTACGAGCCCCATTGTTAATACTTTAACGGAAATTATTTGTAACTTGCGACAAGTAGAACAATGAATGGAAAAGGTAGATGGTTGAAATCAATGTATATATTGCTTCTATGTAGTCTAAGAAACATATATGCAAAGCATCCAAACAGTACCATTCGCCAATTTTTTGTTCTTCAAGTTTAAGTGAACAACGAGCCGCATTGTTAATCCTTTAAAGGAAATTATTTGTAAATTTCGACAAGTAAAACAATGAATGGATCAGTTAGACGGTTGAAATCATTGCATATATTGCTTCTATATAATCTACGAAACATATATGCAAAGCATCCAAACAGTATCATTCGCCAATTTTTTGGTCTTCAAGTTTAAGTGAACAATGAGCCCCAATTGTTAATCCATTATCGGAAATTATTTGTAAATTTCGACAAGTAGATCAATGAATGGAACAGGTAGACGGTTGAAATATTTGTATATATTGCTTCTATATAGTATAAGAAACATATATGCAAAGCATCCAAACAGTACAATTCGCCAATTTTTTGTTCTTCAAGTTTAAGTGAACAACGAGCCCCATTGTTAATCCTTTAAAGGAAATTATTTGTAACTTTCTACAAGTCGAACAATGAATAGTACAGGTAGACGGGTGAAATCTTTCTATATATTGCTTCTATATAGTCTAAGAAACATATATGCAAAGCATCCAAACAGTACCATTGGGCAATTTTTTGTTCTTCAAGTTTAAGTGAACAACGAGCCCCATTGTTAATCCTTTAAAGGAAATTATTTGTAAATTTCGACAAGTAGAACAATGATTGGAACACGTAGACGGTTGAAATCTTTGTATATATTGCTTCCATATAGTCTAAGAAACATATATGCAAAGCATCCAAACAGTACAATTCGCCAATTTTTTGTTCTTCAAGTTTAAGTGAACAATGAGCCCCATTGTGAATCCTTTATCGGAAATTATTTGTAATTTTCGACAAGCAGAACAATGAATGGAACAGGTAGACGGTTGAAATCTTTGTATATATTGCTTCTATATAATCTAAGAAACATATATGCAAAGCATCCAAACAGTACCATTCGCAATTTTTTGTTCTTCAAGTTTAAGTGAACAACGAGCCCCATTGTTAATCTTTCAAAGGAAATTATTTGTAAATTTCGACAAGTAGAACAATGAATGGAACAGTTAGACTGTTGAAATCATTGTATATATTGCCTCTATATAGTCCAGGAAACATATATGCAAAGCATCCAAACAGTACAATTCGTCAATTTTTTTTTCTTCAAGTTTAAGTGAACTACGAGGCCCATTGTTAATCCTTTAAAGGAAATTATTTGTTAATTTCGACAAGTAGAACAATTAATGGATCTTGTAGACGGTTGAATTCATTGTATATATTGCTTGTATATAGTCTACGAAACATATATGCAAAGCATCCAAACAGTACAATTCGCCAATTTTTTGTTCTTCAAGTTTAAGTGAACTACGAGCCCCATTGTTAATCCTTTAATGGAAATTAATTGTAACTTTCTACAAGTAGAACAATGATTGGAACACGTAGACGGTTGAAATCTTTGTATATATTGCTTCCATATAGTCTAAGAAACATATATGCAAAGCATCCAAACAGTACAATTCGCCAATTTTTTGTTCTTCAAGTTTAAGTGAACTACGAGCCCCATAGTTAATCCTTTAATGGAAATTAATTGTAACTTTCTACAAGTAGAACAATGATTGGAACACGTAGACGGTTGAAATCTTTGTATATATTGCTTCCATATAGTCTAAGAAACACATATGCAAAGCATCCAAACAGTACCATTCGCCAATTTTTTGTTCTTCAAGTTTAAGTAAACAATGCGCCCCATTGTTAATCCTTTATCGGAAATTATTTGTAATTTTCGACAAGTAGAACATTGAATGGAACAGGTAGACGGTTGAAATCTTTGTATATATTGCTTCTATATAATCTAAGAAACATATATGCAAAGCATCCAAACAGTACAATTCGCCAATTATTTCATCTTCATGTAAAAGTGAACCACGAGCCCCATTTTTAATACTTTAACGGAAATTATTTGTATCTTCCGACAAGTAGAACAATGAATGGAACAGGTAGATGGTTGAAATCAATGTATATATTGCTTCTATATAGTCTAAGAAACATATATGCAAAGCATACAAACAGTACAATTCGCCAATTTTTTGTTCTTCAAGTTTAAGTAAACTACGATCCCCATTGTTAATCCCTTAACGGAAATTATTTGTAACTTTCGACAAGTAGAACAATGAATAGTGCAGGTAGACGGTTGAAATCTTTGTATATGTTGCTTCTATATAGTCTAAGAAACATATATGCAAAGCATCCAAACAGTACAATTCGACAATTTTTTGTTCTTCAAGTTTAAGTGAACAATGAGCCCCATTGTTAATCCTTTATCGGAAATTATTTGTAAATTTCGACAAGTAGAACAATGAATGGAACAGTTAGACTGTTGAAATCATTGTATATATTGCTTCTATATAGTCCAAGAAACATATATGCAAAGCATCCAAACAGTACAATTCGTCAATTTTTTTTTCTTCAAGTTTAAGTGAACTACGAGGCCCATTGTTAATCCTTTAAAGGAAATTATTTGTTAATTTCGACAAGTAGAACAATTAATGGATCTTGTAGACGGTTGAATTCATTGTATATATTGCTTGTATATAGTCTACGAAACATATATGCAAAGCATCCAAACAGTACAATTCGCCAATTTTTTGTTCTTCAAGTTTAAGTGAACTACGAGCCCCATTGTTAATCCTTTAATGGAAATTAATTGTAACTTTCTACAAGTAGAACAATGATTGGAACACGTAGACGGTTGAAATCTTTGTATATATTGCTTCCATATAGTCTAAGAAACATATATGCAAAGCATCCAAACAGTACAATTCGCCAATTTTTTGTTCTTCAAGTTTAAGTGAACTACGAGCCCCATAGTTAATCCTTTAATGGAAATTAATTGTAACTTTCTACAAGTAGAACAATGATTGGAACACGTAGACGGTTGAAATCTTTGTATATATTGCTTCCATATAGTCTAAGAAACACATATGCAAAGCATCCAAACAGTACCATTCGCCAATTTTTTGTTCTTCAAGTTTAAGTAAACAATGCGCCCCATTGTTAATCCTTTATCGGAAATTATTTGTAATTTTCGACAAGTAGAACATTGAATGGAACAGGTAGACGGTTGAAATCTTTGTATATATTGCTTCTATATAATCTAAGAAACATATATGCAAAGCATCCAAACAGTACAATTCGCCAATTATTTCATCTTCATGTAAAAGTGAACCACGAGCCCCATTGTTAATCCTTTAATGGAAATTAATTGTAACTTTCTACAAGTAGAACAATGATTGGAACACGTAGACGGTTGAAATCTTTGTATATATTGCTTCCATATAGTCTAAGAAACATATATGCAAAGCATCCAAACAGTACAATTCGCCAATTTTTTGTTCTTCAAGTTTAAGTGAACTACGAGCCCCATAGTTAATCCTTTAATGGAAATTAATTGTAACTTTCTACAAGTAGAACAATGATTGGAACACGTAGACGGTTGAAATCTTTGTATATATTGCTTCCATATAGTCTAAGAAACACATATGCAAAGCATCCAAACAGTACCATTCGCCAATTTTTTGTTCTTCAAGTTTAAGTAAACAATGCGCCCCATTGTTAATCCTTTATCGGAAATTATTTGTAATTTTCGACAAGTAGAACATTGAATGGAACAGGTAGACGGTTGAAATCTTTGTATATATTGCTTCTATATAATCTAAGAAACATATATGCAAAGCATCCAAACAGTACAATTCGCCAATTATTTCATCTTCATGTAAAAGTGAACCACGAGCCCCATTTTTAATACTTTAACGGAAATTATTTGTATCTTCCGACAAGTAGAACAATGAATGGAACAGGTCGATGGTTGAAATCAATGTATATATTGCTTCTATATAGTCTAAGAAACATATATGCAAAGCATACAAACAGTACAATTCGCCAATTTTTTGTTCTTCAAGTTTAAGTAAACTACGATCCCCATTGTTAATCCCTTAACGGAAATTATTTGTAACTTTCGACAAGTAGAACAATGAATAGTGCAGGTAGACGGTTGAAATCTTTGTATATGTTGCTTCTATATAGTCTAAGAAACATATATGCAAAGCATCCAAACAGTACAATTCGACAATTTTTTGTTCTTCAAGTTTAAGTGAACAATGAGCCCCATTGTTAATCCTTTATCGGAAATTATTTGTAAATTTCGACAAGTAGAACAATGAATGGAACAGTTAGACTGTTGAAATCATTGTATATATTGCTTCTATATAGTCCAAGAAACATATATGCAAAGCATCCAAACAGTACAATTCGTCAATTTTTTTTTCTTCAAGTTTAAGTGAACTACGAGGCCCATTGTTAATCCTTTAAAGGAAATTATTTGTTAATTTCGACAAGTAGAACAATTAATGGATCTTGTAGACGGTTGAATTCATTGTATATATTGCTTGTATATAGTCTACGAAACATATATGCAAAGCATCCAAACAGTACAATTCTCCAATTTTTTGTTCTTCAAGTTTAAGTGAACTACGAGCCCCATTGTTAATCCTTTAATGGAAATTAATTGTAACTTTCTACAAGTAGAACAATGATTGGAACACGTAGACGGTTGAAATCTTTGTATATATTGCTTCCATATAGTCTAAGAAACATATATGCAAAGCATCCAAACAGTACCATTCGCCAATTTTTTGTTCTTCAAGTTTAAGTAAACAATGCGCCCCATTGTTAATCCTTTATCGGAAATTATTTGTAATTTTCGACAAGTAGAACATTGAATGGAACAGGTAGACGGTTGAAATCTTTGTATATATTGCTTCTATATAATCTAAGAAACATATATGCAAAGCATCCAAACAGTACAATTCGCCAATTATTTCATCTTCATGTAAAAGTGAACCACGAGCCCCATTGTTAATCCTTTAATGGAAATTAATTGTAACTTTCTACAAGTAGAACAATGATTGGAACACGTAGACGGTTGAAATCTTTGTATATATTGCTTCCATATAGTCTAAGAAACATATATGCAAAGCATCCAAACAGTACAATTCGCCAATTTTTTGTTCTTCAAGTTTAAGTGAACTACGAGCCCCATAGTTAATCCTTTAATGGAAATTAATTGTAACTTTCTACAAGTAGAACAATGATTGGAACACGTAGACGGTTGAAATCTTTGTATATATTGCTTCCATATAGTCTAAGAAACACATATGCAAAGCATCCAAACAGTACCATTCGCCAATTTTTTGTTCTTCAAGTTTAAGTAAACAATGCGCCCCATTGTTAATCCTTTATCGGAAATTATTTGTAATTTTCGACAAGTAGAACATTGAATGGAACAGGTAGACGGTTGAAATCTTTGTATATATTGCTTCTATATAATCTAAGAAACATATATGCAAAGCATCCAAACAGTACAATTCGCCAATTATTTCATCTTCATGTAAAAGTGAACCACGAGCCCCATTTTTAATACTTTAACGGAAATTATTTGTATCTTCCGACAAGTAGAACAATGAATGGAACAGGTCGATGGTTGAAATCAATGTATATATTGCTTCTATATAGTCTAAGAAACATATATGCAAAGCATACAAACAGTACAATTCGCCAATTTTTTGTTCTTCAAGTTTAAGTAAACTACGATCCCCATTGTTAATCCCTTAACGGAAATTATTTGTAACTTTCGACAAGTAGAACAATGAATAGTGCAGGTAGACGGTTGAAATCTTTGTATATGTTGCTTCTATATAGTCTAAGAAACATATATGCAAAGCATCCAAACAGTACAATTCGACAATTTTTTGTTCTTCAAGTTTAAGTGAACAATGAGCCCCATTGTTAATCCTTTATCGGAAATTATTTGTAAATTTCGACAAGTAGAACAATGAATGGAACAGTTAGACTGTTGAAATCATTGTATATATTGCTTCTATATAGTCCAAGAAACATATATGCAAAGCATCCAAACAGTACAATTCGTCAATTTTTTTTTCTTCAAGTTTAAGTGAACTACGAGGCCCATTGTTAATCCTTTAAAGGAAATTATTTGTTAATTTCGACAAGTAGAACAATTAATGGATCTTGTAGACGGTTGAATTCATTGTATATATTGCTTGTATATAGTCTACGAAACATATATGCAAAGCATCCAAACAGTACAATTCTCCAATTTTTTGTTCTTCAAGTTTAAGTGAACTACGAGCCCCATTGTTAATCCTTTAATGGAAATTAATTGTAACTTTCTACAAGTAGAACAATGATTGGAACACGTAGACGGTTGAAATCTTTGTATATATTGCTTCCATATAGTCTAAGAAACATATATGCAAAGCATCCAAACAGTACCATGCGCCAATTTTTTGTTCTTCAAGTTTAAGTAAACAATGCGCCCCATTGTTAATCCTTTATCGGAAATTATTTGTAATTTTCGACAAGTAGAACATTGAATGGAACAGGTAGACGGTTGAAATCTTTGTATATATTGCTTCTATATAATCTAAGAAACATATATGCAAAGCATCCAAACAGTACAATTCGCCAATTATTTCATCTTCATGTAAAAGTGAACCACGAGCCCCATTGTTAATCCTTTAATGGAAATTAATTGTAACTTTCTACAAGTAGAACAATGATTGGAACACGTAGACGGTTGAAATCTTTGTATATATTGCTTCCATATAGTCTAAGAAACATATATGCAAAGCATCCAAACAGTACAATTCGCCAATTTTTTGTTCTTCAAGTTTAAGTGAACTACGAGCCCCATAGTTAATCCTTTAATGGAAATTAATTGTAACTTTCTACAAGTAGAACAATGATTGGAACACGTAGACGGTTGAAATCTTTGTATATATTGCTTCCATATAGTCTAAGAAACACATATGCAAAGCATCCAAACAGTACCATTCGCCAATTTTTTGTTCTTCAAGTTTAAGTAAACAATGCGCCCCATTGTTAATCCTTTATCGGAAATTATTTGTAATTTTCGACAAGTAGAACATTGAATGGAACAGGTAGACGGTTGAAATCTTTGTATATATTGCTTCTATATAATCTAAGAAACATATATGCAAAGCATCCAAACAGTACAATTCGCCAATTATTTCATCTTCATGTAAAAGTGAACCACGAGCCCCATTTTTAATACTTTAACGGAAATTATTTGTATCTTCCGACAAGTAGAACAATGAATGGAACAGGTAGATGGTTGAAATCAATGTATATATTGCTTCTATATAGTCTAAGAAACATATATGCAAAGCATACAAACAGTACAATTCGCCAATTTTTTGTTCTTCAAGTTTAAGTAAACTACGATCCCCATTGTTAATCCCTTAACGGAAATTATTTGTAACTTTCGACAAGTAGAACAATGAATAGTGCAGGTAGACGGTTGAAATCTTTGTATATGTTGCTTCTATATAGTCTAAGAAACATATATGCAAAGCATCCAAACAGTACAATTCGACAATTTTTTGTTCTTCAAGTTTAAGTGAACAATGAGCCCCATTGTTAATCCTTTATCGGAAATTATTTGTAAATTTCGACAAGTAGAACAATGAATGGAACAGTTAGACTGTTGAAATCATTGTATATATTGCTTCTATATAGTCCAAGAAACATATATGCAAAGCATCCAAACAGTACAATTCGTCAATTTTTTTTTCTTCAAGTTTAAGTGAACTACGAGGCCCATTGTTAATCCTTTAAAGGAAATTATTTGTTAATTTCGACAAGTAGAACAATTAATGGATCTTGTAGACGGTTGAATTCATTGTATATATTGCTTGTATATAGTCTACGAAACATATATGCAAAGCATCCAAACAGTACAATTCGCCAATTTTTTGTTCTTCAAGTTTAAGTGAACTACGAGCCCCATTGTTAATCCTTTAATGGAAATTAATTGTAACTTTCTACAAGTAGAACAATGATTGGAACACGTAGACGGTTGAAATCTTTGTATATATTGCTTCCATATAGTCTAAGAAACATATATGCAAAGCATCCAAACAGTACAATTCGCCAATTTTTTGTTCTTCAAGTTTAAGTGAACTACGAGCCCCATAGTTAATCCTTTAATGGAAATTAATTGTAACTTTCTACAAGTAGAACAATGATTGGAACACGTAGACGGTTGAAATCTTTGTATATATTGCTTCCATATAGTCTAAGAAACACATATGCAAAGCATCCAAACAGTACCATTCGCCAATTTTTTGTTCTTCAAGTTTAAGTAAACAATGCGCCCCATTGTTAATCCTTTATCGGAAATTATTTGTAATTTTCGACAAGTAGAACATTGAATGGAACAGGTAGACGGTTGAAATCTTTGTATATATTGCTTCTATATAATCTAAGAAACATATATGCAAAGCATCCAAACAGTACAATTCGCCAATTATTTCATCTTCATGTAAAAGTGAACCACGAGCCCCATTTTTAATACTTTAACGGAAATTATTTGTATCTTCCGACAAGTAGAACAATGAATGGAACAGGTAGATGGTTGAAATCAATGTATATATTGCTTCTATATAGTCTAAGAAACATATATGCAAAGCATCCAAACAGTACAATTCGCCAATTTTTTGTTCTTCAAGTTTAAGTGAACAATGAGCCCCATTGTGAATCCTTTATCGGAAATTATTTGTAATTTTCGACAAGCAGAACAATGAATGGAACAGGTAGACGGTTGAAATCTTTGTATATATTGCTTCTATATAATCTAAGAAACATATATGCAAAGCATCCAAACAGTACAATTCGCCAATTATTTCATCTTCATGTTTAAGAGAACTACGAGCCCCATTGTTAATACTTTAACGGAAATTATTTGTAACTTGCGACAAGTAGAACAATGAATGGAACAGGTAGACGGTTGAAATCAATGTATATATTGCTTCTATAAAGTCTAAGAAACATATATGCAAAGCATCCAAACAGTACAATTTGCCAATTTTTTGTTCTTCAAGTTTAAGTGAACTACGTGCCCCATTGATAATCATGAAACGGAAATTATTTCTAACTTTCTACAAGTAGAACAATGATTGGAACACGTAGACGGTTGAAATCTTTGTATATATTGCTTCCATATAGTCTAAGAAACATATATGCAAAGCATCCAAACTGTACCATTCGCCAATTTTTTGTTCTTCAAGTTTAAGTCAACAATGAGCCCCATTGTTAATCCTTTATCGGAAATTATTTGTAAATTTCGACAAGTAGAACAATGAATGGAACAGTTAGACTGTTGAAATCATTGTATATATTGCCTCTATATAGTCCAGGAAACATATATGCAAAGCATCCAAACAGTACAATTCGTCAATTTTTTTTTCTTCAAGTTTAAGTGAACTACGAGGCCCATTGTTAATCCTTTAAAGGAAATTATTTGTTAATTTCGACAAGTAGAACAATTAATGGATCTTGTAGACGGTTGAATTCATTGTATATATTGCTTGTATATAGTCTACGAAACATATATGCAAAGCATCCAAACAGTACAATTCGCCAATTTTTTGTTCTTCAAGTTTAAGTGAACTACGAGCCCCATTGTTAATCCTTTAATGGAAATTAATTGTAACTTTCTACAAGTAGAACAATGATTGGAACACGTAGACGGTTGAAATCTTTGTATATATTGCTTCCATATAGTCTAAGAAACATATATGCAAAGCATCCAAACAGTACAATTCGCCAATTTTTTGTTCTTCAAGTTTAAGTGAACTACGAGCCCCATAGTTAATCCTTTAATGGAAATTAATTGTAACTTTCTACAAGTAGAACAATGATTGGAACACGTAGACGGTTGAAATCTTTGTATATATTGCTTCCATATAGTCTAAGAAACACATATGCAAAGCATCCAAACAGTACCATTCGCCAATTTTTTGTTCTTCAAGTTTAAGTAAACAATGCGCCCCATTGTTAATCCTTTATCGGAAATTATTTGTAATTTTCGACAAGTAGAACATTGAATGGAACAGGTAGACGGTTGAAATCTTTGTATATATTGCTTCTATATAATCTAAGAAACATATATGCAAAGCATCCAAACAGTACAATTCGCCAATTATTTCATCTTCATGTAAAAGTGAACCACGAGCCCCATTTTTAATACTTTAACGGAAATTATTTGTAACTTGCGACAAGTAGAACAATGAATGGAACAGGTAGCCGGTTGAAATCAATGTATATATTGCTTCTATATAGTCTAAGAAACATATATGCAAAGCATCCAAACAGTACCATTCGCAATTTCTTGTTCTTCAAGTTTAAGTGAACAAAGAGCCCCATTGTTAATCCTTTAAAGGAAATTATTTGTAAATTTCGACAAGTAGAACAATGATTGGAACACGTAGACGGTTGAAATCTTTGTATATATTGCTTCCATATAGTCTAAGAAACATGTACGCAAAGCATCCAAACAGTACCATTCGCCAATTTTTTGTTCTTCAAGTTTAAGTGAACTACGAACCCCATTGTTAATCCTTCAAAGGAAATTATTTGTAAATTTCGACAAGTAGAACAATGAATGGAACAGGTAGACTGTTGAAATCATTGTATATATTGCTTCTATATAGTCTAAGAGACATATATGCAAAGCATCCAAACAGTACAATTCGCCAATTTTTTGTTCTTCAAGTTTAAGTAATCTACGATCCCAATTGTTAATCCCTTAACGGAAATTATTTGTAACTTTCGACAAGTAGAACAATGAATGGAACAGGTAGACGGTTGAAATCCTTGTATATATTGCGTCTATATAATCTAAGAAACATATATGCATAGCATCCAAACAGTACCATTCGCCAATTTTTTGTTCTTCACGTTTAAGTGAAGTACGAGCCCCATTGTTAATCCTTTAAAGGAAATTATTTGTAAATTTCGACAAGTAGAACAATGAATGGAACAGGTAGACTGTTGAAATCATTGTATATATTGCTTCTATATAGTCTAAGAAACATATATGCAAAGCGTCCAAACAGTACAATTCGCCAATTATTTGATCTTCAAGTTTAAGTGAACTACGAGCCCCATTGTTAATACTTTAACGGAAATTATTTGTAACTTGCGACAAGTAGAACAATGAATGGAACAGGTAGCCGGTTGAAATCAATGTATATATTGCTTCTATATAGTCTAAGAAACATATATGCAAAGCATCCAAACAGTACCATTCGCAATTTCTTGTTCTTCAAGTTTAAGTGAACAAAGAGCCCCATTGTTAATCCTTTAAAGGAAATTATTTGTAAATTTCGACAAGTAGAACAATGATTGGAACACGTAGACGGTTGAAATCTTTGTATATATTGCTTCCATATAGTCTAAGAAACATGTACGCAAAGCATCCAAACAGTACCATTCGCCAATTTTTTGTTCTTCAAGTTTAAGTGAACTACGAACCCCATTGTTAATCCTTCAAAGGAAATTATTTGTAAATTTCGACAAGTAGAACAATGAATGGAACAGGTAGACTGTTGAAATCATTGTATATATTGCTTCTATATAGTCTAAGAGACATATATGCAAAGCATCCAAAGAGTACAATTCGCCAATTTTTTGTTCTTCAAGTTTAAGTAATCTACGATCCCAATTGTTAATCCCTTAACGGAAATTATTTGTAACTTTCGACAAGTAGAACAATGAATGGAACAGGTAGACGGTTGAAATCCTTGTATATATTGCGTCTATATAATCTAAGAAACATATATGCAAAGCATCCAAACAGTACCATTCGCCAATTTTTTGTTCTTCAAGTTTAAGTGAAGTACGAGCCCCATTGTTAATCCTTTAAAGGAAATTATTTGTAACTTGCGACAAGTAGAACAATGAATGGAACAGGTAGATGGTTGAAATCAATGTATGTATTGCTTCTATATAGTCTAAGAAACATATATGCAAAGCATCCAAACAGTACCATTCGCAATTTTTTGTTCTTCAAGTTTAAGTGAACAACGAGCCCCATTGTTAATCCTTCAAAGGAAATTATTTGTAAATTTCGACAAGTAGAACAATGAATGGAACAGGTAGACTGTTGAAATCATTGTATATATTGATTCTATATAGTCTAAGAAACATATATGCAAAGCATCCAAACAGTACAATTCGCCAATTTTTTGTTCCTCAAGTTTAAGTAAACTACGATCCCCATTGTTAATCCCTTAACGGAAATTATTTGTAACTTGCGACAAGTAGAACAATGAATGGAACAGGTAGACGGTTGAAATCATTGTATATATTGCTTCTATATAGTCTAAGAAACATATCTGCAGATCATCCACACAGTACAATCCGCCAATTATTTGATCTTCAAGTTTAAGTGAACTACGAGCCCCATTGTTAATACTTTAACGGAAATTATTTGTAACTTGCGACAAGTAGAACAATGAATGGAACAGGTAGATGGTTGAAATCAATGTATATATTGCTTCTATATAGTCTAAGAAACATATATGCAAAGCATCCAAACAGTACCATTCGCCAATTTTTTGTTCTTCAAGTTTAAGTGAAGTACGAGCCCCATTGTTAATCCTTTAAAGGAAATTATTTGTAAATTTCGACAAGTAGAACAATGAATGGAACAGGTAGACTGTTGAAATCATTGTATATATTGCTTCTATATAGACTAAGAAACATATATGCAAAGCGTCCAAACAGTACAATTCGCCAATTATTTGATCTTCAAGTTTAAGTGAACTACGAGCCCCATTGTTAATACTTTAACGGAAATTATTTGTAACTTGCGACAAGTAGAACAATGAATGGAACAGGTAGCCGGTTGAAATCAATGTATATATTGCTTCTATATAGTCTAAGAAACATATATGCAAAGCATCCAAACAGTACCATTCGCAATTTTTTGTTGTTCAAGTTTAAGTGAACAACGAGCCCCATTGTTAATCCTTCAAAGGAAATTATTTGTAAATTTCGACAAGTAGAACAATGAATGGAACAGGTAGACTGATGAAATCAATGTATATATTGATTCTATATTGTCTAAGAAACATATATGCAAAGCATCCAAACAGTAACATTCGCCAATTTTTTGGTTTTCAAGTTTAAGTGAACAACGAGCCGCATTGTTAATCCTTTAAAGGAAATTATTTGTAAATTTCGAAAAGTAGAACAGTGATTGGAACACGTAGACGGTTGAAATCTTTGTATATATTGCTCCTATATAATCTAAGAAACATATATGCAAAGCATCCAAACAGAACCATTCGCCAATTTTTTGTTCTTCAAATTTAAGTGAACAACGAGCCCCATTGATAATCATGAAACGGAAATTATTTGTAACTTTCTACAAGTAGAACAATGAATAGAACAGGTAGACGGTTGAAATCTTTGTATATGTTGCGTCTATATATTCTAAGAAACCTATATGCAAAGCATCTAAACAGTAACAATCGCCAATTTTTTGTTCTTCAAGTTTAAGTGAAGTACGAGCCCCATTGTTAATCCTTTAAAGGAAATTATTTGTAACTTGCGACAAGTAGAACAATGAATGGAACAGGTAGATGGTTGAAATCAATGTATGTATTGCTTCTATATAGTCTAAGAAACATATATGCAAAGCATCCAAACAGTACCATTCGCAATTTTTTGTTCTTCAAGTTTAAGTGAACAACGAGCCCCATTGTTAATCCTTCAAAGGAAATTATTTGTAAATTTCGACAAGTAGAACAATGAATGGAACAGGTAGACTGTTGAAATCATTGTATATATTGATTCTATATAGTCTAAGAAACATATATGCAAAGCATCCAAACAGTACAATTCGCCAATTTTTTGTTCTTCAAGTTTAAGTAAACTACGATCCCCATTGTTAATCCCTTAACGGAAATTATTTGTAACTTGCGACAAGTAGAACAATGAATGGAACAGGTAGACGGTTGAAATCATTGTATATATTGCTTCTATATAGTCTAAGAAACATATCTGCAGATCATCCAAACAGTACAATCCGCCAATTATTTGATCTTCAAGTTTAAGTGAACTACGAGCCCCATTGTTAATACTTTAACGGAAATTATTTGTAAATTTCGACAAGTAGAACAATGAATGGAACAGGTAGACTGTTGAAATCAATGTATATATTGATTCTATATAGTCTAAGAAACATATATGCAAAGCATCCAAACAGTACCATTCGCCAATTTTTTGTTTTTCAAGTTTAAGTGAACAACGAGCCGCATTGTTAATCCTTTAAAGGAAATTATTTGTAAATTTCGAAAAGTAGAACAATGATTGGAACACGTAGACGGTTGAAATCTTTGTATATATTGCTTCTATATAATCTAAGAAACATATATGCAAAGCATCCAAACAGAACCATTCGCCAATTTTTTGTTCTTCAAATTTAAGTGAACAACGAGCCCCATTGATAATCATGAAACGGAAATTATTTGTAACTTTCTACAAGTAGAACAATGAATAGAACAGGTAGACGGTTGAAATCTTTGTATATGTTGCGTCTATATATTCTAAGAAACCTATATGCAAAGCATCTAAACAGTAACAATCGCCAATTTTTTGATCTTCAAGTTTAAGTGAACATCGAGCCCCATTGATAATCATGAAATGGAAATTATTTATAACTTTCTACAAGTAGAACAATGAATAGTACAGGTAGACGGGTGAAATCTTTCTATATATTGCTTCTAAATTGTCTAAGAAACATATATGCAAAGCATCGAATCAGTATAATTCGCCAATTTTTTGTTCTTCAAGTTTAAGTGAACTACGAGCCCCATTGTTAATCCTTTAAAGGAAATTATTTGTAAATTTCGACAAGTAGAACAATGAATGGATCATGTAGACGAATGAAATCATTGTATATATTGCTTCTATATAGTCTACGAAACATATATGCAAAGCATCCAAACAGTACAATTCGCCAATTATTTGATCTTCAAGTTTAAGTGAACTACGAGCCCCATTGTTAATACTTTAACGGAAATTATTTGTAACTTGCGACAAGTAGAACAATGAATGGAACAGGTAGACGGTTGAAATCAATGTATATATTGCTTCTATAAAGTCTAAGAAACATATATGCAAAGCATCCAAACAGTACAATTTGCCGATTTTTTGTTCTTCAAGTTTAAGTGAACTACGTGCCCCATTGATAATCATGAAACGGAAATTATTTCTAACTTTCTACAAGTAGAACAATGATTGGAACACGTAGACGGTTGAAATCTTTGTATATATTGCTTCCATATAGTCTAAGAAACATATATGCAAAGCATCCAAACTGTACCATTCGCCAATTTTTTGTTCTTCAAGTTTAAGTGAACAATGAGCCCCATTGTTAATCCTTTATCGGAAATTATTTGTAAATTTCGACAAGTAGAACAATGAATGGAACAGTTAGACTGTTGAAATCATTGTATATATTGCCTCTATATAGTCCAGGAAACATATATGCAAAGCATCCAAACAGTACAATTCGTCAATTTTTTTTTCTTCAAGTTTAAGTGAACTACGAGGCCCATTGTTAATCCTTTAAAGGAAATTATTTGTTAATTTCGACAAGTAGAACAATTAATGGATCTTGTAGACGGTTGAATTCATTGTATATATTGCTTGTATATAGTCTACGAAACATATATGCAAAGCATCCAAACAGTACAATTCGCCAATTTTTTGTTCTTCAAGTTTAAGTGAACTACGAGCCCCATTGTTAATCCTTTAATGGAAATTAATTGTAACTTTCTACAAGTAGAACAATGATTGGAACACGTAGACGGTTGAAATCTTTGTATATATTGCTTCCATATAGTCTAAGAAACATATATGCAAAGCATCCAAACAGTACAATTCGCCAATTTTTTGTTCTTCAAGTTTAAGTGAACTACGAGCCCCATAGTTAATCCTTTAATGGAAATTAATTGTAACTTTCTACAAGTAGAACAATGATTGGAACACGTAGACGGTTGAAATCTTTGTATATATTGCTTCCATATAGTCTAAGAAACACATATGCAAAGCATCCAAACAGTACCATTCGCCAATTTTTTGTTCTTCAAGTTTAAGTAAACAATGCGCCCCATTGTTAATCCTTTATCGGAAATTATTTGTAATTTTCGACAAGTAGAACATTGAATGGAACAGGTAGACGGTTGAAATCTTTGTATATATTGCTTCTATATAATCTAAGAAACATGTATGCAAAGCATCCAAACAGTACAATTCGCCAATTATTTCATCTTCATGTAAAAGTGAACCACGAGCCCCATTTTTAATACTTTAACGGAAATTATTTGTATCTTCCGACAAGTAGAACAATGAATGGAACAGGTAGATGGTTGAAATCAATGTATATATTGCTTCTATATAGTCTAAGAAACATATATGCAAAGCATCCAAACAGTACAATTCGCCAATTTTTTGTTCTTCAAGTTTAAGTGAACTACGAGCCCCATAGTTAATCCTTTAATGGAAATTAATTGTAACTTTCTACAAGTAGAACAATGATTGGAACACGTAGACGGTTGAAATCTTTGTATATATTGCTTCCATATAGTCTAAGAAACACATATGCAAAGCATCCAAACAGTACCATTCGCCAATTTTTTGTTCTTCAAGTTTAAGTAAACAATGCGCCCCATTGTTAATCCTTTATCGGAAATTATTTGTAATTTTCGACAAGTAGAACATTGAATGGAACAGGTAGACGGTTGAAATCTTTGTATATATTGCTTCTATATAATCTAAGAAACATATATGCAAAGCATCCAAACAGTACAATTCGCCAATTATTTCATCTTCATGTAAAAGTGAACCACGAGCCCCATTTTTAATACTTTAACGGAAATTATTTGTATCTTCCGACAAGTAGAACAATGAATGGAACAGGTAGATGGTTGAAATCAATGTATATATTGCTTCTATATAGTCTAAGAAACATATATGCAAAGCATCCAAACAGTACAATTCGCCAATTTTTTGTTCTTCAAGTTTAAGTGAACAATGAGCCCCATTGTGAATCCTTTATCGGAAATTATTTGTAATTTTCGACAAGCAGAACAATGAATGGAACAGGTAGACGGTTGAAATCTTTGTATATATTGCTTCTATATAATCTAAGAAACATATATGCAAAGCATCCAAACAGTACAATTCGCCAATTATTTCATCTTCATGTTTAAGAGAACTACGAGCCCCATTGTTAATACTTTAACGGAAATTATTCGTAACTTCCGACAAGTAGAACAATGAATGGAACAGGTAGCCGGTTGAAATCTTTGTATATACTGCTTCTATATAGTCTAAGAACCATATATGCAAAGCATCCAAACAGTACAATTCGCCAATTTCTTGTACTTCAAGTTTAAGTGAACAATGAGCCCCAATGGTTTATCCTTTATCGGTAATTATTTGTAACTTTCGACAAGTAGAACAATGAATGGAACAGGTAGACGGTTGAAATCCTTGTATATATTGCGTCTATATAATCTAAGAAACATATATGCATAGCATCCAAACAGTACCATTCGCCAATTTTTTGTTCTTCACGTTTAAGTGAAGTACGAGCCCCATTGTTAATCCTTTAAAGGAAATTATTTGTAAATTTCGACAAGTAGAACAATGAATGGAACAGGTAGACTGTTGAAATCATTGTATATATTGCTTCTATATAGTCTAAGAAACATATATGCAAAGCGTCCAAACAGTACAATTCGCCAATTATTTGATCTTCAAGTTTAAGTGAACTACGAGCCCCATTGTTAATACTTTAACGGAAATTATTTGTAACTTGCGACAAGTAGAACAATGAATGGAACAGGTAGCCGGTTGAAATCAATGTATATATTGCTTCTATATAGTCTAAGAAACATATATGCAAAGCATCCAAACAGTACCATTCGCAATTTCTTGTTCTTCAAGTTTAAGTGAACAAAGAGCCCCATTGTTAATCCTTTAAAGGAAATTATTTGTAAATTTCGACAAGTAGAACAATGATTGGAACACGTAGACGGTTGAAATCTTTGTATATATTGCTTCCATATAGTCTAAGAAACATGTACGCAAAGCATCCAAACAGTACCATTCGCCAATTTTTTGTTCTTCAAGTTTAAGTGAACTACGAACCCCATTGTTAATCCTTCAAAGGAAATTATTTGTAAATTTCGACAAGTAGAACAATGAATGGAACAGGTAGACTGTTGAAATCATTGTATATATTGCTTCTATATAGTCTAAGAGACATATATGCAAAGCATCCAAACAGTACAATTCGCCAATTTTTTGTTCTTCAAGTTTAAGTAATCTACGATCCCAATTGTTAATCCCTTAACGGAAATTATTTGTAACTTTCGACAAGTAGAACAATGAATGGAACAGGTAGACGGTTGAAATCCTTGTATATATTGCGTCTATATAATCTAAGAAACATATATGCAAAGCATCCAAACAGTACCATTCGCCAATTTTTTGTTCTTCAAGTTTAAGTGAAGTACGAGCCCCATTGTTAATCCTTTAAAGGAAATTATTTGTAACTTGCGACAAGTAGAACAATGAATGGAACAGGTAGATGGTTGAAATCAATGTATGTATTGCTTCTATATAGTCTAAGAAACATATATGCAAAGCATCCAAACAGTACCATTCGCAATTTTTTGTTCTTCAAGTTTAAGTGAACAACGAGCCCCATTGTTAATCCTTCAAAGGAAATTATTTGTAAATTTCGACAAGTAGAACAATGAATGGAACAGGTAGACTGTTGAAATCATTGTATATATTGATTCTATATAGTCTAAGAAACATATATGCAAAGCATCCAAACAGTACAATTCGCCAATTTTTTGTTCCTCAAGTTTAAGTAAACTACGATCCCCATTGTTAATCCCTTAACGGAAATTATTTGTAACTTGCGACAAGTAGAACAATGAATGGAACAGGTAGACGGTTGAAATCATTGTATATATTGCTTCTATATAGTCTAAGAAACATATCTGCAGATCATCCACACAGTACAATCCGCCAATTATTTGATCTTCAAGTTTAAGTGAACTACGAGCCCCATTGTTAATACTTTAACGGAAATTATTTGTAACTTGCGACAAGTAGAACAATGAATGGAACAGGTAGATGGTTGAAATCAATGTATATATTGCTTCTATATAGTCTAAGAAACATATATGCAAAGCATCCAAACAGTACCATTCGCCAATTTTTTGTTCTTCAAGTTTAAGTGAAGTACGAGCCCCATTGTTAATCCTTTAAAGGAAATTATTTGTAAATTTCGACAAGTAGAACAATGAATGGAACAGGTAGACTGTTGAAATCATTGTATATATTGCTTCTATATAGACTAAGAAACATATATGCAAAGCGTCCAAACAGTACAATTCGCCAATTATTTGATCTTCAAGTTTAAGTGAACTACGAGCCCCATTGTTAATACTTTAACGGAAATTATTTGTAACTTGCGACAAGTAGAACAATGAATGGAACAGGTAGCCGGTTGAAATCAATGTATATATTGCTTCTATATAGTCTAAGAAACATATATGCAAAGCATCCAAACAGTACCATTCGCAATTTTTTGTTGTTCAAGTTTAAGTGAACAACGAGCCCCATTGTTAATCCTTCAAAGGAAATTATTTGTAAATTTCGACAAGTAGAACAATGAATGGAACAGGTAGACTGATGAAATCAATGTATATATTGATTCTATATTGTCTAAGAAACATATATGCAAAGCATCCAAACAGTAACATTCGCCAATTTTTTGGTTTTCAAGTTTAAGTGAACAACGAGCCGCATTGTTAATCCTTTAAAGGAAATTATTTGTAAATTTCGAAAAATAGAACAGTGATTGGAACACGTAGACGGTTGAAATCTTTGTATATATTGCTTCTATATAATCTAAGAAACATATATGCAAAGCATCCAAACAGAACCATTCGCCAATTTTTTGTTCTTCAAATTTAAGTGAACAACGAGCCCCATTGATAATCATGAAACGGAAATTATTTGTAACTTTCTACAAGTAGAACAATGAATAGAACAGGTAGACGGTTGAAATCTTTGTATATGTTGCGTCTATATATTCTAAGAAACCTATATGCAAAGCATCTAAACAGTAACAATCGCCAATTTTTTGTTCTTCAAGTTTAAGTGAAGTACGAGCCCCATTGTTAATCCTTTAAAGGAAATTATTTGTAACTTGCGACAAGTAGAACAATGAATGGAACAGGTAGATGGTTGAAATCAATGTATGTATTGCTTCTATATAGTCTAAGAAACATATATGCAAAGCATCCAAACAGTACCATTCGCAATTTTTTGTTCTTCAAGTTTAAGTGAACAACGAGCCCCATTGTTAATCCTTCAAAGGAAATTATTTGTAAATTTCGACAAGTAGAACAATGAATGGAACAGGTAGACTGTTGAAATCATTGTATATATTGATTCTATATAGTCTAAGAAACATATATGCAAAGCATCCAAACAGTACAATTCGCCAATTTTTTGTTCTTCAAGTTTAAGTAAACTACGATCCCCATTGTTAATCCCTTAACGGAAATTATTTGTAACTTGCGACAAGTAGAACAATGAATGGAACAGGTAGACGGTTGAAATCATTGTATATATTGCTTCTATATAGTCTAAGAAACATATCTGCAGATCATCCAAACAGTACAATCCGCCAATTATTTGATCTTCAAGTTTAAGTGAACTACGAGCCCCATTGTTAATACTTTAACGGAAATTATTTGTAAATTTCGACAAGTAGAACAATGAATGGAACAGGTAGACTGTTGAAATCAATGTATATATTGATTCTATATAGTCTAAGAAACATATATGCAAAGCATCCAAACAGTACCATTCGCCAATTTTTTGTTTTTCAAGTTTAAGTGAACAACGAGCCGCATTGTTAATCCTTTAAAGGAAATTATTTGTAAATTTCGAAAAGTAGAACAATGATTGGAACACGTAGACGGTTGAAATCTTTGTATATATTGCTTCTATATAATCTAAGAAACATATATGCAAAGCATCCAAACAGAACCATTCGCCAATTTTTTGTTCTTCAAATTTAAGTGAACAACGAGCCCCATTGATAATCATGAAACGGAAATTATTTGTAACTTTCTACAAGTAGAACAATGAATAGAACAGGTAGACGGTTGAAATCTTTGTATATGTTGCGTCTATATATTCTAAGAAACCTATATGCAAAGCATCTAAACAGTAACAATCGCCAATTTTTTGATCTTCAAGTTTAAGTGAACATCGAGCCCCATTGATAATCATGAAATGGAAATTATTTATAACTTTCTACAAGTAGAACAATGAATAGTACAGGTAGACGGGTGAAATCTTTCTATATATTACTTCTAAATAGTCTAAGAAACATATATGCAAAGCATCGAAACAGTACAATTCGCCAATTTTGAGTTCTTCAAGTTTAAGTGAACTACGAGCCCCATTGTTAATCCTTTAAAGGAAATTATTTGTAAATTTCGACAAGTAGAACAATGAATGGATCATGTAGACGGTTGAAATTATCGTATATTTTGCTTCTATATAGTCTACGAAACATATATGCAAAGCATCCAAACAGTACAATTCGCCAATTTTTTGTTCTTCAAGTTTAAGTGAACTACGAGCCCCATTGTTAATACTTTAACGGAAATTATTTGTAACTTGCGACAAGTAGAACAATGAATGGAACAGGTAGCCGGTTGAAATCTTTGTATATATTGCTTCTATATAGTCTAAGAAACATATATGCAAAGAATCCAAACAGTACAATTCGCCAATTTCTTGTTCTTCAAGTTTAAGTGAACAATGAGCCCCATTGTTAATCCTTTATCGGAAATTATTTGTAACTTTCGGCAAGTAGAACAATGAATGGAACAGGTAGACGGTTGAAATCCTTGTATATATTGCGTCTATATAATCTAAGAAACATATATGCAAAGCATCCAAACAGTACCATTCGCCAATCTTTTGTTCTTCAAGTTTAAGTGAAGTACGAGCCCCATTGTTAATCCTTTAAAGGAAATTATTTGTAAATTTCGACAAGTAGAACAATGAATGGAACAGGTAGACGGTTGAAATCTTTGTATATATTGCTTCTATATAATCTAAGAAACATATATGCAAAGCATCCAAACAGTACAATTCGCCAATTTTTTGTTCTTCAAGTTTAAGTGAACTACGAGCCCCATTGTTAATCCTTTAACGGAAATTAATTGTAACTTTCTACAAGTAGAACAATGATTGGAACACGTAGACGATTGAAATCTTTGTAGATATTGCTTCCATATAGTCTAAGAAACATGTACTCAAACATCCAAACAGTACCATTCGCCAATTTTTTGTTCTTCAAGTTTAAGTGAACAATGAGCCCCAATGGTTAATCCTTTATCGGAAATTATTTGTAATTTTCGACAAGTAGAACAATGAATGGAACAGGTAGAAGGTTGAAATCTTTGTATATGTTGCTTCTATATAATCTAAGAAACATATATGCAAAGCATCCAAACAGTACCATTCGCCAATTTTTTGTTCTTCAAGTTTAAGTGAACAACAAGCCCCATTGATAATCATGAAACGGAAATTATTTGTAACTTTCTACAAGTAGAACAATGAATAGAACAGGTAGACTGTTGAAATCATTGTATATATTGCTTCTATATAGTCTAAGAAACATATATGCATAGCGTCCAAACAGTACAATTCGCCAATTTTTTGCTCTTCAAGTTTAAGTGAACTACGAGACCCATTGTTAATCCTTTAAAGGAAATTATTTGTAAATTTCGGCAAGTAGAACAATGATTGGAACACGTAGACGGTTGAAATCTTTGTATATATTGCTTCCATATAGTCTAAGAAACATGTACGCAAAGCATCCAAATAGAACCATTCGCCAATTTTTTGTTCTTCAAGTTTAAGTGAACTACGAGCCCCATTGTTAATCCTTTATCGGAAATTATTTGTAAATTTCGACAAGTAGATCAATGAATGGAACAGGTAGACGGTTGAAATATTTGTATATATTGCTTCTATATAGTATAAGAAACATATATGCAAAGCATCCAAACAGTACAATTCGCCAATTTTTTGTTCTTCAAGTTTAAGTGAACAACGAGCCCCATTGTTAATCCTTTAAAGGAAATTATTTGTACCTTTCTACAAGTCGAACAATGAATAGTACAGGTAGACGGGTGAAATCTTTCTATATATTGCTTCTATATAGTCTAAGAAACATATATGCAAAGAATCCAAACAGTACAATTCGCCAATTTTTTGTTCTACAAGTTTAAGTGAACAATGAGCCCCATTGTTAATCCTTTATCGTAAATTATTTGTAAATTTCGACAAGTAGAACAATGAATGGAACAGGTAGACTGTTGAAATCATTGTATATATTGCTTCTATATAGTCCAAGAAACATATATGCAAAGCGTCCAAACAGTACAATTCGCCAATTTTTTGCTCTTCAAGTTTAAGTGAACTACGAGCCCCATTGTTAATCCTTTAAAGGAAATTATTTGTAAATTTCGGCAAGTAGAACAATGAATGAAATAGGTAGATGGTTGAAATCATTGTATATATTGCTTCTATATAGTCTAAGAAACATATATGCAAAGAATCCAAACAGTACAATTCGCCAATTTTTTGTTCTTCAAGTTTAAGTGAACAATGAGCCCCAATGGTTAATCCTTTATCGGTAATTATTTGTAACTTTCGACAAGTAGAACAATGAATGGAACAGGTAGACGGTTGAAATCCTTGTATATATTGCTTCCATATAGTCTAAGAAACATGAACGAAAAGCATCCAAACAGTACCATTCGCCAATTTTTTGTCCTTCAAGTTTAAGTGAACAATGAGCCCCATTGTTAATCCTTTATCGGAAATTATTTGTAACTTTCGACAAGTAGAACAATTAATGGAACAGGTAGACGGTTGAAATCTTTGTATATATTGCTTCTAAATCGTCTAAGAAACATATATGCAAAGCATCCAAACAGTACAATTCGCCAATTTTTTGTTCTTCAAGTTTAAGTGAACAGCGAGCCCCATTGATAATCATGAAATGGCAATTATTTGTAACTATCTACAAGTAGAACAATGAATAGTACAGGTAGACGGGTGAAATCTTTCTATATATTGCTTCTAAATAGTCTAAGAAACATCTATGCAAAGCATCCAAACAGTACAATTCGCCAATTTTTTGTTCTTCAAGTTTAAGTGAACTACGAGCCCCATTGTTAATCCTTTAAAGGAAATTATTTGTAAATTTCGACAAGTAGAACAATGAATGGAACAGGTAGCCGGTTGAAATCTTTGTATATATTGCTTCTATATAGTCTAAGAAACATATATGCAAAGCATCCAAACAGTACAATTCGCCAATTTTTTGTTCTTCAAGTTTAAGTGAACAATGAGCCCCAATGGTTAATCCTTTATCGGTAATTATTTGTAACTTTCGACAAGTAGAACAATGAATGGAACAGGTAGACGGTTGAAATCTTTGTATATATTGCTTCTATATAATCTAAGAAACATATATGCAAAGCATCCAAACAGAACCATTCGCCAATTTTTTGTTCTTCAAATTTAAGTGAACAACGAGCCCCATTGATAATCATGAAACGGAAATTATTTGTAACTTTCTACAAGTAGAACAATGAATAGAACAGGTAGACGGTTGAAATCTTTGTATATGTTGCGTCTATATATTCTAAGAAACCTATATGCAAAGCATCTAAACAGTAACAATCGCCAATTTTTTGTTCTTCAAGTTTAAGTGAAGTACGAGCCCCATTGTTAATCCTTTAAAGGAAATTATTTGTAACTTGCGACAAGTAGAACAATGAATGGAACAGGTAGATGGTTGAAATCAATGTATGTATTGCTTCTATATAGTCTAAGAAACATATATGCAAAGCATCCAAACAGTACCATTCGCAATTTTTTGTTCTTCAAGTTTAAGTGAACAACGAGCCCCATTGTTAATCCTTCAAAGGAAATTATTTGTAAATTTCGACAAGTAGAACAATGAATGGAACAGGTAGACTGTTGAAATCATTGTATATATTGATTCTATATAGTCTAAGAAACATATATGCAAAGCATCCAAACAGTACAATTCGCCAATTTTTTGTTCTTCAAGTTTAAGTAAACTACGATCCCCATTGTTAATCCCTTAACGGAAATTATTTGTAACTTGCGACAAGTAGAACAATGAATGGAACAGGTAGACGGTTGAAATCATTGTATATATTGCTTCTATATAGTCTAAGAAACATATCTGCAGATCATCCAAACAGTACAATCCGCCAATTATTTGATCTTCAAGTTTAAGTGAACTACGAGCCCCATTGTTAATACTTTAACGGAAATTATTTGTAAATTTCGACAAGTAGAACAATGAATGGAACAGGTAGACTGTTGAAATCAATGTATATATTGATTCTATATAGTCTAAGAAACATATATGCAAAGCATCCAAACAGTACCATTCGCCAATTTTTTGTTTTTCAAGTTTAAGTGAACAACGAGCCGCATTGTTAATCCTTTAAAGGAAATTATTTGTAAATTTCGAAAAGTAGAACAATGATTGGAACACGTAGACGGTTGAAATCTTTGTATATATTGCTTCTATATAATCTAAGAAACATATATGCAAAGCATCCAAACAGAACCATTCGCCAATTTTTTGTTCTTCAAATTTAAGTGAACAACGAGCCCCATTGATAATCATGAAACGGAAATTATTTGTAACTTTCTACAAGTAGAACAATGAATAGAACAGGTAGACGGTTGAAATCTTTGTATATGTTGCGTCTATATATTCTAAGAAACCTATATGCAAAGCATCTAAACAGTAACAATCGCCAATTTTTTGATCTTCAAGTTTAAGTGAACATCGAGCCCCATTGATAATCATGAAATGGAAATTATTTATAACTTTCTACAAGTAGAACAATGAATAGTACAGGTAGACGGGTGAAATCTTTCTATATATTACTTCTAAATAGTCTAAGAAACATATATGCAAAGCATCGAAACAGTACAATTCGCCAATTTTGAGTTCTTCAAGTTTAAGTGAACTACGAGCCCCATTGTTAATCCTTTAAAGGAAATTATTTGTAAATTTCGACAAGTAGAACAATGAATGGATCATGTAGACGGTTGAAATTATCGTATATTTTGCTTCTATATAGTCTACGAAACATATATGCAAAGCATCCAAACAGTACAATTCGCCAATTTTTTGTTCTTCAAGTTTAAGTGAACTACGAGCCCCATTGTTAATACTTTAACGGAAATTATTTGTAACTTGCGACAAGTAGAACAATGAATGGAACAGGTAGCCGGTTGAAATCTTTGTATATATTGCTTCTATATAGTCTAAGAAACATATATGCAAAGAATCCAAACAGTACAATTCGCCAATTTCTTGTTCTTCAAGTTTAAGTGAACAATGAGCCCCATTGTTAATCCTTTATCGGAAATTATTTGTAACTTTCGGCAAGTAGAACAATGAATGGAACAGGTAGACGGTTGAAATCCTTGTATATATTGCGTCTATATAATCTAAGAAACATATATGCAAAGCATCCAAACAGTACCATTCGCCAATCTTTTGTTCTTCAAGTTTAAGTGAAGTACGAGCCCCATTGTTAATCCTTTAAAGGAAATTATTTGTAAATTTCGACAAGTAGAACAATGAATGGAACAGGTAGACGGTTGAAATCTTTGTATATATTGCTTCTATATAATCTAAGAAACATATATGCAAAGCATCCAAACAGTACAATTCGCCAATTTTTTGTTCTTCAAGTTTAAGTGAACTACGAGCCCCATTGTTAATCCTTTAACGGAAATTAATTGTAACTTTCTACAAGTAGAACAATGATTGGAACACGTAGACGATTGAAATCTTTGTAGATATTGCTTCCATATAGTCTAAGAAACATGTACTCAAACATCCAAACAGTACCATTCGCCAATTTTTTGTTCTTCAAGTTTAAGTGAACAATGAGCCCCAATGGTTAATCCTTTATCGGAAATTATTTGTAATTTTCGACAAGTAGAACAATGAATGGAACAGGTAGAAGGTTGAAATCTTTGTATATGTTGCTTCTATATAATCTAAGAAACATATATGCAAAGCATCCAAACAGTACCATTCGCCAATTTTTTGTTCTTCAAGTTTAAGTGAACAACAAGCCCCATTGATAATCATGAAACGGAAATTATTTGTAACTTTCTACAAGTAGAACAATGAATAGAACAGGTAGACTGTTGAAATCATTGTATATATTGCTTCTATATAGTCTAAGAAACATATATGCATAGCGTCCAAACAGTACAATTCGCCAATTTTTTGCTCTTCAAGTTTAAGTGAACTACGAGACCCATTGTTAATCCTTTAAAGGAAATTATTTGTAAATTTCGGCAAGTAGAACAATGATTGGAACACGTAGACGGTTGAAATCTTTGTATATATTGCTTCCATATAGTCTAAGAAACATGTACGCAAAGCATCCAAATAGAACCATTCGCCAATTTTTTGTTCTTCAAGTTTAAGTGAACTACGAGCCCCATTGTTAATCCTTTATCGGAAATTATTTGTAAATTTCGACAAGTAGATCAATGAATGGAACAGGTAGACGGTTGAAATATTTGTATATATTGCTTCTATATAGTATAAGAAACATATATGCAAAGCATCCAAACAGTACAATTCGCCAATTTTTTGTTCTTCAAGTTTAAGTGAACAACGAGCCCCATTGTTAATCCTTTAAAGGAAATTATTTGTACCTTTCTACAAGTCGAACAATGAATAGTACAGGTAGACGGGTGAAATCTTTCTATATATTGCTTCTATATAGTCTAAGAAACATATATGCAAAGAATCCAAACAGTACAATTCGCCAATTTTTTGTTCTACAAGTTTAAGTGAACAATGAGCCCCATTGTTAATCCTTTATCGTAAATTATTTGTAAATTTCGACAAGTAGAACAATGAATGGAACAGGTAGACTGTTGAAATCATTGTATATATTGCTTCTATATAGTCCAAGAAACATATATGCAAAGCGTCCAAACAGTACAATTCGCCAATTTTTTGCTCTTCAAGTTTAAGTGAACTACGAGCCCCATTGTTAATCCTTTAAAGGAAATTATTTGTAAATTTCGGCAAGTAGAACAATGAATGAAATAGGTAGATGGTTGAAATCATTGTATATATTGCTTCTATATAGTCTAAGAAACATATATGCAAAGAATCCAAACAGTACAATTCGCCAATTTTTTGTTCTTCAAGTTTAAGTGAACAATGAGCCCCAATGGTTAATCCTTTATCGGTAATTATTTGTAACTTTCGACAAGTAGAACAATGAATGGAACAGGTAGACGGTTGAAATCCTTGTATATATTGCTTCCATATAGTCTAAGAAACATGAACGAAAAGCATCCAAACAGTACCATTCGCCAATTTTTTGTCCTTCAAGTTTAAGTGAACAATGAGCCCCATTGTTAATCCTTTATCGGAAATTATTTGTAACTTTCGACAAGTAGAACAATTAATGGAACAGGTAGACGGTTGAAATCTTTGTATATATTGCTTCTAAATCGTCTAAGAAACATATATGCAAAGCATCCAAACAGTACAATTCGCCAATTTTTTGTTCTTCAAGTTTAAGTGAACAGCGAGCCCCATTGATAATCATGAAATGGCAATTATTTGTAACTATCTACAAGTAGAACAATGAATAGTACAGGTAGACGGGTGAAATCTTTCTATATATTGCTTCTAAATAGTCTAAGAAACATCTATGCAAAGCATCCAAACAGTACAATTCGCCAATTTTTTGTTCTTCAAGTTTAAGTGAACTACGAGCCCCATTGTTAATCCTTTAAAGGAAATTATTTGTAAATTTCGACAAGTAGAACAATGAATGGAACAGGTAGCCGGTTGAAATCTTTGTATATATTGCTTCTATATAGTCTAAGAAACATATATGCAAAGCATCCAAACAGTACAATTCGCCAATTTTTTGTTCTTCAAGTTTAAGTGAACAATGAGCCCCAATGGTTAATCCTTTATCGGTAATTATTTGTAACTTTCGACAAGTAGAACAATGAATGGAACAGGTAGACGGTTGAAATCCTTGTATATATTGCTTCCATATAGTCTAAGAAACATGAACGAAAAGCATCCAAACAGTACCATTCGCCAATTTTTTGTTCTTCAAGATTAAGTGAACAACGAGCCGCATTGTTAATCCTTTAAAGGAAATTATTTGTAAATTTCGACAAGTAAAACAATGAATGGATCAGTTAGACGGTTGAAATCATTGCATATATTGCTTCTATATAATCTACGAAACATATATGCAAAGCATCCAAACAGTATCATTCGCCAATTTTTTGTTCTTCAAGTTTAAGTGAACAATGAGCCCCAATGGTTAATCCTTTATCGGTAATTATTTGTAACTTTCGACAAGTAGAACAATGAATGGAACAGGTAGACGGTTGAAATCCTTGTATATATTGCTTCCATATAGTCTAAGAAACATGAACGCAAAGCATCCAAACAGTACCATTCGCCAATTTTTTGTTCTTCAAGTTTAAGTGAACTACAAGCCCCATTGTTAATCCTTTAAAGGAAATTATTTGTAAATTTCGACAAGTAGAACAATGAATGGAACAGGTAGACTGTTGAAATCATTGTATATATTGCTTCTATATAGTCTAAGAAACATATATGCAAAGCATCCAAACAGTACAATTCGCCAATTTTTTGTTCTTCAAGTTTAAGTGAACAATGAGCCCCAATGGTTAATCCTTTATCGGTAATTATTTGTAACTTTCGACAAGTAGAACAATGAATGGAACAGGTAGACGGTTGAAATTCTTGTATATATTGCTTCCATATAGTCTAAGAAACATGAACGCAAAGCATCCAAACAGTACCATTCGCCAATTTTTTGTTCTTCAAGTTTAAGTGAACTACGAGCCCCATTGTTAATCCTTTAAAGGAAATTATTTGTAAATTTCGACAAGTAGAACAATGAATGGAACAGGTAGCCGGTTGAAATCTTTGTATATATTGCTTCTATATAGTCTAAGAAACATATATGCAAAGCATCCAAACAGTACAATTCGCCAATTTCTTGTTCTTCAAGTTTAAGTGAACAATGAGCCCCATTGTTAATCCTTTATCGGAAATTATTTGTAACTTTCGGCAAGTAGAACAATGAATGGAACAGGTAGACGGTTGAAATCCTTGTATATATTGCGTCTATATAATCTAAGAAACATATATGCAAAGCATCCAAACAGTACCATTCGCCAATCTTTTGTTCTTCAAGTTTAAGTGAAGTACGAGCCCCATTGTTAATCCTTTAAAGGAAATTATTTGTAAATTTCGACAAGTAGAACAATGAATGGAACAGGTAGACGGTTGAAATCTTTGTATATAATGCTTCTATATAATCTAAGAAACATATATGCAAAGCATCCAAACAGTACAATTCGCCAATTTTTTGTTCTTCAAGTTTAAGTGAACTACGAGCCCCATTGTTAATCCTTTAACGGAAATTAATTGTAACTTTCTACAAGTAGAACAATGATTGGAACACGTAGACGATTGAAATCTTTGTAGATATTGCTTCCATATAGTCTAAGAAACATGTACTCAAACATCCAAACAGTACCATTCGCCAATTTTTTGTTCTTCAAGTTTAAGTGAACAATGAGCCCCAATGGTTAATCCTTTATCGGAAATTATTTGTAATTTTCAACAAGTAGAACAATGAATGGAACAGGTAGAAGGTTGAAATCTTTGTATATATTGCTTCTATATAATCTAAGAAACATATATGCAAAGCATCCAAACAGTACCATTCGCCAATTTTTTGTTCTTCAAGTTTAAGTGAACAACAAGCCCCATTGATAATCATGAAACGGAAATTATTTGTAACTTTCTACAAGTAGAACAATGGTTAGAACAGGTAGACTGTTGAAATCATTGTATATATTGCTTCTATATAGTCTAAGAAACATATATGCATAGCGTCCAAACAGTACAATTCGCCAATTTTTTGCTCTTCAAGTTTAAGTGAACTACGAGACCCATTGTTAATCCTTTAAAGGAAATTATTTGTAAATTTCGGCAAGTAGAACAATGATTGGAACACGTAGACGGTTGAAATCTTTGTATATATTGCTTCCATATAGTCTAAGAAACATGTACGCAAAGCATCCAAATAGTACCATTCGCCAATTTTTTGTTCTTCAAGTTTAAGTGAACTACGAGCCCCATTGTTAATCCTTTAAAGGAAATTATTTGTAAATTTCGACAAGTAAAACAATGAATGGATCAGGTAGACGGTTGAAATCATTGTATATATTGCTTCTATATAATCTACGAAACATATATGCAAAGCATCCAAACAGTACAATTCGCCAATTTTTTGTTCTTCAAGTTTAAGTTAACTACGAGGCCTATTGTTAATCCTTTAAAGGAAATTATTTGTAAATTTCGACCAGTAGAACAATGAATGGATCATGTAGACGGTTGAAATCATTGTATATATTGCTTCTATATAGTCTAAGAAACATATATGCAAAGCATCCAAACAGTACAATTCGCCAATTTTTTGTTCTTCAAGTTTAAGTGTACTACGAGCCCTATTGTTAATCCTTTAAAGGAAATTATTTGTAAATTTCGACCAGTAGAACAATGAATGGATCATGTAGACGGTTGAAATCATTGTATATATTGCTTCTATATAGTATAAGAAACATATATGCAAAGCATCCAAACAGTACCATACGCAATTTTTTGTTCTTCAAGTTTAAGTGAACAACGAGCCCCATTGTTAATCCTTTAAAGGAAATTATTTGTAAATTTCGGCAAGTAGAACAATGAATGAAATAGGTAGATGGTTGAAATCATTGTATATATTGCTTCTATATAGTCTAAGAAACATATATGCAAAGAATCCAAACAGTACAATTCGCCAATTTTTTGTTCTTCAAGTTTAAGTGAACAATGAGCCCCAATGGTTAATCCTTTATCGGTAATTATTTGTAACTTTCGACAAGTAGAACAATGAATGGAACAGGTAGACGGTTGAAATCCTTGTATATATTGCTTCCATATAGTCTAAGAAACATGAACGAAAAGCATCCAAACAGTACCATTCGCCAATTTTTTGTCCTTCAAGTTTAAGTGAACAATGAGCCCCATTGTTAATCCTTTATCGGAAATTATTTGTAACTTTCGACAAGTAGAACAATTAATGGAACAGGTAGACGGTTGAAATCTTTGTATATATTGCTTCTAAATCGTCTAAGAAACATATATGCAAAGCATCCAAACAGTACAATTCGCCAATTTTTTGTTCTTCAAGTTTAAGTGAACAGCGAGCCCCATTGATAATCATGAAATGGCAATTATTTGTAACTATCTACAAGTAGAACAATGAATAGTACAGGTAGACGGGTGAAATCTTTCTATATATTGCTTCTAAATAGTCTAAGAAACATCTATGCAAAGCATCCAAACAGTACAATTCGCCAATTTTTTGTTCTTCAAGTTTAAGTGAACAATGAGCCCCAATGGTTAATCCTTTATCGGTAATTATTTGTAACTTTCGACAAGTAGAACAATGAATGGAACAGGTAGACGGTTGAAATCTGTGTATATATTGCTTCTATATAGTCTAAGAAACATATATGCAAAGCATCCAAACAGTACAATTCGCCAATTTTTTGTTCTTCAAGTTTAAGTGAACAATGAGCCCCAATGGTTAATCCTTTATCGGTAATTATTTGTAACTTTCGACAAGTAGAACAATGAATGGAACAGGTAGACGGTTGAAATCCTTGTATATATTGCTTCCATATAGTCTAAGAAACATGAACGCAAAGCATCCAAACAGTACCATTCGCCAATTTTTTGTTCTTCAAGTTTAAGTGAACTACGAGCCCCATTGTTAATCCTTTAAAGGAAATTATTTGTAAATTTCGACAAGTAGAACAATGAATGGAACAGGTAGACTGTTGAAATCATTGTATATATTGCTTCTATATAGTCTAAGAAACATATATGCAAAGCATCCAAACAGTACAATTCGCCAATTTTTTGTTCTTCAAGTTTAAGTGAACAATGAGCCCCAATGGTTAATCCTTTATCGGTAATTATTTGTAACTTTCGACAAGTAGAACAATGAATGGAACAGGTAGACGGTTGAAATCCTTGTATATATTGCTTCCATATAGTCTAAGAAACATGAACGCAAAGCATCCAAACAGTACCATTCGCCAATTTTTTGTTCTTCAAGTTTAAGTGAACTACGAGCCCCATTGTTAATCCTTTAAAGGAAATTATTTGTAAATTTCGACAAGTAGAACAATGAATGGAACAGGTAGCCGGTTGAAATCTTTGTATATATTGCTTCTATATAGTCTAAGAAACATATATGCAAAGCATCCAAACAGTACAATTCGCCAATTTCTTGTTCTTCAAGTTTAAGTGAACAATGAGCCCCATTGTTAATCCTTTATCGGAAATTATTTGTAACTTTCGGCAAGTAGAACAATGAATGGAACAGGTAGACGGTTGAAATCCTTGTATATATTGCTTCCATATAGTCTAAGAAACATGAACGCAAAGCATCCAAACAGTACCATTCGCCAATTTTTTGTCCTTCAAGTTTAAGTGAACAATGAGCCCCATTGTTAATCCTTTATCGGAAATTATTTGTAACTTTCGACAAGTAGAACAATTAATGGAACAGGTAGACGGTTGAAATCCTTGTATATATTGCTTCCATATAGTCTAATAAACATATATGCAAAGCATCCAAACAGTACAGTTCGCCAATTTTTTGTTCTACAAGTTTAAGTGAACAATGAGCCCCATTGTTAATCCTTTATCGTAAATTATTTGTAAATTTCGACAAGTAGAACAATGAATGGAACAGGTAGACTGTTGAAATCATTGTATATATTGCTTCTATATAGTCCAAGAAACATATATGCAAAGCGTCCAAACAGTACAATTCGCCAATTTTTTGCTCTTCAAGTTTAAGTGAACTACGAGCCCCATTGTTAATCCTTTAAAGGAAATTATTTGTAAATTTCGGCAAGTAGAACAATGAATGAAATAGGTAGACGGTTGAAATCATTGTATATATTGCTTCTATATAGTCTAAGAAACATATATGCAAAGCATCCAAACAGCACAATTCGCCAATTTTTTGTTCTTCAAGTTTAAGTGAACAATGAGCCCCAATGGTTAATCCTTTATCGGTAATTATTTGTAACTTTCGACAAGTAGAACAATGAATGGAACAGGTAGACGGTTGAAATATTTGTATATATTGCTTCTATATAGTATAAGAAACATATATGCAAAGCATCCAAACAGTACAATTCGCCAATTTTTTGTTCTTCAAGTTTAAGTAAACTACGATCCCCATTGTTAATCCCTTAACGGAAATTATTTGTAACTTTCGACAAGTAGAACAGTGAATGGAACAGGTAGACGGTTGAAATCAATGTATATATTGCTTCTATATAGTCTAAGAAACATATATGCAAAGCGTCCAAACAGTACAATTCGCCAATTATTTGATCTTCAAGTTTAAGTGAACTACGAGCCCCATTGTTAATACTTTAACGGAAATTATTTGTAACTTGCGACAAGTAGAACAATGAATGGAACAGGTAGCCGGTTGAAATCAATGTATATATTGCTTCTATATAGTCTAAGAAACATATATACAAAGCATCCAAACAGTACCATTCGCCAATTTTTTGTTCTTCAAGTTTAAGTGAACTACGAGCCCCATTGTTAATCCTTTAAAGGAAATTATTTGAAACTTTCGACAAGTAGAACAATGAATGGAACAGGTAGACGGTTGAAATCTTTGTATATATTGCTTCTATATAGTCTAAGAAACATATATGCAAAGCATCCAAACAGTACAATTCGCCAATTTTTTGTTATTCAAGTTTAAGTGAACTACGAGCCCCATTGTTAATCCTTTAAAGGAAATTATTTGTAACTTTCGACAAGTATAAAAATGAATGGAACAGGTAGACGGTTGAAATCTGTGTATATATTGCTTCTATATAGTCTAAGAAACATATATGCAAAGCATCCAAACAGTACAATTCGCCAATTTTTTGTTCTTCAAGTTTAAGTGAACAATGAGCCCCAATGGTTAATCCTTTATCGGTAATTATTTGTAACTTTCGACAAGTAGAACAATGAATGGAACAGGTAGACGGTTGAAATCCTTGTATATATTGCTTCCATATAGTCTAAGAAACATGAACGCAAAGCATCCAAACAGTACCATTCGCCAATTTTTTGTCCTTCAAGTTTAAGTGAACAATGAGCCCCATTGTTAATCCTTTATCGGAAATTATTTGTAACTTTCGACAAGTAGAACAATTAATGGAACAGGTAGACGGTTGAAATCCTTGTATATATTGCTTCCATATAGTCTAAGAAACATATATGCAAAGCATCCAAACAGTACAATTCGCCAATTTTTTGTTCTACAAGTTTAAGTGAACAATGAGCCCCATTGTTAATCCTTTATCGTAAATTATTTGTAAATTTCGACAAGTAGAACAATGAATGGAACAGGTAGACTGTTGAAATCATTGTATATATTGCTTCTATATAGTCCAAGAAACATATATGCAAAGCGTCCAAACAGTACAATTCGCCAATTTTTTGCTCTTCAAGTTTAAGTGAACTACGAGCCCCATTGTTAATCCTTTAAAGGAAATTATTTGTAAATTTCGGCAAGTAGAACAATGAATGAAATAGGTAGATGGTTGAAATCATTGTATATATTGCTTCTATATAGTCTAAGAAACATATATGCAAAGCATCCAAACAGTACAATTCGCCAATTTTTTGTTCTTCAAGTTTAAGTGAACAATGAGCCCCAATGGTTAATCCTTTATCGGTAATTATTTGTAACTTTCGACAAGTAGAACAATGAATGGAACAGGTAGACGGTTGAAATCCTTGTATATATTGCTTCCATATAGTCTAAGAAACATGAACGAAAAGCATCCAAACAGTACCATTCGCCAATTTTTTGTCCTTCAAGTTTAAGTGAACAATGAGCCCCATTGTTAATCCTTTATCGGAAATTATTTGTAACTTTCGACAAGTAGAACAATTAATGGAACAGGTAGACGGTTGAAATCTTTGTATATATTGCTTCTAAATCGTCTAAGAAACATATATGCAAAGCATCCAAACAGTACAATTCGCCAATTTTTTGTTCTTCAAGTTTAAGTGAACAGCGAGCCCCATTGATAATCATGAAATGGCAATTATTTGTAACTTTCGACAAGTAGAACAATGAATGGAACAGGTAGACGGTTGAAATCCTTGTATATATTGCTTCCATATAGTCTAAGAAACATGAACGCAAAGCATCCAAACAGTACCATTCGCCAATTTTTTGTTCTTCAAGTTTAAGTGAACTACGAGCCCCATTGTTAATCCTTTAAAGGAAATTATTTGTAAATTTCGACAAGTAGAACAATGAATGGAACAGGTAGACTGTTGAAATCATTGTATGTATTGCTTCTATATAGTCTAAGAAACATATATGCAAAGCATCCAAACAGTACAATTCGCCAATTTTTTGTTCTTCAAGTTTAAGTGAACAATGAGCCCCAATGGTTAATCCTTTATCGGTAATTATTTGTAACTTTCGACAAGTAGAACAATGAATGGAACAGGTAGACGGTTGAAATCCTTGTATATATTGCTTCCATATAGTCTGAGAAACATGAATGCAAAGCATCCAAACAGTACCATTCGCCAATTTTTTGTTCTTCAAGTTTAAGTAAACTACGATCCCCATTGTTAATCCCTTAACGGAAATTATTTGTAACTTTCGACAAGTAGAACAGTGAATGGAACAGGTAGACGGTTGAAATCAATGTATATATTGCTTCTATATAGTCTAAGAAACATATATGCAAAGCGTCCAAACAGTACAATTCGCCAATTTCTTGTTCTTCAAGTTTAAGTGAACAATGAGCCCCATTGTTAATCCTTTATCGGAAATTATTTGTAACTTTCGACAAGTAGAACAATTAATGGAACAGGTAGACGGTTGAAATCTGTGTATATATTGCTTCTATATAGTCTAAGAAACATATATGCAAAGCATCCAAACAGTACAATTCGCCAATTTTTTGTTCTTCAAGTTTAAGTGAACAATGAGCCCCAATGGTTAATCCTTTATCGGTAATTATTTGTAACTTTCGACAAGTAGAACAATGAATGGAACAGGTAGACGGTTGAAATCCTTGTATATATTGCTTCCATATAGTCTAAGAAACATGAACGCAAAGCATCCAAACAGTACCATTCGCCAATTTTTTGTCCTTCAAGTTTAAGTGAACAATGAGCCCCATTGTTAATCCTTTATCGGAAATTATTTGTAACTTTCGACAAGTAGAACAATTAATGGAACAGGTAGACGGTTGAAATCCTTGTATATATTGCTTCCATATAGTCTAAGAAACATATATGCAAAGCATCCAAACAGTACAATTCGCCAATTTTTTGTTCTACAAGTTTAAGTGAACAATGAGCCCCATTGTTAATCCTTTATCGTAAATTATTTGTAAATTTCGACAAGTAGAACAATGAATGGAACAGGTAGACTGTTGAAATCATTGTATATATTGCTTCTATATAGTCCAAGAAACATATATGCAAAGCGTCCAAACAGTACAATTCGCCAATTTTTTGCTCTTCAAGTTTAAGTGAACTACGAGCCCCATTGTTAATCCTTTAAAGGAAATTATTTGTAAATTTCGGCAAGTAGAACAATGAATGAAATAGGTAGATGGTTGAAATCATTGTATATATTGCTTCTATATAGTCTAAGAAACATATATGCAAAGCATCCAAACAGTACAATTCGCCAATTTTTTGTTCTTCAAGTTTAAGTGAACAATGAGCCCCAATGGTTAATCCTTTATCGGTAATTATTTGTAACTTTCGACAAGTAGAACAATGAATGGAACAGGTAGACGGTTGAAATCCTTGTATATATTGCTTCCATATAGTCTAAGAAACATGAACGAAAAGCATCCAAACAGTACCATTCGCCAATTTTTTGTCCTTCAAGTTTAAGTGAACAATGAGCCCCATTGTTAATCCTTTATCGGAAATTATTTGTAACTTTCGACAAGTAGAACAATTAATGGAACAGGTAGACGGTTGAAATCTTTGTATATATTGCTTCTAAATCGTCTAAGAAACATATATGCAAAGCATCCAAACAGTACAATTCGCCAATTTTTTGTTCTTCAAGTTTAAGTGAACAGCGAGCCCCATTGATAATCATGAAATGGCAATTATTTGTAACTTTCGACAAGTAGAACAATGAATGGAACAGGTAGACGGTTGAAATCCTTGTATATATTGCTTCCATATAGTCTAAGAAACATGAACGCAAAGCATCCAAACAGTACCATTCGCCAATTTTTTGTTCTTCAAGTTTAAGTGAACTACGAGCCCCATTGTTAATCCTTTAAAGGAAATTATTTGTAAATTTCGACAAGTAGAACAATGAATGGAACAGGTAGACTGTTGAAATCATTGTATATATTGCTTCTATATAGTCTAAGAAACATATATGCAAAGCATCCAAACAGTACAATTCGCCAATTTTTTGTTCTTCAAGTTTAAGTGAACAATGAGCCCCAATGGTTAATCCTTTATCGGTAATTATTTGTAACTTTCGACAAGTAGAACAATGAATGGAACAGGTAGACGGTTGAAATCCTTGTATATATTGCTTCCATATAGTCTGAGAAACATGAATGCAAAGCATCCAAACAGTACCATTCGCCAATTTTTTGTTCTTCAAGTTTAAGTGAACTACGAGCCCCATTGTTAATACTTTAAAGGAAATTATTTGTAACTTTCGACAAGTAGAAAGATGAATGGAACAGGTAGACGGTTGAAATCTTTGTATATATTGCTTCTATATAGTCTAAGAAACATATATGCAAAGCATCCAAACAGTACAATTCGCCAATTTTTTGTTCTTCAAGTATAAGTGAACAGCGAGCCCCATTGATAATCATGAAATGGCAATTATTTGTAACTATCTACAAGTAGAACAATGAATAGTACAGGTAGACGGGTGAAATCTTTCTATATATTGCTTCTAAATAGTCTAAGAAACATCTATGCAAAGCATCCAAACAGTACAATTCGCCAATTTTTTGTTCTTCAAGTTTAAGTGAACAATGAGCCCCAATGGTTAATCCTTTATCGGTAATTATTTGTAACTTTCGACAAGTAGAACAATGAATGGAACAGGTAGACGGTTGAAATCCTTGTATATATTGCTTCCATATAGTCTAAGAAACATGAACGCAAAGCATCCAAACAGTACCATTCGCCAATTTTTTGTTCTTCAAGTTTAAGTGAACTACGAGCCCCATTGTTAATCCTTTAAAGGAAATTATTTGTAAATTTCGACAAGTAGAACAATGAATGGAACAGGTAGACTGTTGAAATCATTGTATATATTGCTTCTATATAGTCTAAGAAACATATATGCAAAGCGTCCAAACAGTACAATTCGCCAATTATTTGATCTTCAAGTTTAAGTGAACTACGAGCCCCATTGTTAATCCTTTAAAGGAAATTATTTGTAACTTTCGACAAGTAGAACAATGAATGGAACAGGTAGACGGTTGAAATCTGTGTATATATTGCTTCTATATAGTCTAAGAAACATATATGCAAAGCATCCAAACAGTACAATTCGCCAATTTTTTGTTCTTCAAGTTTAAGTGAACAATGAGCCCCAATGGTTAATCCTTTATCGGTAATTATTTGTAACTTTCGACAAGTAGAACAATGAATGGAACAGGTAGACGGTTGAAATATTTGTATATATTGCTTCTATATAGTATAAGAAACATATATGCAAAGCATCCAAACAGTACAATTCGCCAATTTTTTGTTCTTCAAGTTTAAGTAAACTACGATCCCCATTGTTAATCCCTTAACGGAAATTATTTGTAACTTTCGACAAGTAGAACAGTGAATGGAACAGGTAGACGGTTGAAATCAATGTATATATTGCTTCTATATAGTCTAAGAAACATCTATGCAAAGCATCCAAACAGTACCATTCGCCAATTTTTTGTTCTTCAAGTTTAAGTGAACAATGAGCCCCATTGTTAATCCTTTAAAGGAAATTATTTGTAACTTTCGACAAGTAGAACAATGAATGGAACAGGTAGACGGTTGAAATCTTTGTATATATTGCTTCTATATAGTCTAAGAAACATATATGCAAAGCATCCAAACAGTACAATTCGCCAATTTTTTGTTCTTCAAGTATAAGTGAACAGCGAGCCCCATTGATAATCATGAAATGGCAATTATTTGTAACTATCTACAAGTAGAACAATGAATAGTACAGGTAGACGGGTGAAATCTTTCTATATATTGCTTCTAAATAGTCTAAGAAACATCTATGCAAAGCATCCAAACAGTACAATTTGCCAATTTTTTGTTATTCAAGTTTAAGTGAACTACGAGCCCCATTGTTAATCCTTTAAAGGAAATTATTTGTAAATTTCGACAAGTAGAACAATGAATGGAACAGGTAGACGGTTGAAATCATTGTATATATTGCTTCTATATCGTCTAAGAAACATATATGCAACGCATCCAAACAGTACAATTCGCCAATTTTTTGTTCTTCAAGTTTAAGTGAACAATGAGCCCCATTGTTAATCCTTTAAAGGAAATTATTTGTAACTTTCGACAAGTAGAAAGATGAATGGAACAGGTAGACGGTTGAAATCTTTGTATATATTGCTTCTATATAGTCTAAGAAACATATATGCAAAGCATCCAATCAGTACAATTCGCCAATTTTTTGTTCTTCAAGTATAAGTGAACAGCGAGCCCCATTGATAATCATGAAATGGCAATTATTTGTAACTATCTACAAGTAGAACAATGAATAGTACAGGTAGACGGGTGAAATCTTTCTATATATTGCTTCTAAATAGTCTAAGAAACATCTATGCAAAGCATCCAAACAGTACAATTCGCCAATTTTTTGTTCTTCAAGTTTAAGTGAACAATGAGCCCCAATGGTTAATCCTTTATCGGTAATTATTTGTAACTTTCGACAAGTAGAACAATGAATGGAACAGGTAGACTGTTGAAATCATTGTATATATTGCTTCTATATAGTCCAAGAAACATATATGCAAAGCGTCCAAACAGTACAATTCGCCAATTTTTTGCTCTTCAAGTTTAAGTGAACTACGAGCCCCATTGTTAATCCTTTAAAGGAAATTATTTGTAAATTTCGGCAAGTAGAACAATGAATGAAATAGGTAGATGGTTGAAATCATTGTATATATTGCTTCTATATAGTCTAAGAAACATATATGCAAAGCATCCAAACAGTACAATTCGCCAATTTTTTGTTCTTCAAGTTTAAGTGAACAATGAGCCCCAATGGTTAATCCTTTATCGGTAATTATTTGTAACATTCGACAAGTAGAACAATGAATGGAACAGGTAGACGGTTGAAATCCTTGTATATATTGCTTCCATATAGTCTAAGAAACATGAACGCAAAGCATCCAAACAGTACCATTCGCCAATTTTTTGTTCTTCAAGTTTAAGTGAACTACGAGCCCCATTGTTAATCCTTTAAAGGAAATTATTTGTAAATTTCGGCAAGTAGAACAATGAATGAAATAGGTAGATGGTTGAAATCATTGTATATATTGCTTCTATATAGTCTAAGAAACATATATGCAAAGCATCCAAACAGTACAATTCGCCAATTTTTTGTTCTTCAAGTTTAAGTGAACAATGAGCCCCAATGGTTAATCCTTTATCGGTAATTATTTGTAAATTTCGACAAGTAGAACAATGAATGGAACTGGTAGACTGTTGAAATCATTGTATATATTGCTTCTATATCGTCTAAGAAACATATATGCAAAGCATCCAAACAGTACAATTCGCCAATTTCTTGTTCTTCAAGTTTAAGTGAACAATGAGCCCAATTGTTAATCCTTTATCGGAAATTATTTGTAACTTTCGACAAGTAGAACAATTAATGGAACAGGTAGACGGTTGAAATCTTTGTATATATTGCTTCTAAATCGTCTAAGAAACATATATGCAAAGCATCCAAACAGTACAATTCGCCAATTTTTTGTTCTTCAAGTTTAAGTGAACAGCGAGCCCCATTGATAATCATGAAATGGCAATTATTTGTAACTTTCGACAAGTAGAACAATGAATGGAACAGGTAGACGGTTGAAATCCTTGTATATATTGCTTCCATATAGTCTAAGAAACATGAACGCAAAGCATCCAAACAGTACCATTCGCCAATTTTTTGTTCTTCAAGTTTAAGTGAACTACGAGCCCCATTGTTAATCCTTTAAAGGAAATTATTTGTAACTTTCGACAAGTAGAAAGATGAATGGAACAGGTCGACGGTTGAAATCTTTGTATATATTGCTTCTATATAGTCTAAGAAACATATATGCAAAGCATCCAAACAGTACAATTCGCCAATTTTTTGTTCTTCAAGTATAAGTGAACAGCGAGCCCCATTGATAATCATGAAATGGCAATTATTTGTAACTATCTACAAGTAGAACAATGAATAGTACAGGTAGACGGGTGAAATCTGTGTATATATTGCTTCTATATAGTCTAAGAAACATATATGCAAAGCATCCAAACAGTACAATTCGCCAATTTTTTGTTCTTCAAGTTTAAGTGAACAATGAGCCCCAATGGTTAATCCTTTATCGGTAATTATTTGTAAATTTCGACAAGTAGAACAATGAATGGAACTGGTAGACTGTTGAAATCATTGTATATATTGCTTCTATATCGTCTAAGAAACATATATGCAAAGCATCCAAACAGTACAATTCGCCAATTTCTTGTTCTTCAAGTTTAAGTGAACAATGAGCCCAATTGTTAATCCTTTAAAGGAAATTATTTGTAACTTTCGACAAGTAGAAAAATGAATGGAACAGGTAGACGGTTGAAATCTGTGTATATATTGCTTCTATATAGTCTAAGAAACATATATGCAAAGCATCCAAACAGTACAATTCGCCAATTTTTTGTTCTTCAAGTTTAAGTGAACAATGAGCCCCAATGGTTAATCCTTTATCGGTAATTATTTGTAACTTTCGACAAGTAGAACAATGAATGGAACAGGTAGACGGTTGAAATCCTTGTATATATTGCTTCCATATAGTCTAAGAAACATGAACGCAAAGCATCCAAACAGTACCATTCGCCAATTTTTTGTCCTTCAAGTTTAAGTGAACAATGAGCCCCATTGTTAATACTTTAAAGGAAATTATTTGTAACTTTCGACAAGTAGAAAGATGAATGGAACAGGTAGACGGTTGAAATCTTTGTATATATTGCTTCTATATAGTCTAAGAAACATATATGCAAAGCATCCAAACAGTACAATTCGCCAATTTTTTGTTCTTCAAGTATAAGTGAACAGCGAGCCCCATTGATAATCATGAAATGGCAATTATTTGTAACTATCTACAAGTAGAACAATGAATAGTACAGGTAGACGGGTGAAATCTTTCTATATATTGCTTCTAAATAGTCTAAGAAACATCTATGCAAAGCATCCAAACAGTACAATTCGCCAATTTTTTGTTCTTCAAGTTTAAGTGAACAATGAGCCCCATTGTTAATCCTTTATCGTAAATTATTTGTAAATTTCGACAAGTAGAACAATGAATGGAACAGGTAGACTCTTGAAATCATTGTATATATTGCTTCTATATAGTCCAAGAAACATATATGCAAAGCGTCCAAACAGTACAATTCGCCAATTTTTTGCTCTTCAAGTTTAAGTGAACTACGAGCCCCATTGTTAATCCTTTAAAGGAAATTATTTGTAAATTTCGACAAGTAGAACAATGAATGGAACAGGTAGGCTGTTGAAATCATTGTATATATTGCTTCTATATAGTCCAAGAAACATATATGCAAAGCGTCCAAACAGTACAATTCGCCAATTTTTTGCTCTTCATGTTTAAGTGAACTACGAGCCCCATTGTTAATCCTTTAAAGGAAATTATTTGTAAATTTCGGCAAGTAGAACAATGAATGAAATAGGTAGACGGTTGAAATCATTGTATATATTGCTTCTATATAGTCTAAGAAACATATATGCAAAGCATCCAAACAGCACAATTCGCCAATTTTTTGTTCTTCAAGTTTAAGTGAACAATGAGCCCCAATGGTTAATCCTTTATCGGTAATTATTTGTAACTTTCGACAAGTAGAACAATGAATGGAACAGGTAGACGGTTGAAATATTTGTATATATTGCTTCTATATAGTATAAGAAACATATATGCAAAGCATCCAAACAGTACAATTCGCCAATTTTTTGTTCTTCAAGTTTAAGTAAACTACGATCCCCATTGTTAATCCCTTAACGGAAATTATTTGTAACTTTCGACAAGTAGAACAGTGAATGGAACAGGTAGACGGTTGAAATCAATGTATATATTGCTTCTATATAGTCTAAGAAACATATATGCAAAGCATCCAAACAGTACAATTCGCCAATTTTTTGTTCTTCAAGTTTAAGTGAACAATGAGCCCCAATGGTTAATCCTTTATCGGTAATTATTTGTAACTTTCGACAAGTAGAACAATGAATGGAACAGGTAGACGGTTGAAATCCTTGTATATATTGCTTCCATATAGTCTAAGAAACATGAACGCAAAGCATCCAAACAGTACCATTCGCCAATTTTTTGTCCTTCAAGTTTAAGTGAACAATGAGCCCCATTGTTAATCCTTTATCGGAAATTATTTGTAACTTTCGACAAGTAGAACAATTAATGGAACAGGTAGACGGTTGAAATCCTTGTATATATTGCTTCCATATAGTCTAAGAAACATATATGCAAAGCATCCAAACAGTACAATTCGCCAATTTTTTGTTCTACAAGTTTAAGTGAACAATGAGCCCCATTGTTAATCCTTTATCGTAAATTATTTGTAAATTTCGACAAGTAGAACAATGAATGGAACAGGTAGACTGTTGAAATCATTGTATATATTGCTTCTATATAGTCCAAGAAACATATATGCAAAGCGTCCAAACAGTACAATTCGCCAATTTTTTGCTCTTCAAGTTTAAGTGAACTACGAGCCCCATTGTTAATCCTTTAAAGGAAATTATTTGTAAATTTCGGCAAGTAGAACAATGAATGAAATAGGTAGATGGTTGAAATCATTGTATATATTGCTTCTATATAGTCTAAGAAACATATATGCAAAGCATCCAAACAGTACAATTCGCCAATTTTTTGTTCTTCAAGTTTAAGTGAACAATGAGCCCCAATGGTTAATCCTTTATCGGTAATTATTTGTAACTTTCGACAAGTAGAACAATGAATGGAACAGGTAGACGGTTGAAATCCTTGTATATATTGCTTCCATATAGTCTAAGAAACATGAACGAAAAGCATCCAAACAGTACCATTCGCCAATTTTATGTCCTTCAAGTTTAAGTGAACAATGAGCCCCATTGTTAATCCTTTATCGGAAATTATTTGTAACTTTCGACAAGTAGAACAATTAATGGAACAGGTAGACGGTTGAAATCTTTGTATATATTGCTTCTAAATCGTCTAAGAAACATATATGCAAAGCATCCAAACAGTACAATTCGCCAATTTTTTGTTCTTCAAGTTTAAGTGAACAGCGAGCCCCATTGATAATCATGAAGTGGCAATTATTTGTAACTTTCGACAAGTAGAACAATGAATGGAACAGGTAGACGGTTGAAATCCTTGTATATATTGCTTCCATATAGTCTAAGAAACATGAACGCAAAGCATCCAAACAGTACCATTCGCCAATTTTTTGTTCTTCAAGTTTAAGTGAACTACGAGCCCCATTGTTAATCCTTTAAAGGAAATTATTTGTAAATTTCGACAAGTAGAACAATGAATGGAACAGGTAGACTGTTGAAATCATTGTATGTATTGCTTCTATATAGTCTAAGAAACATATATGCAAAGCATCCAAACGGTACAATTCGCCAATTTTTTGTTCTTCAAGTTTAAGTGAACAATGAGCCCCAATGGTTAATCCTTTATCGGTAATTATTTGTAACTTTCGACAAGTAGAACAATGAATGGAACAGGTAGACGGTTGAAATCCTTGTATATATTGCTTCCATATAGTCTGAGAAACATGAATGCAAAGCATCCAAACAGTACCATTCGCCAATTTTTTGTTCTTCAAGTTTAAGTAAACTACGATCCCCATTGTTAATCCCTTAACGGAAATTATTTGTAACTTTCGACAAGTAGAACAGTGAATGGAACAGGTAGACGGTTGAAATCAATGTATATATTGCTTCTATATAGTCTAAGAAACATATATGCAAAGCGTCCAAACAGTACAATTCGCCAATTTCTTGTTCTTCAAGTTTAAGTGAACAATGAGCCCCATTGTTAATCCTTTATCGGAAATTATTTGTAACTTTCGACAAGTAGAACAATTAATGGAACAGGTAGACGGTTGAAATCTGTGTATATATTGCTTCTATATAGTCTAAGAAACATATATGCAAAGCATCCAAACAGTACAATTCGCCAATTTTTTGTTCTTCAAGTTTAAGTGAACAATGAGCCCCAATGGTTAATCCTTTATCGGTAATTATTTGTAACTTTCGACAAGTAGAACAATGAATGGAACAGGTAGACGGTTGAAATCCTTGTATATATTGCTTCCATATAGTCTGAGAAACATGAATGCAAAGCATCCAAACAGTACCATTCGCCAATTTTTTGTTCTTCAAGTTTAAGTGAACTACGAGCCCCATTGTTAATACTTTAAAGGAAATTATTTGTAACTTTCGACAAGTAGAAAGATGAATGGAACAGGTAGACGGTTGAAATCTTTGTATATATTGCTTCTATATAGTCTAAGAAACATATATGCAAAGCATCCAAACAGTACAATTCGCCAATTTTTTGTTCTTCAAGTATAAGTGAACAGCGAGCCCCATTGATAATCATGAAATGGCAATTATTTGTAACTATCTACAAGTAGAACAATGAATAGTACAGGTAGACGGGTGAAATCTTTCTATATATTGCTTCTAAATAGTCTAAGAAACATCTATGCAAAGCATCCAAACAGTACAATTCGCCAATTTTTTGTTCTTCAAGTTTAAGTGAACAATGAGCCCCAATGGTTAATCCTTTATCGGTAATTATTTGTAACTTTCGACAAGTAGAACAATGAATGGAACAGGTAGACGGTTGAAATCCTTGTATATATTGCTTCCATATAGTCTAAGAAACATGAACGCAAAGCATCCAAACAGTACCATTCGCCAATTTTTTGTTCTTCAAGTTTAAGTGAACTACGAGCCCCATTGTTAATCCTTTAAAGGAAATTATTTGTAAATTTCGACAAGTAGAACAATGAATGGAACAGGTAGACTGTTGAAATCATTGTATATATTGCTTCTATATAGTCTAAGGAACATATATGCAAAGCGTCCAAACAGTACAATTCGCCAATTATTTGATCTTCAAGTTTAAGTGAACTACGAGCCCCATTGTTAATCCTTTAAAGGAAATTATTTGTAACTTTCGACAAGTAGAACAATGAATGGAACAGGTAGACGGTTGAAATCTGTGTATATATTGCTTCTATATAGTCTAAGAAACATATATGCAAAGCATCCAAACAGTACAATTCGCCAATTTTTTGTTCTTCAAGTTTAAGTGATCAATGAGCCCCAATGGTTAATCCTTTATCGGTAATTATTTGTAACTTTCGACAAGTAGAACAATGAATGGAACAGGTAGACGGTTGAAATATTTGTATATATTGCTTCTATATAGTATAAGAAACATATATGCAAAGCATCCAAACAGTACAATTCGCCAATTTTTTGTTCTTCAAGTTTAAGTAAACTACGATCCCCATTGTTAATCCCTTAACGGAAATTATTTGTAACTTTCGACAAGTAGAACAATGAATGGAACAGGTAGACGGTTGAAATCTTTGTATATATTGCTTCTATATAGTCTAAGAAACATATATGCAAAGCATCCAAACAGTACAATTCGCCAATTTTTTGTTCTTCAAGTATAAGTGAACAGCGAGCCCCATTGATAATCATGAAATGGCAATTATTTGTAACTATCTACAAGTAGAACAATGAATAGTACAGGTAGACGGGTGAAATCTTTCTATATATTGCTTCTAAATAGTCTAAGAAACATCTATGCAAAGCATCCAAACAGTACAATTTGCCAATTTTTTGTTATTCAAGTTTAAGTGAACTACGAGCCCCATTGTTAATCCTTTAAAGGAAATTATTTGTAAATTTCGACAAGTAGAACAATGAATGGAACAGGTAGACGGTTGAAATCATTGTATATATTGCTTCTATATCGTCTAAGAAACATATATGCAACGCATCCAAACAGTACAATTCGCCAATTTTTTGTTCTTCAAGTTTAAGTGAACAATGAGCCCCATTGTTAATCCTTTAAAGGAAATTATTTGTAACTTTCGACAAGTAGAAAGATGAATGGAACAGGTAGACGGTTGAAATCTTTGTATATATTGCTTCTATATAGTCTAAGAAACATATATGCAAAGCATCCAATCAGTACAATTCGCCAATTTTTTGTTCTTCAAGTATAAGTGAACAGCGAGCCCCATTGATAATCATGAAATGGCAATTATTTGTAACTATCTACAAGTAGAACAATGAATAGTACAGGTAGACGGGTGAAATCTTTCTATATATTGCTTCTAAATAGTCTAAGAAACATCTATGCAAAGCATCCAAACAGTACAATTCGCCAATTTTTTGTTCTTCAAGTTTAAGTGAACAATGAGCCCCAATGGTTAATCCTTTATCGGTAATTATTTGTAACTTTCGACAAGTAGAACAATGAATGGAACAGGTAGACTGTTGAAATCATTGTATATATTGCTTCTATATAGTCCAAGAAACATATATGCAAAGCGTCCAAACAGTACAATTCGCCAATTTTTTGCTCTTCAAGTTTAAGTGAACTACGAGCCCCATTGTTAATCCTTTAAAGGAAATTATTTGTAAATTTCGGCAAGTAGAACAATGAATGAAATAGGTAGATGGTTGAAATCATTGTATATATTGCTTCTATATAGTCTAAGAAACATATATGCAAAGCATCCAAACAGTACAATTCGCCAATTTTTTGTTCTTCAAGTTTAAGTGAACAATGAGCCCCAATGGTTAATCCTTTATCGGTAATTATTTGTAACATTCGACAAGTAGAACAATGAATGGAACAGGTAGACGGTTGAAATCCTTGTATATATTGCTTCCATATAGTCTAAGAAACATGAACGCAAAGCATCCAAACAGTACCATTCGCCAATTTTTTGTTCTTCAAGTTTAAGTGAACTACGAGCCCCATTGTTAATCCTTTAAAGGAAATTATTTCTAAATTTCGACAAGTAGAACAATGAATGGAACAGGTAGACTGTTGAAATCATTGTATATATTGCTTCTATATAGTCTAAGAAACATATATGCAAAGCATCCAAACAGTACAATTCGCCAATTTTTTGTTCTTCAAGTTTAAGTGAACAATGAGCCGCAATGGTTAATCCTTTATCGGTAATTATTTGTAACTTTCGACAAGTAGAACAATGAATGGAACAGGTAGACGGTTGAAATCCTTGTATATATTGCTTCCATATAGTCTGAGAAACATGAATGCAAAGCATCCAAACAGTACCATTCGCCAATTTTTTGTTCTTCAAGTTTAAGTGAACTACGAGCCCCATTGTTAATACTTTAAAGGAAATTATTTGTAACTTTCGACAAGTAGAAAGATGAATGGAACAGGTCGACGGTTGAAATCTTTGTATATATTGCTTCTATATAGTCTAAGAAATATATATGCAAAGCATCCAAACAGTACAATTCGCCAATTTTTTGTTCTTCAAGTATAAGTGAACAGCGAGCCCCATTGATAATCATGAAATGGCAATTATTTGTAACTATCTACAAGTAGAACAATGAATAGTACAGGTAGACGGGTGAAATCTGTGTATATATTGCTTCTATATAGTCTAAGAAACATATATGCAAAGCATCCAAACAGTACAATTCGCCAATTTTTTGTTCTTCAAGTTTAAGTGAACAATGAGCCCCAATGGTTAATCCTTTATCGGTAATTATTTGTAAATTTCGACAAGTAGAACAATGAATGGAACTGGTAGACTGTTGAAATCATTGTATATATTGCTTCTATATCGTCTAAGAAACATATATGCAAAGCATCCAAACAGTACAATTCGCCAATTTCTTGTTCTTCAAGTTTAAGTGAACAATGAGCCCAATTGTTAATCCTTTAAAGGAAATTATTTGTAACTTTCGACAAGTAGAAAAATGAATGGAACAGGTAGACGGTTGAAATCTGTGTATATATTGCTTCTATATAGTCTAAGAAACATATATGCAAAGCATCCAAACAGTACAATTCGCCAATTTTTTGTTCTTCAAGTTTAAGTGAACAATGAGCCCCAATGGTTAATCCTTTATCGGTAATTATTTGTAACTTTCGACAAGTAGAACAATGAATGGAACAGGTAGACGGTTGAAATCCTTGTATATATTGCTTCCATATAGTCTAAGAAACATGAACGCAAAGCATCCAAACAGTACCATTCGCCAATTTTTTGTCCTTCAAGTTTAAGTGAACAATGAGCCCCATTGTTAATACTTTAAAGGAAATTATTTGTAACTTTCGACAAGTAGAAAGATGAATGGAACAGGTAGACGGTTGAAATCTTTGTATATATTGCTTCTATATAGTCTAAGAAACATATATGCAAAGCATCCAAACAGTACAATTCGCCAATTTTTTGTTCTTCAAGTATAAGTGAACAGCGAGCCCCATTGATAATCATGAAATGGCAATTATTTGTAACTATCTACAAGTAGAACAATGAATAGTACAGGTAGACGGGTGAAATCTTTCTATATATTGCTTCTAAATAGTCTAAGAAACATCTATGCAAAGCATCCAAACAGTACAATTCGCCAATTTTTTGTTCTTCAAGTTTAAGTGAACAATGAGCCCCATTGTTAATCCTTTATCGTAAATTATTTGTAAATTTCGACAAGTAGAACAATGAATGGAACAGGTAGACTGTTGAAATCATTGTATATATTGCTTCTATATAGTCCAAGAAACATATATGCAAAGCGTCCAAACAGTACAATTCGCCAATTTTTTGCTCTTCAAGTTTAAGTGAACTACGAGCCCCATTGTTAATCCTTTAAAGGAAATTATTTGTAAATTTCGACAAGTAGAACAATGAATGGAACAGGTAGGCTGTTGAAATCATTGTATATATTGCTTCTATATAGTCCAAGAAACATATATGCAAAGCGTCCAAACAGAACAATTCGCCAATTTTTTGCTCTTCAAGTTTAAGTGAACTACGAGCCCCATTGTTAATCCTTTAAAGGAAATTATTTGTAAATTTCGGCAAGTAGAACAATGAATGAAATAGGTAGACGGTTGAAATCATTGTATATATTGCTTTTATATAGTCTAAGAAACATATATGCAAAGCATCCAAACAGCACAATTCGCCAATTTTTTGTTCTTCAAGTTTAAGTGAACAATGAGCCCCAATGGTTAATCCTTTATCGGTAATTATTTGTAACTTTCGACAAGTAGAACAATGAATGGAACAGGTAGACGGTTGAAATATTTGTATATATTGCTTCTATATAGTATAAGAAACATATATGCAAAGCATCCAAACAGTACAATTCGCCAATTTTTTGTTCTTCAAGTTTAAGTAAACTACGATCCCCATTGTTAATCCCTTAACGGAAATTATTTGTAACTTTCGACAAGTAGAACAGTGAATGGAACAGGTAGACGGTTGAAATCAATGTATATATTGCTTCTATATAGTCTAAGAAACATATATGCAAAGCGTCCAAACAGTACAATTCGCCAATTATTTGATCTTCAAGTTTAAGTGAACTACGAGCCCCATTGTTAATACTTTAACGGAAATTATTTGTAACTTGCGACAAGTAGAACAATGAATGGAACAGGTAGCCGGTTGAAATCAATGTATATATTGCTTCTATATAGTCTAAGAAACATATATACAAAGCATCCAAACAGTAGCATTCGCCAATTTTTTGTTCTTCAAGTTTAAGTGAACTACGAGCCCCATTGTTAATCCTTTAAAGGAAATTATTTGAAACTTTCGACAAGTAGAACAATGAATGGAACAGGTAGACGGTTGAAATCTTTGTATATATTGCTTCTATATAGTCTAAGAAACATATATGCAAAGCATCCAAACAGTACAATTCGCCAATTTTTTGTTATTCAAGTTTAAGTGAACTACGAGCCCCATTGTTAATCCTTTAAAGGAAATTATTTGTAACATTCGACAAGTATAAAAATGAATGGAACAGGTAGACGGTTGAAATCTGTGTATATATTGCTTCTATATAGTCTAAGAAACATATATGCAAAGCATCCAAACAGTACAATTCGCCAATTTTTTGTTCTTCAAGTTTAAGTGAACAATGAGCCCCAATGGTTAATCCTTTATCGGTAATTATTTGTAACTTTCGACAAGTAGAACAATGAATGGAACAGGTAGACGGTTGAAATCCTTGTATATATTGCTTCCATATAGTCTAAGAAACATGAACGCAAAGCATCCAAACAGTACCATTCGCCAATTTTTTGTCCTTCAAGTTTAAGTGAACAATGAGCCCCATTGTTAATCCTTTATCGGAAATTATTTGTAACTTTCGACAAGTAGAACAATTAATGGAACAGGTAGACGGTTGAAATCCTTGTATATATTGCTTCCATATAGTCTAAGAAACATATATGCAAAGCATCCAAACAGTACAATTCGCCAATTTTTTGTTCTACAAGTTTAAGTGAACAATGAGCCCCATTGTTAATCCTTTATCGTAAATTATTTGTAAATTTCGACAAGTAGAACAATGAATGGAACAGGTAGACTGTTGAAATCATTGTATATATTGCTTCTATATAGTCCAAGAAACATATATGCAAAGCGTCCAAACAGTACAATTCGCCAATTTTTTGCTCTTCAAGTTTAAGTGAACTACGAGCCCCATTGTTAATCCTTTAAAGGAAATTATTTGTAAATTTCGGCAAGTAGAACAATGAATGAAATAGGTAGATGGTTGAAATCATTGTATATATTGCTTCTATATAGTCTAAGAAACATATATGCAAAGCATCCAAACAGTACAATTCGCCAATTTTTTGTTCTTCAAGTTTAAGTGAACAATGAGCCCCAATGGTTAATCCTTTATCGGTAATTATTTGTAACTTTCGACAAGTAGAACAATGAATGGAACAGGTAGACGGTTGAAATCCTTGTATATATTGCTTCCATATAGTCTAAGAAACATGAACGAAAAGCATCCAAACAGTACCATTCGCCAATTTTATGTCCTTCAAGTTTAAGTGAACAATGAGCCCCATTGTTAATCCTTTATCGGAAATTATTTGTAACTTTCGACAAGTAGAACAATTAATGGAACAGGTAGACGGTTGAAATCTTTGTATATATTGCTTCTAAATCGTCTAAGAAACATATATGCAAAGCATCCAAACAGTACAATTCGCCAATTTTTTGTTCTTCAAGTTTAAGTGAACAGCGAGCCCCATTGATAATCATGAAATGGCAATTATTTGTAACTTTCGACAAGTAGAACAATGAATGGAACAGGTAGACGGTTGAAATCCTTGTATATATTGCTTCCATATAGTCTAAGAAACATGAACGCAAAGCATCCAAACAGTACCATTCGCCAATTTTTTGTTCTTCAAGTTTAAGTGAACTACGAGCCCCATTGTTAATCCTTTAAAGGAAATTATTTGTAACTTTCGACAAGTAGAAAGATGAATGGAACAGGTCGACGGTTGAAATCTTTGTATATATTGCTTCTATATAGTCTAAGAAACATATATGCAAAGCATCCAAACAGTACAATTCGCCAATTTTTTGTTCTTCAAGTATAAGTGAACAGCGAGCCCCATTGATAATCATGAAATGGCAATTATTTGTAACTATCTACAAGTAGAACAATGAATAGTACAGGTAGACGGGTGAAATCTGTGTATATATTGCTTCTATATAGTCTAAGAAACATATATGCAAAGCATCCAAACAGTACAATTCGCCAATTTTTTGTTCTTCAAGTTTAAGTGAACAATGAGCCCCAATGGTTAATCCTTTATCGGTAATTATTTGTAAATTTCGACAAGTAGAACAATGAATGGAACTGGTAGACTGTTGAAATCATTGTATATATTGCTTCTATATCGTCTAAGAAACATATATGCAAAGCATCCAAACAGTACAATTCGCCAATTTCTTGTTCTTCAAGTTTAAGTGAACAATGAGCCCAATTGTTAATCCTTTAAAGGAAATTATTTGTAACTTTCGACAAGTAGAAAAATGAATGGAACAGGTAGACGGTTGAAATCTGTGTATATATTGCTTCTATATAGTCTAAGAAACATATATGCAAAGCATCCAAACAGTACAATTCGCCAATTTTTTGTTCTTCAAGTTTAAGTGAACAATGAGCCCCAATGGTTAATCCTTTATCGGTAATTATTTGTAACTTTCGACAAGTAGAACAATGAATGGAACAGGTAGACGGTTGAAATCCTTGTATATATTGCTTCCATATAGTCTAAGAAACATGAACGCAAAGCATCCAAACAGTACCATTCGCCAATTTTTTGTCCTTCAAGTTTAAGTGAACAATGAGCCCCATTGTTAATACTTTAAAGGAAATTATTTGTAACTTTCGACAAGTAGAAAGATGAATGGAACAGGTAGACGGTTGAAATCTTTGTATATATTGCTTCTATATAGTCTAAGAAACATATATGCAAAGCATCCAAACAGTACAATTCGCCAATTTTTTGTTCTTCAAGTATAAGTGAACAGCGAGCCCCATTGATAATCATGAAATGGCAATTATTTGTAACTATCTACAAGTAGAACAATGAATAGTACAGGTAGACGGGTGAAATCTTTCTATATATTGCTTCTAAATAGTCTAAGAAACATCTATGCAAAGCATCCAAACAGTACAATTCGCCAATTTTTTGTTCTTCAAGTTTAAGTGAACAATGAGCCCCATTGTTAATCCTTTATCGTAAATTATTTGTAAATTTCGACAAGTAGAACAATGAATGGAACAGGTAGACTGTTGAAATCATTGTATATATTGCTTCTATATAGTCCAAGAAACATATATGCAAAGCGTCCAAACAGTACAATTCGCCAATTTTTTGCTCTTCAAGTTTAAGTGAACTACGAGCCCCATTGTTAATCCTTTAAAGGAAATTATTTGTAAATTTCGACAAGTAGAACAATGAATGGAACAGGTAGGCTGTTGAAATCATTGTATATATTGCTTCTATATAGTCCAAGAAACATATATGCAAAGCGTCCAAACAGTACAATTCGCCAATTTTTTGCTCTTCAAGTTTAAGTGAACTACGAGCCCCATTGTTAATCCTTTAAAGGAAATTATTTGTAAATTTCGGCAAGTAGAACAATGAATGAAATAGGTAGACGGTTGAAATCATTGTATATATTGCTTCTATATAGTCTAAGAAACATATATGCAAAGCATCCAAACAGCACAATTCGCCAATTTTTTGTTCTTCAAGTTTAAGTGAACAATGAGCCCCAATGGTTAATCCTTTATCGGTAATTATTTGTAACTTTCGACAAGTAGAACAATGAATGGAACAGGTAGACGGTTGAAATATTTGTATATATTGCTTCTATATAGTATAAGAAACATATATGCAAAGCATCCAAACAGTACCATTCGCCAATTTTTTGTTCTTCAAGTTTAAGTGAACTACGAGCCCCATTGTTAATCCTTTAAAGGAAATTATTTGTAACTTTCGACAAGTAGAACAATGAATGGAACAGGTAGACGGTTGAAATCTTTGTATATATTGCTTCTATATAGTCTAAGAAACATATATGCAAAGCATCCAAACAGTACAATTCGCCAATTTTTTGTTATTCAAGTTTAAGTGAACTACGAGCCCCATTGTTAATCCTTTAAAGGAAATTATTTGTAACTTTCGACAAGTATAAAAATGAATGGAACAGGTAGACGGTTGAAATCTGTGTATATATTGCTTCTATATAGTCTAAGAAACATATATGCAAAGCATCCAAACAGTACAATTCGCCAATTTTTTGTTCTTCAAGTTTAAGTGAACAATGAGCCCCAATGGTTAATCCTTTATCGGTAATTATTTGTAACTTTCGACAAGTAGAACAATGAATGGAACAGGTAGACGGTTGAAATCCTTGTATATATTGCTTCCATATAGTCTAAGAAACATGAACGCAAAGCATCCAAACAGTACCATTCGCCAATTTTTTGTTCTTCAAGTTTAAGTGAACTACGAGCCCCATTGTTAATCCTTTAAAGGAAATTATTTGTAACTTTCGACAAGTAGAAAGATGAATGGAACAGGTCGACGGTTGAAATCTTTGTATATATTGCTTCTATATAGTCTAAGAAACATATATGCAAAGCATCCAAACAGTACAATTCGCCAATTTTTTGTTCTTCAAGTATAAGTGAACAGCGAGCCCCATTGATAATCATGAAATGGCAATTATTTGTAACTATCTACAAGTAGAACAATGAATAGTACAGGTAGACGGGTGAAATCTGTGTATATATTGCTTCTATATAGTCTAAGAAACATATATGCAAAGCATCCAAACAGTACAATTCGCCAATTTTTTGTTCTTCAAGTTTAAGTGAACAATGAGCCCCAATGGTTAATCCTTTATCGGTAATTATTTGTAAATTTCGACAAGTAGAACAATGAATGGAACTGGTAGACTGTTGAAATCATTGTATATATTGCTTCTATATCGTCTAAGAAACATATATGCAAAGCATCCAAACAGTACAATTCGCCAATTTCTTGTTCTTCAAGTTTAAGTGAACAATGAGCCCAATTGTTAATCCTTTAAAGGAAATTATTTGTAACTTTCGACAAGTAGAAAAATGAATGGAACAGGTAGACGGTTGAAATCTGTGTATATATTGCTTCTATATAGTCTAAGAAACATATATGCAAAGCATCCAAACAGTACAATTCGCCAATTTTTTGTTCTTCAAGTTTAAGTGAACAATGAGCCCCAATGGTTAATCCTTTATCGGTAATTATTTGTAACTTTCGACAAGTAGAACAATGAATGGAACAGGTAGACGGTTGAAATCCTTGTATATATTGCTTCCATATAGTCTAAGAAACATGAACGCAAAGCATCCAAACAGTACCATTCGCCAATTTTTTGTCCTTCAAGTTTAAGTGAACAATGAGCCCCATTGTTAATACTTTAAAGGAAATTATTTGTAACTTTCGACAAGTAGAAAGATGAATGGAACAGGTAGACGGTTGAAATCTTTGTATATATTGCTTCTATATAGTCTAAGAAACATATATGCAAAGCATCCAAACAGTACAATTCGCCAATTTTTTGTTCTTCAAGTATAAGTGAACAGCGAGCCCCATTGATAATCATGAAATGGCAATTATTTGTAACTATCTACAAGTAGAACAATGAATAGTACAGGTAGACGGGTGAAATCTTTCTATATATTGCTTCTAAATAGTCTAAGAAACATCTATGCAAAGCATCCAAACAGTACAATTCGCCAATTTTTTGTTCTTCAAGTTTAAGTGAACAATGAGCCCCATTGTTAATCCTTTATCGTAAATTATTTGTAAATTTCGACAAGTAGAACAATGAATGGAACAGGTAGACTGTTGAAATCATTGTATATATTGCTTCTATATAGTCCAAGAAACATATATGCAAAGCGTCCAAACAGTACAATTCGCCAATTTTTTGCTCTTCAAGTTTAAGTGAACTACGAGCCCCATTGTTAATCCTTTAAAGGAAATTATTTGTAAATTTCGACAAGTAGAACAATGAATGGAACAGGTAGGCTGTTGAAATCATTGTATATATTGCTTCTATATAGTCCAAGAAACATATATGCAAAGCGTCCAAACAGTACAATTCGCCAATTTTTTGCTCTTCAAGTTTAAGTGAACTACGAGCCCCATTGTTAATCCTTTAAAGGAAATTATTTGTAAATTTCGGCAAGTAGAACAATGAATGAAATAGGTAGACGGTTGAAATCATTGTATATATTGCTTCTATATAGTCTAAGAAACATATATGCAAAGCATCCAAACAGCACAATTCGCCAATTTTTTGTTCTTCAAGTTTAAGTGAACAATGAGCCCCAATGGTTAATCCTTTATCGGTAATTATTTGTAACTTTCGACAAGTAGAACAATGAATGGAACAGGTAGACGGTTGAAATATTTGTATATATTGCTTCTATATAGTATAAGAAACATATATGCAAAGCATCCAAACAGTACAATTCGCCAATTTTTTGTTCTTCAAGTTTAAGTAAACTACGATCCCCATTGTTAATCCCTTAACGGAAATTATTTGTAACTTTCGACAAGTAGAACAGTGAATGGAACAGGTAGACGGTTGAAATCAATGTATATATTGCTTCTATATAGTCTAAGAAACATATATGCAAAGCGTCCAAACAGTACAATTCGCCAATTATTTGATCTTCAAGTTTAAGTGAACTACGAGCCCCATTGTTAATACTTTAACGGAAATTATTTGTAACTTGCGACAAGTAGAACAATGAATGGAACAGGTAGCCGGTTGAAATCAATGTATATATTGCTTCTATATAGTCTAAGAAACATATATACAAAGCATCCAAACAGTACCATTCGCCAATTTTTTGTTCTTCAAGTTTAAGTGAACTACGAGCCCCATTGTTAATCCTTTAAAGGAAATTATTTGAAACTTTCGACAAGTAGAACAATGAATGGAACAGGTAGACGGTTGAAATCTTTGTATATATTGCTTCTATATAGTCTAAGAAACATATATGCAAAGCATCCAAACAGTACAATTCGCCAATTTTTTGTTATTCAAGTTTAAGTGAACTACGAGCCCCATTGTTAATCCTTTAAAGGAAATTATTTGTAACTTTCGACAAGTATAAAAATGAATGGAACAGGTAGACGGTTGAAATCTGTGTATATATTGCTTCTATATAGTCTAAGAAACATATATGCAAAGCATCCAAACAGTACAATTCGCCAATTTTTTGTTCTTCAAGTTTAAGTGAACAATGAGCCCCAATGGTTAATCCTTTATCGGTAATTATTTGTAACTTTCGACAAGTAGAACAATGAATGGAACAGGTAGACGGTTGAAATCCTTGTATATATTGCTTCCATATAGTCTAAGAAACATGAACGCAAAGCATCCAAACAGTACCATTCGCCAATTTTTTGTCCTTCAAGTTTAAGTGAACAATGAGCCCCATTGTTAATCCTTTATCGGAAATTATTTGTAACTTTCGACAAGTAGAACAATTAATGGAACAGGTAGACGGTTGAAATCCTTGTATATATTGCTTCCATATAGTCTAAGAAACATATATGCAAAGCATCCAAACAGTACAATTCGCCAATTTTTTGTTCTACAAGTTTAAGTGAACAATGAGCCCCATTGTTAATCCTTTATCGTAAATTATTTGTAAATTTCGACAAGTAGAACAATGAATGGAACAGGTAGACTGTTGAAATCATTGTATATATTGCTTCTATATAGTCCAAGAAACATATATGCAAAGCGTCCAAACAGTACAATTCGCCAATTTTTTGCTCTTCAAGTTTAAGTGAACTACGAGCCCCATTGTTAATCCTTTAAAGGAAATTATTTGTAAATTTCGGCAAGTAGAACAATGAATGAAATAGGTAGATGGTTGAAATCATTGTATATATTGCTTCTATATAGTCTAAGAAACATATATGCAAAGCATCCAAACAGTACAATTCGCCAATTTTTTGTTCTTCAAGTTTAAGTGAACAATGAGCCCCAATGGTTAATCCTTTATCGGTAATTATTTGTAACTTTCGACAAGTAGAACAATGAATGGAACAGGTAGACGGTTGAAATCCTTGTATATATTGCTTCCATATAGTCTAAGAAACATGAACGAAAAGCATCCAAACAGTACCATTCGCCAATTTTATGTCCTTCAAGTTTAAGTGAACAATGAGCCCCATTGTTAATCCTTTATCGGAAATTATTTGTAACTTTCGACAAGTAGAACAATTAATGGAACAGGTAGACGGTTGAAATCTTTGTATATATTGCTTCTAAATCGTCTAAGAAACATATATGCAAAGCATCCAAACAGTACAATTCGCCAATTTTTTGTTCTTCAAGTTTAAGTGAACAGCGAGCCCCATTGATAATCATGAAATGGCAATTATTTGTAACTTTCGACAAGTAGAACAATGAATGGAACAGGTAGACGGTTGAAATCCTTGTATATATTGCTTCCATATAGTCTAAGAAACATGAACGCAAAGCATCCAAACAGTACCATTCGCCAATTTTTTGTTCTTCAAGTTTAAGTGAACTACGAGCCCCATTGTTAATCCTTTAAAGGAAATTATTTGTAAATTTCGACAAGTAGAACAATGAATGGAACAGGTAGACTGTTGAAATCATTGTATGTATTGCTTCTATATAGTCTAAGAAACATATATGCAAAGCATCCAAACAGTACAATTCGCCAATTTTTTGTTCTTCAAGTTTAAGTGAACAATGAGCCCCAATGGTTAATCCTTTATCGGTAATTATTTGTAACTTTCGACAAGTAGAACAATGAATGGAACAGGTAGACGGTTGAAATCCTTGTATATATTGCTTCCATATAGTCTGAGAAACATGAATGCAAAGCATCCAAACAGTACCATTCGCCAATTTTTTGTTCTTCAAGTTTAAGTAAACTACGATCCCCATTGTTAATCCCTTAACGGAAATTATTTGTAACTTTCGACAAGTAGAACAGTGAATGGAACAGGTAGACGGTTGAAATCAATGTATATATTGCTTCTATATAGTCTAAGAAACATATATGCAAAGCGTCCAAACAGTACAATTCGCCAATTTCTTGTTCTTCAAGTTTAAGTGAACAATGAGCCCCATTGTTAATCCTTTATCGGAAATTATTTGTAACTTTCGACAAGTAGAACAATTAATGGAACAGGTAGACAGTTGAAATCTGTGTATATATTGCTTCTATATAGTCTAAGAAACATATATGCAAAGCATCCAAACAGTACAATTCGCCAATTTTTTGTTCTTCAAGTTTAAGTGAACAATGAGCCCCAATGGTTAATCCTTTATCGGTAATTATTTGTAACTTTCGACAAGTAGAACAATGAATGGAACAGGTAGACGGTTGAAATCCTTGTATATATTGCTTCCATATAGTCTAAGAAACATGAACGCAAAGCATCCAAACAGTACCATTCGCCAATTTTTTGTCCTTCAAGTTTAAGTGAACAATGAGCCCCATTGTTAATCCTTTATCGGAAATTATTTGTAACTTTCGACAAGTAGAACAATTAATGGAACAGGTAGACGGTTGAAATCCTTGTATATATTGCTTCCATATAGTCTAAGAAACATATATGCAAAGCATCCAAACAGTACAATTCGCCAATTTTTTGTTCTACAAGTTTAAGTGAACAATGAGCCCCATTGTTAATCCTTTATCGTAAATTATTTGTAAATTTCGACAAGTAGAACAATGAATGGAACAGGTGGACTGTTGAAATCATTGTATATATTGCTTCTATATAGTCCAAGAAACATATATGCAAAGCGTCCAAACAGTACAATTCGCCAATTTTTTGCTCTTCAAGTTTAAGTGAACTACGAGCCCCATTGTTAATCCTTTAAAGGAAATTATTTGTAAATTTCGGCAAGTAGAACAATGAATGAAATAGGTAGATGGTTGAAATCATTGTATATATTGCTTCTATATAGTCTAAGAAACATATATGCAAAGCATCCAAACAGTACAATTCGCCAATTTTTTGTTCTTCAAGTTTAAGTGAACAATGAGCCCCAATGGTTAATCCTTTATCGGTAATTATTTGTAACTTTCGACAAGTAGAACAATGAATGGAACAGGTAGACGGTTGAAATCCTTGTATATATTGCTTCCATATAGTCTAAGAAACATGAACGAAAAGCATCCAAACAGTACCATTCGCCAATTTTATGTCCTTCAAGTTTAAGTGAACAATGAGCCTCATTGTTAATCCTTTATCGGAAATTATTTGTAACTTTCGACAAGTAGAACAATTAATGGAACAGGTAGACGGTTGAAATCTTTGTATATATTGCTTCTAAATCGTCTAAGAAACATATATGCAAAGCATCCAAACAGTACAATTCGCCAATTTTTTGTTCTTCAAGTTTAAGTGAACAATGAGCCCCAATGGTTAATCCTTTATCGGTAATTATTTGTAACTTTCGACAAGTAGAACAATGAATGGAACAGGTAGACGGTTGAAATCCTTGTATATATTGCTTCCATATAGTCTAAGAAACATGAACGCAAAGCATCCAAACAGTACCATTCGCCAATTTTTTGTTCTTCAAGTTTAAGTGAACTACGAGCCCCATTGTTAATCCTTTAAAGGAAATTATTTGTAACTTTCGACAAGTAGAAAGATGAATGGAACAGGTCGACGGTTGAAATCTTTGTATATATTGCTTCTATATAGTCTAAGAAACATATATGCAAAGCATCCAAACAGTACAATTCGCCAATTTTTTGTTCTTCAAGTATAAGTGAACAGCGAGCCCCATTGATAATCATGAAATGGCAATTATTTGTAACTATCTACAAGTAGAACAATGAATAGTACAGGTAGACGGGTGAAATCTGTGTATATATTGCTTCTATATAGTCTAAGAAACATATATGCAAAGCATCCAAACAGTACAATTCGCCAATTTTTTGTTCTTCAAGTTTAAGTGAACAATGAGCCCCAATGGTTAATCCTTTATCGGTAATTATTTGTAAATTTCGACAAGTAGAACAATGAATGGAACTGGTAGACTGTTGAAATCATTGTATATATTGCTTCCATATAGTCTAAGAAACATGAACGCAAAGCATCCAAACAGTACCATTCGCCAATTTTTTGTTCTTCAAGTTTAAGTGAACTACGAGCCCCATTGTTAATCCTTTAAAGGAAATTATTTGTAAATTTCGACAAGTAGAACAATGAATGGAACAGGTAGACTGTTGAAATCATTGTATGTATTGCTTCTATATAGTCTAAGAAACATATATGCAAAGCATCCAAACGGTACAATTCGCCAATTTTTTGTTCTTCAAGTTTAAGTGAACAATGAGCCCCAATGGTTAATCCTTTATCGGTAATTATTTGTAACTTTCGACAAGTAGAACAATGAATGGAACAGGTAGACGGTTGAAATCCTTGTATATATTGCTTCCATATAGTCTGAGAAACATGAATGCAAAGCATCCAAACAGTACCATTCGCCAATTTTTTGTTCTTCAAGTTTAAGTAAACTACGATCCCCATTGTTAATCCCTTAACGGAAATTATTTGTAACTTTCGACAAGTAGAACAGTGAATGGAACAGGTAGACGGTTGAAATCAATGTATATATTGCTTCTATATAGTCTAAGAAACATATATGCAAAGCGTCCAAACAGTACAATTCGCCAATTTCTTGTTCTTCAAGTTTAAGTGAACAATGAGCCCCATTGTTAATCCTTTATCGGAAATTATTTGTAACTTTCGACAAGTAGAACAATTAATGGAACAGGTAGACGGTTGAAATCTGTGTATATATTGCTTCTATATAGTCTAAGAAACATATATGCAAAGCATCCAAACAGTACAATTCGCCAATTTTTTGTTCTTCAAGTTTAAGTGAACAATGAGCCCCAATGGTTAATCCTTTATCGGTAATTATTTGTAACTTTCGACAAGTAGAACAATGAATGGAACAGGTAGACGGTTGAAATCCTTGTATATATTGCTTCCATATAGTCTGAGAAACATGAATGCAAAGCATCCAAACAGTACCATTCGCCAATTTTTTGTTCTTCAAGTTTAAGTGAACTACGAGCCCCATTGTTAATACTTTAAAGGAAATTATTTGTAACTTTCGACAAGTAGAAAGATGAATGGAACAGGTAGACGGTTGAAATCTTTGTATATATTGCTTCTATATAGTCTAAGAAACATATATGCAAAGCATCCAAACAGTACAATTCGCCAATTTTTTGTTCTTCAAGTATAAGTGAACAGCGAGCCCCATTGATAATCATGAAATGGCAATTATTTGTAACTATCTACAAGTAGAACAATGAATAGTACAGGTAGACGGGTGAAATCTTTCTATATATTGCTTCTAAATAGTCTAAGAAACATCTATGCAAAGCATCCAAACAGTACAATTCGCCAATTTTTTGTTCTTCAAGTTTAAGTGAACAATGAGCCCCAATGGTTAATCCTTTATCGGTAATTATTTGTAACTTTCGACAAGTAGAACAATGAATGGAACAGGTAGACGGTTGAAATCCTTGTATATATTGCTTCCATATAGTCTAAGAAACATGAACGCAAAGCATCCAAACAGTACCATTCGCCAATTTTTTGTTCTTCAAGTTTAAGTGAACTACGAGCCCCATTGTTAATCCTTTAAAGGAAATTATTTGTAAATTTCGACAAGTAGAACAATGAATGGAACAGGTAGACTGTTGAAATCATTGTATATATTGCTTCTATATAGTCTAAGAAACATATATGCAAAGCGTCCAAACAGTACAATTCGCCAATTATTTGATCTTCAAGTTTAAGTGAACTACGAGCCCCATTGTTAATCCTTTAAAGGAAATTATTTGTAACTTTCGACAAGTAGAACAATGAATGGAACAGGTAGACGGTTGAAATCTGTGTATATATTGCTTCTATATAGTCTAAGAAACATATATGCAAAGCATCCAAACAGTACAATTCGCCAATTTTTTGTTCTTCAAGTTTAAGTGATCAATGAGCCCCAATGGTTAATCCTTTATCGGTAATTATTTGTAACTTTCGACAAGTAGAACAATGAATGGAACAGGTAGACGGTTGAAATATTTGTATATATTGCTTCTATATAGTATAAGAAACATATATGCAAAGCATCCAAACAGTACAATTCGCCAATTTTTTGTTCTTCAAGTTTAAGTAAACTACGATCCCCATTGTTAATCCCTTAACGGAAATTATTTGTAACTTTCGACAAGTAGAACAATGAATGGAACAGGTAGACGGTTGAAATCTTTGTATATATTGCTTCTATATAGTCTAAGAAACATATATGCAAAGCATCCAAACAGTACAATTCGCCAATTTTTTGTTCTTCAAGTATAAGTGAACAGCGAGCCCCATTGATAATCATGAAATGGCAATTATTTGTAACTATCTACAAGTAGAACAATGAATAGTACAGGTAGACGGGTGAAATCTTTCTATATATTGCTTCTAAATAGTCTAAGAAACATCTATGCAAAGCATCCAAACAGTACAATTTGCCAATTTTTTGTTATTCAAGTTTAAGTGAACTACGAGCCCCATTGTTAATCCTTTAAAGGAAATTATTTGTAAATTTCGACAAGTAGAACAATGAATGGAACAGGTAGACGGTTGAAATCATTGTATATATTGCTTCTATATCGTCTAAGAAACATATATGCAACGCATCCAAACAGTACAATTCGCCAATTTTTTGTTCTTCAAGTTTAAGTGAACAATGAGCCCCATTGTTAATCCTTTAAAGGAAATTATTTGTAACTTTCGACAAGTAGAAAGATGAATGGAACAGGTAGACGGTTGAAATCTTTGTATATATTGCTTCTATATAGTCTAAGAAACATATATGCAAAGCATCCAATCAGTACAATTCGCCAATTTTTTGTTCTTCAAGTATAAGTGAACAGCGAGCCCCATTGATAATCATGAAATGGCAATTATTTGTAACTATCTACAAGTAGAACAATGAATAGTACAGGTAGACGGGTGAAATCTTTCTATATATTGCTTCTAAATAGTCTAAGAAACATCTATGCAAAGCATCCAAACAGTACAATTCGCCAATTTTTTGTTCTTCAAGTTTAAGTGAACAATGAGCCCCAATGGTTAATCCTTTATCGGTAATTATTTGTAACTTTCGACAAGTAGAACAATGAATGGAACAGGTAGACTGTTGAAATCATTGTATATATTGCTTCTATATAGTCCAAGAAACATATATGCAAAGCGTCCAAACAGTACAATTCGCCAATTTTTTGCTCTTCAAGTTTAAGTGAACTACGAGCCCCATTGTTAATCCTTTAAAGGAAATTATTTGTAAATTTCGGCAAGTAGAACAATGAATGAAATAGGTAGATGGTTGAAATCATTGTATATATTGCTTCTATATAGTCTAAGAAACATATATGCAAAGCATCCAAACAGTACAATTCGCCAATTTTTTGTTCTTCAAGTTTAAGTGAACAATGAGCCCCAATGGTTAATCCTTTATCGGTAATTATTTGTAACATTCGACAAGTAGAACAATGAATGGAACAGGTAGACGGTTGAAATCCTTGTATATATTGCTTCTATATAGTCTAAGAAACATATATGCAAAGCATCCAAACAGCACAATTCGCCAATTTTTTGTTCTTCAAGTTTAAGTGAACAATGAGCCCCAATGGTTAATCCTTTATCGGTAATTATTTGTAAATTTCGACAAGTAGAACAATGAATGGAACTGGTAGACTGTTGAAATCATTGTATATATTGCTTCTATATCGTCTAAGAAACATATATGCAAAGCATCCAAACAGTACAATTCGCCAATTTCTTGTTCTTCAAGTTTAAGTGAACAATGAGCCCAATTGTTAATCCTTTAAAGGAAATTATTTGTAACTTTCGACAAGTAGAAAAATGAATGGAACAGGTAGACGGTTGAAATCTGTGTATATATTGCTTCTATATAGTCTAAGAAACATATATGCAAAGCATCCAAACAGTACAATTCGCCAATTTTTTGTTCTTCAAGTTTAAGTGAACAATGAGCCCCAATGGTTAATCCTTTATCGGTAATTATTTGTAACTTTCGACAAGTAGAACAATGAATGGAACAGGTAGACGGTTGAAATCCTTGTATATATTGCTTCCATATAGTCTAAGAAACATGAACGCAAAGCATCCAAACAGTACCATTCGCCAATTTTTTGTCCTTCAAGTTTAAGTGAACAATGAGCCCCATTGTTAATACTTTAAAGGAAATTATTTGTAACTTTCGACAAGTAGAAAGATGAATGGAACAGGTAGACGGTTGAAATCTGTGTATATATTGCTTCTATATAGTCTAAGAAACATATATGCAAAGCATCCAAACAGTACAATTCGCCAATTTTTTGTTCTTCAAGTTTAAGTGAACAATGAGCCCCAATGGTTAATCCTTTATCGGTAATTATTTGTAACTTTCGACAAGTAGAACAATGAATGGAACAGGTAGACGGTTGAAATCCTTGTATATATTGCTTCTATATAGTCTAAGAAACATATATGCAAAGCATCCAAACAGCACAATTCGCCAATTTTTTGTTCTTCAAGTTTAAGTGAACAATGAGCCCCAATGGTTAATCCTTTATCGGTAATTATTTGTAAATTTCGACAAGTAGAACAATGAATGGAACTGGTAGACTGTTGAAATCATTGTATATATTGCTTCTATATCGTCTAAGAAACATATATGCAAAGCATCCAAACAGTACAATTCGCCAATTTCTTGTTCTTCAAGTTTAAGTGAACAATGAGCCCAATTGTTAATCCTTTAAAGGAAATTATTTGTAACTTTCGACAAGTAGAACAATGAATGGAACAGGTAGACGGTTGAAATCCTTGTATATATTGCTTCTATATAGTCTAAGAAACATATATGCAAAGCATCCAAACAGTACAATTCGCCAATTTTTTGTTCTTCAAGTTTAAGTGAACAATGAGCCCCAATGGTTAATCCTTTATCGGTAATTATTTGTAAATTTCGACAAGTAGAACAATGAATGGAACTGGTAGACTGTTGAAATCATTGTATATATTGCTTCTATATCGTCTAAGAAACATATATGCAAAGCATCCAAACAGTACAATTCGCCAATTTCTTGTTCTTCAAGTTTAAGTGAACAATGAGCCCAATTGTTAATCCTTTAAAGGAAATTATTTGTAACTTTCGACAAGTAGAAAAATGAATGGAACAGGTAGACGGTTGAAATCTGTGTATATATTGCTTCTATATAGTCTAAGAAACATATATGCAAAGCATCCAAACAGTACAATTCGCCAATTTTTTGTTCTTCAAGTTTAAGTGAACAATGAGCCCCAATGGTTAATCCTTTATCGGTAATTATTTGTAACTTTCGACAAGTAGAACAATGAATGGAACAGGTAGACGGTTGAAATCCTTGTATATATTGCTTCCATATAGTCTAAGAAACATGAACGCAAAGCATCCAAACAGTACCATTCGCCAATTTTTTGTCCTTCAAGTTTAAGTGAACAATGAGCCCCATTGTTAATACTTTAAAGGAAATTATTTGTAACTTTCGACAAGTAGAAAGATGAATGGAACAGGTAGACGGTTGAAATCTTTGTATATATTGCTTCTATATAGTCTAAGAAACATATATGCAAAGCATCCAAACAGTACAATTCGCCAATTTTTTGTTCTTCAAGTATAAGTGAACAGCGAGCCCCATTGATAATCATGAAATGGCAATTATTTGTAACTATCTACAAGTAGAACAATGAATAGTACAGGTAGACGGGTGAAATCTTTCTATATATTGCTTCTAAATAGTCTAAGAAACATCTATGCAAAGCATCCAAACAGTACAATTCGCCAATTTTTTGTTCTTCAAGTTTAAGTGAACAATGAGCCCCATTGTTAATCCTTTATCGTAAATTATTTGTAAATTTCGACAAGTAGAACAATGAATGGAACAGGTAGACTCTTGAAATCATTGTATATATTGCTTCTATATAGTCCAAGAAACATATATGCAAAGCGTCCAAACAGTACAATTCGCCAATTTTTTGCTCTTCAAGTTTAAGTGAACTACGAGCCCCATTGTTAATCCTTTAAAGGAAATTATTTGTAAATTTCGACAAGTAGAACAATGAATGGAACAGGTAGGCTGTTGAAATCATTGTATATATTGCTTCTATATAGTCCAAGAAACATATATGCAAAGCGTCCAAACAGTACAATTCGCCAATTTTTTGCTCTTCAAGTTTAAGTGAACTACGAGCCCCATTGTTAATCCTTTAAAGGAAATTATTTGTAAATTTCGGCAAGTAGAACAATGAATGAAATAGGTAGACGGTTGAAATCATTGTATATATTGCTTCTATATAGTCTAAGAAACATATATGCAAAGCATCCAAACAGCACAATTCGCCAATTTTTTGTTCTTCAAGTTTAAGTGAACAATGAGCCCCAATGGTTAATCCTTTATCGGTAATTATTTGTAACTTTCGACAAGTAGAACAATGAATGGAACAGGTAGACGGTTGAAATATTTGTATATGTTGCTTCTATATAGTATAAGAAACATATATGCAAAGCATCCAAACAGTACAATTCGCCAATTTTTTGTTCTTCAAGTTTAAGTAAACTACGATCCCCATTGTTAATCCCTTAACGGAAATTATTTGTAACTTTCGACAAGTAGAACAGTGAATGGAACAGGTAGACGGTTGAAATCAATGTATATATTGCTTCTATATAGTCTATGAAACATATATGCAAAGCATCCAAACAGTACAATTCGCCAATTTTTTGTTCTTCAAGTTTAAGTGAACAATGAGCCCCAATGGTTAATCCTTTATCGGTAATTATTTGTAACTTTCGACAAGTAGAACAATGAATGGAACAGGTAGACGGTTGAAATCCTTGTATATATTGCTTCCATATAGTCTAAGAAACATGAACGCAAAGCATCCAAACAGTACCATTCGCCAATTTTTTGTCCTTCAAGTTTAAGTGAACAATGAGCCCCATTGTTAATCCTTTATCGGAAATTATTTGTAACTTTCGACAAGTAGAACAATTAATGGAACAGGTAGACGGTTGAAATCCTTGTATATATTGCTTCCATATAGTCTAAGAAACATATATGCAAAGCATCCAAACAGTACAATTCGCCAATTTTTTGTTCTACAAGTTTAAGTGAACAATGAGCCCCATTGTTAATCCTTTATCGTAAATTATTTGTAAATTTCGACAAGTAGAACAATGAATGGAACAGGTAGACTGTTGAAATCATTGTATATATTGCTTCTATATAGTCCAAGAAACATATATGCAAAGCGTCCAAACAGTACAATTCGCCAATTTTTTGCTCTTCAAGTTTAAGTGAACTACGAGCCCCATTGTTAATCCTTTAAAGGAAATTATTTGTAAATTTCGGCAAGTAGAACAATGAATGAAATAGGTAGATGGTTGAAATCATTGTATATATTGCTTCTATATAGTCTAAGAAACATATATGCAAAGCATCCAAACAGTACAATTCGCCAATTTTTTGTTCTTCAAGTTTAAGTGAACAATGAGCCCCAATGGTTAATCCTTTATCGGTAATTATTTGTAACTTTCGACAAGTAGAACAATGAATGGAACAGGTACGCGGTTGAAATCCTTGTATATATTGCTTCCATATAGTCTAAGAAACATGAACGAAAAGCATCCAAACAGTACCATTCGCCAATTTTATGTCCTTCAAGTTTAAGTGAACAATGAGCCCCATTGTTAATCCTTTATCGGAAATTATTTGTAACTTTCGACAAGTAGAACAATTAATGGAACAGGTAGACGGTTGAAATCTTTGTATATATTGCTTCTAAATCGTCTAAGAAACATATATGCAAAGCATCCAAACAGTACAATTCGCCAATTTTTTGTTCTTCAAGTTTAAGTGAACAGCGAGCCCCATTGATAATCATGAAGTGGCAATTATTTGTAACTTTCGACAAGTAGAACAATGAATGGAACAGGTAGACGGTTGAAATCCTTGTATATATTGCTTCCATATAGTCTAAGAAACATGAACGCAAAGCATCCAAACAGTACCATTCGCCAATTTTTTGTTCTTCAAGTTTAAGTGAACTACGAGCCCCATTGTTAATCCTTTAAAGGAAATTATTTGTAAATTTCGACAAGTAGAACAATGAATGGAACAGGTAGACTGTTGAAATCATTGTATGTATTGCTTCTATATAGTCTAAGAAACATATATGCAAAGCATCCAAACGGTACAATTCGCCAATTTTTTGTTCTTCAAGTTTAAGTGAACAATGAGCCCCAATGGTTAATCCTTTATCGGTAATTATTTGTAACTTTCGACAAGTAGAACAATGAATGGAACAGGTAGACGGTTGAAATCCTTGTATATATTGCTTCCATATAGTCTGAGAAACATGAATGCAAAGCATCCAAACAGTACCATTCGCCAATTTTTTGTTCTTCAAGTTTAAGTAAACTACGATCCCCATTGTTAATCCCTTAACGGAAATTATTTGTAACTTTCGACAAGTAGAACAGTGAATGGAACAGGTAGACGGTTGAAATCAATGTATATATTGCTTCTATATAGTCTAAGAAACATATATGCAAAGCGTCCAAACAGTACAATTCGCCAATTTCTTGTTCTTCAAGTTTAAGTGAACAATGAGCCCCATTGTTAATCCTTTATCGGAAATTATTTGTAACTTTCGACAAGTAGAACAATTAATGGAACAGGTAGACGGTTGAAATCTGTGTATATATTGCTTCTATATAGTCTAAGAAACATATATGCAAAGCATCCAAACAGTACAATTCGCCAATTTTTTGTTCTTCAAGTTTAAGTGAACAATGAGCCCCAATGGTTAATCCTTTATCGGTAATTATTTGTAACTTTCGACAAGTAGAACAATGAATGGAACAGGTAGACGGTTGAAATCCTTGTATATATTGCTTCCATATAGTCTGAGAAACATGAATGCAAAGCATCCAAACAGTACCATTCGCCAATTTTTTGTTCTTCAAGTTTAAGTGAACTACGAGCCCCATTGTTAATACTTTAAAGGAAATTATTTGTAACTTTCGACAAGTAGAAAGATGAATGGAACAGGTAGACGGTTGAAATCTTTGTATATATTGCTTCTATATAGTCTAAGAAACATATATGCAAAGCATCCAAACAGTACAATTCGCCAATTTTTTGTTCTTCAAGTATAAGTGAACAGCGAGCCCCATTGATAATCATGAAATGGCAATTATTTGTAACTATCTACAAGTAGAACAATGAATAGTACAGGTAGACGGGTGAAATCTTTCTATATATTGCTTCTAAATAGTCTAAGAAACATCTATGCAAAGCATCCAAACAGTACAATTCGCCAATTTTTTGTTCTTCAAGTTTAAGTGAACAATGAGCCCCAATGGTTAATCCTTTATCGGTAATTATTTGTAACTTTCGACAAGTAGAACAATGAATGGAACAGGTAGACGGTTGAAATCCTTGTATATATTGCTTCCATATAGTCTAAGAAACATGAACGCAAAGCATCCAAACAGTACCATTCGCCAATTTTTTGTTCTTCAAGTTTAAGTGAACTACGAGCCCCATTGTTAATCCTTTAAAGGAAATTATTTGTAAATTTCGACAAGTAGAACAATGAATGGAACAGGTAGACTGTTGAAATCATTGTATATATTGCTTCTATATAGTCTAAGGAACATATATGCAAAGCGTCCAAACAGTACAATTCGCCAATTATTTGATCTTCAAGTTTAAGTGAACTACGAGCCCCATTGTTAATCCTTTAAAGGAAATTATTTGTAACTTTCGACAAGTAGAACAATGAATGGAACAGGTAGACGGTTGAAATCTGTGTATATATTGCTTCTATATAGTCTAAGAAACATATATGCAAAGCATCCAAACAGTACAATTCGCCAATTTTTTGTTCTTCAAGTTTAAGTGATCAATGAGCCCCAATGGTTAATCCTTTATCGGTAATTATTTGTAACTTTCGACAAGTAGAACAATGAATGGAACAGGTAGACGGTTGAAATATTTGTATATATTGCTTCTATATAGTATAAGAAACATATATGCAAAGCATCCAAACAGTACAATTCGCCAATTTTTTGTTCTTCAAGTTTAAGTAAACTACGATCCCCATTGTTAATCCCTTAACGGAAATTATTTGTAACTTTCGACAAGTAGAACAATGAATGGAACAGGTAGACGGTTGAAATCTTTGTATATATTGCTTCTATATAGTCTAAGAAACATATATGCAAAGCATCCAAACAGTACAATTCGCCAATTTTTTGTTCTTCAAGTATAAGTGAACAGCGAGCCCCATTGATAATCATGAAATGGCAATTATTTGTAACTATCTACAAGTAGAACAATGAATAGTACAGGTAGACGGGTGAAATCTTTCTATATATTGCTTCTAAATAGTCTAAGAAACATCTATGCAAAGCATCCAAACAGTACAATTTGCCAATTTTTTGTTATTCAAGTTTAAGTGAACTACGAGCCCCATTGTTAATCCTTTAAAGGAAATTATTTGTAAATTTCGACAAGTAGAACAATGAATGGAACAGGTAGACGGTTGAAATCATTGTATATATTGCTTCTATATCGTCTAAGAAACATATATGCAACGCATCCAAACAGTACAATTCGCCAATTTTTTGTTCTTCAAGTTTAAGTGAACAATGAGCCCCATTGTTAATCCTTTAAAGGAAATTATTTGTAACTTTCGACAAGTAGAAAGATGAATGGAACAGGTAGACGGTTGAAATCTTTGTATATATTGCTTCTATATAGTCTAAGAAACATATATGCAAAGCATCCAATCAGTACAATTCGCCAATTTTTTGTTCTTCAAGTATAAGTGAACAGCGAGCCCCATTGATAATCATGAAATGGCAATTATTTGTAACTATCTACAAGTAGAACAATGAATAGTACAGGTAGACGGGTGAAATCTTTCTATATATTGCTTCTAAATAGTCTAAGAAACATCTATGCAAAGCATCCAAACAGTACAATTCGCCAATTTTTTGTTCTTCAAGTTTAAGTGAACAATGAGCCCCAATGGTTAATCCTTTATCGGTAATTATTTGTAACTTTCGACAAGTAGAACAATGAATGGAACAGGTAGACTGTTGAAATCATTGTATATATTGCTTCTATATAGTCCAAGAAACATATATGCAAAGCGTCCAAACAGTACAATTCGCCAATTTTTTGCTCTTCAAGTTTAAGTGAACTACGAGCCCCATTGTTAATCCTTTAAAGGAAATTATTTGTAAATTTCGGCAAGTAGAACAATGAATGAAATAGGTAGATGGTTGAAATCATTGTATATATTGCTTCTATATAGTCTAAGAAACATATATGCAAAGCATCCAAACAGTACAATTCGCCAATTTTTTGTTCTTCAAGTTTAAGTGAACAATGAGCCCCAATGGTTAATCCTTTATCGGTAATTATTTGTAACATTCGACAAGTAGAACAATGAATGGAACAGGTAGACGGTTGAAATCCTTGTATATATTGCTTCCATATAGTCTAAGAAACATGAACGCAAAGCATCCAAACAGTACCATTCGCCAATTTTTTGTTCTTCAAGTTTAAGTGAACTACGAGCCCCATTGTTAATCCTTTAAAGGAAATTATTTCTAAATTTCGACAAGTAGAACAATGAATGGAACAGGTAGACTGTTGAAATCATTGTATATATTGCTTCTATATAGTCTAAGAAACATATATGCAAAGCATCCAAACAGTACAATTCGCCAATTTTTTGTTCTTCAAGTTTAAGTGAACAATGAGCCGCAATGGTTAATCCTTTATCGGTAATTATTTGTAACTTTCGACAAGTAGAACAATGAATGGAACAGGTAGACGGTTGAAATCCTTGTATATATTGCTTCCATATAGTCTGAGAAACATGAATGCAAAGCATCCAAACAGTACCATTCGCCAATTTTTTGTTCTTCAAGTTTAAGTGAACTACGAGCCCCATTGTTAATACTTTAAAGGAAATTATTTGTAACTTTCGACAAGTAGAAAGATGAATGGAACAGGTCGACGGTTGAAATCTTTGTATATATTGCTTCTATATAGTCTAAGAAACATATATGCAAAGCATCCAAACAGTACAATTCGCCAATTTTTTGTTCTTCAAGTATAAGTGAACAATGAGCCCCAATGGTTAATCCTTTATCGGTAATTATTTGTAACTTTCGACAAGTAGAACAATGAATGGAACAGGTAGACGGTTGAAATATTTGTATATATTGCTTCTATATAGTATAAGAAACATATATGCAAAGCATCCAAACAGTACCATTCGCCAATTTTTTGTTCTTCAAGTTTAAGTGAACTACGAGCCCCATTGTTAATCCTTTAAAGGAAATTATTTGTAACTTTCGACAAGTAGAACAATGAATGGAACAGGTAGACGGTTGAAATCTTTGTATATATTGCTTCTATATAGTCTAAGAAACATATATGCAAAGCATCCAAACAGTACAATTCGCCAATTTTTTGTTATTCAAGTTTAAGTGAACTACGAGCCCCATTGTTAATCCTTTAAAGGAAATTATTTGTAACTTTCGACAAGTATAAAAATGAATGGAACAGGTAGACGGTTGAAATCTGTGTATATATTGCTTCTATATAGTCTAAGAAACATATATGCAAAGCATCCAAACAGTACAATTCGCCAATTTTTTGTTCTTCAAGTTTAAGTGAACAATGAGCCCCAATGGTTAATCCTTTATCGGTAATTATTTGTAACTTTCGACAAGTAGAACAATGAATGGAACAGGTAGACGGTTGAAATCCTTGTATATATTGCTTCCATATAGTCTAAGAAACATGAACGCAAAGCATCCAAACAGTACCATTCGCCAATTTTTTGTTCTTCAAGTTTAAGTGAACTACGAGCCCCATTGTTAATCCTTTAAAGGAAATTATTTGTAACTTTCGACAAGTAGAAAGATGAATGGAACAGGTCGACGGTTGAAATCTTTGTATATATTGCTTCTATATAGTCTAAGAAACATATATGCAAAGCATCCAAACAGTACAATTCGCCAATTTCTTGTTCTTCAAGTTTAAGTGAACAATGAGCCCAATTGTTAATCCTTTAAAGGAAATTATTTGTAACTTTCGACAAGTAGAAAAATGAATGGAACAGGTAGACGGTTGAAATCTGTGTATATATTGCTTCTATATAGTCTAAGAAACATATATGCAAAGCATCCAAACAGTACAATTCGCCAATTTTTTGTTCTTCAAGTTTAAGTGAACAATGAGCCCCAATGGTTAATCCTTTATCGGTAATTATTTGTAACTTTCGACAAGTAGAACAATGAATGGAACAGGTAGACGGTTGAAATCCTTGTATATATTGCTTCCATATAGTCTAAGAAACATGAACGCAAAGCATCCAAACAGTACCATTCGCCAATTTTTTGTCCTTCAAGTTTAAGTGAACAATGAGCCCCATTGTTAATACTTTAAAGGAAATTATTTGTAACTTTCGACAAGTAGAAAGATGAATGGAACAGGTAGACGGTTGAAATCTTTGTATATATTGCTTCTATATAGTCTAAGAAACATATATGCAAAGCATCCAAACAGTACAATTCGCCAATTTTTTGTTCTTCAAGTATAAGTGAACAGCGAGCCCCATTGATAATCATGAAATGGCAATTATTTGTAACTATCTACAAGTAGAACAATGAATAGTACAGGTAGACGGGTGAAATCTTTCTATATATTGCTTCTAAATAGTCTAAGAAACATCTATGCAAAGCATCCAAACAGTACAATTCGCCAATTTTTTGTTCTTCAAGTTTAAGTGAACAATGAGCCCCATTGTTAATCCTTTATCGTAAATTATTTGTAAATTTCGACAAGTAGAACAATGAATGGAACAGGTAGACTGTTGAAATCATTGTATATATTGCTTCTATATAGTCCAAGAAACATATATGCAAAGCGTCCAAACAGTACAATTCGCCAATTTTTTGCTCTTCAAGTTTAAGTGAACTACGAGCCCCATTGTTAATCCTTTAAAGGAAATTATTTGTAAATTTCGACAAGTAGAACAATGAATGGAACAGGTAGGCTGTTGAAATCATTGTATATATTGCTTCTATATAGTCCAAGAAACATATATGCAAAGCGTCCAAACAGTACAATTCGCCAATTTTTTGCTCTTCAAGTTTAAGTGAACTACGAGCCCCATTGTTAATCCTTTAAAGGAAATTATTTGTAAATTTCGGCAAGTAGAACAATGAATGAAATAGGTAGACGGTTGAAATCATTGTATATATTGCTTCTATATAGTCTAAGAAACATATATGCAAAGCATCCAAACAGCACAATTCGCCAATTTTTTGTTCTTCAAGTTTAAGTGAACAATGAGCCCCAATGGTTAATCCTTTATCGGTAATTATTTGTAACTTTCGACAAGTAGAACAATGAATGGAACAGGTAGACGGTTGAAATATTTGTATATATTGCTTCTATATAGTATAAGAAACATATATGCAAAGCATCCAAACAGTACAATTCGCCAATTTTTTGTTCTTCAAGTTTAAGTAAACTACGATCCCCATTGTTAATCCCTTAACGGAAATTATTTGTAACTTTCGACAAGTAGAACAGTGAATGGAACAGGTAGACGGTTGAAATCAATGTATATATTGCTTCTATATAGTCTAAGAAACATATATGCAAAGCGTCCAAACAGTACAATTCGCCAATTATTTGATCTTCAAGTTTAAGTGAACTACGAGCCCCATTGTTAATACTTTAACGGAAATTATTTGTAACTTGCGACAAGTAGAACAATGAATGGAACAGGTAGCCGGTTGAAATCAATGTATATATTGCTTCTATATAGTCTAAGAAACATATATACAAAGCATCCAAACAGTACCATTCGCCAATTTTTTGTTCTTCAAGTTTAAGTGAACTACGAGCCCCATTGTTAATCCTTTAAAGGAAATTATTTGAAACTTTCGACAAGTAGAACAATGAATGGAACAGGTAGACGGTTGAAATCTTTGTATATATTGCTTCTATATAGTCTAAGAAACATATATGCAAAGCATCCAAACAGTACAATTCGCCAATTTTTTGTTATTCAAGTTTAAGTGAACTACGAGCCCCATTGTTAATCCTTTAAAGGAAATTATTTGTAACTTTCGACAAGTATAAAAATGAATGGAACAGGTAGACGGTTGAAATCTGTGTATATATTGCTTCTATATAGTCTAAGAAACATATATGCAAAGCATCCAAACAGTACAATTCGCCAATTTTTTGTTCTTCAAGTTTAAGTGAACAATGAGCCCCAATGGTTAATCCTTTATCGGTAATTATTTGTAACTTTCGACAAGTAGAACAATGAATGGAACAGGTAGACGGTTGAAATCCTTGTATATATTGCTTCCATATAGTCTAAGAAACATGAACGCAAAGCATCCAAACAGTACCATTCGCCAATTTTTTGTCCTTCAAGTTTAAGTGAACAATGAGCCCCATTGTTAATCCTTTATCGGAAATTATTTGTAACTTTCGACAAGTAGAACAATTAATGGAACAGGTAGACGGTTGAAATCCTTGTATATATTGCTTCCATATAGTCTAAGAAACATATATGCAAAGCATCCAAACAGTACAATTCGCCAATTTTTTGTTCTACAAGTTTAAGTGAACAATGAGCCCCATTGTTAATCCTTTATCGTAAATTATTTGTAAATTTCGACAAGTAGAACAATGAATGGAACAGGTAGACTGTTGAAATCATTGTATATATTGCTTCTATATAGTCCAAGAAACATATATGCAAAGCGTCCAAACAGTACAATTCGCCAATTTTTTGCTCTTCAAGTTTAAGTGAACTACGAGCCCCATTGTTAATCCTTTAAAGGAAATTATTTGTAAATTTCGGCAAGTAGAACAATGAATGAAATAGGTAGATGGTTGAAATCATTGTATATATTGCTTCTATATAGTCTAAGAAACATATATGCAAAGCATCCAAACAGTACAATTCGCCAATTTTTTGTTCTTCAAGTTTAAGTGAACAATGAGCCCCAATGGTTAATCCTTTATCGGTAATTATTTGTAACTTTCGACAAGTAGAACAATGAATGGAACAGGTAGACGGTTGAAATCCTTGTATATATTGCTTCCATATAGTCTAAGAAACATGAACGAAAAGCATCCAAACAGTACCATTCGCCAATTTTATGTCCTTCAAGTTTAAGTGAACAATGAGCCCCATTGTTAATCCTTTATCGGAAATTATTTGTAACTTTCGACAAGTAGAACAATTAATGGAACAGGTAGACGGTTGAAATCTTTGTATATATTGCTTCTAAATCGTCTAAGAAACATATATGCAAAGCATCCAAACAGTACAATTCGCCAATTTTTTGTTCTTCAAGTTTAAGTGAACAGCGAGCCCCATTGATAATCATGAAATGGCAATTATTTGTAACTTTCGACAAGTAGAACAATGAATGGAACAGGTAGACGGTTGAAATCCTTGTATATATTGCTTCCATATAGTCTAAGAAACATGAACGCAAAGCATCCAAACAGTACCATTCGCCAATTTTTTGTTCTTCAAGTTTAAGTGAACTACGAGCCCCATTGTTAATCCTTTAAAGGAAATTATTTGTAAATTTCGACAAGTAGAACAATGAATGGAACAGGTAGACTGTTGAAATCATTGTATGTATTGCTTCTATATAGTCTAAGAAACATATATGCAAAGCATCCAAACAGTACAATTCGCCAATTTTTTGTTCTTCAAGTTTAAGTGAACAATGAGCCCCAATGGTTAATCCTTTATCGGTAATTATTTGTAACTTTCGACAAGTAGAACAATGAATGGAACAGGTAGACGGTTGAAATCCTTGTATATATTGCTTCCATATAGTCTGAGAAACATGAATGCAAAGCATCCAAACAGTACCATTCGCCAATTTTTTGTTCTTCAAGTTTAAGTAAACTACGATCCCCATTGTTAATCCCTTAACGGAAATTATTTGTAACTTTCGACAAGTAGAACAGTGAATGGAACAGGTAGACGGTTGAAATCAATGTATATATTGGTTCTATATAGTCTAAGAAACATATATGCAAAGCGTCCAAACAGTACAATTCGCCAATTTCTTGTTCTTCAAGTTTAAGTGAACAATGAGCCCCATTGTTAATCCTTTATCGGAAATTATTTGTAACTTTCGACAAGTAGAACAATTAATGGAACAGGTAGACAGTTGAAATCTGTGTATATATTGCTTCTATATAGTCTAAGAAACATATATGCAAAGCATCCAAACAGTACAATTCGCCAATTTTTTGTTCTTCAAGTTTAAGTGAACAATGAGCCCCAATGGTTAATCCTTTATCGGTAATTATTTGTAACTTTCGACAAGTAGAACAATGAATGGAACAGGTAGACGGTTGAAATCCTTGTATATATTGCTTCCATATAGTCTAAGAAACATGAACGCAAAGCATCCAAACAGTACCATTCGCCAATTTTTTGTCCTTCAAGTTTAAGTGAACAATGAGCCCCATTGTTAATCCTTTATCGGAAATTATTTGTAACTTTCGACAAGTAGAACAATTAATGGAACAGGTAGACGGTTGAAATCCTTGTATATATTGCTTCCATATAGTCTAAGAAACATATATGCAAAGCATCCAAACAGTACAATTCGCCAATTTTTTGTTCTACAAGTTTAAGTGAACAATGAGCCCCATTGTTAATCCTTTATCGTAAATTATTTGTAAATTTCGACAAGTAGAACAATGAATGGAACAGGTGGACTGTTGAAATCATTGTATATATTGCTTCTATATAGTCCAAGAAACATATATGCAAAGCGTCCAAACAGTACAATTCGCCAATTTTTTGCTCTTCAAGTTTAAGTGAACTACGAGCCCCATTGTTAATCCTTTAAAGGAAATTATTTGTAAATTTCGGCAAGTAGAACAATGAATGAAATAGGTAGATGGTTGAAATCATTGTATATATTGCTTCTATATAGTCTAAGAAACATATATGCAAAGCATCCAAACAGTACAATTCGCCAATTTTTTGTTCTTCAAGTTTAAGTGAACAATGAGCCCCAATGGTTAATCCTTTATCGGTAATTATTTGTAACTTTCGACAAGTAGAACAATGAATGGAACAGGTAGACGGTTGAAATCCTTGTATATATTGCTTCCATATAGTCTAAGAAACATGAACGAAAAGCATCCAAACAGTACCATTCGCCAATTTTATGTCCTTCAAGTTTAAGTGAACAATGAGCCTCATTGTTAATCCTTTATCGGAAATTATTTGTAACTTTCGACAAGTAGAACAATTAATGGAACAGGTAGACGGTTGAAATCTTTGTATATATTGCTTCTAAATCGTCTAAGAAACATATATGCAAAGCATCCAAACAGTACAATTCGCCAATTTTTTGTTCTTCAAGTTTAAGTGAACAATGAGCCCCAATGGTTAATCCTTTATCGGTAATTATTTGTAACTTTCGACAAGTAGAACAATGAATGGAACAGGTAGACGGTTGAAATCCTTGTATATATTGCTTCCATATAGTCTAAGAAACATGAACGCAAAGCATCCAAACAGTACCATTCGCCAATTTTTTGTTCTTCAAGTTTAAGTGAACTACGAGCCCCATTGTTAATCCTTTAAAGGAAATTATTTGTAACTTTCGACAAGTAGAAAGATGAATGGAACAGGTCGACGGTTGAAATCTTTGTATATATTGCTTCTATATAGTCTAAGAAACATATATGCAAAGCATCCAAACAGTACAATTCGCCAATTTTTTGTTCTTCAAGTATAAGTGAACAGCGAGCCCCATTGATAATCATGAAATGGCAATTATTTGTAACTATCTACAAGTAGAACAATGAATAGTACAGGTAGACGGGTGAAATCTGTGTATATATTGCTTCTATATAGTCTAAGAAACATATATGCAAAGCATCCAAACAGTACAATTCGCCAATTTTTTGTTCTTCAAGTTTAAGTGAACAATGAGCCCCAATGGTTAATCCTTTATCGGTAATTATTTGTAAATTTCGACAAGTAGAACAATGAATGGAACTGGTAGACTGTTGAAATCATTGTATATATTGCTTCCATATAGTCTAAGAAACATGAACGCAAAGCATCCAAACAGTACCATTCGCCAATTTTTTGTTCTTCAAGTTTAAGTGAACTACGAGCCCCATTGTTAATCCTTTAAAGGAAATTATTTGTAAATTTCGACAAGTAGAACAATGAATGGAACAGGTAGACTGTTGAAATCATTGTATGTATTGCTTCTATATAGTCTAAGAAACATATATGCAAAGCATCCAAACGGTACAATTCGCCAATTTTTTGTTCTTCAAGTTTAAGTGAACAATGAGCCCCAATGGTTAATCCTTTATCGGTAATTATTTGTAACTTTCGACAAGTAGAACAATGAATGGAACAGGTAGACGGTTGAAATCCTTGTATATATTGCTTCCATATAGTCTGAGAAACATGAATGCAAAGCATCCAAACAGTACCATTCGCCAATTTTTTGTTCTTCAAGTTTAAGTAAACTACGATCCCCATTGTTAATCCCTTAACGGAAATTATTTGTAACTTTCGACAAGTAGAACAGTGAATGGAACAGGTAGACGGTTGAAATCAATGTATATATTGCTTCTATATAGTCTAAGAAACATATATGCAAAGCGTCCAAACAGTACAATTCGCCAATTTCTTGTTCTTCAAGTTTAAGTGAACAATGAGCCCCATTGTTAATCCTTTATCGGAAATTATTTGTAACTTTCGACAAGTAGAACAATTAATGGAACAGGTAGACGGTTGAAATCTGTGTATATATTGCTTCTATATAGTCTAAGAAACATATATGCAAAGCATCCAAACAGTACAATTCGCCAATTTTTTGTTCTTCAAGTTTAAGTGAACAATGAGCCCCAATGGTTAATCCTTTATCGGTAATTATTTGTAACTTTCGACAAGTAGAACAATGAATGGAACAGGTAGACGGTTGAAATCCTTGTATATATTGCTTCCATATAGTCTGAGAAACATGAATGCAAAGCATCCAAACAGTACCATTCGCCAATTTTTTGTTCTTCAAGTTTAAGTGAACAGCGAGCCCCATTGATAATCATGAAGTGGCAATTATTTGTAACTTTCGACAAGTAGAAAGATGAATGGAACAGGTAGACGGTTGAAATCTTTGTATATATTGCTTCTATATAGTCTAAGAAACATATATGCAAAGCATCCAAACAGTACAATTCGCCAATTTTTTGTTCTTCAAGTATAAGTGAACAGCGAGCCCCATTGATAATCATGAAATGGCAATTATTTGTAACTATCTACAAGTAGAACAATGAATAGTACAGGTAGACGGGTGAAATCTTTCTATATATTGCTTCTAAATAGTCTAAGAAACATCTATGCAAAGCATCCAAACAGTACAATTCGCCAATTTTTTGTTCTTCAAGTTTAAGTGAACAATGAGCCCCAATGGTTAATCCTTTATCGGTAATTATTTGTAACTTTCGACAAGTAGAACAATGAATGGAACAGGTAGACGGTTGAAATCCTTGTATATATTGCTTCCATATAGTCTAAGAAACATGAACGCAAAGCATCCAAACAGTACCATTCGCCAATTTTTTGTTCTTCAAGTTTAAGTGAACTACGAGCCCCATTGTTAATCCTTTAAAGGAAATTATTTGTAAATTTCGACAAGTAGAACAATGAATGGAACAGGTAGACTGTTGAAATCATTGTATATATTGCTTCTATATAGTCTAAGAAACATATATGCAAAGCGTCCAAACAGTACAATTCGCCAATTATTTGATCTTCAAGTTTAAGTGAACTACGAGCCCCATTGTTAATCCTTTAAAGGAAATTATTTGTAACTTTCGACAAGTAGAACAATGAATGGAACAGGTAGACGGTTGAAATCTGTGTATATATTGCTTCTATATAGTCTAAGAAACATATATGCAAAGCATCCAAAAAGTACAATTCGCCAATTTTTTGTTCTTCAAGTTTAAGTGATCAATGAGCCCCAATGGTTAATCCTTTATCGGTAATTATTTGTAACTTTCGACAAGTAGAACAATGAATGGAACAGGTAGACGGTTGAAATATTTGTATATATTGCTTCTATATAGTATAAGAAACATATATGCAAAGCATCCAAACAGTACAATTCGCCAATTTTTTGTTCTTCAAGTTTAAGTAAACTACGATCCCCATTGTTAATCCCTTAACGGAAATTATTTGTAACTTTCGACAAGTAGAACAATGAATGGAACAGGTAGACGGTTGAAATCTTTGTATATATTGCTTCTATATAGTCTAAGAAACATATATGCAAAGCATCCAAACAGTACAATTCGCCAATTTTTTGTTCTTCAAGTATAAGTGAACAGCGAGCCCCATTGATAATCATGAAATGGCAATTATTTGTAACTATCTACAAGTAGAACAATGAATAGTACAGGTAGACGGGTGAAATCTTTCTATATATTGCTTCTAAATAGTCTAAGAAACATCTATGCAAAGCATCCAAACAGTACAATTTGCCAATTTTTTGTTATTCAAGTTTAAGTGAACTACGAGCCCCATTGTTAATCCTTTAAAGGAAATTATTTGTAAATTTCGACAAGTAGAACAATGAATGGAACAGGTAGACGGTTGAAATCATTGTATATATTGCTTCTATATCGTCTAAGAAACATATATGCAACGCATCCAAACAGTACAATTCGCCAATTTTTTGTTCTTCAAGTTTAAGTGAACAATGAGCCCCATTGTTAATCCTTTAAAGGAAATTATTTGTAACTTTCGACAAGTAGAAAGATGAATGGAACAGGTAGACGGTTGAAATCTTTGTATATATTGCTTCTATATAGTCTAAGAAACATATATGCAAAGCATCCAATCAGTACAATTCGCCAATTTTTTGTTCTTCAAGTATAAGTGAACAGCGAGCCCCATTGATAATCATGAAATGGCAATTATTTGTAACTATCTACAAGTAGAACAATGAATAGTACAGGTAGACGGGTGAAATCTTTCTATATATTGCTTCTAAATAGTCTAAGAAACATCTATGCAAAGCATCCAAACAGTACAATTCGCCAATTTTTTGTTCTTCAAGTTTAAGTGAACAATGAGCCCCAATGGTTAATCCTTTATCGGTAATTATTTGTAACTTTCGACAAGTAGAACAATGAATGGAACAGGTAGACTGTTGAAATCATTGTATATATTGCTTCTATATAGTCCAAGAAACATATATGCAAAGCGTCCAAACAGTACAATTCGCCAATTTTTTGCTCTTCAAGTTTAAGTGAACTACGAGCCCCATTGTTAATCCTTTAAAGGAAATTATTTGTAAATTTCGGCAAGTAGAACAATGAATGAAATAGGTAGATGGTTGAAATCATTGTATATATTGCTTCTATATAGTCTAAGAAACATATATGCAAAGCATCCAAACAGTACAATTCGCCAATTTTTTGTTCTTCAAGTTTAAGTGAACAATGAGCCCCAATGGTTAATCCTTTATCGGTAATTATTTGTAACATTCGACAAGTAGAACAATGAATGGAACAGGTAGACGGTTGAAATCCTTGTATATATTGCTTCTATATAGTCTAAGAAACATATATGCAAAGCATCGAAACAGCACAATTCGCCAATTTTTTGTTCTTCAAGTTTAAGTGAACAATGAGCCCCAATGGTTAATCCTTTATCGGTAATTATTTGTAAATTTCGACAAGTAGAACAATGAATGGAACTGGTAGACTGTTGAAATCATTGTATATATTGCTTCTATATCGTCTAAGAAACATATATGCAAAGCATCCAAACAGTACAATTCGCCAATTTCTTGTTCTTCAAGTTTAAGTGAACAATGAGCCCAATTGTTAATCCTTTAAAGGAAATTATTTGTAACTTTCGACAAGTAGAAAAATGAATGGAACAGGTAGACGGTTGAAATCTGTGTATATATTGCTTCTATATAGTCTAAGAAACATATATGCAAAGCATCCAAACAGTACAATTCGCCAATTTTTTGTTCTTCAAGTTTAAGTGAACAATGAGCCCCAATGGTTAATCCTTTATCGGTAATTATTTGTAACTTTCGACAAGTAGAACAATGAATGGAACAGGTAGACGGTTGAAATCCTTGTATATATTGCTTCCATATAGTCTAAGAAACATGAACGCAAAGCATCCAAACAGTACCATTCGCCAATTTTTTGTCCTTCAAGTTTAAGTGAACAATGAGCCCCATTGTTAATACTTTAAAGGAAATTATTTGTAACTTTCGACAAGTAGAAAGATGAATGGAACAGGTAGACGGTTGAAATCTGTGTATATATTGCTTCTATATAGTCTAAGAAACATATATGCAAAGCATCCAAACAGTACAATTCGCCAATTTTTTGTTCTTCAAGTTTAAGTGAACAATGAGCCCCAATGGTTAATCCTTTATCGGTAATTATTTGTAACTTTCGACAAGTAGAACAATGAATGGAACAGGTAGACGGTTGAAATCCTTGTATATATTGCTTCTATATAGTCTAAGAAACATATATGCAAAGCATCCAAACAGCACAATTCGCCAATTTTTTGTTCTTCAAGTTTAAGTGAACAATGAGCCCCAATGGTTAATCCTTTATCGGTAATTATTTGTAAATTTCGACAAGTAGAACAATGAATGGAACTGGTAGACTGTTGAAATCATTGTATATATTGCTTCTATATCGTCTAAGAAACATATATGCAAAGCATCCAAACAGTACAATTCGCCAATTTCTTGTTCTTCAAGTTTAAGTGAACAATGAGCCCAATTGTTAATCCTTTAAAGGAAATTATTTGTAACTTTCGACAAGTAGAACAATGAATGGAACAGGTAGACGGTTGAAATCCTTGTATATATTGCTTCTATATAGTCTAAGAAACATATATGCAAAGCATCCAAACAGTACAATTCGCCAATTTTTTGTTCTTCAAGTTTAAGTGAACAATGAGCCCCAATGGTTAATCCTTTATCGGTAATTATTTGTAAATTTCGACAAGTAGAACAATGAATGGAACTGGTAGACTGTTGAAATCATTGTATATATTGCTTCTATATCGTCTAAGAAACATATATGCAAAGCATCCAAACAGTACAATTCGCCAATTTCTTGTTCTTCAAGTTTAAGTGAACAATGAGCCCAATTGTTAATCCTTTAAAGGAAATTATTTGTAACTTTCGACAAGTAGAAAAATGAATGGAACAGGTAGACGGTTGAAATCTGTGTATATATTGCTTCTATATAGTCTAAGAAACATATATGCAAAGCATCCAAACAGTACAATTCGCCAATTTTTTGTTCTTCAAGTTTAAGTGAACAATGAGCCCCAATGGTTAATCCTTTATCGGTAATTATTTGTAACTTTCGACAAGTAGAACAATGAATGGAACAGGTAGACGGTTGAAATCCTTGTATATATTGCTTCCATATAGTCTAAGAAACATGAACGCAAAGCATCCAAACAGTACCATTCGCCAATTTTTTGTCCTTCAAGTTTAAGTGAACAATGAGCCCCATTGTTAATACTTTAAAGGAAATTATTTGTAACTTTCGACAAGTAGAAAGATGAATGGAACAGGTAGACGGTTGAAATCTTTGTATATATTGCTTCTATATAGTCTAAGAAACATATATGCAAAGCATCCAAACAGTACAATTCGCCAATTTTTTGTTCTTCAAGTATAAGTGAACAGCGAGCCCCATTGATAATCATGAAATGGCAATTATTTGTAACTATCTACAAGTAGAACAATGAATAGTACAGGTAGACGGGTGAAATCTTTCTATATATTGCTTCTAAATAGTCTAAGAAACATCTATGCAAAGCATCCAAACAGTACAATTCGCCAATTTTTTGTTCTTCAAGTTTAAGTGAACAATGAGCCCCATTGTTAATCCTTTATCGTAAATTATTTGTAAATTTCGACAAGTAGAACAATGAATGGAACAGGTAGACTCTTGAAATCATTGTATATATTGCTTCTATATAGTCCAAGAAACATATATGCAAAGCGTCCAAACAGTACAATTCGCCAATTTTTTGCTCTTCAAGTTTAAGTGAACTACGAGCCCCATTGTTAATCCTTTAAAGGAAATTATTTGTAAATTTCGACAAGTAGAACAATGAATGGAACAGGTAGGCTGTTGAAATCATTGTATATATTGCTTCTATATAGTCCAAGAAACATATATGCAAAGCGTCCAAACAGTACAATTCGCCAATTTTTTGCTCTTCAAGTTTAAGTGAACTACGAGCCCCATTGTTAATCCTTTAAAGGAAATTATTTGTAAATTTCGGCAAGTAGAACAATGAATGAAATAGGTAGACGGTTGAAATCATTGTATATATTGCTTCTATATAGTCTAAGAAACATATATGCAAAGCATCCAAACAGCACAATTCGCCAATTTTTTGTTCTTCAAGTTTAAGTGAACAATGAGCCCCAATGGTTAATCCTTTATCGGTAATTATTTGTAACTTTCGACAAGTAGAACAATGAATGGAACAGGTAGACGGTTGAAATATTTGTATATATTGCTTCTATATAGTATAAGAAACATATATGCAAAGCATCCAAACAGTACAATTCGCCAATTTTTTGTTCTTCAAGTTTAAGTAAACTACGATCCCCATTGTTAATCCCTTAACGGAAATTATTTGTAACTTTCGACAAGTAGAACAGTGAATGGAACAGGTAGACGGTTGAAATCAATGTATATATTGCTTCTATATAGTCTAAGAAACATATATGCAAAGCATCCAAACAGTACAATTCGCCAATTTTTTGTTCTTCAAGTTTAAGTGAACAATGAGCCCCAATGGTTAATCCTTTATCGGTAATTATTTGTAACTTTCGACAAGTAGAACAATGAATGGAACAGGTAGACGGTTGAAATCCTTGTATATATTGCTTCCATATAGTCTAAGAAACATGAACGCAAAGCATCCAAACAGTACCATTCGCCAATTTTTTGTCCTTCAAGTTTAAGTGAACAATGAGCCCCATTGTTAATCCTTTATCGGAAATTATTTGTAACTTTCGACAAGTAGAACAATTAATGGAACAGGTAGACGGTTGAAATCCTTGTATATATTGCTTCCATATAGTCTAAGAAACATATATGCAAAGCATCCAAACAGTACAATTCGCCAATTTTTTGTTCTACAAGTTTAAGTGAACAATGAGCCCCATTGTTAATCCTTTATCGTAAATTATTTGTAAATTTCGACAAGTAGAACAATGAATGGAACAGGTAGACTGTTGAAATCATTGTATATATTGCTTCTATATAGTCCAAGAAACATATATGCAAAGCGTCCAAACAGTACAATTCGCCAATTTTTTGCTCTTCAAGTTTAAGTGAACTACGAGCCCCATTGTTAATCCTTTAAAGGAAATTATTTGTAAATTTCGGCAAGTAGAACAATGAATGAAATAGGTAGATGGTTGAAATCATTGTATATATTGCTTCTATATAGTCTAAGAAACATATATGCAAAGCATCCAAACAGTACAATTCGCCAATTTTTTGTTCTTCAAGTTTAAGTGAACAATGAGCCCCAATGGTTAATCCTTTATCGGTAATTATTTGTAACTTTCGACAAGTAGAACAATGAATGGAACAGGTACGCGGTTGAAATCCTTGTATATATTGCTTCCATATAGTCTAAGAAACATGAACGAAAAGCATCCAAACAGTACCATTCGCCAATTTTATGTCCTTCAAGTTTAAGTGAACAATGAGCCCCATTGTTAATCCTTTATCGGAAATTATTTGTAACTTTCGACAAGTAGAACAATTAATGGAACAGGTAGACGGTTGAAATCTTTGTATATATTGCTTCTAAATCGTCTAAGAAACATATATGCAAAGCATCCAAACAGTACAATTCGCCAATTTTTTGTTCTTCAAGTTTAAGTGAACAGCGAGCCCCATTGATAATCATGAAGTGGCAATTATTTGTAACTTTCGACAAGTAGAACAATGAATGGAACAGGTAGACGGTTGAAATCCTTGTATATATTGCTTCCATATAGTCTAAGAAACATGAACGCAAAGCATCCAAACAGTACCATTCGCCAATTTTTTGTTCTTCAAGTTTAAGTGAACTACGAGCCCCATTGTTAATCCTTTAAAGGAAATTATTTGTAAATTTCGACAAGTAGAACAATGAATGGAACAGGTAGACTGTTGAAATCATTGTATGTATTGCTTCTATATAGTCTAAGAAACATATATGCAAAGCATCCAAACGGTACAATTCGCCAATTTTTTGTTCTTCAAGTTTAAGTGAACAATGAGCCCCAATGGTTAATCCTTTATCGGTAATTATTTGTAACTTTCGACAAGTAGAACAATGAATGGAACAGGTAGACGGTTGAAATCCTTGTATATATTGCTTCCATATAGTCTGAGAAACATGAATGCAAAGCATCCAAACAGTACCATTCGCCAATTTTTTGTTCTTCAAGTTTAAGTAAACTACGATCCCCATTGTTAATCCCTTAACGGAAATTATTTGTAACTTTCGACAAGTAGAACAGTGAATGGAACAGGTAGACGGTTGAAATCAATGTATATATTGCTTCTATATAGTCTAAGAAACATATATGCAAAGCGTCCAAACAGTACAATTCGCCAATTTCTTGTTCTTCAAGTTTAAGTGAACAATGAGCCCCATTGTTAATCCTTTATCGGAAATTATTTGTAACTTTCGACAAGTAGAACAATTAATGGAACAGGTAGACGGTTGAAATCTGTGTATATATTGCTTCTATATAGTCTAAGAAACATATATGCAAAGCATCCAAACAGTACAATTCGCCAATTTTTTGTTCTTCAAGTTTAAGTGAACAATGAGCCCCAATGGTTAATCCTTTATCGGTAATTATTTGTAACTTTCGACAAGTAGAACAATGAATGGAACAGGTAGACGGTTGAAATCCTTGTATATATTGCTTCCATATAGTCTGAGAAACATGAATGCAAAGCATCCAAACAGTACCATTCGCCAATTTTTTGTTCTTCAAGTTTAAGTGAACTACGAGCCCCATTGTTAATACTTTAAAGGAAATTATTTGTAACTTTCGACAAGTAGAAAGATGAATGGAACAGGTAGACGGTTGAAATCTTTGTATATATTGCTTCTATATAGTCTAAGAAACATATATGCAAAGCATCCAAACAGTACAATTCGCCAATTTTTTGTTCTTCAAGTATAAGTGAACAGCGAGCCCCATTGATAATCATGAAATGGCAATTATTTGTAACTATCTACAAGTAGAACAATGAATAGTACAGGTAGACGGGTGAAATCTTTCTATATATTGCTTCTAAATAGTCTAAGAAACATCTATGCAAAGCATCCAAACAGTACAATTCGCCAATTTTTTGTTCTTCAAGTTTAAGTGAACAATGAGCCCCAATGGTTAATCCTTTATCGGTAATTATTTGTAACTTTCGACAAGTAGAACAATGAATGGAACAGGTAGACGGTTGAAATCCTTGTATATATTGCTTCCATATAGTCTAAGAAACATGAACGCAAAGCATCCAAACAGTACCATTCGCCAATTTTTTGTTCTTCAAGTTTAAGTGAACTACGAGCCCCATTGTTAATCCTTTAAAGGAAATTATTTGTAAATTTCGACAAGTAGAACAATGAATGGAACAGGTAGACTGTTGAAATCATTGTATATATTGCTTCTATATAGTCTAAGGAACATATATGCAAAGCGTCCAAACAGTACAATTCGCCAATTATTTGATCTTCAAGTTTAAGTGAACTACGAGCCCCATTGTTAATCCTTTAAAGGAAATTATTTGTAACTTTCGACAAGTAGAACAATGAATGGAACAGGTAGACGGTTGAAATCTGTGTATATATTGCTTCTATATAGTCTAAGAAACATATATGCAAAGCATCCAAACAGTACAATTCGCCAATTTTTTGTTCTTCAAGTTTAAGTGATCAATGAGCCCCAATGGTTAATCCTTTATCGGTAATTATTTGTAACTTTCGACAAGTAGAACAATGAATGGAACAGGTAGACGGTTGAAATATTTGTATATATTGCTTCTATATAGTATAAGAAACATATATGCAAAGCATCCAAACAGTACAATTCGCCAATTTTTTGTTCTTCAAGTTTAAGTAAACTACGATCCCCATTGTTAATCCCTTAACGGAAATTATTTGTAACTTTCGACAAGTAGAACAATGAATGGAACAGGTAGACGGTTGAAATCTTTGTATATATTGCTTCTATATAGTCTAAGAAACATATATGCAAAGCATCCAAACAGTACAATTCGCCAATTTTTTGTTCTTCAAGTATAAGTGAACAGCGAGCCCCATTGATAATCATGAAATGGCAATTATTTGTAACTATCTACAAGTAGAACAATGAATAGTACAGGTAGACGGGTGAAATCTTTCTATATATTGCTTCTAAATAGTCTAAGAAACATCTATGCAAAGCATCCAAACAGTACAATTTGCCAATTTTTTGTTATTCAAGTTTAAGTGAACTACGAGCCCCATTGTTAATCCTTTAAAGGAAATTATTTGTAAATTTCGACAAGTAGAACAATGAATGGAACAGGTAGACGGTTGAAATCATTGTATATATTGCTTCTATATCGTCTAAGAAACATATATGCAACGCATCCAAACAGTACAATTCGCCAATTTTTTGTTCTTCAAGTTTAAGTGAACAATGAGCCCCATTGTTAATCCTTTAAAGGAAATTATTTGTAACTTTCGACAAGTAGAAAGATGAATGGAACAGGTAGACGGTTGAAATCTTTGTATATATTGCTTCTATATAGTCTAAGAAACATATATGCAAAGCATCCAATCAGTACAATTCGCCAATTTTTTGTTCTTCAAGTATAAGTGAACAGCGAGCCCCATTGATAATCATGAAATGGCAATTATTTGTAACTATCTACAAGTAGAACAATGAATAGTACAGGTAGACGGGTGAAATCTTTCTATATATTGCTTCTAAATAGTCTAAGAAACATCTATGCAAAGCATCCAAACAGTACAATTCGCCAATTTTTTGTTCTTCAAGTTTAAGTGAACAATGAGCCCCAATGGTTAATCCTTTATCGGTAATTATTTGTAACTTTCGACAAGTAGAACAATGAATGGAACAGGTAGACTGTTGAAATCATTGTATATATTGCTTCTATATAGTCCAAGAAACATATATGCAAAGCGTCCAAACAGTACAATTCGCCAATTTTTTGCTCTTCAAGTTTAAGTGAACTACGAGCCCCATTGTTAATCCTTTAAAGGAAATTATTTGTAAATTTCGGCAAGTAGAACAATGAATGAAATAGGTAGATGGTTGAAATCATTGTATATATTGCTTCTATATAGTCTAAGAAACATATATGCAAAGCATCCAAACAGTACAATTCGCCAATTTTTTGTTCTTCAAGTTTAAGTGAACAATGAGCCCCAATGGTTAATCCTTTATCGGTAATTATTTGTAACATTCGACAAGTAGAACAATGAATGGAACAGGTAGACGGTTGAAATCCTTGTATATATTGCTTCCATATAGTCTAAGAAACATGAACGCAAAGCATCCAAACAGTACCATTCGCCAATTTTTTGTTCTTCAAGTTTAAGTGAACTACGAGCCCCATTGTTAATCCTTTAAAGGAAATTATTTCTAAATTTCGACAAGTAGAACAATGAATGGAACAGGTAGACTGTTGAAATCATTGTATATATTGCTTCTATATAGTCTAAGAAACATATATGCAAAGCATCCAAACAGTACAATTCGCCAATTTTTTGTTCTTCAAGTTTAAGTGAACAATGAGCCGCAATGGTTAATCCTTTATCGGTAATTATTTGTAACTTTCGACAAGTAGAACAATGAATGGAACAGGTAGACGGTTGAAATCCTTGTATATATTGCTTCCATATAGTCTGAGAAACATGAATGCAAAGCATCCAAACAGTACCATTCGCCAATTTTTTGTTCTTCAAGTTTAAGTGAACTACGAGCCCCATTGTTAATACTTTAAAGGAAATTATTTGTAACTTTCGACAAGTAGAAAGATGAATGGAACAGGTCGACGGTTGAAATCTTTGTATATATTGCTTCTATATAGTCTAAGAAACATATATGCAAAGCATCCAAACAGTACAATTCGCCAATTTTTTGTTCTTCAAGTATAAGTGAACAGCGAGCCCCATTGATAATCATGAAATGGCAATTATTTGTAACTATCTACAAGTAGAACAATGAATAGTACAGGTAGACGGGTGAAATCTGTGTATATATTGCTTCTATATAGTCTAAGAAACATATATGCAAAGCATCCAAACAGTACAATTCGCCAATTTTTTGTTCTTCAAGTTTAAGTGAACAATGAGCCCCAATGGTTAATCCTTTATCGGTAATTATTTGTAAATTTCGACAAGTAGAACAATGAATGGAACTGGTAGACTGTTGAAATCATTGTATATATTGCTTCTATATCGTCTAAGAAACATATATGCAAAGCATCCAAACAGTACAATTCGCCAATTTCTTGTTCTTCAAGTTTAAGTGAACAATGAGCCCAATTGTTAATCCTTTAAAGGAAATTATTTGTAACTTTCGACAAGTAGAAAAATGAATGGAACAGGTAGACGGTTGAAATCTGTGTATATATTGCTTCTATATAGTCTAAGAAACATATATGCAAAGCATCCAAACAGTACAATTCGCCAATTTTTTGTTCTTCAAGTTTAAGTGAACAATGAGCCCCAATGGTTAATCCTTTATCGGTAATTATTTGTAACTTTCGACAAGTAGAACAATGAATGGAACAGGTAGACGGTTGAAATCCTTGTATATATTGCTTCCATATAGTCTAAGAAACATGAACGCAAAGCATCCAAACAGTACCATTCGCCAATTTTTTGTCCTTCAAGTTTAAGTGAACAATGAGCCCCATTGTTAATACTTTAAAGGAAATTATTTGTAACTTTCGACAAGTAGAAAGATGAATGGAACAGGTAGACGGTTGAAATCTTTGTATATATTGCTTCTATATAGTCTAAGAAACATATATGCAAAGCATCCAAACAGTACAATTCGCCAATTTTTTGTTCTTCAAGTATAAGTGAACAGCGAGCCCCATTGATAATCATGAAATGGCAATTATTTGTAACTATCTACAAGTAGAACAATGAATAGTACAGGTAGACGGGTGAAATCTTTCTATATATTGCTTCTAAATAGTCTAAGAAACATCTATGCAAAGCATCCAAACAGTACAATTCGCCAATTTTTTGTTCTTCAAGTTTAAGTGAACAATGAGCCCCATTGTTAATCCTTTATCGTAAATTATTTGTAAATTTCGACAAGTAGAACAATGAATGGAACAGGTAGACTGTTGAAATCATTGTATATATTGCTTCTATATAGTCCAAGAAACATATATGCAAAGCGTCCAAACAGTACAATTCGCCAATTTTTTGCTCTTCAAGTTTAAGTGAACTACGAGCCCCATTGTTAATCCTTTAAAGGAAATTATTTGTAAATTTCGACAAGTAGAACAATGAATGGAACAGGTAGGCTGTTGAAATCATTGTATATATTGCTTCTATATAGTCCAAGAAACATATATGCAAAGCGTCCAAACAGAACAATTCGCCAATTTTTTGCTCTTCAAGTTTAAGTGAACTACGAGCCCCATTGTTAATCCTTTAAAGGAAATTATTTGTAAATTTCGGCAAGTAGAACAATGAATGAAATAGGTAGACGGTTGAAATCATTGTATATATTGCTTTTATATAGTCTAAGAAACATATATGCAAAGCATCCAAACAGCACAATTCGCCAATTTTTTGTTCTTCAAGTTTAAGTGAACAATGAGCCCCAATGGTTAATCCTTTATCGGTAATTATTTGTAACTTTCGACAAGTAGAACAATGAATGGAACAGGTAGACGGTTGAAATATTTGTATATATTGCTTCTATATAGTATAAGAAACATATATGCAAAGCATCCAAACAGTACAATTCGCCAATTTTTTGTTCTTCAAGTTTAAGTAAACTACGATCCCCATTGTTAATCCCTTAACGGAAATTATTTGTAACTTTCGACAAGTAGAACAGTGAATGGAACAGGTAGACGGTTGAAATCAATGTATATATTGCTTCTATATAGTCTAAGAAACATATATGCAAAGCGTCCAAACAGTACAATTCGCCAATTATTTGATCTTCAAGTTTAAGTGAACTACGAGCCCCATTGTTAATACTTTAACGGAAATTATTTGTAACTTGCGACAAGTAGAACAATGAATGGAACAGGTAGCCGGTTGAAATCAATGTATATATTGCTTCTATATAGTCTAAGAAACATATATACAAAGCATCCAAACAGTACCATTCGCCAATTTTTTGTTCTTCAAGTTTAAGTGAACTACGAGCCCCATTGTTAATCCTTTAAAGGAAATTATTTGAAACTTTCGACAAGTAGAACAATGAATGGAACAGGTAGACGGTTGAAATCTTTGTATATATTGCTTCTATATAGTCTAAGAAACATATATGCAAAGCATCCAAACAGTACAATTCGCCAATTTTTTGTTATTCAAGTTTAAGTGAACTACGAGCCCCATTGTTAATCCTTTAAAGGAAATTATTTGTAACATTCGACAAGTATAAAAATGAATGGAACAGGTAGACGGTTGAAATCTGTGTATATATTGCTTCTATATAGTCTAAGAAACATATATGCAAAGCATCCAAACAGTACAATTCGCCAATTTTTTGTTCTTCAAGTTTAAGTGAACAATGAGCCCCAATGGTTAATCCTTTATCGGTAATTATTTGTAACTTTCGACAAGTAGAACAATGAATGGAACAGGTAGACGGTTGAAATCCTTGTATATATTGCTTCCATATAGTCTAAGAAACATGAACAAAAAGCATCCAAACAGTACCATTCGCCAATTTTTTGTCCTTCAAGTTTAAGTGAACAATGAGCCCCATTGTTAATCCTTTATCGGAAATTATTTGTAACTTTCGACAAGTAGAACAATTAATGGAACAGGTAGACGGTTGAAATCCTTGTATATATTGCTTCCATATAGTCTAAGAAACATATATGCAAAGCATCCAAACAGTACAATTCGCCAATTTTTTGTTCTACAAGTTTAAGTGAACAATGAGCCCCATTGTTAATCCTTTATCGTAAATTATTTGTAAATTTCGACAAGTAGAACAATGAATGGAACAGGTAGACTGTTGAAATCATTGTATATATTGCTTCTATATAGTCCAAGAAACATATATGCAAAGCGTCCAAACAGTACAATTCGCCAATTTTTTGCTCTTCAAGTTTAAGTGAACTACGAGCCCCATTGTTAATCCTTTAAAGGAAATTATTTGTAAATTTCGGCAAGTAGAACAATGAATGAAATAGGTAGATGGTTGAAATCATTGTATATATTGCTTCTATATAGTCTAAGAAACATATATGCAAAGCATCCAAACAGTACAATTCGCCAATTTTTTGTTCTTCAAGTTTAAGTGAACAATGAGCCCCAATGGTTAATCCTTTATCGGTAATTATTTGTAACTTTCGACAAGTAGAACAATGAATGGAACAGGTAGACGGTTGAAATCCTTGTATATATTGCTTCCATATAGTCTAAGAAACATGAACGAAAAGCATCCAAACAGTACCATTCGCCAATTTTATGTCCTTCAAGTTTAAGTGAACAATGAGCCCCATTGTTAATCCTTTATCGGAAATTATTTGTAACTTTCGACAAGTAGAACAATTAATGGAACAGGTAGACGGTTGAAATCTTTGTATATATTGCTTCTAAATCGTCTAAGAAACATATATGCAAAGCATCCAAACAGTACAATTCGCCAATTTTTTGTTCTTCAAGTTTAAGTGAACAGCGAGCCCCATTGATAATCATGAAATGGCAATTATTTGTAACTTTCGACAAGTAGAACAATGAATGGAACAGGTAGACGGTTGAAATCCTTGTATATATTGCTTCCATATAGTCTAAGAAACATGAACGCAAAGCATCCAAACAGTACCATTCGCCAATTTTTTGTTCTTCAAGTTTAAGTGAACTACGAGCCCCATTGTTAATCCTTTAAAGGAAATTATTTGTAACTTTCGACAAGTAGAAAGATGAATGGAACAGGTCGACGGTTGAAATCTTTGTATATATTGCTTCTATATAGTCTAAGAAACATATATGCAAAGCATCCAAACAGTACAATTCGCCAATTTTTTGTTCTTCAAGTATAAGTGAACAGCGAGCCCCATTGATAATCATGAAATGGCAATTATTTGTAACTATCTACAAGTAGAACAATGAATAGTACAGGTAGACGGGTGAAATCTGTGTATATATTGCTTCTATATAGTCTAAGAAACATATATGCAAAGCATCCAAACAGTACAATTCGCCAATTTTTTGTTCTTCAAGTTTAAGTGAACAATGAGCCCCAATGGTTAATCCTTTATCGGTAATTATTTGTAAATTTCGACAAGTAGAACAATGAATGGAACTGGTAGACTGTTGAAATCATTGTATATATTGCTTCTATATCGTCTAAGAAACATATATGCAAAGCATCCAAACAGTACAATTCGCCAATTTCTTGTTCTTCAAGTTTAAGTGAACAATGAGCCCAATTGTTAATCCTTTAAAGGAAATTTTTTGTAACTTTCGACAAGTAGAAAAATGAATGGAACAGGTAGACGGTTGAAATCAGTGTATATATTGCTTCTATATAGTCTAAGAAACATATATGCAAAGCATCCAAACAGTACAATTCGCCAATTTTTTGTTCTTCAAGTTTAAGTGAACAATGAGCCCCAATGGTTAATCCTTTATCGGTAATTATTTGTAACTTTCGACAAGTAGAACAATGAATGGAACAGGTAGACGGTTGAAATCCTTGTATATATTGCTTCCATATAGTCTAAGAAACATGAACGCAAAGCATCCAAACAGTACCATTCGCCAATTTTTTGTCCTTCAAGTTTAAGTGAACAATGAGCCCCATTGTTAATACTTTAAAGGAAATTATTTGTAACTTTCGACAAGTAGAAAGATGAATGGAACAGGTAGACGGTTGAAATCTTTGTATATATTGCTTCTATATAGTCTAAGAAACATATATGCAAAGCATCCAAACAGTACAATTCGCCAATTTTTTGTTCTTCAAGTATAAGTGAACAGCGAGCCCCATTGATAATCATGAAATGGCAATTATTTGTAACTATCTACAAGTAGAACAATGAATAGTACAGGTAGACGGGTGAAATCTTTCTATATATTGCTTCTAAATAGTCTAAGAAACATCTATGCAAAGCATCCAAACAGTACAATTCGCCAATTTTTTGTTCTTCAAGTTTAAGTGAACAATGAGCCCCATTGTTAATCCTTTATCGTAAATTATTTGTAAATTTCGACAAGTAGAACAATGAATGGAACAGGTAGACTGTTGAAATCATTGTATATATTGCTTCTATATAGTCCAAGAAACATATATGCAAAGCGTCCAAACAGTACAATTCGCCAATTTTTTGCTCTTCAAGTTTAAGTGAACTACGAGCCCCATTGTTAATCCTTTAAAGGAAATTATTTGTAAATTTCGACAAGTAGAACAATGAATGGAACAGGTAGGCTGTTGAAATCATTGTATATATTGCTTCTATATAGTCCAAGAAACATATATGCAAAGCGTCCAAACAGTACAATTCGCCAATTTTTTGCTCTTCAAGTTTAAGTGAACTACGAGCCCCATTGTTAATCCTTTAAAGGAAATTATTTGTAAATTTCGGCAAGTAGAACAATGAATGAAATAGGTAGACGGTTGAAATCATTGTATATATTGCTTCTATATAGTCTAAGAAACATATATGCAAAGCATCCAAACAGCACAATTCGCCAATTTTTTGTTCTTCAAGTTTAAGTGAACAATGAGCCCCAATGGTTAATCCTTTATCGGTAATTATTTGTAACTTTCGACAAGTAGAACAATGAATGGAACAGGTAGACGGTTGAAATATTTGTATATATTGCTTCTATATAGTATAAGAAACATATATGCAAAGCATCCAAACAGTACCATTCGCCAATTTTTTGTTCTTCAAGTTTAAGTGAACTACGAGCCCCATTGTTAATCCTTTAAAGGAAATTATTTGTAACTTTCGACAAGTAGAACAATGAATGGAACAGGTAGACGGTTGAAATCTTTGTATATATTGCTTCTATATAGTCTAAGAAACATATATGCAAAGCATCCAAACAGTACAATTCGCCAATTTTTTGTTATTCAAGTTTAAGTGAACTACGAGCCCCATTGTTAATCCTTTAAAGGAAATTATTTGTAACTTTCGACAAGTATAAAAATGAATGGAACAGGTAGACGGTTGATATCTGTGTATATATTGCTTCTATATAGTCTAAGAAACATATATGCAAAGCATCCAAACAGTACAATTCGCCAATTTTTTGTTCTTCAAGTTTAAGTGAACAATGAGCCCCAATGGTTAATCCTTTATCGGTAATTATTTGTAACTTTCGACAAGTAGAACAATGAATGGAACAGGTAGACGGTTGAAATCCTTGTATATATTGCTTCCATATAGTCTAAGAAACATGAACGCAAAGCATCCAAACAGTACCATTCGCCAATTTTTTGTTCTTCAAGTTTAAGTGAACTACGAGCCCCATTGTTAATCCTTTAAAGGAAATTATTTGTAACTTTCGACAAGTAGAAAGATGAATGGAACAGGTCGACGGTTGAAATCTTTGTATATATTGCTTCTATATAGTCTAAGAAACATATATGCAAAGCATCCAAACAGTACAATTCGCCAATTTTTTGTTCTTCAAGTATAAGTGAACAGCGAGCCCCATTGATAATCATGAAATGGCAATTATTTGTAACTATCTACAAGTAGAACAATGAATAGTACAGGTAGACGGGTGAAATCTGTGTATATATTGCTTCTATATAGTCTAAGAAACATATATGCAAAGCATCCAAACAGTACAATTCGCCAATTTTTTGTTCTTCAAGTTTAAGTGAACAATGAGCCCCAATGGTTAATCCTTTATCGGTAATTATTTGTAAATTTCGACAAGTAGAACAATGAATGGAACTGGTAGACTGTTGAAATCATTGTATATATTGCTTCTATATCGTCTAAGAAACATATATGCAAAGCATCCAAACAGTACAATTCGCCAATTTCTTGTTCTTCAAGTTTAAGTGAACAATGAGCCCAATTGTTAATCCTTTAAAGGAAATTATTTGTAACTTTCGACAAGTAGAAAAATGAATGGAACAGGTAGACGGTTGAAATCTGTGTATATATTGCTTCTATATAGTCTAAGAAACATATATGCAAAGCATCCAAACAGTACAATTCGCCAATTTTTTGTTCTTCAAGTTTAAGTGAACAATGAGCCCCAATGGTTAATCCTTTATCGGTAATTATTTGTAACTTTCGACAAGTAGAACAATGAATGGAACAGGTAGACGGTTGAAATCCTTGTATATATTGCTTCCATATAGTCTAAGAAACATGAACGCAAAGCATCCAAACAGTACCACTCGCCAATTTTTTGTCCTTCAAGTTTAAGTGAACAATGAGCCCCATTGTTAATACTTTAAAGGAAATTATTTGTAACTTTCGACAAGTAGAAAGATGAATGGAACAGGTAGACGGTTGAAATCTTTGTATATATTGCTTCTATATAGTCTAAGAAACATATATGCAAAGCATCCAAACAGTACAATTCGCCAATTTTTTGTTCTTCAAGTATAAGTGAACAGCGAGCCCCATTGATAATCATGAAATGGCAATTATTTGTAACTATCTACAAGTAGAACAATGAATAGTACAGGTAGACGGGTGAAATCTTTCTATATATTGCTTCTAAATAGTCTAAGAAACATCTATGCAAAGCATCCAAACAGTACAATTCGCCAATTTTTTGTTCTTCAAGTTTAAGTGAACAATGAGCCCCATTGTTAATCCTTTATCGTAAATTATTTGTAAATTTCGACAAGTAGAACAATGAATGGAACAGGTAGACTGTTGAAATCATTGTATATATTGCTTCTATATAGTCCAAGAAACATATATGCAAAGCGTCCAAACAGTACAATTCGCCAATTTTTTGCTCTTCAAGTTTAAGTGAACTACGAGCCCCATTGTTAATCCTTTAAAGGAAATTATTTGTAAATTTCGACAAGTAGAACAATGAATGGAACAGGTAGGCTGTTGAAATCATTGTATATATTGCTTCTATATAGTCCAAGAAACATATATGCAAAGCGTCCAAACAGTACAATTCGCCAATTTTTTGCTCTTCAAGTTTAAGTGAACTACGAGCCCCATTGTTAATCCTTTAAAGGAAATTATTTGTAAATTTCGGCAAGTAGAACAATGAATGAAATAGGTAGACGGTTGAAATCATTGTATATATTGCTTCTATATAGTCTAAGAAACATATATGCAAAGCATCCAAACAGCACAATTCGCCAATTTTTTGTTCTTCAAGTTTAAGTGAACAATGAGCCCCAATGGTTAATCCTTTATCGGTAATTATTTGTAACTTTCGACAAGTAGAACAATGAATGGAACAGGTAGACGGTTGAAATATTTGTATATATTGCTTCTATATAGTATAAGAAACATATATGCAAAGCATCCAAACAGTACAATTCGCCAATTTTTTGTTCTTCAAGTTTAAGTAAACTACGATCCCCATTGTTAATCCCTTAACGGAAATTATTTGTAACTTTCGACAAGTAGAACAGTGAATGGAACAGGTAGACGGTTGAAATCAATGTATATATTGCTTCTATATAGTCTAAGAAACATATATGCAAAGCGTCCAAACAGTACAATTCGCCAATTATTTGATCTTCAAGTTTAAGTGAACTACGAGCCCCATTGTTAATACTTTAACGGAAATTATTTGTAACTTGCGACAAGTAGAACAATGAATGGAACAGGTAGCCGGTTGAAATCAATGTATATATTGCTTCTATATAGTCTAAGAAACATATATACAAAGCATCCAAACAGTACCATTCGCCAATTTTTTGTTCTTCAAGTTTAAGTGAACTACGAGCCCCATTGTTAATCCTTTAAAGGAAATTATTTGAAACTTTCGACAAGTAGAACAATGAATGGAACAGGTAGACGGTTGAAATCTTTGTATATATTGCTTCTATATAGTCTAAGAAACATATATGCAAAGCATCCAAACAGTACAATTCGCCAATTTTTTGTTATTCAAGTTTAAGTGAACTACGAGCCCCATTGTTAATCCTTTAAAGGAAATTATTTGTAACTTTCGACAAGTATAAAAATGAATGGAACAGGTAGACGGTTGAAATCTGTGTATATATTGCTTCTATATAGTCTAAGAAACATATATGCAAAGCATCCAAACAGTACAATTCGCCAATTTTTTGTTCTTCAAGTTTAAGTGAACAATGAGCCCCAATGGTTAATCCTTTATCGGTAATTATTTGTAACTTTCGACAAGTAGAACAATGAATGGAACAGGTAGACGGTTGAAATCCTTGTATATATTGCTTCCATATAGTCTAAGAAACATGAACGCAAAGCATCCAAACAGTACCATTCGCCAATTTTTTGTCCTTCAAGTTTAAGTGAACAATGAGCCCCATTGTTAATCCTTTATCGGAAATTATTTGTAACTTTCGACAAGTAGAACAATTAATGGAACAGGTAGACGGTTGAAATCCTTGTATATATTGCTTCCATATAGTCTAAGAAACATATATGCAAAGCATCCAAACAGTACAATTCGCCAATTTTTTGTTCTACAAGTTTAAGTGAACAATGAGCCCCATTGTTAATCCTTTATCGTAAATTATTTGTAAATTTCGACAAGTAGAACAATGAATGGAACAGGTAGACTGTTGAAATCATTGTATATATTGCTTCTATATAGTCCAAGAAACATATATGCAAAGCGTCCAAACAGTACAATTCGCCAATTTTTTGCTCTTCAAGTTTAAGTGAACTACGAGCCCCATTGTTAATCCTTTAAAGGAAATTATTTGTAAATTTCGGCAAGTAGAACAATGAATGAAATAGGTAGATGGTTGAAATCATTGTATATATTGCTTCTATATAGTCTAAGAAACATATATGCAAAGCATCCAAACAGTACAATTCGCCAATTTTTTGTTCTTCAAGTTTAAGTGAACAATGAGCCCCAATGGTTAATCCTTTATCGGTAATTATTTGTAACTTTCGACAAGTAGAACAATGAATGGAACAGGTAGACGGTTGAAATCCTTGTATATATTGCTTCCATATAGTCTAAGAAACATGAACGAAAAGCATCCAAACAGTACCATTCGCCAATTTTATGTCCTTCAAGTTTAAGTGAACAATGAGCCCCATTGTTAATCCTTTATCGGAAATTATTTGTAACTTTCGACAAGTAGAACAATTAATGGAACAGGTAGACGGTTGAAATCTTTGTATATATTGCTTCTAAATCGTCTAAGAAACATATATGCAAAGCATCCAAACAGTACAATTCGCCAATTTTTTGTTCTTCAAGTTTAAGTGAACAGCGAGCCCCATTGATAATCATGAAATGGCAATTATTTGTAACTTTCGACAAGTAGAACAATGAATGGAACAGGTAGACGGTTGAAATCCTTGTATATATTGCTTCCATATAGTCTAAGAAACATGAACGCAAAGCATCCAAACAGTACCATTCGCCAATTTTTTGTTCTTCAAGTTTAAGTGAACTACGAGCCCCATTGTTAATCCTTTAAAGGAAATTATTTGTAAATTTCGACAAGTAGAACAATGAATGGAACAGGTAGACTGTTGAAATCATTGTATGTATTGCTTCTATATAGTCTAAGAAACATATATGCAAAGCATCCAAACAGTACAATTCGCCAATTTTTTGTTCTTCAAGTTTAAGTGAACAATGAGCCCCAATGGTTAATCCTTTATCGGTAATTATTTGTAACTTTCGACAAGTAGAACAATGAATGGAACAGGTAGACGGTTGAAATCCTTGTATATATTGCTTCCATATAGTCTGAGAAACATGAATGCAAAGCATCCAAACAGTACCATTCGCCAATTTTTTGTTCTTCAAGTTTAAGTAAACTACGATCCCCATTGTTAATCCCTTAACGGAAATTATTTGTAACTTTCGACAAGTAGAACAGTGAATGGAACAGGTAGACGGTTGAAATCAATGTATATATTGCTTCTATATAGTCTAAGAAACATATATGCAAAGCGTCCAAACAGTACAATTCGCCAATTTCTTGTTCTTCAAGTTTAAGTGAACAATGAGCCCCATTGTTAATCCTTTATCGGAAATTATTTGTAACTTTCGACAAGTAGAACAATTAATGGAACAGGTAGACGGTTGAAATCTGTGTATATATTGCTTCTATATAGTCTAAGAAACATATATGCAAAGCATCCAAACAGTACAATTCGCCAATTTTTTGTTCTTCAAGTTTAAGTGAACAATGAGCCCCAATGGTTAATCCTTTATCGGTAATTATTTGTAACTTTCGACAAGTAGAACAATGAATGGAACAGGTAGACGGTTGAAATCCTTGTATATATTGCTTCCATATAGTCTAAGAAACATGAACGCAAAGCATCCAAACAGTACCATTCGCCAATTTTTTGTCCTTCAAGTTTAAGTGAACAATGAGCCCCATTGTTAATCCTTTATCGGAAATTATTTGTAACTTTCGACAAGTAGAACAATTAATGGAACAGGTAGACGGTTGAAATCCTTGTATATATTGCTTCCATATAGTCTAAGAAACATATATGCAAAGCATCCAAACAGTACAATTCGCCAATTTTTTGTTCTACAAGTTTAAGTGAACAATGAGCCCCATTGTTAATCCTTTATCGTAAATTATTTGTAAATTTCGACAAGTAGAACAATGAATGGAACAGGTGGACTGTTGAAATCATTGTATATATTGCTTCTATATAGTCCAAGAAACATATATGCAAAGCGTCCAAACAGTACAATTCGCCAATTTTTTGCTCTTCAAGTTTAAGTGAACTACGAGCCCCATTGTTAATCCTTTAAAGGAAATTATTTGTAAATTTCGGCAAGTAGAACAATGAATGAAATAGGTAGATGGTTGAAATCATTGTATATATTGCTTCTATATAGTCTAAGAAACATATATGCAAAGCATCCAAACAGTACAATTCGCCAATTTTTTGTTCTTCAAGTTTAAGTGAACAATGAGCCCCAATGGTTAATCCTTTATCGGTAATTATTTGTAACTTTCGACAAGTAGAACAATGAATGGAACAGGTAGACGGTTGAAATCCTTGTATATATTGCTTCCATATAGTCTAAGAAACATGAACGAAAAGCATCCAAACAGTACCATTCGCCAATTTTATGTCCTTCAAGTTTAAGTGAACAATGAGCCTCATTGTTAATCCTTTATCGGAAATTATTTGTAACTTTCGACAAGTAGAACAATTAATGGAACAGGTAGACGGTTGAAATCTTTGTATATATTGCTTCTAAATCGTCTAAGAAACATATATGCAAAGCATCCAAACAGTACAATTCGCCAATTTTTTGTTCTTCAAGTTTAAGTGAACAGCGAGCCCCATTGATAATCATGAAATGGCAATTATTTGTAACTTTCGACAAGTAGAACAATGAATGGAACAGGTAGACGGTTGAAATCCTTGTATATATTGCTTCCATATAGTCTAAGAAACATGAACGCAAAGCATCCAAACAGTACCATTCGCCAATTTTTTGTTCTTCAAGTTTAAGTGAACTACGAGCCCCATTGTTAATCCTTTAAAGGAAATTATTTGTAACTTTCGACAAGTAGAAAGATGAATGGAACAGGTCGACGGTTGAAATCTTTGTATATATTGCTTCTATATAGTCTAAGAAACATATATGCAAAGCATCCAAACAGTACAATTCGCCAATTTTTTGTTCTTCAAGTATAAGTGAACAGCGAGCCCCATTGATAATCATGAAATGGCAATTATTTGTAACTATCTACAAGTAGAACAATGAATAGTACAGGTAGACGGGTGAAATCTGTGTATATATTGCTTCTATATAGTCTAAGAAACATATATGCAAAGCATCCAAACAGTACAATTCGCCAATTTTTTGTTCTTCAAGTTTAAGTGAACAATGAGCCCCAATGGTTAATCCTTTATCGGTAATTATTTGTAAATTTCGACAAGTAGAACAATGAATGGAACTGGTAGACTGTTGAAATCATTGTATATATTGCTTCCATATAGTCTAAGAAACATGAACGCAAAGCATCCAAACAGTACCATTCGCCAATTTTTTGTTCTTCAAGTTTAAGTGAACTACGAGCCCCATTGTTAATCCTTTAAAGGAAATTATTTGTAAATTTCGACAAGTAGAACAATGAATGGAACAGGTAGACTGTTGAAATCATTGTATGTATTGCTTCTATATAGTCTAAGAAACATATATGCAAAGCATCCAAACGGTACAATTCGCCAATTTTTTGTTCTTCAAGTTTAAGTGAACAATGAGCCCCAATGGTTAATCCTTTATCGGTAATTATTTGTAACTTTCGACAAGTAGAACAATGAATGGAACAGGTAGACGGTTGAAATCCTTGTATATATTGCTTCCATATAGTCTGAGAAACATGAATGCAAAGCATCCAAACAGTACCATTCGCCAATTTTTTGTTCTTCAAGTTTAAGTAAACTACGATCCCCATTGTTAATCCCTTAACGGAAATTATTTGTAACTTTCGACAAGTAGAACAGTGAATGGAACAGGTAGACGGTTGAAATCAATGTATATATTGCTTCTATATAGTCTAAGAAACATATATGCAAAGCGTCCAAACAGTACAATTCGCCAATTTCTTGTTCTTCAAGTTTAAGTGAACAATGAGCCCCATTGTTAATCCTTTATCGGAAATTATTTGTAACTTTCGACAAGTAGAACAATTAATGGAACAGGTAGACGGTTGAAATCTGTGTATATATTGCTTCTATATAGTCTAAGAAACATATATGCAAAGCATCCAAACAGTACAATTCGCCAATTTTTTGTTCTTCAAGTTTAAGTGAACAATGAGCCCCAATGGTTAATCCTTTATCGGTAATTATTTGTAACTTTCGACAAGTAGAACAATGAATGGAACAGGTAGACCGTTGAAATCCTTGTATATATTGCTTCCATATAGTCTGAGAAACATGAATGCAAAGCATCCAAACAGTACCATTCGCCAATTTTTTGTTCTTCAAGTTTAAGTGAACTACGAGCCCCATTGTTAATACTTTAAAGGAAATTATTTGTAACTTTCGACAAGTAGAAAGATGAATGGAACAGGTAGACGGTTGAAATCTTTGTATATATTGCTTCTATATAGTCTAAGAAACATATATGCAAAGCATCCAAACAGTACAATTCGCCAATTTTTTGTTCTTCAAGTATAAGTGAACAGCGAGCCCCATTGATAATCATGAAATGGCAATTATTTGTAACTATCTACAAGTAGAACAATGAATAGTACAGGTAGACGGGTGAAATCTTTCTATATATTGCTTCTAAATAGTCTAAGAAACATCTATGCAAAGCATCCAAACAGTACAATTCGCCAATTTTTTGTTCTTCAAGTTTAAGTGAACAATGAGCCCCAATGGTTAATCCTTTATCGGTAATTATTTGTAACTTTCGACAAGTAGAACAATGAATGGAACAGGTAGACGGTTGAAATCCTTGTATATATTGCTTCCATATAGTCTAAGAAACATGAACGCAAAGCATCCAAACAGTACCATTCGCCAATTTTTTGTTCTTCAAGTTTAAGTGAACTACGAGCCCCATTGTTAATCCTTTAAAGGAAATTATTTGTAAATTTCGACAAGTAGAACAATGAATGGAACAGGTAGACTGTTGAAATCATTGTATATATTGCTTCTATATAGTCTAAGAAACATATATGCAAAGCGTCCAAACAGTACAATTCGCCAATTATTTGATCTTCAAGTTTAAGTGAACTACGAGCCCCATTGTTAATCCTTTAAAGGAAATTATTTGTAACTTTCGACAAGTAGAACAATGAATGGAACAGGTAGACGGTTGAAATCTGTGTATATATTGCTTCTATATAGTCTAAGAAACATATATGCAAAGCATCCAAACAGTACAATTCGCCAATTTTTTGTTCTTCAAGTTTAAGTGATCAATGAGCCCCAATGGTTAATCCTTTATCGGTAATTATTTGTAACTTTCGACAAGTAGAACAATGAATGGAACAGGTAGACGGTTGAAATATTTGTATATATTGCTTCTATATAGTATAAGAAACATATATGCAAAGCATCCAAACAGTACAATTCGCCAATTTTTTGTTCTTCAAGTTTAAGTAAACTACGATCCCCATTGTTAATCCCTTAACGGAAATTATTTGTAACTTTCGACAAGTAGAACAATGAATGGAACAGGTAGACGGTTGAAATCCTTGTATATATTGCTTCCATATCGTCTAAGAAACATATATGCAACGCATCCAAACAGTACAATTCGCCAATTTTTTGTTCTTCAAGTTTAAGTGAACAATGAGCCCCATTGTTAATCCTTTAAAGGAAATTATTTGTAACTTTCGACAAGTAGAAAGATGAATGGAACAGGTAGACGGTTGAAATCTTTGTATATATTGCTTCTATATAGTCTAAGAAACATATATGCAAAGCATCCAATCAGTACAATTCGCCAATTTTTTGTTCTTCAAGTATAAGTGAACAGCGAGCCCCATTGATAATCATGAAATGGCAATTATTTGTAACTATCTACAAGTAGAACAATGAATAGTACAGGTAGACGGGTGAAATCTTTCTATATATTGCTTCTAAATAGTCTAAGAAACATCTATGCAAAGCATCCAAACAGTACAATTCGCCAATTTTTTGTTCTTCAAGTTTAAGTGAACAATGAGCCCCAATGGTTAATCCTTTATCGGTAATTATTTGTAACTTTCGACAAGTAGAACAATGAATGGAACAGGTAGACTGTTGAAATCATTGTATATATTGCTTCTATATAGTCCAAGAAACATATATGCAAAGCGTCCAAACAGTACAATTCGCCAATTTTTTGCTCTTCAAGTTTAAGTGAACTACGAGCCCCATTGTTAATCCTTTAAAGGAAATTATTTGTAAATTTCGGCAAGTAGAACAATGAATGAAATAGGTAGATGGTTGAAATCATTGTATATATTGCTTCTATATAGTCTAAGAAACATATATGCAAAGCATCCAAACAGTACAATTCGCCAATTTTTTGTTCTTCAAGTTTAAGTGAACAATGAGCCCCAATGGTTAATCCTTTATCGGTAATTATTTGTAACATTCGACAAGTAGAACAATGAATGGAACAGGTAGACGGTTGAAATCCTTGTATATATTGCTTCCATATAGTCTAAGAAACATGAACGCAAAGCATCCAAACAGTACCATTCGCCAATTTTTTGTTCTTCAAGTTTAAGTGAACTACGAGCCCCATTGTTAATCCTTTAAAGGAAATTATTTGTAAATTTCGACAAGTAGAACAATGAATGGAACAGGTAGACTGTTGAAATCATTGTATATATTGCTTCTATATAGTCTAAGAAACATATATGCAAAGCATCCAAACAGTACAATTCGCCAATTTTTTGTTCTTCAAGTTTAAGTGAACAATGAGCCCCAATGGTTAATCCTTTATCGGTAATTATTTGTAACTTTCGACAAGTAGAACAATGAATGGAACAGGTAGACGGTTGAAATCCTTGTATATATTGCTTCCATATAGTCTGAGAAACATGAATGCAAAGCATCCAAACAGTACCATTCGCCAATTTTTTGTTCTTCAAGTTTAAGTGAACTACGAGCCCCATTGTTAATACTTTAAAGGAAATTATTTGTAACTTTCGACAAGTAGAAAGATGAATGGAACAGGTCGACGGTTGAAATCTTTGTATATATTGCTTCTATATAGTCTAAGAAACATATATGCAAAGCATCCAAACAGTACAATTCGCCAATTTTTTGTTCTTCAAGTATAAGTGAACAGCGAGCCCCATTGATAATCATGAAATGGCAATTATTTGTAACTATCTACAAGTAGAACAATGAATAGTACAGGTAGACGGGTGAAATCTGTGTATATATTGCTTCTATATAGTCTAAGAAACATATATGCAAAGCATCCAAACAGTACAATTCGCCAATTTTTTGTTCTTCAAGTTTAAGTGAACAATGAGCCCCAATGGTTAATCCTTTATCGGTAATTATTTGTAAATTTCGACAAGTAGAACAATGAATGGAACTGGTAGACTGTTGAAATCATTGTATATATTGCTTCTATATCGTCTAAGAAACATATATGCAAAGCATCCAAACAGTACAATTCGCCAATTTCTTGTTCTGCAAGTTTAAGTGAACAATGAGCCCAATTGTTAATCCTTTAAAGGAAATTATTTGTAACTTTCGACAAGTAGAAAAATGAATGGAACAGGTAGACGGTTGAAATCTGTGTATATATTGCTTCTATATAGTCTAAGAAACATATATGCAAAGCATCCAAACAGTACAATTCGCCAATTTTTTGTTCTTCAAGTTTAAGTGAACAATGAGCCCCAATGGTTAATCCTTTATCGGTAATTATTTGTAACTTTCGACAAGTAGAACAATGAATGGAACAGGTAGACGGTTGAAATCCTTGTATATATTGCTTCCATATAGTCTAAGAAACATGAACGCAAAGCATCCAAACAGTACCATTCGCCAATTTTTTGTCCTTCAAGTTTAAGTGAACAATGAGCCCCATTGTTAATACTTTAAAGGAAATTATTTGTAACTTTCGACAAGTAGAAAGATGAATGGAACAGGTAGACGGTTGAAATCTTTGTATATATTGCTTCTATATAGTCTAAGAAACATATATGCAAAGCATCCAAACAGTACAATTCGCCAATTTTTTGTTCTTCAAGTATAAGTGAACAGCGAGCCCCATTGATAATCATGAAATGGCAATTATTTGTAACTATCTACAAGTAGAACAATGAATAGTACAGGTAGACGGGTGAAATCTTTCTATATATTGCTTCTAAATAGTCTAAGAAACATCTATGCAAAGCATCCAAACAGTACAATTCGCCAATTTTTTGTTCTTCAAGTTTAAGTGAACAATGAGCCCCATTGTTAATCCTTTATCGTAAATTATTTGTAAATTTCGACAAGTAGAACAATGAATGGAACAGGTAGACTGTTGAAATCATTGTATATATTGCTTCTATATAGTCCAAGAAACATATATGCAAAGCGTCCAAACAGTACAATTCGCCAATTTTTTGCTCTTCAAGTTTAAGTGAACTACGAGCCCCATTGTTAATCCTTTAAAGGAAATTATTTGTAAATTTCGACAAGTAGAACAATGAATGGAACAGGTAGGCTGTTGAAATCATTGTATATATTGCTTCTATATAGTCCAAGAAACATATATGCAAAGCGTCCAAACAGAACAATTCGCCAATTTTTTGCTCTTCAAGTTTAAGTGAACTACGAGCCCCATTGTTAATCCTTTAAAGGAAATTATTTGTAAATTTCGGCAAGTAGAACAATGAATGAAATAGGTAGACGGTTGAAATCATTGTATATATTGCTTTTATATAGTCTAAGAAACATATATGCAAAGCATCCAAACAGCACAATTCGCCAATTTTTTGTTCTTCAAGTTTAAGTGAACAATGAGCCCCAATGGTTAATCCTTTATCGGTAATTATTTGTAACTTTCGACAAGTAGAACAATGAATGGAACAGGTAGACGGTTGAAATATTTGTATATATTGCTTCTATATAGTATAAGAAACATATATGCAAAGCATCCAAACAGTACAATTCGCCAATTTTTTGTTCTTCAAGTTTAAGTAAACTACGATCCCCATTGTTAATCCCTTAACGGAAATTATTTGTAACTTTCGACAAGTAGAACAGTGAATGGAACAGGTAGACGGTTGAAATCAATGTATATATTGCTTCTATATAGTCTAAGAAACATATATGCAAAGCGTCCAAACAGTACAATTCGCCAATTATTTGATCTTCAAGTTTAAGTGAACTACGAGCCCCATTGTTAATACTTTAACGGAAATTATTTGTAACTTGCGACAAGTAGAACAATGAATGGAACAGGTAGCCGGTTGAAATCAATGTATATATTGCTTCTATATAGTCTAAGAAACATATATACAAAGCATCCAAACAGTACCATTCGCCAATTTTTTGTTCTTCAAGTTTAAGTGAACTACGAGCCCCATTGTTAATCCTTTAAAGGAAATTATTTGAAACTTTCGACAAGTAGAACAATGAATGGAACAGGTAGACGGTTGAAATCTTTGTATATATTGCTTCTATATAGTCTAAGAAACATATATGCAAAGCATCCAAACAGTACAATTCGCCAATTTTTTGTTATTCAAGTTTAAGTGAACTACGAGCCCCATTGTTAATCCTTTAAAGGAAATTATTTGTAACATTCGACAAGTATAAAAATGAATGGAACAGGTAGACGGTTGAAATCTGTGTATATATTGCTTCTATATAGTCTAAGAAACATATATGCAAAGCATCCAAACAGTACAATTCGCCAATTTTTTGTTCTTCAAGTTTAAGTGAACAATGAGCCCCAATGGTTAATCCTTTATCGGTAATTATTTGTAACTTTCGACAAGTAGAACAATGAATGGAACAGGTAGACGGTTGAAATCCTTGTATATATTGCTTCCATATAGTCTAAGAAACATGAACGCAAAGCATCCAAACAGTACCATTCGCCAATTTTTTGTCCTTCAAGTTTAAGTGAACAATGAGCCCAATTGTTAATCCTTTAAAGGAAATTATTTGTAACTTTCGACAAGTAGAAAAATGAATGGAACAGGTAGACGGTTGAAATCTGTGTATATATTGCTTCTATATAGTCTAAGAAACATATATGCAAAGCATCCAAACAGTACAATTCGCCAATTTTTTGTTCTTCAAGTTTAAGTGAACAATGAGCCCCAATGGTTAATCCTTTATCGGTAATTATTTGTAACTTTCGACAAGTAGAACAATGAATGGAACAGGTAGACGGTTGAAATCCTTGTATATATTGCTTCCATATAGTCTGAGAAACATGAATGCAAAGCATCCAAACAGTACCATTCGCCAATTTTTTGTTCTTCAAGTTTAAGTGAACTACGAGCCCCATTGTTAATACTTTAAAGGAAATTATTTGTAACTTTCGACAAGTAGAAAGATGAATGGAACAGGTAGACGGTTGAAATCTTTGTATATATTGCTTCTATATAGTCTAAGAAACATATATGCAAAGCATCCAAACAGTACAATTCGCCAATTTTTTGTTCTTCAAGTATAAGTGAACAGCGAGCCCCATTGATAATCATGAAATGGCAATTATTTGTAACTATCTACAAGTAGAACAATGAATAGTACAGGTAGACGGGTGAAATCTTTCTATATATTGCTTCTAAATAGTCTAAGAAACATCTATGCAAAGCATCCAAACAGTACAATTCGCCAATTTTTTGTTCTTCAAGTTTAAGTGATCAATGAGCCCCATTGTTAATCCTTTAAAGGAAATTATTTGTAACTTTCGACAAGTAGAAAGATGAATGGAACAGGTAGACGGTTGAAATCTTTGTATATATTGCTTCTATATAGTCTAAGAAACATATATGCAAAGCATCCAAACAGTACAATTCGCCAATTTTTTGTTCTTCAAGTATAAGTGAACAGCGAGCCCCATTGATAATCATGAAATGGCAATTATTTGTAACTATCTACAAGTAGAACAATGAATAGTACAGGTAGACGGGTGAAATCTTTCTATATATTGCTTCTAAATAGTCTAAGAAACATCTATGCAAAGCATCCAAACAGTACAATTCGCCAATTTTTTGTTCTTCAAGTTTAAGTGAACAATGAGCCCCAATGGTTAATCCTTTATCGGTAATTATTTGTAACTTTCGACAAGTAGAACAATGAATGGAACAGGTAGACGGTTGAAATCCTTGTATATATTGCTTCCATATAGTCTAAGAAACATGAACGCAAAGCATCCAAACAGTACCATTCGCCAATTTTTTGTTCTTCAAGTTTAAGTGAACTACGAGCCCCATTGTTAATCCTTTAAAGGAAATTATTTGTAAATTTCGACAAGTAGAACAATGAATGGAACAGGTAGACTGTTGAAATCATTGTATATATTGCTTCTATATAGTCTAAGAAACATATATGCAAAGCGTCCAAACAGTACAATTCGCCAATTATTTGATCTTCAAGTTTAAGTGAACTACGAGCCCCATTGTTAATCCTTTAAAGGAAATTATTTGTAACTTTCGACAAGTAGAACAATGAATGGAACAGGTAGACGGTTGAAATCTGTGTATATATTGCTTCTATATAGTCTAAGAAACATATATGCAAAGCATCCAAACAGTACAATTCGCCAATTTTTTGTTCTTCAAGTTTAAGTGATCAATGAGCCCCAATGGTTAATCCTTTATCGGTAATTATTTGTAACTTTCGACAAGTAGAACAATGAATGGAACAGGTAGACGGTTGAAATATTTGTATATATTGCTTCTATATAGTATAAGAAACATATATGCAAAGCATCCAAACAGTACAATTCGCCAATTTTTTGTTCTTCAAGTTTAAGTAAACTACGATCCCCATTGTTAATCCCTTAACGGAAATTATTTGTAACTTTCGACAAGTAGAACAATGAATGGAACAGGTAGACGGTTGAAATCCTTGTATATATTGCTTCCATATCGTCTAAGAAACATATATGCAACGCATCCAAACAGTACAATTCGCCAATTTTTTGTTCTTCAAGTTTAAGTGAACAATGAGCCCCATTGTTAATCCTTTAAAGGAAATTATTTGTAACTTTCGACAAGTAGAAAGATGAATGGAACAGGTAGACGGTTGAAATCTTTGTATATATTGCTTCTATATAGTCTAAGAAACATATATGCAAAGCATCCAATCAGTACAATTCGCCAATTTTTTGTTCTTCAAGTATAAGTGAACAGCGAGCCCCATTGATAATCATGAAATGGCAATTATTTGTAACTATCTACAAGTAGAACAATGAATAGTACAGGTAGACGGGTGAAATCTTTCTATATATTGCTTCTAAATAGTCTAAGAAACATCTATGCAAAGCATCCAAACAGTACAATTCGCCAATTTTTTGTTCTTCAAGTTTAAGTGAACAATGAGCCCCAATGGTTAATCCTTTATCGGTAATTATTTGTAACTTTCGACAAGTAGAACAATGAATGGAACAGGTAGACTGTTGAAATCATTGTATATATTGCTTCTATATAGTCCAAGAAACATATATGCAAAGCGTCCAAACAGTACAATTCGCCAATTTTTTGCTCTTCAAGTTTAAGTGAACTACGAGCCCCATTGTTAATCCTTTAAAGGAAATTATTTGTAAATTTCGGCAAGTAGAACAATGAATGAAATAGGTAGATGGTTGAAATCATTGTATATATTGCTTCTATATAGTCTAAGAAACATATATGCAAAGCATCCAAACAGTACAATTCGCCAATTTTTTGTTCTTCAAGTTTAAGTGAACAATGAGCCCCAATGGTTAATCCTTTATCGGTAATTATTTGTAACATTCGACAAGTAGAACAATGAATGGAACAGGTAGACGGTTGAAATCCTTGTATATATTGCTTCCATATAGTCTAAGAAACATGAACGCAAAGCATCCAAACAGTACCATTCGCCAATTTTTTGTTCTTCAAGTTTAAGTGAACTACGAGCCCCATTGTTAATCCTTTAAAGGAAATTATTTGTAAATTTCGACAAGTAGAACAATGAATGGAACAGGTAGACTGTTGAAATCATTGTATATATTGCTTCTATATAGTCTAAGAAACATATATGCAAAGCATCCAAACAGTACAATTCGCCAATTTTTTGTTCTTCAAGTTTAAGTGAACAATGAGCCCCAATGGTTAATCCTTTATCGGTAATTATTTGTAACTTTCGACAAGTAGAACAATGAATGGAACAGGTAGACGGTTGAAATCCTTGTATATATTGCTTCCATATAGTCTGAGAAACATGAATGCAAAGCATCCAAACAGTACCATTCGCCAATTTTTTGTTCTTCAAGTTTAAGTGAACTACGAGCCCCATTGTTAATACTTTAAAGGAAATTATTTGTAACTTTCGACAAGTAGAAAGATGAATGGAACAGGTCGACGGTTGAAATCTTTGTATATATTGCTTCTATATAGTCTAAGAAACATATATGCAAAGCATCCAAACAGTACAATTCGCCAATTTTTTGTTCTTCAAGTATAAGTGAACAGCGAGCCCCATTGATAATCATGAAATGGCAATTATTTGTAACTATCTACAAGTAGAACAATGAATAGTACAGGTAGACGGGTGAAATCTGTGTATATATTGCTTCTATATAGTCTAAGAAACATATATGCAAAGCATCCAAACAGTACAATTCGCCAATTTTTTGTTCTTCAAGTTTAAGTGAACAATGAGCCCCAATGGTTAATCCTTTATCGGTAATTATTTGTAAATTTCGACAAGTAGAACAATGAATGGAACTGGTAGACTGTTGAAATCATTGTATATATTGCTTCTATATCGTCTAAGAAACATATATGCAAAGCATCCAAACAGTACAATTCGCCAATTTCTTGTTCTGCAAGTTTAAGTGAACAATGAGCCCAATTGTTAATCCTTTAAAGGAAATTATTTGTAACTTTCGACAAGTAGAAAAATGAATGGAACAGGTAGACGGTTGAAATCTGTGTATATATTGCTTCTATATAGTCTAAGAAACATATATGCAAAGCATCCAAACAGTACAATTCGCCAATTTTTTGTTCTTCAAGTTTAAGTGAACAATGAGCCCCAATGGTTAATCCTTTATCGGTAATTATTTGTAACTTTCGACAAGTAGAACAATGAATGGAACAGGTAGACGGTTGAAATCCTTGTATATATTGCTTCCATATAGTCTAAGAAACATGAACGCAAAGCATCCAAACAGTACCATTCGCCAATTTTTTGTCCTTCAAGTTTAAGTGAACAATGAGCCCCATTGTTAATACTTTAAAGGAAATTATTTGTAACTTTCGACAAGTAGAAAGATGAATGGAACAGGTAGACGGTTGAAATCTTTGTATATATTGCTTCTATATAGTCTAAGAAACATATATGCAAAGCATCCAAACAGTACAATTCGCCAATTTTTTGTTCTTCAAGTATAAGTGAACAGCGAGCCCCATTGATAATCATGAAATGGCAATTATTTGTAACTATCTACAAGTAGAACAATGAATAGTACAGGTAGACGGGTGAAATCTTTCTATATATTGCTTCTAAATAGTCTAAGAAACATCTATGCAAAGCATCCAAACAGTACAATTCGCCAATTTTTTGTTCTTCAAGTTTAAGTGAACAATGAGCCCCATTGTTAATCCTTTATCGTAAATTATTTGTAAATTTCGACAAGTAGAACAATGAATGGAACAGGTAGACTGTTGAAATCATTGTATATATTGCTTCTATATAGTCCAAGAAACATATATGCAAAGCGTCCAAACAGTACAATTCGCCAATTTTTTGCTCTTCAAGTTTAAGTGAACTACGAGCCCCATTGTTAATCCTTTAAAGGAAATTATTTGTAAATTTCGACAAGTAGAACAATGAATGGAACAGGTAGGCTGTTGAAATCATTGTATATATTGCTTCTATATAGTCCAAGAAACATATATGCAAAGCGTCCAAACAGAACAATTCGCCAATTTTTTGCTCTTCAAGTTTAAGTGAACTACGAGCCCCATTGTTAATCCTTTAAAGGAAATTATTTGTAAATTTCGGCAAGTAGAACAATGAATGAAATAGGTAGACGGTTGAAATCATTGTATATATTGCTTTTATATAGTCTAAGAAACATATATGCAAAGCATCCAAACAGCACAATTCGCCAATTTTTTGTTCTTCAAGTTTAAGTGAACAATGAGCCCCAATGGTTAATCCTTTATCGGTAATTATTTGTAACTTTCGACAAGTAGAACAATGAATGGAACAGGTAGACGGTTGAAATATTTGTATATATTGCTTCTATATAGTATAAGAAACATATATGCAAAGCATCCAAACAGTACAATTCGCCAATTTTTTGTTCTTCAAGTTTAAGTAAACTACGATCCCCATTGTTAATCCCTTAACGGAAATTATTTGTAACTTTCGACAAGTAGAACAGTGAATGGAACAGGTAGACGGTTGAAATCAATGTATATATTGCTTCTATATAGTCTAAGAAACATATATGCAAAGCGTCCAAACAGTACAATTCGCCAATTATTTGATCTTCAAGTTTAAGTGAACTACGAGCCCCATTGTTAATACTTTAACGGAAATTATTTGTAACTTGCGACAAGTAGAACAATGAATGGAACAGGTAGCCGGTTGAAATCAATGTATATATTGCTTCTATATAGTCTAAGAAACATATATACAAAGCATCCAAACAGTACCATTCGCCAATTTTTTGTTCTTCAAGTTTAAGTGAACTACGAGCCCCATTGTTAATCCTTTAAAGGAAATTATTTGAAACTTTCGACAAGTAGAACAATGAATGGAACAGGTAGACGGTTGAAATCTTTGTATATATTGCTTCTATATAGTCTAAGAAACATATATGCAAAGCATCCAAACAGTACAATTCGCCAATTTTTTGTTATTCAAGTTTAAGTGAACTACGAGCCCCATTGTTAATCCTTTAAAGGAAATTATTTGTAACATTCGACAAGTATAAAAATGAATGGAACAGGTAGACGGTTGAAATCTGTGTATATATTGCTTCTATATAGTCTAAGAAACATATATGCAAAGCATCCAAACAGTACAATTCGCCAATTTTTTGTTCTTCAAGTTTAAGTGAACAATGAGCCCCAATGGTTAATCCTTTATCGGTAATTATTTGTAACTTTCGACAAGTAGAACAATGAATGGAACAGGTAGACGGTTGAAATCCTTGTATATATTGCTTCCATATAGTCTAAGAAACATGAACGCAAAGCATCCAAACAGTACCATTCGCCAATTTTTTGTCCTTCAAGTTTAAGTGAACAATGAGCCCAATTGTTAATCCTTTAAAGGAAATTATTTGTAACTTTCGACAAGTAGAAAAATGAATGGAACAGGTAGACGGTTGAAATCTGTGTATATATTGCTTCTATATAGTCTAAGAAACATATATGCAAAGCATCCAAACAGTACAATTCGCCAATTTTTTGTTCTTCAAGTTTAAGTGAACAATGAGCCCCAATGGTTAATCCTTTATCGGTAATTATTTGTAACTTTCGACAAGTAGAACAATGAATGGAACAGGTAGACGGTTGAAATCCTTGTATATATTGCTTCCATATAGTCTGAGAAACATGAATGCAAAGCATCCAAACAGTACCATTCGCCAATTTTTTGTTCTTCAAGTTTAAGTGAACTACGAGCCCCATTGTTAATACTTTAAAGGAAATTATTTGTAACTTTCGACAAGTAGAAAGATGAATGGAACAGGTAGACGGTTGAAATCTTTGTATATATTGCTTCTATATAGTCTAAGAAACATATATGCAAAGCATCCAAACAGTACAATTCGCCAATTTTTTGTTCTTCAAGTATAAGTGAACAGCGAGCCCCATTGATAATCATGAAATGGCAATTATTTGTAACTATCTACAAGTAGAACAATGAATAGTACAGGTAGACGGGTGAAATCTTTCTATATATTGCTTCTAAATAGTCTAAGAAACATCTATGCAAAGCATCCAAACAGTACAATTCGCCAATTTTTTGTTCTTCAAGTTTAAGTGAACAATGAGCCCCAATGGTTAATCCTTTATCGGTAATTATTTGTAACTTTCGACAAGTAGAACAATGAATGGAACAGGTAGACGGTTGAAATCCTTGTATATATTGCTTCCATATAGTCTAAGAAACATGAACGCAAAGCATCCAAACAGTACCATTCGCCAATTTTTTGTTCTTCAAGTTTAAGTGAACTACGAGCCCCATTGTTAATCCTTTAAAGGAAATTATTTGTAAATTTCGACAAGTAGAACAATGAATGGAACAGGTAGACTGTTGAAATCATTGTATATATTGCTTCTATATAGTCTAAGAAACATATATGCAAAGCGTCCAAACAGTACAATTCGCCAATTATTTGATCTTCAAGTTTAAGTGAACTACGAGCCCCATTGTTAATCCTTTAAAGGAAATTATTTGTAACTTTCGACAAGTAGAACAATGAATGGAACAGGTAGACGGTTGAAATCTGTGTATATATTGCTTCTATATAGTCTAAGAAACATATATGCAAAGCATCCAAACAGTACAATTCGCCAATTTTTTGTTCTTCAAGTTTAAGTGATCAATGAGCCCCAATGGTTAATCCTTTATCGGTAATTATTTGTAACTTTCGACAAGTAGAACAATGAATGGAACAGGTAGACGGTTGAAATATTTGTATATATTGCTTCTATATAGTATAAGAAACATATATGCAAAGCATCCAAACAGTACAATTCGCCAATTTTTTGTTCTTCAAGTTTAAGTAAACTACGATCCCCATTGTTAATCCCTTAACGGAAATTATTTGTAACTTTCGACAAGTAGAACAATGAATGGAACAGGTAGACGGTTGAAATCTTTGTATATATTGCTTCTATATAGTCTAAGAAACATATATGCAAAGCATCCAAACAGTACAATTCGCCAATTTTTTGTTCTTCAAGTATAAGTGAACAGCGAGCCCCATTGATAATCATGAAATGGCAATTATTTGTAACTATCTACAAGTAGAACAATGAATAGTACAGGTAGACGGGTGAAATCTTTCTATATATTGCTTCTAAATAGTCTAAGAAACATCTATGCAAAGCATCCAAACAGTACAATTTGCCAATTTTTTGTTATTCAAGTTTAAGTGAACTACGAGCCCCATTGTTAATCCTTTAAAGGAAATTATTTGTAAATTTCGACAAGTAGAACAATGAATGGAACAGGTAGACGGTTGAAATCATTGTATATATTGCTTCTATATCGTCTAAGAAACATATATGCAACGCATCCAAACAGTACAATTCGCCAATTTTTTGTTCTTCAAGTTTAAGTGAACAATGAGCCCCATTGTTAATCCTTTAAAGGAAATTATTTGTAACTTTCGACAAGTAGAAAGATGAATGGAACAGGTAGACGGTTGAAATCTTTGTATATATTGCTTCTATATAGTCTAAGAAACATATATGCAAAGCATCCAATCAGTACAATTCGCCAATTTTTTGTTCTTCAAGTATAAGTGAACAGCGAGCCCCATTGATAATCATGAAATGGCAATTATTTGTAACTATCTACAAGTAGAACAATGAATAGTACAGGTAGACGGGTGAAATCTTTCTATATATTGCTTCTAAATAGTCTAAGAAACATCTATGCAAAGCATCCAAACAGTACAATTCGCCAATTTTTTGTTCTTCAAGTTTAAGTGAACAATGAGCCCCAATGGTTAATCCTTTATCGGTAATTATTTGTAACTTTCGACAAGTAGAACAATGAATGGAACAGGTAGACTGTTGAAATCATTGTATATATTGCTTCTATATAGTCCAAGAAACATATATGCAAAGCGTCCAAACAGTACAATTCGCCAATTTTTTGCTCTTCAAGTTTAAGTGAACTACGAGCCCCATTGTTAATCCTTTAAAGGAAATTATTTGTAAATTTCGGCAAGTAGAACAATGAATGAAATAGGTAGATGGTTGAAATCATTGTATATATTGCTTCTATATAGTCTAAGAAACATATATGCAAAGCATCCAAACAGTACAATTCGCCAATTTTTTGTTCTTCAAGTTTAAGTGAACAATGAGCCCCAATGGTTAATCCTTTATCGGTAATTATTTGTAACATTCGACAAGTAGAACAATGAATGGAACAGGTAGACGGTTGAAATCCTTGTATATATTGCTTCCATATAGTCTAAGAAACATGAACGCAAAGCATCCAAACAGTACCATTCGCCAATTTTTTGTTCTTCAAGTTTAAGTGAACTACGAGCCCCATTGTTAATCCTTTAAAGGAAATTATTTGTAAATTTCGACAAGTAGAACAATGAATGGAACAGGTAGACTGTTGAAATCATTGTATATATTGCTTCTATATAGTCTAAGAAACATATATGCAAAGCATCCAAACAGTACAATTCGCCAATTTTTTGTTCTTCAAGTTTAAGTGAACAATGAGCCCCAATGGTTAATCCTTTATCGGTAATTATTTGTAACTTTCGACAAGTAGAACAATGAATGGAACAGGTAGACGGTTGAAATCCTTGTATATATTGCTTCCATATAGTCTGAGAAACATGAATGCAAAGCATCCAAACAGTACCATTCGCCAATTTTTTGTTCTTCAAGTTTAAGTGAACTACGAGCCCCATTGTTAATACTTTAAAGGAAATTATTTGTAACTTTCGACAAGTAGAAAGATGAATGGAACAGGTCGACGGTTGAAATCTTTGTATATATTGCTTCTATATAGTCTAAGAAACATATATGCAAAGCATCCAAACAGTACAATTCGCCAATTTTTTGTTCTTCAAGTATAAGTGAACAGCGAGCCCCATTGATAATCATGAAATGGCAATTATTTGTAACTATCTACAAGTAGAGCAATGAATAGTACAGGTAGACGGGTGAAATCTGTGTATATATTGCTTCTATATAGTCTAAGAAACATATATGCAAAGCATCCAAACAGTACAATTCGCCAATTTTTTGTTCTTCAAGTTTAAGTGAACAATGAGCCCCAATGGTTAATCCTTTATCGGTAATTATTTGTAAATTTCGACAAGTAGAACAATGAATGGAACTGGTAGACTGTTGAAATCATTGTATATATTGCTTCTATATCGTCTAAGAAACATATATGCAAAGCATCCAAACAGTACAATTCGCCAATTTCTTGTTCTTCAAGTTTAAGTGAACAATGAGCCCAATTGTTAATCCTTTAAAGGAAATTATTTGTAACTTTCGACAAGTAGAAAAATGAATGGAACAGGTAGACGGTTGAAATCTGTGTATATATTGCTTCTATATAGTCTAAGAAACATATATGCAAAGCATCCAAACAGTACAATTCGCCAATTTTTTGTTCTTCAAGTTTAAGTGAACAATGAGCCCCAATGGTTAATCCTTTATCGGTAATTATTTGTAACTTTCGACAAGTAGAACAATGAATGGAACAGGTAGACGGTTGAAATCCTTGTATATATTGCTTCCATATAGTCTAAGAAACATGAACGCAAAGCATCCAAACAGTACCATTCGCCAATTTTTTGTCCTTCAAGTTTAAGTGAACAATGAGCCCCATTGTTAATACTTTAAAGGAAATTATTTGTAACTTTCGACAAGTAGAAAGATGAATGGAACAGGTAGACGGTTGAAATCTTTGTATATATTGCTTCTATATAGTCTAAGAAACATATATGCAAAGCATCCAAACAGTACAATTCGCCAATTTTTTGTTCTTCAAGTATAAGTGAACAGCGAGCCCCATTGATAATCATGAAATGGCAATTATTTGTAACTATCTACAAGTAGAACAATGAATAGTACAGGTAGACGGGTGAAATCTTTCTATATATTGCTTCTAAATAGTCTAAGAAACATCTATGCAAAGCATCCAAACAGTACAATTCGCCAATTTTTTGTTCTTCAAGTTTAAGTGAACAATGAGCCCCATTGTTAATCCTTTATCGTAAATTATTTGTAAATTTCGACAAGTAGAACAATGAATGGAACAGGTAGACTGTTGAAATCATTGTATATATTGCTTCTATATAGTCCAAGAAACATATATGCAAAGCGTCCAAACAGTACAATTCGCCAATTTTTTGCTCTTCAAGTTTAAGTGAACTACGAGCCCCATTGTTAATCCTTTAAAGGAAATTATTTGTAAATTTCGACAAGTAGAACAATGAATGGAACAGGTAGGCTGTTGAAATCATTGTATATATTGCTTCTATATAGTCCAAGAAACATATATGCAAAGCGTCCAAACAGAACAATTCGCCAATTTTTTGCTCTTCAAGTTTAAGTGAACTACGAGCCCCATTGTTAATCCTTTAAAGGAAATTATTTGTAAATTTCGGCAAGTAGAACAATGAATGAAATAGGTAGACGGTTGAAATCATTGTATATATTGCTTTTATATAGTCTAAGAAACATATATGCAAAGCATCCAAACAGCACAATTCGCCAATTTTTTGTTCTTCAAGTTTAAGTGAACAATGAGCCCCAATGGTTAATCCTTTATCGGTAATTATTTGTAACTTTCGACAAGTAGAACAATGAATGGAACAGGTAGACGGTTGAAATATTTGTATATATTGCTTCTATATAGTATAAGAAACATATATGCAAAGCATCCAAACAGTACAATTCGCCAATTTTTTGTTCTTCAAGTTTAAGTAAACTACGATCCCCATTGTTAATCCCTTAACGGAAATTATTTGTAACTTTCGACAAGTAGAACAGTGAATGGAACAGGTAGACGGTTGAAATCAATGTATATATTGCTTCTATATAGTCTAAGAAACATATATGCAAAGCGTCCAAACAGTACAATTCGCCAATTATTTGATCTTCAAGTTTAAGTGAACTACGAGCCCCATTGTTAATACTTTAACGGAAATTATTTGTAACTTGCGACAAGTAGAACAATGAATGGAACAGGTAGCCGGTTGAAATCAATGTATATATTGCTTCTATATAGTCTAAGAAACATATATACAAAGCATCCAAACAGTACCATTCGCCAATTTTTTGTTCTTCAAGTTTAAGTGAACTACGAGCCCCATTGTTAATCCTTTAAAGGAAATTATTTGAAACTTTCGACAAGTAGAACAATGAATGGAACAGGTAGACGGTTGAAATCTTTGTATATATTGCTTCTATATAGTCTAAGAAACATATATGCAAAGCATCCAAACAGTACAATTCGCCAATTTTTTGTTATTCAAGTTTAAGTGAACTACGAGCCCCATTGTTAATCCTTTAAAGGAAATTATTTGTAACATTCGACAAGTATAAAAATGAATGGAACAGGTAGACGGTTGAAATCTGTGTATATATTGCTTCTATATAGTCTAAGAAACATATATGCAAAGCATCCAAACAGTACAATTCGCCAATTTTTTGTTCTTCAAGTTTAAGTGAACAATGAGCCCCAATGGTTAATCCTTTATCGGTAATTATTTGTAACTTTCGACAAGTAGAACAATGAATGGAACAGGTAGACGGTTGAAATCCTTGTATATATTGCTTCCATATAGTCTAAGAAACATGAACGCAAAGCATCCAAACAGTACCATTCGCCAATTTTTTGTCCTTCAAGTTTAAGTGAACAATGAGCCCCATTGTTAATCCTTTATCGGAAATTATTTGTAACTTTCGACAAGTAGAACAATTAATGGAACAGGTAGACGGTTGAAATCCTTGTATATATTGCTTCCATATAGTCTAAGAAACATATATGCAAAGCATCCAAACAGTACAATTCGCCAATTTTTTGTTCTACAAGTTTAAGTGAACAATGAGCCCCATTGTTAATCCTTTATCGTAAATTATTTGTAAATTTCGACAAGTAGAACAATGAATGGAACAGGTAGACTGTTGAAATCATTGTATATATTGCTTCTATATAGTCCAAGAAACATATATGCAAAGCGTCCAAACAGTACAATTCGCCAATTTTTTGCTCTTCAAGTTTAAGTGAACTACGAGCCCCATTGTTAATCCTTTAAAGGAAATTATTTGTAAATTTCGGCAAGTAGAACAATGAATGAAATAGGTAGATGGTTGAAATCATTGTATATATTGCTTCTATATAGTCTAAGAAACATATATGCAAAGCATCCAAACAGTACAATTCGCCAATTTTTTGTTCTTCAAGTTTAAGTGAACAATGAGCCCCAATGGTTAATCCTTTATCGGTAATTATTTGTAACTTTCGACAAGTAGAACAATGAATGGAACAGGTAGACGGTTGAAATCCTTGTATATATTGCTTCCATATAGTCTAAGAAACATGAACGAAAAGCATCCAAACAGTACCATTCGCCAATTTTATGTCCTTCAAGTTTAAGTGAACAATGAGCCCCATTGTTAATCCTTTATCGGAAATTATTTGTAACTTTCGACAAGTAGAACAATTAATGGAACAGGTAGACGGTTGAAATCTTTGTATATATTGCTTCTAAATCGTCTAAGAAACATATATGCAAAGCATCCAAACAGTACAATTCGCCAATTTTTTGTTCTTCAAGTTTAAGTGAACAGCGAGCCCCATTGATAATCATGAAATGGCAATTATTTGTAACTTTCGACAAGTAGAACAATGAATGGAACAGGTAGACGGTTGAAATCCTTGTATATATTGCTTCCATATAGTCTAAGAAACATGAACGCAAAGCATCCAAACAGTACCATTCGCCAATTTTTTGTTCTTCAAGTTTAAGTGAACTACGAGCCCCATTGTTAATCCTTTAAAGGAAATTATTTGTAACTTTCGACAAGTAGAAAGATGAATGGAACAGGTCGACGGTTGAAATCTTTGTATATATTGCTTCTATATAGTCTAAGAAACATATATGCAAAGCATCCAAACAGTACAATTCGCCAATTTTTTGTTCTTCAAGTATAAGTGAACAGCGAGCCCCATTGATAATCATGAAATGGCAATTATTTGTAACTATCTACAAGTAGAACAATGAATAGTACAGGTAGACGGGTGAAATCTGTGTATATATTGCTTCTATATAGTCTAAGAAACATATATGCAAAGCATCCAAACAGTACAATTCGCCAATTTTTTGTTCTTCAAGTTTAAGTGAACAATGAGCCCCAATGGTTAATCCTTTATCGGTAATTATTTGTAAATTTCGACAAGTAGAACAATGAATGGAACTGGTAGACTGTTGAAATCATTGTATATATTGCTTCTATATCGTCTAAGAAACATATATGCAAAGCATCCAAACAGTACAATTCGCCAATTTCTTGTTCTTCAAGTTTAAGTGAACAATGAGCCCAATTGTTAATCCTTTAAAGGAAATTATTTGTAACTTTCGACAAGTAGAAAAATGAATGGAACAGGTAGACGGTTGAAATCTGTGTATATATTGCTTCTATATAGTCTAAGAAACATATATGCAAAGCATCCAAACAGTACAATTCGCCAATTTTTTGTTCTTCAAGTTTAAGTGAACAATGAGCCCCAATGGTTAATCCTTTATCGGTAATTATTTGTAACTTTCGACAAGTAGAACAATGAATGGAACAGGTAGACGGTTGAAATCCTTGTATATATTGCTTCCATATAGTCTAAGAAACATGAACGCAAAGCATCCAAACAGTACCATTCGCCAATTTTTTGTCCTTCAAGTTTAAGTGAACAATGAGCCCCATTGTTAATACTTTAAAGGAAATTATTTGTAACTTTCGACAAGTAGAAAGATGAATGGAACAGGTAGACGGTTGAAATCTTTGTATATATTGCTTCTATATAGTCTAAGAAACATATATGCAAAGCATCCAAACAGTACAATTCGCCAATTTTTTGTTCTTCAAGTATAAGTGAACAGCGAGCCCCATTGATAATCATGAAATGGCAATTATTTGTAACTATCTACAAGTAGAACAATGAATAGTACAGGTAGACGGGTGAAATCTTTCTATATATTGCTTCTAAATAGTCTAAGAAACATCTATGCAAAGCATCCAAACAGTACAATTCGCCAATTTTTTGTTCTTCAAGTTTAAGTGAACAATGAGCCCCATTGTTAATCCTTTATCGTAAATTATTTGTAAATTTCGACAAGTAGAACAATGAATGGAACAGGTAGACTGTTGAAATCATTGTATATATTGCTTCTATATAGTCCAAGAAACATATATGCAAAGCGTCCAAACAGTACAATTCGCCAATTTTTTGCTCTTCAAGTTTAAGTGAACTACGAGCCCCATTGTTAATCCTTTAAAGGAAATTATTTGTAAATTTCGACAAGTAGAACAATGAATGGAACAGGTAGGCTGTTGAAATCATTGTATATATTGCTTCTATATAGTCCAAGAAACATATATGCAAAGCGTCCAAAAAGTACAATTCGCCAATTTTTTGCTCTTCAAGTTTAAGTGAACTACGAGCCCCATTGTTAATCCTTTAAAGGAAATTATTTGTAAATTTCGGCAAGTAGAACAATGAATGAAATAGGTAGACGGTTGAAATCATTGTATATATTGCTTCTATATAGTCTAAGAAACATATATGCAAAGCATCCAAACAGCACAATTCGCCAATTTTTTGTTCTTCAAGTTTAAGTGAACAATGAGCCCCAATGGTTAATCCTTTATCGGTAATTATTTGTAACTTTCGACAAGTAGAACAATGAATGGAACAGGTAGACGGTTGAAATATTTGTATATATTGCTTCTATATAGTATAAGAAACATATATGCAAAGCATCCAAACAGTACAATTCGCCAATTTTTTGTTCTTCAAGTTTAAGTAAACTACGATCCCCATTGTTAATCCCTTAACGGAAATTATTTGTAACTTTCGACAAGTAGAACAGTGAATGGAACAGGTAGACGGTTGAAATCAATGTATATATTGCTTCTATATAGTCTAAGAAACATATATGCAAAGCGTCCAAACAGTACAATTCGCCAATTATTTGATCTTCAAGTTTAAGTGAACTACGAGCCCCATTGTTAATACTTTAACGGAAATTATTTGTAACTTGCGACAAGTAGAACAATGAATGGAACAGGTAGCCGGTTGAAATCAATGTATATATTGCTTCTATATAGTCTAAGAAACATATATACAAAGCATCCAAACAGTACCATTCGCCAATTTTTTGTTCTTCAAGTTTAAGTGAACTACGAGCCCCATTGTTAATCCTTTAAAGGAAATTATTTGAAACTTTCGACAAGTAGAACAATGAATGGAACAGGTAGACGGTTGAAATCTTTGTATATATTGCTTCTATATAGTCTAAGAAACATATATGCAAAGCATCCAAACAGTACAATTCGCCAATTTTTTGTTATTCAAGTTTAAGTGAACTACGAGCCCCATTGTTAATCCTTTAAAGGAAATTATTTGTAACTTTCGACAAGTATAAAAATGAATGGAACAGGTAGACGGTTGAAATCTGTGTATATATTGCTTCTATATAGTCTAAGAAACATATATGCAAAGCATCCAAACAGTACAATTCGCCAATTTTTTGTTCTTCAAGTTTAAGTGAACAATGAGCCCCAATGGTTAATCCTTTATCGGTAATTATTTGTAACTTTCGACAAGTAGAACAATGAATGGAACAGGTAGACGGTTGAAATCCTTGTATATATTGCTTCCATATAGTCTAAGAAACATGAACGCAAAGCATCCAAACAGTACCATTCGCCAATTTTTTGTCCTTCAAGTTTAAGTGAACAATGAGCCCCATTGTTAATCCTTTATCGGAAATTATTTGTAACTTTCGACAAGTAGAACAATTAATGGAACAGGTAGACGGTTGAAATCCTTGTATATATTGCTTCCATATAGTCTAAGAAACATATATGCAAAGCATCCAAACAGTACAATTCGCCAATTTTTTGTTCTACAAGTTTAAGTGAACAATGAGCCCCATTGTTAATCCTTTATCGTAAATTATTTGTAAATTTCGACAAGTAGAACAATGAATGGAACAGGTAGACTGTTGAAATCATTGTATATATTGCTTCTATATAGTCCAAGAAACATATATGCAAAGCGTCCAAACAGTACAATTCGCCAATTTTTTGCTCTTCAAGTTTAAGTGAACTACGAGCCCCATTGTTAATCCTTTAAAGGAAATTATTTGTAAATTTCGGCAAGTAGAACAATGAATGAAATAGGTAGATGGTTGAAATCATTGTATATATTGCTTCTATATAGTCTAAGAAACATATATGCAAAGCATCCAAACAGTACAATTCGCCAATTTTTTGTTCTTCAAGTTTAAGTGAACAATGAGCCCCAATGGTTAATCCTTTATCGGTAATTATTTGTAACTTTCGACAAGTAGAACAATGAATGGAACAGGTAGACGGTTGAAATCCTTGTATATATTGCTTCCATATAGTCTAAGAAACATGAACGAAAAGCATCCAAACAGTACCATTCGCCAATTTTATGTCCTTCAAGTTTAAGTGAACAATGAGCCCCATTGTTAATCCTTTATCGGAAATTATTTGTAACTTTCGACAAGTAGAACAATTAATGGAACAGGTAGACGGTTGAAATCTTTGTATATATTGCTTCTAAATCGTCTAAGAAACATATATGCAAAGCATCCAAACAGTACAATTCGCCAATTTTTTGTTCTTCAAGTTTAAGTGAACAGCGAGCCCCATTGATAATCATGAAATGGCAATTATTTGTAACTTTCGACAAGTAGAACAATGAATGGAACAGGTAGACGGTTGAAATCCTTGTATATATTGCTTCCATATAGTCTAAGAAACATGAACGCAAAGCATCCAAACAGTACCATTCGCCAATTTTTTGTTCTTCAAGTTTAAGTGAACTACGAGCCCCATTGTTAATCCTTTAAAGGAAATTATTTGTAAATTTCGACAAGTAGAACAATGAATGGAACAGGTAGACTGTTGAAATCATTGTATGTATTGCTTCTATATAGTCTAAGAAACATATATGCAAAGCATCCAAACAGTACAATTCGCCAATTTTTTGTTCTTCAAGTTTAAGTGAACAATGAGCCCCAATGGTTAATCCTTTATCGGTAATTATTTGTAACTTTCGACAAGTAGAACAATGAATGGAACAGGTAGACGGTTGAAATCCTTGTATATATTGCTTCCATATAGTCTGAGAAACATGAATGCAAAGCATCCAAACAGTACCATTCGCCAATTTTTTGTTCTTCAAGTTTAAGTAAACTACGATCCCCATTGTTAATCCCTTAACGGAAATTATTTGTAACTTTCGACAAGTAGAACAGTGAATGGAACAGGTAGACGGTTGAAATCAATGTATATATTGCTTCTATATAGTCTAAGAAACATATATGCAAAGCGTCCAAACAGTACAATTCGCCAATTTCTTGTTCTTCAAGTTTAAGTGAACAATGAGCCCCATTGTTAATCCTTTATCGGAAATTATTTGTAACTTTCGACAAGTAGAACAATTAATGGAACAGGTAGACGGTTGAAATCTGTGTATATATTGCTTCTATATAGTCTAAGAAACATATATGCAAAGCATCCAAACAGTACAATTCGCCAATTTTTTGTTCTTCAAGTTTAAGTGAACAATGAGCCCCAATGGTTAATCCTTTATCGGTAATTATTTGTAACTTTCGACAAGTAGAACAATGAATGGAACAGGTAGACGGTTGAAATCCTTGTATATATTGCTTCCATATAGTCTAAGAAACATGAACGCAAAGCATCCAAACAGTACCATTCGCCAATTTTTTGTCCTTCAAGTTTAAGTGAACAATGAGCCCCATTGTTAATCCTTTATCGGAAATTATTTGTAACTTTCGACAAGTAGAACAATTAATGGAACAGGTAGACGGTTGAAATCCTTGTATATATTGCTTCCATATAGTCTAAGAAACATATATGCAAAGCATCCAATCAGTACAATTCGCCAATTTTTTGTTCTTCAAGTATAAGTGAACAGCGAGCCCCATTGATAATCATGAAATGGCAATTATTTGTAACTATCTACAAGTAGAACAATGAATAGTACAGGTAGACGGGTGAAATCTTTCTATATATTGCTTCTAAATAGTCTAAGAAACATCTATGCAAAGCATCCAAACAGTACAATTCGCCAATTTTTTGTTCTTCAAGTTTAAGTGAACAATGAGCCCCAATGGTTAATCCTTTATCGGTAATTATTTGTAACTTTCGACAAGTAGAACAATGAATGGAACAGGTAGACTGTTGAAATCATTGTATATATTGCTGCTATATAGTCCAAGAAACATATATGCAAAGCGTCCAAACAGTACAATTCGCCAATTTTTTGCTCTTCAAGTTTAAGTGAACTACGAGCCCCATTGTTAATCCTTTAAAGGAAATTATTTGTAAATTTCGGCAAGTAGAACAATGAATGAAATAGGTAGATGGTTGAAATCATTGTATATATTGCTTCTATATAGTCTAAGAAACATATATGCAAAGCATCCAAACAGTACAATTCGCCAATTTTTTGTTCTTCAAGTTTAAGTGAACAATGAGCCCCAATGGTTAATCCTTTATCGGTAATTATTTGTAACTTTCGACAAGTAGAACAATGAATGGAACAGGTAGACGGTTGAAATCCTTGTATATATTGCTTCCATATAGTCTAAGAAACATGAACGAAAAGCATCCAAACAGTACCATTCGCCAATTTTTTGTCCTTCAAGTTTAAGTGAACAATGAGCCCCATTGTTAATCCTTTATCGGAAATTATTTGTAACTTTCGACAAGTAGAACAATTAATGGAACAGGTAGACGGTTGAAATCTTTGTATATATTGCTTCTAAATCGTCTAAGAAACATATATGCAAAGCATCCAAACAGTACAATTCGCCAATTTTTTGTTCTTCAAGTTTAAGTGAACAATGAGCCCCAATGGTTAATCCTTTATCGGTAATTATTTGTAACTTTCGACAAGTAGAACAATGAATGGAACAGGTAGACGGTTGAAATATTTGTATATATTGCTTCTATATAGTATAAGAAACATATATGCAAAGCATCCAAACAGTACCATTCGCCAATTTTTTGTTCTTCAAGTTTAAGTGAACTACGAGCCCCATTGTTAATCCTTTAAAGGAAATTATTTGTAACTTTCGACAAGTAGAACAATGAATGGAACAGGTAGACGGTTGAAATCTGTGTATATATTGCTTCTATATAGTCTAAGAAACATATATGCAAAGCATCCAAACAGTACAATTCGCCAATTTTTTGTTCTTCAAGTTTAAGTGAACAATGAGCCCCAATGGTTAATCCTTTATCGGTAATTATTTGTAACTTTCGACAAGTAGAACAATGAATGGAACAGGTAGACGGTTGAAATATTTGTATATATTGCTTCTATATAGTATAAGAAACATATATGCAAAGCATCCAAACAGTACAATTCGCCAATTTTTTGTTCTTCAAGTTTAAGTAAACTACGATCCCCATTGTTAATCCCTTAACCGAAATTATTTGTAACTTTCGACAAGTAGAACAGTGAATGGAACAGGTAGACGGTTGAAATCAATGTATATATTGCTTCTATATAGTCTAAGAAACATCTATGCAAAGCATCCAAACAGTACCATTCGCCAATTTTTTGTTCTTCAAGTTTAAGTGAACAATGAGCCCCATTGTTAATCCTTTAAAGGAAATTATTTGTAACTTTCGACAAGTAGAACAATGAATGGAACGGGTAGACGGTTGAAATCTTTGTATATATTGCTTCTATATAGTCTAAGAAACATATATGCAAAGCATCCAAACAGTACAATTCGCCAATTTTTTGTTCTTCAAGTATAAGTGAACAGCGAGCCCCATTGATAATCATGAAATGGCAATTATTTGTAACTATCTACAAGTAGAACAATGAATAGTACAGGTAGACGGGTGAAATCTTTCTATATATTGCTTCTAAATAGTCTAAGAAACATCTATGCAAAGCATCCAAACAGTACAATTTGCCAATTTTTTGTTATTCAAGTTTAAGTGAACTACGAGCCCCATTGTTAATCCTTTAAAGGAAATTATTTGTAAATTTCGACAAGTAGAACAATGAATGGAACAGGTAGACGGTTGAAATCATTGTATATATTGCTTCTATATCGTCTAAGAAACATATATGCAACGCATCCAAACAGTACAATTCGCCAATTTTTTGTTCTTCAAGTTTAAGTGAACAATGAGCCCCATTGTTAATCCTTTAAAGGAAATTATTTGTAACTTTCGACAAGTAGAAAGATGAATGGAACAGGTAGACGGTTGAAATCTTTGTATATATTGCTTCTATATAGTCTAAGAAACATATATGCATAGCATCCAATCAGTACAATTCGCCAATTTTTTGTTCTTCAAGTATAAGTGAACAGCGAGCCCCATTGATAATCATGAAATGGCAATTATTTGTAACTATCTACAAGTAGAACAATGAATAGTACAGGTAGACGGGTGTAATCTTTCTATATATTGCTTCTAAATAGTCTAAGAAACATCTATGCAAAGCATCCAAACAGTACAATTCGCCAATTTTTTGTTCTTCAAGTTTAAGTGAACAATGAGCCCCAATGGTTAATCCTTTATCGGTAATTATTTGTAACTTTCGACAAGTAGAACAATGAATGGAACAGGTAGACGGTTGAAATCTGTGTATATATTGCTTCTATATAGTCTAAGAAACATATATGCAAAGCATCCAAACAGTACAATTCGCCAATTTTTTGTTCTTCAAGTTTAAGTGAACAGCGAGCCCCATTGATAATCATGAAATGGCAATTATTTGTAACTTTCGACAAGTAGAACAATGAATGGAACAGGTAGACGGTTGAAATATTTGTATATATTGCTTCTATATAGTATAAGAAACATATATGCAAAGCATCCAAACAGTACAATTCGCCAATTTTTTGTTCTTCAAGTTTAAGTAAACTACGATCCCCATTGTTAATCCCTTAACGGAAATTATTTGTAACTTTCGACAAGTAGAACAGTGAATGGAACAGGTAGACGGTTGAAATCAATGTATATATTGCTTCTATATAGTCTAAGAAACATATATGCAAAGCGTCCAAACAGTACAATTCGCCAATTATTTGATCTTCAAGTTTAAGTGAACTACGAGCCCCATTGTTAATCCTTTAAAGGAAATTATTTGTAAATTTCGACAAGTAGAACAATGAATGGAACTGGTAGACTGTTGAAATCATTGTATATATTGCTTCTATATCGTCTAAGAAACATATATGCAAAGCATCCAAACAGTACAATTCGCCAATTTCTTGTTCTTCAAGTTTAAGTGAACAATGAGCCCCATTGTTAATCCTTTATCGGAAATTATTTGTAATTTTCGACAAGTAGAACAATTAATGGAACAGGTAGACGGTTGAAATCCTTGTATATATTGCTTCCATATAGTCTAATAAACATATATGCAAAGCATCCAAACAGTACAATTCGCCAATTTTTTGTTCTACAAGTTTAAGTGAACAATGAGCCCCATTGTTAATCCTTTATCGTAAATTATTTGTAAATTTCGACAAGTAGAACAATGAATGGAACAGGTAGACTGTTGAAATCATTGTATATATTGCTTCTATATAGTCCAAGAAACATATATGCAAAGCGTCCAAACAGTACAATTCGCCAATTTTTTGCTCTTCAAGTTTAAGTGAACTACGAGCCCCATTGTTAATCCTTTAAAGGAAATTATTTGTAAATTTCGACAAGTAGAACAATGAATGGAACAGGTAGACGGTTGAAATCTGTGTATATATTGCTTCTATATAGTCTAAGAAACATATATGCAAAGCATCCAAACAGTACAATTCGCCAATTTTTTGTTCTTCAAGTTTAAGTGAACAATGAGCCCCAATGGTTAATCCTTTATCGGTAATTATTTGTAACTTTCGACAAGTAGAACAATGAATGGAACAGGTAGACGGTTGAAATATTTGTATATATTGCTTCTATATAGTATAAGAAACATATATGCAAAGCATCCAAACAGTACAATTCGCCAATTTTTTGTTCTTCAAGTTTAAGTAAACTACGATCCCCATTGTTAATCCCTTAACGGAAATTATTTGTAACTTTCGACAAGTAGAACAGTGAATGGAACAGGTAGACGGTTGAAATCAATGTATATATTGCTTCTATATAGTCTAAGAAACATATATGCAAAGCGTCCAAACAGTACAATTCGCCAATTATTTGATCTTCAAGTTTAAGTGAACTACGAGCCCCATTGTTAATACTTTAACGGAAATTATTTGTAACTTGCGACAAGTAGAACAATGAATGGAACAGGTAGCCGGTTGAAATCAATGTATATATTGCTTCTATATAGTCTAAGAAACATATATACAAAGCATCCAAACAGTACCATTCGCCAATTTTTTGTTCTTCAAGTTTAAGTGAACTACGAGCCCCATTGTTAATCCTTTAAAGGAAATTATTTGAAACTTTCGACAAGTAGAACAATGAATGGAACAGGTAGACGGTTGAAATCTTTGTATATATTGCTTCTATATAGTCTAAGAAACATATATGCAAAGCATCCAAACAGTACAATTCGCCAATTTTTTGTTCTTCAAGTTTAAGTGAACAATGAGCCCCATTGTTAATCCTTTATCGGAAATTATTTGTAACTTTCGACAAGTAGAACAATTAATGGAACAGGTAGACGGTTGAAATCCTTGTATATATTGCTTCCATATAGTCTAAGAAACATATATGCAAAGCATCCAAACAGTACAATTCGCCAATTTTTTGTTCTACAAGTTTAAGTGAACAATGAGCCCCATTGTTAATCCTTTATCGTAAATTATTTGTAAATTTCGACAAGTAGAACAATGAATGGAACAGGTAGACTGTTGAAATCATTGTATATATTGCTTCTATATAGTCCAAGAAACATATATGCAAAGCGTCCAAACAGTACAATTCGCCAATTTTTTGCTCTTCAAGTTTAAGTGAACTACGAGCCCCATTGTTAATCCTTTAGAGGAAATTATTTGTAAATTTCGGCAAGTAGAACAATGAATGAAATAGGTAGATGGTTGAAATCATTGTATATATTGCTTCTATATAGTCTAAGAAACATATATGCAAAGCATCCAAACAGTACAATTCGCCAATTTTTTGTTCTTCAAGTTTAAGTGAACAATGAGCCCCAATGGTTAATCCTTTATCGGTAATTATTTGTAACTTTCGACAAGTAGAACAATGAATGGAACAGGTAGACGGTTGAAATCCTTGTATATATTGCTTCCATATAGTCTAAGAAACATGAATGCAAAGCATCCAAACAGTACCATTCGCCAATTTTTTGTTCTTCAAGTTTAAGTGAACTACGAGCCCCATTGTTAATACTTTAACGGAAATTATTTGTAACTTGCGACAAGTAGAACAATGAATGGAACAGGTAGCCGGTTGAAATCAATGTATATATTGCTTCTATAAAGTCTAAGAAACATATATGCAAAGCATCCAAACAGTACCATTCGCCAATTTTTTGTTCTTCAAGTTTAAGTGAACTACGAGCCCCATTGTTAATCCTTTAAAGGAAATTATTTGTAACTTTCGACAAGTAGAACAATGAATGGAACAGGTAGACGGTTGAAATCTTTGTATATATTGCTTCTATATAGTCTAAGAAACATATATGCAAAGCATCCAAACAGTACAATTCGCCAATTTTTTGTTCTTCAAGTTTAAGTGAACAGCGAGCCCCATTGATAATCATGAAATGGCAATTATTTGTAACTATCTACAAGTAGAACAATGAATAGTATAGGTAGACGGGTGAAATCTTTCTATATATTGCTTCTAAATAGTCTAAGAAACATCTATGCAAAGCATCCAAACAGTACAATTCGCCAATTTTTTGTTCTTCAAGTTTAAGTGAACTACGAGCCCCATTGTTAATCCTTTAAAGGAAATTATTTATAAATTTCGACAAGTAGAACAATGAATGGAACAGGTAGACTGTTGAAATCATTGTATATATTGCTTCTATATCGTCTAAGAAACATATATGCAAAGCATCCAAACAGTACAATTCGCCAATTTCTTGTTCTTCAAGTTTAAGTGAACAATGAGCCCAATTGTTAATCCTTTAAAGGAAATTATTTGTAACTTTCGACAAGTAGAAAAATGAATGGAACAGGTAGACGGTTGAAATCTGTGTATATATTGCTTCTATATAGTCTAAGAAACATATATGCAAAGCATCCAAACAGTACAATTCGCCAATTTTTTGTTCTTCAAGTTTAAGTGAACAATGAGCCCCAATGGTTAATCCTTTATCGGTAATTATTTGTAACTTTCGACAAGTAGAACAATGAATGGAACAGGTAGACGGTTGAAATCCTTGTATATATTGCTTCCATATAGTCTAAGAAACATGAACGCAAAGCATCCAAACAGTACAATTCGCCAATTTTTTGTTCTTCAAGTTTAAGTAAACTACGATCCCCATTGTTAATCCCTTAACGGAAATTATTTGTAACTTTCGACAAGTAGAACAGTGAATGGAACAGGTAGACGGTTGAAATCAATGTATATATTGCTTCTATATAGTCTAAGAAACATCTATGCAAAGCATCCAAACAGTTCCATTCGCCAATTTTTTGTTCTTCAAGTTTAAGTGAACTACGAGCCCCATTGTTAATCCTTTAAAGGAAATTATTTGTAACTTTCGACAAGTAGAACAATGAATGGAACAGGTAGACGGTTGAAATCTTTGTATATATTGCTTCGATATAGTCTATGAAACATATATGCAAAGCATCCAAACAGTACAATTCGCCAATTTTTTGTTCTTCAAGTATAAGTGAACAGCGAGCCCCATTGATAATCATGAAATGGCAATTATTTGTAACTATCTACAAGTAGAACAATGAATAGTACAGGTAGACGGGTGAAATCTTTCTATATATTGCTTCTAAATAGTCTAAGAAACATCTATGCAAAGCATCCAAACAGTACAATTCGCCAATTTTTTGTTATTCAAGTTTAAGTGAACTACGAGCCCCATTGTTAATACTTTAACGGAAATTATTTGTAACTTTCGACAAGTAGAACAATGAATGGAACAGGTAGACGGTTGAAATCTTTGTATATATTGCTTCTATATAGTCTAAGAAACATATATGCAAAGCATCCAAACAGTACAATTCGCCAATTTTTTGTTCTTCAAGTTTAAGTGAACAGCGAGCCCCATTGATAATCATGAAATGGCAATTATTTGTAACTATCTACAAGTAGAACAATGAATAGTATAGGTAGACGGGTGAAATCTTTCTATATATTGCTTCTAAATAGTCTAAGAAACATCTATGCAAAGCATCCAAACAGTACAATTCGCCAATTTTTTGTTCTTCAAGTTTAAGTGAACTACGAGCCCCATTGTTAATCCTTTATCGGTAATTATTTGTAACTTTCGACAAGTAGAACAATGAATGGAACAGGTAGACGGTTGAAATATTTGTATATATTGCTTCTATATAGTATAAGAAACATATATGCAAAGCATCCAAACAGTACAATTCGCCAATTTTTTGTTCTTCAAGTTTAAGTAAACTACGATCCCCATTGTTAATCCCTTAACGGAAATTATTTGTAACTTTCGACAAGTAGAACAGTGAATGGAACAGGTAGACGGTTGAAATCAATGTATATATTGCTTCTATATAGTCTAAGAAACATATATGCAAAGCGTCCAAACAGTACAATTCGCCAATTATTTGATCTTCAAGTTTAAGTGAACTACGAGCACCATTGTTAATACTTTAACGGAAATTATTTGTAACTTGCGACAAGTAGAACAATGAATGGAACAGGTAGCCGGTTGAAATCAATGTATATATTGCTTCTATATAGTCTAAGAAACATATATACAAAGCATCCAAACAGTACCATTCGCCAATTTTTTGTTCTTCAAGTTTAAGTGAACTACGAGCCCCATTGTTAATCCTTTAAAGGAAATTATTTGTAACTTTCGACAAGTAGAACAATGAATGGAACAGGTAGACGGTTGAAATCTTTGTATATATTGCTTCTATATAGTCTAAGAAACATATATGCAAAGCATCCAAACAGTACAATTCGCCAATTTTTTGTTATTCAAGTTTAAGTGAACTACGAGCCCCATTGTTAATCCTTTAAAGGAAATTATTTGTAAATTTCGACAAGTAGAACAATGAATGGAACTGGTAGACTGTTGAAATCATTGTATATATTGCTTCTATATCGTCTAAGAAACATATATGCAAAGCATCCAAACAGTACAATTCGCCAATTTCTTGTTCTTCAAGTTTAAGTGAACAATGAGCCCAATTGTTAATCCTTTAAAGGAAATTATTTGTAAATTTCGGCAAGTAGAACAATGAATGAAATAGGTAGATGGTTGAAATCATTGTATATATTGCTTCTATATAGTCTAAGAAACATATATGCAAAGCATCCAAACAGTACAATTCGCCAATTTTTTGTTCTTCAAGTTTAAGTGAACAATGAGCCCCAATGGTTAATCCTTTATCGGTAATTATTTGTAACTTTCGACAAGTAGAACAATGAATGGAACAGGTAGACGGTTGAAATCCTTGTATATATTGCTTCCATATAGTCTAAGAAACATGAACGAAAAGCATCCAAACAGTACCATTCGCCAATTTTTTGTCCTTCAAGTTTAAGTGAACAATGAGCCCCATTGTTAATCCTTTATCGGAAATTATTTGTAACTTTCGACAAGTAGAACAATTAATGGAACAGGTAGACGGTTGAAATCTTTGTATATATTGCTTCTAAATCGTCTAAGAAACATATATGCAAAGCATCCAAACAGTACAATTCGCCAATTTTTTGTTCTTCAAGTTTAAGTGAACAGCGAGCCCCATTGATAATCATGAAATGGCAATTATTTGTAACATTCGACAAGTAGAACAATGAATGGAACAGGTAGACGGTTGAAATCCTTGTATATATTGCTTCCATATAGTCTAAGAAACATCTATGCAAAGCATCCAAACAGTACAATTCGCCAATTTTTTGTTCTTCAAGTTTAAGTGAACAATGAGCCCCAATGGTTAATCCTTTATCGGTAATTATTTGTAACTTTCGACAAGTAGAACAATGAATGGAACAGGTAGACGGTTGAAATCCTTGTATATATTGCTTCCATATAGTCTAAGAAACATGAACGAAAAGCATCCAAACAGTACCATTCGCCAATTTTTTGTCCTTCAAGTTTAAGTGAAGAATGAGCCCCATTGTTAATCCTTTATCGGAAATTATTTGTAACTTTCGACAAGTAGAACAATTAATGGAACAGGTAGACGGTTGAAATCTTTGTATATATTGCTTCTAAATCGTCTAAGAAACATATATGCAAAGCATCCAAACAGTACAATTCGCCAATTTTTTGTTCTTCAAGTTTAAGTGAACAGCGAGCCCCATCGATAATCATGAAATGGCAATTATTTGTAACTATCTACAAGTAGAACAATGAATAGTATAGGTAGACGGGTGAAATCTTTCTATATATTGCTTCTAAATAGTCTAAGAAACATCTATGCAAAGCATCCAAACAGTACAATTCGCCAATTTTTTGTTCTTCAAGTTTAAGTGAACAATGAGCCCCAATGGTTAATCCTTTATCGGTAATTATTTGTAACTTTCGACAAGTAGAACAATGAATGGAACAGGTAGACGGTTGAAATCCTTGTATATATTGCTTCCATATAGTCTAAGAAACATGAACGCAAAGCATCCAAACAGTACCATTCGCCAATTTTTATTCTTCAAGTTTAAGTGAACTACGAGCCCCATTGTTAATCCTTTAAAGGAAATTATTTGTAAATTTCGACAAGTAGAACAATGAATGGAACAGGTAGACTGTTGAAATCATTGTATATATTGCTTCTATATAGTCTAAGAAACATATATGCAAAGCGTCCAAACAGTACAATTCGCCAATTATTTGATCTTCAAGTTTAAGTGAACTACGAGCCCCATTGTTAATACTTTAACGGAAATTATTTGTAACTTGCGACAAGTAGAACAATGAATGGAACAGGTAGCCGATTGAAATCAATGTATATATTGCTTCTATATAGTCTAAGAAACATATATGCAAAGCATCCAAACAGTACCATTCGCCAATTTTTTGTTCTTCAAGTTTAAGTGAACTACGAGCCCCATTGTTAATCCTTTAAAGGAAATTATTTGTAACTTTCGACAAGTAGAACAATGAATGGAACAGGTAGACGGTTGAAATCTTTGTATATATTGCTTCTAAATCGTCTAAGAAACATATATGCAAAGCATCCAAACAGTACAATTCGCCAATTTTTTGTTCTTCAAGTTTAAGTGAACAATGAGCCCCAATGGTTAATCCTTTATCGGTAATTATTTGTAACTTTCGACAAGTAGAACAATGAATGGAACAGGTAGACGGTTGAAATCCTTGTATATATTGCTTCCATATAGTCTGAGAAACATGAATGCAAAGCATCCAAACAGTACCATTCGCCAATTTTTTGTTCTTCAAGTTTAAGTGAACTACGAGCCCCATTGTTAATACTTTAACGGAAATTATTTGTAACTTGCGACAAGTAGAACAATGAATGGAACAGGTAGCCGGTTGAAATCAATGTATATATTGCTTCTATATAGTCTAAGAAACATATATGCAAAGCATCCAAACAGTACCATTCGCCAATTTTTTGTTCTTCAAGTTTAAGTGAACTACGAGCCCCATTGTTAATCCTTTAAAGGAAATTATTTGTAACTTTCGACAAGTAGAACAATGAATGGAACAGGTAGACGGTTGAAATCTTTGTATATATTGCTTCTATATAGTCTAAGAAACATATATGCAAAGCATCCAAACAGTACAATTCGCCAATTTTTTGTTCTTCAAGTTTAAGTGAACAGCGAGCCCCATTGATAATCATGAAATGGCAATTATTTGTAACTATCTACAAGTAGAACAATGAATAGTATAGGTAGACGGGTGAAATCTTTCTATATATTGCTTCTAAATAGTCTAAGAAACATCTATGCAAAGCATCCAAACAGTACAATTCGCCAATTTTTTGTTCTTCAAGTTTAAGTAAACTACGATCCCCATTGTTAATCCCTTAACGGAAATTATTTGTAACTTTCGACAAGTAGAACAGTGAATGGAACAGGTAGACGGTTGAAATCAATGTATATATTGCTTCTATATAGTCTAAGAAACATATATGCAAAGCGTCCAAACAGTACAATTCGCCAATTATTTGATCTTCAAGTTTAAGTGAACTACGAGCCCCATTGTTAATACTTTAACGGAAATTATTTGTAACTTGCGACAAGTAGAACAATGAATGGAACAGGTAACCGGTTGAAATCAATGTATATATTGCTTCTATATAGTCTAAGAAACATATATGCAAAGCGTCCAAACAGTACAATTCGCCAATTATTTGATCTTCAAGTTTAAGTGAACTACGAGCCCCATTGTTAATACTTTAACGGAAATTATTTGTAACTTGCGACAAGTAGAACAATGAATGGAACAGGTAACCGGTTGAAATCAATGTATATATTGCTTCTATATAGTCTAAGAAACATATATACAAAGCATCCAAACAGTACCATTCGCCAATTTTTTGTTCTTCAAGTTTAAGTGAACTACGAGCCCCATTGTTAATCCTTTAAAGGAAATTATTTGTAACTTTCGACAAGTAGAACAATTAATGGAACAGGTAGACGGTTGAAATCCTTGTATATATTGCTTCCATATAGTCTAATAAACATATATGCAAAGCATCCAAACAGTACAATTCGCCAATTTTTTGTTCTACAAGTTTAAGTGAACAATGAGCCCCATTGTTAATCCTTTATCGTAAATTATTTGTAAATTTCGACAAGTAGAACAATGAATGGAACAGCTAGACTGTTGAAATCATTGTATATATTGCTTCTATATAGTCCAAGAAACATATATGCAAAGCGTCCAAACAGTACAATTCGCCAATTTTTTGCTCTTCAAGTTTAAGTGAACTACGAGCCCCATTGTTAATCCTTTAAAGGAAATTATTTGTAACTTTCGACAAGTAGAACAATGAATGGAACAGGTAGACGGTTGAAATCTGTGTATATATTGCTTCTATATAGTCTAAGAAACATATATGCAAAGCATCCAAACAGTACAATTCGCCAATTTTTTGTTCTTCAAGTTTAAGTGAACAATGAGCCCCAATGGTTAATCCTTTATCGGTAATTATTTGTAACTTTCGACAAGTAGAACAATGAATGGAACAGGTAGACGGTTGAAATATTTGTATATATTGCTTCTATATAGTATAAGAAACATATATGCAAAGCATCCAAACAGTACAATTCGCCAATTTTTTGTTCTTCAAGTTTAAGTAAACTACGATCCCCATTGTTAATCCCTTAACGGAAATTATTTGTAACTTTCGACAAGTAGAACAGTGAATGGAACAGGTAGACGGTTGAAATCAATGTATATATTGCTTCTATATAGTCTAAGAAACATATATGCAAAGCGTCCAAACAGTACAATTCGCCAATTATTTGATCTTCAAGTTTAAGTGAACTACGAGCCCCATTGTTAATACTTTAACGGAAATTATTTGTAACTTGCGACAAGTAGAACAATGAATGGAACAGGTAGCCGGTTGAAATCAATGTATATATTGCTTCTATATAGTCTAAGAAACATATATACAAAGCATCCAAACAGTACCATTCGCCAATTTTTTGTTCTTCAAGTTTAAGTGAACTACGAGCCCCATTGTTAATCCTTTAAAGGAAATTATTTGAAACTTTCGACAAGTAGAACAATGAATGGAACAGGTAGACGGTTGAAATCTTTGTATATATTGCTTCTATATAGTCTAAGAAACATATATGCAAAGCATCCAAACAGTACAATTCGCCAATTTTTTGTTATTCAAGTTTAAGTGAACTACGAGCCCCATTGTTAATCCTTTAAAGGAAATTATTTGTAAATTTCGACAAGTAGAACAATGAATGGAACTGGTAGACTGTTGAAATCATTGTATATATTGCTTCTATATCGTCTAAGAAACATATATGCAAAGCATCCAAACAGTACAATTCGCCAATTTCTTGTTCTTCAAGTTTAAGTGAACAATGAGCCCAATTGTTAATCCTTTAAAGGAAATTATTTGTAACTTTCGACAAGTATAAAAATGAATGGAACAGGTAGACGGTTGAAATCTGTGTATATATTGCTTCTATATCGTCTAAGAAACATATATGCAAAGCATCCAAACAGTACAATTCGCCAATTTCTTGTTCTTCAAGTTTAAGTGAACAATGAGCCCAATTGTTAATCCTTTAAAGGAAATTATTTGTAACTTTCGACAAGTATAAAAATGAATGGAACAGGTAGACGGTTGAAATCTGTGTATATATTGCTTCTATATAGTCTAAGAAACATATATGCAAAGCATCCAAACAGTACAATTCGCCAATTTTTTGTTCTTCAAGTTTAAGTGAACAATGAGCCCCATTGTTAATCCTTTATCGGAAATTATTTGTAACTTTCGACAAGTAGAACAATTAATGGAACAGGTAGACGGTTGAAATCCTTGTATATATTGCTTCCATATAGTCTAAGAAACATATATGCAAAGCATCCAAACAGTACAATTCGCCAATTTTTTGTTCTACAAGTTTAAGTGAACAATGAGCCCCATTGTTAATCCTTTATCGTAAATTATTTGTAAATTTCGACAAGTAGAACAATGAATGGAACAGGTAGACTGTTGAAATCATTGTATATATTGCTTCTATATAGTCCAAGAAACATATATGCAAAGCGTCCAAACAGTACAATTCGCCAATTTTTTGCTCTTCAAGTTTAAGTGAACTACGAGCCCCATTGTTAATCCTTTAGAGGAAATTATTTGTAAATTTCGGCAAGTAGAACAATGAATGAAATAGGTAGATGGTTGAAATCATTGTATATATTGCTTCTATATAGTCTAAGAAACATATATGCAAAGCATCCAAACAGTACAATTCGCCAATTTTTTGTTCTTCAAGTTTAAGTGAACAATGAGCCCCAATGGTTAATCCTTTATCGGTAATTATTTGTAACTTTCGACAAGTAGAACAATGAATGGAACAGGTAGACGGTTGAAATCCTTGTATATATTGCTTCCATATAGTCTAAGAAACATGAATGCAAAGCATCCAAACAGTACCATTCGCCAATTTTTTGTTCTTCAAGTTTAAGTGAACTACGAGCCCCATTGTTAATACTTTAACGGAAATTATTTGTAACTTGCGACAAGTAGAACAATGAATGGAACAGGTAGCCGGTTGAAATCAATGTATATATTGCTTCTATATAGTCTAAGAAACATATATGCAAAGCATCCAAACAGTACCATTCGCCAATTTTTTGTTCTTCAAGTTTAAGTGAACTACGAGCCCCATTGTTAATCCTTTAAAGGAAATTATTTGTAACTTTCGACAAGTAGAACAATGAATGGAACAGGTAGACGGTTGAAATCTTTGTATATATTGCTTCTATATAGTCTAAGAAACATATATGCAAAGCATCCAAACAGTACAATTCGCCAATTTTTTGTTCTTCAAGTTTAAGTGAACAGCGAGCCCCATTGATAATCATGAAATGGCAATTATTTGTAACTATCTACAAGTAGAACAATGAATAGTATAGGTAGACGGGTGAAATCTTTCTATATATTGCTTCTAAATAGTCTAAGAAACATCTATGCAAAGCATCCAAACAGTACAATTCGCCAATTTTTTGTTCTTCAAGTTTAAGTGAACTACGAGCCCCATTGTTAATCCTTTAAAGGAAATTATTTATAAATTTCGACAAGTAGAACAATGAATGGAACAGGTAGACTGTTGAAATCATTGTATATATTGCTTCTATATCGTCTAAGAAACATATATGCAAAGCATCCAAACAGTACAATTCGCCAATTTCTTGTTCTTCAAGTTTAAGTGAACAATGAGCCCAATTGTTAATCCTTTAAAGGAAATTATTTGTAACTTTCGACAAGTAGAAAAATGAATGGAACAGGTAGACGGTTGAAATCTGTGTATATATTGCTTCTATATAGTCTAAGAAACATATATGCAAAGCATCCAAACAGTACAATTCGCCAATTTTTTGTTCTTCAAGTTTAAGTGAACAATGAGCCCCAATGGTTAATCCTTTATCGGTAATTATTTGTAACTTTCGACAAGTAGAACAATGATTGGAACAGGTAGACGGTTGAAATCCTTGTATATATTGCTTCCATATAGTCTAAGAAACATGAACGCAAAGCATCCAAACAGTACAATTCGCCAATTTTTTGTTCTTCAAGTTTAAGTAAACTACGATCCCCATTGTTAATCCCTTAACGGAAATTATTTGTAACTTTCGACAAGTAGAACAGTGAATGGAACAGGTAGACGGTTGAAATCAATGTATATATTGCTTCTATACAGTCTAAGAAACATCTATGCAAAGCATCCAAACAGTTCCATTCGCCAATTTTTTGTTCTTCAAGTTTAAGTGAACTACGAGCCCCATTGTTAATCCTTTAAAGGAAATTATTTGTAACTTTCGACAAGTAGAACAATGAATGGAACAGGTAGACGGTTGAAATCTTTGTATATATTGCTTCGATATAGTCTATGAAACATATATGCAAAGCATCCAAACAGTACAATTCGCCAATTTTTTGTTCTTCAAGTATAAGTGAACAGCGAGCCCCATTGATAATCATGAAATGGCAATTATTTGTAACTATCTACAAGTAGAACAATGAATAGTACAGGTAGACGGGTGAAATCTTTCTATATATTGCTTCTAAATAGTCTAAGAAACATCTATGCAAAGCATCCAAACAGTACAATTCGCCAATTTTTTGTTATTCAAGTTTAAGTGAACTACGAGCCCCATTGTTAATACTTTAACGGAAATTATTTGTAACTTTCGACAAGTAGAACAATGAATGGAACAGGTAGACGGTTGAAATCTTTGTATATATTGCTTCTATATAGTCTAAGAAACATATATGCAAAGCATCCAAACAGTACAATTCGCCAATTTTTTGTTCTTCAAGTTTAAGTGAACAGCGAGCCCCATTGATAATCATGAAATGGCAATTATTTGTAACTATCTACAAGTAGAACAATGAATAGTATAGGTAGACGGGTGAAATCTTTCTATATATTGCTTCTAAATAGTCTAAGAAACATCTATGCAAAGCATCCAAACAGTACAATTCGCCAATTTTTTGTTCTTCAAGTTTAAGTGAACTACGAGCCCCATTGTTAATCCTTTATCGGTAATTATTTGTAACTTTCGACAAGTAGAACAATGAATGGAACAGGTAGACGGTTGAAATATTTGTATATATTGCTTCTATATAGTATAAGAAACATATATGCAAAGCATCCAAACAGTACAATTCGCCAATTTTTTGTTCTTCAAGTTTAAGTAAACTACGATCCCCATTGTTAATCCCTTAACGGAAATTATTTGTAACTTTCGACAAGTAGAACAGTGAATGGAACAGGTAGACGGTTGAAATCAATGTATATATTGCTTCTATATAGTCTAAGAAACATATATGCAAAGCGTCCAAACAGTACAATTCGCCAATTATTTGATCTTCAAGTTTAAGTGAACTACGAGCCCCATTGTTAATACTTTAACGGAAATTATTTGTAACTTGCGACAAGTAGAACAATGAATGGAACAGGTAGCCGGTTGAAATCAATGTATATATTGCTTCTATATAGTCTAAGAAACATATATACAAAGCATCCAAACAGTACCATTCGCCAATTTTTTGTTCTTCAAGTTTAAGTGAACTACGAGCCCCATTGTTAATCCTTTAAAGGAAATTATTTGTAACTTTCGACAAGTAGAACAATGAATGGAACAGGTAGACGGTTGAAATCTTTGTATATATTGCTTCTATATAGTCTAAGAAACATATATGCAAAGCATCCAAACAGTACAATTCGCCAATTTTTTGTTATTCAAGTTTAAGTGAACTACGAGCCCCATTGTTAATCCTTTAAAGGAAATTATTTGTAAATTTCGACAAGTAGAACAATGAATGGAACTGGTAGACTGTTGAAATCATTGTATATATTGCTTCTATATCGTCTAAGAAACATATATGCAAAGCATCCAAACAGTACAATTCGCCAATTTCTTGTTCTTCAAGTTTAAGTGAACAATGAGCCCAATTGTTAATCCTTTAAAGGAAATTATTTGTAAATTTCGGCAAGTAGAACAATGAATGAAATAGGTAGATGGTTGAAATCATTGTATATATTGCTTCTATATAGTCTAAGAAACATATATGCAAAGCATCCAAACAGTACAATTCGCCAATTTTTTGTTCTTCAAGTTTAAGTGAACAATGAGCCCCAATGGTTAATCCTTTATCGGTAATTATTTGTAACTTTCGACAAGTAGAACAATGAATGGAACAGGTAGACGGTTGAAATCCTTGTATATATTGCTTCCATATAGTCTAAGAAACATGAACGAAAAGCATCCAAACAGTACCATTCGCCAATTTTTTGTCCTTCAAGTTTAAGTGAACAATGAGCCCCATTGTTAATCCTTTATCGGAAACTATTTGTAACTTTCGACAAGTAGAACAATTAATGGAACAGGTAGACGGTTGAAATCTTTGTATATATTGCTTCTAAATCGTCTAAGAAACATATATGCAAAGCATCCAAACAGTACAATTCGCCAATTTTTTGTTCTTCAAGTTTAAGTGAACAGCGAGCCCCATTGATAATCATGAAATGGCAATTATTTGTAACATTCGACAAGTAGAACAATGAATGGAACAGGTAGACGGTTGAAATCCTTGTATATATTGCTTCCATATAGTCTAAGAAACATGAACGCAAAGCATCCAAACAGTACCATTCGCCAATTTTTTGTTCTTCAAGTTTAAGTGAACTACGAGCCCCATTGTTAATCCTTTAAAGGAAATTATTTGTAAATTTCGACAAGTAGAACAATGAATGGAACAGGTAGACTGTTGAAATCATTGTATATATTGCTTCTATATAGTCTAAGAAACATATATGCAAAGCATCCAAACAGTACAATTCGCCAATTTTTTGTTCTTCAAGTTTAAGTGAACAATGAGCCCCAATGGTTAATCCTTTATCGGTAATTATTTGTAACTTTCGACAAGTAGAACAATGAATGGAACAGGTAGACGGTTGAAATCCTTGTATATATTGCTTCCATATAGTCTGAGAAACATGAATGCAAAGCATCCAAACAGTACCATTCGCCAATTTTTTGTTCTTCAAGTTTAAGTGAACTACGAGCCCCATTGTTAATACTTTAAAGGAAATTATTTGTAACTTTCGACAAGTAGAAAGATGAATGGAACAGGTAGACGGTTGAAATCTTTGTATATATTGCTTCTATATAGTCTAAGAAACATATATGCAAAGCATCCAAACAGTACAATTCGCCAATTTTTTGTTCTTCAAGTATAAGTGAACAGCGAGCCCCATTGATAATCATGAAATGGCAATTATTTGTAACTATCTACAAGTAGAACAATGAATAGTACAGGTAGACGGGTGAAATCTTTCTATATATTGCTTCTAAATAGTCTAAGAAACATCTATGCAAAGCATCCAAACAGTACAATTCGCCAATTTTTTGTTCTTCAAGTTTAAGTGAACAATGAGCCCCAATGGTTAATCCTTTATCGGTAATTATTTGTAACTTTCGACAAGTAGAACAATGAATGGAACTGGTAGACGGTTGAAATCCTTGTATATATTGCTTCCATATAGTCTAAGAAACATGAACGCAAAGCATCCAAACAGTACCATTCGCCAATTTTTTGTTCTTCAAGTTTAAGTGAACTACGAGCCCCATTGTTAATCCTTTAAAGGAAATTATTTGTAAATTTCGACAAGTAGAACAATGAATGGAACAGGTAGACTGTTGAAATCATTGTATATATTGCTTCTATATAGTCTAAGAAACATATATGCAAAGCGTCCAAACAGTACAATTCGCCAATTATTTGATCTTCAAGTTTAAGTGAACTACGAGCCCCATTGTTAATACTTTAACGGAAATTATTTGTAACTAGCGACAAGTAGAACAATGAATGGAACAGGTAGCCGGTTGAAATCAATGTATATATTGCTTCTATATAGTCTAAGAAACATATATGCAAAGCATCCAAACAGTACCATTCGCCAATTTTTTGTTCTTCAAGTTTAAGTGAACTACGAGCCCCATTGTTAATCCTTTAAAGGAAATTATTTGTAACTTTCGACAAGTAGAACAATGAATGGAACAGGTAGACGGTTGAAATCTGTGTATATATTGCTTGTATATAGTCTAAGAAACATATATGCAAAGCATCCAAACAGTACAATTCGCCAATTTTTTGTTCTTCAAGTTTAAGTGAACAATGAGCCCCAATGGTTAATCCTTTATCGGTAATTATTTGTAACTTTCGACAAGTAGAACAATGAATGGAACAGGTAGACGGTTGAAATATTTGTATATATTGCTTCTATATAGTATAAGAAACATATATGCAAAGCATCCAAACAGTACAATTCGCCAATTTTTTGTTCTTCAAGTTTAAGTAAACTACGATCCCCATTGTTAATCCCTTAACGGAAATTATTTGTAACTTTAGACAAGTAGAACAGTGAATGGAACAGGTAGACGGTTGAAATCAATGTATATATTGCTTCTATATAGTCTAAGAAACATCTATGCAAAGCATCCAAACAGTACCATTCGCCAATTTTTTGTTCTTCAAGTTTAAGTGAACAATGAGCCCCATTGTTAATCCTTTAAAGGAAATTATTTGTAACTTTCGGCAAGTAGAACAATGAATGGAACAGGTAGACGGTTGAAATCTTTGTATATATTGCTTCTATATAGTCTAAGAAACATATATGCAAAGCATCCAAACAGTACAATTCGCCAATTTTTTGTTCTTCAAGTATAAGTGAACAGCGAGCCCCATTGATAATCATGAAATGGCAATTATTTGTAACTATCTACAAGTAGAACAATGAATAGTACAGGTAGACGGGTGAAATCTTTCTATATATTGCTTCTAAATAGTCTAAGAAACATCTATGCAAAGCATCCAAACAGTACAATTTTCCAATTTTTTGTTATTCAAGTTTAAGTGAACTACGAGCCCCATTGTTAATCCTTTAAAGGAAATTATTTGTAAATTTCGACAAGTAGAACAATGAATGGAACAGGTAGACGGTTGAAATCATTGTATATATTGCTTCTATATCGTCTAAGAAACATATATGCAACGCATCCAAACAGTACAATTCGCCAATTTTTTGTTCTTCAAGTTTAAGTGAACAATGAGCCCCATTGTTAATCCTTTAAAGGAAATTATTTGTAACTTTCGACAAGTAGAAAGATGAATGGAACAGGTAGACGGTTGAAATCTTTGTATATATTGCTTCTATATAGTCTAAGAAACATATATGCAAAGCATCCAATCAGTACAATTCGCCAATTTTTTGTTCTTCAAGTATAAGTGAACAGCGAGCCCCATTGATAATCATGAAATGGCAATTATTTGTAACTATCTACAAGTAGAACAATGAATAGTACAGGTAGACGGGTGAAATCTTTCTATATATTGCTTCTAAATAGTCTAAGAAACATCTATGCAAAGCATCCAAACAGTACAATTCGCCAATTTTTTGTTCTTCAAGTTTAAGTGAACAATGAGCCCCAATGGTTAATCCTTTATCGGTAATTATTTGTAACTTTCGACAAGTAGAACAATGAATGGAACAGGTAGACGGTTGAAATCTGTGTATATATTGCTTCTATATAGTCTAAGAAACATATATGCAAAGCATCCAAACAGTACAATTCGCCAATTTTTTGTTCTTCAAGTTTAAGTGAACAATGAGCCCCAATGGTTAATCCTTTATCGGTAATTATTTGTAACTTTCGACAAGTAGAACAATGAATGGAACAGGTAGACGGTTGAAATCCTTGTATATATTGCTTCCATATAGTCTGAGAAACATGAATGCAAAGCATCCAAACAGTACCATTCGCCAATTTTTTGTTCTTCAAGTTTAAGTGAACTACGAGCCCCATTGTTAATACTTTAACGGAAATTATTTGTAACTTGCGACAAGTAGAACAATGAATGGAACAGGTAGCCGGTTGAAATCAATGTATATAATGCTTCTATATAGTCTAAGAAACATATATGCAAAGCATCCAAACAGTACCATTCGCCAATTTTTTGTTCTTCAAGTTTAAGTGAACTACGAGCCCCATTGTTAATCCTTTAAAGGAAATTATTTGTAACTTTCGACAAGTAGAACAATGAATGGAACAGGTAGACGGTTGAAATCTTTGTATATATTGCTTCTATATAGTCTAAGAAACATATATGCAAAGCATCCAAACAGTACAATTCGCCAATTTTTTGTTCTTCAAGTTTAAGTGAACAGCGAGCCCCATTGATAATCATGAAATGGCAATTATTTGTAACTATCTACAAGTAGAACAATGAATAGTATAGGTAGACGGGTGAAATCTTTCTATATATTGCTTCTAAATAGTCTAAGAAACATCTATGCAAAGCATCCAAACAGTACAATTCGCCAATTTTTTGTTCTTCAAGTTTAAGTAAACTACGATCCCCATTGTTAATCCCTTAACGGAAATTATTTGTAACTTTCGACAAGTAGAACAGTGAATGGAACAGGTAGACGGTTGAAATCAATGTATATATTGCTTCTATATAGTCTAAGAAACATATATGCAAAGCGTCCAAACAGTACAATTCGCCAATTATTTGATCTTCAAGTTTAAGTGAACTACGAGCCCCATTGTTAATACTTTAACGGAAATTATTTGTAACTTGCGACAAGTAGAACAATGAATGGAACAGGTAACCGGTTGAAATCAATGTATATATTGCTTCTATATAGTCTAAGAAACATATATGCAAAGCGTCCAAACAGTACAATTCGCCAATTATTTGATCTTCAAGTTTAAGTGAACTACGAGCCCCATTGTTAATACTTTAACGGAAATTATTTGTAACTTGCGACAAGTAGAACAATGAATGGAACAGGTAACCGGTTGAAATCAATGTATATATTGCTTCTATATAGTCTAAGAAACATATATACAAAGCATCCAAACAGTACCATTCGCCAATTTCTTGTTCTTCAAGTTTAAGTGAACAATGAGCCCAATTGTTAATCCTTTAAAGGAAATTATTTGTAACTTTCGACAAGTATAAAAATGAATGGAACAGGTAGACGGTTGAAATCTGTGTATATATTGCTTCTATATAGTCTAAGAAACATATATGCAAAGCATCCAAACAGTACAATTCGCCAATTTTTTGTTCTTCAAGTTTAAGTGAACAATGAGCCCCAATGGTTAATCCTTTATCGGTAATTATTTGTAACTTTCGACAAGTAGAACAATGAATGGAACAGGTAGACGGTTGAAATCCTTGTATATATTGCTTCCATATAGTCTAAGAAACATGAACGCAAAGCATCCAAACAGTACCATTCGCCAATTTTTTGTCCTTCAAGTTTAAGTGAACAATGAGCCCCATTGTTAATCCTTTATCGGAAATTATTTGTAACTTTCGACAAGTAGAACAATTAATGGAACAGGTAGACGGTTGAAATCCTTGTATATATTGCTTCCATATAGTCTAAGAAACATATATGCAAAGCATCCAAACAGTACAATTCGCCAATTTTTTGTTCTACAAGTTTAAGTGAACAATGAGCCCCATTGTTAATCCTTTATCGTAAATTATTTGTAAATTTCGACAAGTAGAACAATGAATGGAACAGGTAGACTGTTGAAATCATTGTGTATATTGCTTCTATATAGTCCAAGAAACATATATGCAAAGCGTCCAAACAGTACAATTCGCCAATTTTTTGCTCTTCAAGTTTAAGTGAACTACGAGCCCCATTGTTAATCCTTTAAAGGAAATTATTTGTAAATTTCGGCAAGTAGAACAATGAATGAAATAGGTAGATGGTTGAAATCATTGTATATATTGCTTCTATATAGTCTAAGAAACATATATGCAAAGCATCCAAACAGTACAATTCGCCAATTTTTTGTTCTTCAAGTTTAAGTGAACAATGAGCCCCAATGGTTAATCCTTTATCGGTAATTATTTGTAACTTTCGACAAGTAGAACAATGAATGGAACAGGTAGACGGTTGAAATCCTTGTATATATTGCTTCCATATAGTCTAAGAAACATGAACGAAAAGCATCCAAACAGTACCATTCGCCAATTTTTTGTCCTTCAAGTTTAAGTGAAGAATGAGCCCCATTGTTAATCCTTTATCGGAAATTATTTGTAACTTTCGACAAGTAGAACAATTAATGGAACAGGTAGACGGTTGAAATCTTTGTATATATTGCTTCTAAATCGTCTAAGAAACATATATGCAAAGCATCCAAACAGTACAATTCGCCAATTTTTTGTTCTTCAAGTTTAAGTGAACAGCGAGCCCCATTGATAATCATGAAATGGCAATTATTTGTAACTATCTACAAGTAGAACAATGAATAGTACAGGTAGACGGGTGAAATCTTTCTATATATTGCTTCTAAATAGTCTAAGAAACATCTATGCAAAGCATCCAAACAGTACAATTCGCCAATTTTTTGTTCTTCAAGTTTAAGTGAACAATGAGCCCCAATGGTTAATCCTTTATCGGTAATTATATGTAACTTTCGACAAGTAGAACAATGAATGGAACAGGTAGACGGTTGAAATCCTTGTATATATTGCTTCCATATAGTCTAAGAAACATGAACGCAAAGCATCCAGACAGTACCATTCGCCAATTTTTTGTTCTTCAAGTTTAAGTGAACTACGAGCCCCATTGTTAATCCTTTAAAGGAAATTATTTGTAAATTTCGACAAGTAGAACAATGAATGGAACAGGTAGACTGTTGAAATCATTGTACATATTGCTTCTATATAGTCTAAGAAACATATATGCAAAGCATCCAAACAGTACAATTCGCCAATTTTTTGTTCTTCAAGTTTAAGTGAACAATGAGCCCCAATGGTTAATCCTTTATCGGTAATTATTTGTAACTTTCGACAAGTAGAACAATGAATGGAACAGGTAGACGGTTGAAATCCTTGTATATATTGCTTCCATATAGTCTGAGAAACATGAATGCAAAGCATCCAAACAGTACCATTCGCCAATTTTTTGTTCTTCAAGTTTAAGTGAACTACGAGCCCCATTGTTAATACTTTAAAGGAAATTATTTGTAACTTTCGACAAGTAGAAAGATGAATGGAACAGGTAGACGGTTGAAATCTTTGTATATATTGCTTCTATATAGTCTAAGAAACATATATGCACAGCATCCAAACAGTACAATTCGCCAATTTTTTGTTCTTCAAGTATAAGTGAACAGCGAGCCCCATCGATAATCATGAAATGGCAATTATTTGTAACTATCTACAAGTAGAACAATGAATAGTACAGGTAGACGGGTGAAATCTTTCTATATATTGCTTCTAAATAGTCTAAGAAACATCTATGCAAAGCATCCAAACAGTACAATTCGCCAATTTTTTGTTCTTCAAGTTTAAGTGAACAATGAGCCCCAATGGTTAATCCTTTATCGGTAATTATTTGTAACTTTCGACAAGTAGAACAATGAATGGAACAGGTAGACGGTTGAAATCCTTGTATATATTGCTTCCATATAGTCTAAGAAACATGAACGCAAAGCATCCAAACAGTACCATTCGCCAATTTTTATTCTTCAAGTTTAAGTGAACTACGAGCCCCATTGTTAATCCTTTAAAGGAAATTATTTGTAAATTTCGACAAGTAGAACAATGAATGGAACAGGTAGACTGTTGAAATCATTGTATATATTGCTTCTATATAGTCTAAGAAACATATATGCAAAGCGTCCAAACAGTACAATTCGCCAATTATTTGATCTTCAAGTTTAAGTGAACTACGAGCCCCATTGTTAATACTTTAACGGAAATTATTTGTAACTTGCGACAAGTAGAACAATGAATGGAACAGGTAGCCGATTGAAATCAATGTATATATTGCTTCTATATAGTCTAAGAAACATATATGCAAAGCATCCAAACAGTACCATTCGCCAATTTTTTGTTCTTCAAGTTTAAGTGGACTACGAGCCCCATTGTTAATCCTTTAAAGGAAATTATTTGTAACTTTCGACAAGTAGAACAATGAATGGAACAGGTAGACGGTTGAAATCTGTGTACATATTGCTTCTATATAGTCTAAGAAACATATATGCAAAGCATCCAAACAGTACAATTCGCCAATTTTTTGTTCTTCAAGTTTAAGTGAACAATGAGCCCCAATGGTTAATCCTTTATCGGTAATTATTTGTAACTTTCGACAAGTAGAACAATGAATGGAACAGGTAGACGGTTGAAATATTTGTATATATTGCTTCTATATAGTATAAGAAACATATATGCAAAGCATCCAAACAGTACAATTCGCCAATTTTTTGTTCTTCAAGTTTAAGTAAACTACGATCCCCATTGTTAATCCCTTAACGGAAATTATTTGTTTCTTTCGACAAGTAGAACAGTGAATGGAACAGGTAGACGGTTGAAATCAATGTATATATTGCTTCTATATAGTCTAAGAAACATCTATGCAAAGCATCCAAACAGTACAATTCGCCAATTTTTTGTTCTTCAAGTTTAAGTGAACAATGAGCCCCAATGGTTAATCCTTTATCGGTAATTATTTGTAACTTTCGACAAGTAGAACAATGAATGGAACAGGTAGACGGTTGAAATCCTTGTATATATTGCTTCCATATAGTCTGAGAAACATGAACGAAAAGCATCCAAACAGTACCATTCGCCAATTTTTTGTCCTTCAAGTTTAAGTGAAGAATGAGCCCCATTGTTAATCCTTTATCGGAAATTATTTGTAACTTTCGACAAGTAGAACAATTAATGGAACAGGTAGACGGTTGAAATCTTTGTATATATTGCTTCTAAATCGTCTAAGAAACATATATGCAAAGCATCCAAACAGTACAATTCGCCAATTTTTTGTTCTTCAAGTTTAAGTGAACAATGAGCCCCAATGGTTAATCCTTTATCGGTAATTATTTGTAACTTTCGACAAGTAGAACAATGAATGGAACAGGTAGACGGTTGAAATCCTTGTATATATTGCTTCCATATAGTCTGAGAAACATGAATGCAAAGCATCCAAACAGTACCATTCGCCAATTTTTTGTTCTTCAAGTTTAAGTGAACTACGAGCCCCATTGTTAATACTTTAACGGAAATTATTTGTAACTTGCGACAAGTAGAACAATGAATGGAACAGGTAGCCGGTTGAAATCAATGTATATATTGCTTCTATATAGTCTAAGAAACATATACGCAAAGCATCCAAACAGTACCATTCGCCAATTTTTTGTTCTTCAAGTTTAAGTGAACTACGAGCCCCATTGTTAATCCTTTAAAGGAAATTATTTGTAACTTTCGACAAGTAGAACAATGAATGGAACAGGTAGACGGTTGAAATCTTTGTATATATTGCTTCTATATAGTCTAAGAAACATATATGCAAAGCATCCAAACAGTACAATTTGCCAATTTTTTGTTCTTCAAGTTTAAGTGAACAGCGAGCCCCATTGATAATCATGAAATGGCAATTATTTGTAACTATCTACAAGTAGAACAATGAATAGTATAGGTAGACGGGTGAAATCTTTCTATATATTGCTTCTAAATAGTCTAAGAAACATCTATGCAAAGCATCCAAACAGTACAATTCGCCAATTTTTTGTTCTTCAAGTTTAAGTAAACTACGATCCCCATTGTTAATCCCTTAACGGAAATTATTTGTAACTTTCGACAAGTAGAACAGTGAATGGAACAGGTAGACGGTTGAAATCAATGTATATATTGCTTCTATATAGTCTAAGAAACATATATGCAAAGCGTCCAAACAGTACAATTCGCCAATTATTTGATCTTCAAGTTTAAGTGAACTACGAGCCCCATTGTTAATACTTTAACGGAAATTATTTGTAACTTGCGACAAGTAGAACAATGAATGGAACAGGTAACCGGTTGAAATCAATGTATATATTGCTTCTATATAGTCTAAGAAACATATATGCAAAGCGTCCAAACAGTACAATTCGCCAATTATTTGATCTTCAAGTTTAAGTGAACTACGAGCCCCATTGTTAATACTTTAACGGAAATTATTTGTAACTTGCGACAAGTAGAACAATGAATGGAACAGGTAACCGGTTGAAATCAATGTATATATTGCTTCTATATAGTCTAAGAAACATATATACAAAGCATCCAAACAGTACCATTCGCCAATTTTTTGTTCTTCAAGTTTAAGTGAACTACGAGCCCCATTGTTAATCCTTTAAAGGAAATTATTTGTAACTTTCGACAAGTAGAACAATGAATGGAACAGGTAGACGGTTGAAATCTGTGTATATATTGCTTCTATATAGCCTAAGAAACATATATGCAAAGCATCCAAACAGTACAATTCGCCAATTTTTTGTTATTCAAGTTTAAGTGAACTACGAGCCCCATTGTTAATCCTTTAAAGGAAATTATTTGTAAATTTCGACAAGTAGAACAATGAATGGAACTGGTAGACTGTTGAAATCATTGTATATATTGCTTCTATATCGTCTAAGAAACATATATGCAAAGCATCCAAACAGTACAATTCGCCAATTTCTTGTTCTTCAAGTTTAAGTGAACAATGAGCCCAATTGTTAATCCTTTAAAGGAAATTATTTGTAACTTTCGACAAGTATAAAAATGAATGGAACAGGTAGACGGTTGAAATCTGTGTATATATTGCTTCTATATAGTCTAAGAAACATATATGCAAAGCATCCAAACAGTACAATTCGCCAATTTTTTGTTCTTCAAGTTTAAGTGAACAATGAGCCCCAATGGTTAATCCTTTATCGGTAATTATTTGTAACTTTCGACAAGTAGAACAATGAATGGAACAGGTAGACGGTTGAAATCCTTGTATATATTGCTTCCATATAGTCTAAGAAACATGAACGCAAAGCATCCAAACAGTACCATTCGCCAATTTTTTGTCCTTCAAGTTTAAGTGAACAATGAGCCCCATTGTTAATCCTTTATCGGAAATTATTTGTAACTTTCGACAAGTAGAACAATTAATGGAACAGGTAGACGGTTGAAATCCTTGTATATATTGCTTCCATATAGTCTAAGAAACATATATGCAAAGCATCCAAACAGTACAATTCGCCAATTTTTTGTTATTCAAGTTTAAGTGAACTACGAGCCCCATTGTTAATCCTTTAAAGGAAATTATTTGTAACTTTCGACAAGTAGAACAATGAATGGAACAGGTAACCGGTTGAAATCAATGTATATATTGCTTCTATATAGTCTAAGAAACATATATGCAAAGCGTCCAAACAGTACAATTCGCCAATTATTTGATCTTCAAGTTTAAGTGAACTACGAGCCCCATTGTTAATACTTTAACGGAAATTATTTGTAACTTGCGACAAGTAGAACAATGAATGGAACAGGTAGACGGTTGAAATCTTTGTATATATTGCTTCTATATAGTCTAAGAAACATATATGCAAAGCATCCAAACAGTACAATTCGCCAATTTTTTGTTATTCAAGTTTAAGTGAACTACGAGCCCCATTGTTAATCCTTTAAAGGAAATTATTTGTAAATTTCGACAAGTAGAACAATGAATGGAACTGGTAGACTGTTGAAATCATTGTATATATTGCTTCTATATCGTCTAAGAAACATATATGCAAAGCATCCAAACAGTACAATTCGCCAATTTCTTGTTCTTCAAGTTTAAGTGAACAATGAGCCCAATTGTTAATCCTTTAAAGGAAATTATTTGTAAATTTCGGCAAGTAGAACAATGAATGAAATAGGTAGATGGTTGAAATCATTGTATATATTGCTTCTATATAGTCTAAGAAACATATATGCAAAGCATCCAAACAGTACAATTCGCCAATTTTTTGTTCTTCAAGTTTAAGTGAACAATGAGCCCCAATGGTTAATCCTTTATCGGTAATTATTTGTAACTTTCGACAAGTAGAACAATGAATGGAACAGGTAGACGGTTGAAATCCTTGTATATATTGCTTCCATATAGTCTAAGAAACATGAACGAAAAGCATCCAAACAGTACCATTCGCCAATTTTTTGTCCTTCAAGTTTAAGTGAACAATGAGCCCCATTGTTAATCCTTTATCGGAAACTATTTGTAACTTTCGACAAGTAGAACAATTAATGGAACAGGTAGACGGTTGAAATCTTTGTATATATTGCTTCTAAATCGTCTAAGAAACATATATGCAAAGCATCCAAACAGTACAATTCGCCAATTTTTTGTTCTTCAAGTTTAAGTGAACAGCGAGCCCCATTGATAATCATGAAATGGCAATTATTTGTAACATTCGACAAGTAGAACAATGAATGGAACAGGTAGACGGTTGAAATCCTTGTATATATTGCTTCCATATAGTCTAAGAAACATGAACGCAAAGCATCCAAACAGTACCATTCGCCAATTTTTTGTTCTTCAAGTTTAAGTGAACTACGAGCCCCATTGTTAATCCTTTAAAGGAAATTATTTGTAAATTTCGACAAGTAGAACAATGAATGGAACAGGTAGACTGTTGAAATCATTGTATATATTGCTTCTATATAGTCTAAGAAACATATATGCAAAGCATCCAAACAGTACAATTCGCCAATTTTTTGTTCTTCAAGTTTAAGTGAACAATGAGCCCCAATGGTTAATCCTTTATCGGTAATTATTTGTAACTTTCGACAAGTAGAACAATGAATGGAACAGGTAGACGGTTGAAATCCTTGTATATATTGCTTCCATATAGTCTGAGAAACATGAATGCAAAGCATCCAAACAGTACCATTCGCCAATTTTTTGTTCTTCAAGTTTAAGTGAACTACGAGCCCCATTGTTAATACTTTAAAGGAAATTATTTGTAACTTTCGACAAGTAGAAAGATGAATGGAACAGGTAGACGGTTGAAATCTTTGTATATATTGCTTCTATATAGTCTAAGAAACATATATGCAAAGCATCCAAACAGTACAATTCGCCAATTTTTTGTTCTTCAAGTATAAGTGAACAGCGAGCCCCATTGATAATCATGAAATGGCAATTATTTGTAACTATCTACAAGTAGAACAATGAATAGTACAGGTAGACGGGTGAAATCTTTCTATATATTGCTTCTAAATAGTCTAAGAAACATCTATGCAAAGCATCCAAACAGTACAATTCGCCAATTTTTTGTTCTTCAAGTTTAAGTGAACAATGAGCCCCAATGGTTAATCCTTTATCGGTAATTATTTGTAACTTTCGACAAGTAGAACAATGAATGGAACAGGTAGACGGTTGAAATCCTTGTATATATTGCTTCCATATAGTCTAAGAAACATGAACGCAAAGCATCCAAACAGTACCATTCGCCAATTTTTTGTTCTTCAAGTTTAAGTGAACTACGAGCCCCATTGTTAATCCTTTAAAGGAAATTATTTGTAAATTTCGACAAGTAGAACAATGAATGGAACAGGTAGACTGTTGAAATCATTGTATATATTGCTTCTATATAATCTAAGAAACATATATGCAAAGCGTCCAAACAGTACAATTCGCCAATTATTTGATCTTCAAGTTTAAGTGAACTACGAGCCCCATTGTTAATACTTTAACGGAAATTATTTGTAACTAGCGACAAGTAGAACAATGAATGGAACAGGTAGCCGGTTGAAATCAATGTATATATTGCTTCTATATAGTCTAAGAAACATATATGCAAAGCATCCAAACAGTACCATTCGCCAATTTTTTGTTCTTCAAGTTTAAGTGAACTACGAGCCCCATTGTTAATCCTTTAAAGGAAATTATTTGTAACTTTCGACAAGTAGAACAATGAATGGAACAGGTAGACGGTTGAAATCTGTGTATATATTGCTTGTATATAGTCTAAGAAACATATATGCAAAGCATCCAAACAGTACAATTCGCCAATTTTTTGTTCTTCAAGTTTAAGTGAACAATGAGCCCCAATGGTTAATCCTTTATCGGTAATTATTTGTAACTTTCGACAAGTAGAACAATGAATGGAACAGGTAGACGGTTGAAATATTTGTATATATTGCTTCTATATAGTATAAGAAACATATATGCAAAGCATCCAAACAGTACAATTCGCCAATTTTTTGTTCTTCAAGTTTAAGTAAACTACGATCCCCATTGTTAATCCCTTAACGGAAATTATTTGTAACTTTAGACAAGTAGAACAGTGAATGGAACAGGTAGACGGTTGAAATCAATGTATATATTGCTTCTATATAGTCTAAGAAACATCTATGCAAAGCATCCAAACAGTACCATTCGCCAATTTTTTGTTCTTCAAGTTTAAGTGAACAATGAGCCCCATTGTTAATCCTTTAAAGGAAATTATTTGTAACTTTCGGCAAGTAGAACAATGAATGGAACAGGTAGACGGTTGAAATCTTTGTATATATTGCTTCTATATAGTCTAAGAAACATATATGCAAAGCATCCAAACAGTACAATTCGCCAATTTTTTGTTCTTCAAGTATAAGTGAACAATGAGCCCCAATGGTTAATCCTTTATCGGTAATTATTTGTAACTTTCGACAAGTAGAACAATGAATGGAACAGGTAGACGGTTGAAATCCTTGTATATATTGCTTCCATATAGTCTGAGAAACATGAATGCAAAGCATCCAAACAGTACCATTCGCCAATTTTTTGTTCTTCAAGTTTAAGTGAACTACGAGCCCCATTGTTAATACTTTAAAGGAAATTATTTGTAACTTTCGACAAGTAGAAAGATGAATGGAACAGGTAGACGGTTGAAATCTTTGTATATATTGCTTCTATATAGTCTAAGAAACATATATGCAAAGCATCCAAACAGTACAATTCGCCAATTTTTTGTTCTTCAAGTATAAGTGAACAGCGAGCCCCATTGATAATCATGAAATGGCAATTATTTGTAACTATCTACAAGTAGAACAATGAATAGTACAGGTAGACGGGTGAAATCTTTCTATATATTGCTTCTAAATAGTCTAAGAAACATCTATGCAAAGCATCCAAACAGTACAATTCGCCAATTTTTTGTTCTTCAAGTTTAAGTGAACAATGAGCCCCAATGGTTAATCCTTTATCGGTAATTATTTGTAACTTTCGACAAGTAGAACAATGAATGGAACAGGTAGACGGTTGAAATCCTTGTATATATTGCTTCCATATAGTCTAAGAAACATGAACGCAAAGCATCCAAACAGTACCATTCGCCAATTTTTTGTTCTTCAAGTTTAAGTGAACTACGAGCCCCATTGTTAATCCTTTAAAGGAAATTATTTGTAACTTTCGACAAGTAGAACAATGAATGGAACAGGTAGACGGTTGAAATCTGTGTATATATTGCTTGTATATAGTCTAAGAAACATATATGCAAAGCATCCAAACAGTACAATTCGCCAATTTTTTGTTCTTCAAGTTTAAGTGAACAATGAGCCCCAATGGTTAATCCTTTATCGGTAATTATTTGTAACTTTCGACAAGTAGAACAATGAATGGAACAGGTAGACGGTTGAAATATTTGTATATATTGCTTCTATATAGTATAAGAAACATATATGCAAAGCATCCAAACAGTACAATTCGCCAATTTTTTGTTCTTCAAGTTTAAGTAAACTACGATCCCCATTGTTAATCCCTTAACGGAAATTATTTGTAACTTTAGACAAGTAGAACAGTGAATGGAACAGGTAGACGGTTGAAATCAATGTATATATTGCTTCTATATAGTCTAAGAAACATCTATGCAAAGCATCCAAACAGTACCATTCGCCAATTTTTTGTTCTTCAAGTTTAAGTGAACAATGAGCCCCATTGTTAATCCTTTAAAGGAAATTATTTGTAACTTTCGGCAAGTAGAACAATGAATGGAACAGGTAGACGGTTGAAATCTTTGTATATATTGCTTCTATATAGTCTAAGAAACATATATGCAAAGCATCCAAACAGTACAATTCGCCAATTTTTTGTTCTTCAAGTATAAGTGAACAGCGAGCCCCATTGATAATCATGAAATGGCAATTATTTGTAACTATCTACAAGTAGAACAATGAATAGTACAGGTAGACGGGTGAAATCTTTCTATATATTGCTTCTAAATAGTCTAAGAAACATCTATGCAAAGCATCCAAACAGTACAATTTTCCAATTTTTTGTTATTCAAGTTTAAGTGAACTACGAGCCCCATTGTTAATCCTTTATCGGAAATTATTTGTAACTTTCGACAAGTAGAACAATTAATGGAACAGGTAGACGGTTGAAATCCTTGTATATATTGCTTCCATATAGTCTAAGAAACATATATGCAAAGCATCCAAACAGTACAATTCGCCAATTTTTTGTTCTACAAGTTTAAGTGAACAATGAGCCCCATTGTTAATCCTTTATCGTAAATTATTTGTAAATTTCGACAAGTAGAACAATGAATGGAACAGGTAGACTGTTGAAATCATTGTGTATATTGCTTCTATATAGTCCAAGAAACATATATGCAAAGCGTCCAAACAGTACAATTCGCCAATTTTTTGCTCTTCAAGTTTAAGTGAACTACGAGCCCCATTGTTAATCCTTTAAAGGAAATTATTTGTAAATTTCGGCAAGTAGAACAATGAATGAAATAGGTAGATGGTTGAAATCATTGTATATATTGCTTCTATATAGTCTAAGAAACATATATGCAAAGCATCCAAACAGTACAATTCGCCAATTTTTTGTTCTTCAAGTTTAAGTGAACAATGAGCCCCAATGGTTAATCCTTTATCGGTAATTATTTGTAACTTTCGACAAGTAGAACAATGAATGGAACAGGTAGACGGTTGAAATCCTTGTATATATTGCTTCCATATAGTCTAAGAAACATGAACGAAAAGCATCCAAACAGTACCATTCGCCAATTTTTTGTCCTTCAAGTTTAAGTGAAGAATGAGCCCCATTGTTAATCCTTTATCGGAAATTATTTGTAAATTTCGACAAGTAGAACAATGAATGGAACAGGTAGACTGTTGAAATCATTGTACATATTGCTTCTATATAGTCTAAGAAACATATATGCAAAGCATCCAAACAGTACAATTCGCCAATTTTTTGTTCTTCAAGTTTAAGTGAACAATGAGCCCCAATGGTTAATCCTTTATCGGTAATTATTTGTAACTTTCGACAAGTAGAACAATGAATGGAACAGGTAGACGGTTGAAATCCTTGTATATATTGCTTCCATATAGTCTGAGAAACATGAATGCAAAGCATCCAAACAGTACCATTCGCCAATTTTTTGTTCTTCAAGTTTAAGTGAACTACGAGCCCCATTGTTAATACTTTAAAGGAAATTATTTGTAACTTTCGACAAGTAGAAAGATGAATGGAACAGGTAGACGGTTGAAATCTTTGTATATATTGCTTCTATATAGTCTAAGAAACATATATGCACAGCATCCAAACAGTACAATTCGCCAATTTTTTGTTCTTCAAGTATAAGTGAACAGCGAGCCCCATCGATAATCATGAAATGGCAATTATTTGTAACTATCTACAAGTAGAACAATGAATAGTACAGGTAGACGGGTGAAATCTTTCTATATATTGCTTCTAAATAGTCTAAGAAACATCTATGCAAAGCATCCAAACAGTACAATTCGCCAATTTTTTGTTCTTCAAGTTTAAGTGAACAATGAGCCCCAATGGTTAATCCTTTATCGGTAATTATTTGTAACTTTCGACAAGTAGAACAATGAATGGAACAGGTAGACGGTTGAAATCCTTGTATATATTGCTTCCATATAGTCTAAGAAACATGAACGCAAAGCATCCAAACAGTACCATTCGCCAATTTTTATTCTTCAAGTTTAAGTGAACTACGAGCCCCATTGTTAATCCTTTAAAGGAAATTATTTGTAAATTTCGACAAGTAGAACAATGAATGGAACAGGTAGACTGTTGAAATCATTGTATATATTGCTTCTATATAGTCTAAGAAACATATATGCAAAGCGTCCAAACAGTACAATTCGCCAATTATTTGATCTTCAAGTTTAAGTGAACTACGAGCCCCATTGTTAATACTTTAACGGAAATTATTTGTAACTTGCGACAAGTAGAACAATGAATGGAACAGGTAGCCGATTGAAATCAATGTATATATTGCTTCTATATAGTCTAAGAAACATATATGCAAAGCATCCAAACAGTACCATTCGCCAATTTTTTGTTCTTCAAGTTTAAGTGGACTACGAGCCCCATTGTTAATCCTTTAAAGGAAATTATTTGTAACTTTCGACAAGTAGAACAATGAATGGAACAGGTAGACGGTTGAAATCTGTGTACATATTGCTTCTATATAGTCTAAGAAACATATATGCAAAGCATCCAAACAGTACAATTCGCCAATTTTTTGTTCTTCAAGTTTAAGTGAACAATGAGCCCCAATGGTTAATCCTTTATCGGTAATTATTTGTAACTTTCGACAAGTAGAACAATGAATGGAACAGGTAGACGGTTGAAATATTTGTATATATTGCTTCTATATAGTATAAGAAACATATATGCAAAGCATCCAAACAGTACAATTCGCCAATTTTTTGTTCTTCAAGTTTAAGTAAACTACGATCCCCATTGTTAATCCCTTAACGGAAATTATTTGTTTCTTTCGACAAGTAGAACAGTGAATGGAACAGGTAGACGGTTGAAATCAATGTATATATTGCTTCTATATAGTCTAAGAAACATCTATGCAAAGCATCCAAACAGTACAATTCGCCAATTTTTTGTTCTTCAAGTTTAAGTGAACAATGAGCCCCAATGGTTAATCCTTTATCGGTAATTATTTGTAACTTTCGACAAGTAGAACAATGAATGGAACAGGTAGACGGTTGAAATCCTTGTATATATTGCTTCCATATAGTCTGAGAAACATGAACGAAAAGCATCCAAACAGTACCATTCGCCAATTTTTTGTCCTTCAAGTTTAAGTGAAGAATGAGCCCCATTGTTAATCCTTTATCGGAAATTATTTGTAACTTTCGACAAGTAGAACAATTAATGGAACAGGTAGACGGTTGAAATCTTTGTATATATTGCTTCTAAATCGTCTAAGAAACATATATGCAAAGCATCCAAACAGTACAATTCGCCAATTTTTTGTTCTTCAAGTTTAAGTGAACAATGAGCCCCAATGGTTAATCCTTTATCGGTAATTATTTGTAACTTTCGACAAGTAGAACAATGAATGGAACAGGTAGACGGTTGAAATCTTTGTATATATTGCTTCCATATAGTCTGAGAAACATGAATGCAAAGCATCCAAACAGTACCATTCGCCAATTTTTTGTTCTTCAAGTTTAAGTGAACTACGAGCCCCATTGTTAATACTTTAACGGAAATTATTTGTAACTTGCGACAAGTAGAACAATGAATGGAACAGGTAGCCGGTTGAAATCAATGTATATATTGCTTCTATATAGTCTAAGAAACATATATGCAAAGCATCCAAACAGTACCATTCGCCAATTTTTTGTTCTTCAAGTTTAAGTGAACTACGAGCCCCATTGTTAATCCTTTAAAGGAAATTATTTGTAACTTTCGACAAGTAGAACAATGAATGGAACAGGTAGACGGTTGAAATCTTTGTATATATTGCTTCTATATAGTCTAAGAAACATATATGCAAAGCATCCAAACAGTACAATTTGCCAATTTTTTGTTCTTCAAGTTTAAGTGAACAGCGAGCCCCATTGATAATCATGAAATGGCAATTATTTGTAACTATCTACAAGTAGAACAATGAATAGTATAGGTAGACGGGTGAAATCTTTCTATATATTGCTTCTAAATAGTCTAAGAAACATCTATGCAAAGCATCCAAACAGTACAATTCGCCAATTTTTTGTTCTTCAAGTTTAAGTAAACTACGATCCCCATTGTTAATCCCTTAACGGAAATTATTTGTAACTTTCGACAAGTAGAACAGTGAATGGAACAGGTAGACGGTTGAAATCAATGTATATATTGCTTCTATATAGTCTAAGAAACATATATGCAAAGCGTCCAAACAGTACAATTCGCCAATTATTTGATCTTCAAGTTTAAGTGAACTACGAGCCCCATTGTTAATACTTTAACGGAAATTATTTGTAACTTGCGACAAGTAGAACAATGAATGGAACAGGTAACCGGTTGAAATCAATGTATATATTGCTTCTATATAGTCTAAGAAACATATATGCAAAGCGTCCAAACAGTACAATTCGCCAATTATTTGATCTTCAAGTTTAAGTGAACTACGAGCCCCATTGTTAATACTTTAACGGAAATTATTTGTAACTTGCGACAAGTAGAACAATGAATGGAACAGGTAGACGGTTGAAATCCTTGTATATATTGCTTCCATATAGTCTAAGAAACATATATGCAAAGCATCCAAACAGTACAATTCGCCAATTTTTTGTTCTACAAGTTTAAGTGAACAATGAGCCCCATTGTTAATCCTTTATCGTAAATTATTTGTAAATTTCGACAAGTAGAACAATGAATGGAACAGGTAGACTGTTGAAATCATTGTGTATATTGCTTCTATATAGTCCAAGAAACATATATGCAAAGCGTCCAAACAGTACAATTCGCCAATTTTTTGCTCTTCAAGTTTAAGTGAACTACGAGCCCCATTGTTAATCCTTTAAAGGAAATTATTTGTAAATTTCGGCAAGTAGAACAATGAATGAAATAGGTAGATGGTTGAAATCATTGTATATATTGCTTCTATATAGTCTAAGAAACATATATGCAAAGCATCCAAACAGTACAATTCGCCAATTTTTTGTTCTTCAAGTTTAAGTGAACAATGAGCCCCAATGGTTAATCCTTTATCGGTAATTATTTGTAACTTTCGACAAGTAGAACAATGAATGGAACAGGTAGACGGTTGAAATCCTTGTATATATTGCTTCCATATAGTCTGAGAAACATGAATGCAAAGCATCCAAACAGTACCATTCGCCAATTTTTTGTTCTTCAAGTTTAAGTGAACTACGAGCCCCATTGTTAATACTTTAAAGGAAATTATTTGTAACTTTCGACAAGTAGAAAGATGAATGGAACAGGTAGACGGTTGAAATCTTTGTATATATTGCTTCTATATAGTCTAAGAAACATATATGCACAGCATCCAAACAGTACAATTCGCCAATTTTTTGTTCTTCAAGTATAAGTGAACAGCGAGCCCCATCGATAATCATGAAATGGCAATTATTTGTAACTATCTACAAGTAGAACAATGAATAGTACAGGTAGACGGGTGAAATCTTTCTATATATTGCTTCTAAATAGTCTAAGAAACATCTATGCAAAGCATCCAAACAGTACAATTCGCCAATTTTTTGTTCTTCAAGTTTAAGTGAACAATGAGCCCCAATGGTTAATCCTTTATCGGTAATTATTTGTAACTTTCGACAAGTAGAACAATGAATGGAACAGGTAGACGGTTGAAATCCTTGTATATATTGCTTCCATATAGTCTAAGAAACATGAACGCAAAGCATCCAAACAGTACCATTCGCCAATTTTTATTCTTCAAGTTTAAGTGAACTACGAGCCCCATTGTTAATCCTTTAAAGGAAATTATTTGTAAATTTCGACAAGTAGAACAATGAATGGAACAGGTAGACTGTTGAAATCATTGTATATATTGCTTCTATATAGTCTAAGAAACATATATGCAAAGCGTCCAAACAGTACAATTCGCCAATTATTTGATCTTCAAGTTTAAGTGAACTACGAGCCCCATTGTTAGTACTTTAACGGAAATTATTTGTAACTTGCGACAAGTAGAACAATGAATGGAACAGGTAACCGGTTGAAATCAATGTATATATTGCTTCTATATAGTCTAAGAAACATATATACAAAGCATCCAAACAGTACCATTCGCCAATTTTTTGTTCTTCAAGTTTAAGTGAACTACGAGCCCCATTGTTAATCCTTTAAAGGAAATTATTTGTAACTTTCGACAAGTATAACAATGAATGGAACAGGTAGACGGTTGAAATCTGTGTATATATTGCTTCTATATAGTCTAAGAAACATATATGCAAAGCATCCAAACAGTACAATTCGCCAATTTTTTGTTATTCAAGTTTAAGTGAACTACGAGCCCCATTGTTAATCCTTTAAAGGAAATTATTTGTAAATTTCGACAAGTAGAACAATGAATGGAACTGGTAGACTGTTGAAATCATTGTATATATTGCTTCTATATCGTCTAAGAAACATATATGCAAAGCATCCAAACAGTACAATTCGCCAATTTCTTGTTCTTCAAGTTTAAGTGAACAATGAGCCCAATTGTTAATCCTTTAAAGGAAATTATTTGTAACTTTCGACAAGTATAAAAATGAATGGAACAGGAAGACGGTTGAAATCTGTGTATATATTGCTTCTATATAGTCTAAGAAACATATATGCAAAGCATCCAAACAGTACAATTCGCCAATTTTTTGTTCTTCAAGTTTAAGTGAACAATGAGCCCCAATGGTTAATCCTTTATCGGTAATTATTTGTAACTTTCGACAAGTAGAACAATGAATGGAACAGGTAGACGGTTGAAATCCTTGTATATATTGCTTCCATATAGTCTAAGAAACATGAACGCAAAGCATCCAAACAGTACCATTCGCCAATTTTTTGTCCTTCAAGTTTAAGTGAACAATGAGCCCCATTGTTAATCCTTTATCGGAAATTATTTGTAACTTTCGACAAGTAGAACAATTAATGGAACAGGTAGACGGTTGAAATCCTTGTATATATTGCTTCCATATAGTCTAAGAAACATATATGCAAAGCATCCAAACAGTACAATTCGCCAATTTTTTGTTCTACAAGTTTAAGTGAACAATGAGCCCCATTGTTAATCCTTTATCGTAAATTATTTGTAAATTTCGACAAGTAGAACAATGAATGGAACAGGTAGACTGTTGAAATCATTGTGTATATTGCTTCTATATAGTCCAAGAAACATATATGCAAAGCGTCCAAACAGTACAATTCGCCAATTTTTTGCTCTTCAAGTTTAAGTGAACTACGAGCCCCATTGTTAATCCTTTAAAGGAAATTATTTGTAAATTTCGGCAAGTAGAACAATGAATGAAATAGGTAGATGGTTGAAATCATTGTATATATTGCTTCTATATAGTCTAAGAAACATATATGCAAAGCATCCAAACAGTACAATTCGCCAATTTTTTGTTCTTCAAGTTTAAGTGAACAATGAGCCCCAATGGTTAATCCTTTATCGGTAATTATTTGTAACTTTCGACAAGTAGAACAATGAATGGAACAGGTAGACGGTTGAAATCCTTGTATATATTGCTTCCATATAGTCTAAGAAACATGAACGAAAAGCATCCAAACAGTACCATTCGCCAATTTTTTGTCCTTCAAGTTTAAGTGAAGAATGAGCCCCATTGTTAATCCTTTATCGGAAATTATTTGTAACTTTCGACAAGTAGAACAATTAATGGAACAGGTAGACGGTTGAAATCTTTGTATATATTGCTTCTAAATCGTCTAAGAAACATATATGCAAAGCATCCAAACAGTACAATTCGCCAATTTTTTGTTCTTCAAGTTTAAGTGAACAGCGAGCCCCATTGATAATCATGAAATGGCAATTATTTGTAACTATCTACAAGTAGAACAATGAATAGTACAGGTAGACGGGTGAAATCTTTCTATATATTGCTTCTAAATAGTCTAAGAAACATCTATGCAAAGCATCCAAAGAGTACAATTCGCCAATTTTTTGTTCTACAAGTTTAAGTGAACAATGAGCCCCATTGTTAATCCTTTATCGTAAATTATTTGTAAATTTCGACAAGTAGAACAATGAATGGAACAGGTAGACTGTTGAAATCATTGTGTATATTGCTTCTATATAGTCCAAGAAACATATATGCAAAGCGTCCAAACAGTACAATTCGCCAATTTTTTGCTCTTCAAGTTTAAGTGAACTACGAGCCCCATTGTTAATCCTTTAAAGGAAATTATTTGTAAATTTCGGCAAGTAGAACAATGAATGAAATAGGTAGATGGTTGAAATCATTGTATATATTGCTTCTATATAGTCTAAGAAACATATATGCAAAGCATCCAAACAGTACAATTCGCCAATTTTTTGTTCTTCAAGTTTAAGTGAACAATGAGCCCCAATGGTTAATCTTTTATCGGTAATTATTTGTAACTTTCGACAAGTAGAACAATGAATGGAACAGGTAGACGGTTGAAATCCTTGTATATATTGCTTCCATATAGTCTAAGAAACATGAACGAAAAGCATCCAAACAGTACCATTCGCCAATTTTTTGTCCTTCAAGTTTAAGTGAAGAATGAGCCCCATTGTTAATCCTTTATCGGAAATTATTTGTAACTTTCGACAAGTAGAACAATTAATGGAACAGGTAGACGGTTGAAATCTTTGTATATATTGCTTCTAAATCGTCTAAGAAACATATATGCAAAGCATCCAAACAGTACAATTCGCCAATTTTTTGTTCTTCAAGTTTAAGTGAACAGCGAGCCCCATTGTTAAACCTTTAAAGGAAATTATTTGTAATTTTCGACAAGCAGAACAATGAATGGTACAGGTAGACGGTTGAAATCTTTGTATATATTGCTTCTAAATAGTCTAAGAAACATATATGCAAAGCATCCAAACAGTACAATTCGCCAATTTTTTGTTCTTCAAGTTTAAGTGAACAGCGAGCCCCAATGGTTAATCCTTTATCGGTAATTATATGTAACTTTCGACAAGTAGAACAATGAATGGAACAGGTAGACGGTTGAAATCCTTGTATATATTGCTTCCATATAGTCTAAGAAACATGAACGCAAAGCATCCAAACAGTACCATTCGCCAATTTTTTGTTCTTCAAGTTTAAGTGAACTACGAGCCCCATTGTTAATCCTTTAAAGGAAATTATTTGTAAATTTCGACAAGTAGAACAATGAATGGAACTGGTAGACTGTTGAAATCATTGTACATATTGCTTCTATATAGTCTAAGAAACATATATGCAAAGCATCCAAACAGTACAATTCGCCAATTTTTTGTTCTTCAAGTTTAAGTGAACAATGAGCCCCAATGGTTAATCCTTTATCGGTAATTATTTGTAACTTTCGACAAGTAGAACAATGAATGGAACAGGTAGACGGTTGAAATCCTTGTATATATTGCTTCCATATAGTCTAAGAAACATGAACGCAAAGCATCCAAACAGTACCATTCGCCAATTTTTTGTTCTTCAAGTTTAAGTGAACTACGAGCCCCATTGTTAATCCTTTAAAGGAAATTATTTGTAAATTTCGACAAGTAGAACAATGAATGGAACAGGTAGACTGTTGAAATCCTTGTATATATTGCTTCCATATAGTCTGAGAAACATGAATGCAAAGCATCCAAACAGTACCATTCGCCAATTTTTTGTTCTTCAAGTTTAAGTGAACTACGAGCCCCATTGTTAATACTTTAAAGGAAATTATTTGTAACTTTCGACAAGTAGAAAGATGAATGGAACAGGTAGACGGTTGAAATCTTTGTATATATTGCTTCTATATAGTCTAAGAAACATATATGCACAGCATCCAAACAGTACAATTCGCCAATTTTTTGTTCTTCAAGTATAAGTGAACAGCGAGCCCCATCGATAATCATGAAATGGCAATTATTTGTAACTATCTACAAGTAGAACAATGAATAGTACAGGTAGACGGGTGAAATCTTTCTATATATTGCTTCTAAATAGTCTAAGAAACATCTATGCAAAGCATCCAAACAGTACAATTCGCCAATTTTTAGTTCTTCAAGTTTAAGTGAACAATGAGCCCCAATGGTTAATCCTTTATCGGTAATTATTTGTAACTTTCGACAAGTAGAACAATGAATGGAACAGGTAGACGGTTGAAATCCTTGTATATATTGCTTCCATATAGTCTAAGAAACATGAACGCAAAGCATCCAAACAGTACCATTCGCCAATTTTTATTCTTCAAGTTTAAGTGAACTACGAGCCCCATTGTTAATCCTTTAAAGGAAATTATTTGTAAATTTCGACAAGTAGAACAATGAATGGAACAGGTAGACTGTTGAAATCATTGTATATATTGCTTCTATATAGTCTAAGAAACATATATGCAAAGCGTCCAAACAGTACAATTCGCCAATTATTTGATCTTCAAGTTTAAGTGAACTACGAGCCCCATTGTTAATACTTTAACGGAAATTATTTGTAACTTGCGACAAGTAGAACAATGAATGGAACAGGTAGCCGATTGAAATCAATGTATATATTGCTTCTATATAGTCTAAGAAACATATATGCAAAGCATCCAAACAGTACCATTCGCCAATTTTTTGTTCTTCAAGTTTAAGTGAACTACGAGCCCCATTGTTAATCCTTTAAAGGAAATTATTTGTAACTTTCGACAAGTAGAACAATGAATGGAACAGGTAGACGGTTGAAATCTGTGTATATATTGCTTCTATATAGTCTAAGAAACATATATGCAAAGCATCCAAACAGTACAATTCGCCAATTTTTTGTTCTTCAAGTTTAAGTGAACAATGAGCCCCAATGGTTAATCCTTTATCGGTAATTATTTGTAACTTTCGACAAGTAGAACAATGAATGGAACAGGTAGACGGTTGAAATATTTGTATATATTGCTTCTATATAGTATAAGAAACATATATGCAAAGCATCCAAGCAGTACAATTCGCCAATTTTTTGTTCTTCAAGTTTAAGTAAACTACGATCCCCATTGTTAATCCCTTAACGGAAATTATTTGTAACTTTCGACAAGTAGAACAGTGAATGGAACAGGTAGACGGTTGAAATCAATGTATATATTGCTTCTATATAGTCTAAGAAACATCTATGCAAAGCATCCAAACAGTACAATTCGCCAATTTTTTGTTCTTCAAGTTTAAGTGAACAATGAGCCCCAATGGTTAATCCTTTATCGGTAATTATTTGTAACTTTCGACAAGTAGAACAATGAATGGAACAGGTAGACGGTTGAAATCCTTGTATATATTGCTTCCATATAGTCTGAGAAACATGAATGCAAAGCATCCAAACAGTACCATTCGCCAATTTTTTGTTCTTCAAGTTTAAGTGAACTACGAGCCCCATTGTTAATACTTTAAAGGAAATTATTTGTAACTTTCGACAAGTAGAAAGATGAATGGAACAGGTAGACGGTTGAAATCTTTGTATATATTGCTTCTATATAGTCTAAGAAACATATATGCACAGCATCCAAACAGTACAATTCGCCAATTTTTTGTTCTTCAAGTATAAGTGAACAGCGAGCCCCATCGATAATCATGAAATGGCAATTATTTGTAACTATCTACAAGTAGAACAATGAATAGTACAGGTAGACGGGTGAAATCTTTCTATATATTGCTTCTAAATAGTCTAAGAAACATCTATGCAAAGCATCCAATCAGTACAATTCGCCAATTTTTTGTTCTTCAAGTATAAGTGAACAGCGAGCCCCATTGATAATCATGAAATGGCAATTATTTGTAACTATCTACAAGTAGAACAATGAATAGTACAGGTAGACGGGTGAAATCTTTCTATATATTGCTTCTAAATAGTCTAAGAAACATCTATGCAAAGCATCCAAACAGTACAATTCGCCAATTTTTTGTTCTTCAAGTTTAAGTGAACAATGAGCCCCAATGGTTAATCCTTTATCGGTAATTATTTGTAACTTTCGACAAGTAGAACAATGAATGGAACAGGTAGACGGTTGAAATCTGTGTATATATTGCTTCTATATAGTCTAAGAAACATATATGCAAAGCATCCAAACAGTACAATTCGCCAATTTTTTGTTCTTCAAGTTTAAGTGAACAATGAGCCCCAATGGTTAATCCTTTATCGGTAATTATTTGTAACTTTCGACAAGTAGAACAATGAATGGAACAGGTAGACGGTTGAAATCCTTGTATATATTGCTTCCATATAGTCTGAGAAACATGAATGCAAAGCATCCAAACAGTACCATTCGCCAATTTTTTGTTCTTCAAGTTTAAGTGAACTACGAGCCCCATTGTTAATACTTTAACGGAAATTATTTGTAACTTGCGACAAGTAGAACAATGAATGGAACAGGTAGACGGTTGAAATCATTGTATATATTGCTTCTATATAGTCTAAGAAACATATATGCAACGCATCCAAACAGTACAATTCGCCAATTTTTTGTTCTTCAAGTTTAAGTGAACAATGAGCCCCATTGTTAATCCTTTAAAGGAAATTATTTGTAACTTTCGACAAGTAGAAAGATGAATGGAACAGGTAGACGGTTGAAATCTTTGTATATATTGCTTCTATATAGTCTAAGAAACATATATGCAAAGCATCCAAACAGTACTATTCGCCAATTTTTTGTTCTTCAAGTTTAAGTGAACTACGAGCCCCATTGTTAATCCTTTAAAGGAAATTATTTATAAATTTCGACAAGTAGAACAATGAATGGAACAGGTAGACTGTTGAAATCATTGTATATATTGCTTCCATATAGTCTAAGAAACCTGAACGCAAAGCATCCAAACAGTACCATTCGCCAATTTTTTGTTCTTCAAGTTTAAGTGAACAATGAGCCCCATTGTTAATCCTTTAAAGGAAATTATTTGTAACTTTCGACAAGTAGAAAAATGAATGGAACAGGTAGACGGTTGAAATCTGTGTATATATTGCTTCTATATGGTCTAAGAAACATATATGCAAAGCATCCAAACAGTACAATTCGCCAATTTTTTGTTCTTCAAGTTTAAGTGAACAATGAGCCCCAATGGTTAATCCTTTATCGGTAATTATTTGTAACTTTCGACAAGTAGAACAATGAATGGAACAGGTAGACGGTTGAAATATTTGTATATATTGCTTCTATATAGTATAAGAAACATATATGCAAAGCATCCAAACAGTACAATTCGCCAATTTTTTGTTCTTCAAGTTTAAGTGAACTACAAGCCCCATTGTTAATCCTTTAAAGGAAATTATTTGTAACTTTCGACAAGTAGAACAATGAATGTAACAGGTAGACGGTTGAAATCTTTGTATATATTGCTTCTATATAGTCTAAGAAACATATATGCAAAGCATCCAAACAGTACAATTCGCCAATTTTTTGTTCTTCAAGTATAAGTGAACAGCGAGCCCCATTGATAATCATGAAATGGCAATTATTTGTAAATATCTACAAGTAGAACAATGAATAGTACAGGTAGACGGGTGAAATCTTTCTATATATTGCTTCTAAATAGTCTAAGAAACATCTATGCAAAGCATCCAAACAGTACAATTTGCCAATTTTTTGTTATTCAAGTTTAAGTGAACTACGAGCCCCATTGTTAATCCTTTAAAGGAAATTATTTGTCACTTTCGACAAGTAGAACAATGAATGGAACAGGTAGACGGTTGAAATCTTTGTATATATTGCTTCTATATAGTCTAAGAAACATATATGCAAAGCATCCAAACAGTACAATTCGCCAATTTTTTGTTCTTCAAGTATAAGTGAACAGCGAGCCCCATTGGTAATCATGAAATGGCAATTATTTGTAACTATCTACAAGTAGAACAATGAATAGTACAGGTAGACGGGTGAAATCTTTCTATATATTGCTTCTAAATAGTCTAAGAAACATCTATGCAAAGCATCCAAACAGTACAATTCGCCAATTTTTTGTTCTTCAAGTTTAAGTGAACAATGAGCCCCAATGGTTAATCCTTTAACGGTAATTATTTGTAACTTTCGACAAGTAGAACAATGAATGGAACAGGTAGACGGTTGAAATCTGTGTATATATTGCTTCTATATAGTCTAAGAAACATATATGCAAAGCATCCAAACAGTACAATTCGCCAATTTTTTGTTCTTCAAGTTTAAGTGAACAATGAGCCCCAATGGTTAATCCTTTATCGGTAATTATTTGTAACTTTCGACAAGTAGAACAATGAATGGAACAGGTAGACGGTTGAAATCCTTGTATATATTGCTTCCATATAGTCTAAGAAACATGATCGCAAAGCATCCAAACAGTACCATTCGCCAATTATTTGATCTTCAAGTTTAAGTGAACTACGAGCCCCATTGTTAATACTTTAACGGAAATTATTTGTAACTTGCGACAAGTAGAACAATGAATGGAACAGGTAGCCGGTTGAAATCAATGTATATATTGCTTCTATATAGTCTAAGAAACATATATGCAAAGCATCCAAACAGTACCATTCGCCAATTTTTTGTTCTTCAAGTTTAAGTGAACTACGAGCCCCATTGTTAATCCTTTAAAGGAAATTATTTGTAACTTTCGACAAGTAGAACAATGAATGGAACAGGTAGACTGTTGAAATCATTGTATATATTGCTTCTATATCGTCTAAGAAACATATATGCAAAACATCCAAACAGTACAATTCGCCAATTTTTTGTTCTTCAAGTTTAAGTGAACAATGAGCCCCATTGTTAAACCTTTAAAGGAAATTATTTGTAACTTTCGACAAGTAGAAAAATGAATGGAACAGGTAGACGGTTGAAATCCTTGTATATATTGCTTCTATATAGTCTAAGAAACATATATGCAAAGCGTCCAAACAGTACAATTCGCCAATTTTTTGTTCTTCAAGTTTAAGTGAACTACGAGCCCCATTGTTAATCCTTTAAAGGAAATTATTTGTAACTTTCGACAAGTAGAACAATGAATGAAATAGGTAGACGGTTGAAATCATTGTATATATTGCTTCTATATAGTCTAAGAAACATATATGCAAAGCATCCAAACAGTACAATTCGCCAATTTTTTGTTCTTCAAGTTTAAGTGAACAATGAGCCCCAATGGTTAATCCTTTATCGGTAATTATTTGTAACTTTCGACAAGTAGAACAATGAATGGAACAGGTAGACGGTTGAAATATTTGTATATATTGCTTCTATATAATATAAGAAACATATATGCAAAGCATCCAAACAGTACAATTCGCCAATTTTTTGTTCTTCAAGTTTAAGTGAACAATGAGCCCCAATGGTTAATCCTTTATCGGTAATTATTTGTAACTTTCGACAAGTAGAACAATGAATGGAACAGGTAGACGGTTGAAATCCTTGTATATATTGCTTCCATATAGTCTAAGAAACATATATGCAAAGCATCCAAACAGTACCATTCGCCAATTTTTTGTTCTTCAATTTTAAGTGAGCAATGAGCCCCATTGTCAATCCTTTATCGGAAATTATTTGTAACTTTCGACAAGTAGAACATTGAATGGAACAGGTAGACGGTTGAAATCTTTGTATCTATTGCTTCTATATAGGATAAGAAACATATATGCAAAGCATCCAAACAGTACCATTCGCCACTTTTTTGTTCTTCAAGTTTAAGTGAACTACGAGCCCCATTGTTAATCCTTTAAAGGAAATTAATTGTAACTTTCTACAAGTTGAACAATGATTCGAACACGTAGACGGTTGAAATCTTTGTATATATTGCTTCCATATAGTCTAAGAAACATATATGCAAAGCATCCAAACAGTACCATTCGCCAATTTTTTGTTCTTCAAGTTTAAGTGAACAACGAGACCCAATGGTTAATTCTTTATGGGAAATTATTTGTAATTTTCGACAAGTAGAACAATGAATGGAACAGGTAGACGGTTGAAATCTTTGTATATATTGCTTCTATATAATCTAAGAAACATATATGCAAAGCATCTAAACAGTAACAATCGCCAATTTTTTGATCTACAAGTTTAAGTGAACAACGAGCCCCATTGTTAATCCTTTAAAGTAAATTATTTGTAAATTTCGACAAGTAGAACAATGAATGGAACAGGTAGACGGTTGAAGTCTTTGTATATATTGCTTCTATATAATCTAAGAAACATATATGCAAAGCATCCAAACGGTACCATTCGCCAATTTTTTGTTCTTCAAGATTAAGTGAACAGCGAGCCCCATTGATAATCATGAAATGGAAATTATTTGTAACTTTCTACAAGTAGAACAATGAATGGAACAGGTAGACGGTTGAATTCTTTGTATATATTGCTTCTATATAGTCTAAGAAACCTATATGCAAAGCATCTAAACAGTAACAATCGCCAATTTTTTGATCTTCAAGTTTAAGTGAACAGCGAGCCCCATTGATAATCATGAAATGGTAATTATTTGTAACTTTCTACAAGTAGAACAATGAATATTACAGGTAGACGGGTGAAATCTTTCTATATATTGCTTCTAAATAGTCTAAGAAACACATATGCAAAGCATCCAAACAGCACAATCCGCCAATTCTTTGTTCTTCAAGTTTAAGTGAACAACGAGCCCCATTGTTAATCCTTTAAAGGAAATTATTTCTAAATTTCGACAAGTGGAACAATGATTGGAACACGTAGACGGTTGAAATCTTTGTATACATTGCTTCCATATAGTCTAAGAAACATATATGCAAAGCGTCCAAACAGTACCAGTCGCCAATTTTTTGTTCTTCAAGTTTAAGTGAACAACGAGGCCCATTGGTAATCATGAAACGGAAATTATTTGTAACTTTCGACAAGATGAACAATGAATAGAGCTTTGATCTTTCTTTAACGTGCGGTACCAGCTATGAAGCACACCCACACGGCCCCCATGGGCGCGGGATTGAGATACGCCCAATCAACGCACATGTGCATTAACAAGCACATGCTACTAGTTACCTACTAGTGGAGGCGAGACCTTTCTAAATCTCTACTGGCTCTGCAGTGTCAGTGCCCGAACTGAATTAGCGCAGCTCACCCGCCGAGGTAGCCACCTCTCCCCCTGCGATTTGGGGTTACTACATGCCCCCACGAGGCCAACCCTAATGACCAGGTCAGGGCGAAGAATCTGCCCTGGGGCTCAACCTGGTCCCCGTGGTACCAACTTTCCCCTTGGTGAGGGGGTAGTCTCGGACATCCGGCACTACTACCAATCAACCTTGGTGAGGTACACGGACTCGGGTAACCCCGGGTGTGTCAATACCCGTGCCTGCCTTCGCAGCGCTATAGACAGGCCCCTGAGGAGGAACAATGAATAGAACAGGTAGACGGTTGAAATCTTTGTATATGTTGCTTCTATATAGTCTAAGAAACCTATATGCGAAGCATCTAAACAGTAACATTCGCCAATTTATTGATCTTCAAGTTTAAGTGAACACCGAGCCCCATTGATAATCATGAAATGGAAATTATTTGTAACATTCTACATGTAGAACAATGAATAGTATAGGTAGACGGGTGAAATCTTTCTATATATTGCTTCTAAATAGTCTAAGAAACACATATGCAAAGCATCCAAACAGCACAATTCGCCAATATTTGTTCTTCAAGTTTAAGTGTACTACGAGCCCCATTGTTAATCCTTTAAAGGAAATTATTTGTAAATTTCGACAAGTAGAACCATGAATGGATCAGGTAGACGGTTGAAATCATTGTATATATTGCTTCTATATAGCCTACGAAACATATATGCAAAGCATCCAAACAGTACAATTCGCCAATTTTTTGTTCTTCAAGTTTAAGTGAACTACGAGCCCCATTGTTAATCCTTTAACGGAAATTAATTGTAACTTTCTACAAGTAGAACAATGATTGGAACACGCAGACGGTTGAAATCTTTGTATATATTGCTTCCATATATTCTACGAAACATATATGCAAAGCATCCAAACAGTACCATTCGCCAATTTTTTGTTCTTCAATTTTAAGTGAGCAATGAGCCCCATTGTCAATCCTTTATCGGAAATTATTTGTAACTTTCGACAAGTAGAACATTGAATGGAACAGGTAGACGGTTGAAATCTTTGTATCTATTGCTTCTATATAGGATAAGAAACATATATGCAAAGCATCCAAACAGTACAATTCGCCAATTTTTTGTTCTCCAAGTTTAAGTGAACAACGAGCCCCATTGATAATCATGAAACGGAAATTATTTGTAACTTTCTACAAGTAGAACAATGAATGGAACAGGTAGACGGGTGAAATCTTTCTATATATTGCTTCTAAATAGTCTAAGAAACATCTATGCAAAGCATCCAAACAGTACAATTCGCCAATTTTTTGTTCTTCAAGTTTAAGTGAACAATGAGCCCCAATGGTTAATCCTTTAACGGTAATTATTTGTAACTTTCGACAAGTAGAACAATGAATGGAACAGGTAGACGGTTGAAATCTGTGTATATATTGCTTCTATATAGTCTAAGAAACATATATGCAAAGCATCCAAACAGTACAATTCGCCAATTTTTTGTTCTTCAAGTTTCAGTGAACAATGAGCCCCAATGGTTAATCCTTTATCGGTAATTATTTGTAACTTTCGACAAGTAGAACAATGAATGGAACAGGTAGACGGTTGAAATCCTTGTATATATTGCTTCCATATAGTCTAAGAAACATGAACGCAAAGCATCCAAACAGTACCATTCGCCAATTTTTTGTTCTTCAAGTTTAAGTGAACTACGAGCCCCATTGTTAATCCTTTAAAGGAAATTATTTGTAAATTTCGACAAGTAGAACAATGAATGGAACAGGTAGACTGTTGAAATCATTGTATATATTGCTTCTATATAGTCTAAGAAACATATATGCAAAGCGTCCAAACAGTACAATTCGCCAATTATTTGATCTTCAAGTTTAAGTGAACTACGAGCCCCATTGTTAATACTTTAACGGAAATTATTTGTAACTTGCGACAAGTAGAACAATGAATGGAACAGGTAGCCGGTTGAAATCAATGTATATATTGCTTCTATATAGTCTAAGAAACATATATGCAAAGCATCCAAACAGTACCATTCGCCAATTTTATGTTCTTCAAGTATAACTGAACAGCGAGCCCCATTGATAATCATGAAATGGCAATTATTTGTAACTATCTACAAGTAGAACAATGAATAGTACAGGTAGACGGGTGAAATCTTTCTATATATTGCTTCTAAATAGTCTAAGAAACATCTATGCAAAGCATCCAAACAGTACAATTCGCCAATTTTTTGTTCTTCAAGTTTAAGTGAACTACGAGCCCCATTGTTAATCCTTTAAAGGAAATTATTTGTAAATTTCGACAAGTAGAACAATGAATGGAACAGGTAGACTGTTGAAATCATTGTATATATTGCTTCTATATCGTCTAAGAAACATATATGCAAAGCATCCAAACAGTACAATTCGCCAATTTTTTGTTCTTCAAGTTTAAGTGAACAATGAGCCCCATTGTTAATCCTTTAAAGGAAATTATTTGTAACTTTCGACAAGTAGAAAAATGAATGGAACAGGTAGACGGTTGAAATCTGTGTATATATTGCTTCTATATAGTCTAAGAAACATATATGCAAAGCATCCAAACAGTACAATTCGACAATTTTTTGCTCTTCAAGTTTAAGTGAACTACGAGCCCCATTGTTAATCCTTTAAAGGAAATTATTTGTAAATTTCGGCAAGTAGAACAATGAATGGAAGAGGTAGACGGTTGAATTCATTGTATATATTGCTTCTATATAGTCTACGATACATATATGCAAAGCATCCAAACAGTACCATTCGCCAATTTTTTGTTCTTCAAGTTTAAGTGAACAATGAGCCCCAATGGTTAATCCATTATCGGAAATTATTTGTAAATTTCGACAAGTAGAACAATGAATGGAACAGGTAGACGGTTGAAATATTTGTATATATTGCTTCTATATAGTATAAGAAACATATATGCAAAGCATCCAAACAGTACAATTCGCCAATTTTTTGTTCTTCAAGTTTAAGTAAACTACGATCCCCATTGTTAATCCCTTAACGGAAATTATTTGTAACTTTCGACAAGTAGAACAGTGAATGGAACAGGTAGACGGTTGAAATCTTTGTATATATTGCTTCTATATAGTATAAGAAACATATATGCAAAGCATCCAAACAGTACAATTCCCCAATTTTCTGTTCTTCGAGTTTAAGTGAACAATGAGCCCCAATGATTAATCCTTTATCTGTAATTATTTGTAACTTTCGACAAGTAGAACAATGAATGGAACTGGTAGACGGTTGAAATCTTTGTATATATTGCTTCTATATAGTATAAGAAACATATATGCAAAGCATCCAAACAGTACAATTCGCCAATTTTTTGTTCTTCAAGTTTAAGTGAACAGCGAGCCCCATTGATAATCATGAAATGGAAATTATTTGTAACTTTCTACAAGTAGAACAATGAATAGTACAGGTAGACGGGTGAAATCTTTCTATATATTGCTTCTAAATAGTCTAAGAAACATATATGCAAAGCATCCAAACAGTACAATTCGCCAATTTATTGTTCTTCAAGTTTAAGTGAACAACGAGCCCCATTGTTAATCCTTTAAAGGAAATTATTTGTAAATTTCGACAAGTAGAACAATGATTGGAACACGTAGACGGTTGAAATCTTTGTATATCTTGCTTCCATATAGTCTAAGAAACATGTACGCAAAGCATCCAAACAGTACCGTTCGCCAATTTTTTGTTCTTCAAGTTTAAGTGAACTACGAGCCCCATTGTTAATCCTTTAAAGGAAATTATTTGTAAATTTCGGCAAGTAGAACAATGAATGGAACAGGTAGACAGTTGAAATCTTTGTATATATTGCTTCTATATAGTCTAAGAAACATATATGCAAAGCATCCAAACAGTACCATTCGCTAATTTTTTGTTCTTCAAGTTTAAGTGAACAATGAGCCCCAATGGTTAATCCGTTTTCGGAAATTATTTGTAACTTGCGACAAGTAGAACAATGAATGGAACAGGTAGCCGGTTGAAATCAATGTATATATTGCTTCTATATAGTCTAAGAAACCTATATGCAAAGCATCTAAACAGTAACATTAGCCAATTTTTCGATCTTCAAGTTTAAGTGAACAGCGAGCCCCATTGATAATCATGAAATGGAAATTATTTTTAACTTTCTACAAATAGAACAATGAATAGTACAGGTAGACGGGTGAAATCTTTCTATATATTGCTTCTAAATAGTCTAAGAAACACATATGCAAAGCATCCAAACAGTACAATTCGCCAATTTTTTGTTCTTCAAGTTTAAGTGAACTACGAGCCCCATTGTTAATCCTTTAAAGGAAATTATTTCTAAATTTCGACAACTAGAACATTGAATGGAACAGGTAGACGGTTGAAATCTTTGTATATATTGCTTCTATATAGTATAAGAAACATATATGCATAGCATCCAAACAATACAATTCGCCAATTTTTTGTTCTGCAAGTTTAAGTGAACAATGAGCCCCAATGGTTAATCCGTTATCGGAAATTATTTGTAACTTTCGACAAGTAGAACAATGAATGGAACAGGTAGACGGTTGAAATCTTTGTATATGTTGCTTCTATATAGTCTAAGAAACATGTATGCAAAGCATCCAAATAGTACAATTCGACAATTTTTTGTTCTTCAAGTTTAAGTGAACAATGAGCCCCAATGGTTAATCCTTTATCGGAAATTATTAGTAATTTTCGACAAGTAGAACAATGAATGGAACAGTTAGACGGTTGTTATCTTTGTATATATTGCTTCTATATAATCTAAGAAACATATATGCAAAGCATCAAAACAGTACAATTCGCCAATTATTTCAGCTTCATGTTTAAGTGAACTACGAGCCCCATTGTTAATCCTTTAAAGGAAATTATTTGTAAATTTCGACAAGAAGAACAATGAATAGAACAGGTAGACGTTTGAAATCTTTGTATATATTGCTTCTATATAGTATAAGAAACATATATGCAAAGCATCCAAACAGTACCATTCGCCAATTTTTTGTTCTTCAAGTTTAAGTGAACTACGAGCCCCATTGTTAATCCTTTAAAGGAAATTATTTGTAAATTTCGACAAGTAGAACAATGAATGGATCAGGTAGACGGTTGAAGTCTTTCTATACATTGCTTCCATATAGTCTAAGAAACATATATGCAAAGCATCCAAACAGTACCATTCGCCAATTTTTTGTTCTTCAAGTTTAAGTGAACAATGAGCCCCATTGTTAATCCTTTATCGGAAATTATTTGTAAATTTCGACAAGTAGAACATTGAATGGAACAGGTAGACGGTTGAAATCTTTGTATATATTGCTTCTATATAGTATAAGAAACATATATGCAAAGCATCCAAACAGTACAATTCGCCAATTTTTTGTTCTTCAAGTTTAAGTGAACAATGAGCCCCAATGGTTAATCCTTTATCGGTAATTATTTGTAACTTTCGACAAGTAGAACAATGAATGGAACAGGTAGACGGTTGAAATCCTTGTATATATTGCTTCCATATAGTCTAAGAAACATATATGCAAAGCATCCAAACATTACCATTCGCCAATTTTTTGTTCTTCAATTTTAAGTGAGCAATGAGCCCCATTGTCAATCCTTTATCGGAAATTATTTGTAACTTTCGACAAGTAGAACATTGAATGGAACAGGTAGACGGTTGAAATCTTTGTATCTATTGCTTCTATATAGGATAAGAAACATATATGCAAAGCATCCAAACAGTACCATTCGCCACTTTTTTGTTCTTCAAGTTTAAGTGAACTACGAGCCCCATTGTTAATCCTTTAAAGGAAATTAATTGTAACTTTCTACAAGTTGAACAATGATTCGAACACGTAGACGGTTGAAATCTTTGTATATATTGCTTCCATATAGTCTAAGAAACATATATGCAAAGCATCCAAACAGTACCATTCGCCAATTTTTTGTTCTTCAAGTTTAAGTGAACAACGAGACCCAATGGTTAATTCTTTATGGGAAATTATTTGTAATTTTCGACAAGTAGAACAATGAATGGAACAGGTAGACGGTTGAAATCTTTGTATATATTGCTTCTATATAATCTAAGAAACATATATGCAAAGCATCTAAACAGTAACAATCGCCAATTTTTTGATCTACAAGTTTAAGTGAACAACGAGCCCCATTGTTAATCCTTTAAAGTAAATTATTTGTAAATTTCGACAAGTAGAACAATGAATGGAACAGGTAGACGGTTGAAGTCTTTGTATATATTGCTTCTATATAATCTAAGAAACATATATGCAAAGCATCCAAACGGTACCATTCGCCAATTTTTTGTTCTTCAAGATTAAGTGAACAGCGAGCCCCATTGATAATCATGAAATGGAAATTATTTGTAACTTTCTACAAGTAGAACAATGAATGGAACAGGTAGACGGTTGAATTCTTTGTATATATTGCTTCTATATAGTCTAAGAAACCTATATGCAAAGCATCTAAACAGTAACAATCGCCAATTTTTTGATCTTCAAGTTTAAGTGAACAGCGAGCCCCATTGATAATCATGAAATGGTAATTATTTGTAACTTTCTACAAGTAGAACAATGAATATTACAGGTAGACGGGTGAAATCTTTCTATATATTGCTTCTAAATAGTCTAAGAAACACATATGCAAAGCATCCAAACAGCACAATCCGCCAATTCTTTGTTCTTCAAGTTTAAGTGAACAACGAGCCCCATTGTTAATCCTTTAAAGGAAATTATTTCTAAATTTCGACAAGTGGAACAATGATTGGAACACGTAGACGGTTGAAATCTTTGTATACATTGCTTCCATATAGTCTAAGAAACATATATGCAAAGCGTCCAAACAGTACCAGTCGCCAATTTTTTGTTCTTCAAGTTTAAGTGAACAACGAGGCCCATTGGTAATCATGAAACGGAAATTATTTGTAACTTTCGACAAGATGAACAATGAATAGAGCTTTGATCTTTCTTTAACGTGCGGTACCAGCTATGAAGCACACCCACACGGCCCCCATGGGCGCGGGATTGAGATACGCCCAATCAACGCACATGTGCATTAACAAGCACATGCTACTAGTTACCTACTAGTGGAGGCGAGACCTTTCTAAATCTCTACTGGCTCTGCAGTGTCAGTGCCCGAACTGAATTAGCGCAGCTCACCCGCCGAGGTAGCCACCTCTCCCCCTGCGATTTGGGGTTACTACATGCCCCCACGAGGCCAACCCTAATGACCAGGTCAGGGCGAAGAATCTGCCCTGGGGCTCAACCTGGTCCCCGTGGTACCAACTTTCCCCTTGGTGAGGGGGTAGTCTCGGACATCCGGCACTACTACCAATCAACCTTGGTGAGGTACACGGACTCGGGTAACCCCGGGTGTGTCAATACCCGTGCCTGCCTTCGCAGCGCTATAGACAGGCCCCTGAGGAGGAACAATGAATAGAACAGGTAGACGGTTGAAATCTTTGTATATGTTGCTTCTATATAGTCTAAGAAACCTATATGCGAAGCATCTAAACAGTAACATTCGCCAATTTATTGATCTTCAAGTTTAAGTGAACACCGAGCCCCATTGATAATCATGAAATGGAAATTATTTGTAACATTCTACATGTAGAACAATGAATAGTATAGGTAGACGGGTGAAATCTTTCTATATATTGCTTCTAAATAGTCTAAGAAACACATATGCAAAGCATCCAAACAGCACAATTCGCCAATATTTGTTCTTCAAGTTTAAGTGTACTACGAGCCCCATTGTTAATCCTTTAAAGGAAATTATTTGTAAATTTCGACAAGTAGAACCATGAATGGATCAGGTAGACGGTTGAAATCATTGTATATATTGCTTCTATATAGCCTACGAAACATATATGCAAAGCATCCAAACAGTACAATTCGCCAATTTTTTGTTCTTCAAGTTTAAGTGAACTACGAGCCCCATTGTTAATCCTTTAACGGAAATTAATTGTAACTTTCTACAAGTAGAACAATGATTGGAACACGCAGACGGTTGAAATCTTTGTATATATTGCTTCCATATATTCTACGAAACATATATGCAAAGCATCCAAACAGTACCATTCGCCAATTTTTTGTTCTTCAATTTTAAGTGAGCAATGAGCCCCATTGTCAATCCTTTATCGGAAATTATTTGTAACTTTCGACAAGTAGAACATTGAATGGAACAGGTAGACGGTTGAAATCTTTGTATCTATTGCTTCTATATAGGATAAGAAACATATATGCAAAGCATCCAAACAGTACAATTCGCCAATTTTTTGTTCTCCAAGTTTAAGTGAACAACGAGCCCCATTGATAATCATGAAACGGAAATTATTTGTAACTTTCTACAAGTAGAACAATGAATGGAACAGGTAGACGGGTGAAATCTTTCTATATATTGCTTCTAAATAGTCTAAGAAACATCTATGCAAAGCATCCAAACAGTACAATTCGCCAATTTTTTGTTCTTCAAGTTTAAGTGAACAATGAGCCCCAATGGTTAATCCTTTAACGGTAATTATTTGTAACTTTCGACAAGTAGAACAATGAATGGAACAGGTAGACGGTTGAAATCTGTGTATATATTGCTTCTATATAGTCTAAGAAACATATATGCAAAGCATCCAAACAGTACAATTCGCCAATTTTTTGTTCTTCAAGTTTCAGTGAACAATGAGCCCCAATGGTTAATCCTTTATCGGTAATTATTTGTAACTTTCGACAAGTAGAACAATGAATGGAACAGGTAGACGGTTGAAATCCTTGTATATATTGCTTCCATATAGTCTAAGAAACATGAACGCAAAGCATCCAAACAGTACCATTCGCCAATTTTTTGTTCTTCAAGTTTAAGTGAACTACGAGCCCCATTGTTAATCCTTTAAAGGAAATTATTTGTAAATTTCGACAAGTAGAACAATGAATGGAACAGGTAGACTGTTGAAATCATTGTATATATTGCTTCTATATAGTCTAAGAAACATATATGCAAAGCGTCCAAACAGTACAATTCGCCAATTATTTGATCTTCAAGTTTAAGTGAACTACGAGCCCCATTGTTAATACTTTAACGGAAATTATTTGTAACTTGCGACAAGTAGAACAATGAATGGAACAGGTAGCCGGTTGAAATCAATGTATATATTGCTTCTATATAGTCTAAGAAACATATATGCAAAGCATCCAAACAGTACCATTCGCCAATTTTATGTTCTTCAAGTATAACTGAACAGCGAGCCCCATTGATAATCATGAAATGGCAATTATTTGTAACTATCTACAAGTAGAACAATGAATAGTACAGGTAGACGGGTGAAATCTTTCTATATATTGCTTCTAAATAGTCTAAGAAACATCTATGCAAAGCATCCAAACAGTACAATTCGCCAATTTTTTGTTCTTCAAGTTTAAGTGAACTACGAGCCCCATTGTTAATCCTTTAAAGGAAATTATTTGTAAATTTCGACAAGTAGAACAATGAATGGAACAGGTAGACTGTTGAAATCATTGTATATATTGCTTCTATATCGTCTAAGAAACATATATGCAAAGCATCCAAACAGTACAATTCGCCAATTTTTTGTTCTTCAAGTTTAAGTGAACAATGAGCCCCATTGTTAATCCTTTAAAGGAAATTATTTGTAACTTTCGACAAGTAGAAAAATGAATGGAACAGGTAGACGGTTGAAATCTGTGTATATATTGCTTCTATATAGTCTAAGAAACATATATGCAAAGCATCCAAACAGTACAATTCGACAATTTTTTGCTCTTCAAGTTTAAGTGAACTACGAGCCCCATTGTTAATCCTTTAAAGGAAATTATTTGTAAATTTCGGCAAGTAGAACAATGAATGGAAGAGGTAGACGGTTGAATTCATTGTATATATTGCTTCTATATAGTCTACGATACATATATGCAAAGCATCCAAACAGTACCATTCGCCAATTTTTTGTTCTTCAAGTTTAAGTGAACAATGAGCCCCAATGGTTAATCCATTATCGGAAATTATTTGTAAATTTCGACAAGTAGAACAATGAATGGAACAGGTAGACGGTTGAAATATTTGTATATATTGCTTCTATATAGTATAAGAAACATATATGCAAAGCATCCAAACAGTACAATTCGCCAATTTTTTGTTCTTCAAGTTTAAGTAAACTACGATCCCCATTGTTAATCCCTTAACGGAAATTATTTGTAACTTTCGACAAGTAGAACAGTGAATGGAACAGGTAGACGGTTGAAATCTTTGTATATATTGCTTCTATATAGTATAAGAAACATATATGCAAAGCATCCAAACAGTACAATTCCCCAATTTTCTGTTCTTCGAGTTTAAGTGAACAATGAGCCCCAATGATTAATCCTTTATCTGTAATTATTTGTAACTTTCGACAAGTAGAACAATGAATGGAACTGGTAGACGGTTGAAATCTTTGTATATATTGCTTCTATATAGTATAAGAAACATATATGCAAAGCATCCAAACAGTACAATTCGCCAATTTTTTGTTCTTCAAGTTTAAGTGAACAGCGAGCCCCATTGATAATCATGAAATGGAAATTATTTGTAACTTTCTACAAGTAGAACAATGAATAGTACAGGTAGACGGGTGAAATCTTTCTATATATTGCTTCTAAATAGTCTAAGAAACATATATGCAAAGCATCCAAACAGTACAATTCGCCAATTTATTGTTCTTCAAGTTTAAGTGAACAACGAGCCCCATTGTTAATCCTTTAAAGGAAATTATTTGTAAATTTCGACAAGTAGAACAATGATTGGAACACGTAGACGGTTGAAATCTTTGTATATCTTGCTTCCATATAGTCTAAGAAACATGTACGCAAAGCATCCAAACAGTACCGTTCGCCAATTTTTTGTTCTTCAAGTTTAAGTGAACTACGAGCCCCATTGTTAATCCTTTAAAGGAAATTATTTGTAAATTTCGGCAAGTAGAACAATGAATGGAACAGGTAGACAGTTGAAATCTTTGTATATATTGCTTCTATATAGTCTAAGAAACATATATGCAAAGCATCCAAACAGTACCATTCGCTAATTTTTTGTTCTTCAAGTTTAAGTGAACAATGAGCCCCAATGGTTAATCCGTTTTCGGAAATTATTTGTAACTTGCGACAAGTAGAACAATGAATGGAACAGGTAGCCGGTTGAAATCAATGTATATATTGCTTCTATATAGTCTAAGAAACCTATATGCAAAGCATCTAAACAGTAACATTAGCCAATTTTTCGATCTTCAAGTTTAAGTGAACAGCGAGCCCCATTGATAATCATGAAATGGAAATTATTTTTAACTTTCTACAAATAGAACAATGAATAGTACAGGTAGACGGGTGAAATCTTTCTATATATTGCTTCTAAATAGTCTAAGAAACACATATGCAAAGCATCCAAACAGTACAATTCGCCAATTTTTTGTTCTTCAAGTTTAAGTGAACTACGAGCCCCATTGTTAATCCTTTAAAGGAAATTATTTCTAAATTTCGACAACTAGAACATTGAATGGAACAGGTAGACGGTTGAAATCTTTGTATATATTGCTTCTATATAGTATAAGAAACATATATGCATAGCATCCAAACAATACAATTCGCCAATTTTTTGTTCTGCAAGTTTAAGTGAACAATGAGCCCCAATGGTTAATCCGTTATCGGAAATTATTTGTAACTTTCGACAAGTAGAACAATGAATGGAACAGGTAGACGGTTGAAATCTTTGTATATGTTGCTTCTATATAGTCTAAGAAACATGTATGCAAAGCATCCAAATAGTACAATTCGACAATTTTTTGTTCTTCAAGTTTAAGTGAACAATGAGCCCCAATGGTTAATCCTTTATCGGAAATTATTAGTAATTTTCGACAAGTAGAACAATGAATGGAACAGTTAGACGGTTGTTATCTTTGTATATATTGCTTCTATATAATCTAAGAAACATATATGCAAAGCATCAAAACAGTACAATTCGCCAATTATTTCAGCTTCATGTTTAAGTGAACTACGAGCCCCATTGTTAATCCTTTAAAGGAAATTATTTGTAAATTTCGACAAGAAGAACAATGAATAGAACAGGTAGACGTTTGAAATCTTTGTATATATTGCTTCTATATAGTATAAGAAACATATATGCAAAGCATCCAAACAGTACCATTCGCCAATTTTTTGTTCTTCAAGTTTAAGTGAACTACGAGCCCCATTGTTAATCCTTTAAAGGAAATTATTTGTAAATTTCGACAAGTAGAACAATGAATGGATCAGGTAGACGGTTGAAGTCTTTCTATACATTGCTTCCATATAGTCTAAGAAACATATATGCAAAGCATCCAAACAGTACCATTCGCCAATTTTTTGTTCTTCAAGTTTAAGTGAACAATGAGCCCCATTGTTAATCCTTTATCGGAAATTATTTGTAAATTTCGACAAGTAGAACATTGAATGGAACAGGTAGACGGTTGAAATCTTTGTATATATTGCTTCTATATAGTATAAGAAACATATATGCAAAGCATCCAAACAGTACAATTCGCCAATTTTTTGTTCTTCAAGTTTAAGTGAACAATGAGCCCCAATGGTTAATCCGTTATCGGAAATTATTTGTAACTTTCGACAAGTAGAACATTGAATGGAACAGGTAGACGGTTGAAATCTTTGTATATATTGCTTCTATATAGTATAAGAAACATATATGCAAAGCATCCAAACAGTACCGTTCGCCAATTTTTTGTTCTTCAAGTTTAAGTAAACTACGAGCCCCATTGTTAATCCTTTAAAGGAAATTATTTGTAACTTTCGACAAGTAGAACAATGAATGGAACTGGTAGCCGGTTGAAATCAATGTATATATTGCTTCTATGTAGTCTAAGAAACATATATGCAAAGCATCCAAACAGTACCATTCGCAATTTTTTTGTTCTTCAAGTTTAAGTGAACAACGAGCCCCATTGTTAATCCTTTATCGGAAATTATTTGTAATTTTCGACAAGTAGAACAATGAATGGAACAGGTAGACGGTTGAAATCTTTGTACATATTGCTTCTATATAATCTAAGAAACATATATGCAAAGCATGCAAACAGTACCATTCGCCAATTTTTTGTTCTTCAAGTTTAAGTGAACAACGAGCCCAATTAATAATCATGAAACGGAAATTATTTGTAACTTTCTACAAGTAGAACAATGAATAGAACAGGTGGACGGTTGAAATCTTTGTATATGTTGCTTCTATATAGTCTACGAAACCTATATGCAAAGCATCTAAACAGTAACAATCGCCAATTTTTTGATCTTCAAGTTTAAGTGAACAATGAGCCCCAATGGTTAATCCTTTATCGGAAATTATTTGTAACTTTCGACAAGTAGAACAAAGAATGGAACAGGTAGCCGGTTGAAATCAATGTATATATTGCTTCTATTTAGTCTAAGAAACATATATGCAAAGCATCCAAACAGTACCATTCGCAATTTTTTTGTTATTCAAGTTTAAGTGAACTACGAGCCCCATTGTTAATACTTTAACGGAAATTATTTGTAACTTGCGACAAGTAGAACAATGAATGGAACAGGTAGCCGGTTGAAATCAATGTATATATTGCTTCTATATAGTCTAAGAAACATTTATGCAAAGCATCCAAACAGTACCATTCGCAATTTTTTTGTTCTTCAAGTTTAAGTGAACTACGAGCCCCATTGTTAATACTTTAACGGAAATTATTTGTAACTTGCGACAAGTAGAACAATGAATGGAACAGGTAGACGGTTGAAATCTTTGTATATATTGCTTCTATATAATCTAAGAAACATATATGCAAAGCATGCAAACAGTACCATTCGCCAATTTTTGTTCTTCAAGTTTAAGTGAACAACGAGCCCAATTGATAATCATGAAACGGAAATTATTTGTAACTTTCTACAAGTAGAACAATGAATAGAACAGGTAGACGGTTGAAATCCTTGTATATGTTGCTTCTATATAGTCTACGAAACCTATATGCAAAGCATCTAAACAGTAACAATCGCCAATTTTATGATCTTCAAGTTTAAGTGAACAATGAGCCCCAATGGTTAATCCTTTATCGGTGATTATTTGTAACTTTCGACAAGTAGAACAATGAATGGAACAGGTAGACGGTTGATATCCTTGTATATATTGCGTCTATATAATCTAAGAAACATATATGCAAAGCATCCAAACAGTACCATTCTCCAATTTTTTGTTCTTCAAGTTTAAGTGAACTACGAGCCCCATTGTTAATCCTTTAAAGGAAATTATTTGTAAATTTCGACAAGTAGAAGAATGAATGGAACAGGTAGACTGTTGAAATCATTGTATATATTGCTTCTATATAGTCTAAGAAACTTACATGCAAAGCGTCCAACAGTACAATTCGCCAATTATTTGATCTTCAAGTTTAAGTGAACTACGAGCCCCATTCTTAATACTTTAACGGAAATTATTTGTAATTTGCGACAAGTAGAACAATGAATGGAACAGGTAGCCGGTTGAAATCAATGTATATATTGCTTCTATATAGTCTAAGAAACATATATGCAAAGCATCCAAACAGTACCATTCGCCAATTTTTTGTTCTTCAAGTTTAAGTGAACAGCGAGCCCCATTGATAATCATGAAATGGAAATTATTTGTAACTTTCTACAAGTAGAACAATGATTGGAACAGGTAGACGGTTGAAATCATTGTATATATTGCTTCTATATAGTCTATGAAACATATATGCAAAGCGTCCAAACAGTAAAATTCGCCAATTATTTGATCTTCAAGTTTAAGTGAACTACGAGCCCCATTGTTAGTACTTTAACGGAAATTATTTGTAACTTGCGACAAGTAGAACAATGAATGGAACAGGTAGCCGGTTGAAATCTTTGTATATATTGCTTCTATATAGTCTAAGAAACATATATGCAGAAGCATCCAAACAGTACAATTCGCCAATTTTTTTGTTCTTCAAGTTTAAGTGAACAACGAGCCCCATTGTTAATCCTTTAAAGGAAATTATTTGTAATTTTCGACAAGTAGAACAATGAATGGAACAGGTAGCCGGTTGAAATCAATGTATATATTTCTTCGATATAGTCTATGAAACATATATGCAAAGCATCCAAACAGTACCATTCGCAATTTTTTTGTTCTTCAAGTTTAAGTGAACAATGAGCCCCAATGGTTAATCCGTTTTCGGAAATTATTTGTAACTTGCGACAAGTAGAACAATGAATGGAACAGGTAGCCGGTTGAAATCAATGTATATATTGCTTCTATATAGTCTAAGAAACCTATATGCAAAGCATCTAAACAGTAACAATCGCCAATTTTTTGATCTTCAAGTTTAAGTGAACTACGAGCCCCATTGTTAAACATGAAATGGAAATTATTTGTAACTTTCGACAAGTAGAACAATGAATGCAACAGGTAGACGGTTGAAATCATTGTATATATTGCTTCTATATAGTCTAAGAAACATATATGCAAAGCATCCAAACAGTACAATTCGACAATTTTTTGTTCTTCAAGTTTGAGTGAACAACGAGGCCCATTGAGAATCATGAAACGGAAATTATTTGTAACTTTCGACAAGAAGAACAATGAATAGAACAGGTAGACGGTTGAAATCTTTGTATATGTTGCTTCTATATAGTCTAAGAAACCTATATGCAAAGCATCTAAACAGTAACATTAGCCAATTTTTCGATCTTCAAGTTTAAGTGAACAGCGAGCCCCATTGATAATCATGAAATGGAAATTATTTTTAACTTTCTACAAATAGAACAATGAATAGTACAGGTAGACGGGTGAAATCTTTCTATATATTGCTTCTAAATAGTCTAAGAAACACATATGCAAAGCATCCAAACAGTACAATTCGCCAATTTTTTGTTCTTCAAGTTTAAGTGAACTACGAGCCCCATTGTTAATCCTTTAAAGGAAATTATTTCTAAATTTCGACAACTAGAACATTGAATGGAACAGGTAGACGGTTGAAATATTTGTATATATTGCTTCTATATAGTATAAGAAACATATATGCATAGCATCCAAACAATACAATTCGCCAATTTTTTGTTCTGCAAGTTTAAGTGAACAATGAGCCCCAATGGTTAATCCGTTATCGGAAATTATTTGTAACTTTCGACAAGTAGAACAATGAATGGAACAGGTAGACGGTTGAAATCTTTGTATATGTTGCTTCTATATAGTCTAAGAAACATGTATGCAAAGCATCCAAACAGTACAATTCGACAATTTTTTGCTCTTCAAGTTTAAGTGAACTACGAGCCCCATTGTTAATCCTTTAAAGGAAATTAATTGTAAATTTCGGCAAGTAGAACAATGAATGGAATATATAGACGGTTGAAATCATTGTATATATTGCTTGTATATAGTCTAAGAAACATATATGCAAAGCATCCAAACAGTACAATTCGCCAATTTTTCGTTCTTCAAGTTTAAGTGAACGACGAGACCCATTGTTAATCCTTTAAAGGAAATTATTTGTAACTTTCGACAAGTAGAACAATGAATGCAACAGGTAGACGGTTGAAATCATTGTATATATTGCTTCTATATAGTCTAAGAAACATATATGCAAAGCATCCAAACAGTACCGTTCGCCAATTTTTTGTTCTTCAAGTTTAAGTGAACTACGAGCCCCATTGTTAATCCTTTAAAGGAAATTATTTCTAAATTTCGACAACTAGAACATTGAATGGACCAGGTAGACGGTTGAAATCTTTGTATATATTGCTTCTATATAGTATAAGAAACATATATGCAAAGCATCCAAACAGTACCATTCGCTAATTTTTTGTTCTTCAAGTTTAAGTGAACAATGAGCCCCAATGGTTAATCCGTTTTCGGAAATTATTTGTAACTTGCGACAAGTAGAACAATGAATGGAACAGGTAGCCGGTTGAAATCAATGTATATATTGCTTCTATATAGTCTAAGAAACCTATATGCAAAGCATCTAAACAGTAACAATCGCCAATTTTTTGATCTTCAAGTTTAAGTGAACTACGAGCCCCATTGTTAAACATGAAATGGAAATTATTTGTAACTTTCGACAAGTAGAACAATGAATGCAACAGGTAGACGGTTGAAATCATTGTATATATTGCTTCTATATAGTCTAAGAAACATATATGCAAAGCATCCAAACAGTACAATTCGACAATTTTTTGTTCTTCAAGTTTGAGTGAACAACGAGGCCCATTGAGAATCATGAAACGGAAATTATTTGTAACTTTCGACAAGAAGAACAATGAATAGAACAGGTAGACGGTTGAAATCTTTGTATATATTGCTTCTATATAGTATAAGAAACATATATGCAAAGCATCCAAACAGTACCATTCGCCAATTTTTTGTTCTTCAAGTTTAAGTGAACTACGAGCCCCATTGTTAATCCTTTAAAGGAAATTATTTATAAATTTCGACAAGTAGAACAATGAATGGAACAGGTAGACTGTTGAAATCATTGTATATATTGCTTCCATATAGTCTAAGAAACATGAACGCAAAGCATCCAAACAGTACCATTCGCCAATTTTTTGTTCTTCAAGTTTAAGTGAACAATGAGCCCCATTGTTAATCCTTTAAAGGAAATTATTTGTAACTTTCGACAAGTAGAAAAATGAATGGAACAGGTAGACGGTTGAAATCTGTGTATATATTGCTTCTATATAGTCTAAGAAACATATATGCAAAGCATCCAAACAGTACAATTCGCCAATTTTTTGTTCTTCAAGTTTAAGTGAACAATGAGCCCCCATGGTTAATCCTTTATCGGTAATTATTTGTAACTTTCGACAAGTAGAACAATGAATGGAACAGGTAGACGGTTGAAATATTTGTATATATTGCTTCTATATAGTATAAGAAACATATATGCAAAGCATCCAAACAGTACAATTCGCCAATTTTTTGTTCTTCAAGTTTAAGTAAACTACGATCCCCATTGTTAATCCCTTAACGGAAATTATTTGTAACTTTCGACAAGTAGAACAGTGAATGGAACAGGTAGACGGTTGAAATCAATGTATATATTGCTTCTATATAGTCTAAGAAACATCTATGAAAAGCATCCAAACAGTACTATTCGCCAATTTTTTGTTCTTCAAGTTTAAGTGAACTACGAGCCCCATTGTTAATCCTTTAAAGGAAATTATTTGTAACTTTCGACAAGTAGAACAATGAATGGAACAGGTAGACGGTTGAAATCTTTGTATATATTGCTTCTATATAGTCTAAGAAACATATATGCAAAGCATCCAAACAGTACAATTCGCCAATTTTTTGTTCTTCAAGTATAAGTGAACAGCGAGCCCCATTGGTAATCATGAAATGGCAATTATTTGTAACTATCTACAAGTAGAACAATGAATAGTACAGGTAGACGGGTGAAATCTTTCTATATATTGCTTCTAAATAGTCTAAGAAACATCTATGCAAAGCATCCAAACAGTACAATTCGCCAATTTTTTGTTCTTCAAGTTTAAGTGAACAATGAGCCCCAATGGTTAATCCTTTAACGGTAATTATTTGTAACTTTCGACAAGTAGAACAATGAATGGAACAGGTAGACGGTTGAAATCTGTGTATATATTGCTTCTATATAGTCTAAGAAACATATATGCAAAGCATCCAAACAGTACAATTCGCCAATTTTTTGTTCTTCAAGTTTCAGTGAACAATGAGCCCCAATGGTTAATCCTTTATCGGTAATTATTTGTAACTTTCGACAAGTAGAACAATGAATGGAACAGGTAGACGGTTGAAATCCTTGTATATATTGCTTCCATATAGTCTAAGAAACATGAACGCAAAGCATCCAAACAGTACCATTCGCCAATTTTTTGTTCTTCAAGTTTAAGTGAACTACGAGCCCCATTGTTAGTCCTTTAAAGGAAATTATTTGTAAATTTCGACAAGTAGAACAATGAATGGAACAGGTAGACTGTTGAAATCATTGTATATATTGCTTCTATATAGTCTAAGAAACATATATGCAAAGCGTCCAAACAGTACAATTCGCCAATTATTTGATCTTCAAGTTTAAGTGAACTACGAGCCCCATTGTTAATACTTTTTAGGAAATTATTTGTAACTTTCGACAAGTAGAACAATGAATGGAACAGGTAGAAGGTTGAAATCTTTGTATATATTGCTTCTATATAGTCTAAGAAACATATATGCAAAGCATCCAAACAGTACAATTCGCCAATTTTTTGTTCTTCAAGTATAACTGAACAGCGAGCCCCATTGATAATCATGAAATGGCAATTATTTGTAACTATCTACAAGTAGAACAATGAATAGTACAGGTAGACGGGTGAAATCTTTCTATATATTGCTTCTAAATAGTCTAAGAAACATCTATGCAAAGCATCCAAACAGTACAATTCGCCAATTTTTTGTTCTTCAAGTTTAAGTGAACTACGAGCCCCATTGTTAATCCTTTAAAGGAAATTATTTGTAAATTTCGACAAGTAGAACAATGAATGGAACAGGTAGACTGTTGAAATCATTGTATATATTGCTTCTATATCGTCTAAGAAACATATATGCAAAGCATCCAAACAGTACAATTCGCCAATTTTTTGTTCTTCAAGTTTAAGTGAACAATGAGCCCCATTGTTAATCCTTTAAAGGAAATTATTTGTAACTTTCGACAAGTAGAAAAATGAATGGAACAGTTAGACGGTTGTTATCTTTGTATTTATTGCTTCTATATAATCTAAGAAACATATATGCAAAGCATCCAAACAGTACCATTCGCCAATTTTTTGTTCTTCAAGTTTAAGTGAACTACGAGCCCCATTGTTAATCCTTTAAAGGAAATTATTTGTAACTTTCTACAAGTAGAGCAATGAATGGAACTGGTAGACGGTTGAAATCTTTGTATATATTGCTTCTATATAATCTAAGAAACATATATGCAAAGCATCCAAACAGTACAATTCGCCAATTTTTTGTTCTTCAAGTATAACTGAACAGCGAGCCCCATTGATAATCATGAAATGGCAATTATTTGTAACTATCTACAAGTAGAACAATGAATAGTACAGGTAGACGGGTGAATTCTTTCTATATATTGCTTCTAAATAGTCTAAGAAACATCTATGCAAAGCATCCAAAGAGTACAATTCGCCAATTTTTTGTTATTCAAGTTTAAGTGAACTACGAGCCCCATTGTTAATCCTTTAAAGGAAATTATTTGTAACTTTCGACAAGTAGAACAATGAATGGAACAGGTAGACGGTTGAAATCCTTGTATATATTGCTTCCATATAGTCTAAGAAACATGTACGCATAGCATCCAAACAGTACCATTCGCCAATCTTTTGTCCTTCAAGTTTAAGTGAACAATGAGCCCCATTGTTAATCCTTTATCGGAAATTATTTGTAACTTTCGACAAGTAGAACAATGAATCGAACAGGTAGACGGTTGAAATCTTTGTATATATTGCTTCTATATAATCTAAAAAACATATATGCAAAGCATCCAAACAGTACAATTCGCCAATTTTTTGTTCTTCAAGTTTAAGTGAACAGCGAGCCCCATTGATAATCATGAAATGGAAATTATTTGTAACTTTCTACAAGTAGAACAATGAATAGTACAGGTAGACGGGTGAAATCTTTCTATATATTGCTTCTAAATAGTCTAAGAAACATATATGCAAAGCATCCAAACAGTACAATTCGCCAATTTATTGTTCTTCAAGTTTAAGTGAACTACGAGCCCCATTGTTAATCCTTTAAAGGAAATTATTTGTAAATTTCGGCAAGTAGAACAATGAATGGAACAGGTAGACAGTTGAAATCTTTGTATATATTGCTTCTATATAGTCTAAGAAACATATATGCAAAGCATCCAAACAGTACAATTCGCCAATTTTTTGTTCTTCAAGTTTAAGTGAACAGCGAGCCCCATTGATAATCATGAAATGGAAATTATTTGTAACTTTCTACAAGTAGAACAATGAATAGTACAGGTAGACGGGTGAAATCTTTCTATATATTGCTTCTAAATAGTCTAAGAAACATATATGCAAAGCATCCAAACAGTACAATTCGCCAATTTATTGTTCTTCAAGTTTAAGTGAACTACGAGCCCCATTGTTAATCCTTTAAAGGAAATTATTTGTAAATTTCGGCAAGTAGAACAATGAATGGAACAGGTAGACAGTTGAAATCTTTGTATATATTGCTTCTATATAGTCTAAGAAACATATATGCAAAGCATCCAAACAGTACCATTCGCTAATTTTTTGTTCTTCAAGTTTAAGTGAACAATGAGCCCCAATGGTTAATCCGTTTTCGGAAATTATTTGTAACTTGCGACAAGTAGAACAATGAATGGAACAGGTAGCCGGTTGAAATCAATGTATATATTGCTTCTATATAGTCTAAGAAACCTATATGCAAAGCATCTAAACAGTAACAATCGCCAATTTTTTGATCTTCAAGTTTAAGTGAACTACGAGCCCCATTGTTAAACATGAAATGGAAATTATTTGTAACTTTCGACAAGTAGAACAATGAATGCAACAGGTAGACGGTTGAAATCATTGTATATATTGCTTCTATATAGTCTAAGAAACATATATGCAAAGCATCCAAACAGTACAATTCGACAATTTTTTGTTCTTCAAGTTTGAGTGAACAACGAGGCCCATTGAGAATCATGAAACGGAAATTATTTGTAACTTTCGACAAGAAGAACAATGAATAGAACAGGTAGACGGTTGAAATCTTTGTATATGTTGCTTCTATATAGTCTAAGAAACCTATATGCAAAGCATCTAAACAGTAACATTAGCCAATTTTTCGATCTTCAAGTTTAAGTGAACAGCGAGCCCCATTGATAATCATGAAATGGAAATTATTTTTAACTTTCTACAAATAGAACAATGAATAGTACAGGTAGACGGGTGAAATCTTTCTATATATTGCTTCTAAATAGTCTAAGAAACACATATGCAAAGCATCCAAACAGTACAATTCGCCAATTTTTTGTTCTTCAAGTTTAAGTGAACTACGAGCCCCATTGTTAATCCTTTAAAGGAAATTATTTCTAAATTTCGACAACTAGAACATTGAATGGAACAGGTAGACGGTTGAAATCTTTGTATATATTGCTTCTATATAGTATAAGAAACATATATGCATAGCATCCAAACAATACAATTCGCCAATTTTTTGTTCTGCAAGTTTAAGTGAACAATGAGCCCCAATGGTTAATCCGTTATCGGAAATTATTTGTAACTTTCGACAAGTAGAACAATGAATGGAACAGGTAGACGGTTGAAATCTTTGTATATGTTGCTTCTATATAGTCTAAGAAACATGTATGCAAAGCATCCAAATAGTACAATTCGACAATTTTTTGTTCTTCAAGTTTAAGTGAACAATGAGCCCCAATGGTTAATCCTTTATCGGAAATTATTAGTAATTTTCGACAAGTAGAACAATGAATGGAACAGTTAGACGGTTGTTATCTTTGTATTTATTGCTTCTATATAATCTAAGAAACATATATGCAAAGCATCCAAACAGTACCATTCGCCAATTTTTTGTTCTTCAAGTTTAAGTGAACTACGAGCCCCATTGTTAATCCTTTAAAGGAAATTATTTGTAACTTTCTACAAGTAGAGCAATGAATGGAACTGGTAGACGGTTGAAATCTTTGTATATATTGCTTCTATATAATCTAAGAAACATATATGCAAAGCATCTATACAGTAACAATCGCCAATTTTTTGATCTTCAAGTTTAAGTGAACAGCGAGCCCCATTGATAATCATGGAATAGAAATTATTTGTAACTTTCTACAAGTAGAACAATGAATAGTACAGGTAGACGGGTGAAATCTTTCTATATATTGGTTCTAAATAGTCTAAGAACACATCTATGCAAAGCATCCAAACAGTACAATTCGCCAATTTTTTGTTCTTCAAGTTTAAGTGAACTACGAGCCCCATTGTTAATCCTTTAAAGGAAATTATTTGTAAATTTCGACAAGTAGAACAATGAATGGATCATGTAGACGGTTGAAATCATTGTATATATTGCTTCTATATAGTCTACGAAACATATATGCAAAGCATCCAAACAGTACAATTCGCCAATTTTTTGTTCTTCAAGTTTAAGTGAACAATGAGCTCCATTGTTAATCCTTTATCGGAAATTATTTGTAACTTTCGACAAGTAGAACAATGAATGGAACAGGTAGACGGTTGAAATCCTTGTATATATTGCTTCCATATAGTCTAAGAAACATGTACGCATAGCATCCAAACAGTACCATTCGCCAATCTTTTGTCCTTCAAGTTTAAGTGAACAATGAGCCCCATTGTTAATCCTTTATCGGAAATTATTTGTAACTTTCGACAAGTAGAACAATGAATCGAACAGGTAGACGGTTGAAATCTTTGTATATATTGCTTCTATATAATCTAAAAAACATATATGCAAAGCATCCAAACAGTACAATTCGCCAATTTTTTGTTCTTCAAGTTTAAGTGAACAGCGAGCCCCATTGATAATCATGAAATGGAAATTATTTGTAACTTTCTACAAGTAGAACAATGAATAGTACAGGTAGACGGGTGAAATCTTTCTATATATTGCTTCTAAATAGTCTAAGAAACATATATGCAAAGCATCCAAACAGTACAATTCGCCAATTTATTGTTCTTCAAGTTTAAGTGAACAACGAGCCCCATTGTTAATCCTTTAAAGGAAATTATTTGTAAATTTCGAGAAGTAGAACAATGATTGGAACACGTAGACGGTTGAAATCTTTGTATATCTTGCTTCCATATAGTCTAAGAAACATGTACGCAAAGCATCCAAACAGTACCGTTCGCCAATTTTTTGTTCTTCAAGTTTAAGTGAACTACGAGCCCCATTGTTAATCCTTTAAAGGAAATTATTTGTAAATTTCGGCAAGTAGAACAATGAATGGAACAGGTAGACAGTTGAAATCTTTGTATATATTGCTTCTATATAGTCTAAGAAACATATATGCAAAGCATCCAAACAGTACCATTCGCTAATTTTTTGTTCTTCAAGTTTAAGTGAACAATGAGCCCCAATGGTTAATCCGTTTTCGGAAATTATTTGTAACTTGCGACAAGTAGAACAATGAATGGAACAGGTAGCCGGTTGAAATCAATGTATATATTGCTTCTATATAGTCTAAGAAACCTATATGCAAAGCATCTAAACAGTAACAATCGCCAATTTTTTGATCTTCAAGTTTAAGTGAACTACGAGCCCCATTGTTAATCCTTTAAAGGAAATTATTTGTAACTTTCTACAAGTAGAACAATGAATGGAACAGGTAGACGGTTGTAATCATTGTATATATTGCTTCTATATAATCTAAGAAACATATATGCAAAGCATCAAAACAGTACAATTCGCCAATTATTTCAGCTTCATGTTTAAGTGAACTACGAGCCCCATTGTTAATCCTTTAAAGGAAATTATTTGTAAATTTCGACAAGAAGAACAATGAATAGAACAGGTAGACGGTTGAAATCTTTGTATATATTGCTTCTATATAGTATAAGAAACATATATGCAAAGCATCCAAACAGTACCATTCGCCAATTTTTTGTTCTTCAAGTTTAAGTGAACTACGAGCCCCATTGTTAATCCTTTAAAGGAAATTATTTGTAAATTTCGACAAGTAGAACAATGAATGGATCAGGTAGACGGTTGAAGTCTTTGTATACATTGCTTCCATATAGTCTAAGAAACATATATGCAAAGCATCCAAACAGTACCATTCGCCAATTTTTTGTTCTTCAAGTTTAAGTGAACAATGAGCCCCATTGTTAATCCTTTATCGGAAATTATTTGAAAATTTCGACAAGTAGAACATTGAATGGAACAGGTAGACGGTTGAAATCTTTGTATATATTGCTTCTATATAGTATAAGAAACATATATGCAAAGCATCCAAACAGTACAATTCGCCAATTTTTTGTTCTTCAAGTTTAAGTGAACAATGAGCCCCAATGGTTAATCCGTTATCGGAAATTATTTGTAACTTTCGACAAGTAGAACATTGAATGGAACAGGTAGACGGTTGAAATCTTTGTATATATTGCTTCTATATAGTCTAAGAAACATATATGCAAAGCATCCAAACAGTACCAGTCGCCAATTTTTTGTTCTTCAAGTTTAAGTGAACAACGAGGCCCATTGATAATCATGAAACGGAAATTATTTGTAACTTTCGACAAGAAGAACAATGAATAGAACAGGTAGACGGTTGAAATCAATGTATATATTGCTTCTATATAGTCTAAGAAACATATATGCAAAGCATCCAAACAGTACCATACGCAATTTTTTGTTCTTCAAGTTTAAGTGAACAGCGAGCCCCATTGATAATCATGAAACGGAAATTATTTGAAACTTTCTACAAGTAGAACAATGAATAGAACAGGTAGTCGGTTGAAATCTTTGTATATGTTGCTTCTATATAGTCTAAGAAACCTATATGCAAATCATCTAAACAGTAACAATCGCCAATTTTTTGATCTTCAAGTTTAAGTGAACAGCGAGCCCCATTGATAATCATGAAATGGAAATTATTTGTAACTTTCTACAAGTAGAACAATGATTAGTACAGGTAGACGGGTGAAATCTTTCTATATATTGCTTCTAAATAGTCTAAGAAACATATATGCAAAGCATCCAAACAGTACCATTCGCCACTTTTTTGTTCTTCAAGTTGAAGTGAACAACGAGCCCCATTGTTATTCCTTTGAAGGAAATTATTTGTAAATTTCGACAAGTAGAACAATGTATGGAACAGGTAGACTGTTGAAATCATTGTATATATTGCTTCTATATAGTCTACGAAACCTATATGCAAAGCATCTAAACAGTACCATTCGCCAATTTTTTGTTCTTCAAGTATAAGTGAACTACGAGCCCCATTGTTAATCCTTTAAAGGAAATTATTTGTAAATTTCGACAAGTAGAACAATGAATGGAACAGGTAGACGGTTGAAATCCTTGTATATATTGCGTCTATATAATCTAAGAAACATATATGCAAAGCATCCAAACAGTACCATTCGCCAATTTTTTGTTCTTCAAGTTTAAGTGAACTACGAGCCCCATTGTTAATCCTTTAAAGGAAATTATTTGTAAATTTCGACAAGTAGAACAATGAATGGAACAGGTAGACTGTTGAAATCATTGTATATATTGCTTCTATATAGTCTAAGAAACATACATGCAAAGCGTCCAAACAGTACAATTCGCCAATTATTTGATCATCAAGTTTAAGTGAACTACGAGCCCCATTCTTAATACTTTAACGGAAATTATTTGTAATTTGCGACAAGTAGAACAATGAATGGAACAGGTAGCCGGTTGAAATCAATGTATATATTGCTTCTATATAGTCTAAGAAACATATATGCAAAGCATCCAAACAGTACCATTCGCCAATTTTTTGTTCTTCAAGTTTAAGTGAACTATGAGCCCCATTGTTAATCCTTTATCGGGAGTTATTTGTAATTTTCGACAAGTAGAACAATGAATGTAACTGGTAGACGGTTGAAATCTTTTTATATATTGCGTCTATATAGTCTAAGAAACATATATGCAAAACATCCAAACAGTACCAGTCGCCAATTTTTTGTTCTTCAAGTTTAAGTGAACAACGAGGCCCATTGATAATCATGAAACGGAAATTATTTGTAACTTTCGACAAGAAGAACAATGAATAGAACAGGTAGACGGTTGAAATCTTTGTATATGTTGCTTCTATATAGTCTAAGAAACCTATATGCAAAGCATCTAAACAGTAACATTCGCCAATTTTTTGATCTTCAACTTTAAGTGAACAATTAGCCCCATTGTTAATCCTGTATCGGGAGTTATTTGTAATTTTCGACAAGTAGAACAATGAATGGAACTGGTAGACGGTTGAAATCTTTTTATATATTGCTTCTATATAGTCTAAGAAACATATATGCAAAGCATACAAATAGTACAATTCGACAATTTTTTGTTCTTCAAGGTTAGTGTACAATGAGCCCCAATGGTTAATCCTTTATCGGAAATTATTTGTAATTTTCGACAAGTAGAACAATGAATGGAACTGGTAGACGGTTGAAATCTTTTTATATATTGCTTCTATATAGTCTAAGAAACATATATGCAAAGCATACAAATAGTACAATTCGACAATTTTTTGTTCTTCAAGGTTAGTGTACAATGAGCCCCAATGGTTAATCCTTTATCGGTAATTATTTGTAACTTTCGACAAGTAGAACAATGAAAGGAACAGGTAGACGGTTGAAATCCTTGTATATATTGCGTCTATATAGTCTAAGAAACATATATGCAAAGCATCCAAACAGTACAATTCGCCAATTTATTGTTCTTCAAGTTTAAGTGAACAACGAGCCCCATTGTTAATCCTTTCAAGGAAATTATTTGTAAATTTCGACAAGTAGAACAATGAATGGAACAGGTAGACGGTTGAAATCATTGTATATATTGCTTCTATATAGTCTAAGAAACATATATGCAAAGCATCCAAATAGTACTATTAGCCAATTTTTTGTTCTTCAAGTTTAAGTGAACAATTAGCCCCATTGTTAATCCTTTATCGGGAGTTATTTGTAATTTTCGACAAGTAGAACAATGAATGTAACTGGTAGACGTTTGAAATCTTTTTATATATTGCTTCTATATAGTCTAAGAAACATATATGCAAAGCATCCAAACAGTACCAGTCGCCAATTTTTTGTTCTTCAAGTTTAAGTGAACAACGAGCCCCATTGTTAATACTTTAACGGTAATTATTTGTAACTTGCGACAAGTAGAACAATGAGTGGATCAGGTAGACGGTTGAAATCAATGTATATATTGCTTCTATATAGTCTAAGAAACATATATGCAAAGCATCCAAACAGTACCATTCGCCAATTTTTTGTTCTTCAAGTTTAAGTGAACAATGAGCCCCATTGTTAATCCTTTAAAGGAAATTATTTGTAATTTTCGACAAGTAGAACAATGAATGGAACTGGTAGACGATTAAAATCTTTTTATATATTGCTTCTATATAGTCCAAGAAACATATATGCAAAGCATCCAAACAGTACCAGTCGCCAATTTTTTGTTCTTCAAGTTTAAGTGAACAACGAGGCCCATTGATAATCATGAAACGGAAATTATTTGTAATTTTTGACAAGAAGAACAATGAATAGAACAGGTAGACGGTTGAAATCTTTGTATATGTTGCTTCTATATAGTCTAAGAAACCTATATGCAAAGCATCTAAACAGTAACATTCGCCAATTTTTTGATCTTCAAGTATAAGTGAACAGCGAGCCCCATTGATAATCATGAAATGGAAATTATTTGTAAATTTCTACAAGTAGAACAATGAATAGTACAGGTAGACGGGTGAAATCTTTCTATATATTGCTTCTAAATAATCTAAGAAACACATATGCAAAGCATCCAAACAGCGCAATTCGCCATTTTTTTGTTCTTCAAGTTTAAGTGATCTACGAGCCCCATTGTTAATCCTTTAAAGGAAATTATTTGTAAATTTCCACAAGTAGAACAATGAATGGATCAGGTAGACGGTTGAAATCATTGTATATATTGCTTCTATATAGTCTGAGAAACATATATGCAAAGCATCCAAACAGTACAATTCGCCAATTTATTGTTCTTCAAGTTTAAGTGAACAACGAGCCCCATTGTTAATCCTTTAAAGGAAATTATTTGTAAATTTCGACAAGTAGAACAATGATTGGAACACGTAGACGGTTGAAATCTTTGTATATATTGCTTCCATATAGTCTAAGAAACATGTACGCAAAGCATCCAAACCGTACCATTCGCGAATTTTTTGTTCTTCAAGTTTAAGTGAACAATGAGCCCCAATGGTTAATCCTTTATCGGAAATAATTTGTAATTTTCGACAAGTAGAACAATGAATGGAACAGGTAGACGGTTGAAATCTTTGTATATATTGCTTCTATATAGTCTAAGAAACATATATGCAAAGCATCCAAATAGTACAATTCGCCAATTTTTTGTTCTTCAAGTTTAAGTGAACAATGAGCCCCATTGTTAATCCTTTATCGGAAGTTATTTGTAATTTTCGACAAGTAGAACAATGAATAGTACAGGTAGACGGGTGAAATCTTTCTATATATTGCTTCTAAATAATCTAAGAAACACATATGCAAAGCATCCAAACAGCGCAATTCGCCATTTTTTTGTTCTTCAAGTTTAAGTGATCTACGAGCCCCATTGTTAATCCTTTAAAGGAAATTATTTGTAAATTTCCACAAGTAGAACAATGAATGGATCAGGTAGACGGTTGAAATCATTGTATATATTGCTTCTATATAGTCTGAGAAACATATATGCAAAGCATCCAAACAGTACAATTCGCCAATTTATTGTTCTTCAAGTTTAAGTGAACAACGAGCCCCATTGTTAATCCTTTAAAGGAAATTATTTGTAAATTTCGACAAGTAGAACAATGATTGGAACACGTAGACGGTTGAAATCTTTGTATATATTGCTTCCATATAGTCTAAGAAACATGTACGCAAAGCATCCAAACCGTACCATTCGCGAATTTTTTGTTCTTCAAGTTTAAGTGAACAATGAGCCCCAATGGTTAATCCTTTATCGGAAATAATTTGTAACTTTCTACAAGTAGAACAGTGATTGGAACACGTAGACGGTTGAAATCTTTGTATATATTGCTTCCATATAGTCTGAGAAACATATATGCAAAGCATCCAAACAGTACAATTCGCCAATTTTTTATTCTTCAAGTTTAAGTGAACAACGAGCCCTATTGTTAATCCTTTAAAGGAAATTATTTGTAACTTTCGACAAGTAGAACAATGAATGTAACTGGTAGACGGTTGAAATCTTTTTATATATTGCTTCTATATAGACTAAGAAACCTATATGCAAAGCATCTAAACAGTAACATGCGCCAATTTTTTGATCTTCAAGTTTAAGTGAACAACGAGCCCCATTGTTAATCCTTTAAAGGAAATTATTTGTAACTTTCGACAAGTAGAACAATGATTGGAACACGTAGACGGTTGAAATCTTTGTATATATTGGTTCTATATAGTCTAAGAAACATATATGCAAAGCATCCAAATAGTACAATTCGCCAATTTTGTGTTCTTCAAGTTTAGTGTACAATGAGCCCCAATGGTTAATCCTTTATCGGAAATTATTTGTAATTTTCGACAAGTAGAACAATGAATGGAACAGGTTGACGGTTGAAATCTTTGTACATATTGCTTCTATATAATCTAAGAAACATATATGCAAAGCATCCAAATAGTACAATTCGCCAATTATTTGTTCTTCAAGTTTAGTGTACAATGAGCCCCAATAGTTAATCCGTTATCGGAAATTATTTGTAACTTTCGACAAGTAGAACAATGAATGGAACAGGTAGACGGTTGAAATCATTGTATGTATTGGTTCTATATAGTCTAATAAACATATATGCAAAGCATCCAAATAATACAATTCGCCAATTATTTGTTCTTCAAGTTTAGTGTACAATGAGCCCCAATGGTTAATCCGTTATCGGAAATTATTTGTAACTTTCGACAAGTAGAACAATGAATGGAACATGTAGACGGTTGAAATCATTGTATATATTGCTTCTATATAGTCTAAGAAACATATATGCAAAGCATCCAAACAGTACAAATCGCCAATTTATTGATCTTCAAGTTTAAGTGAACAATGAGCCCCATGGTTAATCCTTTATCGGAAATTATTTGTAACTTTCGACAAGTAGAACAATGAATGGAACAGGTAGACGGTTGAAATCTTTGTATATATTGCTTCTATATAATCTAAGAAACATATATGCAAAGCATCCAAACAGTACAATTCGCCAATTTTTTGTTCTTCAAGTTTAAGTAAACTACGATCCCCATTGTTAATCCCTTAACGGAAATTATTTGTAACTTCCGACGAGTAGAACAATGAATGGAACAGGTAGACGGTTGAAATCAATGTATATATTGCTTCTATATAGTCTAAGAAACATATATGAAAAGCATCCAAACAGTACCATTCGCCAATTTTTTGTTGTTCAAGTTTAAGTGAACAATGAGCCCCATTGTTAATCCTTTATCGGAAATTATTTGTAACTTTCGACAAGTAGAACAATGAATGTAACTGGTAGACGGTTGAAATCTTTTTATATATTGCTTCTATATAGACCAAGAAACCTATATGCAAAGCATCTAAACAGTAACATTCGCCAATTTTTTGATCTTCAAGTTTAAGTGAACAATGAGCCCCATTGTTAATCCTTTATCGGAAATTATTTGTAACTTTCGACAAGTAGAACAATGAATGGAACAGGTAGACGGTTGAAATCTTTGTATATATTGCTTTTATATAGTCTAAGAAACATATATGCAAAGCATCCAAACAGTACAATTCGCCAATTTATTGATCTTCAAGTTTAAGTGAACAATGAGCCCCATGGTTAATCCTTTATCGGAAATTATTTGTAACTTTCGACAAGTAGAACAATGAATGGAACAGGTAGACGGTAGAAATCTTTGTATATATTGCTTCTATATAATCTAAGAAACATATATGCAAAGCATCCAAACAGTACAATTCGCCAATTATTTCATCTTCAAGTTTAAGTGAACTACGAGCCCCATTGTTAATCCTTTATCGGAAATTATTTGTAACTTTCGACAAGTAGAACAATGAATGGAACAGGTAGACGGTTGAAATCTTTGTATATATTGCTTCTATATAGTCTAAGAAACATATATGCAAAGCATCCAAACAGTACAAACGCCAATTTATTGATCTTCAAGTTTAAGTGAACAATGAGCCCCATGGTTAATCCTTTATCGGAAATTATTTGTAACTTTCGACAAGTAGAACAATGAATGGAACAGGTAGACGGTTGAAATCTTTGTATATATTGCTTCTATATAATCTAAGAAACATATATGCAAAGCATCCAAACAGTACAATTCGCCAATTTTTTGTTCTTCAAGTTTAAGTAAACTACGATCCCCATTGTTAATCCCTTAACGGAAATTATTTGTAACTTCCGACGAGTAGAACAATGAATGGAACAGGTAGACGGTTGAAATCAATGTATATATTGCTTCTATATAGTCTAAGAAACATATATGAAAAGCATCCAAACAGTACCATTCGCCAATTTTTTGTTGTTCAAGTTTAAGTGAACAATGAGCCCCATTGTTAATCCTTTATCGGAAATTATTTGTAACTTTCGACAAGTAGAACAATGAATGTAACTGGTAGACGGTTGAAATCTTTTTATATATTGCTTCTATATAGACCAAGAAACCTATATGCAAAGCATCTAAACAGTAACATTCGCCAATTTTTTGATCTTCAAGTTTAAGTGAACAATGAGCCCCATTGTTAATCCTTTATCGGAAATTATTTGTAACTTTCGACAAGTAGAACAATGAATAGAACAGGTAGACGGTTGAAATCTTTGTATATGTTGCTTCTATATAGTCTAAGAAACCTATATGCAAAGCATCTAAACAGTAACATTCGCCAATTTGTTGATCTTCAAGTTTAAGTGAACAACGAGCCCCATTGTGAATCCTTTAAAGGAAATTATTTGTAAATTTCGACAAGTAGAACAATGATTGGAACACGTAGACGGTTGAAATCTTTGTATATATTGCTTCTATATAGTCTAAGAAACATATATGCATAGCGTCGAAACAGTACAATTCGCTAATTTTTGGCTCTTCAAGTTTAAGTGAACTACGAGCCCCAATGGTTAATCCTTTATCGGAAATTGTTTGTAACTTTCGACAAGTAGAACAATGAATGGAACAGGTAGACGGTTGAAATCTTTGTATATATTGCTTCTATATAGTATATGAAATATATATGCAAAGCATCCAAACAGTACAATTCGCCAATTATTTCATCTTCATGTTTAAGTGAACTACGAGCCCCATTGATAATCATGTAATGGAAATTATTTGTAACTTTCTACAAGTAGAACAATGAATAGTACAGGTAGACGGTTGAAATCTTTGTATATATTGCTTCTATATAGTCTAAGAAACATATATGCAAAGCATCCAAACAGTACAATTCGCCAATTTTTTGTTCTTCAAGTTTAAGTGAACAATGAGCCCCAATGGTTAATCCTTTATCGGTAATTATTTGTAACTTTCGACAAGTAGAACAATGAATGGAACAGGTAGACGGTTGAAATCTTTGTATATATTGCTTCCATATAGTCTAAGAAACATGTACGCAAAGCATCCAAACAGTACCATTCGCCAATTTTTTGTTCTTCAAGTTTAAGTGAACAATGAGCCCCATTGTTAATCCTTTATCGGAAATTATTTGTAACTTTCGACAAGTAGAACAATGAATGGAACTGGTAGACGGTTGAAATCTTTTTATATATTGCTTCTATATAGTCTAAGAAACATATATGCAAAGCATCCAAACAGTACCAGTCGCCAATTTGTTGTTCTTCATGTTTAAGTGAACAACGAGGCCCATTGATAATCATGAAACGGAAATTATTTGTAACTTTCTACAAGTAGAACAATGAATAGTACAGGTAGACGGGTGAAATCTTTCTATATATTGCTTCTAAATAGTCTAAGAAACACATATGCAAAGCATCCAAGCAGTGCAATTCGCCAATTTTTTGTTCTTCAAGTTTAAGTGAATTACGAGCCCCATTGTTAATCCTTTAAAGGAAATTATTTGTAAATTTCGACAAGTAGAACATTGAATGGAACAGGTAGACGGTTGAAATCTTTGTATATATTGCTTCTATATAGTCTAAGAAACATATATGCAAAGCATCCAAACAGTACCTTTCGCCGATTTTTTGTTCATCAAGTTTAAGTGAACTACGAGCCCCATTGTTAATCCTTTAAAGGAAATTATTTGTAAATTTCCACAAGTAGAACAATGAATGGATCAGGTAGACGGTCGAAATCTTTGTATATATTGCTTCTATATAGTCTAAGAAACATATATGCAAAGCATCCAAACAGTACAATTCGCCAATTTATTGTTCTTCAAGTTTAAGTGAACTGCGAGCCCCATTGTTAATTCTTTAAAGGAAATTTTTTGTAAATTTCGACAAGTAGAACAATGAATGGAACAGGTAGACTGTTGAAATCATTGTATATATTGCTTCTATATAATCTGAGAAACATATATGCAAAGCATCCAAACAGTACAGATCACCAATTTTTTGTTCTTCAAGTTTAAGTGAACAACGAGCCCCATTGTTAATCCTTTAAAGGAAATTATTTGTAAATTTCGACAAGTAGAACAATGATTGGAACACGTAGACGGTTGAAATCTTTGTATATATTGCTTCCATATAGTCTAAGAAACATGTACGCAAAGCATCCAAACAGTACCATTCGCCAATTTTTTGAACTTCAAGTTTAAGTGAACAGCGAGCCCCATTTATAATCATAAAATGGAAATTATTTGTAACTTTCTACAAGTAGAACAATGAATAGTACAGGTAGAAGGGTGAAATCTTTCTATATATTGCTTCTAAATAGTCTAAGAAACACATATGCAAAGCATCCAAACTGTACAATTCGCCAATTTTTTGTTCTTCAAGTTTAAGTGAACAATGAGCCCCAATGTTAATCCTTTAAAGGAAATTATTTGTAAATTTCGACAAGTAGAACAATGAATGGAACAGGTAGACTGTTGAAATCATTGTATATATTGCTTCTATATAGTCTAAGAAACATATATGCAAAGCATCCAAACAGTACAATTCGCCAATTTATTGATCTTCAAGTTTAAGTGAACAATGAGCCCCATGGTTAATCCTTTATCGGAAATTATTTGTAAATTTCGACAAGTAGAACAATGAATGGAACAGGTAGACGGTTGAAATCTTTGTATATATTGCTTCTATATAATCTACGAAACATATATGCAAAGCATCCAAACAGTACAATTCGCCAAATTATTGTTCTTCAAGTTTAAGTGAACAACGAGCCCCATTGTTAATCCTTTAAAGGAAATTATTTGTAAATTTCGACAAGTAGAACAATGATTGGAACACGTAGACGGTTGAAATCTTTGTATATATTGCTTCCATATAGTCTAAGAAACATGTACGCAAAGCATCCAAACAGTACCATTCGCCAATTTTTTGTTCTTCAAGTTTAAGTGAACAATGAGCCCCATGGTTAATCCTTTATCGGAAATTATTTGTAACTTTCGACAAGTAGAACAATGAATGGAACAGGTAGACGGTTGAAATCTTTGTATATATTGCTTCTATATAATCTAAGAAACATATATGCAAAGCATCCAAACAGTACAATTCGCCAATTTTTTGTTCTTCAAGTTTAAGTAAACTACGATCCCCATTGTTAATCCCTTAACGGAAATTATTTGTAACTTCCGACGAGTAGAACAATGAATGGAACAGGTAGACGGTTGAAATCAATGTATATATTGCTTCTATATAGTCTAAGAAACATATATGAAAAGCATCCAAACAGTACCATTCGCCAATTTTTTGTTGTTCAAGTTTAAGTGAACAATGAGCCCCATTGTTAATCCTTTATCGGAAATTATTTGTAACTTTCGACAAGTAGAACAATGAATGTAACTGGTAGACGGTTGAAATCTTTTTATATATTGCTTCTATATAGACCAAGAAACCTATATGCAAAGCATCTAAACAGTAACATTCGCCAATTTTTTGATCTTCAAGTTTAAGTGAACAATGAGCCCCATTGTTAATCCTTTAAAGGAAATTATTTGTAAATTTCGACAAGTAGAACAATGATTGGAACACGTAGACGGTTGAAATCTTTGTATATATTGCTTCTATATAGTCTAAGAAACATATATGAAAAGCATCCAAACAGTACCATTCGCCAATTTTTTGATCTTCAAGTTTAAGTGAACAGCGAGCCCCATTGATAATCATGAAATGGAAATTATTTGTAACTTTCTACAAGTAGAACAATGAATAGTACAGGTAGACGGGTGAAATCTTTCTATATATTGCTTCTAAATAGTCTAAGAAACACATATGCAAAGCATCCAAACTGTACAATTCGCCAATTTTTTGTTCTTCAAGTTTAAGTGAACAATGAGCCCCAGTGTTAATCCTTTAAAGGAAATTATTTGTAAATTTCGACAAGTAGAACAATGAATGGAACTGGTAGACGGTTGAAAACTTTTTATATATTGCTTCTATATAGTCTAAGAAACATATATGCAATGCATCCAAACAGTTCCAGTCGCCAATTTTTTGTTCTTCAAGTTTAAGTGAACAACGAGGCCCATTGATAATCATGAAACGGAAATTATTTCTAACTTTCGACAAGAAGAACAATGAATAGAACAGGTAGACGGTTGAAATCTTTGTATATGTTGCTTCTATATAGTCTAAGAAACCTATATGCAAAGCATCTAAACAGTAACATTCGCCAATTTGTTGATCTTCAAGTTTAAGTGAACAATGAGCCCCATTGTTAATACTTTAACGGAAATTATTTGTAACTTGCGACAAGTAGAACAATGAGTGGAACAGGTAGACGGTTGAAATCAATGTATATATTGCTTCTATATAGTATAAGAAACATATATGCAAAGCATCCAAACAGTACCATTCGCCAATTTTTTGTTCTTCAAGTTTAAGTGAACAATGAGCCCCATTGTTAATCCTTTATCGGAAATTATTTGTAACTTTCGACAAGTAGAACATTGAATGGAACAGGTAGACGGTTGAAATCTTTGTATATATTGCTTCTATATAGTATAAGAAACATATATGCAAAGCATCCAAACAGTAACATTCGCCAATTTTTTGTTCTGCAAGTTTAAGTGAACAATGAGCCCCATTGTTAATCCTTTATCGCAAATTATTTGTAACTTTCTACAAGTTGAACAATGAATGGAACAGGTAGACGGTTGAAATCAATGTATATATTGCTCCTATATAGTCTAAGAAACATATATGCAAAGCATCCAAACAGTACCATTCGCCAATTTTTTGTTCTTCAAGTTTAAGTGAACAATGAGCCCCATTGTTAATCATTTATCGGAAATTATTTGTAACTTTCGACAAGTAGAACAATGAATTGAACTGGTAGACGGTTGAAATCTTTTTATATATTGCTTCTATATAGTCTAAGAAACATATATGCAAAGCATCCAAACAGTTCCAGTCGCCAATTTTTTGTCCTTCAAGTTTAAGTGAACAACGAGGCCCATTGATAATCATGAAACGGAAATTATTTCTAACTTTCGACAAGAAGAACAATGAATAGAACAGGTAGACGGTTGAAATCTTTGTATATGTTGCTTCTATATAGTCTAAGAAACCTATATGCAAAGCATCTAAACAGTAACATTCGCCAATTTGTTGATCTTCAAGTTTAAGTGAACAACGAGCCCCATTGTGAATCCTTTAAAGGAAATTATTTGTAAATTTCGACAAGTAGAACAATGATTGGAACACGTAGACGGTTGAAATCTTTGTATATATTGCTTCTATATAGTCTAAGAAACATATATGCATAGCGTCGAAACAGTACAATTCGCTAATTTTTGGCTCTTCAAGTTTAAGTGAACTACGAGCCCCAATGGTTAATCCTTTATCGGAAATTGTTTGTAACTTTCGACAAGTAGAACAATGAATGGAACAGGTAGACGGTTGAAATCTTTGTATATATTGCTTCTATATAGTATATGAAATATATATGCAAAGCATCCAAACAGTACAATTCGCCAATTATTTCATCTTCATGTTTAAGTGAACTACGAGCCCCATTGATAATCATGTAATGGAAATTATTTGTAACTTTCTACAAGTAGAACAATGAATAGTACAGGTAGACGGTTGAAATCTTTGTATATATTGCTTCTATATAGTCTAAGAAACATATATGCAAAGCATCCAAACAGTACAATTCGCCAATTTTTTGTTCTTCAAGTTTAAGTGAACAATGAGCCCCAATGGTTAATCCTTTATCGGTAATTATTTGTAACTTTCGACAAGTAGAACAATGAATGGAACAGGTAGACGGTTGAAATCTTTGTATATATTGCGTCTATATAGTCTAAGAAACATATATGCAAAGCATCCAAACAGTACCATTCGCCAATTTTTTGTTCTTCAAGTTTAAGTGAACTACGAGCCCCATTGTTAATCCTTTAAAGGAAATTATTTGGAAATTTCGACAAGTAGAACAATGAATGGAACAGGTAGACGGTTGAAATCTTTTTATATATTGCTTCTATATAGTCTAAGAAACGTATATTCAATGCATCCAAACAGTTCCAGTCGCCAATTTTTTGTTCTTCAAGTTTAAGTGAACAACGAGGCCCATTGATAATCATGAAACGGAAATTATTTCTAACTTTCGACAAGAAGAACAATGAATAGAACAGGTAGACGGTTGAAATCTTTGTATATGTTGCTTCTATATAGTCTAAGAAACCTATATGCAAAGCATCTAAACAGTAACATTCGCCAATTTTTTTTCTTCAAGTTTAAGTGAACTACGAGCCCCATTGTTAATCCTTTAAAGGAAATTATTTGTAACTTTCTACAAGTAGAACAATGAATAGTACAGGTAGACGGTTGAAATCTTTGTATATATTGCTTCTATATAGTCTAAGAAACATATATGCAAAGCATCCAAACAGTACAATTCGCCAATTTTTTGTTCTTCAAGTTTAAGTGAACAATGAGCCCCAATGGTTAATCCTTTATCGGTAATTATTTGTAACTTTCGACAAGTAGAACAATGAATGGAACAGGTAGACGGTTGAAATCTTTGTATATATTGCGTCTATATAGTCTAAGAAACATATATGCAAAGCATCCAAACAGTACCATTCGCCAATTTTTTGTTCTTCAAGTTTAAGTGAACTACGAGCCCCATTGTTAATCCTTTAAAGGAAATTATTTGGAAATTTCGACAAGTAGAACAATGAATGGAACAGGTAGACGGTTGAAATCTTTTTATATATTGCTTCTATATAGTCTAAGAAACGTATATTCAATGCATCCAAACAGTTCCAGTCGCCAATTTTTTGTTCTTCAAGTTTAAGTGAACAACGAGGCCCATTGATAATCATGAAACGGAAATTATTTCTAACTTTCGACAAGAAGAACAATGAATAGAACAGGTAGACGGTTGAAATCTTTGTATATGTTGCTTCTATATAGTCTAAGAAACCTATATGCAAAGCATCTAAACAGTAACATTCGCCAATTTTTTTTCTTCAAGTTTAAGTGAACTACGAGCCCCATTGTTAATCCTTTAAAGGAAATTATTTGTAACTTTCGACAATTAGAACAATGAATGGAACTGGTAGACGGTTGAAATCATTGTATATATTGCTTCTATATAGTCTAAGAAACCTATATGCAAAGCATCTAAACAGTAACATTCGCCAATTTTTTGATCTTCAAGTTTAAGTGTACATTGAGCCCCATTGTTAATCCTTTATCGGAAATTATTTGTAACTTTCTACAAGTAGAACAATGAATAGTACAGGTAGACGGGTGAAATCTTTCTATATATTGCTTCTAAATAGTCTAAGAAACATCTATGCAAAGCATCCAAACAGTACAATTCGCCAATTATTTCATCTTCATGTTTAAGTGAACTACGAGCCCCATTGATAATCATGTAATGGAAATTATTTGTAACTTTCTACAAGTAGAACAATGAATAGTACAGGTAGACAGTTGAAATCATTGTATATATTGCTTCTATATAGTCTAAGAAACATATATGCAAAGCATCCAAACAGTACAATTCGCCAATTTTTTGTACTTCAAGTTTAAGTGAACTACGAGCCCCATTGTTAATCCTTTATCCGTAATTATTTGTAACTTTCGACAAGTAGAACAATGAATGGAACAGGTAGACGGTTGAAATCCTTGTATATATTACGCCTATATAGTCTAAGAAACATATATGCAAAGCATCCAAACAGTACCATTCGCCAATTTTTTGTTCTTCAAGTTTAAGTGAACAACGAGCCCCATGGTTAATCCTTTAAAGGAAATTATTTGTAAATTTCGACAAGTAGAACAATGAATGGATCATGTAGACGGTTGAAATCATTGTATATATTGCTTCTATATAGTCTACGAAACATATAAGCAAAGCATCCAAACAGTACCATTCGCCAATTTTTTGTTCTTCAAGTTTAAGTGAACAAAGAGCCCCATTGTTAATCCTTTAAAGGAAATTATTTGTAAATTTCGACAAGTAGAACAATGATTGGAACACGTAGACGGTTGAAATCTTTGTATATATTGCTTCTATATAGTCTAAGAATCATATATGCAAAGCATCCAAGCAGTGCAATTCGCCAATTTTTTGTTCTTCAAGTTTAAGTGAATTACGAGCCCCATTGTTAATCCTTTATCGGAAATTATTTGTATCTTTCGACAAGTAGAACAATGAATGGCCAAGTAGACGGTTGAAATCTTTGTATATATTGCTTCTATATAATCTAAGAAACATATATGCAAACTATCTAAACAGTAACAATCGCCAATTTTTTGATCTTCAAGTTTAAGTGAACAGCGAGCCCCATTGATAATCATGAAATGGAAATTATTTGTAACTTTCGACAAGTAGAACAATGAATGGAACAGGTAGACGGTTGAAATCATTGTATATATTGTTTCTATATAGTCTAAGAAACATATATGCAAAACATCCAAATAGTACAATTCGCCAATTTTTTGATCTTCAAGTTTAAGTGAACAGCGAGCCCCATTGATAATCATGAAATGGAAATTATTTGTAACTTTCTACAAGTAGAACAATGAATAGTACAGGTAGACGGGTGAAATCTTTCTATATATTGCTTCTAAATAGTCTAAGAAACACATATGCAAAGCATCCAAACTGTACAATTCGCCAATTTTTTGTTCTTCAAGTTTAAGTGAACAATGAGCATCAATGGTTAATCCTTTATCGGAAATTATTTGTAAATTTCGACAAGTAGAACAATGAATGGAACAGGTAGACGGTTGAAATGTTTGTATATATTGCATCTATATAGTCTAAGAAACATATATGCAAAGCATCCAAACAGTACAATTCGCCAATTTTTTGTTCTTCAAGTTTAAGTGAACAATGAGCCCCAATGGTTAATCCTTTATCGGTAATTATTTGTAACTTTCGACAAGTAGAACAATGAATGGAACAGGTAGACGGTTGAAATCTTTGTATATATTGCGTCTATATAGTCTAAGAAACATATATGCAAAGCATCCAAACAGTACCATGCGCCAATTTTTTGTTCTTCATGTTTAAGTGAACTACGAGCCCCATTGTTAATCCTTTAAAGGAAATTATTTGTAAATTTCGACAAGTAGAACAATGAATGGAACAGGTAGACGGTTGAAATCAATGTATACATTGCTTCTATATAGTCTAAGAAACATATATGCAAAGCATCCAAACAGCACCATTCGCCAATTTTTTGTTCTTCAAGTTTAAGTGAACAATGAGCCCCATTGTTAATCCTTTATCGGAAATTATTTGTAACTTTCGACAAGTAGAACAATGAATGGAACTGGTAGACGGTTGAAATCATTGTATATGTTGCTTCTATATAGTCTAAGAAACATGTATGCAAAGCATCCAAATAGTACAATTCGACAATTTTTTGTTCTTCAAGTTTAAGTGAACAATGAGCCCCAATGGTTAATCCTTTATCGGAAATTATTAGTAATTTTCGACAAGTAGAACAATGAATGGAACAGTTAGACGGTTGTTATCTTTGTATTTATTGCTTCTATATAATCTAAGAAACATATATGCAAAGCATCCAAACAGTACCATTCGCCAATTTTTTGTTCTTCAAGTTTAAGTGAACTACGAGCCCCATTGTTAATCCTTTAAAGGAAATTATTTGTAACTTTCTACAAGTAGAACAATGAATGGAACAGGTAGACGGTTGTAATCATTGTATATATTGCTTCTATATAATCTAAGAAACATATATGCAAAGCATCAAAACAGTACAATTCGCCAATTATTTCAGCTTCATGTTTAAGTGAACTACGAGCCCCATTGTTAATCCTTTAAAGGAAATTATTTGTAAATTTCGACAAGAAGAACAATGAATAGAACAGGTAGACGGTTGAAATCTTTGTATATATTGCTTCTATATAGTATAAGAAACATATATGCAAAGCATCCAAACAGTACCATTCGCCAATTTTTTGTTCTTCAAGTTTAAGTGAACTACGAGCCCCATTGTTAATCCTTTAAAGGAAATTATTTGTAAATTTCGACAAGTAGAACAATGAATGGATCAGGTAGACGGTTGAAGTCTTTGTATACATTGCTTCCATATAGTCTAAGAAACATATATGCAAAGCATCCAAACAGTACCATTCGCCAATTTGTTGTTCTTCAAGTTTAAGTGAACAATGAGCCCCATTGTTAATCCTTTATCGGAAATTATTTGTAAATTTCGACAAGTAGAACATTGAATGGAACAGGTAGACGGTTGAAATCTTTGTATATATTGCTTCTATATAGTATAAGAAACATATATGCAAAGCATCCAAACAGTACAATTCGCCAATTTTTTGTTCTTCAAGTTTAAGTGAACAATGAGCCCCAATGGTTAATCCGTTATCGGAAATTATTTGTAACTTTCGACAAGTAGAACATTGAATGGAACAGGTAGACGGTTGAAATCTTTGTATATATTGCTTCTATATAGTCTAAGAAACATATATGCAAAGCATCCAAACAGTACCAGTCGCCAATTTTTTGTTCTTCAAGTTTAAGTGAACAACGAGGCCCATTGATAATCATGAAACGGAAATTATTTGTAACTTTCGACAAGAAGAACAATGAATAGAACAGGTAGACGGTTGAAATCAATGTATATATTGCTTCTATATAGTCTAAGAAACATATATGCAAAGAATCCAAACAGTACCATACGCAATTTTTTGTTCTTCAAGTTTAAGTGAACAGCGAGCCCCATTGATAATCATGAAACGGAAATTATTTGAAACTTTCTACAAGTAGAACAATGAATAGAACAGGTAGTCGGTTGAAATCTTTGTATATGTTGCTTCTATATAGTCTAAGAAACCTATATGCAAATCATCTAAACAGTAACAATCGCCAATTTTTTGATCTTCAAGTTTAAGTGAACAGCGAGCCCCATTGATAATCATGAAATGGAAATTATTTGTAACTTTCTACAAGTAGAACAATGATTAGTACAGGTAGACGGGTGAAATCTTTCTATATATTGCTTCTAAATAGTCTAAGAAACATATATGCAAAGCATCCAAACAGTACCATTCGCCACTTTTTTGTTCTTCAAGTTGAAGTGAACAACGAGCCCCATTGTTATTCCTTTGAAGGAAATTATTTGTAAATTTCGACAAGTAGAACAATGTATGGAACAGGTAGACTGTTGAAATCATTGTATATATTGCTTCTATATAGTCTAAGAAACATATATGCAAAGCGTCCAAACAGTACAGTTCGCCAATTATTTGATCTTCAAGTTTAAGTGAACTACGAGCCCCATTGTTAATACTTTAACGGAAATTATTTGTAATTTGCGACAAGTAGAACAATGAATGGAACAGGTAGCCGGTTGAAATCAATGTATATATTGCTTCTATATAGTCTAAGAAACATATATGCAAAGCATCCAAACAGTACCATTCGCCAATTTTTTGTTCTTCAAGTTTAAGTGAACAACGAGCCCCATTGTTAATCCTTTATCGGAAATTATTTGTAATTTTCGACACGTAGAACAATGAATGGAACAGGTAGACGGTTGAAATCTTTGTATATATTGCTTCTATATAATCTAAGAACCATGTATGCAAAGCATGCAAACAGTACCATTCGCCAATTTTTTGTTCTTCATGTTTAAGTGAACAACGAGCCCAATTGATAATCATGAAACGGAAATTATTTGTAACTTTCTACAAGTAGAACAATGAATAGAACAGGTAGACGGTTGAAATCCTTGTATATGTTGCTTCTATATAGTCTACGAAACCTATATGCAAAGCATCTAAACAGTAACAATCGCCAATTTTATGATCTTCAAGTTTAAGTGAACAATGAGCCCCAATGGTTAATCCTTTATCGGTGATTATTTCTAACATTCGACAAGTAGAACAATGAATGGAACAGGTAGACGGTTGAAATCCTTGTATATATTGCGTCTATATAATCTAAGAAACATATATGCAAAGAATCCAAACAGTACCATTCGCCAATTTTTTGTTCTTCAAGTTTAAGTGAACTACGAGCCCCATTGTTAATCCTTTAAAGGAAATTATTTGTAAATTTCGACAAGTAGAACAATGAATGGAACAGGTAGACTGTTGAAATCATTGTATATATTGCTTCTATATAGTCTAAGAAACATACATGCAAAGCGTCCAAACAGTACAATTCGCCAATTATTTGATCATCAAGTTTAAGTGAACTACGAGCCCCATTCTTAATACTTTAACGGAAATTATTTGTAATTTGCGACAAGTAGAACAATGAATGGAACAGGTAGCCGGTTGAAATCAATGTATATATTGCTTCTATATAGTCTAAGAAACATATATGCAAAGCATCCAAACAGTACCATTCGCCAATTTTTTGTTCTTCAAGTTTAAGTGAACTATGAGCCCCATTGTTAATCCTTTATCGGGAGTTATTTGTAATTTTCGACAAGTAGAACAATGAATAGTACAGGTAGACGGTTGAAATCTTTGTATATATTGCTTCTATATAGTCTAAGAAACATATATGCAAAGCATCCAAACAGTACCAGTCGCCAATTTTTTGTTCTTCAAGTTTAAGTGAACAACGAGCCCCATTGTTAATACTTTAACGGAAATTATTTGTAACTTGCGACAAGTAGAACAATGAGTGGATCAGGTAGACGGTTGAAATCAATGTATATATTGCTTCTATATAGTCTAAGAAACATATATGCAAAGCATCCAAACAGTACCATTCGCCAATTTTTTGTTCTTCAAGTTTAAGTGAACAATGAGCCCCATTGTTAATCCTTTAAAGGAAATTATTTGTAATTTTCGACAAGTAGAACAATGAATGGAACTGGTAGACGATTGAAATCTTTTTATATATTGCTTCTATATAGTCCAAGAAACATATATGCAAAGCATCCAAACAGTACCAGTCGCCAATTTTTTGTTCTTCAAGTTTAAGTGAACAACGAGGCCCATTGATAATCATGAAACGGAAATTATTTGTAATTTTTGACAAGAAGAACAATGAATAGAACAGGTAGACGGTTGAAATCTTTGTATATGTTGCTTCTATATAGTCTAAGAAACCTATATGCAAAGCATCTAAACAGTAACATTCGCCAATTTTTTGATCTTCAAGTATAAGTGAACAGCGAGCCCCATTGATAATCATGAAATGGAAATTATTTGTAACTTTCTACAAGTAGAACAATGAATAGTACAGGTAGACGGGTGAAATCTTTCTATATATTGCTTCTAAATAATCTAAGAAACACATATGCAAAGCATCCAAACAGCGCAATTCGCCATTTTTTTGTTCTTCAAGTTTAAGTGATCTACGAGCCCCATTGTTAATCCTTTAAAGGAAATTATTTGTAAATTTCCACAAGTAGAACAATGAATGGATCAGGTAGACGGTTGAAATCATTGTATATATTGCTTCTATATAGTCTGAGAAACATATATGCAAAGCATCCAAACAGTACAATTCGCCAATTTATTGTTCTTCAAGTTTAAGTGAACATCGAGCCCCATTGTTAATCCTTTAAAGGAAATTATTTGTAAATTTCGACAAGTAGAACAATGATTGGAACACGTAGACGGTTGAAATCTTTGTATATATTGCTTCCATATAGTCTAAGAAACATGTACGCAAAGCATCCAAACCGTACCATTCGCGAATTTTTTGTTCTTCAAGTTTAAGTGAACAATGAGCCCCAATGGTTAATCCTTTATCGGAAATAATTTGTAATTTTCGACAAGTAGAACAATGAATGGAACAGGTAGACGGTTGAAATCTTTGTATATATTGCTTCTATATAGTCTAAGAAACATATATGCAAAGCATCCAAATAGTACAATTCGCCAATTTTTTGTTCTTCAAGTTTAAGTGAACAATGAGCCCCATTGTTAATCCTTTATCGGAAGTTATTTGTAATTTTCGACAAGTAGAACAATGAATGGAACAGGTAGACGGTTGAAATCATTGTATATATTGCTTCTATATAGTCTAAGAAACTTATATGCAAAGCATCCAAATAGTACAATTCGACAATTTTTTTGTTCTTCAAGTTTAAGTGAACAATGAGCCCCAATGGTTAATCCTTTATCGGAAATTATTTGTAATTTTCGACACGTAGAACAATGAATGGAACAGGTAGACGGTTGAAATCTTTTTATATATTGCTTCTATATAGACTAAGAAACCTATATGCAAAGCATCTAAACAGTAACATGCGCCAATTTTTTGATCTTCAAGTTTAAGTGAACAACGAGCCCCATTGTTAATCCTTTAAAGGAAATTATTTGTAACTTTCGACAAGTAGAACAATGATTGGAACACGTAGACGGTTGAAATCTTTGTATATATTGGTTCTATATAGTCTAAGAAACATATATGCAAAGCATCCAAATAGTACAATTCGCCAATTTTGTGTTCTTCAAGTTTAGTGTACAATGAGCCCCAATGGTTAATCCTTTATCGGAAATTATTTGTAATTTTCGACAAGTAGAACAATGAATGGAACAGGTTGACGGTTGAAATCTTTGTACATATTGCTTCTATATAATCTAAGAAACATATATGCAAAGCATCCAAATAGTACAATTCGCCAATTATTTGTTCTTCAAGTTTAGTGTACAATGAGCCCCAATAGTTAATCCGTTATCGGAAATTATTTGTAACTTTCGACAAGTAGAACAATGAATGGAACAGGTAGACGGTTGAAATCATTGTATGTATTGGTTCTATATAGTCTAAGAAACATATATGCAAAGCATCCAAATAGTACAATTCGCCAATTTATTGATCTTCAAGTTTAAGTGAACAATGAGCCCCATGGTTAATCCTTTATCGGAAATTATTTGTAACTTTCGACAAGTAGAACAATGAATGGAACAGGTAGACGGTTGAAATCTTTGTATATATTGCTTCTATATAATCTAAGAAACATATATGTAAAGCATCCAAACAGTACAATTCGCCAATTTTTTGTTCTTCAAGTTTAAGTAAACTACGATCCCCATTGTTAATCCCTTAACGGAAATTATTTGTAACTTCCGACGAGTAGAACAATGAATGGAACAGGTAGACGGTTGAAATCAATGTATATATTGCTTCTATATAGTCTAAGAAACATATATGAAAAGCATCCAAACAGTACCATTCGCCAATTTTTTGTTGTTCAAGTTTAAGTGAACAATGAGCCCCATTGTTAATCCTTTATCGGAAATTATTTGTAACTTTCGACAAGTAGAACAATGAATGTAACTGGTAGACGGTTGAAATCTTTTTATATATTGCTTCTATATAGACCAAGAAACCTATATGCAAAGCATCGAAACAGTAACATTCGCCAATTTTTTGATCTTCAAGTTTAAGTGAACAATGAGCCCCATGGTTAATCCTTTATCGGAAATTATTTGTAACTTTCGACAAGTAGAACAATGAATGTAACTGGTAGACGGTTGAAATCTTTTTATATATTGCTTCTATATAGACCAAGAAACCTATATGCAAAGCATCTAAACAGTAACATTCGCCAATTTTTTGATCTTCAAGTTTAAGTGAACAATGAGCCCCATTGTTAATCCTTTACCGGAAATTATTTGTAACTTTCGACAAGTAGAACAATGAATGGAACAGGTAGACGGTTGAAATCTTTGTATATATTGCTTCTATATAGTCTAAGAAACATATATGCAAAGCATCCAAACAGTACAATTCGCCAATTTATTGATCTTCAAGTTTAAGTGAACAATGAGCCCCATGGTTAATCCTTTATCGGAAATTATTTGTAACTTTCGACAAGTAGAACAATGAATGGAACAGGTAGACGGTAGAAATCTTTGTATATATTGCTTCTATATAATCTAAGAAACATATATGCAAAGCATCCAAACAGTACAATTCGCCAATTATTTCATCTTCAAGTTTAAGTGAACTACGAGCCCCATTGTTAATCCTTTATCGGAAATTATTTGTAACTTTCGACAAGTAGAACAATGAATGGAACAGGTAGACGGTTGAAATCTTTGTATATATTGCTTCTATATAGTCTAAGAAACATATATGCAAAGCATCCAAACAGTACAAACGCCAATTTATTGATCTTCAAGTTTAAGTGAACAATGAGCCCCATGGTTAATCCTTTATCGGAAATTATTTGTAACTTTCGACAAGTAGAACAATGAATGGAACAGGTAGACGGTTGAAATCTTTGTATATATTGCTTCTATATAATCTAAGAAACATATATGCAAAGCATCCAAACAGTACAATTCGCCAATTTTTTGTTCTTCAAGTTTAAGTAAACTACGATCCCCATTGTTAATCCCTTAACGGAAATTATTTGTAACTTCCGACGAGTAGAACAATGAATGGAACAGGTAGACGGTTGAAATCAATGTATATATTGCTTCTATATAGTCTAAGAAACATATATGAAAAGCATCCAAACAGTACCATTCGCCAATTTTTTTTGTTCAAGTTTAAGTGAACAATGAGCCCCATTGTTAATCCTTTATCGGAAATTATTTGTAACTTTCGACAAGTAGAACAATGAATGTAACTGGTAGACGGTTGAAATCTTTTTATATATTGCTTCTATATAGACCAAGAAACCTATATGCAAAGCATCTAAACAGTAACATTCGCCAATTTTTTGATCTTCAAGTTTAAGTGAACAATGAGCCCCATTGTTAATCCTTTATCGGAAATTATTTGTAACTTTCGACAAGTAGAACAATGAATGGAACAGGTAGACGGTTGAAATCTTTGTATATATTGCTTCTATATAGTCTAAGAAAAATATATGCAAAGCATCCAAACAGTACAATTCGCCAATTTATTGATCTTCAAGTTTAAGTGAACAATGAGCCCCATGGTTAATCCTTTATCGGAAATTATTTGTAACTTTCGACAAGTAGAACAATGAATGGAACAGGTAGACGGTAGAAATCTTTGTATATATTGCTTCTATATAATCTAAGAAACATATATGCAAAGCATCCAAACAGTACAATCCGCCAATTATTTCATCTTCAAGTTTAAGTGAACTACGAGCCCCAATGTTAATCCTTTATCGGAAATTATTTTTAACTTTCGACAAGTAGAACAATGAATGGAACAGGTAGACGGTTGAAATCTTTGTATATATTGCTTCTATATAGTCTAAGAAACATATATGCAAAGCATCCAAACAGTACAATTCGCCAATTTATTGATCTTCAAGTTTAAGTGAACAATGAGCCCCATTGTTAATCCTTTATCGGAAATTATTTGTAACTTTCGACAAGTAGAACAATGAATGTAACTGGTAGACGGTTGAAATCTTTTTATATATTGCTTCTATATAGACCAAGAAACCTATATGCAAAGCATCTAAACAGTAACATTCGCCAATTTTTTGATCTTCAAGTTTAAGTGAACAATGAGCCCCATTGTTAATCCTTTATCGGAAATTATTTGTAACTTTCGACAAGTAGAACAATGAATGGAACAGGTAGACGGTTGAAATCTTTGTATATATTGCTTCTATATAGTCTAAGAACCATATATGCAAAGCATCCAAACAGTACAATTCGCCAATTTATTGATCTTCAAGTTTAAGTGAACAATGAGCCCCATGGTTAATCCTTTATCGGAAATTATTTGTAACTTTCGACAAGTAGAACAATGAATGGAACAGGTAGACGGTTGAAATCTTTGTATATATTGCTTCTATATAATCTAAGAAACATATATGCAAAGCATCCAAACAGTACAATTCGCCAAATTATTGTTCTTCAAGTTTAAGTGAACAACGAGCCCCATTGTTAATCCTTTAAAGGAAATTATTTGTAAATTTCGACAAGTAGAACAATGATTGGAACACGTAGACGGTTGAAATCTTTGTATATATTGCTTCCATATAGTCTAAGAAACATGTACGCAAAGCATCCAAACAGTACCATTCGCCAATTTTTTGTTCTTCAAGTTTAAGTGAACAATGAGCCCCATTGTTAATCCTTTATCGGAAATTATTTGTAACTTTCGACAAGTAGAACAATGAATGGAACTGGTAGACGGTTGAAATCTTTTTATATATTGCTTCTATATAGTCTAAGAAACATATATGCAAAGCATCCAAACAGTACCAGTCGCCAATTTGTTGTTCTTCAAGTTTAAGTGAACAACGAGGCCCATTGATAATCATGAAACGGAAATTATTTGTAACTTTCTACAAGTAGAACAATGAATGGTACAGGTAGACGGGTGAAATCTTTCTATATATTGCTTCTAAATAGTCTAAGAAACACATATGCAAAGCATCCAAGCAGTGCAATTCGCCAATTTTTTGTTCTTCAAGTTTAAGTGAATTACGAGCCCCATTGTTAATCCTTTAAAGGAAATTATTTGTAAATTTCGACAAGTAGAACATTGAATGGAACAGGTAGACGGTTGAAATCTTTGTATATATTGCTTCTATATAGTCTAAGAAACATATATGCAAAGCATCCAAACAGTACCATTCGCCGATTTTTTGTTCATCAAGTTTAAGTGAACTACGAGCCCCATTGTTAATCCTTTAAAGGAAATTATTTGTAAATTTCCACAAGTAGAACAATGAATGGATCAGGTAGACGGTCGAAATCTTTGTATATATTGCTTCTATATAGTCTAAGAAACATATATGCAAAGCATCCAAACAGTACAATTCGCCAATTTATTGTTCTTCAAGTTTAAGTGAACTGCGAGCCCCATTGTTAATTCTTTAAAGGAAATTTTTTGTAAATTTCGACAAGTAGAACAATGAATGGAACAGGTAGACTGTTGAAATCATTGTATATATTGCTTCTATATAATCTAAGAAACATATATGCAAAGCATCCAAACAGTACAGATCACCAATTTTTTGTTCTTCAAGTTTAAGTGAACAACGAGCCCCATTGTTAATCCTTTAAAGGAAATTATTTGTAAATTTCGACAAGTAGAACAATGATTGGAACACGTAGACGGTTGAAATCTTTGTATATATTGCTTCCATATAGACTAAGAAACATGTACGCAAAGCATCCAAACAGTACCATTCGCCAATTTTTTGATCTTCAAGTTTAAGTGAACAGCGAGCCCCATTTATAATCATGAAATGGAAATTATTTGTAACTTTCTACAAGTAGAACAATGAATAGTACAGGTAGAAGGGTGAAATCTTTCTATATATTGCTTCTAAATAGTCTAAGAAACACATATGCAAAGCATCCAAACTGTACAATTCGCCAATTTTTTGTTCTTCAAGTTTAAGTGAACAATGAGCCCCAATGTTAATCCTTTAAAGGAAATTATTTGTAAATTTCGACAAGTAGAACAATGAATGGAACAGGTAGACTGTTGAAATCATTGTATATATTGCTTCTATATAGTCTAAGAAACATATATGCAAAGCATCCAAACAGTACAATTCGCCAATTTATTGATCTTCAAGTTTAAGTGAACAATGAGCCCCATGGTTAATCCTTTATCGGAAATTATTTGTAAATTTCGACAAGTAGAACAATGAATGGAACAGGTAGACGGTTGAAATCTTTGTATATATTGCTTCTATATAATCTACGAAACATATATGCAAAGCATCCAAACAGTACAATTCGCCAAATTATTGTTCTTCAAGTTTAAGTGAACAACGAGCCCCATTGTTAATCCTTTAAAGGAAATTATTTGTAAATTTCGACAAGTAGAACAATGATTGGAACACGTAGACGGTTGAAATCTTTGTATATATTGCTTCCATATAGTCTAAGAAACATGTAGGCAAAGCATCCAAACAGTACCATTCGCCAATTTTTTGTTCTTCAAGTTTAAGTGAACAATGAGCCCCATTGTTAATCCTTTATCGGAAATTATTTGTAAATTTCGACAAGTAGAACAATGAATGGAACTGGTAGACGGTTGAAATCTTTTTATATATTGCTTCTATATAGTCTAAGAAACATATATGCAAAGCATCCAAACAGTACCAGTCGCCAATTTTTTGTTCTTCAAGTTTAAGTGAACAACGAGGCTCATTGATAATCATGAAACGGAAATTATTTGTAACTTTCTACAAGTAGAACAATGAATAGTACAGGTAGACGGGTGAAATCTTTCTATATATTGCTTCTAAATAGTCTAAGAAACACATATGCAAAGCATCCAAGCAGTGCAATTCGCCAATTTTTTGTTCTTCAAGTTTGAGTGAATTACGAGCCCCATTGTTAATCCTTTAAAGGAAATTATTTGTAAATTTCGACAAGTAGAACATTGAATGGAACAGGTAGACGGTTGAAATCTTTGTATATATTGCTTCTATATAGTCTAAGAAACATATATGCAAAGCATCCAAACAGTACCATTCGCCGATTTTTTAGTCATCAAGTTTAAGTGAACTACGAGCCCCATTGTTAATCCTTTAAAGGAAATTATTTGTAACTTTCGACAAGTAGAACAATGAATGGAACAGGTAGACGGTTGAAATCCTTGTATATATTACGCCTATATAGTCTAAGAAACATATATGCAAAGCATCCAAACAGTACAATTCGACAATTTTTTGTTCTTCAAGTTTAAGTGAACAATGAGCATCAATGGTTAATCCTTTATCGGAAATTATTTGTAAATTTCGACAAGTAGAACAATGAATGGAACAGGTAGACGGTTGAAATGTTTGTATATATTGCATCTATATAGTCTAAGAAACATATATGCAAAGCATCCAAACAGTACAATTCGCCAATTTTTTGTTCTTCAAGTTTAAGTGAACAATGAGCCCCAATGGTTAATCCTTTATCGGTAATTATTTGTAACTTTCGACAAGTAGAACAATGAATGGAACAGGTAGACGGTTGAAATCTTTGTATATATTGCGTCTATATAGTCTAAGAAACATATATGCAAAGCATCCAAACAGTACCATGCGCCAATTTTTTGTTCTTCATGTTTAAGTGAACTACGAGCCCCATTGTTAATCCTTTAAAGGAAATTATTTGTAAATTTCGACAAGTAGAACAATGAATGGAACAGGTAGACGGTTGAAATCAATGTATACATTGCTTCTATATAGTCTAAGAAACATATATGCAAAGCATCCAAACAGCACCATTCGCCAATTTTTTGTTCTTCAAGTTTAAGTGAACAATGAGCCCCATTGTTAATCCTTTATCGGAAATTATTTGTAACTTTCGACAAGTAGAACAATGAATGGAACTGGTAGACGGTTGAAATCATTGTATATATTGCTTCTATATAGTCTAAGAAACCTATATGCAAAGCATCCAAACAGCACCATTCGCCAATTTTTTGTTCTTCAAGTTTAAGTGAACAATGAGCCCCATTGTTAATCCTTTATCGGAAATTATTTGTAACTTTCGACAAGTAGAACAATGAATGGAACAGGTAGACGTTTGAAATCTTTGTATATATTGCTTCTATATAGTATAAGAAACATATATGCAAAGCATACAAACAGTACAATTCGCCAATTTTTTGTCCTTCAAGTTTAAGTGAACAACGAGGCCCATTGATAATCATGAAACGGAAATTATTTCTAACTTTCGACAAGAAGAACAATGAATAGAACAGGTAGACGGTTGAAATCTTTGTATATGTTGCTTCTATATAGTCTAAGAAACCTATATGCAAAGCATCTAAACAGTAACATTCGCCAATTTGTTGATCTTCAAGTTAAAGTGAACAATGAGCCCCATTGTTAATCCTTTATCGGAAATTATTTGTAACTTTCGACAAGTAGAACAATGAATGGAACAGGTAGACGGTTGAAATCTTGGTATATATTGCTTCTATATAGACTAAGAAACATATATGCAAAGCATCCAAACAGTACAATTCGCCAATTTATTGTTCTTCAAGTTTAAGTGAACAACGAGCCCCATTGTGAATCCTTTAAAGGAAATTGTTTGTAAATTTCGACAAGTAGAACAATGATTGGAACACGTAGACGGTTGAAATCTTTGTATATATTGCTTCTATATAGTCTAAGAAACATATATGCATAGCGTCGAAACAGTACAATTCGCTAATTTTTGGCTCTTCAAGTTTAAGTGAACTACGAGCCCCAATGGTTAATCCTTTATCGGAAATTATTTGTAATTTCGACAAGTAGAACAATGAATGGAACAGGTAGACGGTTGAAATGTTTGTATATATTGCATCTATATAGTCTAAGAAACATATATGCAAAGCATCCAAACAGTACAATTCGCCAATTTCTTGTTCTTCAAGTTTAAGTGAACAATGAGCCCCAATGGTTAATCCTTTATCGGTAATTATTTGTAACTTTCGACAAGTAGAACAATGAATGGAACAGGTAGACGGTTGAAATCTTTGTATATATTGCGTCTATATAGTCTAAGAAACATATATGCAAAGCATCCAAACAGTACCATTCGCCAATTTTTTGTTCTTCAAGTTTAAGTGAACTACGAGCCCCATTGTTAATCCTTCAAAGGAAATTATTTCTAACTTTCGACAAGAAGAACAATGAATAGAACAGGTAGACGGTTGAAATCTTTGTACATGTTGCTTCTATATAGTCTAAGAAACCTATATGCAAAGCATCTAAACAGTAACATTCGCCAATTTGTTGATCTTCAAGTTTAAGTGAACAATGAGCCCCATTGTTAATCCTTTATCGGAAATTATTTATAATTTTCGACAAGTAGAACAATGAATGGAACAGGTAGACGGTTGAAATCAATGTATATGTTGCTTCTATATAGTCTAAGAAACATATATGCAAAGCATCCAAACAGCACCATTCGCCAATTTTTTGTTCTTCAAGTTTAAGTGAACAATGAGCCCCATTGTTAATCCTTTATCGGAAATTATTTGTAACTTTCGACAATTAGAACAATGAATGGAACTGGTAGACGGTTGAAATCATTGTATATATTGCTTCTATATAGTCTAAGAAACATATATGCAAAGCATCCAAACAGTACCATTCGCCAATTTTTTGTTCTTCAAGTTTAAGTGAACAATGAGCCCCATTGTTAATCCTTTATCGGAAATTATTTGTAACTTTCTACAAGTTGAACAATGAATGGAACAGGTAGACGGTTGAAATCAATGTATATATTGCTCCTATATAGTCTAAGAAACATATATGCAAAGCATCCAAACAGTACCATTCGCCAATTTTTTGTTCTTCAAGTTTAAGTGAACAATGAGCCCCATTGTTAATCATTTATAGGAAATTATTTGTAACTTTCGACAAGTAGAACAAGAATTGAACTGGTAGACGGTTGAAATCTTTTTATATATTGCTTCTATATAGTCTAAGAAACATATATGCAAAGCATCCAAACAGTTCCAGTCGCCAATTTTTTGTCCTTCAAGTTTAAGTGAACAACGAGGCCCATTGATAATCATGAAACGGAAATTATTTCTAACTTTCGACAAGAAGAACAATGAATAGAACAGGTAGACGGTTGAAATCTTTGTATATGTTGCTTCTATATAGTCTAAGAAACCTATATGCAAAGCATCTAAACAGTAACATTCGCCAATTTGTTGATCTTCAAGTTTAAGTGAACAATGAGCCCCATTGTTAATCCTTTATCGGAAATTATTTGTAACTTTCGACAAGTAGAACAATGAATGGAACAGGTAGACGGTTGAAATCTTTGTATATATTGCTTCTATATAGTCTAAGAAACATATATGCAAAGCATCCAAACAGTACAATTCGCCAATTTATTGTTCTTCAAGTTTAAGTGAACAACGAGCCCCATTGTGAATCCTTTAAAGGAAATTATTTGTAAATTTCGACAAGTAGAACAATGATTGGAACACGTAGACGGTTGAAATCTTTGTATATATTGCTTCTATATAGTCTAAGAAACATATATGCATAGCGTCGAAACAGTACAATTCGCTAATTTTTGGCTCTTCAAGTTTAAGTGAACTACGAGCCCCAATGGTTAATCCTTTATCGGAAATTATTTGTAAATTTCGACAAGTAGAACAATGAATGGAACAGGTATACGGTTGAAATGTTTGTATATATTGCATCTATATAGTCTAAGAAACATATATGCAAAGCATCCAAACAGTACAATTCGCCAATTTTTTGTTCTTCAAGTTTAAGTGAACAATGAGCCCCAATGGTTAATACTTTATCGGAAATTATTTGTAAATTTCGACAAGTAGAACAATGAATGGAACTGGTAGACGGTTGAAATCTTTTTATATATTGCTTCTATATAGTCTAAGAAACATATATGCAATGCATCCAAACAGTTCCAGTCGCCAATTTTTTGTTCTTCAAGTTTAAGTGAACAACGAGGCCCATTGATAATCATGAAACGGAAATTATTTCTAACTTTCGACAAGAAGAACAATGAATAGAACAGGTAGACGGTTGAAATCTTTGTATATGTTGCTTCTATATAGTCTAAGAAACCTATATGCAAAGCATCTAAACAGTAACATTCGCCAATTTGTTGATCTTCAAGTTTAAGTGAACAATGAGCCCCATTGTTAATCCTTTATCGGAAATTATTTGTATCTTTCGACAAGTAGAACAATGAATGGAACAGGTAGACGGTTGAAATCTTTGTATATATTGCTTCTATATAGTCTAAGAAACATATATGCAAAGCATCCAAATAGTACAATTCGACAATTTTTTGTTCTTCAAGTTTAAGTGAACAATGAGCCCCAATGGTTAATACTTTATCGGAAATTATTTGTAATTTTCGACAAGTAGAACAATGAATGGAACAGGTAGACGGCTGAAATCAATGTATATATTGCTTCTATATAGTCTAAGAAACATATATGCAAAGCATCCAAACAGTACCATTCGCCAATTTTTTGTTCTTCAAGTTTAAGTGAACAATGAGCCCCATTGTTAATCCTTTATCGGAAATTATTTGTAACTTTCTACAAGTTGAACAATGAATGGAACAGGTAGACGGTTGAAATCAATGTATATATTGCTCCTATATAGTCTAAGAAACATATATGCAAAGCATCCAAACAGTACCATTCGCCAATTTTTTGTTCTTCAAGTTTAAGTGAACAATGAGCCCCATTGTTAATCATTTATCGGAAATTATTTGTAACTTTCGACAAGTAGAACAATGAATTGAACTGGTAGACGGTTGAAATCTTTTTATATATTGCTTCTATATAGTCTAAGAAACATATATGCAAAGCATCCAAACAGTTCCAGTCGCCAATTTTTTGTCCTTCAAGTTTAAGTGAACAACGAGGCCCATTGATAATCATGAAACGGAAATTATTTCTAACTTTCGACAAGAAGAACAATGAATAGAACAGGTAGACGGTTGAAATCTTTGTATATGTTGCTTCTATATAGTCTAAGAAACCTATATGCAAAGCATCTAAACAGTAACATTCGCCAATTTGTTGATCTTCAAGTTTAAGTGAACAACGAGCCCCATTGTGAATCCTTTAAAGGAAATTATTTGTAAATTTCGACAAGTAGAACAATGATTGGAACACGTAGACGGTTGAAATCTTTGTATATATTGCTTCTATATAGTCTAAGAAACATATATGCATAGCGTCGAAACATTACAATTCGCTAATTTTTGGCTCTTCAAATTTAAGTGAACTACGAGCCCCAATGGTTAATCCTTTATCGGAAATTGTTTGTAACTTTCGACAAGTAGAACAATGAATGGAACAGGTAGACGGTTGAAATCTTTGTATATATTGCTTCTATATAGTATATGAAATATATATGCAAAGCATCCAAACAGTACAATTCGCCAATTATTTCATCTTCATGTTTAAGTGAACTACGAGCCCCATTGATAATCATGTAATGGAAATTATTTGTAACTTTCTACAAGTAGAACAATGAATAGTACAGGTAGACGGTTGAAATCTTTGTATATATTGCTTCTATATAGTCTAAGAAACATATATGCAAAGCATCCAAACAGTACAATTCGCCAATTTTTTGTTCTTCAAGTTTAAGTGAACAATGAGCCCCAATGGTTAATCCTTTATCGGTAATTATTTGTAACTTTCGACAAGTAGAACAATGAATGGAACAGGTAGATGGTTGAAATCTTTGTATATATTGCGTCTATATAGTCTAAGAAACATATATGCAAAGCATCCAAACAGTACCATTCGCCAATTTTTTGTTCTTCAAGTTTAAGTGAACTACGAGCCCCATTGTTAATCCTTTAAAGGAAATTATTTGGAAATTTCGACAAGTAGAACAATGAATGGAACAGGTAGACGGTTGAAATCTTTTTATATATTGCTTCTATATAGTCTAAGAAACATATATGCAAAGCATCCAAACAGTACAATTCGCCAATTATTTCATCTTCATGTTTAAGTGAACTACGAGCCCCATTGATAATCATGTAATGGAAATTATTTGTAACTTTCTACAAGTAGAACAATGAATAGTACAGGTAGACGGTTGAAATCATTGTATATATTGCTTCTATATAGTCTAAGAAACCTATATGCAAAGCATCTAAACAGTAACATTCGCCAATTTTTTGATCTTCAAGTTTAAGTGTACATTGAGCCCCATTGTTAATCCTTTATCGGAAATTGTTTGTAACTTTCGACAAGTAGAACAATGAATGGAACAGGTAGACGGTTGAAATCTTTGTATATATTGCTTCTATATAGTATAAGAAACATATATGCAAAGCATCCAAACAGTACAATACGCCAATTTTTTGTTCTTCAAGTTTAAGTGAACTACGAGCCCCATTGTTAATCCTTTATCGGAAATTATTTGTAACTTTCGACAAGTAGAACATTGAATGGAATAGGTAGACGGTTGAAACCTTTGTATATATTGCTTCTATATAGTATAAGAAACATATATGCAAAGCATCCAAACAGTACAATTCGCTAATTTTTTTATCTTCAAGTTTAAGTGATCAATGAGCCCCAATGGTTAATCCGTTATCGGAAATTATTTGTAACTTTCGACAAGTAGAACAATGAATGGAACAGGTAGACGTTTGAAATCTTTGTATATATTGCTTCTATATAGTCTAAGAAACATATATGCAAATCATCCAAGCAGTACAATTCGCCAATTTTTTGTTCTTCAAGTTTAAGTGAACTACGAGCCCCATTGATAATCATGAAATGGAAATTATTTGTAACTTTCTACAAGTAGATCAATGAATAGTACAGGTAGACGGTTGAAATCTTTGTATATATTGCTTCTATATAATCTAAGAAACATATATGCAAAGCATCCAAACAGTACAATTCGCCAATTATTTCATCTTCATGTTTAAGTGAACTACGAGCCCCATTGATAATCATGTAATGGAAATTATTTGTAACTTTCTACAAGTAGAACAATGAATAGTACAGGTAGACGGTTGAAATCTTTGTATATATTGCTTCTATATAGTCTAAGAAACATATATGCAAAGCATCCAAACAGTATAATTCGCCAATTTTTTGTTCTTCAAGTTTAAGTGAACAATGAGCCCCATTGTTAATCATTTATAGGAAATTATTTGTAACTTTCGACAAGTAGAACAAGAATTGAACTGGTAGACGGTTGAAATCTTTTTATATATTGCTTCTATATAGTCTAAGAAACATATATGCAAAGCATCCAAACAGTTCCAGTCGCCAATTTTTTGTCCTTCAAGTTTAAGTGAACAACGAGGCCCATTGATAATCATGAAACGGAAATTATTTCTAACTTTCGACAAGAAGAACAATGAATAGAACAGGTAGACGGTTGAAATCTTTGTATATGTTGCTTCTATATAGTCTAAGAAACCTATATGCAAAGCATCTAAACAGTAACATTCGCCAATTTGTTGATCTTCAAGTTTAAGTGAACAATGAGCCCCATTGTTAATCCTTTATCGGAAATTATTTGTAACTTTCGACAAGTAGAACAATGAATGGAACAGGTAGACGGTTGAAATCTTTGTATATATTGCTTCTATATAGTCTAAGAAACATATATGCAAAGCATCCAAACAGTACAATTCGCCAATTTATTGTTCTTCAAGTTTAAGTGAACAACGAGCCCCATTGTGAATCCTTTAAAGGAAATTATTTGTAAATTTCGACAAGTAGAACAATGATTGGAACACGTAGACGGTTGAAATCTTTGTATATATTGCTTCTATATAGTCTAAGAAACATATATGCATAGCGTCGAAACAGTACAATTCGCCAATTTTTGGCTCTTCAAGTTTAAGTGAACTACGAGCCCCAATGGTTAATCCTTTATCGGAAATTATTTGTAATTTTCGACAAGTAGAACAATGAATGGAACAGGTAGACGGTTGAAATCCTTGTATATATTACGCCTATATAGTCTAAGAAACATATATGCAAAGCATCCAAACAGTACAATTCGCCAATTTTTTGTTCTTCAAGTTTAAGTGAACAATGAGCCCCAATGGTTAATCCTTTATCGGAAATTATTTGTAAATTTCGACAAGTAGAACAATGAATGGAACAGGTATACGGTTGAAATGTTTGTATATATTGCATCTATATAGTCTAAGAAACATATATGCAAAGCATCCAAACAGTACAATTCGCCAATTTTTTGTTCTTCAAGTTTAAGTGAACAATGAGCCCCAATGGTTAATACTTTATCGGAAATTATTTGTAAATTTCGACAAGTAGAACAATGAATGGAACTGGTAGACGGTTGAAATCTTTTTATATATTGCTTCTATATAGTCTAAGAAACATATATGCAATGCATCCAAACAGTTCCAGTCGCCAATTTTTTGTTCTTCAAGTTTAAGTGAACAACGAGGCCCATTGATAATCATGAAACGGATATTATTTCTAACTTTCGACAAGAAGAACAATGAATAGAACAGGTAGACGGTTGAAATCTTTGTATATGTTGCTTCTATATAGTCTAAGAAACCTATATGCAAAGCATCTAAACAGTAACATTCGCCAATTTGTTGATCTTCAAGTTTAAGTGAACAATGAGCCCCATTGTTAATCCTTTATCGGAAATTATTTGTATCTTTCGACAAGTAGAACAATGAATGGAACAGGTAGACGGTTGAAATCTTTGTATATATTGCTTCTATATAGTCTAAGAAACATATATGCAAAGCATCCAAATAGTACAATTCGACAATTTTTTGTTCTTCAAGTTTAAGTGAACAATGAGCCCCAATGGTTAATACTTTATCGGAAATTATTTGTAATTTTCGACAAGTAGAACAATGAATGGAACAGGTAGACGGCTGAAATCAATGTATATATTGCTTCTATATAGTCTAAGAAACATATATGCAAAGCATCCAAACAGTACCATTCGCCAATTTTTTGTTCTTCAAGTTTAAGTGAACAATGAGCCCCATTGTTAATCCTTTATCGGAAATTATTTGTAACTTTCTACAAGTTGAACAATGAATGGAACAGGTAGACGGTTGAAATCAATGTATATATTGCTCCTATATAGTCTAAGAAACATATATGCAAAGCATCCAAACAGTACCATTCGCCAATTTTTTGTTCTTCAAGTTTAAGTGAACAATGAGCCCCATTGTTAATCATTTATCGGAAATTATTTGTAACTTTCGACTAGTAGAACAATGAATTGAACTGGTAGACGGTTGAAATCTTTTTATATATTGCTTCTATATAGTCTAAGAAACATATATGCAAAGCATCCAAACAGTTCCAGTCGCCAATTTTTTGTCCTTCAAGTTTAAGTGAACAACGAGGCCCATTGATAATCATGAAACGGAAATTATTTCTAACTTTCGACAAGAAGAACAATGAATAGAACAGGTAGACGGTTGAAATCTTTGTATATGTTGCTTCTATATAGTCTAAGAAACCTATATGCAAAGCATCTAAACAGTAACATTCGCCAATTTGTTGATCTTCAAGTTTAAGTGAACAACGAGCCCCATTGTGAATCCTTTAAAGGAAATTATTTGTAAATTTCGACAAGTAGAACAATGATTGGAACACGTAGACGGTTGAAATCTTTGTATATATTGCTTCTATATAGTCTAAGAAACATATATGCATAGCGTCGAAACATTACAATTCGCTAATTTTTGGCTCTTCAAATTTAAGTGAACTACGAGCCCCAATGGTTAATCCTTTATCGGAAATTGGTTGTAACTTTCGACAAGTAGAACAATGAATGGAACAGGTAGACGGTTGAAATCTTTGTATATATTGCTTCTATATAGTATATGAAATATATATGCAAAGCATCCAAACAGTACAATTCGCCAATTATTTCATCTTCATGTTTAAGTGAACTACGAGCCCCATTGATAATCATGTAATGGAAATTATTTGTAACTTTCTACAAGTAGAACAATGAATAGTACAGGTAGACGGTTGAAATCTTTGTATATATTGCTTCTATATAGTCTAAGAAACATATATGCAAAGCATCCAAACAGTACCATTCGCCAATTATTTCATCTTCATGTTTAAGTGAACTACGAGCCCCATTGTTAATACTTTAACGGAAATTATTTGTAACTTCCGACAAGTAGATCAATGAATGGAACAGGTAGACGGTTGAAATCTTTGTATATATTGCTTCTATATAATCTAAGAAACATATATGCAAAGCATCCAAACAGTACAATTCGCCAATTATTTCATCATCAAGTTTAAGTGAACAATGAGCCCCAATGGTTAATCCTTTATCGGTAATTATTTGTAACTTTCGACAAGTAGAACAATGAATGGAACAGGTAGACGGTTGAAATCTTTGTATATATTGCGTCTATATAGTCTAAGAAACATATATGCAAAGCATCCAAACAGTACCATTCGCCAATTTTTTGTTCTTCAAGTTTAAGTGAACTACGAGCCCCATTGTTAATCCTTTAAAGGAAATTATTTGGAAATTTCGACAAGTAGAACAATGAATGGAACAGGTAGACGGTTGAAATCTTTTTATATATTGCTTCTATATAGTCTAAGAAACATATATGCAAAGCATCCAAACAGTACAATTCGCCAATTATTTCATCTTCATGTTTAAGTGAACTACGAGCCCCATTGATAATCATGTAATGGAAATTATTTGTAACTTTCTACAAGTAGAACAATGAATAGTACAGGTAGACGGTTGAAATCATTGTATATATTGCTTCTATATAGTCTAAGAAACCTATATGCAAAGCATCTAAACAGTAACATTCGCCAATTTTTTGATCTTCAAGTTTAAGTGTACATTGAGCCCCATTGTTAATCCTTTATCGGAAATTGTTTGTAACTTTCGACAAGTAGAACAATGAATGGAACAGGTAGACGGTTGAAATCTTTGTATATATTGCTTCTATATAGTATAAGAAACATATATGCAAAGCATCCAAACAGTACAATACGCCAATTTTTTGTTCTTCAAGTTTAAGTGAACTACGAGCCCCATTGTTAATCCTTTATCGGAAATTATTTGTAACTTTCGACAAGTAGAACATTGAATGGAATAGGTAGACGGTTGAAACCTTTGTATATATTGCTTCTATATAGTATAAGAAACATATATGCAAAGCATCCAAACAGTACAATTCGCTAATTTTTTTATCTTCAAGTTTAAGTGATCAATGAGCCCCAATGGTTAATCCGTTATCGGAAATTATTTGTAACTTTCGACAAGTAGAACAATGAATGGAACAGGTAGACGTTTGAAATCTTTGTATATATTGCTTCTATATAGTCTAAGAAACATATATGCAAATCATCCAAGCAGTACAATTCGCCAATTTTTTGTTCTTCAAGTTTAAGTGAACTACGAGCCCCATTGATAATCATGAAATGGAAATTATTTGTAACTTTCTACAAGTAGATCAATGAACAGTACAGGTAGACGGTTGAAATCTTTGTATATATTGCTTCTATATAATCTAAGAAACATATATGCAAAGCATCCAAACAGTACAATTCGCCAATTATTTCATCTTCATGTTTAAGTGAACTACGAGCCCCATTGATAATCATGTAATGGAAATTATTTGTAACTTTCTACAAGTAGAACAATGAATAGTACAGGTAGACGGTTGAAATCTTTGTATATATTGCTTCTATATAGTCTAAGAAACATATATGCAAAGCATCCAAACAGTATAATTCGCCAATTTTTTGTTCTTCAAGTTTAAGTGAACCACGAGCCCCATTGTTAATCCTTTATCCGTAATTATTTGTAACTTTCGACAAGTAGAACAATGAATGGAACAGGTAGACGGTTGAAATCCTCGTATATATTACGCCTATATAGTCTAAGAAACATATACGCAAAGCATCCAAACAGTACAATTCGCCAATTTTTTGTTCTTCAAGTTTAAGTGAACAATGAGCCCCAATGGTTAATCCTTTATCGGAAATTATTTGTAAATTTCGACAAGTAGAACAATGAATGGAACAGGTAGACGGTTGAAATGATTGTATATATTGCATCTATATAGCCTAAGAAACATATATGCAAAGCATCCAAACAGTACAATTCGCCAATTTTTTGTTCTTCAAGTTTAAGTGAACAATGAGCCCCAATGGTTAATCCTTTATCGGTAATTATTTGTAACTTTCGACAAGTAGAACAATGAATGGAACAGGTAGACGGTTGAAATCTTTGTATATATTGCGTGTATATAGTCTAAGAAACATATATGCAAAGCATCCAAACAGTACCATTCGCCAATTTTTTGTTCTTCATGTTTAAGTGAACTACGAGCCCCATTGTTAATCCTTTAAAGGAAATTATTTGTAAATTTCGACAAGTAGAACAATGAATGGAACAGGTAGACGGTTGAAATCAATGTATACATTGCTTCTATATAGTCTAAGAAACATATATGCAAAGCATCCAAACAGCACCATTCGCCAATTTTTTGTTCTTCAAGTTTAAGTGAACAATGAGCCCCATTGTTAATCCTTTATCGGAAATTATTTGTAACTTTCGACAAGTAGAACAATGAATGGAACTGGTAGACGGTTGAAATCATTGTATATATTGCTTCTATATAGTCTAAGAAACCTATATGCAAAGCATCTAAACAGTAACATTCGCCAATTTTTTGATCTTCAAGTTTAAGTGAACATTGAGCCCCATTGTTAATCCTTTATCGGAAATTGTTTGTAACTTTCGACAAGTAGAACAATGAATGGAACAGGTAGACGGTTGAAATCTTTGTATATATTGCTTCTATATAGTATAAGAAACATATATGCAAAGCATCCAAACAGTATAATTCGCCAATTTTTTGTTCTTCAAGTTTAAGTGAACTACGAGCCCCATTGATAATCATGAAATGGAAATTATTTGTAACTTTCTACAAGTAGAACAATGAATAGTACAGGTAGACGGGTGAAATCTTTCTATATATTGCATCTAAATAGTCTAAGAAACATATATGCAAAGCATCCAAACAGCACCATTCGCCAATTTTTTGTTCTTCAAGTTTAAGTGAACAATGAGCCCCATTGTTAATCCTTTATCGGAAATTATTTGTAACTTTCGACAAGTAGAACATTGAATGGAACAGGTAGACGGTTGAAACCTTTGTATATATTGCTTCTATATAGTATAAGAAACATATATGCAAAGCATCCAAACAGTACAATTCGCTAATTTCTTTATCTTCAAGTTTAAGTGAACAATGAGCCCCAATGGTTAATCCGTTATCGGAAATTATTTGTAACGTTCGACAAGTAGAACAATGAATGGAACAGGTAGACGGTTGAAATCTTTGTATATATTGCTTCTATATAGTCTAAGAAACATATATGCAAAGCATCCAAACAGTACAATTCGCCAATTATTTCATCTTCATGTTTAAGTGAACTACGAGCCCCATTGATAATCATGTAATGGAAATTATTTGTAACTTTCTACAAGTAGAACAATGAATAGTACAGGTAGACGGTTGAAATCTTTGTATATATTGCTTCTATATAGTCTAAGAAACATATATGCAAAGCATCCAAACAGTACAATTCGCCAATTTTTTGTTCTTCAAGTTTAAGTGAACTACGAGCCCCATTGTTAATCCTTTATCCGTAATTATTTGTAACTTTCGACAAGTAGAACAATGAATGGAACAGGTAGTCGGTTGAAATCCTTGTATATATTACGCCTATATAGTCTAAGAAACATATATGCAAAGCATCCAAACAGTACAATTCGCCAATTTATTGTTCTTCAAGTTTAAGTGAACAACGAGCCCCATTGTTAATCCTTTGAAGGAAATTATTTGTAAATTTCGACAAGTAGAACAATGAATGGAACAGGTAGACGGTTGAAATCTTTGTATATATTGCTTCTATATAGTCTAAGAAACATGTGCGCAAAGCATCCAAACAGTACCATTCGCCAATTTTTTGTTCTTCAAGTTTAAGTGAACAATGAGCCCCAATGGTTAATCCTTTATCGGAAATTATCTGTAATTTTCGACAAGTAGAACAATGAATCGAACAGGTATACGGTTGAAATCTTTGTATATATTGCGTCTATATAGTCTAAGAAACATATATGCAAAGCATCCAAACAGTACCATTCGCCAATTTTTTGTTCTTCAAGTTTAAGTGAACTACGAGCCCCATTGTTAATCCTTTAAAGGAAATTATTTGTAAATTTCGACAAGTAGAACAATGAATGGAACAGGTAGACGGTTGAAATCAATGTATATATTGCTTCTATATAGTCTAAGAAACATATATGCAAAGCATCCAAACAGCACCATTCGCCAATTTTTGTTCTTCAAGTTTAAGTGAACTACGAGCCCCATTGTTAATACTTTAAAGGAAATTATTTGTAACTTTCTACAAGTAGAACAATGATTGGAACAGGTAGACGGTTGAAATCCTTGTATATATTGCTTCCATATAGTCTAAGAAACATGTACGCAAAGCATCCAAACAGTACCATTCGCCAATCTTTTGTCCTTCAAGTTTAAGTGAACAATGAGCCCCATTGTTAGTCCTTTATCGGAAATTATTTGTAACTTTCGACAAGTAGAACAATGAATGGAACAGGTAGACGGCTGAAATCTTTGTATATATTGCTTCTATATAGTCTAAGGAACATATATGCAAAGCATCCAAACAGTACAATTCGCCAATTTGTTGATCTTCAAGTTTAAGTGAACAATGAGCCCCATTGTTAATCCTTTATCGGAAATTATTTGTATCTTTCGACAAGTAGAACAATGAATGGAACCGGTAGACGGTTGAAATCTTTGTATATATTGCTTCTATATAGTATAAGAAACATATATGCAAAGCATCCAAACAGTACAATTCGCCAATTTTTTGTTCTTCAAGTTTAAGTGAACAATGAGCCCCAATGGTTAATCCGTTATCGGAAATTATTTGTAACTTTCGACAAGTAGAACAATGAATGGAACAGGTAGACGGTTGAAATCTTTGTATATATTGCTTCTATATAGTCTAAGAAACATATTTGCAAAGCATCTAAACAGTAACAATCGCCAATTTTTTGATCTTCAAGTTTAAGTGAACAGCGAGCCCCATTGATAATCATGGAATAGAAATTATTTGTAACTTTCTACAAGTAGAACAATGAATAGTACAGGTAGACGGGTGAAATCTTTCTATATATTGCTTCTAAATAGTCTAAGAACACATCTATGCAAAGCATCCATACAGTACAATTCGCCAATTTTTTGTTCTTCAAGTTTAAGTGAACTACGAGCCCCATTGTTAATCCTTTATCGGAAATTAATTGTAACTTTCTACAAGTAGAACAATGATTGGAACACGTAGACGGTTGAAATCTTGGTATATATTGCTTCCATATAGTCTAAGAAACATATATGCAAAGCATCCAAACAGTACCATTCGCCAATTTTTTGTTCTTCAAGTTTAAGTGAACAATGAGCCCCAATGGTTAATCCTTTATCGGAAATTATTTGTAACTTTCGACAAGTAGAACAATGAATGGAACAGGTAGACGGTTGAAATCTTTGTATATATTGCTTCTATATAGTCTAAGAAACATATATGCAAAGCATCCAAACAGTACAATTCGCCAATTTATTGTTCTTCAAGTTTAAGTTAACAACGAGCCCCATTGTTAATCCTTTAAAGGAAATTATGTGTAACTTTCGACAAGTAGAACAATGAATGGAACAGGTAGACGGTTGAAATCTTTGTATATATTGCTTCTATAAAGTCTAAGAAACATATATGCAAATCATCCAAACAGTACAATTCGCCAATTATTTGTTCTTCAAGTTTAACTGAACTACGAGCCCCATTGATAATACTTTAACGGAAATTATTTGTAACTTGCGACAAGTAGAACAATGAATGGAACACGTAGACGGTTGAAATCTTTATATATATTGCTTCTATATAGTCTAAGAAACATATATGCAAAGCGTCCAAACAGTACAATTCGCCAATTATTTGATCTTCAATTTTAAGTGAACTACGAGCCCCATTGTTAATCCTTTATCGGAAATTATTTGTAACTTTCGACAAGTAGAACAATGAATGGAACAGGTAGACGGTTGAAATCTTTATATATATTGCTTCTATATAGTCTAAGAAACATATATGCAAAGCGTCCAAACAGTACAATTCGCCAATTATTTGATCTTCAATTTTAAGTGAACTACGAGCCCCATTGTTAATACTTTAACGGAAATTATTTGTAACTTGCGACAAGTAGAACAATGAATGGAACACGTAGACGGTTGAAATCTTTGTATATATTGCTTCCATATAGTCTAAGAAACATGTGCGCAAAGCATCCAAACAGTACCACTCGCCAATTTTTTGTCCTTCAAGTTTAAGTGAACAATGAGCCCCATTGTTAATCCTTTATCGGAAATTATTTGTAACTTTCGACAAGTAGAACAATGAATCGAACAGGTAGACGGTTGAAATCTTTGTATATATTGCTTCTATATAATCTAAAAAACATATATGCAAAGCATCCAAACAGTACAATTCGCCAATTTTTTGTTCTTCAAGTTTAAGTGAACAATGAGCCCCAATGGTTAGTCCTTTATCGGTAATTATTTGTAACTTTCGACTAGTAGAACAATGAATGGAACAGATAGACGGTTGACATCATTGTATATATTGCTTCCATATAGTTTAAGAAACATGTACGCAAAGCATCCAAACAGTACCATTCGCCAATGTTTTGTCCTTCAAGTTTAAGTGAACAATGAGGCCCATTGTTAATCCTTTATCGGAAATTATTTGTAACTTTCGACAAGTAGAACAATGAATGGAACAGGTAGACGGTTGAAATCTTTATATATATTGCTTCTATATAGTCTAAGAAACATATATGCAAAGCGTCCAAACAGTACAATTCGCCAATTATTTGATCTTCAATTTTAAGTGAACTACGAGCCCCATTGTTAATACTTTAACGGAAATTATTTGTAACTTGCGACAAGTAGAACAATGAATGGAACATGTAGCCGGTTGTAATCAATGTATATATTGCTTCTATATAGTCTAAGAAACATATATGCAAAGCATCCAAACAGTACCATTCGCCAATTTTTTGTTCTTCAAGTTTAACTGAACTACGAGCCCCATTGTTAATACTTTAACGGAAATTATTTGTAACTTGCGACAAGTAGAACAATGAATGGAACACGTAGACGGTTGAAATCTTTATATATATTGCTTCTATATAGTCTAAGAACACATCTATGCAAAGCATCCAAACCGTACAATTCGCCAATTATTTGATCTTCAAGTTTAAGTGAACTACGAGCCCCATTGTTAATCCTTTAAAGGAAATTATTTGTAAATTTCGACAAGTAGAACAATGAATGGATCATGTAGACGGGTGAAATCTTTCTATATATTGCTTCTAAATAGTCTAAGAACACATCTATGCAAAGCATCCAAACAGTACAATTCGCCAATTTTTTGTTCTTCAAGTTTAAGTGAACTACGAGCCCCATTGTTAATCCTTTAAAGGAAATTATTTGTAAATTTCGACAAGTAGAACAATGAATGGATCATGTAGACGGTTGAAATCATTGTATATATTGCTTCTATATAGTCTACGAAACATGTATGCAAAGCATCCAAACAGTACAATTCGCCAATTTTTTGTTCTTCAAGTTTAAGTGAACTACGAGCCTCATTGTTAATCCTTTAACGGAAATTAATTGTAACTTTCTACAAGTAGAACAATGATTGGAACACGTAGACGGTTGAAATCTTTGTATATATTGCTTCCATATAGTCTAAGAAACATATATGCAAAGCATCCAAACAGTACCATTCGCCAATTTTTTGTTCTTCAAGTTTAAGTGAACAATGAGCCCCAATGGTTAATCCTTTATCGGAAATTATTTGTAAATTTCGACAAGTAGAACAATGAATGGAACAGGTAGCCGGTTGAAATCAATGTACATATTGCTTCTATATAGTCTAAGAAACATATATGCAAAGCATCCAAACAGTACCATTCGCAATTTTTTTGTTCTTCAAGTTTGAGTGAACAACGAGCCCCATTGTTAATCCTTTAAAGGAAATTATTTGTAAATTTCGACAAGTAGAACAATGATTGGAACACGTAGACGGTTGAAATCTTTGTATATATTGCTTCCATATAGTGTAAGAAACATGTACGCAAAGCATCCAAACAGTACCATTCGCCAATTTCTTGTTCTTCAAGTTTAAGTGAACAATGAGCCCCAATGGTTAATCCTTTATCGGAAATTATTTGTAATTTTCGACAAGTAGAACAATGAATGAAACAGGTAGACGGTTGAAATCTTTGTATATATTGCTTCTATATAATCTAAGAAACATATATGCAAAGCATCCAAACAGTACCATTCGCCAATTTTTTGTTCTTCAAGTTTAAGTGAACAACGAGCCCCATTGATAATCATGAAACGGAAATAATTTGTAACTTTCTACAAGTAGAACAATGAATAGAACAGGTACACGGTTGAAATCTTTGTATATATTGTTTGTATATAGTCTAAGAAACATATATGCAAAGCGTCCAAACAGTACAATTCGCCAATTTATTGTTCTTCAAGTTTAAGTGAACAACGAGCCCCATTGATAATCATGAAACGGAAATTATTTCTAACTTTCGACAAGAAGAACAATGAATAGAACAGGTAGACGGTTGAAATCTTTGTATATGTTGCTTCTATATAGTCTAAGAAACCTATATGCAAAGCATCTAAACAGTAACATTCGCCAATTTGTTGATCTTCAAGGTTAAGTGAACAATGAGCCCCATTGTTAATCCTTTATCGGAAATTATTTGTATCTTTCGACAAGTAGAACAATGAATGGAACCGGTAGACGGTTGAAATCTTTGTATATATTGCTTCTATATAGTATAAGAAACATATATGCAAAGAATCCAAACAGTACAATTCGCCAATTTTTTGTTCTTCAAGTTTAAGTGAACTACGAGCCCCATTGATAATCATGAAATGGAAATTATTTGTAACTTTCTACAAGTAGAACAATGAATAGTACAGGTAGACGGGTGAAATCTTTCTATATATTGCATCTAAATAGTCTAAGAAACATATATGCAAATCATCCAAACAGCACCATTCGCCAATTTTTTGTTCTTCAAGTTTAAGTGAACAATGAGCCCCATTGTTAATCCTTTATCGGAAATTATTTGTAACTTTCGACAAGTAGAACATTGAATGGAACAGGTAGACGGTTGAAACCTTTGTATATATTGCTTCTATATAGTATAAGAAACATATATGCAAAGCATCCAAACAGTACAATTCGCTAATTTCTTTATCTTCAAGTTTAAGTGAACAATGAGCCCCAATGGTTAATCCGTTATCGGAAATTATTTGTAACGTTCGACAAGTAGAACAATGAATGGAACAGGTAGACGGTTGAAATCTTTGTATATGTTGCTTCTATATAGTCTAAGAAACATATATGCAAAGCATCCAAACAGTACCATTCGCCAATTTTTTGTTCTTCAAGTTTAAGTGAACAATGAGCCCCATTGTTAATCCTTTAAAGGAAATTATTTGTAACTTTCGACAAGTAGAACAATGAATGGAACAGGTAGACGGTTGAAATCTTTGTATATATTGCTTCTATATAGTCTAAGAAACATATATGCAAAGCATCCAAACAGTACAATTCGCCAATTTATTGTTCTTCAAGTTTAAGTTAACAACGAGCCCCATTGTTAATCCTTTAAAGGAAATTATGTGTAACTTTCGACAAGTAGAACAATGAATGGAACAGGTAGACGGTTGAAATCTTTGTATATATTGCTTCTATAAAGTCTAAGAAACATATATGCAAATCATCCAAACAGTACAATTCGCCAATTATTTGTTCTTCAAGTTTAACTGAACTACGAGCCCCATTGTTAATACTTTAACGGAAATTATTTGTAACTTGCGACAAGTAGAACAATGAATGGAACACGTAGACGGTTGAAATCTTTATATATATTGCTTCTATATAGTCTAAGAAACATATATGCAAAGCGTCCAAACAGTACAATTCGCCAATTATTTGATCTTCAATTTTAAGTGAACTACGAGCCCCATTGTTAATCCTTTATCGGAAATTATTTGTAACTTTCGACAAGTAGAACAATGAATGGAACAGGTAGACGGTTGAAATCTTTATATATATTGCTTCTATATAGTCTAAGAAACATATATGCAAAGCGTCCAAACAGTACAATTCGCCAATTATTTGATCTTCAATTTTAAGTGAACTACGAGCCCCATTGTTAATACTTTAACGGAAATTATTTGTAACTTGCGACAAGTAGAACAATGAATGGAACACGTAGACGGTTGAAATCTTTGTATATATTGCTTCCATATAGTCTAAGAAACATGTGCGCAAAGCATCCAAACAGTACCATTCGCCAATTTTTTGTTCTTCAAGTTTAAGTGAACAATGAGCCCCAATGGTTAATCCTTTATCGGAAATTATCTGTAATTTTCGACAAGTAGAACAATGAATGGAACTGGTAGACGGTTGAAATCTTTGTATATATTGCTTCTATATAATCTAAGAAACATATATGCAAAGCATCTAAACAGTAACAATCGCCAATTTTTTGATCTTCAAGTTTAAGTGAACAGCGAGCCCCATTGATAATCATGGAATAGAATTTATTTGTAACTTTCTACAAGTAGAACAATGAATAGTACAGGTAGACGGGTGAAATCTTTCTATATATTGCTTCTAAATAGTCTAAGAACACATCTATGCAAAGCATCCATACAGTACAATTCGCCAATTTTTTGTTCTTCAAGTTTAAGTGAACTACGAGCCACATTGTTAATCCTTTAAAGGAAATTATTTGTAAATTTCGGCAAGTAGAACAATGAATGGAATAGGTAGACGGTTGAAATCATTGTATATATTGCTTCTATATAGTCTAAGAAACATATATGCAAAGCATCCAAACAGTACAATTCGCCTATTTCTTGTTCGTCAAGTTTAAGTAAACTACGATCCCCATTGTTAATCCCTTAACGGAAATTATTTGTAACTTTCGACAAGTAGAACAATGAATGGAACAGGTAGACGGTTGAAATCTTTGTATATATTGCTTCTATAAAGTCTAAGAAACATATATGCAAATCATCCAAACAGTACAATTCGCCAATTATTTCTTCTTCAAGTTTAACTGAACTACGAGCCCCATTGTTAATACTTTAACGGAAATTATTTGTAACTTGCGACAAGTAGAACAATGAATGGAACAGGTAGACGGTTGAAATCAATGTATATATTGCTTCTATATAGTCTATGTAACATATATGCAAAGCATCCAAACAGTACCATTCGCCACTTTTTTGTTCTTCAAGTTTAGGTGAACAGCGAGCCCCATTGTTAATCCTTTAAAGGAAATTATTTGTAAATTTCGACAAGTAGAACAATGATTGGAACACGTAGACGGTTGAAATCTTTGTATATATTGCTTCCATATAGTCTAAGAAACATGTACGCAAAGCATCCAAACAGTACCATTCGCCAATTTTTTGTTCTTCAAGTTTAAGTGAACAATGAGCCCCAATGGTTAATCCTTTATCGGAAATTATTTGTAAATTTCGGCAAGTAGAACAATGAATGGAATAGGTAGACGGTTGAAATCCTTGTATATATTACGCCTATATAGTCTAAGAAACATATATGCAAAGCATCCAAACAGTACAATTCGCCAATTTATTGTTCTTCAAGTTTAAGTGAACAACGAGCCCCATTGTTAATCCTTTGAAGGAAATTATTTGTAAATTTCGACAAGTAGAACAATGAATGGAACAGGTAGACGGTTGAAATCTTTGTATATATTGCTTCCATATAGTGTAAGAAACATGTACGCAAAGCATCCAAACAGTACCATTCGCCAATTTTTTGTTCTTCAAGTTTAAGTGAACAATGAGCCCCAATGGTTAATCCTTTATCGGAAATTATTTGTAAATTTCGGCAAGTAGAACAATGAATGGATCATGTAGACGGTTGAAATCATTGTATATATTGCTTCTATATAGTCTACGAAACATGTATGCAAAGCATCCAAACAGTACAATTCGCCAATTTTTTGTTCTTCAAGTTTAAGTGAACTACGAGCCCCATTGTTAATCCTTTAACGGAAATTAATTGTAACTTTCTACAAGTAGAACAATGATTGGAACACGTAGACGGTTGAAATCTTGGTATATATTGCTTCCATATAGTCTAAGAAACATATATGCAAAGCATCCAAACAGTACCATTCGCCAATTTTTTGTTCTTCAAGTTTAAGTGAACAATGAGCCCCAATGGTTAATCCTTTATCGGAAATTATTTGTAAATTTCGACAAGTAGAACAATGATTGGAACACGTAGACGGTTGAAATCTTTGTATATATTGCTTCCATATAGTCTAAGAAACATATTTGGAAAGCATCTAAACAGTAACAATCGCCAATTTTTTGATCTTCAAGTTTAAGTGAACAGCGAGCCCCATTGATAATCATGGAATAGAAATTATTTGTAACTTTCTACAAGTAGAACAATGAATAGTACAGGTAGACGGGTGAAATCTTTCTATATATTGCTTCTAAATAGTCTAAGAACACATCTATGCAAAGCATCCATACAGTACAATTCGCCAATTTTTTGTTCTTCAAGTTTAAGTGAACTACGAGCCACATTGTTAATCCTTTAAAGGAAATTATTTGTAAATTTCGACAAGTAGAACAATGAATGGATCATGTAGACGGTTGAAATCTTTGTATATATTGCTTCTATATAGTATAAGAAACATATATGCAAAGCATCCAAACAGTACAATTCGCCAATTTTTTGTTCTTCAAGTTTAAGTGAACTACGAGCCCCATTGATAATCATGAAATGGAAATTATTTGTAACTTTCTACAAGTAGAACAATGAATAGTACAGGTAGACGGGTGAAATCTTTCTATATATTGCATCTAAATAGTCTAAGAAACATATATGCAAATCATCCAAACAGCACCATTCGCCAATTTTTTGTTCTTCAAGTTTAAGTGAACAATGAGCCCCATTGTTAATCCTTTATCGGAAATTATTTGTAACTTTCGACAAGTAGAACATTGAATGGAACAGGTAGACGGTTGATACCTTTGTATATATTGCTTCTATATAGTATAAGAAACATATATGCAAAGCATCCAAACAGTACAATTCGCTAATTTCTTTATCTTCAAGTTTAAGTGAACAATGAGCCCCAATGGTTAATCCGTTATCGGAAATTATTTGTAACGTTCGACAAGTAGAACAGTGAATGGAACAGGTAGACGGTTGAAATCTTTGTATATATTGCTTCTATATAGTCTAAGAAACATATATGCAAAGCATCCAAACAGTACCATTCGCCAATTTTTTGTTCTTCAAGTTTAAGTGAACAATGAGCCCCATTGTTAATCCTTTAAAGGAAATTATTTGTAACTTTCGACAAGTAGAACAATGAATGGAACAGGTAGACGGTTGAAATCTTTGTATATATTGCTTCTATATAGTTTAAGAAACATATATGCAAAGCATCCAAACAGTACAATTCGCCAATTTATTGTTCTTCAAGTTTAAGTTAACAACGAGCCCCATTGTTAATCCTTTAAAGGAAATTATGTGTAACTTTCGACAAGTAGAACAATGAATGGAACAGGTAGACGGTTGAAATCTTTGTATATATTGCTTCTATAAAGTCTAAGAAACATATATGCAAATCATCCAAACAGTACAATTCGCCAATTATTTGTTCTTCAAGTTTAACTGAACTACGAGCCCCATTGTTAATACTTTAACGGAAATTATTTGTAACTTGCGACAAGTAGAACAATGAATGGAACACGTAGACGGTTGAAATCTTTATATATATTGCTTCTATATAGTCTAAGAAACATATATGCAAAGCGTCCAAACAGTACAATTCGCCAATTATTTGATCTTCAATTTTAAGTGAACTACGAGCCCCATTGTTAATCCTTTATCGGAAATTATTTGTAATTTTCGACAAGTAGAACAATGAATGGAACTGGTAGACGGTTGAAATCTTTGTATATATTGCTTCTATATACTCTAAGAAACATATATGCAAAGCATCTAAACAGTAACAATCGCCAATTTTTTGATCTTCAAGTTTAAGTGAACAGCGAGCCCCATTGATAATCATGGAATAGAAATTATTTGTAACTTTCTACAAGTAGAACAATGAATAGTACAGGTAGACGGGTGAAATCTTTCTATATATTGCTTCTAAATAGTCTAAGAACACATCTATGCAAAGCATCCATACAGTACAATTCGCCAATTTTTTGTTCTTCAAGTTTAAGTGAACTACGAGCCACATTGTTAATCCTTTAAAGGAAATTATTTGTAAATTTCGGCAAGTAGAACAATGAATGGAATAGGTAGACGGTTGAAATCATTGTATATATTGCTTCTATATAGTCTAAGAAACATATATGCAAAGCATCCAAACAGTACAATTCGCCTATTTCATGTTCGTCAAGTTTAAGTAAACTACGATCCCCATTGTTAATCCCTTAACGGAAATTATTTGTAACTTTCGACAAGTAGAACAATGAATGGAACAGGTAGACGGTTGAAATCTTTGTATATATTGCTTCTATAAAGTCTAAGAAACATATATGCAAATCATCCAAACAGTACAATTCGCCAATTATTTCTTCTTCAAGTTTAACTGAACTACGAGCCCCATTGTTAATACTTTAACGGAAATTATTTGTAACTTGCGACAAGTAGAACAATGAATGGAACAGGTAGACGGTTGAAATCAATGTATATATTGCTTCTATATAGTATATGTAACATATATGCAAAGCATCCAAACAGTACCATTCGCCACTTTTTTGTTCTTCAAGTTTAGGTGAACAGCGAGCCCCATTGTTAATCCTTTAAAGGAAATTATTTGTAAATTTCGACAAGTAGAACAATGATTGGAACACGTAGACGGTTGAAATCTTTGTATATATTGCTTCCATATAGTCTAAGAAACATGTACGCAAAGCATCCAAACAGTACCATTCGCCAATTTTTTGTTCTTCAAGTTTAAGTGAACAATGAGCCCCAATGGTTAATACTTTATCGGAAATTATTTGTAATTTTCGACAAGTAGAACAATGAATGGAACAGGTAGACGGTTGAAATATTTGTATATATTGCTTCTATATAATCTAAGAAACATATATGCAAAGCATCTAAACAGTAACAATCGCCAATTTTTTAATCTTCAAGTTTAAGTGAACAGCGAGCCCCATTGATAATCATGAAATGGAAATTATTTCTAACTTTCTACAAGTAGAACACTGAATAGTACAGGTAGACGGTTGAAATCTTTGTATATATTGCTTCTATATAATCTAAGAAACATATATGCAAAGCATCCAAACAGTACAATTCGCCAATTATTTCATCTTCATGTTTAAGTGAACAACGAGCCCCATTGTTAATACTTTAACGGAAATTATTTGTAACTTCCGACAAGTAGAACAATGAATGGAACAGGTAGACGGTTGAAATCAATGTATATATTGCTTCTATATAGTCTAAGAAACATATATGCGAAGCATCCAAACAGTACCATTCGCCAATTCTTTGTTCTTCAAGTTTAAGTGAACAATGAGCCCCATTGTTAATCCTTTATCGGAAATTATTTGTAAATTTCGACAAGTAGAACAATGAATGGAACAGGCAGACGGTTGAAATCTTTGTATATATTGCTTCTATATAGTCTAAGAAACATATATGCAAAGCATCCAAACAGTACAATTCGACAATTTTTTGTTCTTCAAGTTTAGTGAACAATGAGCCCCAATGGTTAATCCTTTATCGGAAAATATTTGTAATTTTCGACAAGTAGAACAATGAATGGAACAGGTAGACGGTTGAAATCATTGTATATATTGCTTCTATATAGTCTAAGAAACATATATGCAAAGCATCCAAACAGTACCATTCGCCAATTTTTTGTTCTTCAAGTTTAAGTGAACTACGAGCCCCATTGTTAAACCTTTAAAGGAAATTATTTGTAATTTTCGACAAGCAGAACAATGAATGGTACAGGTAGACGGTTGAAATCTTTGTATATATTGCTTCTAAATAGTCTAAGAAACATATATGCAAAGCATCCAAACAGTACAATTCGCCAATTTTTTGTTCTTCAAGTTTAAGTGAACAGCGAGCCCCATTGATAATCATGAAATGGAAATTATTTGTAACTTTCTACAAGTAGAACAATGAATAGTACAGGTAGACGGGTGAAATCTTTCTATATATTGCTTCTAAATAGTCTAAGAAACATATATGAAAAGCATCCAAACAGTACGATTCGCCAATTATTTGATCTTCAATTTTAAGTGAACTACGAGCCCCATTGTTAATACTTTAACGGAAATTATTTGTAACTTTCGACAAGTAGAACAATGAATGGAACAGGTAGACGGTTGAAATCATTGTATATATTGCTTCTATATACTCTAAGAAACATATATGCAAAGCATCCAAACAGTACAATTCGACAATTTTTTGTTCTTCAAGTTTAGTGAACAATGAGCCCCAATGGTTAATCCTTTATCGGAAATTATTTGTAATTTTCGACAAGTAGAACAATGAATGGAACAGGTAGACGGTTGATATCTTTGTATATATTGCTTCTATATAATCTAAGAAACATATATGCAAAGCATCCAAACAGTACCATTCGCCAATTTTTTGTTCTTCAAGTTTAAGTGAACAACGAGCCCCATTGATAATCATGAAACGGAAATTATTTGTAACTTTCTACAAGTAGAACAATGAATGGAACAGGTAGACGGTTGAAATCATTGTATATATTGCTTCTATATAATCTAAGAAACATATATGCAAAGCATCCAAACAGTACCATTCGCCAATTTTTTGTTCTTCAAGTTTAAGTGAACTACGAGCCCCATTGTTAAACCTTTAAAGGAAATTATTTGTAATTTTCGACAAGCAGAACAATAAATGGTACAGGTAGACGGTTGAAATCATTGTATATATTGCTTCCATATAGTCTAAGAAACATATATGCAAAGCATCCAAACAGTACAATTCGCCAATTTTTTGTTCTTCAAGTTTATGTGAACAATGAGCCCCAATGCTTAATCCGTTATCGGATATTATTAGTAACTTTCGACAAGTAAAACAATGAATGGAACAGGTAGACGGTTGAAATCATTGTATATATTGCTTCTATATAGTCTAAGAAACATATATGCAAAGCATCCAAACAGTACAATTCGACAATTTTTTGTTCTTCAAGTTTAGTGAACAATGAGCCCCAATGGTTAATCCTTTATCGGAAATTATTTGTAATTTTCGACAAGTAGAACAATGAATGGAACAGGTAGACGGTTGATATCTTTGTATATATTGCTTCTATATAATCTAAGAAACATATATGCAAAGCATCCAAACAGTACCATCCGCCAATTTTTTGTTCTTCAAGTTTAAGTGAACAACGAGCCCCATTGATAATCATGAAACGGAAATTATTTGTAACTTTCTACAAGTAGAACAATGAATGGAACAGGTAGACGGTTGAAATCATTGTATATATTGCTTCCATATAGTCTAAGAAACATATATGCAAAGCATCCAAACAGTACAATTTGCCTATTTTTTGTTTTTCAAGTTTAAGTGAACAATGAGCCCCAATGGTTAATCCTTTATCGGTAATTATTTGTAACTTTCTACAAGTAGAACAATGAATGGAACAGGTAGACGGTTGAAATCATTGTATATATTGCTTCCATATAGTCTAAGAAACATGTACGCAAAGCATCCAAACAGTACAATTCGCCAATTTTTTGTTTTTCAAGTTTAAGTGAACAACGAGCCCCATTGATAATCATGAAACGGAAATTATTTGTAACTTTCTACAAGTAGAACAATGAATAGAACAGGTAGACGGTTGAAATCTTTGTATATGTTGTTTCTATAAAGTCTAAGAAACATATATGCAAAGCATCCAAACAGTACAAATCGCCAATTTATTGTTCTTCAAGTTTAAGTGAACAACGAGCCCCATTGTTAATCCTTTATCGGAAATTATTTGTAAATTTCGACAAGTAGAACAATGAATGGAACAGGCAGACGGTTGAAATCTTTGTATATATTGCTTCTATATAGTCTAAGAAACATATATGCAAAGCATCCAAACAGTACAATTCGACAATTTTTTGTTCTTCAAGTTTAGTGAACAATGAGCCCCAATGGTTAATCCTTTATCGGAAAATATTTGTAATTTTCGACAAGTAGAACAATGAATGGAACAGGTAGACGGTTGAAATCATTGTATATATTGCTTCTATATAGTCTAAGAAACATATATGCAAAGCATCCAAACAGTACCATTCGCCAATTTTTTGTTCTTCAAGTTTAAGTGAACTACGAGCCCCATTGTTAAACCTTTAAAGGAAATTATTTGTAATTTTCGACAAGCAGAACAATGAATGGTACAGGTAGACGGTTGAAATCTTTGTATATATTGCTTCTAAATAGTCTAAGAAACATATATGCAAAGCATCCAAACAGTACAATTCGCCAATTTTTTGTTCTTCAAGTTTAAGTGAACAGCGAGCCCCATTGATAATCATGAAATGGAAATTATTTGTAACTTTCTACAAGTAGAACAATGAATAGTACAGGTAGACGGGTGAAATCTTTCTATATATTGCTTCTAAATAGTCTAAGAAACATATATGAAAAGCATCCAAACAGTACGATTCGCCAATTATTTGATCTTCAATTTTAAGTGAACTACGAGCCCCATTGTTAATACTTTAACGGAAATTATTTGTAACTTTCGACAAGTAGAACAATGAATGGAACAGGTAGACGGTTGAAATCATTGTATATATTGCTTCTATATACTCTAAGAAACATATATGCAAAGCATCCAAACAGTACAATTCGACAATTTTTTGTTCTTCAAGTTTAGTGAACAATGAGCCCCAATGGTTAATCCTTTATCGGAAATTATTTGTAATTTTCGACAAGTAGAACAATGAATGGAACAGGTAGACGGTTGATATCTTTGTATATATTGCTTCTATATAATCTAAGAAACATATATGCAAAGCATCCAAACAGTACCATTCGCCAATTTTTTGTTCTTCAAGTTTAAGTGAACAACGAGCCCCATTGATAATCATGAAACGGAAATTATTTGTAACTTTCTACAAGTAGAACAATGAATGGAACAGGTAGACGGTTGAAATCATTGTATATATTGCTTCTATATAATCTAAGAAACATATATGCAAAGCATCCAAACAGTACCATTCGCCAATTTTTTGTTCTTCAAGTTTAAGTGAACTACGAGCCCCATTGTTAAACCTTTAAAGGAAATTATTTGTAATTTTCGACAAGCAGAACAATAAATGGTACAGGTAGACGGTTGAAATCATTGTATATATTGCTTCCATATAGTCTAAGAAACATATATGCAAAGCATCCAAACAGTACAATTCGCCAATTTTTTGTTCTTCAAGTTTATGTGAACAATGAGCCCCAATGCTTAATCCGTTATCGGATATTATTAGTAACTTTCGACAAGTAAAACAATGAATGGAACAGGTAGACGGTTGAAATCATTGTATATATTGCTTCTATATAGTCTAAGAAACATATATGCAAAGCATCCAAACAGTACAATTCGACAATTTTTTGTTCTTCAAGTTTAGTGAACAATGAGCCCCAATGGTTAATCCTTTATCGGAAATTATTTGTAATTTTCGACAAGTAGAACAATGAATGGAACAGGTAGACGGTTGATATCTTTGTATATATTGCTTCTATATAATCTAAGAAACATATATGCAAAGCATCCAAACAGTACCATTCGCCAATTTTTTGTTCTTCAAGTTTAAGTGAACAACGAGCCCCATTGATAATCATGAAACGGAAATTATTTGTAACTTTCTACAAGTAGAACAATGAATGGAACAGGTAGACGGTTGAAATCATTGTATATATTGCTTCCATATAGTCTAAGAAACATATATGCAAAGCATCCAAACAGTACAATTTGCCTATTTTTTGTTTTTCAAGTTTAAGTGAACAATGAGCCCCAATGGTTAATCCTTTATCGGTAATTATTTGTAACTTTCTACAAGTAGAACAATGAATGGAACAGGTAGACGGTTGAAATCATTGTATATATTGCTTCCATATAGTCTAAGAAACATGTACGCAAAGCATCCAAACAGTACAATTCGCCAATTTTTTGTTTTTCAAGTTTAAGTGAACAACGAGCCCCATTGATAATCATGAAACGGAAATTATTTGTAACTTTCTACAAGTAGAACAATGAATAGAACAGGTAGACGGTTGAAATCTTTGTATATGTTGTTTCTATAAAGTCTAAGAAACATATATGCAAAGCATCCAAACAGTACAAATCGCCAATTTATTGTTCTTCAAGTTTAAGTGAACAACGAGCCCCATTGTTAATCCTTTAAAGGAAATTATTTGTAAATTTCGACAAGCAGAACAATGAATGGTACAGGTAGACGGTTGAAATCTTTGTATATATTGCTTCTATATAATCTAAGAAACATATATGCAAAGCATCCAAACAGTACCATTCGCCAATTTTTTGTTCTTCAAGTTTAAGTGAACTACGAGCCCCATTGTTAAACCTTTAAAGGAAATTATTTGTAATTTTCGACAAGCAGAACAATGAATGGTACAGGTAGACGGTTGAAATCTTTGTATATATTGCTTCTAAATAGTCTAAGAAACATATATGCAAAGCATCCAAACAGTACAATTCGCCAATTTTTTGTTCTTCAAGTTTAAGTGAACAGCGAGCCCCATTGATAATCATGAAATGGAAATTATTTGTAACTTTCTACAAGTAGAACAATGAATAGTACAGGTAGACGGGTGAAATCTTTCTATATATTGCTTCTAAATAGTCTAAGAAACATATATGAAAAGCATCCAAACAGTACGATTCGCCAATTATTTGATCTTCAATTTTAAGTGAACTACGAGCCCCATTGTTAATACTTTAACGGAAATTATTTGTAACTTTCGACAAGTAGAACAATGAATGGAACAGGTAGACGGTTGAAATCATTGTATATATTGCTTCTATATAATCTACGAAACATATATGCATAGCATCCAAACAGTACAATTCGACAATTTTTTGTTCTTCAAGTTTAAGTGAACTACGAGCCCCATTGTTAATCCTTTAACGGAAATTAATTGTAACTTTCTACAAGTAGAACAATGATTGGAACACGTAGACGGTTGAAATCTTTGTATATATTGCTTCCATATAGTCTAAGAAACATATACGCAAAGCATCCAAACAGTACCATTCGCCAATTTTTTGTTCTTCAAGTTTAAGTGAACAACGAGCCCCACTGATAATCATGAAACGGAAATTATTTGTAACTTTCTACAAGTAGAACAATGAATGGAACAGGTAGACGGTTGAAATCATTGTATATATTGCTTCCATATAGTCTAAGAAACATATATGCAAAGCATCCAAACAGTACAATTCGCCGATTTTTTGTTCTTCAAGTTTAAGTGAACAGCGAGCCCCATTGATAATCATGAAATGGAAATTATTTGTAACTTTCTACAAGTAGAACAATGAATAGTACAGGTAGACGGGTGAAATCTTTCTATATATTGCTTCTAAATAGTCTAAGAAACATATATGAAAAGCATCCAAACAGTACGATTCGCCAATTATTTGATCTTCAATTTTAAGTGAACTACGAGCCCCATTGTTAATACTTTAACGGAAATTATTTGTAACTTTCGACAAGTAGAACAATGAATGGAACACGTAGACGGTTGAAATCATTGTATATATTGCTTCTATATAGTCCAAGAAACATATATACAAAGCGTCCAAACAGTACAATTCGCCAATTTGTTGCTCTTCAAGTTTAAGTGAACTACGAGCCCCATTGTTAATCCTTTAAAGGAAATTATTTGTAAATTTCGGCAAGTAGAACAATGAATGGAATAGGTAGACGGTTGAAATCATTGTATATATTGCTTCTATATAGTCTAAGGAAAATATATGCAAAGCATCCAAACAGTACAATTCGCCAATTTTTTGTTCTTCAAGTTTAGGTAAACTACGATCCCCATTGTTAATCCCTTAACGGAAATTATTTGTCACTTTCGACAAGTAGAACTATGAATGGAACAGGTAGACGGTTGAAATCATTGTATATATTGCTTCTATATCATCTACGAAACATATATGCAAAGCATCCAAACAGTACCATTCGCCAATTTTTTGTTCTTCAAGTTTAAGTGAACTACGAGCCCCATTGTTAATCCTTTAAAGGAAATTAATTGTAAATTTCGACAAGTAGAACAATGAATGGAACAGGTTGACTGTTGAAATCATTGTATATATTGCTTCTATATAGTCTAAGAAACATATATGCTAAGCATCCAAACAGTACAATTCGCCAATTTTTTGTTCTTCAAGTTTAAGTAAACTACGAGCCCCATTGTTAATCCTTTAAAGGAAATTATTTGTAAATTTCGACAAGTAGAACAATGAATAGAACAGGTAGACGGTTGAAATCTTTGTATATATTGCTTCTATATAATCTAAGAAACATATATGCAAAGCATCCAAACAGTACCATTCGCCAATTTTTTGTTCTTCAAGTTTAAGTGAACAACGAGCCCCATTGATAATCATGAAACGGAAATTATTTGTAACTTTCTACAAGTAGAACAATGAATGGAACAGGTAGACGGTTGAAATCATTGTATATATTGATTCCATATAGTCTAAGAAACATATATGCAAAGCATCCAAACAGTACAATTCGCCAATTTATTGTTCTTCAAGTTTAAGTGAACAACGAGCCCCATTGTTAATCCTTTAAAGGAAATTATTTGTAAATTTCGACAAGCAGAACAATGAATGGTACAGGTAGACGGTTGAAATCTTTGTATATATTGCTTCTATATAATCTAAGAAACATATATGCAAAGCATCCAAACAGTACCATTCGCCTATTTTTTGTTCTTCAAGTTTAAGTGAACTACGAGCCCCATTGTTAAACCTTTAAAGGAAATTATTTGTAATTTTCGACAAGCAGAACAATGAATGGTACAGGTAGACGGTTGAAATCATTGTATATATTGCTTCTATATAGTCCAAGAAACATATATACAAAGCGTCCAAACAGTACAATTCGCCAATTTGTTGCTCTTCAAGTTTAAGTGAACTACGAGCCCCATTGTTAATCCTTTAAAGGAAATTATTTGTAAATTTCGGCAAGTAGAACAATGAATGGAATAGGTAGACGGTTGAAATCATTGTATATATTGCTTCTATATAGTCTAAGGAAAATATATGCAAAGCATCCAAACAGTACAATTCGCCAATTTTTTGTTCTTCAAGTTTAGGTAAACTACGATCCCCATTGTTAATCCCTTAACGGAAATTATTTGTCACTTTCGACAAGTAGAACAATGAATGGAACAGGTAGACGGTTGAAATCATTGTATATATTGCTTCTATATCATCTACGAAACATATATGCAAAGCATCCAAACAGTACCATTCGCCAATTTTTTGTTCTTCAAGTTTAAGTGAACTACGAGCCCCATTGTTAATCCTTTAAAGGAAATTAATTGTAAATTTCGACAAGTAGAACAATGAATGGAACAGGTTGACTGTTGAAATCATTGTATATATTGCTTCTATATAGTCTAAGAAACATATATGCTAAGCATCCAAACAGTACAATTCGCCAATTTTTTGTTCTTCAAGTTTAAGTAAACTACGAGCCCCATTGTTAATCCTTTAAAGGAAATTATTTGTAAATTTCGACAAGTAGAACAATGAATAGAACAGGTAGACGGTTGAAATCTTTGTATATATTGCTTCTATATAATCTAAGAAACATATATGCAAAGCATCCAAACAGTACCATTCGCCAATTTTTTGTTCTTCAAGTTTAAGTGAACAACGAGCCCCATTGATAATCATGAAACGGAAATTATTTGTAACTTTCTACAAGTAGAACAATGAATGGAACAGGTAGACGGTTGAAATCATTGTATATATTGATTCCATATAGTCTAAGAAACATATATGCAAAGCATCCAAACAGTACAATTCGCCAATTTATTGTTCTTCAAGTTTAAGTGAACAACGAGCCCCATTGTTAATCCTTTAAAGGAAGTTATTTGTAAATTTCGACAAGCAGAACAATGAATGGTACAGGTAGACGGTTGAAATCTTTGTATATATTGCTTCTATATAATCTAAGAAACATATATGCAAAGCATCCAAACAGTACCATTCGCCTATTTTTTGTTCTTCAAGTTTAAGTGAACTACGAGCCCCATTGTTAAACCTTTAAAGGAAATTATTTGTAATTTTCGACAAGCAGAACAATGAATGGTACAGGTAGACGGTTGAAATCTTTGTATATATTGCTTCTAAATAGTCTAAGAAACATATATGCAAAGCATCCAAACAGTACAATTCGCCAATTTTTTGTTTTTCAAGTTTAAGTGAACTACGAGCCCCATTGTTAATCCTTTGAAGGAAATTATTTGTAAATTTCGACAAGTAGAACAATGAATGGATCAGGTAGACGGTTGAAATCATTGTATATATTGCTTCTATATAATCTACGAAACATATATGCATAGCATCCAAACAGTACAATTCGACAATTTTTTGTTCTTCAAGTTTAAGTGAACTACGAGCCCCATTGTTAATCCTTTAACGGAAATTAATTGTAACTTTCTACAAGTAGAACAATGATTGGAACACGTAGACGGTTGAAATCTTTGTATATATTGCTTCCATGTAGTCTAAGAAACATATACGCAAAGCATCCAAACAGTACCATTCGCCAATTTTTTGTTCTTCAAGTTTAAGTGAACAATGAGCCCCAATGGTTAATCCTTTATCGGAAATTACTTGTAATTTTCGACAAGTAGAACAATGAATGGAACAGGTAGACGGTTGAAATCTTTGTATATATTGCTTCTATATAATCTAAGAAACATATATTCAAAGCATCCAAACAGTACTATTCGCCAATTTTTTGTTCTTCAAGTTAAGTGAACTACGAGCCCCATTGTTAATCCTTTAAAGGAAATTATTTGTAAATTTCGACAAGTAGAAGAATGAATGGAACAGGTAGACTGTTGAAATCATTGTATATATTGCTTCTATATAGCCTAAGAAACATATATGCATAGCGTCCAAACAGTACAATTCGCCAATTTATTGTTCTTCAAGTTTAAGTGAACAACGAGCCCCATTGTTAATCATTTAAAGGAAATTATTTGTAAATTTCGACAAGCAGAACAATGAATGGTACAGGTAGACGGTTGAAATCTTTGTATATATTGCTTCTATATAATCTAAGAAACGTATATGCAAAGCATCCAAACAGTACCATTCGCCAATTTTTTGTTCTTCAAGTTTAAGTGAACTACGAGCCCCATTGTTAATCCTTTAAAGGAAATTATTTGTAAATTTCGACAAGTAGAACAATGAATGGATCAGGTAGACGGTTGAAATCATTGTATATATTGCTTCTATATAATCTACGAAACATATATGCATAGCATCAAAACAGTACAATTCGACAATTTTTTGTTCTTCAAGTTTAAGTGAACTACGAGCCCCATTGTTAATCCTTTAACGGAAATTAATTGTAACTTTCTACAAGTAGAACAATGATTGGAACACGTAGACGGTTGAAATCTTTGTATATATTGCTTCCATATAGTCTAAGAAACATGTACGCAAAGCATCCAAACAGTACCATTCGCCAATTTTTTGTTCTTCAAGTTTAAGTGAACAATGAGCCCCAATGGTTAATCCCTTATCGGAAATTACTTATAATTTTCGACAAGTAGAACAATGAATGGAACAGGTAGACGGTTGAAATCTTTGTATATATTGCTTCTATATAATCTAAGAAACATATATTTAAAGCATCCAAACAGTACTATTCGCCAATTTTTTGTTCTTCAAGTTTAAGTGAACTACGAGCCCCATTGTTAATCCTTTAAAGGAAATTATTTGTAAATTTCGGCAAGTAGAACAATGAATGGAACAGGTAGACGGTTGAAATCATTGTATATATTGCTTCTTTATAGACTAAGAAACATATATGCTAATCATCCAAACAGTACAATTCGCCAATTATTTGATCTTCAAGTTTAAGTGAACTACGAGCCCCATTGTTAATACTTTAACGGTAATTATTTGTAACTTTCGACAAGTAGAACAATGAATGGAACAGGTTGACGATTGAAATCTTTGTATATATTGCTTCTATATAATCTAAGAAACATATATTCAAAGCATCCAAACAGTAATATTCGCCAATTTTTTGTTCTTCAAGTTAAGTGAACTACGAGCCCCATTGTTAATCCTTTAAAGGAAATTATTTGTAAATTTCGACAAGTAGAACAATGAATGGAACAGGTAGACTGTTGAAATCATTGTATATATTGCTTCTATATAGTCTAAGAAACATATATGCATAGCGTCCAAACAGTACAATTCGCCAAATTCTGGTTCTTCAAGTTTAAGTAAACTACGATCCCCATTGTTAATCCCTTAACGGAAATTATTTGTAACTTTCGACAAGTAGAACAATGAATGGAACAGGTAGACGGTTGAAATCATTGTATATATTGCTTCTATATAGACTAAGAAACATATATGCAAATCATCCAAACAGTACAATTCGCCAATTATTTGATCTTCAAGTTTAAGTGAACTACGATCCCCATTGTTAATACTTTAACGGTAATTATTTGTAAGTTGCGACAAGTAGAACAATGAATGGAACAGGCAGACGATTGAAATCAATGTATATATTGCTTCTATATAGTCTAAGAAACATATATGCCAAGCATCCAAACAGTACCATTCATAAATTTTTTGTTCTACAAGTTTAAGTGAACAACGAGCCCCATTGTTAATCCTTTAAAGGAAATTATTCGTAAGTTTCGACAAGTAGAGCAATGATTGGAATACGTAGACGGTTGAAATCTTTGTATATATTGCTTCCATATAGTCTAAGAAACATGAACGCAAAGCATCCAAACAGTACCATTCGCCAATTTCTTGTTCTTCAAGTTTATGTGAACAACGAGCCCCATAGATAATCATGAAACGGAAATTATTTGTAACTTTCGACAAGTAGAACAATGAATGGAACAGGTAGACGGTTGAAATCATTGTATATATTGCTTCTATATAGTCCAAGAAACATATATGCAAAGCGTCCAAACAGTACAATTCGCCAATTTGTTGCTCTTCAAGTTTAAGTGAACTACGAGCCTCATTGTTAATCCTTTAAAGGAAATTATTTGTAAATTTCGGCAAGTAGAACAATGAATGGAACAGGTAGACGGTTGAAATCTTTGTATATATTGCTTCTATATAATCTAAGAAACATATATGCAAAGCATCTAAACAGTAACAATCGCCAATTTTTTGTTCTTCAAGTTTAAGTGAACAGCGAGCCCCATTGATAATCATGAAATGGAAATTATTTGTAACTTTCTACAAGTAGAACAATGAATAGTACAGTTAGACGGGTGAAATCTTTCTATGTATTGCTTCTAAATAGTCTAAGAAACATATATGAAAAGCATCCAAACAGTACGATTCGCCAATTATTTGATCTTCAATTTTAAGTGAACTACGAGCCCCATTGTTAATACTTTAACGGAAATTATTTGTAACTTTCGACAAGTAGAACAATGAATGGAACAGGTAGACGGTTGAAATCTTTGTATATATTGCTTCTATATAGTCTAAGGAAAATATATGCAAAGCATCCAAACAGTACAATTCGCCAATTTTTTGTTCTTCAAGTTTAAGTAAACTACGATCCCCATTGTTAATCCCTTAACGGAAATTATTTGTCACTTTCGACAAGTAGAACAATGAATGGAACAGGTAGACGGTTGAAATCATTGTATATATTGCTTCTATATAATCTACGAAACATATATGCAAAGCATCCAAACAGTACCATTCGCCAATTTTTTGTTCTTCAAGTTTAAGTGAACTACGAGCCCCATTGTTAATCCTTTAAAGGAAATTATTTGTAAATTTCGACAAGTAGAACAATGAATGGAACAGGTTGACTGTTGAAATCATTGTATATATTGTTTCTATATAGTCTAAGAAACATATATGCAAAGCATCCAAACAGTACAATTCGCCAATTTTTTGTTCTTCAAGTTTAAGTAAACTACGATCCCCATTGTTAATCCCTTAACGGAAATTCTTTGTAACTTTCGACAAGTAGAACAATGAATGGAACAGGTAGACGGTTGAAATCAATGTATATATTGCTTCTATATAGTCTAAGAAACATATATGCGAAGCATCCAAACAGTACCATTCGCCAATTCTTTGTTCTTCAAGTTTAAGTGAACAATGAGCCCCATTGTTAATCCTTTATCGGAAATTATTTGTAAATTTCGACAAGTAAAACAATGAATGGAACAGGTAGACGGTTGAAATCTTTGTATATATTGCTTCTATATAGTCTAAGAAACATATATGCAAAGCATCCAAAGAGTACAATTCGACAATTTTTTGTTCTTCAAGTTTAGTGAACAATGAGCCCCAATGGTTAATCCTTTATCGGAAATTATTTGTAATTTTCGACAAGTAGAACAATGAATGGAACAGGTAGACGGTTGAAATCATTGTATATATTGCTTCTATATAGTCTAAGAAACATATATGCGAAGCATCCAAACAGTACAATTCGACAATTTTTTGTTCTTCAAGTTTAGTGAACAATGAGCCCCAATGGTTAATCCTTTATCGGAAATTATTTGTAATTTTCGACAAGTAGAACAATGAATGGAACAGGTAGACGGTTGATATCTTTGTATATATTGCTTCTATATAATTTAAGAAACATATATGCAAAGCATCCAAACAGTACAATTCGCCAATTATTTCATCTTCAAGTTTAAGTGAACTACGAGCCCCATTGTTAATACTTTAACGCAAATTATTTGTAACTTGCGACAAGTAGAACAATGAGTGGAACAGGTAGACGGTTGAAATTAATGTATATATTGCTTCTATATAGTCTAATAAACATATATGCAAAGCATCCAAACAGTACCAGTCGCCAATTTTTTGTTCTTCAATTTTAAGTGAACAACGAGGCCCATTGATAATCATGAAACGGAAATTATTTGTAACTTTCGACAAGAAGAACAATGAATAGAACAGGTAGACGGTTGAAATCTTTGTATATGTTGCTTCTATATAGTCCAAGAAACCTATATGCAAAGCATCTAAACAGTGACATTCGCCAATTTTTTGATCTTCAAGTTTAAGTGAACAGCGAGCCCCAATGATAATCATGAAATGGAAATTATTTGTAACATTCTACAAAGTAGAACAATGAATAGTACAGGTAGACGGGTGAAATCTTTCTACATATTGCTTCTAAATAGTCTAAGAAACACATATGCAAAGCATCCAAACAGATCAATTCGCCAATTTTATGTTCTTCAAGTTTAAGTGAACTACGAGCCCCATTGTTATTCCTTTAAAGGAAATTATTTGTAAATTTCGACAAGTAGAGCAATGAATGGATCAGGTAGACGGTTGAAATCATTGTATATATTGCTTCTATATAGCCTACGAAACATATATGCAAAGCATCCAAACAGTACAATTCGCCAATTTTTTGTTCTTCAAGTTTAAGTGAACTACGAGCCCCATTGATAATCCTTTAACGGAAATTAATTGTAACTTTCTACAAGTAGAACAATGATTGGAACACGCAGACGGTTGAAATCTTTGTATATATTGCTTCTATATAGTCTAAGAAACATATATGCAAAGCATTCAAACAGTACCATTCGCCAATTTTTTGTTCTTCAAGTTTAGTGAACAATGAGCCCCAATGGTTAATCCTTTATCGGAAATTATTTGTAATTTTCGACAAGTAGAACAATGAATGGAACAGGTAGACGGTTGAAATCTTTGTATATATTGCTTCTATATAGTCTAAGAAACATATATGCAAAGCATCCAAAGAGTACAATTCGACAATTTTTTGTTCTTCAAGTTTAGTGAACAATGAGCCCCAATGGTTAATCCTTTATCGGAAATTATTTGTAATTTTCGACAAGTAGAACAATGAATGGAACAGGTAGACGGTTGAAATCATTGTATATATTGCTTCTATATAGTCTAAGAAACATATATGCGAAGCATCCAAACAGTACAATTCGACAATTTTTTGTTCTTCAAGTTTAGTGAACAATGAGCCCCAATGGTTAATCCTTTATCGGAAATTATTTGTAATTTTCGACAAGTAGAACAATGAATGGAACAGGTAGACGGTTGATATCTTTGTATATATTGCTTCTATATAATTTAAGAAACATATATGCAAAGCATCCAAACAGTACAATTCGCCAATTATTTCATCTTCAAGTTTAAGTGAACTACGAGCCCCATTGTTAATACTTTAACGCAAATTATTTGTAACTTGCGACAAGTAGAACAATGAGTGGAACAGGTAGACGGTTGAAATTAATGTATATATTGCTTCTATATAGTCTAATAAACATATATGCAAAGCATCCAAACAGTACCAGTCGCCAATTTTTTGTTCTTCAATTTTAAGTGAACAACGAGGCCCATTGATAATCATGAAACGGAAATTATTTGTAACTTTCGACAAGAAGAACAATGAATAGAACAGGTAGACGGTTGAAATCTTTGTATATGTTGCTTCTATATAGTCCAAGAAACCTATATGCAAAGCATCTAAACAGTGACATTCGCCAATTTTTTGATCTTCAAGTTTAAGTGAACAGCGAGCCCCAATGATAATCATGAAATGGAAATTATTTGTAACATTCTACAAAGTAGAACAATGAATAGTACAGGTAGACGGGTGAAATCTTTCTACATATTGCTTCTAAATAGTCTAAGAAACACATATGCAAAGCATCCAAACAGATCAATTCGCCAATTTTATGTTCTTCAAGTTTAAGTGAACTACGAGCCCCATTGTTATTCCTTTAAAGGAAATTATTTGTAAATTTCGACAAGTAGAGCAATGAATGGATCAGGTAGACGGTTGAAATCATTGTATATATTGCTTCTATATAGCCTACGAAACATATATGCAAAGCATCCAAACAGTACAATTCGCCAATTTTTTGTTCTTCAAGTTTAAGTGAACTACGAGCCCCATTGATAATCCTTTAACGGAAATTAATTGTAACTTTCTACAAGTAGAACAATGATTGGAACACGCAGACGGTTGAAATCTTTGTATATATTGCTTCTATATAGTCTAAGAAACATATATGCAAAGCATTCAAACAGTACCATTCGCCAATTTTTTGTTCTTCAAGTTTAGTGAACAATGAGCCCCAATGGTTAATCCTTTATCGGAAATTATTTGTAATTTTCGACAAGTAGAACAATGAATGGAACAGGTAGACGGTTGATATCTTTGTATATATTGCTTCTATATAATCTAAGAAACATATATGCAAAGCATCCAAACAGTACAATTCGCCAATTATTTCATCTTCATGTTTAAGTGAACTACGAGCCCCATTGTTAATACTTTATCTGAAATTATTTGTAACTTGCGACAAGTAGAACAATGAGTGGAACAGGTAGACGGTTGAAATCAATGTATATATTGCTTCTATATAGTCTAAGAAACATATATGCAAAGCATCCAAACAGTACCATTCGCCAATTTTTTGTTCTTCAAGTTTAGTGAACAATGAGCCCCAATGGTTAATCCTTTATCGGAAATTATTTGTAAATTTCGACAAGTAGAACAATGAATGGAACAGGTAGACGGTTGAAATCTTTGTATATATTGCTTCTATATAGTCTAAGAAACATATATGCAAAGCATCCAAACAGTACAATTCGACAATTTTTTGTTCTTCAAGTTTAGTGAACAATGAGCCCCAATGGTTAATCCTTTATCGGAAATTATTTGTAATTTTCGACAAGTAGAACAATGAATGGAACAGGTAGACGGTTGAAATCATTGTATATATTGCTTCTATATAGTCTAAGAAACATATATGCGAAGCATCCAAACAGTACAATTCGACAATTTTTTGTTCTTCAAGTTTAGTGAACAATGAGCCCCAATGGTTAATCCTTTATCGGAAATTATTTGTAATTTTCGACAAGTAGAACAATGAATGGAACAGGTAGACGGTTGATATCTTTGTATATATTGCTTCTATATAATCTAAGAAACATATATGCAAAGCATCCAAACAGTACAATTCGCCAATTATTTCATCTTCATGTTTAAGTGAACTACGAGCCCCATTGTTAATACTTTATCGGAAATTATTTGTAACTTGCGACAAGTAGAACAATGAGTGGAACAGGTAGACGGTTGAAATCAATGTATATATTGCTTCTATATAGTCTAAGAAACATATATGCAAAGCATCCAAACAGTACCATTCGCCAATTTTTTGTTCTTCAAGTTTAAGTGAACTACGAGCCCCATTGTTAATCCTTTAAAGGAAATTATTTGTAAATTTCGACAAGTAGAACAATGAATGGAACAGGTAGACTGTTGAAATCATTGTATATATTGCTTCTATATAGTCTAAGAAACATATATGCAAAGCATCCAAACAGTACAATTCGACAATCTTTGTTCTTCAAGTTTAGTGAACAATGAGCCCCAATGGTTAATCCTTTATCGGAAATTATTTGTAATTTTCGACAAGTAGAACAATGAATGGAACAGGTAGACGGTTGAAATCTTTGTATATATTGCTTCTATATAATCTAAGAAACATATATGCAAAGCATCCAAACAGTACAATTCGCCAATTTTTTGTTCTTCAAGTTTAAGTGAACAGCGAGCCCCATTGATAATCATGAAATGGAAATTATTTGTAACTTTCTACAAGTAGAACAATGAATAGTACAGGTAGACGGGTGAAATCTTTCTATATATTGCTTCTAAATAGTCTAAGAAACATATATGAAAAGCATCCAAACAGTACGATTCGCCAATTATTTGATCTTCAATTTTAAGTGAACTACGAGCCCCATTGTTAATACTTTAACGGAAATTATTTGTAACTTTCGACAAGTAGAACAATGAATGGAACAGGTAGACGGTTGAAATCATTGTATATATTGCTTCTATATAGTCCAAAAAACATATATACAAAGCGTCCAAACAGTACAATTCGCCAATTTGTTGCTCTTCAAGTTTAAGTGAACTACGAGCCCCATTGTTAATCCTTTAAAGGAAATTATTTGTAAATTTCGACAAGTAGAACAATGAATGGAACAGGTTGACTGTTGAAATCATTGTATATATTGTTTCTATATAGTCTAAGAAACATATATGCAAAGCATCCAAACAGTACAATTCGCCAATTATTTCATCTTCATGTTTAAGTGAACTACGAGCCCCATTGTTAATACTTTATCGGAAATTATTTGTAACTTGCGACAAGTAGAACAATGAGTGGAACAGGTAGACGGTTGAAATTAATGTATATATTGCTTCTATATAGTCTAATAAACATATATGCAAAGCATCCAAACAGTACCAGTCGCCAATTTTTTGTTCTTCAATTTTAAGTGAACAACGAGGCCCATTGATAATCATGAAACGGAAATTATTTGTAACTTTCGACAAGAAGAACAATGAATAGAACAGGTAGACGGTTGAAATCTTTGTATATGTTGCTTCTATATAGTCCAAGAAACCTATATGCAAAGCATCTAAACAGTGACATTCGCCAATTTTTTGATCTTCAAGTTTAAGTGAACAGCGAGCCCCAATGATAATCATGAAATGGAAATTATTTGTAACATTCTACAAAGTAGAACAATGAATAGTACAGGTAGACGGGTGAAATCTTTCTACATATTGCTTCTAAATAGTCTAAGAAACACATATGCAAAGCATCCAAACAGATCAATTCGCCAATTTTATGTTCTTCAAGTTTAAGTGAACTACGAGCCCCATTGTTATTCCTTTAAAGGAAATTATTTGTAAATTTCGACAAGTAGAGCAATGAATGGATCAGGTAGACGGTTGAAATCATTGTATATATTGCTTCTATATAGCCTACGAAACATATATGCAAAGCATCCAAACAGTACAATTCGCCAATTTTTTGTTCTTCAAGTTTAAGTGAACTACGAGCCCCATTGATAATCCTTTAACGGAAATTAATTGTAACTTTCTACAAGTAGAACAATGATTGGAACACGCAGACGGTTGAAATCTTTGTATATATTGCTTCTATATAGTCTAAGAAACATATATGCAAAGCATTCAAACAGTACCATTCGCCAATTTTTTGTTCTTCAAGTTTAGTGAACAATGAGCCCCAATGGTTAATCCTTTATCGGAAATTATTTGTAATTTTCGACAAGTAGAACAATGAATGGAACAGGTAGACGGTTGATATCTTTGTATATATTGCTTCTATATAATCTAAGAAACATATATGCAAAGCATCCAAACAGTACAATTCGCCAATTATTTCATCTTCATGTTTAAGTGAACTACGAGCCCCATTGTTAATACTTTATCTGAAATTATTTGTAACTTGCGACAAGTAGAACAATGAGTGGAACAGGTAGACGGTTGAAATCAATGTATATATTGCTTCTATATAGTCTAAGAAACATATATGCAAAGCATCCAAACAGTACCATTCGCCAATTTTTTGTTCTTCAAGTTTAGTGAACAATGAGCCCCAATGGTTAATCCTTTATCGGAAATTATTTGTAAATTTCGACAAGTAGAACAATGAATGGAACAGGTAGACGGTTGAAATCTTTGTATATATTGCTTCTATATAGTCTAAGAAACATATATGCAAAGCATCCAAACAGTACAATTCGACAATTTTTTGTTCTTCAAGTTTAGTGAACAATGAGCCCCAATGGTTAATCCTTTATCGGAAATTATTTGTAATTTTCGACAAGTAGAACAATGAATGGAACAGGTAGACGGTTGAAATCATTGTATATATTGCTTCTATATAGTCTAAGAAACATATATGCGAAGCATCCAAACAGTACAATTCGACAATTTTTTGTTCTTCAAGTTTAGTGAACAATGAGCCCCAATGGTTAATCCTTTATCGGAAATTATTTGTAATTTTCGACAAGTAGAACAATGAATGGAACAGGTAGACGGTTGATATCTTTGTATATATTGCTTCTATATAATCTAAGAAACATATATGCAAAGCATCCAAACAGTACAATTCGCCAATTATTTCATCTTCATGTTTAAGTGAACTACGAGCCCCATTGTTAATACTTTATCGGAAATTATTTGTAACTTGCGACAAGTAGAACAATGAGTGGAACAGGTAGACGGTTGAAATCAATGTATATATTGCTTCTATATAGTCTAAGAAACATATATGCAAAGCATCCAAACAGTACCATTCGCCAATTTTTTGTTCTTCAAGTTTAAGTGAACTACGAGCCCCATTGTTAATCCTTTAAAGGAAATTATTTGTAAATTTCGACAAGTAGAACAATGAATGGAACAGGTAGACTGTTGAAATCATTGTATATATTGCTTCTATATAGTCTAAGAAACATATATGCAAAGCATCCAAACAGTACAATTCGACAATCTTTGTTCTTCAAGTTTAGTGAACAATGAGCCCCAATGGTTAATCCTTTATCGGAAATTATTTGTAATTTTCGACAAGTAGAACAATGAATGGAACAGGTAGACGGTTGAAATCTTTGTATATATTGCTTCTATATAATCTAAGAAACATATATGCAAAGCATCCAAACAGTACAATTCGCCAATTTTTTGTTCTTCAAGTTTAAGTGAACAGCGAGCCCCATTGATAATCATGAAATGGAAATTATTTGTAACTTTCTACAAGTAGAACAATGAATAGTACAGGTAGACGGGTGAAATCTTTCTATATATTGCTTCTAAATAGTCTAAGAAACATATATGAAAAGCATCCAAACAGTACGATTCGCCAATTATTTGATCTTCAATTTTAAGTGAACTACGAGCCCCATTGTTAATACTTTAACGGAAATTATTTGTAACTTTCGACAAGTAGAACAATGAATGGAACAGGTAGACGGTTGAAATCATTGTATATATTGCTTCTATATAGTCCAAAAAACATATATACAAAGCGTCCAAACAGTACAATTCGCCAATTTGTTGCTCTTCAAGTTTAAGTGAACTACGAGCCCCATTGTTAATCCTTTAAAGGAAATTATTTGTAAATTTCGGCAAGTAGAACAATGAATGGAATAGGTAGACGGTTGAAATCATTGTATATATTGCTTCTATATAGTCTAAGGAAAATATATGCAAAGCATCCAAACAGTACAATTCGCCAATTTTTTGTTCTTCAAGTTTAAGTAAACTACGATCCCCATTGTTAATCCCTTAACGGAAATTATTTGTCACTTTCGACAAGTAGAACAATGAATGGAACAGGTAGACGGTTGAAATCATTGTATATATTGCTTCTATATCATCTACGAAACATATATGCAAAGCATCCAAACAGTACCATTCGCCAATTTTTTGTTCTTCAAGTTTAAGTGAACTACGAGCCCCATTGTTAATCCTTTAAAGGAAATTAATTGTAAATTTCGAGAAGTAGAACAATGAATGGAACAGGTTGACTGTTGAAATCATTGTATATATTGCTTCTATATAGTCTAAGAAACATATATGCTAAGCATCCAAACAGTACAATTCGCCAATTTTTTGTTCTTCAAGTTTAAGTAAACTACGAGCCCCATTGTTAATCCTTTAAAGGAAATTATTTGTAAATTTCGACAAGTAGAACAATGAATGGAACAGGTAGACGGTTGAAATCTTTGTATATATTGCTTCTATATAATCTAAGAAACATATATGCAAAGCATCCAAACAGTACCATTCGCCAATTTTTTGTTCTTCAAGTTTAAGTGAACAACGAGCCCCATTGATAATCATGAAACGGAAATTATTTGTAACTTTCTACAAGTAGAACAATGAATGGAACAGGTAGACGGTTGAAATCATTGTATATATTGCTTCCATATAGTCTAAGAAACATATATGCAAAGCATCCAAACAGTACAATTCGCCTATTTTTTGTTTTTCAAGTTTAAGTGAACAATGAGCCCCAATGGTTAATCCTTTATCGGTAATTATTTGTAACTTTCTACAAGTAGAACAATGAATGGAACTGGTAGACGGTTGAAATCATTGTATATATTGATTCCATATAGTCTAAGAAACATATATGCAAAGCATCCAAACAGTACAATTCGCCAATTTATTGTTCTTCAAGTTTAAGTGAACAACGAGCCCCATTGTTAATCCTTTAAAGGAAATTATTTGTAAATTTCGACAAGCAGAACAATGAATGGTACAGGTAGACGGTTGAAATCTTTGTATATATTGCTTCTAAATAGTCTAAGAAACATATATGCAAAGCATCCAAACAGTACAATTCGCCAATTTTTTGTTTTTCAAGTTTAAGTGAACTACGACCCCCATTGTTAATCCTTTAAAGGAAATTATTTGTAAATTTCGACAAGTAGAACAATGAATGGATCAGGTAGACGGTTGAAATCATTGTATATATTGCTTGTATATAATCTACGAAACATATATGCATAGCATCCAAACAGTACAATTCGACAATTTTTTGTTCTTCAAGTTTAAGTGAACTACGAGCCCCATTGATAATCCTTTAACGGAAATTAATTGTAACTTTCTACAAGTAGAACAATGATTGGAACACGCAGACGGTTGAAATCTTTGTATATATTGCTTCCATATAGTCTAAGAAACATATATGCAAAGCATCCAAACAGTACCATTCGCCAATTATTTCATCTTCATGTTTAAGTGAACTACGAGCCCCATTGTTAATACTTTAACGGAAATTATTTGTAACTTCCGACAAGTAGATCAATGAATGGAACAGGTAGACGGTTGAAATCTTTGTATATATTGCTTCTATATAATCTAAGAAACATATATGCAAAGCATCCAAACAGTACAATTCGCCAATTATTTCATCATCAAGTTTAAGTGAACTACGAGACCCATTGTTAATACTTTAACGCAAATTATTTGTAACTTGCGACAAGTAGAACAATGAGTGGAACAGGTAGACGGTTGAAATCAATGTATATATTGCTTCTATATAGTCTAAGAAACATATATGCAAAGCATCCAAACAGTACCATTCGCCAATTTTTTGTTCTTCAAGTTTAAGTGAACAATGAGCCCCAATGGTTAATCCTTTATCGGATATTATTTGTAATTTTCGACAAGTAGAACAATGAATGGAACAGGTAGACGGTTGAAATCTTTGTATATATTGCTTCTATATAATCTAAGAAACATATATGCAAAGCATCCAAACAGTACAATTCGCCAATTATTTCATCTTCATGTTTAAGTGAACAACGAGCCCCATTGTTAATACTTTAACGGAAATTATTTGTAACTTCCGACAAGTAGAACAATGAATGGAACAGGTAGACGGTTGAAATCAATGTATATATTGCTTCTATATAGTCTAAGAAACATATATGCGAAGCATCCAAACAGTACCATTCGCCAATTCTTTGTTCTTCAAGTTTAAGTGAACAATGAGCCCCATTGTTAATCCTTTATCGGAAATTATTTGTAAATTTCGACAAGTAGAACAATGAATGGAACAGGTAGACGGTTGAAATCTTTGTATATATTGCTTCTATATAGTCTAAGAAACATATATGCAAAGCATCCAAAGAGTACAATTCGACAATTTTTTGTTCTTCAAGTTTAGTGAACAATGAGCCCCAATGGTTAATCCTTTATCGGAAATTATTTGTAATTTTCGACAAGTAGAACAATGAATGGAACAGGTAGACGGTTGAAATCATTGTATATATTGCTTCTATATAGTCTAAGAAACATATATGCGAAGCATCCAAACAGTACAATTCGACAATTTTTTGTTCTTCAAGTTTAGTGAACAATGAGCCCCATTGTTAATCCTTTAAAGGAAATTATTTGTAAATTTCGACAAGTAGAACAATGAATGGAACAGGTAGACTGTTGAAATCATTGTATATATTGCTTCTATATAGTCTAAGAAACATATATGCAAAGCATCCAAACAGTACAATTCGACAATCTTTGTTCTTCAAGTTTAGTGAACAATGAGCCCCAATGGTTAATCCTTTATCGGAAATTATTTGTAATTTTCGACAAGTAGAACAATGAATGGAACAGGTAGACGGTTGAAATCTTTGTATATATTGCTTCTATATAATCTAAGAAACATATATGCAAAGCATCCAAACAGTACAATTCGCCAATTATTTCATCTTCAAGTTTAAGTGAACTACGAGACCCATTGTTAATACTTTAACGCAAATTATTTGTAACTTGCGACAAGTAGAACAATGAGTGGAACAGGTAGACGGTTGAAATTAATGTATATATTGCTTCTATATAGTCTAATAAACATATATGCAAAGCATCCAAACAGTACCAGTCGCCAATTTTTTGTTCTTCAATTTTAAGTGAACAAAGAGGCCCATTGATAATCATGAAACGGAAATTATTTGTAACTTTCGACAAGAAGAACAATGAATAGAACAGGTAGACGGTTGAAATCTTTGTATATGTTGCTTCTATATAGTCCAAGAAACCTATATGCAAAGCATCTAAACAGTGACATTCGCCAATTTTTTGATCTTCAAGTTTAAGTGAACAGCGAGCCCCAATGATAATCATGAAATGGAAATTATTTGTAACATTCTACAAAGTAGAACAATGAATAGTACAGGTAGACGGGTGAAATCTTTCTACATATTGCTTCTAAATAGTCTAAGAAACACATATGCAAAGCATCCAAACAGTTCAATTCGCCAATTTTTTGTTCTTCAAGTTTAAGTGAACTACGAGCCCCAATGTTAATCCTTTAAAGGAAATTATTTGTAAATTTCGACAAGTAGAACAATGAATGGGTCAGGTAGACGGTTGAAATCATTGTATATATTGCTTCTATATAGCCTAAGAAACATATATGCAAAGCATCCAAACAGTACAATTCGCCAATTTTTTGTTCTTCAAGTTTAAGTGAACTACGAGCCCCATTGATAATCCTTTAACGGAAATTAATTGTAACTTTCTACAAGTAGAACAATGATTGGAACACGCAGACGGTTGAAATCTTTGTATATATTGCTTCCATATAGTCTAAGAAACATATATGCAAAGCATCCAAACAGTACCATTCGCCAATTATTTCATCTTCATGTTTAAGTGAACTACGAGCCCCATTGTTAATACTTTAACGGAAATTATTTGTAACTTCCGACAAGTAGATCAATGAATGGAACAGGTAGACGGTTGAAATCTTTGTATATATTGCTTCTATATAATCTAAGAAACATATATGCAAAGCATCCAAACAGTACAATTCGCCAATTATTTCATCTTCATGTTTAAGTGAACAACGAGCCCCATTGTTAATACTTTAACGGAAATTATTTGTAACTTCCTACAAGTAGAACAATGAATGGAACAGGTAGACGGTTGAAATCAATGTATATATTGCTTCTATATAGTCTAAGAAACATATATGCGAAGCATCCAAACAGTACCATTCGCCAATTCTTTGTTCTTCAAGTTTAAGTGAACAATGAGCCCCATTGTTAATCCTTTATCGGAAATTATTTGTAAATTTCGACAAGTAGAACAATGAATGGAACAGGTAGACGGTTGAAATCTTTGTATATATTGCTTCTATATAGTCTAAGAAACATATATGCAAAGCATCCAAACAGTACAATTCGACAATTTTTTGTTCTTCAAGTTTAGTGAACAATGAGCCCCAATGGTTAATCCTTTATCGGAAATTATTTGTAATTTTCGACAAGTAGTACAATGAATGGAACAGGTAGACGGTTGAAATCATTGTATATATTGCTTCTATATAATCTAAGAAACATATATGCAAAGCATCCAAACAGTACAATTCGCCAATTATTTCATCTTCATGTTTAAGTGAACTACGAGCCCCATAGTTAATACTTTATCGGAAATTATTTGTAACTTGCGTCAAGTAGAACAATGAGTGGAACAGGTAGACGGTTGAAATCAATGTATATATTGCTTCTATATAGTCTAAGAAACATATATGCAAAGCATCCAAACAGTACAATTCGCCAATTTTTTGTTCTTCAAGTTTATGTGAACAATGAGCCCCAATGCTTAATCCGTTATCGGATATTATTAGTAACTTTCGACAAGTAAAACAATGAATGGAACAGGTAGACGGTTGAAATCATTGTATATATTGCTTCTATATAGTCTAAGAAACATATATGCAAAGCATCCAAACAGTACAATTCGCCAATTTTTTGTTCTTCAAGTTAAGTGAACTACGAGCCCCATTGTTAATCCTTTAAAGGAAATTATTTGTAAATTTCGACAAGCAGAACAATGAATGGTACAGGTAGACGGTTGAAATCTTTGTATATATTGCTTCTATATAATCTAAGAAACATATATGCAAAGCATCCAAACAGTACCATTCGCCTATTTTTTGTTCTTCAAGTTTAAGTGAACTACGAGCCCCATTGTTAAACCTTTAAAGGAAATTATTTGTAATTTTCGACAAGCAGAACAATGAATGGTACAGGTAGACGGTTGAAATCTTTGTATATATTGCTTCTAAATAGTCTAAGAAACATATATGCAAAGCATCCAAACAGTCGAATTCGCCAATTTTTTGTTTTTCAAGTTTAAGTGAACTACGAGCCCCATTGTTAATCCTTTAAAGGAAATTATTTGTAAATTTCGACAAGTAGAACAATGAATGGATCATGTAGACGGTTGAAATCATTGTATATATTGCTTCTATATAATCTACGAAACATATATGCATAGCATCCAAACAGTACAATTCGACAATTTTTTGTTCTTCAAGCTTAAGTGAACTACGAGCCCCATTGTTAATCCTTTAACGGAAATTAATTGAAACTTTCTACAAGTAGAACAATGATTGGAACACGTAGACGGTTGAAATCTTTGTATATATTGCTTCCATATAGTCTAAGAAACATATACGCAAAGCATCCAAACAGTACCATTCGCCAATTTTTTGTTCTTCAAGTTTAAGTGAACAATGAGCCCCAATGGTTAATCCTTTATCGGAAATTACTTGTAATTTTCGACAAGTAGAACAATGAATGGAACAGGTAGACGGTTGAAATCTTTGTATATATTGCTTCTATATAGCCTAAGAAACATATATGCATAGCGTCCAAACAGTACAATTCGCCAATTTATTGTTCTTCAAGTTTAAGTGAACAACGAGCCCCATTGTTAATCATTTAAAGGAAATTATTTGTAAATTTCGACAAGCAGAACAATGAATGGTACAGGTAGACGGTTGAAATCTTTGTATATATTGCTTCTATATAATCTAAGAAACATATAGGCAAAGCATCCAAACAGTACCATTCGCCAATTTTTTGTTCTTCAAGTTTAAGTGAACTACGAGCCCCATTGTTAATCCTTTAAAGGAAATTATTTGTAAATTTCGACAAGTAGAACAATGAATGGATCAGGTAGACGGTTGAAATCATTGTATATATTGCTTCTATATAATCTACGAAACATATATGCATAGCATCCAAACAGTACAATTCGACAATTTTTTGTTCTTCAAGATTAAGTGAACAACGAGCCCCATTGTTAATCCTTTAACGGAAATTAATTGTAACTTTCTACAAGTAGAACAATGATTGGAACACGTAGACGGTTGAAATCTTTGTATATATTGCTTCCATATAGTCTAAGAAACATGTACGCAAAGCATCCAAACAGTACCATTCGCCAATTTTTTGTTCTTCAACTTTAAGTGAACAATGAGCCCCAATGGTTAATCCCTTATCGGAAATTACTTATAATTTTCGACAAGTAGAACAATGAATGGAACAGGTAGACGGTTGATATCTTTGTATATATTGCTTCTATATAATCTAAGAAACATATATTCAAAGCATCCAAACAGTACTATTCGCCAATTTTTTGTTCTTCAAGTTTAAGTGAACTACGAGCCCCATTGTTAATCCTTTAAAGGAAATTATTTGTAAATTTCGGCAAGTAGAACAATGAATGGAACAGGTCGACGGTTGAAATCATTGTATATATTGCTTCTTTATAGACTAAGAAACATATATGCTAATCATCCAAACAGTACAATTCGCCAATTATTTGATCTTCAAGTTTAAGTGAACTACGAGCCCCATTGTTAATACTTTAACGGTAATTATTTGTAACTTGCGACAAGTAGAACAATGAATGGAACAGGTAGACGATTGAAATCTTTGTATATATTGCTTCTATATAATCTAAGAAACATATATTCAAAGCATCCAAACAGTAATATTCGCCAATTTTTTGTTCTTCAAGTTAAGTGAACTACGAGCCCCATTGTTAATCCTTTAAAGGAAATTATTCGTAAATTTCGACAAGTAGAACAATGATTGGAATACGTAGACGGTTGAAATCTTTGTATATATTGCTTCCATATAGTCTAAGAAACATGAACGCAAAGCATCCAAACAGTACCATTCGCCAATTTCTTGTTCTTCAAGTTTATGTGAACAACGAGCCCCATAGATAATCATGAAACGGAAATTATTTGTAACTTTCGACAAGTAGAACAATGAATGGAACAGGTAGACGGTTGAAATCTTTGTATATATTGCTTCTATATAATCTAAGAAACATATATGCAAAGCATCTAAACAGTAACAATCGCCAATTTTTTGTTCTTCAAGTTTAAGTGAACTACGAGCCCCATTGTTAATCCTTTAAAGGAAATTATTTGTAAATTTCGACAAGTAGAACAATGAATGGATCAGGTAGACGGTTGAAATCATTGTATATATTGCTTCTATATAATCTACGAAACATATATGCATAGCATCCAAACAGTACAATTCGACAATTTTTTGTTCTTCAAGTTTAAGTGAACTACGAGCCCCATTGTTAATCCTTTAACGGAAATTAATTGTAACTTTCTACAAGTAGAACAATGATTGGAACACGTAGACGGTTGAAATCTTTGTATATATTGCTTCCATATAGTCTAAGAAACATGTACGCAAAGCATCCAAACAGTACCATTCGCCAATTTTTTGCTCTTCAAGTTTAAGTGAACTACGAGCCCCATTGTTAATCCTTTAAAGGAAATTATTTGTAAATTTCGGCAAGTAGAACAATGAATGGAATAGGTAGACGGTTGAAATCATTGTATATATTGCTTCTATATAGTCTAAGGAAAATATATGCAAAGCATCCAAACAGTACAATTCGCCAATTTTTTGTTCTTCAAGTTTAAGTAAACTACGATCCCCATTGTTAATCCCTTAACGGAAATTATTTGTCACTTTCGACAAGTAGAACAATGAATGGAACAGGTAGACGGTTGAAATCATTGTATATATTGCTTCTATATAATCTACGAAACATATATGCAAAGCATCCAAACAGTACCATTCGCCAATTTTTTGTTCTTCAAGTTTAAGTGAACTACGAGGCCCATTGTTAATCCTTTAAAGGAAATTATTTGTAAATTTCGACAAGTAGAACAATGAATGGAACAGGTTGACTGTTGAAATCATTGTATATATTGTTTCTATATAGTCTAAGAAACATATATGCTAAGCATCCAAACAGTACAATTCGCCAATTTTTTGTTCTTCAAGTTTAAGTAAACTACGAGCCCCATTGTTAATCCTTTAAAGGAAATTATTTGTAAATTTCGACAAGTAGAACAATGAATAGAACATGTAGACGGTTGAAATCTTTGTATATATTGCTTCTATATAATCTAAGAAACATATATGCAATGCATCCAAACAGTACCATTCGCCAATTTTTTGTTCTTCAAGTTTAAGTGAACAACGAGCCCCATTGATAATCATGAAACGGAAATTATTTGTAACTTTCTACAAGTAGAACAATGAATGGAACAGGCAGACGATTGAAATCAATGTATATATTGCTTCTATATAGTCTAAGAAACATATATGCAAAGCATCCAAACAGTACCATTCATCAATTTTTTGTTCTTCAAGTTTAAGTGAACAACGAGCCTCATTGTTAATCCTTTAAAGGAAATTATTTGTAAATTTCGGCAAGTAGAACAATGAATGGAACAGGTAGACGGTTGAAATCTTTGTATATATTGCTTCTATATAATCTAAGAAACATATATGCAAAGCATTTAAACAGTAACAATCGCCAATTTTTTGTTCTTCAAGTTTAAGTGAACAGCGAGCCCCATTGATAATCATGAAATGGAAATTATTTGTAACTTTCTACAAGTAGAACAATGAATAGTACAGGTAGACGGGTGAAATCTTTCTATGTATTGCTTCTAAATAGTCTAAGAAACATATATGAAAAGCATCCAAACAGTACGATTCGCCAATTATTTGATCTTCAATTTTAAGTGAACTACGAGCCCCATTGTTAATACTTTAACGGAAATTATTTGTAACTTTCGACAAGTAGAACAATGAATGGAACAGGTAGACGGTTGAAATCTTTGTATATATTGCTTCTATATAATCTAAGAAACATATATGCAAAGCATCCAAACAGTACAATTCGCCAATTATTTCATCTTCAAGTTTAAGTGAACTACGAGCCCCATTGTTAATACTTTAACGCAAATTATTTGTAACTTGCGACAAGTAGAACAATGAGTGGAACAGGTAGACGGTTGAAATTAATGTATATATTGCTTCTATATAGTCTAATAAACATTTGTGCAAAGCATCCAAACAGTACCAGTCGCCAATTTTTTGTTCTTCAATTTTAAGTGAACAACGAGGCCCATTGATAATCATGAAACGGAAATTATTTGTAACTTTCGACAAGAAGAACAATGAATAGAACAGGTAGACGGTTGAAATCTTTGTATATGTTGCTTCTATATAGTCCAAGAAACCTATATGCAAAGCATCTAAACAGTGACATTCGCCAATTTTTTGATCTTCAAGTTTAAGTGAACAGCGAGCCCCAATGATAATCATGAAATGGAAATTATTTGTAACATTCTACAAAGTAGAACAATGAATAGTACAGGTAGACGGGTGAAATCTTTCTACATATTGCTTCTAAATAGTCTAAGAAACACATATGCAAAGCATCCAAACAGTTCAATTCGCCAATTTTTTGTTCTTCAAGTTTAAGTGAACTACGAGCCCCATTGATAATCCTTTAACGGAAATTAATTGTAACTTTCTACAAGTAGAACAATGATTGGAACACGCAGACGGTTGAAATCTTTGTATATATTGCTTCCATATGGTCTAAGAAACATATATGCAAAGCATCCAAACAGTACCATTCGCCAATTATTTCATCTTCATGTTTAAGTGAACTACGAGCCCCATTGTTAATACTTTAACGGAAATTATTTGTAACTTCCGACAAGTAGATCAATGAATGGAACAGGTAGACGGTTGTAATCTTTGTATATATTGCTTCTATATAGTCTAAGAAACATATATGCAAAGCATCCAAACAGTACAATTCGCCAATTTTTTGTTCTTCAAGTTTAAGTGAACTACGAGCCCCATTGATAATCCTTTAACGGAAATTAATTGTAACTTTCTACAAGTAGAACAATGATTGGAACACGCAGACGGTTGAAATCTTTGTATATATTGCTTCCATATGGTCTAAGAAACATATATGCAAAGCATCCAAACAGTACCATTCGCCAATTATTTCATCTTCATGTTTAAGTGAACTACGAGCCCCATTGTTAATACTTTAACGGAAATTATTTGTAACTTCCGACAAGTAGATCAATGAATGGAACAGGTAGACGGTTGAAATCTTTGTATATATTGCTTCTATATAATCTAAGAAACATATATGCAAAGCATCCAAACAGTACAATTCGCCAATTATTTCATCATCAAGTTTAAGTGAACTACGAGACCCATTGTTAATACTTTAACGCATATTATTTGTAACTTGCGACAAGTAGAACAATGAGTGGAACAGGTAGACGGTTGAAATCAATGTATATATTGCTTCTATATAGTCTAAGAAACATATATGCAAAGCATTCAAACAGTACCATTCGCCAATTTTTTGTTCTTCAAGTTTAGTGAACAATGAGCCCCAATGGTTAATCCTTTATCGGAAATTATTTGTAATTTTCGACAAGTAGAACAATGAATGGAACAGGTAGACGGTTGATATCTTTGTATATATTGCTTCTATATAATCTAAGAAACATATATGCAAAGCATCCAAACAGAACAATTCGCCAATTATTTCATCTTCATGTTTAAGTGAACTACGAGCCCCATTGTTAATACTTTATCTGAAATTATTTGTAACTTGCGACAAGTAGAACAATGAGTGGAACAGGTAGACGGTTGAAATCAATGTATATATTGCTTCTATATAGTCTAAGAAACATATATGCAAAGCATCCAAACAGTACAATTCGCCAATTTTTTGCTCTTCATGTTTAAGTGAACTACGAGCCCCATTGTTAATACTTTATCTGAAATTATTTGTAACTTGCGACAAGTAGAACAATGAGTGGAACAGGTAGACGGTTGAAATCAATGTATATATTGCTTCTATATAGTCTAAGAAACATATATGCAAAGCATCCAAACAGTACAATTCGCCAATTTTTTGCTCTTCAAGTTTAAGTGAACAATGAGCCCCAATGGTTAATCCGTTATCGGAAATGATTTGTAACTTTCGACAAGTAGAACAATGAATGGAACAGGTAGACGGTTGAAATCTTTGTATATATTGCTTCTATATAGTCTAAGAAACATATATGCAAAGCATCCAAACAGTACCATTCGCCAATTTTTTGTTCTTCAAGTTTAAGTGAACTACGAGCCCCATTGTTAATCCTTTAAAGGAAATTATTTGTAAATTTCGACAAGTAGAACAATGAATGGAACAGGTAGACTGTTGAAATCATTGTATATATTGCTTCTATATAGTCTAAGAAACATATATGCAAAGCATCCAAAAAGTACAATTCGCCAATTTTTTGTTCTTCAAGTTTAGTGAACAATGAGCCCCAATGGTTAATCCTTTATTGGAAATTATTTGTAACTTTCGACAAGTAGAACAATGAATGGAACAGGTAGACGGTTGAAATCATTGTATATATTGCTTCTATATAGTCTAAGAAACATATATGCAAAGCATCCAAACAGTACAATTCGAAAATCTTTGTTCTTCAAGTTTAGTGAACAATGAGCCCCAATGGTTAATCCTTTATCGGAAATTATTTGTAATTTTCGACAAGTAGAACAATGAATGGAACAGGTAGACGGTTGAAATCTTTGTATATATTGCTTCTATATAATCTAAGAAACATATATGCAAAGCATCCAAACAGTACAATTCGCCAACTATTCCATCTTCAAGTTTAAGTGAACTACGATACCCATTGTTAATACTTTAACGGAAATTATTTGTAACTTGCGACAAGTAGAACAATGAATGGAACAGGTAGACTGTTGAAATCATTGTATATGTTGCTTCTATATAGTCCAAGAAACATATATGCAAAGCGTTCAAACAGTACAATTCGCCAATTTTTTGTTCTTCAAGTTTAAGTGAACAATGAGCCCCATTGTTAATCCTTTATCGGAAATTATTTGTAACTTTCGACAAGTAGAACAATGAATGGAACAGGTAGACGGTTGATATCATTGTATATATTGCGTCTATATAGTCTAAGAAACATATATGCAAAGCATCCAAACAGTACAATTCGACAATTTTTTGTTCTTCAAGTTTAGTGAACAATGAGCCCCATTGTTAATCCTTTATCGGAAATTATTTGTAACTTTCGACAAGTAGAACAATGAATGGAACAGGTAGACGGTTGAAATCTTTGTATATATTGCTTCTATATAATCTAAGAAACATATATGCAAAGCATCCAAACAGTACAATTCGCCAACTATTCCATCTTCAAGTTTAAGTGAACTACGAGACCCATTGTTAATACTTTAACGGAAATTATTTGTAGCTTGCGACAAGTAGAACAATGAGTGGAACAGGTAGACGGTTGAAATTAATGTATATATTGCTTCTATATAGTCTAAGAAACATATATGCAAAGCATCCAAACAGTACAATTCGCCAATTTTTTGCTCTTCAAGTTTAAGTGAACAATGAGCCCCAATGGTTAATCCGTTATCGGAAATGATTTGTAACTTTCGACAAGTAGAACAATGAATGGAACAGGTAGACGGTTGAAATCTTTGTATATATTGCTTCTATATAGTCTAAGAAACATATATGCAAAGCATCCAAACAGTACCATTCGCCAATTTTTTGTTCTTCAAGTTTAAGTGAACTACGAGCCCCATTGTTAATCCTTTAAAGGAAATTATTTGTAAATTTCGACAAGTAGAACAATGAATGGAACAGGTAGACTGTTGAAATCATTGTATATATTGCTTCTATATAGTCTAAGAAACATATATGCAAAGCATCCAAAAAGTACAATTCGCCAATTTTTTGTTCTTCAAGTTTAGTGAACAATGAGCCCCAATGGTTAATCCTTTATTGGAAATTATTTGTAACTTTCGACAAGTAGAACAATGAATGGAACAGGTAGACGGTTGAAATCATTGTATATATTGCTTCTATATAGTCTAAGAAACATATATGCAAAGCATCCAAACAGTACAATTCGAAAATCTTTGTTCTTCAAGTTTAGTGAACAATGAGCCCCAATGGTTAATCCTTTATCGGAAATTATTTGTAATTTTCGACAAGTAGAACAATGAATGGAACAGGTAGACGGTTGAAATCTTTGTATATATTGCTTCTATATAATCTAAGAAACATATATGCAAAGCATCCAAACAGTACAATTCGCCAACTATTCCATCTTCAAGTTTAAGTGAACTACGATACCCATTGTTAATACTTTAACGGAAATTATTTGTAACTTGCGACAAGTAGAACAATGAATGGAACAGGTAGACGCTTGAAATCTTTGTATATATTGCTTCTATATAGTCTAAGAAACATATATGCAAAGCATCCAAACAGTACAATTCGACAATTTTTTGTTCTTCAAGTTTAGTGAACAATGAGCCCCAATGGTTAATCCGTTATCGGAAATGATTTGTAACTTTCGACAAGTAGAACAATGAATGGAACAGGTAGACGGTTGAAATCTTTGTATATATTGCTTCTATATAGTCTAAGAAACATATATGCAAAGCATCCAAACAGTACCATTCGCCAATTTTTTGTTCTTCAAGTTTAAGTGAACTACGAGCCCCATTGTTAATCCTTTAAAGGAAATTATTTGTAAATTTCGACAAGTAGAACAATGAAAGGAACAGGTAGACTGTTGAAATCATTGTATATATTGCTTCTATATAGTCTAAGAAACATATATGCAAAGCATCCAAACAGTACAATTCGCCAATTTTTTGTTCTTCAAGTTTAGTGAACAATGAGCCCCAATGGTTAATCCTTTATCGGAAATTATTTGTAACTTTCGACAAGTAGAACAATGAATGGAACAGGTGGTCGGTTGAAATCATTGTATATATTGCTTCTATATAGTCTAAGAAACATATATGCAAAGCATCCAAACAGTACAATTCGCCAATTTTTTGTTCTTCAAGTTTAGTGAACAATGAGCCCCAATGGTTAATCCTTTATCGGAAATTATTTGTAACTTTCGACAAGTAGAACAATGAATGGAACAGGTAGACGATTGAAATCAATGTATATATTGCTTCTATATAGTCTGAGAAACATATATGCAAAGCATCCAAACAGTACCATTCATCAATTTTTTGTTCTTCAAGTTTAAGTGAACAACGAGCCCCAATGGTTAATCCTTTATCGGAAATTATTTGTAATTTTCGACAAGTAGAACAATGAATGGAACAGGTAGACGGTTGAAATCATTGTATATATTGCTTCTATATAGTCTAAGAAACATATATGCAAAGCATCCAAACAGTACCATTCGCCAATTATTTCATCTTCATGTTTAAGTGAACTACGAGCCCCATTGTTAATCCTTTATAGGAAATTATTTGTAACTTTCGACAAGTAGAACAATGAATGGAACAGGTAGACGCTTGAAATCTTTGTATATATTGCTTCTATATAGTCTAAGAAACATATATGCAAAGCATCCAAACAGTACAATTCGACAATTTTTTGTTCTTCAAGTTTAGTGAACAATGAGCCCCAATGGTTAATCCTTTATCGGAAATTATTTGTAATTTTCGACAAGTAGAACAATGAATGGAACAGGTAGACGGTTGAAATCATTGTATATATTGCTTCTATATAGTCTAAGAAACATATATGCAAAGCATCCAAACAGTACCATTCGCCAATTATTTCATCTTCATGTTTAAGTGAACTACGAGCCCCATTGTTAATACTTTAACGGAAATTATTTGTAACTTGCGACAAGTAGAACAATGAGTGGAAAAGGTAGACGGTTGAAATCAATGTATATATTGCTTCTATATAGTCTAAGAAACATATATGCAAAGCATCCAAGCAGTACCATTCGCCAATTTTTTGTTCTTCAAGTTTAAGTGAACAATGAGCCCCAATGGTTAATCCTTTATCGGAAATTATTTGTAATTTTCGACAAGTAGAACAATGAATGGAACAGGTAGACGGTTGAAATCATTGTATATATTGCTTCTATATAGTCTAAGAAACATATATGCAAAGCATCCAAACAGTACAATTCGACAATTTTTTGTTTTTCAAGTTTAAGTGAACAATGAGCCCCAATGGTTAATCCGTTATCGGAAATGATTTGTAACTTTCGACAAGTAGAACAATGAATGGAACAGGTAGACGGTTGAAATCTTTGTATATATTGCTTCTATATAGTCTAAGAAACATATATGCAAAGCATCCAAACAGTACCATTCGCCAATTTTTTGTTCTTCAAGTTTAAGTGAACTACGAGCCCCATTGTTAATCCTTTAAAGGAAATTATTTGTAAATTTCGACAAGTAGAACAATGAATGGAACAGGTAGACTGTTGAAATCATTGTATATATTGCTTCTATATAATCTAAGAAACATATATGCAAAGCATCCAAACAGTACAATTCGCCAATTATTTCATCTTCATGTTTAAGTGAACTACGAGCCCCATTGTTAATACTTTATCGGAAATTATTTGTAACTTTCGACAAGTAGAACAATGAATGGAACAGGTAGACGGTTGAAATCAATGTATATATTGCTTCTATATAGTCTAAGAAACATATATGCGAAGCATCCAAACAGTACCATTCGCCAATTCTTTGTTCTTCAAGTTTAAGTGAACAATGAGCCCCATTGTTAATCCTTTATCGGAAATTATTTGTAAATTTCGACAAGTAGAACAATGAATGGAACAGGTAGACGGTTGAAATCTTTGTATATATTGCTTCTATATAGTCTAAGAAACATATATGCAAATCATCCAAACAGTACCATTCGCCAATTATTTCATCTTCATGTTTAAGTGAACTACGAGCCCCATTGTTAATACTTTAACGGAAATTATTTGTAAATTTCGACAAGTAGAACAATGAATGGATCAGGTAGACGGTTGAAATCATTGTATATATTGCTTCTATATAGCCTACGAAACATATATGCAAAGCATCCAAACAGTACAATTCGCCAATTTTTTGTTCTTCAAGTTTAGTGAACAATGAGCCCCAATGGTTAATCCGTTATCGGAAATGATTTGTAACTTTCGACAAGTAGAACAATGAATGGAACAGGTAGACGGTTGAAATCTTTGTATATATTGCTTCTATATAGTCTAAGAAACATATATGCGAAGCATCCAAACAGTACCATTCGCCAATTTTTTGTTCTTCAATTTTAAGTGAACTACGAGCCCCATTGTTAATACTTTAACGGAAATTATTTGTAACTTGCGACAAGTAGAACAATGAGTGGAACAGGTAGACGGTTGAAATCAATGTATATATTACTTCTATATAGTCTAAGAAACATATATGCAAAGCATCCAAACAGTACCATTCGCCAATTTTTTGTTCTTCAAGTTTAAGTGAACAATGAGACCCATTGTTAATCCTTTATCGGAAATTATTTGTAACTTTCGACAAGTAGAACATTGAATGGAACAGGTAGACGGTTGAAATCTTTGTATATATTGCTTCTATATAGTATAAGAAACATATATGCAAATCATCCAAACAGTACCATTCGCCAATTATTTCATCTTCATGTTTAAGTGAACTACGAGCCCCATTGTTAATACTTTAACGGAAATTATTTGTAAATTTCGACAAGTAGAACAATGAATGGATCAGGTAGACGGTTGAAATCATTGTATATATTGCTTCTATATAGCCTACGAAACATATATGCAAAGCATCCAAACAGTACAATTCGCCAATTTTTTGTTCTTCAAGTTTAAGTGAACTACGAGCCCCATTGATAATCCTTTAACGGAAATTAATTGTAACTTTCTACAAGTAGAACAATGATTGGAACACGCAGACGGTTGAAATCTTTGTATATATTGCTTCCATATAGTCTAAGAAACATATATGCAAAGCATCCAAACAGTACCATTCGCCAATTACTTCATCTTCATGTTTAAGTGAACTACGAGCCCCATTGTTAATACTTTAACGGAAATTATTTGTAACTTCCGACAAGTAGATCAATGAATGGAACAGGTAGACGGTTGAAATCTTTGTATATATTGCTTCTATATAATCTAAGAAACATATATGCAAAGCATCCAAACAGTACAATTCGCCAATTATTTCATCTTCATGTTTAAGTGAACAACGAGCCCCATTGTTAATACTTTAACGGAAATTATTTGTAACTTCCGACAAGTAGAACAATGAATGGAACAGGTAGACGGTTGAAATCAATGTATATATTGCTTCTATATAGTCTAAGAAACATATATGCGAAGCATCCAAACAGTACCATTCGCCAATTCTTTGTTCTTCAAGTTTAAGTGAACAATGAGGCCCATTGTTAATCCTTTATCGGAAATTATTTCTAAATTTCAACAAGTAGAACAATGAATGGAACAGGTAGACGGTTGAAATCTTTGTATATATTGCTTCTATATAGTCTAAGAAACATATATGCAAAGCATCCAAACAGTACAATTCGACAATTTTTTGTTCTTCAAGTTTAGTGAACAATGAGCCCCAATGGTTAATCCTTTATCGGAAAATATTTGTAATTTTCGACAAGTAGAACAATGAATGGAACAGGTAGACGGTTGAAATCATTGTATATATTGCTTCTATATAGTCTAAGAAACATATATGCGAAGCATCCAAACAGTACAATTCGACAATTTTTTGTTCTTCAAGTTTAGTGAACAATGAGCCCCAATGGTTAATCCTTTATCGGAAATTATTTGTAATTTTCGACAAGTAGAACAATGAATGGAACAGGTAGACGGTTGATATCTTTGTATATATTGCTTCTATATAATCTAAGAAACATATATGCAAAGCATCCAAACAGTACAATTCGCCAATTATTTCATCTTCATGTTTAAGTGAACTACGAGCCCCATTGTTAATACTTTATCGGAAATTATTTGTAACTTGCGACAAGTAGAACAATGAGTGGAACAGGTAGACGGTTGAAATCAATGTATATATTGCTTCTATATAGTCTAAGAAACATATATGCAAAGCATCCAAACAGTACAATTCGCCAATTTTTTGTTCTTCAAGTTTATGTGAACAATGAGCCCCAATGCTTAATCCGTTATCGGATATTATTAGTAACTTTCGACAAGTAAAACAATGAATGGAACAGGTAGACGGTTGAAATCATTGTATATATTGCTTCTATATAGTCTAAGAAACATATATGCAAAGCATCCAAACAGTACAATTCGACAATTTTTTGTTCTTCAAGTTTAGTGAACAATGAGCCCCAATGGTTAATCCTTTATCGGAAATTATTTGTAATTTTCGACAAGTAGAACAATGAATGGAACAGGTAGACGGTTGATATCTTTGTATATATTGCTTCTATATAATCTAAGAAACATATATGCAAAGCATCCAAACAGTACCATTCGCCAATTTTTTGTTCTTCAAGTTTAAGTGAACAACGAGCCCCATTGATAATCATGAAACGGAAATTATTTGTAACTTTCTACAAGTAGAACAATGAATGGAACAGGTAGACGGTTGAAATCATTGTATATATTGCTTCCATATAGTCTAAGAAACATGTACGCAAAGCATCCAAACAGTACAATTCGCCAATTTTTTGTTTTTCAAGTTTAAGTGAACAACGAGCCCCATTGATAATCATGAAACGGAAATTATTTGTAACTTTCTACAAGTAGAGCAATGAATAGAACAGGTAGACGGTTGAAATCTTTGTATATGTTGTTTCTATATAGTCTAAGAAACATATATGCAAAGCATCCAAACAGTACAAATCGCCAATTTATTGTTCTTCAAGTTTAAGTGAACAACGAGCCCCATTGTTAATCCTTTAAAGGAAATTATTTGTAAATTTCGACAAGCAGAACAATGAATGGTACAGGTAGACGGTTGAAATCTTTGTATATATTGCTTCTATATAATCTAAGAAACATATATGCAAAGCATCCAAACAGTACCATTCGCCAATTTTTTGTTCTTCAAGTTTAAGTGAACTACGAGCCCCATTGTTAAACCTTTAAAGGAAATTATTTGTAATTTTCGACAAGCAGAACAATGAATGGTACAGGTAGACGGTTGAAATCTTTGTATATATTGCTTCTAAATAGTCTAAGAAACATATATGCAAAGCATCCAAACAGTACAATTCGCCAATTTTTTGTTCTTCAAGTTTAAGTGAACAGCGAGCCCCATTGATAATCATGAAATGGAAATTATTTGTAACTTTCTACAAGTAGAACAATGAATAGTACAGGTAGACGGGTGAAATCTTTCTATATATTGCTTCTAAATAGTCTAAGAAACATATATGAAAAGCATCCAAACAGTACGATTCGCCAATTATTTGATCTTCAATTTTAAGTGAACTACGAGCCCCATTGTTAATACTTTAACGGAAATTATTTGTAACTTTCGACAAGTACAACAATGAATGGAACAGGTAGACGGTTGAAATCATTGTATATATTGCTTCTATATAGTCTAAGAAACATATATGCAAAGCATCCAAACAGTACAATTCGACAATTTTTTGTTCTTCAAGTTTAGTGAACAATGAGCCCCAATGGTTAATCCTTTATCGGAAATTATTTGTAATTTTCGACAAGTAGAACAATGAATGGAACAGGTAGACGGTTGATATCTTTGTATATATAGCTTCTATATAATCTAAGAAACATATATGCAAAGCATCCAAACAGTACCATTCGCCAATTTTTTGTTCTTCAAGTTTAAGTGAACAACGAGCCCCATTGATAATCATGAAACGGAAATTATTTGTAACTTTCTACAAGTAGAACAATGAATGGAACAGGTAGACGGTTGAAATCATTGTATATATTGCTTCCATATAGTCTAAGAAACATATATGCAAAGCATCCAAACAGTACAATTCGACAATTTTTTGTTCTTCAAGTTTAGTGAACAATGAGAAGAAGAAGAATGCTTAATCCGTTATCGGATATTATTAGTAACTTTCGACAAGTAAAACAATGAATGGAACAGGTAGACGGTTGAAATCATTGTATATATTGCTTCTATATAGTCTAAGAAACATATATGCAAAGCATCCAAACAGTACAATTCGACAATTTTTTGTTCTTCAAGTTTAGTGAACAATGAGCCCCAATGGTTAATCCTTTATCGGAAATTATTTGTAATTTTCGACAAGTAGAACAATGAATGGAACAGGTAGACGGTTGATATCTTTGTATATATTGCTTCTATATAATCTAAGAAACATATATGCAAAGCATCCAAACAGTACCATTCGCCAATTTTTGGTTCTTCAAGTTTAAGTGAACAATGAGCCCCAATGGTAAATCCTTTATCGGTAATTATTTGTAACTTTCTACAAGTAGAACAATGAATGGAACAGGTAGACGGTAGAAATCATTGTATATATTGCTTCCATATAGTCTAAGAAACATGTACGCAAAGCATCCAAACAGTACAATTCGCCAATTTTTTGTTTTTCAAGTTTAAGTGAACAACGAGCCCCATTGATAATCATGAAACGGAAATTATTTGTAACTTTCTACAAGTAGAACAATGAATAGAACAGGTAGACGGTTGAAATCTTTGTATATGTTGTTTCTATATAGTCTAAGAAACATATATGCAAAGCATCCAAACAGTACAAATCGCCAATTTTTTGTTCTTCAAGTTTAGTGAACAATGAGCCCCAATGGTTAATCCTTTATCGGAAATTATTTGTAATTTTCGACAAGTAGAACAATGAATGGAACAGGTAGACGGTTGATATCTTTGTATATATTGCTTCTATATAATCTAAGAAACATATATGCAAAGCATCCAAACAGAACAATTCGCCAATTATTTCATCTTCATGTTTAAGTGAACTACGAGCCCCATTGTTAATACTTTATCTGAAATTATTTGTAACTTGCGACAAGTAGAACAATGAGTGGAACAGGTAGACGGTTGAAATCAATGTATATATTGCTTCTATATAGTCTAAGAAACATATATGCAAAGCATCCAAACAGTACAATTCGCCAATTTTTTGCTCTTCAAGTTTAAGTGAACAATGAGCCCCAATGGTTAATCCGTTATCGGAAATGATTTGTAACTTTCGACAAGTAGAACAATGAATGGAACAGGTAGACGGTTGAAATCTTTGTATATATTGCTTCTATATAGTCTAAGAAACATATATGCAAAGCATCCAAACAGTACCATTCGCCAATTTTTTGTTCTTCAAGTTTAAGTGAACTACGAGCCCCATTGTTAATCCTTTAAAGGAAATTATTTGTAAATTTCGACAAGTAGAACAATGAATGGAACAGGTAGACTGTTGAAATCATTGTATATATTGCTTCTATATAGTCTAAGAAACATATATGCAAAGCATCCAAAAAGTACAATTCGCCAATTTTTTGTTCTTCAAGTTTAGTGAACAATGAGCCCCAATGGTTAATCCTTTATTGGAAATTATTTGTAACTTTCGACAAGTAGAACAATGAATGGAACAGGTAGACGGTTGAAATCATTGTATATATTGCTTCTATATAGTCTAAGAAACATATATGCAAAGCATCCAAACAGTACAATTCGAAAATCTTTGTTCTTCAAGTTTAGTGAACAATGAGCCCCAATGGTTAATCCTTTATCGGAAATTATTTGTAATTTTCGACAAGTAGAACAATGAATGGAACAGGTAGACGGTTGAAATCTTTGTATATATTGCTTCTATATAATCTAAGAAACATATATGCAAAGCATCCAAACAGTACAATTCGCCAACTATTCCATCTTCAAGTTTAAGTGAACTACGATACCCATTGTTAATACTTTAACGGAAATTATTTGTAACTTGCGACAAGTAGAACAATGAATGGAACAGGTAGACTGTTGAAATCATTGTATATGTTGCTTCTATATAGTCCAAGAAACATATATGCAAAGCGTTCAAACAGTACAATTCGCCAATTTTTTGTTCTTCAAGTTTAAGTGAACAATGAGCCCCATTGTTAATCCTTTATCGGAAATTATTTGTAACTTTCGACAAGTAGAACAATGAATGGAACAGGTAGACGGTTGATATCATTGTATATATTGCGTCTATATAGTCTAAGAAACATATATGCAAAGCATCCAAACAGTACAATTCGACAATTTTTTGTTCTTCAAGTTTAGTGAACAATGAGCCCCATTGTTAATCCTTTATCGGAAATTATTTGTAACTTTCGACAAGTAGAACAATGAATGGAACAGGTAGACGGTTGAAATCTTTGTATATATTGCTTCTATATAATCTAAGAAACATATATGCAAAGCATCCAAACAGTACAATTCGCCAACTATTCCATCTTCAAGTTTAAGTGAACTACGAGACCCATTGTTAATACTTTAACGGAAATTATTTGTAGCTTGCGACAAGTAGAACAATGAGTGGAACAGGTAGACGGTTGAAATTAATGTATATATTGCTTCTATATAGTCTAAGAAACATATATGCAAAGCATCCAAACAGTACCATTCGCCAATTTTTTGTTCTTCAAGTTTAAGTGAACAATGAGCCCCATTGTTAATCCTTTATAGGAAATTATTTGTAACTTTCGACAAGTAGAACAATGAATGGAACAGGTAGACGCTTGAAATCTTTGTATATATTGCTTCTATATAGTCTAAGAAACATATATGCAAAGCATCCAAACAGTACAATTCGACAATTTTTTGTTCTTCAAGTTTAGTGAACAATGAGCCCCAATGGTTAATCCGTTATCGGAAATGATTTGTAACTTTCGACAAGTAGAACAATGAATGGAACAGGTAGACGGTTGAAATCTTTGTATATATTGCTTCTATATAGTCTAAGAAACATATATGCAAAGCATCCAAACAGTACCATTCGCCAATTTTTTGTTCTTCAAGTTTAAGTGAACTACGAGCCCCAGTGTTAATCCTTTAAAGGAAATTATTTGTAAATTTCGACAAGTAGAACAATGAAAGGAACAGGTAGACTGTTGAAATCATTGTATATATTGCTTCTATATAGTCTAAGAAACATATATGCAAAGCATCCAAACAGTACAATTCGCCAATTTTTCGTTCTTCAAGTTTAGTGAACAATGAGCCCCAATGGTTAACCCTTTATCGGAAATTATTTGTAACTTTCGACAAGTAGAACAATGAATGGAACAGGTAGTCGGTTGAAATCATTGTATATATTGCTTCTATATAGTCTAAGAAACATATATGCAAAGCATCCAAACAGTACAATTCGCCAATTTTTTGTTTTTCAAGTTTAGTGAACAATGAGCCCCAATGGTTAATCCTTTATCGGAAATTATTTGTAACTTTCGACAAGTAGAACAATGAATGGAACAGGTAGACGGTTGAAATCTTTGTATATATTGCTTCTATATAATCTAAGAAACATATATGCAAAGCATCCAAACAGTACAATTCGCCAACTATTCCATCTTCAAGTTTAAGTGAACTACGAGACCCATTGTTAATACTTTAACGCAAATTATTTGTAGCTTGCGCCAAGTAGAACAATGAGTGGAACAGGTAGACGGTTGAAATCAATGTATATATTGCTTCTATATAGTCTAAGAAATATATATGCAAAGCATCCAAACAGTACCATTCGCCAATTTTTTGTTCTTCAAGTTTAAGTGAACAATGAGCCCCAATGGTTAATCCGTTATCGGAAATGATTTGTAACTTTCGACAAGTAGAACAATGAATGGAACAGGTAGACGGTTGAAATCTTTGTATATATTGCTTCTATATAGTCTAAGAAACATATATGCATAGCATCCAAACAGTACCATTCGCCAATTTTTTGTTCTTCAAGGTTAAGTGAACAATGAGACCCATTGTTAATCCTTTATCGGAAATTATTTGTAACTTTCGACAAGTAGAACATTGAATGGAACAGGTAGACGGTTGAAATCTTTGTATATATTGCTTCTATATCGTATAAGAAACATATATGCAAATCATCCAAACAGTACCATTCGCCAATTATTTCATCTTCATGTTTAAGTGAACTACGAGCCCCATTGTTAATACTTTAACGGAAATTATTTGTAACTTGCGACAAGTAGAACAATGAGTGGAAAAGGTAGACGGTTGAAATCAATGTATATATTGCTTCTATATAGTCTAAGAAACATATATGCAAAGCATCCAAGCAGTACCATTCGCCAATTTTTTGTTCTTCAAGTTTAAGTGAACAATGAGCCCCAATGGTTAATCCTTTATCGGAAATTATTTGTAATTTTCGACAAGTAGAACAATGAATGGAACAGGTAGACGGTTGAAATCATTGTATATATTGCTTCTATATAGTCTAAGAAACATATATGCAAAGCATCCAAACAGTACAATTCGACAATTTTTTGTTTTTCAAGTTTAAGTGAACAATGAGCCCCAATGGTTAATCCGTTATCGGAAATGATTTGTAACTTTCGACAAGTAGAACAATGAATGGAACAGGTAGACGGTTGAAATTAATGTATATATTGCTTCTATATAGTCTAATGAACATATATGCAAAGCATCCAAACAGTACCAGTCGCCAATTTTTTGTTCTTCAATTTTAAGTGAACAACGAGGCCCATTGATAATCATGAAACGGAAATTATTTGTAACTTTCGACAAGAAGAACAATGAATAGAACAGGTAGACGGTTGAAATCTTTGTATATGTTGCTTCTATATAATCCAAGAAACCTATATGCAAAGCATCTAAACAGTGACATTCGCCAATTTTTTGATCTTCAAGTTTAAGTGAACAGCGAGCCCCAATGATAATCATGAAATGGAAATTATTTGTAACATTCTACAAAGTAGAACAATGAATAGTACAGGTAGACGGGTGAAATCTTTCTACATATTGCTTCTAAATAGTCTAAGAAACACATATGCAAAGCATCCAAACAGTTCAATTCGCCAATTTTTTGTTCTTCAAGTTTAAGTGAACTACGAGCCCCAATGTTAATCCTTTAAAGGAAATTATTTGTAAATTTCGACAAGTAGAACAATGAATGGATCAGGTAGACGGTTGAAATCATTGTATATATTGCTTCTATATAGCCTACGAAACATATATGCAAAGCATCCAAACAGTACAATTCGCCAATTTTTTGTTCTTCAAGTTTAAGTGAACTACGAGCCCCATTGATAATCCTTTAACGGAAATTAATTGTAACTTTCTACAAGTAGAACAATGATTGGAACACGCAGACGGTTGAAATCTTTGTATATATTGCTTCCATATAGTCTAAGAAACATATATGCAAAGCATCCAAACAGTACCATTCGCCAATTACTTCATCTTCATGTTTAAGTGAACTACGAGCCCCATTGTTAATACTTTAACGGAAATTATTTGTAACTTCCGACAAGTAGATCAATGAATGGAACAGGTAGACGGTTGAAATCTTTGTATATATTGCTTCTATATAATCTAAGAAACATATATGCAAAGCATCCAAACAGTACAATTCGCCAATTATTTCATCTTCATGTTTAAGTGAACAACGAGCCCCATTGTTAATACTTTAACGGAAATTATTTGTAACTTCCGGCAAGTAGAACAATGAATGGAACAGGTAGACGGTTGAAATCAATGTATATATTGCTTCTATATAGTCTAAGAAACATATATGCGAAGCATCCAAACAGTACCATTCGCCAATTCTTTGTTCTTCAAGTTTAAGTGAACAATGAGCCCCATTGTTAATCCTTTATCGGAAATTATTTGTAAATTTCGACAAGTAGAACAATGAATGGAACAGGTAGACGGTTGAAATCTTTGTATATATTGCTTCTATATAGTCTAAGAAACATATATGCAAAGCATCCAAACAGTACAATTCGACAATTTTTTGTTCTTCAAGTTTAGTGAACAATGAGCCCCAATGGTTAATCCGTTATCGGAAATGATTTGTAACTTTCGACAAGTAGAACAATGAATGGAACAGGTAGACGGTTGAAATCTTTGTATATATTGCTTCTATATAGTCTAAGAAACATATATGCGAAGCATCCAAACAGTACCATTCGCCAATTTTTTGTTCTTCAATTTTAAGTGAACTACGAGCCCCATTGTTAATACTTTAACGGAAATTATTTGTAACTTGCGACAAGTAGAACAATGAGTGGAACAGGTAGACGGTTGAAATCAATGTATATATTACTTCTATATAGTCTAAGAAACATATATGCAAAGCATCCAAACAGTACCATTCGCCAATTTTTTGTTCTTCAAGTTTAAGTGAACAATGAGACCCATTGTTAATCCTTTATCGGAAATTATTTGTAACTTTCGACAAGTAGAACATTGAATGGAACAGGTAGACGGTTGAAATCTTTGTATATATTGCTTCTATATAGTATAAGAAACATATATGCAAATCATCCAAACAGTACCATTCGCCAATTATTTCATCTTCATGTTTAAGTGAACTACGAGCCCCATTGTTAATACTTTAACGGAAATTATTTGTAAATTTCGACAAGTAGAACAATGAATGGATCAGGTAGACGGTTGAAATCATTGTATATATTGCTTCTATATAGCCTACGAAACATATATGCAAAGCATCCAAACAGTACAATTCGCCAATTTTTTGTTCTTCAAGTTTAAGTGAACTACGAGCCCCATTGATAATCCTTTAACGGAAATTAATTGTAACTTTCTACAAGTAGAACAATGATTGGAACACGCAGACGGTTGAAATCTTTGTATATATTGCTTCCATATAGTCTAAGAAACATATATGCAAAGCATCCAAACAGTACCATTCGCCAATTACTTCATCTTCATGTTTAAGTGAACTACGAGCCCCATTGTTAATACTTTAACGGAAATTATTTGTAACTTCCGACAAGTAGATCAATGAATGGAACAGGTAGACGGTTGAAATCTTTGTATATATTGCTTCTATATAATCTAAGAAACATATATGCAAAGCATCCAAACAGTACAATTCGCCAATTATTTCATCTTCATGTTTAAGTGAACAACGAGCCCCATTGTTAATACTTTAACGGAAATTATTTGTAACTTCCGGCAAGTAGAACAATGAATGGAACAGGTAGACGGTTGAAATCAATGTATATATTGCTTCTATATAGTCTAAGAAACATATATGCGAAGCATCCAAACAGTACCATTCGCCAATTCTTTGTTCTTCAAGTTTAAGTGAACAATGAGCCCCATTGTTAATCCTTTATCGGAAATTATTTGTAAATTTCGACAAGTAGAACAATGAATGGAACAGGTAGACGGTTGAAATCTTTGTATATATTGCTTCTATATAGTCTAAGAAACATATATGCAAAGCATCCAAACAGTACAATTCGACAATTTTTTGTTCTTCAAGTTTAGTGAACAATGAGCCCCAATGGTTAATCCGTTATCGGAAATGATTTGTAACTTTCGACAAGTAGAACAATGAATGGAACAGGTAGACGGTTGAAATCTTTGTATATATTGCTTCTATATAGTCTAAGAAACATATATGCGAAGCATCCAAACAGTACCATTCGCCAATTTTTTGTTCTTCAATTTTAAGTGAACTACGAGCCCCATTGTTAATACTTTAACGGAAATTATTTGTAACTTGCGACAAGTAGAACAATGAGTGGAACAGGTAGACGGTTGAAATCAATGTATATATTACTTCTATATAGTCTAAGAAACATATATGCAAAGCATCCAAACAGTACCATTCGCCAATTTTTTGTTCTTCAAGTTTAAGTGAACAATGAGACCCATTGTTAATCCTTTATCGGAAATTATTTGTAACTTTCGACAAGTAGAACATTGAATGGAACAGGTAGACGGTTGAAATCTTTGTATATATTGCTTCTATATAGTATAAGAAACATATATGCAAATCATCCAAACAGTACCATTCGCCAATTATTTCATCTTCATGTTTAAGTGAACTACGAGCCCCATTGTTAATACTTTAACGGAAATTATTTGTAAATTTCGACAAGTAGAACAATGAATGGATCAGGTAGACGGTTGAAATCATTGTATATATTGCTTCTATATAGCCTACGAAACATATATGCAAAGCATCCAAACAGTACAATTCGCCAATTTTTTGTTCTTCAAGTTTAAGTGAACTACGAGCCCCATTGATAATCCTTTAACGGAAATTAATTGTAACTTTCTACAAGTAGAACAATGATTGGAACACGCAGACGGTTGAAATCTTTGTATATATTGCTTCCATATAGTCTAAGAAACATATATGCAAAGCATCCAAACAGTACCATTCGCCAATTACTTCATCTTCATGTTTAAGTGAACTACGAGCCCCATTGTTAATACTTTAACGGAAATTATTTGTAACTTCCGACAAGTAGATCAATGAATGGAACAGGTAGACGGTTGAAATCTTTGTATATATTTCTTCTATATAATCTAAGAAACATATATGCAAAGCATCCAAACAGTACAATTCGCCAATTATTTCATCTTCATGTTTAAGTGAACAACGAGCCCCATTGTTAATACTTTAACGGAAATTATTTGTAACTTCCGACAAGTAGAACAATGAATGGAACAGGTAGACGGTTGAAATCAATGTATATATTGCTTCTATATAGTCTAAGAAACATATATGCGAAGCATCCAAACAGTACCATTCGCCAATTCTTTGTTCTTCAAGTTTAAGTGAACAATGAGGCCCATTGTTAATCCTTTATCGGAAATTATTTGTAAATTTCAACAAGTAGAACAATGAATGGAACAGGTAGACGGTTGAAATCTTTGTATATATTGCTTCTATATAGTCTAAGAAACATATATGCAAAGCATCCAAACAGTACAATTCGACAATTTTTTGTTCTTCAAGTTTAGTGAACAATGAGCCCCAATGGTTAATCCTTTATCGGAAAATATTTGTAATTTTCGACAAGTAGAACAATGAATGGAACAGGTAGACGGTTGAAATCATTGTATATATTGCTTCTATATAGTCTAAGAAACATATATGCGAAGCATCCAAACAGTACAATTCGACAATTTTTTGTTCTTCAAGTTTAGTGAACAATGAGCCCCAATGGTTAATCCTTTATCGGAAATTATTTGTAATTTTCGACAAGTAGAACAATGAATGGAACAGGTAGACGGTTGATATCTTTGTATATATTGCTTCTATATAATCTAAGAAACATATATGCAAAGCATCCAAACAGTACAATTCGCCAATTATTTCATCTTCATGTTTAAGTGAACTACGAGCCCCATTGTTAATACTTTATCGGAAATTATTTGTAACTTGCGACAAGTAGAACAATGAGTGGAACAGGTAGACGGTTGAAATCAATGTATATATTGCTTCTATATAGTCTAAGAAACATATATGCAAAGCATCCAAACAGTACAATTCGCCAATTTTTTGTTCTTCAAGTTTATGTGAACAATGAGCCCCAATGCTTAATCCGTTATCGGATATTATTAGTAACTTTCGACAAGTAAAACAATGAATGGAACAGGTAGACGGTTGAAATCATTGTATATATTGCTTCTATATAGTCTAAGAAACATATATGCAAAGCATCCAAACAGTACAATTCGACAATTTTTTGTTCTTCAAGTTTAGTGAACAATGAGCCCCAATGGTTAATCCTTTATCGGAAATTATTTGTAATTTTCGACAAGTAGAACAATGAATGGAACAGGTAGACGGTTGATATCTTTGTATATATTGCTTCTATATAATCTAAGAAACATATATGCAAAGCATCCAAACAGTACCATTCGCCAATTTTTTGTTCTTCAAGTTTAAGTGAACAACGAGCCCCATTGATAATCATGAAACGGAAATTATTTGTAACTTTCTACAAGTAGAACAATGAATGGAACAGGTAGACGGTTGAAATCATTGTATATATTGCTTCCATATAGTCTAAGAAACATGTACGCAAAGCATCCAAACAGTACAATTCGCCAATTTTTTGTTTTTCAAGTTTAAGTGAACAACGAGCCCCATTGATAATCATGAAACGGAAATTATTTGTAACTTTCTACAAGTAGAGCAATGAATAGAACAGGTAGACGGTTGAAATCTTTGTATATGTTGTTTCTATATAGTCTAAGAAACATATATGCAAAGCATCCAAACAGTACAAATCGCCAATTTATTGTTCTTCAAGTTTAAGTGAACAACGAGCCCCATTGTTAATCCTTTAAAGGAAATTATTTGTAAATTTCGACAAGCAGAACAATGAATGGTACAGGTAGACGGTTGAAATCTTTGTATATATTGCTTCTATATAATCTAAGAAACATATATGCAAAGCATCCAAACAGTACCATTCGCCAATTTTTTGTTCTTCAAGTTTAAGTGAACTACGAGCCCCATTGTTAAACCTTTAAAGGAAATTATTTGTAATTTTCGACAAGCAGAACAATGAATGGTACAGGTAGACGGTTGAAATCTTTGTATATATTGCTTCTAAATAGTCTAAGAAACATATATGCAAAGCATCCAAACAGTACAATTCGCCAATTTTTTGTTCTTCAAGTTTAAGTGAACAGCGAGCCCCATTGATAATCATGAAATGGAAATTATTTGTAACTTTCTACAAGTAGAACAATGAATAGTACAGGTAGACGGGTGAAATCTTTCTATATATTGCTTCTAAATAGTCTAAGAAACATATATGAAAAGCATCCAAACAGTACGATTCGCCAATTATTTGATCTTCAATTTTAAGTGAACTACGAGCCCCATTGTTAATACTTTAACGGAAATTATTTGTAACTTTCGACAAGTAGAACAATGAATGGAACAGGTAGACGGTTGAAATCATTGTATATATTGCTTCTATATAGTCTAAGAAACATATATGCAAAGCATCCAAACAGTACAATTCGACAATTTTTTGTTCTTCAAGTTTAGTGAACAATGAGCCCCAATGGTTAATCCTTTATCGGAAATTATTTGTAATTTTCGACAAGTAGAACAATGAATGGAACAGGTAGACGGTTGATATCTTTGTATATATTGCTTCCATATAGTCTAAGAAACATATATGCAAAGCATCCAAACAGTACCATTCGCCAATTACTTCATCTTCATGTTTAAGTGAACTACGAGCCCCATTGTTAATACTTTAACGGAAATTATTTGTAACTTCCGACAAGTAGATCAATGAATGGAACAGGTAGACGGTTGAAATCTTTGTATATATTGCTTCTATATAATCTAAGAAACATATATGCAAAGCATCCAAACAGTACAATTCGCCAATTATTTCATCTTCATGTTTAAGTGAACAACGAGCCCCATTGTTAATACTTTAACGGAAATTATTTGTAACTTCCGACAAGTAGAACAATGAATGGAACAGGTAGACGGTTGAAATCAATGTATATATTGCTTCTATATAGTCTAAGAAACATATATGCGAAGCATCCAAACAGTACCATTCGCCAATTCTTTGTTCTTCAAGTTTAAGTGAACAATGAGCCCCATTGTTAATCCTTTATCGGAAATTATTTGTAAATTTCGACAAGTAGAACAATGAATGGAACAGGTAGACGGTTGAAATCTTTGTATATATTGCTTCTATATAGTCTAAGAAACATATATGCAAAGCATCCAAACAGTACAATTCGACAATTTTTTGTTCTTCAAGTTTAGTGAACAATGAGCCCCAATGGTTAATCCGTTATCGGAAATGATTTGTAACTTTCGACAAGTAGAACAATGAATGGAACAGGTAGACGGTTGAAATCTTTGTATATATTGCTTCTATATAGTCTAAGAAACATATATGCGAAGCATCCAAACAGTACCATTCGCCAATTTTTTGTTCTTCAATTTTAAGTGAACTACGAGCCCCATTGTTAATACTTTAACGGAAATTATTTGTAACTTGCGACAAGTAGAACAATGAGTGGAACAGGTAGACGGTTGAAATCAATGTATATATTACTTCTATATAGTCTAAGAAACATATATGCAAAGCATCCAAACAGTACCATTCGCCAATTTTTTGTTCTTCAAGTTTAAGTGAACAATGAGACCCATTGTTAATCCTTTATCGGAAATTATTTGTAACTTTCGACTAGTAGAACATTGAATGGAACAGGTAGACGGTTGAAATCTTTGTATATATTGCTTCTATATAGTATAAGAAACATATATGCAAATCATCCAAACAGTACCATTCGCCAATTATTTCATCTTCATGTTTAAGTGAACTACGAGCCCCATTGTTAATACTTTAACGGAAATTATTTGTAACTTCCGACAAGTAGATCAATGAATGGAACAGGTAGACGGTTGAAATCTTTGTATATATTGCTTCTATATAATCTAAGAAACATATATGCAAAGCATCCAAACAGTACAATTCGCCAATTATTTCATCTTCATGTTTAAGTGAACAACGAGCCCCATTGTTAATACTTTAACGGAAATTATTTGTAACTTCCGGCAAGTAGAACAATGAATGGAACAGGTAGACGGTTGAAATCAATGTATATATTGCTTCTATATAGTCTAAGAAACATATATGCGAAGCATCCAAACAGTACCATTCGCCAATTCTTTGTTCTTCAAGTTTAAGTGAACAATGAGCCCCATTGTTAATCCTTTATCGGAAATTATTTGTAAATTTCGACAAGTAGAACAATGAATGGAACAGGTAGACGGTTGAAATCTTTGTATATATTGCTTCTATATAGTCTAAGAAACATATATGCAAAGCATCCAAACAGTACAATTCGACAATTTTTTGTTCTTCAAGTTTAGTGAACAATGAGCCCCAATGGTTAATCCGTTATCGGAAATGATTTGTAACTTTCGACAAGTAGAACAATGAATGGAACAGGTAGACGGTTGAAATCTTTGTATATATTGCTTCTATATAGTCTAAGAAACATATATGCGAAGCATCCAAACAGTACCATTCGCCAATTTTTTGTTCTTCAATTTTAAGTGAACTACGAGCCCCATTGTTAATACTTTAACGGAAATTATTTGTAACTTGCGACAAGTAGAACAATGAGTGGAACAGGTAGACGGTTGAAATCAATGTATATATTACTTCTATATAGTCTAAGAAACATATATGCAAAGCATCCAAACAGTACCATTCGCCAATTTTTTGTTCTTCAAGTTTAAGTGAACAATGAGACCCATTGTTAATCCTTTATCGGAAATTATTTGTAACTTTCGACAAGTAGAACATTGAATGGAACAGGTAGACGGTTGAAATCTTTGTATATATTGCTTCTATATAGTATAAGAAACATATATGCAAATCATCCAAACAGTACCATTCGCCAATTATTTCATCTTCATGTTTAAGTGAACTACGAGCCCCATTGTTAATACTTTAACGGAAATTATTTGTAAATTTCGACAAGTAGAACAATGAATGGATCAGGTAGACGGTTGAAATCATTGTATATATTGCTTCTATATAGCCTACGAAACATATATGCAAAGCATCCAAACAGTACAATTCGCCAATTTTTTGTTCTTCAAGTTTAAGTGAACTACGAGCCCCATTGATAATCCTTTAACGGAAATTAATTGTAACTTTCTACAAGTAGAACAATGATTGGAACACGCAGACGGTTGAAATCTTTGTATATATTGCTTCCATATAGTCTAAGAAACATATATGCAAAGCATCCAAACAGTACCATTCGCCAATTACTTCATCTTCATGTTTAAGTGAACTACGAGCCCCATTGTTAATACTTTAACGGAAATTATTTGTAACTTCCGACAAGTAGATCAATGAATGGAACAGGTAGACGGTTGAAATCTTTGTATATATTGCTTCTATATAATCTAAGAAACATATATGCAAAGCATCCAAACAGTACAATTCGCCAATTATTTCATCTTCATGTTTAAGTGAACAACGAGCCCCATTGTTAATACTTTAACGGAAATTATTTGTAACTTCCGGCAAGTAGAACAATGAATGGAACAGGTAGACGGTTGAAATCAATGTATATATTGCTTCTATATAGTCTAAGAAACATATATGCGAAGCATCCAAACAGTACCATTCGCCAATTCTTTGTTCTTCAAGTTTAAGTGAACAATGAGCCCCATTGTTAATCCTTTATCGGAAATTATTTGTAAATTTCGACAAGTAGAACAATGAATGGAACAGGTAGACGGTTGAAATCTTTGTATATATTGCTTCTATATAGTCTAAGAAACATATATGCAAAGCATCCAAACAGTACAATTCGACAATTTTTTGTTCTTCAAGTTTAGTGAACAATGAGCCCCAATGGTTAATCCGTTATCGGAAATGATTTGTAACTTTCGACAAGTAGAACAATGAATGGAACAGGTAGACGGTTGAAATCTTTGTATATATTGCTTCTATATAGTCTAAGAAACATATATGCGAAGCATCCAAACAGTACCATTCGCCAATTTTTTGTTCTTCAATTTTAAGTGAACTACGAGCCCCATTGTTAATACTTTAACGGAAATTATTTGTAACTTGCGACAAGTAGAACAATGAGTGGAACAGGTAGACGGTTGAAATCAATGTATATATTACTTCTATATAGTCTAAGAAACATATATGCAAAGCATCCAAACAGTACCATTCGCCAATTTTTTGTTCTTCAAGTTTAAGTGAACAATGAGACCCATTGTTAATCCTTTATCGGAAATTATTTGTAACTTTCGACAAGTAGAACATTGAATGGAACAGGTAGACGGTTGAAATCTTTGTATATATTGCTTCTATATAGTATAAGAAACATATATGCAAATCATCCAAACAGTACCATTCGCCAATTATTTCATCTTCATGTTTAAGTGAACTACGAGCCCCATTGTTAATACTTTAACGGAAATTATTTGTAAATTTCGACAAGTAGAACAATGAATGGATCAGGTAGACGGTTGAAATCATTGTATATATTGCTTCTATATAGCCTACGAAACATATATGCAAAGCATCCAAACAGTACAATTCGCCAATTTTTTGTTCTTCAAGTTTAAGTGAACTACGAGCCCCATTGATAATCCTTTAACGGAAATTAATTGTAACTTTCTACAAGTAGAACAATGATTGGAACACGCAGACGGTTGAAATCTTTGTATATATTGCTTCCATATAGTCTAAGAAACATATATGCAAAGCATCCAAACAGTACCATTCGCCAATTACTTCATCTTCATGTTTAAGTGAACTACGAGCCCCATTGTTAATACTTTAACGGAAATTATTTGTAACTTCCGACAAGTAGATCAATGAATGGAACAGGTAGACGGTTGAAATCTTTGTATATATTGCTTCTATATAATCTAAGAAACATATATGCAAAGCATCCAAACAGTACAATTCGCCAATTATTTCATCTTCATGTTTAAGTGAACAACGAGCCCCATTGTTAATACTTTAACGGAAATTATTTGTAACTTCCGGCAAGTAGAACAATGAATGGAACAGGTAGACGGTTGAAATCAATGTATATATTGCTTCTATATAGTCTAAGAAACATATATGCGAAGCATCCAAACAGTACCATTCGCCAATTCTTTGTTCTTCAAGTTTAAGTGAACAATGAGCCCCATTGTTAATCCTTTATCGGAAATTATTTGTAAATTTCGACAAGTAGAACAATGAATGGAACAGGTAGACGGTTGAAATCTTTGTATATATTGCTTCTATATAGTCTAAGAAACATATATGCAAAGCATCCAAACAGTACAATTCGACAATTTTTTGTTCTTCAAGTTTAGTGAACAATGAGCCCCAATGGTTAATCCGTTATCGGAAATGATTTGTAACTTTCGACAAGTAGAACAATGAATGGAACAGGTAGACGGTTGAAATCTTTGTATATATTGCTTCTATATAGTCTAAGAAACATATATGCGAAGCATCCAAACAGTACCATTCGCCAATTTTTTGTTCTTCAATTTTAAGTGAACTACGAGCCCCATTGTTAATACTTTAACGGAAATTATTTGTAACTTGCGACAAGTAGAACAATGAGTGGAACAGGTAGACGGTTGAAATCAATGTATATATTACTTCTATATAGTCTAAGAAACATATATGCAAAGCATCCAAACAGTACCATTCGCCAATTTTTTGTTCTTCAAGTTTAAGTGAACAATGAGACCCATTGTTAATCCTTTATCGGAAATTATTTGTAACTTTCGACAAGTAGAACATTGAATGGAACAGGTAGACGGTTGAAATCTTTGTATATATTGCTTCTATATAGTATAAGAAACATATATGCAAATCATCCAAACAGTACCATTCGCCAATTATTTCATCTTCATGTTTAAGTGAACTACGAGCCCCATTGTTAATACTTTAACGGAAATTATTTGTAAATTTCGACAAGTAGAACAATGAATGGATCAGGTAGACGGTTGAAATCATTGTATATATTGCTTCTATATAGCCTACGAAACATATATGCAAAGCATCCAAACAGTACAATTCGCCAATTTTTTGTTCTTCAAGTTTAAGTGAACTACGAGCCCCATTGATAATCCTTTAACGGAAATTAATTGTAACTTTCTACAAGTAGAACAATGATTGGAACACGCAGACGGTTGAAATCTTTGTATATATTGCTTCCATATAGTCTAAGAAACATATATGCAAAGCATCCAAACAGTACCATTCGCCAATTACTTCATCTTCATGTTTAAGTGAACTACGAGCCCCATTGTTAATACTTTAACGGAAATTATTTGTAACTTCCGACAAGTAGATCAATGAATGGAACAGGTAGACGGTTGAAATCTTTGTATATATTTCTTCTATATAATCTAAGAAACATATATGCAAAGCATCCAAACAGTACAATTCGCCAATTATTTCATCTTCATGTTTAAGTGAACAACGAGCCCCATTGTTAATACTTTAACGGAAATTATTTGTAACTTCCGACAAGTAGAACAATGAATGGAACAGGTAGACGGTTGAAATCAATGTATATATTGCTTCTATATAGTCTAAGAAACATATATGCGAAGCATCCAAACAGTACCATTCGCCAATTCTTTGTTCTTCAAGTTTAAGTGAACAATGAGGCCCATTGTTAATCCTTTATCGGAAATTATTTGTAAATTTCAACAAGTAGAACAATGAATGGAACAGGTAGACGGTTGAAATCTTTGTATATATTGCTTCTATATAGTCTAAGAAACATATATGCAAAGCATCCAAACAGTACAATTCGACAATTTTTTGTTCTTCAAGTTTAGTGAACAATGAGCCCCAATGGTTAATCCTTTATCGGAAAATATTTGTAATTTTCGACAAGTAGAACAATGAATGGAACAGGTAGACGGTTGAAATCATTGTATATATTGCTTCTATATAGTCTAAGAAACATATATGCGAAGCATCCAAACAGTACAATTCGACAATTTTTTGTTCTTCAAGTTTAGTGAACAATGAGCCCCAATGGTTAATCCTTTATCGGAAATTATTTGTAATTTTCGACAAGTAGAACAATGAATGGAACAGGTAGACGGTTGATATCTTTGTATATATTGCTTCTATATAATCTAAGAAACATATATGCAAAGCATCCAAACAGTACAATTCGCCAATTATTTCATCTTCATGTTTAAGTGAACTACGAGCCCCATTGTTAATACTTTATCGGAAATTATTTGTAACTTGCGACAAGTAGAACAATGAGTGGAACAGGTAGACGGTTGAAATCAATGTATATATTGCTTCTATATAGTCTAAGAAACATATATGCAAAGCATCCAAACAGTACAATTCGCCAATTTTTTGTTCTTCAAGTTTATGTGAACAATGAGCCCCAATGCTTAATCCGTTATCGGATATTATTAGTAACTTTCGACAAGTAAAACAATGAATGGAACAGGTAGACGGTTGAAATCATTGTATATATTGCTTCTATATAGTCTAAGAAACATATATGCAAAGCATCCAAACAGTACAATTCGACAATTTTTTGTTCTTCAAGTTTAGTGAACAATGAGCCCCAATGGTTAATCCTTTATCGGAAATTATTTGTAATTTTCGACAAGTAGAACAATGAATGGAACAGGTAGACGGTTGATATCTTTGTATATATTGCTTCTATATAATCTAAGAAACATATATGCAAAGCATCCAAACAGTACCATTCGCCAATTTTTTGTTCTTCAAGTTTAAGTGAACAACGAGCCCCATTGATAATCATGAAACGGAAATTATTTGTAACTTTCTACAAGTAGAACAATGAATGGAACAGGTAGACGGTTGAAATCATTGTATATATTGCTTCCATATAGTCTAAGAAACATGTACGCAAAGCATCCAAACAGTACAATTCGCCAATTTTTTGTTTTTCAAGTTTAAGTGAACAACGAGCCCCATTGATAATCATGAAACGGAAATTATTTGTAACTTTCTACAAGTAGAGCAATGAATAGAACAGGTAGACGGTTGAAATCTTTGTATATGTTGTTTCTATATAGTCTAAGAAACATATATGCAAAGCATCCAAACAGTACAAATCGCCAATTTATTGTTCTTCAAGTTTAAGTGAACAACGAGCCCCATTGTTAATCCTTTAAAGGAAATTATTTGTAAATTTCGACAAGCAGAACAATGAATGGTACAGGTAGACGGTTGAAATCTTTGTATATATTGCTTCTATATAATCTAAGAAACATATATGCAAAGCATCCAAACAGTACCATTCGCCAATTTTTTGTTCTTCAAGTTTAAGTGAACTACGAGCCCCATTGTTAAACCTTTAAAGGAAATTATTTGTAATTTTCGACAAGCAGAACAATGAATGGTACAGGTAGACGGTTGAAATCTTTGTATATATTGCTTCTAAATAGTCTAAGAAACATATATGCAAAGCATCCAAACAGTACAATTCGCCAATTTTTTGTTCTTCAAGTTTAAGTGAACAGCGAGCCCCATTGATAATCATGAAATGGAAATTATTTGTAACTTTCTACAAGTAGAACAATGAATAGTACAGGTAGACGGGTGAAATCTTTCTATATATTGCTTCTAAATAGTCTAAGAAACATATATGAAAAGCATCCAAACAGTACGATTCGCCAATTATTTGATCTTCAATTTTAAGTGAACTACGAGCCCCATTGTTAATACTTTAACGGAAATTATTTGTAACTTTCGACAAGTAGAACAATGAATGGAACAGGTAGACGGTTGAAATCATTGTATATATTGCTTCTATATAGTCTAAGAAACATATATGCAAAGCATCCAAACAGTACAATTCGACAATTTTTTGTTCTTCAAGTTTAGTGAACAATGAGCCCCAATGGTTAATCCTTTATCGGAAATTATTTGTAATTTTCGACAAGTAGAACAATGAATGGAACAGGTAGACGGTTGATATCTTTGTATATATTGCTTCCATATAGTCTAAGAAACATATATGCAAAGCATCCAAACAGTACCATTCGCCAATTACTTCATCTTCATGTTTAAGTGAACTACGAGCCCCATTGTTAATACTTTAACGGAAATTATTTGTAACTTCCGACAAGTAGATCAATGAATGGAACAGGTAGACGGTTGAAATCTTTGTATATATTGCTTCTATATAATCTAAGAAACATATATGCAAAGCATCCAAACAGTACAATTCGCCAATTATTTCATCTTCATGTTTAAGTGAACAACGAGCCCCATTGTTAATACTTTAACGGAAATTATTTGTAACTTCCGACAAGTAGAACAATGAATGGAACAGGTAGACGGTTGAAATCAATGTATATATTGCTTCTATATAGTCTAAGAAACATATATGCGAAGCATCCAAACAGTACCATTCGCCAATTCTTTGTTCTTCAAGTTTAAGTGAACAATGAGCCCCATTGTTAATCCTTTATCGGAAATTATTTGTAAATTTCGACAAGTAGAACAATGAATGGAACAGGTAGACGGTTGAAATCTTTGTATATATTGCTTCTATATAGTCTAAGAAACATATATGCAAAGCATCCAAACAGTACAATTCGACAATTTTTTGTTCTTCAAGTTTAGTGAACAATGAGCCCCAATGGTTAATCCGTTATCGGAAATGATTTGTAACTTTCGACAAGTAGAACAATGAATGGAACAGGTAGACGGTTGAAATCTTTGTATATATTGCTTCTATATAGTCTAAGAAACATATATGCGAAGCATCCAAACAGTACCATTCGCCAATTTTTTGTTCTTCAATTTTAAGTGAACTACGAGCCCCATTGTTAATACTTTAACGGAAATTATTTGTAACTTGCGACAAGTAGAACAATGAGTGGAACAGGTAGACGGTTGAAATCAATGTATATATTACTTCTATATAGTCTAAGAAACATATATGCAAAGCATCCAAACAGTACCATTCGCCAATTTTTTGTTCTTCAAGTTTAAGTGAACAATGAGACCCATTGTTAATCCTTTATCGGAAATTATTTGTAACTTTCGACTAGTAGAACATTGAATGGAACAGGTAGACGGTTGAAATCTTTGTATATATTGCTTCTATATAGTATAAGAAACATATATGCAAATCATCCAAACAGTACCATTCGCCAATTATTTCATCTTCATGTTTAAGTGAACTACGAGCCCCATTGTTAATACTTTAACGGAAATTATTTGTAAATTTCGACAAGTAGAACAATGAATGGATCAGGTAGACGGTTGAAATCATTGTATATATTGCTTCTATATAGCCTACGAAACATATATGCAAAGCATCCAAACAGTACAATTCGCCAATTTTTTGTTCTTCAAGTTTAAGTGAACTACGAGCCCCATTGATAATCCTTTAACGGAAATTAATTGTAACTTTCTACAAGTAGAACAATGATTGGAACACGCAGACGGTTGAAATCTTTGTATATATTGCTTCCATATAGTCTAAGAAACATATATGCAAAGCATCCAAACAGTACCATTCGCCAATTACTTCATCTTCATGTTTAAGTGAACTACGAGCCCCATTGTTAATACTTTAACGGAAATTATTTGTAACTTCCGACAAGTAGATCAATGAATGGAACAGGTAGACGGTTGAAATCTTTGTATATATTTCTTCTATATAATCTAAGAAACATATATGCAAAGCATCCAAACAGTACAATTCGCCAATTATTTCATCTTCATGTTTAAGTGAACAACGAGCCCCATTGTTAATACTTTAACGGAAATTATTTGTAACTTCCGACAAGTAGAACAATGAATGGAACAGGTAGACGGTTGAAATCAATGTATATATTGCTTCTATATAGTCTAAGAAACATATATGCGAAGCATCCAAACAGTACCATTCGCCAATTCTTTGTTCTTCAAGTTTAAGTGAACAATGAGGCCCATTGTTAATCCTTTATCGGAAATTATTTGTAAATTTCAACAAGTAGAACAATGAATGGAACAGGTAGACGGTTGAAATCTTTGTATATATTGCTTCTATATAGTCTAAGAAACATATATGCAAAGCATCCAAACAGTACAATTCGACAATTTTTTGTTCTTCAAGTTTAGTGAACAATGAGCCCCAATGGTTAATCCTTTATCGGAAAATATTTGTAATTTTCGACAAGTAGAACAATGAATGGAACAGGTAGACGGTTGAAATCATTGTATATATTGCTTCTATATAGTCTAAGAAACATATATGCGAAGCATCCAAACAGTACAATTCGACAATTTTTTGTTCTTCAAGTTTAGTGAACAATGAGCCCCAATGGTTAATCCTTTATCGGAAATTATTTGTAATTTTCGACAAGTAGAACAATGAATGGAACAGGTAGACGGTTGATATCTTTGTATATATTGCTTCTATATAATCTAAGAAACATATATGCAAAGCATCCAAACAGTACAATTCGCCAATTATTTCATCTTCATGTTTAAGTGAACTACGAGCCCCATTGTTAATACTTTATCGGAAATTATTTGTAACTTGCGACAAGTAGAACAATGAGTGGAACAGGTAGACGGTTGAAATCAATGTATATATTGCTTCTATATAGTCTAAGAAACATATATGCAAAGCATCCAAACAGTACAATTCGCCAATTTTTTGTTCTTCAAGTTTATGTGAACAATGAGCCCCAATGCTTAATCCGTTATCGGATATTATTAGTAACTTTCGACAAGTAAAACAATGAATGGAACAGGTAGACGGTTGAAATCATTGTATATATTGCTTCTATATAGTCTAAGAAACATATATGCAAAGCATCCAAACAGTACAATTCGACAATTTTTTGTTCTTCAAGTTTAGTGAACAATGAGCCCCAATGGTTAATCCTTTATCGGAAATTATTTGTAATTTTCGACAAGTAGAACAATGAATGGAACAGGTAGACGGTTGATATCTTTGTATATATTGCTTCTATATAATCTAAGAAACATATATGCAAAGCATCCAAACAGTACCATTCGCCAATTTTTTGTTCTTCAAGTTTAAGTGAACAACGAGCCCCATTGATAATCATGAAACGGAAATTATTTGTAACTTTCTACAAGTAGAACAATGAATGGAACAGGTAGACGGTTGAAATCATTGTATATATTGCTTCCATATAGTCTAAGAAACATGTACGCAAAGCATCCAAACAGTACAATTCGCCAATTTTTTGTTTTTCAAGTTTAAGTGAACAACGAGCCCCATTGATAATCATGAAACGGAAATTATTTGTAACTTTCTACAAGTAGAGCAATGAATAGAACAGGTAGACGGTTGAAATCTTTGTATATGTTGTTTCTATATAGTCTAAGAAACATATATGCAAAGCATCCAAACAGTACAAATCGCCAATTTATTGTTCTTCAAGTTTAAGTGAACAACGAGCCCCATTGTTAATCCTTTAAAGGAAATTATTTGTAAATTTCGACAAGCAGAACAATGAATGGTACAGGTAGACGGTTGAAATCTTTGTATATATTGCTTCTATATAATCTAAGAAACATATATGCAAAGCATCCAAACAGTACCATTCGCCAATTTTTTGTTCTTCAAGTTTAAGTGAACTACGAGCCCCATTGTTAAACCTTTAAAGGAAATTATTTGTAATTTTCGACAAGCAGAACAATGAATGGTACAGGTAGACGGTTGAAATCTTTGTATATATTGCTTCTAAATAGTCTAAGAAACATATATGCAAAGCATCCAAACAGTACAATTCGCCAATTTTTTGTTCTTCAAGTTTAAGTGAACAGCGAGCCCCATTGATAATCATGAAATGGAAATTATTTGTAACTTTCTACAAGTAGAACAATGAATAGTACAGGTAGACGGGTGAAATCTTTCTATATATTGCTTCTAAATAGTCTAAGAAACATATATGAAAAGCATCCAAACAGTACGATTCGCCAATTATTTGATCTTCAATTTTAAGTGAACTACGAGCCCCATTGTTAATACTTTAACGGAAATTATTTGTAACTTTCGACAAGTAGAACAATGAATGGAACAGGTAGACGGTTGAAATCATTGTATATATTGCTTCTATATAGTCTAAGAAACATATATGCAAAGCATCCAAACAGTACAATTCGACAATTTTTTGTTCTTCAAGTTTAGTGAACAATGAGCCCCAATGGTTAATCCTTTATCGGAAATTATTTGTAATTTTCGACAAGTAGAACAATGAATGGAACAGGTAGACGGTTGATATCTTTGTATATATTGCTTCTATATAATCTAAGAAACATATATGCAAAGCATCCAAACAGTACCATTCGCCAATTTTTTGTTCTTCAAGTTTAAGTGAACAACGAGCCCCATTGATAATCATGAAACGGAAATTATTTGTAACTTTCTACAAGTAGAACAATGAATGGAACAGGTAGACGGTTGAAATCATTGTATATATTGCTTCCATATAGTCTAAGAAACATATATGCAAAGCATCCAAACAGTACAATTCGACAATTTTTTGTTCTTCAAGTTTAGTGAACAATGAGAAGAAGAAGAATGCTTAATCCGTTATCGGATATTATTAGTAACTTTCGACAAGTAAAACAATGAATGGAACAGGTAGACGGTTGAAATCATTGTATATATTGCTTCTATATAGTCTAAGAAACATATATGCAAAGCATCCAAACAGTACAATTCGACAATTTTTTGTTCTTCAAGTTTAGTGAACAATGAGCCCCAATGGTTAATCCTTTATCGGAAATTATTTGTAATTTTCGACAAGTAGAACAATGAATGGAACAGGTAGACGGTTGATATCTTTGTATATATTGCTTCTATATAATCTAAGAAACATATATGCAAAGCATCCAAACAGTACCATTCGCCAATTTTTTGTTCTTCAAGTTTAAGTGAACAACGAGCCCCATTGATAATCATGAAACGGAAATTATTTGTAACTTTCTACAAGTAGAACAATGAATGGAACAGGTAGACGGTTGAAATCATTGTATATATTGCTTCCATATAGTCTAAGAAACATATATGCAAAGCATCCAAACAGTACAATTCGCCTATTTTTTGTTTTTCAAGTTTAAGTGAACAATGAGCCCCAATGGTAAATCCTTTATCGGTAATTATTTGTAACTTTCTACAAGTAGAACAATGAATGGAACAGGTAGACGGTTGAAATCATTGTATATATTGCTTCCATATAGTCTAAGAAACATGTACGCAAAGCATCCAAACAGTACAATTCGCCAATTTTTTGTTTTTCAAGTTTAAGTGAACAACGAGCCCCATTGATAATCATGAAACGGAAATTATTTGTAACTTTCTACAAGTAGAACAATGAATAGAACAGGTAGACGGTTGAAATCTTTGTATATGTTGTTTCTATAAAGTCTAAGAAACATATATGCAAAGCATCCAAACAGTGCAAATCGCCCATTTATTGTTCTTCAAGCTTAAGTGAACAACGAGCCCCATTGTTAATCCTTTAAAGGAAATTATTTGTAAATTTCGACAAGCAGAACAATGAATGGTACAGGTAGACGGTTGAAATCTTTGTATATATTGCTTCTATATAATCTAAGAAACATATATGCAAAGCATCCAAACAGTACCATTCGCCAATTTTTTGTTCTTCAAGTTTAAGTGAACTACGAGCCCCATTGTTAAACCTTTAAAGGAAATTATTTGTAATTTTCGACAAGCAGAACAATGAATGGTACAGGTAGACGGTTGAAATCTTTGTATATATTGCTTCTAAATAGTCTAAGAAACATATATGCAAAGCATCCAAACAGTACAATTCGCCAATTTTTTGTTCTTCAAGTTTAAGTGAACAGCGAGCCCCATTGATAATCATGAAATGGAAATTATTTGTAACTTTCTACAAGTAGAACAATGAATAGTACAGGTAGACGGGTGAAATCTTTCTATATATTGCTTCTAAATAGTCTAAGAAACATATATGAAAAGCATCCAAACAGTAAGATTCGCCAATTATTTGATCTTCAATTTTAAGTGAACTACGAGCCCCATTGTTAATACTTTAACGGAAATTATTTGTAACTTTCGACAAGTAGAACAATGAATGGAACAGGTAGACGGTTGAAATCATTGTATATATTGCTTCTATATAATCTACGAAACATATATGCATAGCATCCAAACAGTACAATTCGACAATTTTTTGTTCTTCAAGTTTAAGTGAACTACGAGCCCCATTGTTAATCCTTTAACGGAAATTAATTGTAACTTTCTACAAGTAGAACAATGATTGGAACACGTAGACGGTTGAAATCTTTGTATATATTGCTTCCATATAGTCTAAGAAACATATATGCAAAGCATCCAAACAGTACAATTCGCCTATTTTTTGTTTTTCAAGTTTAAGTGAACAATGAGCCCCAATAGTTAATCCTTTATCGGTAATTATTTGTAACTTTCTACAAGTAGAACAATGAATGGAACAGGTAGACGGTTGAAATCATTGTATATATTGCTTCCATATAGTCTAAGAAACATGTACGCAAAGCATCCAAACAGTACAATTCGCCAATTTTTTGTTTTTCAAGTTTAAGTGAACAACGGGCCCCATTGATAATCATGAAACGGAAATTATTTGTAACTTTCTACAAGTAGAACAATGAATAGAACAGGTAGACGGTTGAAATCTTTGTATATGTTGTTTCTATATAGTCTAAGAAACATATATGCAAAGCATCCAAACAGTACAAATCGCCAATTTATTGTTCTTCAAGTTTAAGTGAACAACGAGCCCCATTGTTAATCCTTTAAAGGAAATTATTTGTAAATTTCGACAAGCAGAACAATAAATGGTACAGGTAGACGGTTGAAATCTTTGTATATATTGCTTCTATATAATCTAAGAAACATATATGCAAAGCATCCAAACAGTACCATTCGCCAATTTTTTGTTCTTCAAGTTTAAGTGAACTACGAGCCCCATTGTTAAACCTTTAAAGGAAATTATTTGTAATTTTCGACAAGGAGAACAATGAATGGTACAGGTAGACGGTTGAAATCTTTGTATATATTGCTTCTAAATAGTCTAAGAAACATATATGCAAAGCATCCAAACAGTACAATTCGCCAATTTTTTGTTCTTCAAGTTTAAGTGAACAGCGAGCCCCATTGATAATCATGAAATGGAAATTATTTGTAACTTTCTACAAGTAGTACAATGAATAGTACAGGTAGACGGGTGAAATCTTTCTATATATTGCTTCTAAATAGTCTAAGAAACATATATGAAAAGCATCCAAACAGTACGATTCGCCAATTATTTGATCTTCAATTTTAAGTGAACTACGAGCCCCATTGTTAATCCTTTGAAGGAAATTATTTGTAAATTTCGACAAGTAGAACAATGAATGGATCAGGTAGACGGTTGAAATCATTGTATATATTGCTTCTATATAGTCTAAGGAAAATATATGCAAAGCATCCAAACAGTACAATTCGCCAATTTTTTGTTCTTCAAGTTTAGGTAAACTACGATCCCCATTGTTAATCCCTTAACGGAAATTATTTGTCACTTTCGACAAGTAGAACAATGAATGGAACAGGTAGACGGTTGAAATCATTGTATATATTGCTTCTATATCATCTACGAAACATATATGCATAGCATCCAAACAGTACAATTCGACAATTTTTTGTTCTTCAAGTTTAAGTGAACTACGAGCCCCATTGTTAATCCTTTAACGGAAATTAATTGTAACTTTCTACAAGTAGAACAATGATTGGAACACGTAGACGGTTGAAATCTTTGTATATATTGCTTCCATATAGTCTAAGAAACATATACGCAAAGCATCCAAACAGTACCATTCGCCAATTTTTTGTTCTTCAAGTTTAAGTGAACAATGAGCCCCAATGGTTAATCCTTTATCGGAAATTACTTGTAATTTTCGACAAGTAGAACAATGAATGGAACAGGTAGACGGTTGAAATCTTTGTATATATTGCTTCTATATAATCTAAGAAACATATATTCAAAGCATCCAAACAGTACTATTCGCCAATTTTTTGTTCTTCAAGTTAAGTGAACTACGAGCCCCATTGTTAATCCTTTAAAGGAAATTATTTGTAAATTTCGACAAGTAGAAGAATGAATGGAACAGGTAGACTGTTGAAATCATTGTATATATTGCTTCTATATAGCCTAAGAAACATATATGCATAGCGTCCAAACAGTACAATTCGCCAATTTATTGTTCTTCAAGTTTAAGTGAACAACGAGCCCCATTGTTAATCATTTAAAGGAAATTATTTGTAAATTTCGACAAGCAGAACAATGAATGGTACAGGTAGACGGTTGAAATCTTTGTATATATTGCTTCTATATAATCTAAGAAACGTATATGCAAAGCATCCAAACAGTACCATTCGCCAATTTTTTGTTCTTCAAGTTTAAGTGAACTACGAGCCCCATTGTTAATCCTTTAAAGGAAATTATTTGTAAATTTCGACAAGTAGAACAATGAATGGATCAGGTAGACGGTTGAAATCATTGTATATATTGCTTCTATATAATCTACGAAACATATATGCATAGCATCCAAACAGTACAATTCGACAATTTTTTGTTCTTCAAGTTTAAGTGAACTACGAGCCCCATTGTTAATCCTTTAACGGAAATTAATTGTAACTTTCTACAAGTAGAACAATGATTGGAACACGTAGACGGTTGAAATCTTTGTATATATTGCTTCCATATAGTCTAAGAAACATGTACGCAAAGCATCCAAACAGTACCATTCGCCAATTTTTGTTCTTCAAGTTTAAGTGAACAATGAGCCCCAATGATTAATCCCTTATCGGAAATTACTTATAATTTTCGACAAGTAGAACAATGAATGGAACAGGTAGACGGTTGAAATCTTTGTATATATTGCTTCTATATAATCTAAGAAACATATATTCAAAGCATCCAAACAGTACTATTCGCCAATTTTTTGTTCTTCAAGTTTAAGTGAACTACGAGCCCCATTGTTAATCCTTTAAAGGAAATTATTTGTAAATTTCGGCAAGTAGAACAATGAATGGAACAGGTAGACGGTTGAAATCATTGTATATATTGCTTCTTTATAGACTAAGAAACATATATGCTAATCATCCAAACAGTACAATTCGCCAATTATTTGATCTTCAAGTTTAAGTGAACTACGAGCCCCATTGTTAATACTTTAACGGTAATTATTTGTAACTTTCGACAAGTAGAACAATGAATGGAACAGGTTGACGATTGAAATCTTTGTATATATTGCTTCTATATAATCTAAGAAACATATATTCAAAGCATCCAAACAGTAATATTCGCCAATTTTTTGTTCTTCAAGTTAAGTGAACTACGAGCCCCATTGTTAATCCTTTAAAGGAAATTATTTGTAAATTTCGACAAGTAGAACAATGAATGGAACAGGTAGACTGTTGAAATCATTGTATATATTGCTTCTATATAGTCTAAGAAACATATATGCATAGCGTCCAAACAGTACAATTCGCCAAATTCTGGTTCTTCAAGTTTAAGTAAACTACGATCCCCATTGTTAATCCTTTAACGGAAATTATTTGTAACTTTCGACAAGTAGAACAATGAATGGAACAGGTAGACGGTTGAAATCATTGTATATATTGCTTCTATATAGACTAAGAAACATATATGCAAATCATCCAAACAGTACAATTCGCCAATTATTTGATCTTCAAGTTTAAGTGAACTACGATCCCCATTGTTAATACTTTAACGGTAATTATTTGTAAGTTGCGACAAGTAGAACAATGAATGGAACAGGCGGACGATTGAAATCAATGTATATATTGCTTCTATATAGTCTAAGAAACATATATGCAAAGCATCCAAACAGTACCATTCATAAATTTTTTGTTCTACAAGTTTAAGTGAACAACGAGCCCCATTGTTAATCCTTTAAAGGAAATTATTCGTAAATTTCGACAAGTAGAACAATGATTGGAATACGTAGACGGTTGAAATCTTTGTATATATTGCTTCCATATAGTCTAAGAAACATGAACGCAAAGCATCCAAACAGTACCATTCGCCAATTTCTTGTTCTTCAAGTTTATGTGAACAACGAGCCCCATAGATAATCATGAAACGGAAATTATTTGTAACTTTCGACAAGTAGAACAATGAATGGAACAGGTAGACGGTTGAAATCATTGTATATATTGCTTCTATATAGTCCAAGAAACATATATGCAAAGCGTCCAAACAGTACAATTCGCCAATTTGTTGCTCTTCAAGTTTAAGTGAACTACGAGCCTCATTGTTAATCCTTTAAAGGAAATTATTTGTAAATTTCGGCAAGTAGAACAATGAATGGAACAGGTAGACGGTTGAAATCTTTGTATATATTGCTTCTATATAATCTAAGAAACATATATGCAAAGCATCTAAACAGTAACAATCGCCAATTTTTTGTTCTTCAAGTTTAAGTGAACAGCGAGCCCCATTGATAATCATGAAATGGAAATTATTTGTAACTTTCTACAAGTAGAACAATGAATAGTACAGTTAGACGGGTGAAATCTTTCTATGTATTGCTTCTAAATAGTCTAAGAAACATATATGAAAAGCATCCAAACAGTACGATTCGCCAATTATTTGATCTTCAATTTTAAGTGAACTACGAGCCCCATTGTTAATACTTTAACGGAAATTATTTGTAACTTTCGACAAGTAGAACAATGAATGGAACAGGTAGACGGTTGAAATCTTTGTATATATTGCTTCTATATAGTCTAAGGAAAATATATGCAAAGCATCCAAACAGTACAATTCGCCAATTTTTTGTTCTTCAAGTTTAAGTAAACTACGATCCCCATTGTTAATCCCTTAACGGAAATTATTTGTCACTTTCGACAAGTAGAACAATGAATGGAACAGGTAGACGGTTGAAATCATTGTATATATTGCTTCTATATAATCTACGAAACATATATGCAAAGCATCCAAACAGTACCATTCGCCAATTTTTTGTTCTTCAAGTTTAAGTGAACTACGAGCCCCATTGTTAATCCTTTAAAGGAAATTATTTGTAAATTTCGACAAGTAGAACAATGAATGGAACAGGTTGACTGTTGAAATCATTGTATATATTGTTTCTATATAGTCTAAGAAACATATATGCAAAGCATCCAAACAGTACAATTCGCCAATTTTTTGTTCTTCAAGTTTAAGTAAACTACGATCCCCATTGTTAATCCCTTAACGGAAATTATTTGTAACTTTCGACAAGTAGAACAATGAATGGAACAGGTAGACGGTTGAAATCATTGTATATATTGCTTCTATATAGTCTAAGAAACCTATATGCAAAGCATCTAAACAGTAACATTCGCCAATTTTTTGATCTTCAAGTTTAAGTGAACAATGAGCCCCATTGTTAATCCTTTATCGGAAATTATTTGTAACTTTCGACAAGTAGAACAATGAATGGAACAGGTAGACGGTTGGAATCTTTGTATATATTGCTTCCATATAGTCTAAGAAACATGTACGCAAAGCATCCAAACAGTACCATTCGCCAATTTTTTGTTCTTCAAGTTTAAGTGAACAATGAGCCCCAATGGTTAATCCTTTATCGGAAATTATTTGTAATTTTCGACAATTAGAACAATGAATGGAACAGGTAGACGGTCGAAATCTTTGTATATATTGCTTCTATATAATCTAAGAAACATATATGCAAAGCATCCAAACAGTACCATTCGCCAATTTTTTGATCTTCAAGTTTAAGTGAACAGCGAGCCCCATTGATAATCATGAAATGGAAATTATTTGTAACTTTCTACAAGTAGAACAATGAATAGTACAGGTAGACGGGTGAAATCTTTCTATATATTGCTTCTAAATAGTCTAAGAAACATATATGCAAAGCATCCAAACAGTACAATTCGCCAATTATTTCATCTTCATGTTTAAGTGAACTACGAGCCCCATTGTTAATACTTTAACGGAAATTATTTGTAACTTCCGGCAAGTAGAACAATGAATGGAACAGGTAGACGCTAGAAATCAATGTATATATTGCTTCTATATAGTCTAAGAAACATATATGCAAATCATCCAAACAGTACAATTCGCCAATTATTTGATCTTGAAGTTTAAGTGAACAATGAGCCCCATTGTTAATCCTTTAAAAGAAATTATTTGTAAATTTCGACAAGTAGAACAATGATTGGAACACGTAGACGGTTGAAATCTTTGTATATATTGCTTCTATATAGCCTACGATACATATATGCAAAGCATCCAAACAGTACAATTCGCCAATTTTTTGTTCTTCAAGTTTAAGTGAACAACGAGCCCCATTGTTAATCTTTTAAACGAAATTATTTGTAAATTTCGACAAATTGAACAATGATTGGAACACGTAGACGTTTGAAATCTTTGTATATATTGCTTCCATATAGTCTAAGAAACATGTACGCAAAGCATCCAAACAGTACCATTCACCAATTTTTTGTTCTTCAAGTTTAAGTGAACAATGAGCCCCAATGGTTAATCCTTTATCGGAAATTATTTGTAATTTTCGACAAGTAGAACAATGAGTGGAACAGGTAGACGGTTGAAATTAATGTATATATTGCTTCTATATAGTCTAATAAACATATATGCAAAGCATCCAAACAGTACCAGTCGCCAATTTTTTGTTCTTCAATTTTAAGTGAACAACGAGGCCCATTGATAATCATGAAACGGAAATTATTTGTAACTTTCGACAAGAAGAACAATGAATAGAACAGGTAGACGGTTGAAATCTTTGTATATGTTGCTTCTATATAGTCCAAGAAACCTATATGCAAAGCATCTAAACAGTGACATTCGCCAATTTTTTGATCTTCAAGTTTAAGTGAACAGCGAGCCCCAATGATAATCATGAAATGGAAATTATTTGTAACATTCTACAAAGTAGAACAATGAATAGTACAGGTAGACGGGTGAAATCTTTCTACATATTGCTTCTAAATAGTCTAAGAAACACATATGCAAAGCATCCAAACAGTTCAATTCGCCAATTTTTTGTTCTTCAAGTTTAAGTGAACTACGAGCCCCAATGTTAATCCTTTAAAGGAAATTATTTGTAAATTTCGACAAGTAGAACAATGAATGGATCAGGTAGACGGTTGAAATCATTGTATATATTGCTTCTATATAGCCTACGAAACATATATGCAAAGCATCCAAACAGTACAATTCGCCAATTATTTCATCTTCATGTTTAAGTGAACAACGAGCCCCATTGTTAATACTTTAACGGAAATTATTTGTAACTTCCGACAAGTAGAACAATGAATGGAACAGGTAGACGGTCGAAATCTTTGTATATATTGCTTCTATATAATCTAAGAGACATATATGCAAAGCATCCAAACAGTACCATTCGCCAATTTTTTGATCTTCAAGTTTAAGTGAACAGCGAGCCCCATTGATAATCATGAAATGGAAATTATTTGTAACTTTCTACAAGTAGAACAATGAATAGTACAGGTAGACGGGTGAAATCTTTCTATATATTGCTTCTAAATAGTCTAAGAAACATATATGCAAAGCATCCAAACAGTACAATTCGCCAATTATTTCATCTTCATGTTTAAGTGAACTACGAGCCCCATTGTTAATACTTTAACGGAAATTATTTGTAACTTCCGGCAAGTAGAACAATGAATGGAACAGGTAGACGCTAGAAATCAATGTATATATTGCTTCTATATAGTCTAAGAAACATATATGCAAATCATCCAAACAGTACAATTCGCCAATTATTTGATCTTGAAGTTTAAGTGAACAATGAGCCCCATTGTTAATCCTTTAAAAGAAATTATTTGTAAATTTCGACAAGTAGAACAATGATTGGAACACGTAGACGGTTGAAATCTTTGTATATATTGCTTCTATATAGCCTACGATACATATATGCAAAGCATCCAAACAGTACAATTCGCCAATTTTTTGTTCTTCAAGTTTAAGTGAACAACGAGCCCCATTGTTAATCTTTTAAACGAAATTATTTGTAAATTTCGACAAATTGAACAATGATTGGAACACGTAGACGTTTGAAATCTTTGTATATATTGCTTCCATATAGTCTAAGAAACATGTACGCAAAGCATCCAAACAGTACCATTCACCAATTTTTTGTTCTTCAAGTTTAAGTGAACAATGAGCCCCAATGGTTAATCCTTTATCGGAAATTATTTGTAATTTTCGACAAGTAGAACAATGAATGGAACAGGTAGACGGTTGAAATCTTTGTATATATTGCTTCTATATAATCTAAGAAACATATATGCAAAGCATCCAAACAGTACAATTCGCCAATTATTTCATCTTCAAGTTTAAGTGAACTACGAGACCCATTGTTAATACTTTAACGCAAATTATTTGTAACTTGCGACAAGTAGAACAATGAGTGGAACAGGTAGACGGTTGAAATTAATGTATATATTGCTTCTATATAGTCTAATAAACATATATGCAAAGCATCCAAACAGTACCAGTCGCCAATTTTTTGTTCTTCAATTTTAAGTGAACAACGAGCCCCATTGTTAATCCTTTAAAGGAAATTATTTGTAAATTTCGACAAGCAGAACAATAAATGGTACAGGTAGACGGTTGAAATCTTTGTATATATTGCTTCTATATAATCTAAGAAACATATATGCAAAGCATCCAAACAGTACCATTCGCCAATTTTTTGTTCTTCAAGTTTAAGTGAACAATGAGCCCCAATGGTTAATCCTTTATCGGAAATTATTTGTAACATTCGGCAAGTAGAACAATGAATGGAACAGGTAGACGGTTGAAATCATTGTATATATTGCTTCTATATCATCTACGAAACATATATGCATAGCATCCAAACAGTACAATTCGACAATTTTTTGTTCTTCAAGTTTAGGTAAACTACGATCCCCATTGTTAATCCCTTAACGGAAATTATTTGTCACTTTCGACAAGTAGAACAATGAATGGAACAGGTAGACGGTTGAAATCATTGTATATATTGCTTCTATATCATCTACGAAACATATATGCATAGCATCCAAACAGTACAATTCGACAATTTTTTGTTCTTCAAGTTTAAGTGAACTACGAGCCCCATTGTTAATCCTTTAACGGAAATTAATTGTAACTTTCTACAAGTAGAACAATGATTGGAACACGTAGACGGTTGAAATCTTTGTATATATTGCTTCCATATAGTCTAAGAAACATATACGCAAAGCATCCAAACAGTACCATTCGCCAATTTTTTGTTCTTCAAGTTTAAGTGAACAATGAGCCCCAATGGTTAATCCTTTATCGGAAATTACTTGTAATTTTCGACAAGTAGAACAATGAATGGAACAGGTAGACGGTTGAAATCTTTGTATATATTGCTTCTATATAATCTAAGAAACATATATTCAAAGCATCCAAACAGTACTATTCGCCAATTTTTTGTTCTTCAAGTTAAGTGAACTACGAGCCCCATTGTTAATCCTTTAAAGGAAATTATTTGTAAATTTCGACAAGTAGAAGAATGAATGGAACAGGTAGACTGTTGAAATCATTGTATATATTGCTTCTATATAGCCTAAGAAACATATATGCATAGCGTCCAAACAGTACAATTCGCCAATTTATTGTTCTTCAAGTTTAAGTGAACAACGAGCCCCATTGTTAATCATTTAAAGGAAATTATTTGTAAATTTCGACAAGCAGAACAATGAATGGTACAGGTAGACGGTTGAAATCTTTGTATATATTGCTTCTATATAATCTAAGAAACGTATATGCAAAGCATCCAAACAGTACCATTCGCCAATTTTTTGTTCTTCAAGTTTAAGTGAACTACGAGCCCCATTGTTAATCCTTTAAAGGAAATTATTTGTAAATTTCGACAAGTAGAACAATGAATGGATCAGGTAGACGGTTGAAATCATTGTATATATTGCTTCTATATAATCTACGAAACATATATGCATAGCATCCAAACAGTACAATTCGACAATTTTTTGTTCTTCAAGTTTAAGTGAACTACGAGCCCCATTGTTAATCCTTTAACGGAAATTAATTGTAACTTTCTACAAGTAGAACAATGATTGGAACACGTAGACGGTTGAAATCTTTGTATATATTGCTTCCATATAGTCTAAGAAACATGTACGCAAAGCATCCAAACAGTACCATTCGCCAATTTTTGTTCTTCAAGTTTAAGTGAACAATGAGCCCCAATGATTAATCCCTTATCGGAAATTACTTATAATTTTCGACAAGTAGAACAATGAATGGAACAGGTAGACGGTTGAAATCTTTGTATATATTGCTTCTATATAATCTAAGAAACATATATTCAAAGCATCCAAACAGTACTATTCGCCAATTTTTTGTTCTTCAAGTTTAAGTGAACTACGAGCCCCATTGTTAATCCTTTAAAGGAAATTATTTGTAAATTTCGGCAAGTAGAACAATGAATGGAACAGGTAGACGGTTGAAATCATTGTATATATTGCTTCTTTATAGACTAAGAAACATATATGCTAATCATCCAAACAGTACAATTCGCCAATTATTTGATCTTCAAGTTTAAGTGAACTACGAGCCCCATTGTTAATACTTTAACGGTAATTATTTGTAACTTTCGACAAGTAGAACAATGAATGGAACAGGTTGACGATTGAAATCTTTGTATATATTGCTTCTATATAATCTAAGAAACATATATTCAAAGCATCCAAACAGTAATATTCGCCAATTTTTTGTTCTTCAAGTTAAGTGAACTACGAGCCCCATTGTTAATCCTTTAAAGGAAATTATTTGTAAATTTCGACAAGTAGAACAATGAATGGAACAGGTAGACTGTTGAAATCATTGTATATATTGCTTCTATATAGTCTAAGAAACATATATGCATAGCGTCCAAACAGTACAATTCGCCAAATTCTGGTTCTTCAAGTTTAAGTAAACTACGATCCCCATTGTTAATCCTTTAACGGAAATTATTTGTAACTTTCGACAAGTAGAACAATGAATGGAACAGGTAGACGGTTGAAATCATTGTATATATTGCTTCTATATAGACTAAGAAACATATATGCAAATCATCCAAACAGTACAATTCGCCAATTATTTGATCTTCAAGTTTAAGTGAACTACGATCCCCATTGTTAATACTTTAACGGTAATTATTTGTAAGTTGCGACAAGTAGAACAATGAATGGAACAGGCGGACGATTGAAATCAATGTATATATTGCTTCTATATAGTCTAAGAAACATATATGCAAAGCATCCAAACAGTACCATTCATAAATTTTTTGTTCTACAAGTTTAAGTGAACAACGAGCCCCATTGTTAATCCTTTAAAGGAAATTATTCGTAAATTTCGACAAGTAGAACAATGATTGGAATACGTAGACGGTTGAAATCTTTGTATATATTGCTTCCATATAGTCTAAGAAACATGAACGCAAAGCATCCAAACAGTACCATTCGCCAATTTCTTGTTCTTCAAGTTTATGTGAACAACGAGCCCCATAGATAATCATGAAACGGAAATTATTTGTAACTTTCGACAAGTAGAACAATGAATGGAACAGGTAGACGGTTGAAATCATTGTATATATTGCTTCTATATAGTCCAAGAAACATATATGCAAAGCGTCCAAACAGTACAATTCGCCAATTTGTTGCTCTTCAAGTTTAAGTGAACTACGAGCCTCATTGTTAATCCTTTAAAGGAAATTATTTGTAAATTTCGGCAAGTAGAACAATGAATGGAACAGGTAGACGGTTGAAATCTTTGTATATATTGCTTCTATATAATCTAAGAAACATATATGCAAAGCATCTAAACAGTAACAATCGCCAATTTTTTGTTCTTCAAGTTTAAGTGAACAGCGAGCCCCATTGATAATCATGAAATGGAAATTATTTGTAACTTTCTACAAGTAGAACAATGAATAGTACAGTTAGACGGGTGAAATCTTTCTATGTATTGCTTCTAAATAGTCTAAGAAACATATATGAAAAGCATCCAAACAGTACGATTCGCCAATTATTTGATCTTCAATTTTAAGTGAACTACGAGCCCCATTGTTAATACTTTAACGGAAATTATTTGTAACTTTCGACAAGTAGAACAATGAATGGAACAGGTAGACGGTTGAAATCTTTGTATATATTGCTTCGATATAGTCTAAGGAAAATATATGCAAAGCATCCAAACAGTACAATTCGCCAATTTTTTGTTCTTCAAGTTTAAGTAAACTACGATCCCCATTGTTAATCCCTTAACGGAAATTATTTGTCACTTTCGACAAGTAGAACAATGAATGGAACAGGTAGACGGTTGAAATCATTGTATATATTGCTTCTATATAATCTACGAAACATATATGCAAAGCATCCAAACAGTACCATTCGCCAATTTTTTGTTCTTCAAGTTTAAGTGAACTACGAGCCCCATTGTTAATCCTTTAAAGGAAATTATTTGTAAATTTCGACAAGTAGAACAATGAATGGAACAGGTTGACTGTTGAAATCATTGTATATATTGTTTCTATATAGTCTAAGAAACATATATGCAAAGCATCCAAACAGTACAATTCGCCAATTTTTTGTTCTTCAAGTTTAAGTAAACTACGATCCCCATTGTTAATCCCTTAACGGAAATTATTTGTAACTTTCGACAAGTAGAACAATGAATGGAACAGGTAGACGGTTGAAATCATTGTATATATTGCTTCTATATAGTCTAAGAAACCTATATGCAAAGCATCTAAACAGTAACATTCGCCAATTTTTTGATCTTCAAGTTTAAGTGAACAATGAGCCCCATTGTTAATCCTTTATCGGAAATTATTTGTAACTTTCGACAAGTAGAACAATGAATGGAACAGGTAGACGGTTGGAATCTTTGTATATATTGCTTCCATATAGTCTAAGAAACATGTACGCAAAGCATCCAAACAGTACCATTCGCCAATTTTTTGTTCTTCAAGTTTAAGTGAACAATGAGCCCCAATGGTTAATCCTTTATCGGAAATTATTTGTAATTTTCGACAATTAGAACAATGAATGGAACAGGTAGACGGTCGAAATCTTTGTATATATTGCTTCTATATAATCTAAGAAACATATATGCAAAGCATCCAAACAGTACCATTCGCCAATTTTTTGATCTTCAAGTTTAAGTGAACAGCGAGCCCCATTGATAATCATGAAATGGAAATTATTTGTAACTTTCTACAAGTAGAACAATGAATAGTACAGGTAGACGGGTGAAATCTTTCTATATATTGCTTCTAAATAGTCTAAGAAACATATATGCAAAGCATCCAAACAGTACAATTCGCCAATTATTTCATCTTCATGTTTAAGTGAACTACGAGCCCCATTGTTAATACTTTAACGGAAATTATTTGTAACTTCCGGCAAGTAGAACAATGAATGGAACAGGTAGACGCTAGAAATCAATGTATATATTGCTTCTATATAGTCTAAGAAACATATATGCAAATCATCCAAACAGTACAATTCGCCAATTATTTGATCTTGAAGTTTAAGTGAACAATGAGCCCCATTGTTAATCCTTTAAAAGAAATTATTTGTAAATTTCGACAAGTAGAACAATGATTGGAACACGTAGACGGTTGAAATCTTTGTATATATTGCTTCTATATAGCCTACGATACATATATGCAAAGCATCCAAACAGTACAATTCGCCAATTTTTTGTTCTTCAAGTTTAAGTGAACAACGAGCCCCATTGTTAATCTTTTAAACGAAATTATTTGTAAATTTCGACAAATTGAACAATGATTGGAACACGTAGACGTTTGAAATCTTTGTATATATTGCTTCCATATAGTCTAAGAAACATGTACGCAAAGCATCCAAACAGTACCATTCACCAATTTTTTGTTCTTCAAGTTTAAGTGAACAATGAGCCCCAATGGTTAATCCTTTATCGGAAATTATTTGTAATTTTCGACAAGTAGAACAATGAGTGGAACAGGTAGACGGTTGAAATTAATGTATATATTGCTTCTATATAGTCTAATAAACATATATGCAAAGCATCCAAACAGTACCAGTCGCCAATTTTTTGTTCTTCAATTTTAAGTGAACAACGAGGCCCATTGATAATCATGAAACGGAAATTATTTGTAACTTTCGACAAGAAGAACAATGAATAGAACAGGTAGACGGTTGAAATCTTTGTATATGTTGCTTCTATATAGTCCAAGAAACCTATATGCAAAGCATCTAAACAGTGACATTCGCCAATTTTTTGATCTTCAAGTTTAAGTGAACAGCGAGCCCCAATGATAATCATGAAATGGAAATTATTTGTAACATTCTACAAAGTAGAACAATGAATAGTACAGGTAGACGGGTGAAATCTTTCTACATATTGCTTCTAAATAGTCTAAGAAACACATATGCAAAGCATCCAAACAGTTCAATTCGCCAATTTTTTGTTCTTCAAGTTTAAGTGAACTACGAGCCCCAATGTTAATCCTTTAAAGGAAATTATTTGTAAATTTCGACAAGTAGAACAATGAATGGATCAGGTAGACGGTTGAAATCATTGTATATATTGCTTCTATATAGCCTACGAAACATATATGCAAAGCATCCAAACAGTACAATTCGCCAATTATTTCATCTTCATGTTTAAGTGAACAACGAGCCCCATTGTTAATACTTTAACGGAAATTATTTGTAACTTCCGACAAGTAGAACAATGAATGGAACAGGTAGACGGTCGAAATCTTTGTATATATTGCTTCTATATAATCTAAGAGACATATATGCAAAGCATCCAAACAGTACCATTCGCCAATTTTTTGATCTTCAAGTTTAAGTGAACAGCGAGCCCCATTGATAATCATGAAATGGAAATTATTTGTAACTTTCTACAAGTAGAACAATGAATAGTACAGGTAGACGGGTGAAATCTTTCTATATATTGCTTCTAAATAGTCTAAGAAACATATATGCAAAGCATCCAAACAGTACAATTCGCCAATTATTTCATCTTCATGTTTAAGTGAACTACGAGCCCCATTGTTAATACTTTAACGGAAATTATTTGTAACTTCCGGCAAGTAGAACAATGAATGGAACAGGTAGACGCTAGAAATCAATGTATATATTGCTTCTATATAGTCTAAGAAACATATATGCAAATCATCCAAACAGTACAATTCGCCAATTATTTGATCTTGAAGTTTAAGTGAACAATGAGCCCCATTGTTAATCCTTTAAAAGAAATTATTTGTAAATTTCGACAAGTAGAACAATGATTGGAACACGTAGACGGTTGAAATCTTTGTATATATTGCTTCTATATAGCCTACGATACATATATGCAAAGCATCCAAACAGTACAATTCGCCAATTTTTTGTTCTTCAAGTTTAAGTGAACAACGAGCCCCATTGTTAATCTTTTAAACGAAATTATTTGTAAATTTCGACAAATTGAACAATGATTGGAACACGTAGACGTTTGAAATCTTTGTATATATTGCTTCCATATAGTCTAAGAAACATGTACGCAAAGCATCCAAACAGTACCATTCACCAATTTTTTGTTCTTCAAGTTTAAGTGAACAATGAGCCCCAATGGTTAATCCTTTATCGGAAATTATTTGTAATTTTCGACAAGTAGAACAATGAATGGAACAGGTAGACGGTTGAAATCTTTGTATATATTGCTTCTATATAATCTAAGAAACATATATGCAAAGCATCCAAACAGTACAATTCGCCAATTATTTCATCTTCAAGTTTAAGTGAACTACGAGACCCATTGTTAATACTTTAACGCAAATTATTTGTAACTTGCGACAAGTAGAACAATGAGTGGAACAGGTAGACGGTTGAAATTAATGTATATATTGCTTCTATATAGTCTAATAAACATATATGCAAAGCATCCAAACAGTACCAGTCGCCAATTTTTTGTTCTTCAATTTTAAGTGAACAACGAGCCCCATTGTTAATCCTTTAAAGGAAATTATTTGTAAATTTCGACAAGCAGAACAATAAATGGTACAGGTAGACGGTTGAAATCTTTGTATATATTGCTTCTATATAATCTAAGAAACATATATGCAAAGCATCCAAACAGTACCATTCGCCAATTTTTTGTTCTTCAAGTTTAAGTGAACTACGAGCCCCATTGTTAAACCTTTAAAGGAAATTATTTGTAATTTTCGACAAGGAGAACAATGAATGGTACAGGTAGACGGTTGAAATCTTTGTATATATTGCTTCTAAATAGTCTAAGAAACATATATGCAAAGCATCCAAACAGTACAATTCGCCAATTTTTTGTTCTTCAAGTTTAAGTGAACAGCGAGCCCCATTGATAATCATGAAATGGAAATTATTTGTAACTTTCTACAAGTAGTACAATGAATAGTACAGGTAGACGGGTGAAATCTTTCTATATATTGCTTCTAAATAGTCTAAGAAACATATATGAAAAGCATCCAAACAGTACGATTCGCCAATTATTTGATCTTCAATTTTAAGTGAACTACGAGCCCCATTGTTAATCCTTTGAAGGAAATTATTTGTAAATTTCGACAAGTAGAACAATGAATGGATCAGGTAGACGGTTGAAATCATTGTATATATTGCTTCTATATAGTCTAAGGAAAATATATGCAAAGCATCCAAACAGTACAATTCGCCAATTTTTTGTTCTTCAAGTTTAGGTAAACTACGATCCCCATTGTTAATCCCTTAACGGAAATTATTTGTCACTTTCGACAAGTAGAACAATGAATGGAACAGGTAGACGGTTGAAATCATTGTATATATTGCTTCTATATCATCTACGAAACATATATGCATAGCATCCAAACAGTACAATTCGACAATTTTTTGTTCTTCAAGTTTAAGTGAACTACGAGCCCCATTGTTAATCCTTTAACGGAAATTAATTGTAACTTTCTACAAGTAGAACAATGATTGGAACACGTAGACGGTTGAAATCTTTGTATATATTGCTTCCATATAGTCTAAGAAACATATACGCAAAGCATCCAAACAGTACCATTCGCCAATTTTTTGTTCTTCAAGTTTAAGTGAACAATGAGCCCCAATGGTTAATCCTTTATCGGAAATTACTTGTAATTTTCGACAAGTAGAACAATGAATGGAACAGGTAGACGGTTGAAATCTTTGTATATATTGCTTCTATATAATCTAAGAAACATATATTCAAAGCATCCAAACAGTACTATTCGCCAATTTTTTGTTCTTCAAGTTAAGTGAACTACGAGCCCCATTGTTAATCCTTTAAAGGAAATTATTTGTAAATTTCGACAAGTAGAAGAATGAATGGAACAGGTAGACTGTTGAAATCATTGTATATATTGCTTCTATATAGCCTAAGAAACATATATGCATAGCGTCCAAACAGTACAATTCGCCAATTTATTGTTCTTCAAGTTTAAGTGAACAACGAGCCCCATTGTTAATCATTTAAAGGAAATTATTTGTAAATTTCGACAAGCAGAACAATGAATGGTACAGGTAGACGGTTGAAATCTTTGTATATATTGCTTCTATATAATCTAAGAAACGTATATGCAAAGCATCCAAACAGTACCATTCGCCAATTTTTTGTTCTTCAAGTTTAAGTGAACTACGAGCCCCATTGTTAATCCTTTAAAGGAAATTATTTGTAAATTTCGACAAGTAGAACAATGAATGGATCAGGTAGACGGTTGAAATCATTGTATATATTGCTTCTATATAATCTACGAAACATATATGCATAGCATCCAAACAGTACAATTCGACAATTTTTTGTTCTTCAAGTTTAAGTGAACTACGAGCCCCATTGTTAATCCTTTAACGGAAATTAATTGTAACTTTCTACAAGTAGAACAATGATTGGAACACGTAGACGGTTGAAATCTTTGTATATATTGCTTCCATATAGTCTAAGAAACATGTACGCAAAGCATCCAAACAGTACCATTCGCCAATTTTTTGTTCTTCAAGTTTAAGTGAACAGCGAGCCCCATTGATAATCATGAAATGGAAATTATTTGTAACTTTCTACAAGTAGAACAATGAATAGTACAGTTAGACGGGTGAAATCTTTCTATGTATTGCTTCTAAATAGTCTAAGAAACATATATGAAAAGCATCCAAACAGTACGATTCGCCAATTATTTGATCTTCAATTTTAAGTGAACTACGAGCCCCATTGTTAATACTTTAACGGAAATTATTTGTAACTTTCGACAAGTAGAACAATGAATGGAACAGGTAGACGGTTGAAATCTTTGTATATATTGCTTCTATATAGTCTAAGGAAAATATATGCAAAGCATCCAAACAGTACAATTCGCCAATTTTTTGTTCTTCAAGTTTAAGTAAACTACGATCCCCATTGTTAATCCCTTAACGGAAATTATTTGTCACTTTCGACAAGTAGAACAATGAATGGAACAGGTAGACGGTTGAAATCATTGTATATATTGCTTCTATATAATCTACGAAACATATATGCAAAGCATCCAAACAGTACCATTCGCCAATTTTTTGTTCTTCAAGTTTAAGTGAACTACGAGCCCCATTGTTAATCCTTTAAAGGAAATTATTTGTAAATTTCGACAAGTAGAACAATGAATGGAACAGGTTGACTGTTGAAATCATTGTATATATTGTTTCTATATAGTCTAAGAAACATATATGCAAAGCATCCAAACAGTACAATTCGCCAATTTTTTGTTCTTCAAGTTTAAGTAAACTACGATCCCCATTGTTAATCCCTTAACGGAAATTATTTGTAACTTTCGACAAGTAGAACAATGAATGGAACAGGTAGACGGTTGAAATCATTGTATATATTGCTTCTATATAGTCTAAGAAACCTATATGCAAAGCATCTAAACAGTAACATTCGCCAATTTTTTGATCTTCAAGTTTAAGTGAACAATGAGCCCCATTGTTAATCCTTTATCGGAAATTATTTGTAACTTTCGACAAGTAGAACAATGAATGGAACAGGTAGACGGTTGGAATCTTTGTATATATTGCTTCCATATAGTCTAAGAAACATGTACGCAAAGCATCCAAACAGTACCATTCGCCAATTTTTTGTTCTTCAAGTTTAAGTGAACAATGAGCCCCAATGGTTAATCCTTTATCGGAAATTATTTGTAATTTTCGACAATTAGAACAATGAATGGAACAGGTAGACGGTCGAAATCTTTGTATATATTGCTTCTATATAATCTAAGAAACATATATGCAAAGCATCCAAACAGTACCATTCGCCAATTTTTTGATCTTCAAGTTTAAGTGAACAGCGAGCCCCATTGATAATCATGAAATGGAAATTATTTGTAACTTTCTACAAGTAGAACAATGAATAGTACAGGTAGACGGGTGAAATCTTTCTATATATTGCTTCTAAATAGTCTAAGAAACATATATGCAAAGCATCCAAACAGTACAATTCGCCAATTATTTCATCTTCATGTTTAAGTGAACTACGAGCCCCATTGTTAATACTTTAACGGAAATTATTTGTAACTTCCGGCAAGTAGAACAATGAATGGAACAGGTAGACGCTAGAAATCAATGTATATATTGCTTCTATATAGTCTAAGAAACATATATGCAAATCATCCAAACAGTACAATTCGCCAATTATTTGATCTTGAAGTTTAAGTGAACAATGAGCCCCATTGTTAATCCTTTAAAAGAAATTATTTGTAAATTTCGACAAGTAGAACAATGATTGGAACACGTAGACGGTTGAAATCTTTGTATATATTGCTTCTATATAGCCTACGATACATATATGCAAAGCATCCAAACAGTACAATTCGCCAATTTTTTGTTCTTCAAGTTTAAGTGAACAACGAGCCCCATTGTTAATCTTTTAAACGAAATTATTTGTAAATTTCGACAAATTGAACAATGATTGGAACACGTAGACGTTTGAAATCTTTGTATATATTGCTTCCATATAGTCTAAGAAACATGTACGCAAAGCATCCAAACAGTACCATTCACCAATTTTTTGTTCTTCAAGTTTAAGTGAACAATGAGCCCCAATGGTTAATCCTTTATCGGAAATTATTTGTAATTTTCGACAAGTAGAACAATGAATGGAACAGGTAGACGGTTGAAATCTTTGTATATATTGCTTCTATATAATCTAAGAAACATATATGCAAAGCATCCAAACAGTACAATTCGCCAATTATTTCATCTTCAAGTTTAAGTGAACTACGAGACCCATTGTTAATACTTTATCGGAAATTATTTGTAATTTTCGACAAGTAGAACAATGAATGGAACAGGTAGACGGTTGAAATCTTTGTATATATTGCTTCTATATAATCTAAGAAACATATATGCAAAGCATCCAAACAGTACAATTCGCCAATTATTTCATCTTCAAGTTTAAGTGAACTACGAGACCCATTGTTAATACTTTAACGCAAATTATTTGTAACTTGCGACAAGTAGAACAATGAGTGGAACAGGTAGACGGTTGAAATTAATGTATATATTGCTTCTATATAGTCTAATAAACATATATGCAAAGCATCCAAACAGTACCAGTCGCCAATTTTTTGTTCTTCAATTTTAAGTGAACAACGAGGCCCATTGATAATCATGAAACGGAAATTATTTGTAACTTTCGACAAGAAGAACAATGAATAGAACAGGTAGACGGTTGAAATCTTTGTATATGTTGCTTCTATATAGTCCAAGAAACCTATATGCAAAGCATCTAAACAGTGACATTCGCCAATTTTTTGATCTTCAAGTTTAAGTGAACAGCGAGCCCCAATGATAATCATGAAATGGAAATTATTTGTAACATTCTACAAAGTAGAACAATGAATAGTACAGGTAGACGGGTGAAATCTTTCTACATATTGCTTCTAAATAGTCTAAGAAACACATATGCAAAGCATCCAAACAGTTCAATTCGCCAATTTTTTGTTCTTCAAGTTTAAGTGAACTACGAGCCCCAATGTTAATCCTTTAAAGGAAATTATTTGTAAATTTCGACAAGTAGAACAATGAATGGATCAGGTAGACGGTTGAAATCATTGTATATATTGCTTCTATATAGCCTACGAAACATATATGCAAAGCATCCAAACAGTACAATTCGCCAATTATTTCATCTTCATGTTTAAGTGAACAACGAGCCCCATTGTTAATACTTTAACGGAAATTATTTGTAACTTCCGACAAGTAGAACAATGAATGGAACAGGTAGACGGTCGAAATCTTTGTATATATTGCTTCTATATAATCTAAGAGACATATATGCAAAGCATCCAAACAGTACCATTCGCCAATTTTTTGATCTTCAAGTTTAAGTGAACAGCGAGCCCCATTGATAATCATGAAATGGAAATTATTTGTAACTTTCTACAAGTAGAACAATGAATAGTACAGGTAGACGGGTGAAATCTTTCTATATATTGCTTCTAAATAGTCTAAGAAACATATATGCAAAGCATCCAAACAGTACAATTCGCCAATTATTTCATCTTCATGTTTAAGTGAACTACGAGCCCCATTGTTAATACTTTAACGGAAATTATTTGTAACTTCCGGCAAGTAGAACAATGAATGGAACAGGTAGACGCTAGAAATCAATGTATATATTGCTTCTATATAGTCTAAGAAACATATATGCAAATCATCCAAACAGTACAATTCGCCAATTATTTGATCTTGAAGTTTAAGTGAACAATGAGCCCCATTGTTAATCCTTTAAAAGAAATTATTTGTAAATTTCGACAAGTAGAACAATGATTGGAACACGTAGACGGTTGAAATCTTTGTATATATTGCTTCTATATAGCCTACGATACATATATGCAAAGCATCCAAACAGTACAATTCGCCAATTTTTTGTTCTTCAAGTTTAAGTGAACAACGAGCCCCATTGTTAATCTTTTAAACGAAATTATTTGTAAATTTCGACAAATTGAACAATGATTGGAACACGTAGACGTTTGAAATCTTTGTATATATTGCTTCCATATAGTCTAAGAAACATGTACGCAAAGCATCCAAACAGTACCATTCACCAATTTTTTGTTCTTCAAGTTTAAGTGAACAATGAGCCCCAATGGTTAATCCTTTATCGGAAATTATTTGTAATTTTCGACAAGTAGAACAATGAATGGAACAGGTAGACGGTTGAAATCTTTGTATATATTGCTTCTATATAATCTAAGAAACATATATGCAAAGCATCCAAACAGTACAATTCGCCAATTATTTCATCTTCAAGTTTAAGTGAACTACGAGACCCATTGTTAATACTTTATCGGAAATTATTTGTAATTTTCGACAAGTAGAACAATGAATGGAACAGGTAGACGGTTGAAATCTTTGTATATATTGCTTCTATATAATCTAAGAAACATATATGCAAAGCATCCAAACAGTACAATTCGCCAATTATTTCATCTTCAAGTTTAAGTGAACTACGAGACCCATTGTTAATACTTTAACGCAAATTATTTGTAACTTGCGACAAGTAGAACAATGAGTGGAACAGGTAGACGGTTGAAATTAATGTATATATTGCTTCTATATAGTCTAATAAACATATATGCAAAGCATCCAAACAGTACCAGTCGCCAATTTTTTGTTCTTCAATTTTAAGTGAACAACGAGGCCCATTGATAATCATGAAACGGAAATTATTTGTAACTTTCGACAAGAAGAACAATGAATAGAACAGGTAGACGGTTGAAATCTTTGTATATGTTGCTTCTATATAGTCCAAGAAACCTATATGCAAAGCATCTAAACAGTGACATTCGCCAATTTTTTGATCTTCAAGTTTAAGTGAACAGCGAGCCCCAATGATAATCATGAAATGGAAATTATTTGTAACATTCTACAAAGTAGAACAATGAATAGTACAGGTAGACGGGTGAAATCTTTCTACATATTGCTTCTAAATAGTCTAAGAAACACATATGCAAAGCATCCAAACAGTTCAATTCGCCAATTTTTTGTTCTTCAAGTTTAAGTGAACTACGAGCCCCAATGTTAATCCTTTAAAGGAAATTATTTGTAAATTTCGACAAGTAGAACAATGAATGGATCAGGTAGACGGTTGAAATCATTGTATATATTGCTTCTATATAGCCTACGAAACATATATGCAAAGCATCCAAACAATACAATTCGCCAATTTTTTGTTCTTCAAGTTTAAGTGAACTACGAGCCCCATTGATAATCCTTTAACGGAAATTAATTGTAACTTTCTACAAGTAGAACAATGATTGGAACACGCAGACGGTTGAAATCTTTGTATATATTGCTTCCATATAGTCTAAGAAACATATATGCAAAGCATCCAAACAGTACCATTCGCCAATTATTTCATCTTCATGTTTAAGTGAACTACGAGCCCCATTGTTAATACTTTAACGGAAATTATTTGTAACTTCCGACAAGTAGATCAATGAATGGAACAGGTAGACGGTTGAAATCTTTGTATATATTGCTTCTATATAATCTAAGAAACATATATGCAAAGCATCCAAACAGTACAATTCGCCAATTATTTCATCTTCATGTTTAAGTGAACAACGAGCCCCATTGTTAATACTTTAACGGAAATTATTTGTAACTTTCGACAAGTAGAACAATGAATGGAACAGGTAGACGGTTGAAATCAATGTATATATTGCTTCTATATAGTCTAAGAAACATATATGCGAAGCATCCAAACAGTACCATTCGCCAATTCTTTGTTCTTCAACTTTAAGTGAACAATGAGCCCCATTGTTAATCCTTTATCGGAAATTATTTGTAAATTTCGACAAGTAGAACAATGAATGGAACAGGTAGACGGTTGAAATCTTTGTATATATTGCTTCTATATAGTCTAAGAAACATATATGCAAAGCATCCAAACAGTACAATTCGACAATTTTTTGTTCTTCAAGTTTAGTGAACAATGAGCCCCAATGGTTAATCCTTTATCGGAAATTATTTGTAATTTTCGACAAGTAGAACAATGAATGGAACAGGTAGACGGTTGAAATCATTGTATATATTGCTTCTATATAGTCTAAGAAACATATATGCGAAGCATCCAAACAGTACAATTCGACAATTTTTTGTTCTTCAAGTTTAGTGAACAATGAGCCCCAATGGTTAATCCTTTATCGGAAATTATTTGTAATTTTCGACAAGTAGAACAATGAATGGAACAGGTAGACGGTTGATATCTTTGTATATATTGCTTCTATATAATCTAAGAAACATATATGCAAAGCATCCAAACAGTACAATTCGCCAATTATTTCATCTTCATGTTTAAGTGAACTACGAGCCCCATTGTTAATACTTTATCGGAAATTATTTGTAACTTGCGACAAGTAGAACAATGAGTGGAACAGGTAGACGGTTGAAATCAATGTATATATTGCTTCTATATAGTCTAAGAAACATATATGCAAAGCATCCAAACAGTACAATTCGCCAATTTTTTGTTCTTCAAGTTTATGTGAACAATGAGCCCCAATGCTTAATCCGTTATCGGATATTATTAGTAACTTTCGACAAGTAAAACAATGAATGGAACAGGTAGACGGTTGAAATCATTGTATATATTGCTTCTATATAGTCTAAGAAACATATATGCAAAGCATCCAAACAGTACAATTCGACAATTTTTTGTTCTTCAAGTTTAGTGAACAATGAGCCCCAATGGTTAATCCTTTATCGGAAATTATTTGTAATTTTCGACAAGTAGAACAATGAATGGAACAGGTAGACGGTTGATATCTTTGTATATATTGCTTCTATATAATCTAAGAAACATATATGCAAAGCATCCAAACAGTACCATTCGCCAATTTTTTGTTCTTCAAGTTTAAGTGAACAACGAGCCCCATTGATAATCATGAAACGGAAATTATTTGTAACTTTCTACAAGTAGAACAATGAATGGAACAGGTAGACGGTTGAAATCATTGTATATATTGCTTCCATATAGTCTAAGAAACATATATGCAAAGCATCCAAACAGTACAATTCGCCTATTTTTTGTTTTTCAAGTTTAAGTGAACAATGAGCCCCAATGGTTAATCCTTTATCGGTAATTATTTGTAACTTTCTACAAGTAGAACAATGAATGGAACAGGTAGACGGTTGAAATCATTGTATATATTGCTTCCATATAGTCTAAGAAACATGTACGCAAAGCATCCAAACAGTACAATTCGCCAATTTTTTGTTTTTCAAGTTTAAGTGAACAACGAGCCCCATTGATAATCATGAAACGGAAATTATTTGTAACTTTCTACAAGTAGAACAATGAATAGAACAGGTAGACGGTTGAAATCTTTGTATATGTTGTTTCTATATAGTCTAAGAAACATATATGCAAAGCATCCAAACAGTACAAATCGCCAATTTATTGTTCTTCAAGTTTAAGTGAACAACGAGCCCCATTGTTAATCCTTTAAAGGAAATTATTTGTAAATTTCGACAAGCAGAACAATGAATGGTACAGGTAGACGGTTGAAATCTTTGTATATATTGCTTCTATATAATCTAAGAAACATATATGCAAAGCATCCAAACAGTACCATTCGCCAATTTTTTGTTCTTCAAGTTTAAGTGAACTACGAGCCCCATTGTTAAACCTTTAAAGGAAATTATTTGTAATTTTCGACAAGCAGAACAATGAATGGTACAGGTAGACGGTTGAAATCTTTGTATATATTGCTTCTAAATAGTCTAAGAAACATATATGCAAAGCATCCAAACAGTACAATTCGCCAATTTTTTGTTCTTCAAGTTTAAGTGAACAGCGAGCCCCATTGATAATCATGAAATGGAAATTATTTCTAACTTTCTACAAGTAGAACAATGAATAGTACAGGTAGACGGGTGAAATCTTTCTATATATTGCTTCTAAATAGTCTAAGAAACATATATGAAAAGCATCCAAACAGTACCATTCATCAATTTTTTGTTCTTCAAGTTTAAGTGAACAACGAGCCCCATTGTTAATCCTTTAAAGGAAATTATTCGTAAATTTCGACAAGTAGAACAATGATTGGAATACGTAGACGGTTGAAATCTTTGTATATATTGCTTCCATATAGTCTAAGAAACATGAACGCAAAGCATCCAAACAGTACCATTCGCCAATTTCTTGTTCTTCAAGTTTATGTGAACAACGAGCCCCATAGATAATCATGAAACGGAAATTATTTGTAACTTTCGACAAGTAGAACAATGAATGGAACAGGTAGACGGTTGAAATCATTGTATATATTGCTTCTATATAGTCCAAGAAACATATATGCAAAGCGTCCAAACAGTACAATTCGCCAATTTGTTGCTCTTCAAGTTTAAGTGAACTACGAGCCTCATTGTTAATCCTTTAAAGGAAATTATTTGTAAATTTCGACAAGTAGAACAATGAATGGAACAGGTAGACGGTTGAAATCTTTGTATATATTGCTTCTATATAATCTAAGAAACATATATGCAAAGCATCTAAACAGTAACAATCGCCAATTTTTTGTTCTTCAAGTTTAAGTGAACAGCGAGCCCCATTGTTAATACTTTATCGGAAATTATTTGTAATTTTCGACAAGTAGAACAATGAATGGAACAGGTAGACGGTTGAAATCTTTGTATATATTGCTTCTATATAATCTAAGAAACATATATGCAAAGCATCCAAACAGTACAATTCGCCAATTATTTCATCTTCAAGTTTAAGTGAACTACGAGACCCATTGTTAATACTTTATCGGAAATTATTTGTAATTTTCGACAAGTAGAACAATGAATGGAACAGGTAGACGGTTGAAATCTTTGTATATATTGCTTCTATATAATCTAAGAGACATATATGCAAAGCATCCAAACAGTACCATTCGCCAATTTTTTGATCTTCAAGTTTAAGTGAACAGCGAGCCCCATTGATAATCATGAAATGGAAATTATTTGTAACTTTCTACAAGTAGAACAATGAATAGTACAGGTAGACGGGTGAAATCTTTCTATATATTGCTTCTAAATAGTCTAAGAAACATATATGCAAAGCATCCAAACAGTACAATTCGCCAATTATTTCATCTTCATGTTTAAGTGAACTACGAGCCCCATTGTTAATACTTTAACGGAAATTATTTGTAACTTCCGGCAAGTAGAACAATGAATGGAACAGGTAGACGCTAGAAATCAATGTATATATTGCTTCTATATAGTCTAAGAAACATATATGCAAATCATCCAAACAGTACAATTCGCCAATTATTTGATCTTGAAGTTTAAGTGAACAATGAGCCCCATTGTTAATCCTTTAAAAGAAATTATTTGTAAATTTCGACAAGTAGAACAATGATTGGAACACGTAGACGGTTGAAATCTTTGTATATATTGCTTCTATATAGCCTACGATACATATATGCAAAGCATCCAAACAGTACAATTCGCCAATTTTTTGTTCTTCAAGTTTAAGTGAACAACGAGCCCCATTGTTAATCTTTTAAACGAAATTATTTGTAAATTTCGACAAATTGAACAATGATTGGAACACGTAGACGTTTGAAATCTTTGTATATATTGCTTCCATATAGTCTAAGAAACATGTACGCAAAGCATCCAAACAGTACCATTCACCAATTTTTTGTTCTTCAAGTTTAAGTGAACAATGAGCCCCAATGGTTAATCCTTTATCGGAAATTATTTGTAATTTTCGACAAGTAGAACAATGAATGGAACAGGTAGACGGTTGAAATCTTTGTATATATTGCTTCTATATAATCTAAGAAACATATATGCAAAGCATCCAAACAGTACAATTCGCCAATTATTTCATCTTCAAGTTTAAGTGAACTACGAGACCCATTGTTAATACTTTATTGGAAATTATTTGTAATTTTCGACAAGTAGAACAATGAATGGAACAGGTAGACGGTTGAAATCTTTGTATATATTGCTTCTATATAATCTAAGAAACATATATGCAAAGCATCCAAACAGTACAATTCGCCAATTATTTCATCTTCAAGTTTAAGTGAACTACGAGACCCATTGTTAATACTTTAACGCAAATTATTTGTAACTTGCGACAAGTAGAACAATGAGTGGAACAGGTAGACGGTTGAAATTAATGTATATATTGCTTCTATATAGTCTAATAAACATATATGCAAAGCATCCAAACAGTACCAGTCGCCAATTTTTTGTTCGTCAATTTTAAGTGAACAACGAGGCCCATTGATAATCATGAAACGGAAATTATTTGTAACTTTCGACAAGAAGAACAATGAATAGAACAGGTAGACGGTTGAAATCTTTGTATATGTTGCTTCTATATAGTCCAAGAAACCTATATGCAAAGCATCTAAACAGTGACATTCGCCAATTTTTTGATCTTCAAGTTTAAGTGAACAGCGAGCCCCAATGATAATCATGAAATGGAAATTATTTGTAACATTCTACAAAGTAGAACAATGAATAGTACAGGTAGACGGGTGAAATCTTTCTACATATTGCTTCTAAATAGTCTAAGAAACACATATGCAAAGCATCCAAACAGTTCAATTCGCCAATTTTTTGTTCTTCAAGTTTAAGTGAACTACGAGCCCCAATGTTAATCCTTTAAAGGAAATTATTTGTAAATTTCGACAAGTAGAACAATGAATGGATCAGGTAGACGGTTGAAATCATTGTATATATTGCTTCTATATAGCCTACGAAACATATATGCAAAGCATCCAAACAATACAATTCGCCAATTTTTTGTTCTTCAAGTTTAAGTGAACTACGAGCCCCATTGATAATCCTTTAACGGAAATTAATTGTAACTTTCTACAAGTAGAACAATGATTGGAACACGCAGACGGTTGAAATCTTTGTATATATTGCTTCCATATAGTCTAAGAAACATATATGCAAAGCATCCAAACAGTACCATTCGCCAATTTTTTGTTCTTCAAGTTTAAGTGAACTACGAGCCCCATTGTTAATACTTTAACGGAAATTATTTGTAACTTCCGACAAGTAGATCAATGAATGGAACAGGTAGACGGTTGAAATCTTTGTATATATTGCTTCTATATAATCTAAGAAACATATATGCAAAGCATCCAAACAGTACAATTCGCCAATTATTTCATCTTCATGTTTAAGTGAACAACGAGCCCCATTGTTAATACTTTAACGGAAATTATTTGTAACTTCCGACAAGTAGAACAATGAATGGAACAGGTAGACGGTTGAAATCAATGTATATATTGCTTCTATATAGTCTAAGAAACATATATGCGAAGCATCCAAACAGTACCATTCGCCAATTCTTTGTTCTTCAACTTTAAGTGAACAATGAGCCCCATTGTTAATCCTTTATCGGAAATTATTTGTAAATTTCGACAAGTAGAACAATGAATGGAACAGGTAGACGGTTGAAATCTTTGTATATATTGCTTCTATATAGTCTAAGAAACATATATGCAAAGCATCCAAACAGTACAATTCGACAATATTTTGTTCTTCAAGTTTAGTGAACAATGAGCCCCAATGGTTAATCCTTTATCGGAAATTATTTGTAATTTTCGACAAGTAGAACAATGAATGGAACAGGTAGACGGTTGAAATCATTGTATATATTGCTTCTATATAGTCTAAGAAACATATATGCGAAGCATCCAAACAGTACAATTCGACAATTTTTTGTTCTTCAAGTTTAGTGAACAATGAGCCCCAATGGTTAATCCTTTATCGGAAATTATTTGTAATTTTCGACAAGTAGAACAATGAATGGAACAGGTAGACGGTTGATATCTTTGTATATATTGCTTCTATATAATCTAAGAAACATATATGCAAAGCATCCAAACAGTACAATTCGCCAATTATTTCATCTTCATGTTTAAGTGAACTACGAGCCCCATTGTTAATACTTTATCGGAAATTATTTGTAACTTGCGACAAGTAGAACAATGAGTGGAACAGGTAGACGGTTGAAATCAATGTATATATTGCTTCTATATAGTCTAAGAAACATATATGCAAAGCATCCAAACAGTACAATTCGCCAATTTTTTGTTCTTCAAGTTTATGTGAACAATGAGCCCCAATGCTTAATCCGTTATCGGATATTATTAGTAACTTTCGACAAGTAAAACAATGAATGGAACAGGTAGACGGTTGAAATCATTGTATATATTGCTTCTATATAGTCTAAGAAACATATATGCAAAGCATCCAAACAGTACAATTCGACAATTTTTTGTTCTTCAAGTTTAGTGAACAATGAGCCCCAATGGTTAATCCTTTATCGGAAATTATTTGTAATTTTCGACAAGTAGAACAATGAATGGAACAGGTAGACGGTTGATATCTTTGTATATATTGCTTCTATATAATCTAAGAAACATATATGCAAAGCATCCAAACAGTACCATTCGCCAATTTTTTGTTCTTCAAGTTTAAGTGAACAACGAGCCCCATTGATAATCATGAAACGGAAATTATTTGTAACTTTCTACAAGTAGAACAATGAATGGAACAGGTAGACGGTTGAAATCATTGTATATATTGCTTCCATATAGTCTAAGAAACATATATGCAAAGCATCCAAACAGTACAATTCGCCTATTTTTTGTTTTTCAAGTTTAAGTGAACAATGAGCCCCAATGGTTAATCCGTTATCGGATATTATTAGTAACTTTCGACAAGTAAAACAATGAATGGAACAGGTAGACGGTTGAAATCATTGTATATATTGCTTCTATATAGTCTAAGAAACATATATGCAAAGCATCCAAACAGTACAATTCGACAATTTTTTGTTCTTCAAGTTTAGTGAACAATGAGCCCCAATGGTTAATCCTTTATCGGAAATTATTTGTAATTTTCGACAAGTAGAACAATGAATGGAACAGGTAGACGGTTGAAATCATTGTATATATTGCTTCTATATAGTCTAAGAAACATATATGCAAAGCATCCAAACAGTACAATTCGACAATTTTTTGTTCTTCAAGTTTAGTGAACAATGAGCCCCAATGGTTAATCCTTTATCGGAAATTATTTGTAATTTTCGACAAGTAGAACAATGAATGGAACAGGTAGACGGTTGATATCTTTGTATATATTGCTTCTATATAATCTAAGAAACATATATGCAAAGCATCCAAACAGTACCATTCGCCAATTTTTTGTTCTTCAAGTTTAAGTGAACTACGAGCCCCATTGTTAAACCTTTAAAGGAAATTATTTGTAATTTTCGACAAGCAGAACAATGAATGGTACAGGTAGACGGTTGAAATCTTTGTATATATTGCTTCTAAATAGTCTAAGAAACATATATGCAAAGCATCCAAACAGTACAATTCGCCAATTTTTTGTTCTTCAAGTTTAAGTGAACAGCGAGCCCCATTGATAATCATGAAATGGAAATTATTTCTAACTTTCTACAAGTAGAACAATGAATAGTACAGGTAGACGGGTGAAATCTTTCTATATATTGCTTCTAAATAGTCTAAGAAACATATATGAAAAGCATCCAAACAGTACCATTCATCAATTTTTTGTTCTTCAAGTTTAAGTGAACAACGAGCCCCATTGTTAATACTTTAACGGAAATTATTTGTAAATTTCGACAAGTAGAACAATGAATGGATCAGGTAGACGGTTGAAATCAATGTATATATTGCTTCTATATAGTCTAAGAAACATATATGCAAAGCATCCAAACAGTACCATTCGCCAATTTTTTGTTCTTCAAGTTTAAGTGAACAATGAGCCCCAATGGTTAATCCTTTATCGGAAATTATTTGTAATTTTCGACAAGTAGAACAATGAGTGGAACAGGTAGACGGTTGAAATCATTGTATATATTGCTTCTATATAGTCTAAGAAACATATATGCAAAGCATCCAAACAGTACAATTCGACAATTTTTTGTTTTTCAAGTTTAAGTGAACAATGAGCCCCAATGGTTAATCCGTTATCGGAAATGATTTGTAACTTGCGACAAGTAGAACAATGAGTGGAACAGGTAGACGGTTGAAATTAATGTATATATTGCTTCTATATAGTCTAATAAACATATATGCAAAGCATCCAAACAGTACCAGTCGCCAATTTTTTGTTCTTCAATTTTAAGTGAACAACGAGGCCCATTGATAATCATGAAACGGAAATTATTTGTAACTTTCGACAAGAAGAACAATGAATAGAACAGGTAGACGGTTGAAATCTTTGTATATGTTGCTTCTATATAGTCCAAGAAACCTATATGCAAAGCATCTAAACAGTGACATTCGCCAATTCTTTGATCTTCAAGTTTAAGTGAACAGCGAGCCCCAATGATAATCATGAAATGGAAATTATTTGTAACATTCTACAAAGTAGAACAATGAATAGTACAGGTAGACGGGTGAAATCTTTCTACATATTGCTTCTAAATAGTCTAAGAAACACATATGCAAAGCATCCAAACGGGTCAATTCGCCAATTTTTTGTTCTTCAAGTTTAAGTGAACTACGAGCCCCAATGTTAATCCTTTAAAGGAAATTATTTGTAAATTTCGACAAGTAGAACAATGAATGGATCAGGTAGACGGTTGAAATCAATGTATATATTGCTTCTATATAGTCTAAGAAACATATATGCAAAGCATCCAAACAGTACCATTCGCCAATTTTTTGTTCTTCAAGTTTAAGTGAACAATGAGCCCCAATGGTTAATCCTTTATCGGAAATTATTTGTAATTTTCGACAAGTAGAACAATGAATGGAACAGGTAGACGGTTGAAATCATTGTATATATTGCTTCTATATAGTCTAAGAAACATATATGCAAAGCATCCAAACAGTACAATTCGACAATTTTTTGTTTTTCAAGTTTAAGTGAACAATGAGCCCCAATGGTTAATCCGTTATCGGAAATGATTTGTAACTTTCGACAAGTAGAACAATGAATGGAACAGGTAGACGGTTGAAATCTTTGTATATATTGCTTCTATATAGTCTAAGAAACATATATGCAAAGCATCCAAACAGTACCATTCGCCAATTTTTTGTTCTTCAAGTTTAAGTGAACTACGAGCCCCATTGTTAATCCTTTAAAGGAAATTATTTGTAAATTTCGACAAGTAGAACAATGAATGGAACAGGTAGACTGTTGAAATCATTGTATATATTGCTTCTATATAGTCTAAGAAACATATATGCAAAGCATCCAAACAGTACAATTCGACAATCTTTGTTCTTCAAGTTTAGTGAACAATGAGCCCCAATGGTTAATCCTTTATCGGAAATTATTTGTAATTTTCGACAAGTAGAACAATGAATGGAACAGGTAGACGGTTGAAATCTTTGTATATATTGCTTCTATATAATCTAAGAAACATATATGCAAAGCATCCAAACAGTACAATTCGCCAATTATTTCATCTTCAAGTTTAAGTGAACTACGAGACCCATTGTTAATACTTTATCGGAAATTATTTGTAATTTTCGACAAGTAGAACAATGAATGGAACAGGTAGACGGTTGAAATCTTTGTATATATTGCTTCTATATAATCTAAGAAACATATATGCAAAGCATCCAAACAGTACAATTCGCCAATTATTTCATCTTCAAGTTTAAGTGAACTACGAGACCCATTGTTAATACTTTAACGCAAATTATTTGTAACTTGCGACAAGTAGAACAATGAGTGGAACAGGTAGACGGTTGAAATTAATGTATATATTGCTTCTATATAGTCTAATAAACATATATGCAAAGCATCCAAACAGTACCAGTCGCCAATTTTTTGTTCTTCAATTTTAAGTGAACAACGAGGCCCATTGATAATCATGAAACGGAAATTATTTGTAACTTTCGACAAGAAGAACAATGAATAGAACAGGTAGACGGTTGAAATCTTTGTATATGTTGCTTCTATATAGTCCAAGAAACCTATATGCAAAGCATCTAAACAGTGACATTCGCCAATTTTTTGATCTTCAAGTTTAAGTGAACAGCGAGCCCCAATGATAATCATGAAATGGAAATTATTTGTAACATTCTACAAAGTAGAACAATGAATAGTACAGGTAGACGGGTGAAATCTTTCTACATATTGCTTCTAAATAGTCTAAGAAACACATATGCAAAGCATCCAAACAGTTCAATTCGCCAATTTTTTGTTCTTCAAGTTTAAGTGAACTACGAGCCCCAATGTTAATCCTTTAAAGGAAATTATTTGTAAATTTCGACAAGTAGAACAATGAATGGATCAGGTAGACGGTTGAAATCATTGTATATATTGCTTCTATATAGCCTACGAAACATATATGCAAAGCATCCAAACAGTGCAATTCGCCAATTTTTTGTTCTTCAAGTTTAAGTGAACTACGAGCCCCATTGATAATCCTTTAACGGAAATTAATTGTAACTTTCTACAAGTAGAACAATGATTGGAACACGCAGACGGTTGAAATCTTTGTATATATTGCTTCCATATAGTCTAAGAAACATATATGCAAAGCATCCAAACAGTACCATTCGCCAATTATTTCATCTTCATGTTTAAGTGAACTACGAGCCCCATTGTTAATACTTTAACGGAAATTATTTGTAACTTCCGACAAGTAGATCAATGAATGGAACAGGTAGACGGTTGAAATCTTTGTATATATTGCTTCTATATAATCTAAGAAACATATATGCAAAGCATCCAAACAGTACAATTCGCCAATTATTTCATCTTCATGTTTAAGTGAACTACGAGCCCCATTGTTAATACTTTATCGGAAATTATTTGTAACTTGCGACAAGTAGAACAATGAGTGGAACAGGTAGACGGTTGAAATCAATGTATATATTGCTTCTATATAGTCTAATAAACATATATGCAAAGCATCCAAACAGTACAATTCGCCAATTTTTTGTTCTTCAAGTTTATGTGAACAATGAGCCCCAATGCTTAATCCGTTATCGGATATTATTAGTAACTTTCGACAAGTAAAACAATGAATGGAACAGGTAGACGGTTGAAATCATTGTATATATTGCTTCAATATAGTCTAAGAAACATATATGTAAAGCATCCAAACAGTACAATTCGACAATTTTTTGTTCTTCAAGTTTAGTGAACAATGAGCCCCAATGGTTAATCCTTTATCGGAAATTATTTGTAATTTTCGACAAGTAGAACAATGAATGGAACAGGTAGACGGTTGATATCTTTGTATATATTGCTTCTATATAATCTAAGAAACATATATGCAAAGCATCCAAACAGTACCATTCGCCAATTTTTTGTTCTTCAAGTTTAAGTGAACAACGAGCCCCATTGATAATCATGAAACGGAAATTATTTGTAACTTTCTACAAGTAGAACAATGAATGGAACAGGTAGACGGTTGAAATCATTGTATATATTGCTTCCATATAGTCTAAGAAACATATATGCAAAGCATCCAAACAGTACAATTCGCCTATTTTTTGTTTTTCAAGTTTAAGTGAACAATGAGCCCCAATGGTTAATCCTTTATCGGTAATTATTTGTAACTTTCTACAAGTAGAACAATGAATGGAACAGGTAGACGGTTGAAATCTTTGTATATATTGCTTCTATATAATCTAAGAAACATATATGCAAAGCATCCAAACAGTACAATTCGCCAATTATTTCATCATCAAGTTTAAGTGAACTACGAGACCCATTGTTAATACTTTATCGGAAATTATTTGTAATTTTCGACAAGTAGAACAATGAATGGAACAGGTAGACGGTTGAAATCTTTGTATATATTGCTTCTATATAATCTAAGAAACATATATGCAAAGCATCCAAACAGTACAATTCGCCAATTATTTCATCTTCAAGTTTAAGTGAACTACGAGACCCATTGTTAATAATTTAACGCAAATTATTTGTAACTTGCGACAAGTAGAACAATGAGTGGAACAGGTAGACGGTTGAAATTAATGTATATATTGCTTCTATATAGTCTAATAAACATATATGCAAAGCATCCAAACAGTACCAGTCGCCAATTTTTTGTTCTTCAATTTTAAGTGAACAATGAGCCCCATTGTTAATCCTTTATCGGGAATTATTTGTAATTTTCGACAAGTAGAACAATGAATGGAACAGGTAGACGGTTGAAATCTTTGTATATATTGCTTCTATATAATCTAAGAAACATATATGCAAAGCATCCAAACAGTACAATTCGCCAATTATTTCATCTTCAAGTTTAAGTGAACTACGAGACCCATTGTTAATACTTTATCGGAAATTATTTGTAATTTTCGACAAGTAGAACAATGAATGGAACAGGTAGACGGTTGAAATCTTTGTATATATTGCTTCTATATAATCTAAGAAACATATATGCAAAGCATCCAAACAGTACAATTCGCCAATTATTTCATCTTCAAGTTTAAGTGAACTACGAGACCCATTGTTAATACTTTAACGCAAATTATTTGTAACTTGCGACAAGTAGAACAATGAGTGGAACAGGTAGACGGTTGAAATTAATGTATATATTGCTTCTATATAGTCTAATAAACATATATGCAAAGCATCCAAACAGTACCAGTCGCCAATTTTTTGTTCTTCAATTTTAAGTGAACAACGAGGCCCATTGATAATCATGAAACGGAAATTATTTGTAACTTTCGACAAGAAGAACAATGAATAGAACAGGTAGACGGTTGAAATCTTTCTATATGTTGCTTCTATATAGTCCAAGAAACCTATATGCAAAGCATCTAAACAGTGACATTCGCCAATTCTTTGATCTTCAAGTTTAAGTGAACAGCGAGCCCCAATGATAATCATGAAATGGAAATTATTTGTAACATTCTACAAAGTAGAACAATGAATAGTACAGGTAGACGGGTGAAATCTTTCTACATATTGCTTCTAAATAGTCTAAGAAACACATATGCAAAGCATCCAAACAGTTCAATTCGCCAATTTTTTGTTCTTCAAGTTTAAGTGAACTACGAGCCCCAATGTTAATCCTTTAAAGGAAATTATTTGTAAATTTCGACAAGTAGAACAATGAATGGATCAGGTAGACGGTTGAAATCAATGTATATATTGCTTCTATATAGTCTAAGAAACATATATGCAAAGCATCCAAACAGTACCATTCGCCAATTTTTTGTTCTTCAAGTTTAAGTGAACAATGAGCCCCAATGGTTAATCCTTTATCGGAAATTATTTGTAATTTTCGACAAGTAGAACAATGAATGGAACAGGTAGACGGTTGAAATCATTGTATATATTGCTTCTATATAGTCTAAGAAACATATATGCAAAGCATCCAAACAGTACAATTCGACAATTTTTTGTTTTTCAAGTTTAAGTGAACAATGAGCCCCAATGGTTAATCCGTTATCGGAAATGATTTGTAACTTTCGACAAGTAGAACAATGAATGGAACAGGTAGACGGTTGACATCTTTGTATATATTGCTTCTATATAGTCTAAGAAACATATATGCAAAGCATCCAAACAGTACCATTCGCCAATTTTTTGTTCTTCAAGTTTAAGTGAACTACGAGCCCCATTGTTAATCCTTTAAAGGAAATTATTTGTAAATTTCGACAAGTAGAACAATGAATGGAACAGGTAGACTGTTGAAATCATTGTATATATTGCTTCTATATAGTCTAAGAAACATATATGCAAAGCATCCAAACAGTACAATTCGACAATCTTTGTTCTTCAAGTTTAGTGAACAATGAGCCCCAATGGTTAATCCTTTATCGGAAATTATTTGTAATTTTCGACAAGTAGAACAATGAATGGAACAGGTAGACGGTTGAAATCTTTGTATATATTGCTTCTATATAATCTAAGAAACATATATGCAAAGCATCCAAACAGTACAATTCGCCAATTATTTCATCTTCAAGTTTAAGTGAACTACGAGACCCATTGTTAATACTTTATCGGAAATTATTTGTAATTTTCGACAAGTAGAACAATGAATGGAACAGGTAGACGGTTGAAATCTTTGTATATATTGCTTCTATATAATCTAAGAAACATATATGCAAAGCATCCAAACAGTACAATTCGCGAATTATTTCATCTTCAAGTTTAAGTGAACTACGAGACCCATTGTTAATACTTTAACGCAAATTATTTGTAACTTGCGACAAGTAGAACAATGAGTGGAACAGGTAGACGGTTGAAATTAATGTATATATTGCTTCTATATAGTCTAATAAACGTATATGCAAAGCATCCAAACAGTACCAGTCGCCAATTTTTTGTTCTTCAATTTTAAGTGAACAACGAGGCCCATTGATAATCATGAAACAGAAATTATTTGTAACTTTCGACAAGAAGAACAATGAATAGAACAGGTAGACGGTTGAAATCTTTGTATATGTTGCTTCTATATAGTCCAAGAAACCTATATGCAAAGCATCTAAACAGTGACATTCGCCAATTTTTTGATCTTCAAGTTTAAGTGAACAGCGAGCCCCAATGATAATCATGAAATGGAAATTATTTGTAACATTCTACAAAGTAGAACAATGAATAGTACAGGTAGACGGGTGAAATCTTTCTACATATTGCTTCTAAATAGTCTAAGAAACACATATGCAAAGCATCCAAACAGTTCAATTCGCCAATTTTTTGTTCTTCAAGTTTAAGTGAACTACGAGCCCCAATGTTAATCCTTTAAAGGAAATTATTTGTAAATTTCGACAAGTAGAACAATGAATGGATCAGGTAGACGGTTGAAATCATTGTATATATTGCTTCTATATAGCCTACGAAACATATATGCAAAGCATCCAAACAGTGCAATTCGCCAATTTTTTGTTCTTCAAGTTTAAGTGAACAACGAGCCCCATTGATAATCATGAAACGGAAATTATTTGTAACTTTCTACAAGTAGAACAATGAATGGAACAGGTAGACGGTTGAAATCATTGTATATATTGCTTCCATATAGTCTAAGAAACATATATGCAAAGCATCCAAACAGTACAATTCGCCTATTTTTTGTTTTTCAAGTTTAAGTGAACAATGAGCCCCAATGGTTAATCCTTTATCGGTAATTATTTGTAACTTTCTACAAGTAGAACAATGAATGGAACAGGTAGACGGTTGAAATCATTGTATATATTGCTTCCATATAGTCTAAGAAACATGTACGCAAAGCATCCAAACAGTACAATTCGCCAATTTTTTGTTTTTCAAGTTTAAGTGAACAACGAGCCCCATTGATAATCATGAAACGGAAATTATTTGTAACTTTCTACAAGTAGAACAATGAATAGAACAGGTAGACGGTTGAAATCTTTGTATATGTTGTTTCTATATAGTCTAAGAAACATATATGCAAAGCATCCAAACAGTACAAATCGCCAATTTATTGTTCTTCAAGTTTAAGTGAACAACGAGCCCCATTGTTAATCCTTTAAAGGAAATTATTTGTAAATTTCGACAAGCAGAACAATGAATGGTACAGGTAGACGGTTGAAATCTTTGTATATATTGCTTCTATATAATCTAAGAAACATATATGCAAAGCATCCAAACAGTACCATTCGCCAATTTTTTGTTCTTCAAGTTTAAGTGAACTACGAGCCCCATTGTTAAACCTTTAAAGGAAATTATTTGTAATTTTCGACAAGCAGAACAATGAATGGTACAGGTAGAAGGTTGAAATCTTTGTATATATTGCTTCTAAATAGACTAAGAAACATATATGCAAAGCATCCAAACAGTACAATTCGCCAATTTTTTGTTCTTCAAGTTTAAGTGAACAGCGAGCCCCATTGATAATCATGAAATGGAAATTATTTGTAACTTTCTACAAGTAGAACAATGAATAGTACAGGTAGACGGGTGAAATCTTTCTATATATTGCTTCTAAATAGTCTAAGAAACATATATGCAAAGCATCCAAACAGTACCATTCGCCAATTTTTTGTTCTTCAAGTTTAAGTGAACTACGAGCCCCATTGTTAAACCTTTAAAGGAAATTATTTGTAATTTTCGACAAGCAGAACAATGAATGGTACAGGTAGACGGTTGAAATCTTTGTATATATTGCTTCTAAATAGTCTAAGAAACATATATGCAAAGCATCCAAACAGTACAATTCGCCAATTTTTTGTTCTTCAAGTTTAAGTGAACAGCGAGCCCCATTGATAATCATGAAATGGAAATTATTTGTAACTTTCTACAAGTAGAACAATGAATAGTACAGGTAGACGGGTGAAATCTTTCTATATATTGCTTCTAAATAGTCTAAGAAACATATATGAAAAGCATCCAAACAGTACGATTCGCCAATTATTTGATCTTCAATTTTAAGTGAACTACGAGCCCCATTGTTAATACTTTAACGGAAATTATTTGTAACTTTCGACAAGTAGAACAATGAATGGAACAGGTAGACGGTTGAAATCATTGTATATATTGCTTCTATATAGTCCAAAAAACATATATACAAAGCGTCCAAACAGTACAATTCGCCAATTTGTTGCTCTTCAAGTTTAAGTGAACTACGAGCCCCATTGTTAATCCTTTAAAGGAAATTATTTGTAAATTTCGGCAAGTAGAACAATGAATGGAATAGGTAGACGGTTGAAATCATTGTATATATTGCTTCTATATAGTCTAAGGAAAATATATGCAAAGCATCCAAACAGTACAATTCGCCAATTTTTTGTTCTTCAAGTTTAAGTAAACTACGATCCCCATTGTTAATCCCTTAACGGAAATTATTTGTCACTTTCGACAAGTAGAACAATGAATGGAACAGGTAGACGGTTGAAATCATTGTATATATTGCTTCTATATCATCTACGAAACATATATGCAAAGCATCCAAACAGTACCATTCGCCAATTTTTTGTTCTTCAAGTTTAAGTGAACTACGAGCCCCATTGTTAATCCTTTAAAGGAAATTAATTGTAAATTTCGACAAGTAGAACAATGAATGGAACAGGTTGACTGTTGAAATCATTGTATATATTGCTTCTATATAGTCTAAGAAACATATATGCTAAGCATCCAAACAGTACAATTCGCCAATTTTTTGTTCTTCAAGTTTAAGTAAACTACGAGCCCCATTGTTAATCCTTTAAAGGAAATTATTTGTAAATTTCGACAAGTAGAACAATGAATAGAACAGGTAGACGGTTGAAATCTTTGTATATATTGCTTCTATATAATCTAAGAAACATATATGCAAAGCATCCAAACAGTACCATTCGCCAATTTTTTGTTCTTCAAGTTTAAGTGAACAACGAGCCCCATTGATAATCATGAAACGGAAATTATTTGTAACTTTCTACAAGTAGAACAATGAATGGAACAGGTAGACGGTTGAAATCATTGTATATATTGCTTCCATATAGTCTAAGAAACATATATGCAAAGCATCCAAACAGTACAATTCGCCTATTTTTTGTTTTTCAAGTTTAAGTGAACAATGAGCCCCAATGGTTAATCCTTTATCGGTAATTATTTGTAACTTTCTACAAGTAGAACAATGAATGGAACTGGTAGACGGTTGAAATCATTGTATTTATTGATTCCATATAGTCTAAGAAACATATATGCAAAGCATCCAAACAGTACAATTCGCCAATTTATTGTTCTTCAAGTTTAAGTGAACAACGAGCCCCATTGTTAATCCTTTAAAGGAAATTATTTGTAAATTTCGACAAGCAGAACAATGAATGGTACAGGTAGACGGTTGAAATCTTTGTATATATTGCTTCTAAATAGTCTAAGAAACATATATGCAAAGCATCCAAACAGTACAATTCGCCAATTTTTTGTTTTTCAAGTTTAAGTGAACTACGAGCCCCATTGTTAATCCTTTAAAGGAAATTATTTGTAAATTTCGACAAGTAGAACAATGAATGGATCAGGTAGACGGTTGAAATCATTGTATATATTGCTTCTATATAATCTACGAAACATATATGCATAGCATCCAAACAGTACAATTCGACAATTTTTTGTTCTTCAAGTTTAAGTGAACTACGAGCCCCATTGTTAATCCTTTAAAGGAAATTATTTGTAAATTTCGACGAGTAGAACAATGATTAGAACACTTAGACGGTTGAAATCTTTGTATATATTGCTTCCATATAGTCTAAGAAACATGTACGCAAAGTATCCAAACAGTACCATTCGCCAATTTTTTGTTCTTCAAGTTTAAGTGAACTACGAGCCCCATTGTTAATCCTTTAAAGGAAATTATTTGTATATTTCGACAAGTAGAACAATGAATGGAACAGGTAGACGGTTGAAATCATTGTATATATTGCTTCTATATAGTCTAAGAAACATATATGCAAAGGATCAAATCAGTACAATTTGCCAATTTATTGTTCTACAAGTTTAAGTGAGCAACGAGCCCCATTGTTAATCCTTTAAAGGAAATTATTTGTATATTTCGACAAGTAGAACAATGAATGGAACAGGTAGACGGTTGAAATCATTGTATATATTGCTTCTATATAGTCTAAGAAACATATATGCAAAGCATCAAATCAGTACAATTTGCCAATTTATTGTTCTTCAAGTTTAAGTGAACAACGAGCCACATTGTTAATCCTTTAAAGGAAATTATTTGTAAATTTGGACAAGTAGAACAATGATTGGAACACTTAGACGGTTGAGATCTTTGTATATATTGCTTCCATATAGTCTAAGAAACAGGTACGCAAAGCATCCAACAGTACCATTCGCCAATTTATAGTTCTTCAAGTTTAAGTGAACTACGAGCCCCAATGTTAATCCTTTAAAGGAAATTATTTGTAAATTTCGACAAGTAGAACAATGAATGGATCAGGTAGACGGTTGAAATCATTGTATATATTGCTTCTATATAGCCTACGAAACATATATGCAAAGCATCCAAACAGTGCAATTCGCCAATTTTTTGTTCTTCAAGTTTAAGTGAACAACGAGCCCCATTGATAATCATGAAACGGAAATTATTTGTAACTTTCTACAAGTAGAACAATGAATGGAACAGGTAGACGGTTGAAATCATTGTATATATTGCTTCCATATAGTCTAAGAAACATATATGCAAAGCATCCAAACAGTACAATTCGCCTATTTTTTGTTTTTCAAGTTTAAGTGAACAATGAGCCCCAATGGTTAATCCTTTATCGGTAATTATTTGTAACTTTCTACAAGTAGAACAATGAATGGAACAGGTAGACGGTTGAAATCATTGTATATATTGCTTCCATATAGTCTAAGAAACATGTACGCAAAGCATCCAAACAGTACAATTCGCCAATTTTTTGTTTTTCAAGTTTAAGTGAACAACGAGCCCCATTGATAATCATGAAACGGAAATTATTTGTAACTTTCTACAAGTAGAACAATGAATAGAACAGGTAGACGGTTGAAATCTTTGTATATGTTGTTTCTATATAGTCTAAGAAACATATATGCAAAGCATCCAAACAGTACAAATCGCCAATTTATTGTTCTTCAAGTTTAAGTGAACAACGAGCCCCATTGTTAATCCTTTAAAGGAAATTATTTGTAAATTTCGACAAGCAGAACAATGAATGGTACAGGTAGACGGTTGAAATCTTTGTATATATTGCTTCTATATAATCTAAGAAACATATATGCAAAGCATCCAAACAGTACCATTCGCCAATTTTTTGTTCTTCAAGTTTAAGTGAACTACGAGCCCCATTGTTAAACCTTTAAAGGAAATTATTTGTAATTTTCGACAAGCAGAACAATGAATGGTACAGGTAGAAGGTTGAAATCTTTGTATATATTGCTTCTAAATAGACTAAGAAACATATATGCAAAGCATCCAAACAGTACAATTCGCCAATTTTTTGTTCTTCAAGTTTAAGTGAACAGCGAGCCCCATTGATAATCATGAAATGGAAATTATTTGTAACTTTCTACAAGTAGAACAATGAATAGTACAGGTAGACGGGTGAAATCTTTCTATATATTGCTTCTAAATAGTCTAAGAAACATATATGCAAAGCATCCAAACAGTACCATTCGCCAATTTTTTGTTCTTCAAGTTTAAGTGAACTACGAGCCCCATTGTTAAACCTTTAAAGGAAATTATTTGTAATTTTCGACAAGCAGAACAATGAATGGTACAGGTAGACGGTTGAAATCTTTGTATATATTGCTTCTAAATAGTCTAAGAAACATATATGCAAAGCATCCAAACAGTACAATTCGCCAATTTTTTGTTCTTCAAGTTTAAGTGAACAGCGAGCCCCATTGATAATCATGAAATGGAAATTATTTGTAACTTTCTACAAGTAGAACAATGAATAGTACAGGTAGACGGGTGAAATCTTTCTATATATTGCTTCTAAATAGTCTAAGAAACATATATGAAAAGCATCCAAACAGTACGATTCGCCAATTATTTGATCTTCAATTTTAAGTGAACTACGAGCCCCATTGTTAATACTTTAACGGAAATTATTTGTAACTTTCGACAAGTAGAACAATGAATGGAACAGGTAGACGGTTGAAATCATTGTATATATTGCTTCTATATAGTCCAAAAAACATATATACAAAGCGTCCAAACAGTACAATTCGCCAATTTGTTGCTCTTCAAGTTTAAGTGAACTACGAGCCCCATTGTTAATCCTTTAAAGGAAATTATTTGTAAATTTCGGCAAGTAGAACAATGAATGGAATAGGTAGACGGTTGAAATCATTGTATATATTGCTTCTATATAGTCTAAGGAAAATATATGCAAAGCATCCAAACAGTACAATTCGCCAATTTTTTGTTCTTCAAGTTTAAGTAAACTACGATCCCCATTGTTAATCCCTTAACGGAAATTATTTGTCACTTTCGACAAGTAGAACAATGAATGGAACAGGTAGACGGTTGAAATCATTGTATATATTGCTTCTATATCATCTACGAAACATATATGCAAAGCATCCAAACAGTACCATTCGCCAATTTTTTGTTCTTCAAGTTTAAGTGAACTACGAGCCCCATTGTTAATCCTTTAAAGGAAATTAATTGTAAATTTCGACAAGTAGAACAATGAATGGAACAGGTTGACTGTTGAAATCATTGTATATATTGCTTCTATATAGTCTAAGAAACATATATGCTAAGCATCCAAACAGTACAATTCGCCAATTTTTTGTTCTTCAAGTTTAAGTAAACTACGAGCCCCATTGTTAATCCTTTAAAGGAAATTATTTGTAAATTTCGACAAGTAGAACAATGAATAGAACAGGTAGACGGTTGAAATCTTTGTATATATTGCTTCTATATAATCTAAGAAACATATATGCAAAGCATCCAAACAGTACCATTCGCCAATTTTTTGTTCTTCAAGTTTAAGTGAACAACGAGCCCCATTGATAATCATGAAACGGAAATTATTTGTAACTTTCTACAAGTAGAACAATGAATGGAACAGGTAGACGGTTGAAATCATTGTATATATTGCTTCCATATAGTCTAAGAAACATATATGCAAAGCATCCAAACAGTACAATTCGCCTATTTTTTGTTTTTCAAGTTTAAGTGAACAATGAGCCCCAATGGTTAATCCTTTATCGGTAATTATTTGTAACTTTCTACAAGTAGAACAATGAATGGAACTGGTAGACGGTTGAAATCATTGTATTTATTGATTCCATATAGTCTAAGAAACATATATGCAAAGCATCCAAACAGTACAATTCGCCAATTTATTGTTCTTCAAGTTTAAGTGAACAACGAGCCCCATTGTTAATCCTTTAAAGGAAATTATTTGTAAATTTCGACAAGCAGAACAATGAATGGTACAGGTAGACGGTTGAAATCTTTGTATATATTGCTTCTAAATAGTCTAAGAAACATATATGCAAAGCATCCAAACAGTACAATTCGCCAATTTTTTGTTTTTCAAGTTTAAGTGAACTACGAGCCCCATTGTTAATCCTTTAAAGGAAATTATTTGTAAATTTCGACAAGTAGAACAATGAATGGATCAGGTAGACGGTTGAAATCATTGTATATATTGCTTCTATATAATCTACGAAACATATATGCATAGCATCCAAACAGTACAATTCGACAATTTTTTGTTCTTCAAGTTTAAGTGAACTACGAGCCCCATTGTTAATCCTTTAAAGGAAATTATTTGTAAATTTCGACGAGTAGAACAATGATTAGAACACTTAGACGGTTGAAATCTTTGTATATATTGCTTCCATATAGTCTAAGAAACATGTACGCAAAGTATCCAAACAGTACCATTCGCCAATTTTTTGTTCTTCAAGTTTAAGTGAACTACGAGCCCCATTGTTAATCCTTTAAAGGAAATTATTTGTATATTTCGACAAGTAGAACAATGAATGGAACAGGTAGACGGTTGAAATCATTGTATATATTGCTTCTATATAGTCTAAGAAACATATATGCAAAGGATCAAATCAGTACAATTTGCCAATTTATTGTTCTTCAAGTTTAAGTGAGCAACGAGCCCCATTGTTAATCCTTTAAAGGAAATTATTTGTATATTTCGACAAGTAGAACAATGAATGGAACAGGTAGACGGTTGAAATCATTGTATATATTGCTTCTATATAGTCTAAGAAACATATATGCAAAGCATCAAATCAGTACAATTTGCCAATTTATTGTTCTTCAAGTTTAAGTGAACAACGAGCCACATTGTTAATCCTTTAAAGGAAATTATTTGTAAATTTGGACAAGTAGAACAATGATTGGAACACTTAGACGGTTGAGATCTTTGTATATATTGCTTCCATATAGTCTAAGAAACAGGTACGCAAAGCATCCAACAGTACCATTCGCCAATTTATAGTTCTTCAATTTTAAGTGAACTACGAGCCCCATTGTTAATCCTTTAAAGGAAATTATTTGTATATTTCGACAAGTAGAACAATGAATGGAACAGGTAGACGGTTGAAATCATTGTATATATTGCTTCTATATAGTCTAAGAAACATATATGCAAAGCATCAAATCAGTACAATTTGCCAATTTAATGTTCTTCAAGTTTAAGTGAACAACGAGCCACATTGTTAATCCTTTAAAGGAAATTATTTGTAAATTTCGACAAGTAGAACAATGATTGGAACACGTAGACGGTTGAAATATTTGAATATATTGCTTCCATATAGTCTAAGAAACATATTGCAAAGCATCCAAACTGTACCATTCGCTAATTTTTCGTTCTTCAGGTTTAAGTGAACAACGAGCCCCATTGTTATCCTTTAAAGGAAATTATTTGTAAATTTCGACAAGTAGAACAATGAATGGAACACGTAGACGGCTGAAATCTTTGTACATATTGCTTCTATATAGTCTAAGAAACATATATGCAAAGGATCCAAACTGTACCATTCGCCAATTTTTTGTTCTTCAAGTTTAAGTGAACAACGAACCCCATTGATAATCATGAAATGGAAATTATTTGTAACTTTCTACAAGTAGAACAATGAATAGTACAGGTAGACGGGTGAAATCTTTCTATATATTGCTTCTATATAGTCTAAGAAACATATATGCAAAGAATCCAAGCAGTACAATTCGCCAATTTTTTGTTCTTCAAGTATAAGTGAACAATGAGCCCCAATGGTTAATCCTTTATCGGAAATTATTTGTATCTTTCGACAAGTAGAACAATGAATGGTACAGGTAGACGGTTGAGAACTTTGTATATATTGCTTCTATATAGTCTAAGAAACATATATGCAAAGCATCTAAACAGTAACATTCGCCAATTTTTTGTTCTTCATGTTTAAGTGAACAACGAACCCCATTGATAATCATGAAATGGAAATTATTTGTAACTTTCTACAAGTAGAACAATGAATGGTACAGGTAGACGGTTGAGATCTTTGTATATATTGCTTCTATATAGTCTAAGAAACATATATGCAAAGCATCTAAACAGTAACATTCGCCAATTTATTGTTCTTCAAGTTTAAGTGAACAACGAGCCCCATTGTTAATCCTTTAAAGGAAATTATTTGTAAATTTCGACAAGTAGAACAATGATTGGAACACTTAGACGGTTGAAATCTTTGTATATATTGCTTCCATATAGTCTAAGAAACATGTACGCAAAGTATCCAAACAGTACCATTCGCCAATTTTTTGTTCTTCAAGTTTAAGTGAACTACGAGCCCCATTGTTAATCCTTTAAAGGAAATTATTTGTATATTTCGACAAGTAGAACAATGAATGGAACAGGTAGACGGTTGAAATCATTGTATATATTGCTTCTATATAGTCTAAGAAACATATATGCAAAGCATCAAATCAGTACAATTTGCCAATTTATTGTTCTTCAAGTTTAAGTGAACAACGAGCCACATTGTTAATCCTTTAAAGGAAATTATTTGTAAATTTGGACAAGTAGAACAATGATTGGAACACTTAGACGGTTGAAATCTTTGTATATATTGCTTCCATATAGTCTAAGAAACATGTACGCAAAGCATCCAAACAGTACCATTCGCCAATTTTTTGTTCTTCAAGTTTAAGTGAAAAATGAGCCCCATTGTTAATCCTTTATCGGAAATTATTTGTAATTTTCGACAAGTAGAACAATGAATGGAACAGGTAGACGGTTGTAATCATTGTATATATTGCTTCTATATAGTCTAAGAAACATATATGCAAAGGATCAAATCAGTACAATTTGCCAATTTATTGTTCTTCAAGTTTAAGTGAGCAACGAGCCACATTGTTAATCCTTTAAAGGAAATTATTTGTAAATTTCGACAAGTAGAACAATGATTGGAACTCTTAGACGGTTGAAATCTTTGTATATATTGCTTCCATATAGTCTAAGAAACATGTACGCAAAGCATCCAAACAGTACCATTCGCCAATTTTTTGTTCTTCAAGTTTAAGTGAACAATGAGCCCCATTGTTAATCATGAAATGGAAATTATTTGTAACATTCTACAAAGTAGAACAATGAATAGTACAGGTAGACGGGTGAAATCTTTCTACATATTGCTTCTAAATAGTCTAAGAAACACATATGCAAAGCATCCAAACAGTTCAATTCGCCAATTTTTTGTTCTTCAAGTTTAAGTGAACTACGAGCCCCAATGTTAATCCTTTAAAGGAAATTATTTGTAAATTTCGACAAGTAGAACAATGAATGGATCATGTAGACGGTTGAAATCATTGTATATATTGCTTCTATATAGCCTACGAAACATATATGCAAAGCATCCAAACAGTGCAATTCGCCAATTTTTTGTTCTTCAAGTTTAAGTGAACTACGAGCCCCATTGATAATCCTTTAACGGAAATTAATTGTAACTTTCTACAAGTAGAACAATGATTGGAACACGCAGACGGTTGAAATCTTTGTATATATTGCTTCCATATAGTCTAAGAAACATATATGCAAAGCATCCAAACAGTACCATTCGCCAATTATTTCATCTTCATGTTTAAGTGAACTACGAGCCCCATTGTTAATACTTTAACGGAAATTATTTGTAACTTCCGACAAGTAGAACAATGAATGGAACAGGTAGACGGTTGTAATCATTGTATATATTGCTTCTATATAGTCTAAGAAACATATATGCAAAGGATCAAATCAGTACAATTTGCCAATTTATTGTTCTTCAAGTTTAAGTGAGCAACGAGCCACATTGTTAATCCTTTAAAGGAAATTATTTGTAAATTTCGACAAGTAGAACAATGATTGGAACTCTTAGACGGTTGAAATCTTTGTATATATTGCTTCCATATAGTCTAAGAAACATGTACGCAAAGCATCCAAACAGTACCATTCGCCAATTTTTTGTTCTTCAAGTTTAAGTGAACAATGAGCCCCATTGTTAATCATGAAATGGAAATTATTTGTAACATTCTACAAAGTAGAACAATGAATAGTACAGGTAGACGGGTGAAATCTTTCTACATATTGCTTCTAAATAGTCTAAGAAACACATATGCAAAGCATCCAAACAGTTCAATTCGCCAATTTTTTGTTCTTCAAGTTTAAGTGAACTACGAGCCCCAATGTTAATCCTTTAAAGGAAATTATTTGTAAATTTCGACAAGTAGAACAATGAATGGATCATGTAGACGGTTGAAATCATTGTATATATTGCTTCTATATAGCCTACGAAACATATATGCAAAGCATCCAAACAGTGCAATTCGCCAATTTTTTGTTCTTCAAGTTTAAGTGAACTACGAGCCCCATTGATAATCCTTTAACGGAAATTAATTGTAACTTTCTACAAGTAGAACAATGATTGGAACACGCAGACGGTTGAAATCTTTGTATATATTGCTTCCATATAGTCTAATAAACATATATGCAAAGCATCCAAACAGTACAATTCGCCAATTTTTTGTTCTTCAAGTTTATGTGAACAATGAGCCCCAATGCTTAATCCGTTATCGGATATTATTAGTAACTTTCGACAAGTAAAACAATGAATGGAACAGGTAGACGGTTGAAATCATTGTATATATTGCTTCTATATAGTCTAAGAAACATATATGTAAAGCATCCAAACAGTACAATTCGACAATTTTTTGTTCTTCAAGTTTAGTGAACAATGAGCCCCAATGGTTAATCCTTTATCGGAAATTATTTGTAATTTTCGACAAGTAGAACAATGAATGGAACAGGTAGACGGTTGATATCTTTGTATATATTGCTTCTATATAATCTAAGAAACATATATGCAAAGCATCCAAACAGTACCATTCGCCAATTTTTTGTTCTTCAAGTTTAAGTGAACAACGAGCCCCATTGATAATCATGAAACGGAAATTATTTGTAACTTTCTACAAGTAGAACAATGAATGGAACAGGTAGACGGTTGAAATCATTGTATATATTGCTTCTATATAGTCTAAGAAACATATATGCAAAGCATCAAATCAGTACAATTTGCCAATTTAATGTTCTTCAAGTTTAAGTGAACAACGAGCCACATTGTTAATCCTTTAAAGGAAATTATTTGTAAATTTCGACAAGTAGAACAATGATTGGAACACGTAGACGGTTGAAATATTTGAATATATTGCTTCCATATAGTCTAAGAAACATATTGCAAAGCATCCAAACTGTACCATTCGCTAATTTTTCGTTCTTCAGGTTTAAGTGAACAACGAGCCCCATTGTTATCCTTTAAAGGAAATTATTTGTAAATTTCGACAAGTAGAACAATGATTGGAACACGTAGACGGTTGAAATCTTTGTATATACTGCTTCCATATAGTCTAAGAAACATGTACGCAAAGCATCCAAACAGTACCATTCGCCAATTTTTTGTTCTTCAAGTTTAAGTGAACAATGAGCCCCATTGTTAATCCCTTATCGGAAATTATTAGTAATTTTCGACAAGTAGAACAATGAATGGAACACGTAGACGGCTGAAATCTTTGTACATATTGCTTCTATATAGTCTAAGAAACATATATGCAAAGGATCCAAACTGTACCATTCGCCAATTTTTTGTTCTTCAAGTTTAAGTGAACAACGAACCCCATTGATAATCATGAAATGGAAATTATTTGTAACTTTCTACAAGTAGAACAATGAATAGTACAGGTAGACGGGTGAAATCTTTCTATATATTGCTTCTATATAGTCTAAGAAACATATATGCAAAGAATCCAAGCAGTACAATTCGCCAATTTTTTGTTCTTCAAGTATAAGTGAACAATGAGCCCCAATGGTTAATCCTTTATCGGAAATTATTTGTATCTTTCGACAAGTAGAACAATGAATGGTACAGGTAGACGGTTGAGAACTTTGTATATATTGCTTCTATATAGTCTAAGAAACATATATGCAAAGCATCTAAACAGTAACATTCGCCAATTTTTTGTTCTTCAAGTTTAAGTGAACAACGAACCCCATTGATAATCATGAAATGGAAATTATTTGTAACTTTCTACAAGTAGAACAATGAATGGTACAGGTAGACGGTTGAGATCTTTGTATATATTGCTTCTATATAGTCTAAGAAACATATATGCAAAGCATCTAAACAGTAACATTCGCCAATTTATTGTTCTTCAAGTTTAAGTGAACAACGAGCCCCATTGTTAATCCTTTAAAGGAAATTATTTGTAAATTTCGACAAGTAGAACAATGATTGGAACACTTAGACGGTTGAAATCTTTGTATATATTGCTTCCATATAGTCTAAGAAACATGTACGCAAAGTATCCAAACAGTACCATTCGCCAATTTTTTGTTCTTCAAGTTTAAGTGAACTACGAGCCCCATTGTTAATCCTTTAAAGGAAATTATTTGTATATTTCGACAAGTAGAACAATGAATGGAACAGGTAGACGGTTGAAATCATTGTATATATTGCTTCTATATAGTCTAAGAAACATATATGCAAAGCAACAAATCAGTACAATTTGCCAATTTATTGTTCTTCAAGTTTAAGTGAACAACGAGCCACATTGTTAATCCTTTAAAGGAAATTATTTGTAAATTTCGACAAGTAGAACAATGATTGGAACACTTAGACGGTTGAAATCTTTGTATATATTGCTTCCATATAGTCTAAGAAACATGTACGCAAAGCATCCAAACAGTACCATTCGCCAATTTTTTGTTCTTCAAGTTTAAGTGAACAATGAGCCCCATTGTTAATCCTTTATCGGAAATTATTTGTAATTTTCGACAAGTAGAACAATGAATGGAACAGGTAGACGGTTGTAATCTTTGTATATATTGCTTCTATATAGTCTAAGAAACATATATGCAAAGCATCCAAACAGTACAATTCGCCAATTTTTTGTTCTTCAAGTATAAGTGAACAATGAGCCCCAATGGTTAATCCTTTATCGGAAATTATTTGTATCTTTCGACAAGTAGAACAATGAATGGTACAGGTAGACGGCTGAGAACTTTGTATATATTGCTTCTATATAGTCTAAGAAACATATATGCAAAGCATCTAAACAGTAACATTCGCCAATTTTTTGTTCTTCAAGTTTAAGTGAACAACGAACCCCATTGATAATCATGAAATGGAAATTATTTGTAACTTTCTACAAGTAGAACAATGAATGGTACAGGTAGACGGTTGAGATCTTTGTATATATTGCTTCTATATAGTCTAAGAAACATATATGCAAAGCATCTAAACAGTAACATTCGCCAATTTATTGTTCTTCAAGTTTAAGTGAACAACGAGCCCCATTGTTAATCCTTTAAAGGAAATTATTTGTAAATTTCGACAAGTAGAACAATGAATGGAACAGGTAGACGGTTGAAATCATTGTATATAGTGCTTCTATATAGTCTAAGAAACATATATGCAAAGCATCAAATCAGTACAATTTGCCAATTTATTGTTCTTCAAGTTTAAGTGAACAACGAGCCACATTGTTAATCCTTTAAAGGAAATTATTTGTAAATTTGGACAAGTAGAACAATGATTGGAACACTTAGACGGTTGAAATCTTTGTATATATTGCTTCCATATAGTCTAAGAAACATGTACGCAAAGCATCCAAACAGTACCATTCGCCAATTTTTTGTTCTTCAAGTTTAAGTGAAAAATGAGCCCCATTGTTAATCCTTTATCGGAAATTATTTGTAATTGTCGACAAGTAGAACAATGAATGGAACAGGTAGACGGTTGTAATCTTTGTATATATTGCTTCTATATAGTCTAAGAAACATATATGCAAAGCATCCAAACAGTACAATTCGCCAATTTTTTGTTCTTCAAGTTTAGTGAACAATGAGCCCCAATGGTTAATCCTTTATCGGAAATTATTTGTAATTTTCGACAAGTAGAACAATGAATGGAACAGGTAGACGGTTGAAATCATTGTATATATTGCTTCTATATAGTCTAAGAAACATATATGCGAAGCATCCAAACAGTACAATTCGACAATTTTTTGTTCTTCAAGTTTAGTGAACAATGAGCCCCAATGGTTAATCCTTTATCGGAAATTATTTGTAATTTTCGACAAGTAGAACAATGAATGGAACAGGTAGACGGTTGATATCTTTGTATATATTGCTTCTATATAATCTAAGAAACATATATGCAAAGCATCCAAACAGTACAATTCGCCAATTATTTCATCTTCATGTTTAAGTGAACTACGAGCCCCATTGTTAATACTTTAACGGAAATTATTTGTAACTTCCGACAAGTAGATCAATGAATGGAACAGGTAGACGGTTGAAATCTTTGTATATATTGCTTCTATATAATCTAAGAAACATATATGCAAAGCATCCAAACAGTACAATTCGCCAATTATTTCATCTTCATGTTTAAGTGAACTACGAGCCCCATTGTTAATACTTTATCGGAAATTATTTGTAACTTGCGACAAGTAGAACAATGAGTGGAACAGGTAGACGGTTGAAATCAATGTATATATTGCTTCTATATAGTCTAATAAACATATATGCAAAGCATCCAAACAGTACAATTCGCCAATTTTTTGTTCTTCAAGTTTATGTGAACAATGAGCCCCAATGCTTAATCCGTTATCGGATATTATTAGTAACTTTCGACAAGTAAAACAATGAATGGAACAGGTAGACGGTTGAAATCATTGTATATATTGCTTCTATATAGTCTAAGAAACATATATGTAAAGCATCCAAACAGTACAATTCGACAATTTTTTGTTCTTCAAGTTTAGTGAACAATGAGCCCCAATGGTTAATCCTTTATCGGAAATTATTTGTAATTTTCGACAAGTAGAACAATGAATGGAACAGGTAGACGGTTGATATCTTTGTATATATTGCTTCTATATAATCTAAGAAACATATATGCAAAGCATCCAAACAGTACCATTCGCCAATTTTTTGTTCTTCAAGTTTAAGTGAACAACGAGCCCCATTGATAATCATGAAACGGAAATTATTTGTAACTTTCTACAAGTAGAACAATGAATGGAACAGGTAGACGGTTGAAATCATTGTATATATTGCTTCTATATAGTCTAAGAAACATATATGCAAAGCATCAAATCAGTACAATTTGCCAATTTAATGTTCTTCAAGTTTAAGTGAACAACGAGCCACATTGTTAATCCTTTAAAGGAAATTATTTGTAAATTTCGACAAGTAGAACAATGATTGGAACACGTAGACGGTTGAAATATTTGAATATATTGCTTCCATATAGTCTAAGAAACATATTGCAAAGCATCCAAACTGTACCATTCGCTAATTTTTCGTTCTTCAGGTTTAAGTGAACAACGAGCCCCATTGTTATCCTTTAAAGGAAATTATTTGTAAATTTCGACAAGTAGAACAATGATTGGAACACGTAGACGGTTGAAATCTTTGTATATACTGCTTCCATATAGTCTAAGAAACATGTACGCAAAGCATCCAAACAGTACCATTCGCCAATTTTTTGTTCTTCAAGTTTAAGTGAACAATGAGCCCCATTGTTAATCCCTTATCGGAAATTATTAGTAATTTTCGACAAGTAGAACAATGAATGGAACACGTAGACGGCTGAAATCTTTGTACATATTGCTTCTATATAGTCTAAGAAACATATATGCAAAGGATCCAAACTGTACCATTCGCCAATTTTTTGTTCTTCAAGTTTAAGTGAACAACGAACCCCATTGATAATCATGAAATGGAAATTATTTGTAACTTTCTACAAGTAGAACAATGAATAGTACAGGTAGACGGGTGAAATCTTTCTATATATTGCTTCTATATAGTCTAAGAAACATATATGCAAAGAATCCAAGCAGTACAATTCGCCAATTTTTTGTTCTTCAAGTATAAGTGAACAATGAGCCCCAATGGTTAATCCTTTATCGGAAATTATTTGTATCTTTCGACAAGTAGAACAATGAATGGTACAGGTAGACGGTTGAGAACTTTGTATATATTGCTTCTATATAGTCTAAGAAACATATATGCAAAGCATCTAAACAGTAACATTCGCCAATTTTTTGTTCTTCAAGTTTAAGTGAACAACGAACCCCATTGATAATCATGAAATGGAAATTATTTGTAACTTTCTACAAGTAGAACAATGAATGGTACAGGTAGACGGTTGAGATCTTTGTATATATTGCTTCTATATAGTCTAAGAAACATATATGCAAAGCATCTAAACAGTAACATTCGCCAATTTATTGTTCTTCAAGTTTAAGTGAACAACGAGCCCCATTGTTAATCCTTTAAAGGAAATTATTTGTAAATTTCGACAAGTAGAACAATGATTGGAACACTTAGACGGTTGAAATCTTTGTATATATTGCTTCCATATAGTCTAAGAAACATGTACGCAAAGTATCCAAACAGTACCATTCGCCAATTTTTTGTTCTTCAAGTTTAAGTGAACTACGAGCCCCATTGTTAATCCTTTAAAGGAAATTATTTGTATATTTCGACAAGTAGAACAATGAATGGAACAGGTAGACGGTTGAAATCATTGTATATATTGCTTCTATATAGTCTAAGAAACATATATGCAAAGCAACAAATCAGTACAATTTGCCAATTTATTGTTCTTCAAGTTTAAGTGAACAACGAGCCACATTGTTAATCCTTTAAAGGAAATTATTTGTAAATTTCGACAAGTAGAACAATGATTGGAACACTTAGACGGTTGAAATCTTTGTATATATTGCTTCCATATAGTCTAAGAAACATGTACGCAAAGCATCCAAACAGTACCATTCGCCAATTTTTTGTTCTTCAAGTTTAAGTGAACAATGAGCCCCATTGTTAATCCTTTATCGGAAATTATTTGTAGTTTTCGACAAGTAGAACAATGAATGGAACAGGTAGACGGTTGTAATCTTTGTATATATTGCTTCTATATAGTCTAAGAAACATATATGCAAAGCATCCAAACAGTACAATTCGCCAATTTTTTGTTCTTCAAGTATAAGTGAACAATGAGCCCCAATGGTTAATCCTTTATCGGAAATTATTTGTATCTTTCGACAAGTAGAACAATGAATGGTACAGGTAGACGGCTGAGAACTTTGTATATATTGCTTCTATATAGTCTAAGAAACATATATGCAAAGCATCTAAACAGTAACATTCGCCAATTTTTTGTTCTTCAAGTTTAAGTGAACAACGAACCCCATTGATAATCATGAAATGGAAATTATTTGTAACTTTCTACAAGTAGAACAATGAATGGTACAGGTAGACGGTTGAGATCTTTGTATATATTGCTTCTATATAGTCTAAGAAACATATATGCAAAGCATCTAAACAGTAACATTCGCCAATTTATTGTTCTTCAAGTTTAAGTGAACAACGAGCCCCATTGTTAATCCTTTAAAGGAAATTATTTGTAAATTTCGACAAGTAGAACAATGAATGGAACAGGTAGACGGTTGAAATCATTGTATATAGTGCTTCTATATAGTCTAAGAAACATATATGCAAAGCATCAAATCAGTACAATTTGCCAATTTATTGTTCTTCAAGTTTAAGTGAACAACGAGCCACATTGTTAATCCTTTAAAGGAAATTATTTGTAAATTTGGACAAGTAGAACAATGATTGGAACACTTAGACGGTTGAAATCTTTGTATATATTGCTTCCATATAGTCTAAGAAACATGTACGCAAAGCATCCATACAGTACCATTCGCCAATTTTTTGTTCTTCAAGTTTAAGTGAAAAATGAGCCCCATTGTTAATCCTTTATCGGAAATTATTTGTAATTGTCGACAAGTAGAACAATGAATGGAACAGGTAGACGGTTGTAATCTTTGTATATATTGCTTCTATATAGTCTAAGAAACATATATGCAAAGCATCCAAACAGTACAATTCGCCAATTTTTTGTTCTTCAAGTTTAGTGAACAATGAGCCCCAATGGTTAATCCTTTATCGGAAATTATTTGTAATTTTCGACAAGTAGAACAATGAATGGAACAGGTAGACGGTTGAAATCATTGTATATATTGCTTCTATATAGTCTAAGAAACATATATGCGAAGCATCCAAACAGTACAATTCGACAATTTTTTGTTCTTCAAGTTTAGTGAACAATGAGCCCCAATGGTTAATCCTTTATCGGAAATTATTTGTAATTTTCGACAAGTAGAACAATGAATGGAACAGGTAGACGGTTGATATCTTTGTATATATTGCTTCTATATAATCTAAGAAACATATATGCAAAGCATCCAAACAGTACAATTCGCCAATTATTTCATCTTCATGTTTAAGTGAACTACGAGCCCCATTGTTAATACTTTATCGGAAATTATTTGTAACTTGCGACAAGTAGAACAATGAGTGGAACAGGTAGACGGTTGAAATCAATGTATATATTGCTTCTATATAGTCTAAGAAACATATATGCAAAGCATCCAAACAGTACAATTCGCCAATTTTTTGTTCTTCAAGTTTATGTGAACAATGAGCCCCAATGCTTAATCCGTTATCGGATATTATTAGTAACTTTCGACAAGTAAAACAATGAATGGAACAGGTAGACGGTTGAAATCATTGTATATATTGCTTCTATATAGTCTAAGAAACATATATGCAAAGCATCCAAACAGTACAATTCGACAATTTTTTGTTCTTCAAGTTTAGTGAACAATGAGCCCCAATGGTTAATCCTTTATCGGAAATTATTTGTAATTTTCGACAAGTAGAACAATGAATGGAACAGGTAGACGGTTGATATCTTTGTATATATTGCTTCTATATAATCTAAGAAACATATATGCAAAGCATCCAAACAGTACCATTCGCCAATTTTTTGTTCTTCAAGTTTAAGTGAACAACGAGCCCCATTGATAATCATGAAACGGAAATTATTTGTAACTTTCTACAAGTAGAACAATGAATGGTACAGGTAGACGGTTGAGATCTTTGTATATATTGCTTCTATATAGTCTAAGAAACATATATGCAAAGCATCTAAACAGTAACATTCGCCAATTTATTGTTCTTCAAGTTTAAGTGAACAACGAGCCCCATTGTTAATCCTTTAAAGGAAATTATTTGTAAATTTCGACAAGTAGAACAATGATTGGAACACTTAGACGGTTGAAATCTTTGTATATATTGCTTCCATATAGTCTAAGAAACATGTACGCAAAGTATCCAAACAGTACCATTCGCCAATTTTTTGTTCTTCAAGTTTAAGTGAACTACGAGCCCCATTGTTAATCCTTTAAAGGAAATTATTTGTATATTTCGACAAGTAGAACAATGAATGGAACAGGTAGACGGTTGAAATCATTGTATATATTGCTTCTATATAGTCTAAGAAACATATATGCAAAGCATCAAATCAGTACAATTAGCCAATTTATTGTTCTTCAAGTTTAAGTGAACAACGAGCCACATTGTTAATCCTTTAAAGGAAATTATTTGTAAATTTGGACAAGTAGAACAATGATTGGAACACTTAGACGGTTGAAATCTTTGTATATATTGCTTCCATATAGTCTAAGAAACATGTACGCAAAGCATCCAAACAGTACCATTCGCCAATTTTTTGTTCTTCAAGTTTAAGTGAAAAATGAGCCCCATTGTTAATCCTTTATCGGAAATTATTTGTAATTTTCGACAAGTAGAACAATGAATGGAACAGGTAGACGGTTGTAATCATTGTATATATTGCTTCTATATAGTCTAAGAAACATATATGCAAAGGATCAAATCAGTACAATTTGCCAATTTATTGTTCTTCAAGTTTAAGTGAGCAACGAGCCACATTGTTAATCCTTTAAAGGAAATTATTTGTAAATTTCGACAAGTAGAACAATGATTGGAACTCTTAGACGGTTGAAATCTTTGTATATATTGCTTCCATATAGTCTAAGAAACATGTACGCAAAGCATCCAAACAGTACCATTCGCCAATTTTTTGTTCTTCAAGTTTAAGTGAACAATGAGCCCCATTGTTAATCATGAAATGGAAATTATTTGTAACATTCTACAAAGTAGAACAATGAATAGTACAGGTAGACGGGTGAAATCTTTCTACATATTGCTTCTAAATAGTCTAAGAAACACATATGCAAAGCATCCAAACAGTTCAATTCGCCAATTTTTTGTTCTTCAAGTTTAAGTGAACTACGAGCCCCAATGTTAATCCTTTAAAGGAAATTATTTGTAAATTTCGACAAGTAGAACAATGAATGGATCAGGTAGACGGTTGAAATCATTGTATATATTGCTTCTATATAGCCTACGAAACATATATGCAAAGCATCCAAACAGTGCAATTCGCCAATTTTTTGTTCTTCAAGTTTAAGTGAACTACGAGCCCCATTGATAATCCTTTAACGGAAATTAATTGTAACTTTCTACAAGTAGAACAATGATTGGAACACGCAGACGGTTGAAATCTTTGTATATATTGCTTCCATATAGTCTAAGAAACATATATGCAAAGCATCCAAACAGTACCATTCGCCAATTATTTCATCTTCATGTTTAAGTGAACTACGAGCCCCATTGTTAATACTTTAACGGAAATTATTTGTAACTTCCGACAAGTAGATCAATGAATGGAACAGGTAGACGGTTGAAATCTTTGTATATATTGCTTCTATATAATCTAAGAAACATATATGCAAAGCATCCAAACAGTACAATTCGCCAATTATTTCATCTTCATGTTTAAGTGAACTACGAGCCCCATTGTTAATACTTTATCGGAAATTATTTGTAACTTGCGACAAGTAGAACAATGAGTGGAACAGGTAGACGGTTGAAATCAATGTATATATTGCTTCTATATAGTCTAATAAACATATATGCAAAGCATCCAAACAGTACAATTCGCCAATTTTTTGTTCTTCAAGTTTATGTGAACAATGAGCCCCAATGCTTAATCCGTTATCGGATATTATTAGTAACTTTCGACAAGTAAAACAATGAATGGAACAGGTAGACGGTTGAAATCATTGTATATATTGCTTCTATATAGTCTAAGAAACATATATGTAAAGCATCCAAACAGTACAATTCGACAATTTTTTGTTCTTCAAGTTTAGTGAACAATGAGCCCCAATGGTTAATCCTTTATCGGAAATTATTTGTAATTTTCGACAAGTAGAACAATGAATGGAACAGGTAGACGGTTGATATCTTTGTATATATTGCTTCTATATAATCTAAGAAACATATATGCAAAGCATCCAAACAGTACCATTCGCCAATTTTTTGTTCTTCAAGTTTAAGTGAACAACGAGCCCCATTGATAATCATGAAACGGAAATTATTTGTAACTTTCTACAAGTAGAACAATGAATGGAACAGGTAGACGGTTGAAATCATTGTATATATTGCTTCCATATAGTCTAAGAAACATATATGCAAAGCATCCAAACAGTACAATTCGCCTATTTTTTGTTTTTCAAGTTTAAGTGAACAATGAGCCCCAATGGTTAATCCTTTATCGGTAATTATTTGTAACTTTCTACAAGTAGAACAATGAATGGAACAGGTAGACGGTTGAAATCTTTGTATATATTGCTTCTATATAATCTAAGAAACATATATGCAAAGCATCCAAACAGTACAATTCGCCAATTATTTCATCATCAAGTTTAAGTGAACTACGAGACCCATTGTTAATACTTTATCGGAAATTATTTGTAATTTTCGACAAGTAGAACAATGAATGGAACAGGTAGACGGTTGAAATCTTTGTATATATTGCTTCTATATAATCTAAGAAACATATATGCAAAGCATCCAAACAGTACAATTCGCCAATTATTTCATCTTCAAGTTTAAGTGAACTACGAGACCCATTGTTAATAATTTAACGCAAATTATTTGTAACTTGCGACAAGTAGAACAATGAGTGGAACAGGTAGACGGTTGAAATTAATGTATATATTGCTTCTATATAGTCTAATAAACATATATGCAAAGCATCCAAACAGTACCAGTCGCCAATTTTTTGTTCTTCAATTTTAAGTGAACAATGAGCCCCATTGTTAATCCTTTATCGGGAATTATTTGTAATTTTCGACAAGTAGAACAATGAATGGAACAGGTAGACGGTTGAAATCTTTGTATATATTGCTTCTATATAATCTAAGAAACATATATGCAAAGCATCCAAACAGTACAATTCGCCAATTATTTCATCTTCAAGTTTAAGTGAACTACGAGACCCATTGTTAATACTTTATCGGAAATTATTTGTAATTTTCGACAAGTAGAACAATGAATGGAACAGGTAGACGGTTGAAATCTTTGTATATATTGCTTCTATATAATCTAAGAAACATATATGCAAAGCATCCAAACAGTACAATTCGCCAATTATTTCATCTTCAAGTTTAAGTGAACTACGAGACCCATTGTTAATACTTTAACGCAAATTATTTGTAACTTGCGACAAGTAGAACAATGAGTGGAACAGGTAGACGGTTGAAATTAATGTATATATTGCTTCTATATAGTCTAATAAACATATATGCAAAGCATCCAAACAGTACCAGTCGCCAATTTTTTGTTCTTCAATTTTAAGTGAACAACGAGGCCCATTGATAATCATGAAACGGAAATTATTTGTAACTTTCGACAAGAAGAACAATGAATAGAACAGGTAGACGGTTGAAATCTTTGTATATGTTGCTTCTATATAGTCCAAGAAACCTATATGCAAAGCATCTAAACAGTGACATTCGCCAATTCTTTGATCTTCAAGTTTAAGTGAACAGCGAGCCCCAATGATAATCATGAAATGGAAATTATTTGTAACATTCTACAAAGTAGAACAATGAATAGTACAGGTAGACGGGTGAAATCTTTCTACATATTGCTTCTAAATAGTCTAAGAAACACATATGCAAAGCATCCAAACAGTTCAATTCGCCAATTTTTTGTTCTTCAAGTTTAAGTGAACTACGAGCCCCAATGTTAATCCTTTAAAGGAAATTATTTGTAAATTTCGACAAGTAGAACAATGAATGGATCAGGTAGACGGTTGAAATCAATGTATATATTGCTTCTATATAGTCTAAGAAACATATATGCAAAGCATCCAAACAGTACCATTCGCCAATTTTTTGTTCTTCAAGTTTAAGTGAACAATGAGCCCCAATGGTTAATCCTTTATCGGAAATTATTTGTAATTTTCGACAAGTAGAACAATGAATGGAACAGGTAGACTGTTGAAATCATTGTATATATTGCTTCTATATAGTCTAAGAAACATATATGCAAAGCATCCAAACAGTACAATTCGACAATTTTTTGTTTTTCAAGTTTAAGTGAACAATGAGCCCCAATGGTTAATCCGTTATCGGAAATGATTTGTAACTTTCGACAAGTAGAACAATGAATGGAACAGGTAGACGGTTGAAATCTTTGTATATATTGCTTCTATATAGTCTAAGAAACATATATGCAAAGCATCCAAACAGTACCATTCGCCAATTTTTTGTTCTTCAAGTTTAAGTGAACTACGAGCCCCATTGTTAATCCTTTAAAGGAAGTTATTTGTAAATTTCGACAAGTAGAACAATGAATGGAACAGGTAGACTGTTGAAATCATTGTATATATTGCTTCTATATAGTCTAAGAAACATATATGCAAAGCATCCAAACAGTACAATTCGACAATCTTTGTTCTTCAAGTTTAGTGAACAATGAGCCCCAATGGTTAATCCTTTATCGGAAATTATTTGTAATTTTCGACAAGTAGAACAATGAATGGAACAGGTAGACGGTTGAAATCTTTGTATATATTGCTTCTATATAATCTAAGAAACATATATGCAAAGCATCCAAACAGTACAATTCGCCAATTATTTCATCTTCAAGTTTAAGTGAACTACGAGACCCATTGTTAATACTTTATCGGAAATTATTTGTAATTTTCGACAAGTAGAACAATGAATGGAACAGGTAGACGGTTGAAATCTTTGTATATATTGCTTCTATATAATCTAAGAAACATATATGCAAAGCATCCAAACAGTACAATTCGCCAATTATTTCATCTTCAAGTTTAAGTGAACTACGAGACCCATTGTTAATACTTTAACGCAAATTATTTGTAACTTGCGACAAGTAGAACAATGAGTGGAACAGGTAGACGGTTGAAATTAATGTATATATTGCTTCTATATAGTCTAATAAACATATATGCAAAGCATCCAAACAGTACCAGTCGCCAATTTTTTGTTCTTCAATTTTAAGTGAACAACGAGGCCCATTGATAATCATGAAACAGAAATTATTTGTAACTTTCGACAAGAAGAACAATGAATAGAACAGGTAGACGGTTGAAATCTTTTTATATGTTGCTTCTATATAGTCCAAGAAACCTATATGCAAAGCATCTAAACAGTGACATTCGCCAATTTTTTGATCTTCAAGTTTAAGTGAACAGCGAGCCCCAATGATAATCATGAAATGGAAATTATTTGTAACATTCTACAAAGTAGAACAATGAATAGTACAGGTAGACGGGTGAAATCTTTCTACATATTGCTTCTAAATAGTCTAAGAAACACATATGCAAAGCATCCAAACAGTTCAATTCGCCAATTTTTTGTTCTTCAAGTTTAAGTGAACTACGAGCCCCAATGTTAATCCTTTAAAGGAAATTATTTGTAAATTTCGACAAGTAGAACAATGAATGGATCAGGTAGACGGTTGAAATCATTGTATATATTGCTTCTATATAGCCTACGAAACATATATGCAAAGCATCCAAACAGTGCAATTCGCCAATTTTTTGTTCTTCAAGTTTAAGTGAACAACGAGCCCCATTGATAATCATGAAACGGAAATTATTTGTAACTTTCTACAAGTAGAACAATGAATGGAACAGGTAGACGGTTGAAATCATTGTATATATTGCTTCCATATAGTCTAAGAAACATATATGCAAAGCATCCAAACAGTACAATTCGCCTATTTTTTGTTTTTCAAGTTTAAGTGAACAATGAGCCCCAATGGTTAATCCTTTATCGGTAATTATTTGTAACTTTCTACAAGTAGAACAATGAATGGAACAGGTAGACGGTTGAAATCATTGTATATATTGCTTCCATATAGTCTAAGAAACATGTACGCAAAGCATCCAAACAGTACAATTCGCCAATTTTTTGTTTTTCAAGTTTAAGTGAACAACGAGCCCCATTGATAATCATGAAACGGAAATTATTTGTAACTTTCTACAAGTAGAACAATGAATAGAACAGGTAGACGGTTGAAATCTTTGTATATGTTGTTTCTATATAGTCTAAGAAACATATATGCAAAGCATCCAAACAGTACAAATCGCCAATTTATTGTTCTTCAAGTTTAAGTGAACAACGAGCCCCATTGTTAATCCTTTAAAGGAAATTATTTGTAAATTTCGACAAGCAGAACAATGAATGGTACAGGTAGACGGTTGAAATCTTTGTATATATTGCTTCTATATAATCTAAGAAACATATATGCAAAGCATCCAAACAGTACCATTCGCCAATTTTTTGTTCTTCAAGTTTAAGTGAACTACGAGCCCCATTGTTAAACCTTTAAAGGAAATTATTTGTAATTTTCGACAAGCAGAACAATGAATGGTACAGGTAGAAGGTTGAAATCTTTGTATATATTGCTTCTAAATAGACTAAGAAACATATATGCAAAGCATCCAAACAGTACAATTCGCCAATTTTTTGTTCTTCAAGTTTAAGTGAACAGCGAGCCCCATTGATAATCATGAAATGGAAATTATTTGTAACTTTCTACAAGTAGAACAATGAATAGTACAGGTAGACGGGTGAAATCTTTCTATATATTGCTTCTAAATAGTCTAAGAAACATATATGCAAAGCATCCAAACAGTACCATTCGCCAATTTTTTGTTCTTCAAGTTTAAGTGAACTACGAGCCCCATTGTTAAACCTTTAAAGGAAATTATTTGTAACTTTCGACAAGCAGAACAATGAATGGTACAGGTAGACGGTTGAAATCTTTGTATATATTGCTTCTAAATAGTCTAAGAAACATATATGCAAAGCATCCAAACAGTACAATTCGCCAATTTTTTGTTCTTCAAGTTTAAGTGAACAGCGAGCCCCATTGATAATCATGAAATGGAAATTATTTGTAACTTTCTACAAGTAGAACAATGAATAGTACAGGTAGACGGGTGAAATCTTTCTATATATTGCTTCTAAATAGTCTAAGAAACATATATGAAAAGCATCCAAACAGTACGATTCGCCAATTATTTGATCTTCAATTTTAAGTGAACTACGAGCCCCATTGTTAATACTTTAACGGAAATTATTTGTAACTTTCGACAAGTAGAACAATGAATGGAACAGGTAGACGGTTGAAATCATTGTATATATTGCTTCTATATAGTCCAAAAAACATATATACAAAGCGTCCAAACAGTACAATTCGCCAATTTGTTGCTCTTCAAGTTTAAGTGAACTACGAGCCCCATTGTTAATCCTTTAAAGGAAATTATTTGTAAATTTCGGCAAGTAGAACAATGAATGGAATAGGTAGACGGTTGAAATCATTGTATATATTGCTTCTATATAGTCTAAGGAAAATATATGCAAAGCATCCAAACAGTACAATTCGCCAATTTTTTGTTCTTCAAGTTTAAGTAAACTACGATCCCCATTGTTAATCCCTTAACGGAAATTATTTGTCACTTTCGACAAGTAGAACAATGAATGGAACAGGTAGACGGTTGAAATCATTGTATATATTGCTTCTATATCATCTACGAAACATATATGCAAAGCATCCAAACAGTACCATTCGCCAATTTTTTGTTCTTCAAGTTTAAGTGAACTACGAGCCCCATTGTTAATCCTTTAAAGGAAATTAATTGTAAATTTCGACAAGTAGAACAATGAATGGAACAGGTTGACTGTTGAAATCATTGTATATATTGCTTCTATATAGTCTAAGAAACATATATGCTAAGCATCCAAACATTACAATTCGCCAATTTTTTGTTCTTCAAGTTTAAGTAAACTACGAGCCCCATTGTTAATCCTTTAAAGGAAATTATTTGTAAATTTCGACAAGTAGAACAATGAATAGAACAGGTAGACGGTTGAAATCTTTGTATATATTGCTTCTATATAATCTAAGAAACATATATGCAAAGCATCCAAACAGTACCATTCGCCAATTTTTTGTTCTTCAAGTTTAAGTGAACAACGAGCCCCATTGATAATCATGAAACGGAAATTATTTGTAACTTTCTACAAGTAGAACAATGAATGGAACAGGTAGACGGTTGAAATCATTGTATATATTGCTTCCATATAGTCTAAGAAACATATATGCAAAGCATCCAAACAGTACAATTCGCCTATTTTTTGTTTTTCAAGTTTAAGTGAACAATGAGCCCCAATGGTTAATCCTTTATCGGTAATTATTTGTAACTTTCTACAAGTAGAACAATGAATGGAACTGGTAGACGGTTGAAATCATTGTATTTATTGATTCCATATAGTCTAAGAAACATATATGCAAAGCATCCAAACAGTACAATTCGCCAATTTATTGTTCTTCAAGTTTAAGTGAACAACGAGCCCCATTGTTAATCCTTTAAAGGAAATTATTTGTAAATTTCGACAAGCAGAACAATGAATGGTACAGGTAGACGGTTGAAATCTTTGTATATATTGCTTCTAAATAGTCTAAGAAACATATATGCAAAGCATCCAAACAGTACAATTCGCCAATTTTTTGTTTTTCAAGTTTAAGTGAACTACGAGCCCCATTGTTAATCCTTTAAAGGAAATTATTTGTAAATTTCGACAAGTAGAACAATGAATGGATCAGGTAGACGGTTGAAATCATTGTATATATTGCTTCTATATAATCTACGAAACATATATGCATAGCATCCAAACAGTACAATTCGACAATTTTTTGTTCTTCAAGTTTAAGTGAACTACGAGCCCCATTGTTAATCCTTTAAAGGAAATTATTTGTAAATTTCGACGAGTAGAACAATGATTGGAACACTTAGACGGTTGAAATCTTTGTATATATTGCTTCCATATAGTCTAAGAAACATGTACGCAAAGTATCCAAACAGTACCATTCGCCAATTTTTTGTTCTTCAAGTTTAAGTGAACTACGAGCCCCATTGTTAATCCTTTAAAGGAAATTATTTGTATATTTCGACAAGTAGAACAATGAATGGAACAGGTAGACGGTTGAAATCATTGTATATATTGCTTCTATATAGTCTAAGAAACATATATGCAAAGGATCAAATCAGTACAATTTGCCAATTTATTGTTCTTCAAGTTTAAGTGAGCAACGAGCCCCATTGTTAATCCTTTAAAGGAAATTATTTGTATATTTCGACAAGTAGAACAATGAATGGAACAGGTAGACGGTTGAAATCATTGTATATATTGCTTCTATATAGTCTAAGAAACATATATGCAAAGCATCAAATCAGTACAATTTGCCAATTTATTGTTCTTCAAGTTTAAGTGAACAACGAGCCACATTGTTAATCCTTTAAAGGAAATTATTTGTAAATTTGGACAAGTAGAACAATGATTGGAACACTTAGACGGTTGAGATCTTTGTATATATTGCTTCCATATAGTCTAAGAAACAGGTACGCAAAGCATCCAAACAGTACCATTCGCCAATTTATAGTTCTTCAATTTTAAGTGAACTACGAGCCCCATTGTTAATCCTTTAAAGGAAATTATTTGTATATTTCGACAAGTAGAACAATGAATGGAACAGGTAGACCGTTGAAATCATTGTATATATTGCTTCTATATAGTCTAAGAAACATATATGCAAAGCATCAAATCAGTACAATTTGCCAATTTAATGTTCTTCAAGTTTAAGTGAACAACGAGCCACATTGTTAATCCTTTAAAGGAAATTATTTGTAAATTTCGACAAGTAGAACAATGATTGGAACACGTAGACGGTTGAAATATTTGAATATATTGCTTCCATATAGTCTAAGAAACATATTGCAAAGCATCCAAACTGTACCATTCGCTAATTTTTCGTTCTTCAGGTTTAAGTGAACAACGAGCCCCATTGTTATCCTTTAAAGGAAATTATTTGTAAATTTCGACAAGTAGAACAATGATTGGAACACGTAGACGGTTGAAATCTTTGTATATACTGCTTCCATATAGTCTAAGAAACATGTACGCAAAGCATCCAAACAGTACCATTCGCCAATTTTTTGTTCTTCAAGTTTAAGTGAACAATGAGCCCCATTGTTAATCCCTTATCGGAAATTATTAGTAATTTTCGACAAGTAGAACAATGAATGGAACACGTAGACGGCTGAAATCTTTGTACATATTGCTTCTATATAGTCTAAGAAACATATATGCAAAGGATCCAAACTGTACCATTCGCCAATTTTTTGTTCTTCAAGTTTAAGTGAACAACGAGCCCCAATGGTTAATCCTTTATCGGAAATTATTTGTATCTTTCGACAAGTAGAACAATGAATAGAACAGGTAGACGGTTGAAATCTTTGTATATGCTGCTTCTAGATAGTCTAAGAAACCTATATGCATAGCATCTAAACAGTAACATTAGCCAATTTTTGTATCTTCAAGTATTAGTGAACAACAAGCCCCATTGATAATCATGAAATGGAAATTATTTGTAACTTTCTACAAGTAGAACAATGAATAGTACAGGTAGACGGGTGAAATCTTTCTATATATTGCTTCTATATAGTCTAAGAAACATATATGCAAAGAATCCAAGCAGTACAATTCGCCAATTTTTTGTTCTTCAAGTATAAGTGAACAATGAGCCCCAATGGTTAATCCTTTATCGGAAATTATTTGTATCTTTCGACAAGTAGAACAATGAATGGTACAGGTAGACGGTTGAGAACTTTGTATATATTGCTTCTATATAGTCTAAGAAACATATATGCAAAGCATCTAAACAGTAACATTCGCCAATTTTTTGTTCTTCAAGTTTAAGTGAACAACGAACCCCATTGATAATCATGAAATGGAAATTATTTGTAACTTTCTACAAGTAGAACAATGAATGGTACAGGTAGACGGTTGAGATCTTTGTATATATTGCTTCTATATAGTCTAAGAAACATATATGCAAAGCATCTAAACAGTAACATTCGCCAATTTATTGTTCTTCAAGTTTAAGTGAACAACGAGCCCCATTGTTAATCCTTTAAAGGAAATTATTTGTAAATTTCGACAAGTAGAACAATGATTGGAACACTTAGACGGTTGAAATCTTTGTATATATTGCTTCCATATAGTCTAAGAAACATGTACGCAAAGTATCCAAACAGTACCATTCGCCAATTTTTTGTTCTTCAAGTTTAAGTGAACTACGAGCCCCATTGTTAATCCTTTAAAGGAAATTATTTGTATATTTCGACAAGTAGAACAATGAATGGAACAGGTAGACGGTTGAAATCATTGTATATATTGCTTCTATATAGTCTAAGAAACATATATGCAAAGCAACAAATCAGTACAATTTGCCAATTTATTGTTCTTCAAGTTTAAGTGAACAACGAGCCACATTGTTAATCCTTTAAAGGAAATTATTTGTAAATTTCGACAAGTAGAACAATGATTGGAACACTTAGACGGTTGAAATCTTTGTATATATTGCTTCCATATAGTCTAAGAAACATGTACGCAAAGCATCCAAACAGTACCATTCGCCAATTTTTTGTTCTTCAAGTTTAAGTGAACAATGAGCCCCATTGTTAATCCTTTATCGGAAATTATTTGTAATTTTCGACAAGTAGAACAATGAATGGAACAGGTAGACGGTTGTAATCTTTGTATATATTGCTTCTATATAGTCTAAGAAACATATATGCAAAGCATCCAAACAGTACAATTCGCCAATTTTTTGTTCTTCAAGTATAAGTGAACAATGAGCCCCAATGGTTAATCCTTTATCGGAAATTATTTGTATCTTTCGACAAGTAGAACAATGAATGGTACAGGTAGACGGCTGAGAACTTTGTATATATTGCTTCTATATAGTCTAAGAAACATATATGCAAAGCATCTAAACAGTAACATTCGCCAATTTTTTGTTCTTCAAGTTTAAGTGAAAAATGAGCCCCATTGTTAATCCTTTATCGGAAATTATTTGTAATTTTCGACAAGTAGAACAATGAATGGAACAGGTAGACGGTTGTAATCATTGTATATATTGCTTCTATATAGTCTAAGAAACATATATGCAAAGCATCCAAACAGTACAATTCGACAATTTTTTGTTCTTCAAGTTTAGTGAACAATGAGCCCCAATGGTTAATCCGTTATCGGATATTATTAGTAACTTTCGACAAGTAAAACAATGAATGGAACAGGTAGACGGTTGAAATCATTGTATATATTGCTTCTATATAGTCTAAGAAACATATATGCAAAGCATCCAAACAGTACAATTCGACAATTTTTTGTTCTTCAAGTTTAGTGAACAATGAGCCCCAATGGTTAATCCTTTATCGGAAATTATTTGTAATTTTCGACAAGTAGAACAATGAATGGAACAGGTAGACGGTTGATATCTTTGTATATATTGCTTCTATATAATCTAAGAAACATATATGCAAAGCATCCAAACAGTACCATTCGCCAATTTTTTGTTCTTCAAGTTTAAGTGAACAACGAGCCCCATTGATAATCATGAAACGGAAATTATTTGTAACTTTCTACAAGTAGAACAATGAATGGTACAGGTAGACGGTTGAGATCTTTGTATATATTGCTTCTATATAGTCTAAGAAACATATATGCAAAGCATCTAAACAGTAACATTCGCCAATTTATTGTTCTTCAAGTTTAAGTGAACAACGAGCCCCATTGTTAATCCTTTAAAGGAAATTATTTGTAAATTTCGACAAGTAGAACAATGATTGGAACACTTAGACGGTTGAAATCTTTGTATATATTGCTTCCATATAGTCTAAGAAACATGTACGCAAAGTATCCAAACAGTACCATTCGCCAATTTTTTGTTCTTCAAGTTTAAGTGAACTACGAGCCCCATTGTTAATCCTTTAAAGGAAATTATTTGTATATTTCGACAAGTAGAACAATGAATGGAACAGGTAGACGGTTGAAATCATTGTATATATTGCTTCTATATAGTCTAAGAAACATATATGCAAAGCATCAAATCAGTACAATTTGCCAATTTATTGTTCTTCAAGTTTAAGTGAACAACGAGCCACATTGTTAATCCTTTAAAGGAAATTATTTGTAAATTTGGACAAGTAGAACAATGATTGGAACACTTAGACGGTTGAAATCTTTGTATATATTGCTTCCATATAGTCTAAGAAACATGTACGCAAAGCATCCAAACAGTACCATTCGCCAATTTTTTGTTCTTCAAGTTTAAGTGAAAAATGAGCCCCATTGTTAATCCTTTATCGGAAATTATTTGTAATTTTCGACAAGTAGAACAATGAATGGAACAGGTAGACGGTTGTAATCATTGTATATATTGCTTCTATATAGTCTAAGAAACATATATGCAAAGGATCAAATCAGTACAATTTGCCAATTTATTGTTCTTCAAGTTTAAGTGAGCAACGAGCCACATTGTTAATCCTTTAAAGGAAATTATTTGTAAATTTCGACAAGTAGAACAATGATTGGATCTCTTAGACGGTTGAAATCTTTGTATATATTGCTTCCATATAGTCTAAGAAACATGTACGCAAAGCATCCAAACAGTACAATTCGCCAATTTTTTGTTCTTCAAGTTTAAGTGAACAATGAGCCCCATTGTTAATCCTTTATCGGAAATTATTTGTAATTGTCGACAAGTAGAACAATGAATGGAACAGGTAGACGGTTGTAATCTTTGTATATATTGCTTCTATATAGTCTAAGAAACATATATGCAAAGCATCCAAACAGTACAATTCGCCAATTTTTTGTTCTTCAAGTTTAGTGAACAATGAGCCCCAATGGTTAATCCTTTATCGGAAATTATTTGTAATTTTCGACAAGTAGAACAATGAATGGAACAGGTAGACGGTTGAAATCATTGTATATATTGCTTCTATATAGTCTAAGAAACATATATGCGAAGCATCCAAACAGTACAATTCGACAATTTTTTGTTCTTCAAGTTTAGTGAACAATGAGCCCCAATGGTTAATCCTTTATCGGAAATTATTTGTAATTTTCGACAAGTAGAACAATGAATGGAACAGGTAGACGGTTGATATCTTTGTATATATTGCTTCTATATAATCTAAGAAACATATATGCAAAGCATCCAAACAGTACAATTCGCCAATTATTTCATCTTCATGTTTAAGTGAACTACGAGCCCCATTGTTAATACTTTATCGGAAATTTTTTGTAACTTGCGACAAGTAGAACAATGAGTGGAACTCTTAGACGGTTGAAATCTTTGTATATATTGCTTCCATATAGTCTAAGAAACATGTACGCAAAGCATCCAAACAGTACCATTCGCCAATTTTTTGTTCTTCAAGTTTAAGTGAACAATGAGCCCCATTGTTAATCCTTTATCGGAAATTATTTGTAATTGTCGACAAGTAGAACAATGAATGGAACAGGTAGACGGTTGTAATCTTTGTATATATTGCTTCTATATAGTCTAAGAAACATATATGCAAAGCATCCAAACAGTACAATTCGCCAATTTTTTGTTCTTGAAGTTTAGTGAACAATGAGCCCCAATGGTTAATCCTTTATCGGAAATTATTTGTAATTTTCGACAAGTAGAACAATGAATGGAACAGGTAGACGGTTGAAATCATTGTATATATTGCTTCTATATAGTCTAAGAAACATATATGCGAAGCATCCAAACAGTACAATTCGCCAATTTTTTGTTTTTCAAGTTTAAGTGAACAACGAGCCCCATTGATAATCATGAAACGGAAATTATTTGTAACTTTCTACAAGTAGAACAATGAATAGAACAGGTAGACGGTTGAAATCTTTGTATATGTTGTTTCTATATAGTCTAAGAAACATATATGCAAAGCATCCAAACAGTACAAATCGCCAATTTATTGTTCTTCAAGTTTAAGTGAACAACGAGCCCCATTGTTAATCCTTTAAAGGAAATTATTTGTAAATTTCGACAAGCAGAACAATGAATGGTACAGGTAGACGGTTGAAATCTTTGTATATATTGCTTCTATATAATCTAAGAAACATATATGCAAAGCATCCAAACAGTACCATTCGCCAATTTTTTGTTCTTCAAGTTTAAGTGAACTACGAGCCCCATTGTTAAACCTTTAAAGGAAATTATTTGTAATTTTCGACAAGCAGAACAATGAATGGTACAGGTAGACGGTTGAAATCTTTGTATATATTGCTTCTAAATAGTCTAAGAAACATATATGCAAAGCATCCAAACAGTACAATTCGCCAATTTTTTGTTCTTCAAGTTTAAGTGAACAGCGAGCCCCATTGATAATTATGAAATGGAAATTATTTGTAACTTTCTACAAGTAGAACAATGAATAGTACAGGTAGACGGGTGAAATCTTTCTATATATTGCTTCTAAATAGTCTAAGAAACATGTACGCAAAGTATCCAAACAGTACCATTCGCCAATTTTTTGTTCTTCAAGTTTAAGTGAACTACGAGCCCCATTGTTAATCCTTTAAAGGAAATTATTTGTATATTTCGACAAGTAGAACAATGAATGGAACAGGTAGACGGTTGAAATCATTGTATATATTGCTTCTATATAGTCTAAGAAACATATATGCAAAGCATCAAATCAGTACAATTTGCCAATTTATTGTTCTTCAAGTTTAAGTGAACAACGAGCCACATTGTTAATCCTTTAAAGGAAATTATTTGTAAATTTGGACAAGTAGAACAATGATTGGAACACTTAGACGGTTGAAATCTTTGTATATATTGCTTCCATATAGTCTAAGAAACATGAACGCAAAGCATCCAAACAGTACCATTCGCCAATTTCTTGTTCTTCAAGTTTATGTGAACAACGAGCCCCATAGATAATCATGAAACGGAAATTATTTGTAACTTTCGACAAGTAGAACAATGAATGGAACAGGTAGACGGTTGAAATCATTGTATATATTGCTTCTATATAGTCCAAGAAACATATATGCAAAGCGTCCAAACAGTACAATTCGCCAATTTGTTGCTCTTCAAGTTTAAGTGAACTACGAGCCTCATTGTTAATCCTTTAAAGGAAATTATTTGTAAATTTCGGCAAGTAGAACAATGAATGGAACAGGTAGACGGTTGAAATCTTTGTATATATTGCTTATATATAATCTAAGAAACATATATGCAAAGCATCTAAACAGTAACAATCGCCAATTTTTTGTTCTTCAAGTTTAAGTGAACAGCGAGCCCCATTGATAATCATGAAATGGAAATTATTTGTAACTTTCTACAAGTAGAACAATGAATAGTACAGGTAGACGGGTGAAATCTTTCTATGTATTGCTTCTAAATAGTCTAAGAAACATATATGAAAAGCATCCAAACAGTACGATTCGCCAATTATTTGATCTTCAATTTTAAGTGAACTACGAGCCCCATTGTTAATACTTTAACGGAAATTATTTGTAACTTTCGACAAGTAGAACAATGAATGGAACAGGTAGACGGTTGAAATCTTTGTATATATTGCTTCTATATAATCTAAGAAACATATATGCAAAGCATCCAAACAGTACAATTCGCCAATTATTTCAACTTCAAGTTTAAGTGAACTACGAGCCCCATTGTTAATACTTTAACGCAAATTATTTGTAACTTGCGACAAGTAGAACAATGAGTGGAACAGGTAGACGGTTGAAATTAATGTATATATTGCTTCTATATAGTCTAATAAACATATATGCAAAGCATCCAAACAGTACCAGTCGCCAATTTTTTGTTCTTCAATTTTAAGTGAACAACGAGGCCCATTGATAATCATGAAACGGAAATTATTTGTAACTTTCGACAAGAAGAACAATGAATAGAACAGGTAGACGGTTGAAATCTTTGTATATGTTGCTTCTATATAGTCCAAGAAACCTATATGCAAAGCATCTAAACAGTGACATTCGCCAATTTTTTGATCTTCAAGTTTAAGTGAACAGCGAGCCCCAATGATAATCATGAAATGGAAATTATTTGTAACATTCTACAAAGTAGAACAATGAATAGTACAGGTAGACGGGTGAAATCTTTCTACATATTGCTTCTAAATAGTCTAAGAAACACATATGCAAAGCATCCAAACAGTTCAATTCGCCAATTTTTTGTTCTTCAAGTTTAAGTGAACTACGAGCCCCATTGTTAATCCTTTAAAGGAAATTATTTGTAAATTTCGACAAGTAGAACAATGAATGGATCAGGTAGACGGTTGAAATCATTGTATATATTGCTTCTATATAGCCTACGAAACATATATGCAAAGCATCCAAACAGTACAATTCGCCAATTTTTTGTTCTTCAAGTTTAAGTGAACTACGAGCCCCATTGATAATCCTTTAACGGAAATTAATTGTAACTTTCTACAAGTAGAACAATGATTGGAACACGCAGACGGTTGAAATCTTTGTATATATTGATTCCATATAGTCTAAGAAACATATATGCAAAGCATCCAAACAGTACCATTCGCCAATTATTTCATCTTCATGTTTAAGTGAACTACGAGCCCCATTGTTAATACTTTAACGGAAATTATTTGTAACTTCCGACAAGTAGATCAATGAATGGAACAGGTAGACGGTTGAAATCTTTGTATATATTGCTTCTATATAATCTAAGAAACATATATGCAAAGCATCCAAACAGTACAATTCGCCAATTATTTCATCATCAAGTTTAAGTGAACTACGAGACCCATTGTGAATACTTTAACGCAAATTATTTGTAACTTGCGACAAGTAGAACAATGAGTGGAACAGGTAGACGGTTGAAATCAATGTATATATTGCTTCTATATAGTCTAAGAAACATATATGCAAAGCATCCAAACAGTACCATTCGCCAATTTTTTGTTCTTCAAGTTTAAGTGAACAATGAGCCCCAATGGTTAATCCTTTATCGGAAATTATTTGTAATTTTCGACAAGTAGAACAATGAATGGAACAGGTAGACGGTTGAAATCTTTGTATATATTGCTTCTATATAATCTAAGAAACATATATGCAAAGCATCCAAACAGTACAATTCGCCTATTATTTCATCTTCATGTTTAAGTGAACAACGAGCCCCATTGTTAATACTTTAACGGAAATTATTTGTAACTTCCGACAAGTAGAACAATGAATGGAACAGGTAGACGGTTGAAATCAATGTATATCTTGCTTCTATATAGTCTAAGAAACATATATGCGAAGCATCCAAACAGTACCATTCGCCAATTCTTTGTTCTGCAAGTTTAAGTGAACAATGAGCCCCATTGTTAATCCTTTATCGGAAATTATTTGTAAATTTCGACAAGTAGAACAATGAATGGAACAGGTAGACGGTTGAAATCTTTGTATATATTGCTTCTATATAATCTAAGAAACATATATGCAAAGCATCCAAACAGTACAATTCGCCAATTATTTCATCATCAAGTTTAAGTGAACTACGAGACCCATTGTGAATACTTTAACGCAAATTATTTGTAACTTGCGACAAGTAGAACAATGAGTGGAACAGGTAGACGGTTGAAATCAATGTATATATTGCTTCTATATAGTCTAAGAAACATATATGCAAAGCATCCAAACAGTACCATTCGCCAATTTTTTGTTCTTCAAGTTTAAGTGAACAATGAGCCCCAATGGTTAATCCTTTATCGGAAATTATTTGTAATTTTCGACAAGTAGAACAATGAATGGAACAGGTAGACGGTTGAAATCTTTGTATATATTGCTTCTATATAATCTAAGAAACATATATGCAAAGCATCCAAACAGTACAATTCGCCTATTATTTCATCTTCATGTTTAAGTGAACAACGAGCCCCATTGTTAATACTTTAACGGAAATTATTTGTAACTTCCGACAAGTAGAACAATGAATGGAACAGGTAGACGGTTGAAATCAATGTATATCTTGCTTCTATATAGTCTAAGAAACATATATGCGAAGCATCCAAACAGTACCATTCGCCAATTCTTTGTTCTTCAAGTTTAAGTGAACAATGAGCCCCATTGTTAATCCTTTATCGGAAATTATTTGTAAATTTCGACAAGTAGAACAATGAATGGAACAGGTAGACGGTTGAAATCTTTGTATATATTGCTTCTATATAGTCTAAGAAACATATATGCAAAGCATCCAAACAGTACAATTCGACAATTTTTTGTTCTTCAAGTTTAAGTGAACAATGAGCCCCAATGGTTAATCCTTTATCGGAAATTATTTGTAATTTTCGACAAGTAGAACAATGAATGGAACATGTAGACGGTTGAAATCATTGTATATATTGCTTCTATATAGTCTAAGAAACATATATGCGAAGCATCCAAACAGTACAATTCGACAATTTTTTGTTCTTCAAGTTTAGTGAACAATGAGCACCAATGGTTAATCCTTTATCGGAAATTATTTGTAATTTTCGACAAGTAGAACAATGAATGGAACAGGTAGACGGTTGATATCTTTGTATATATTGCTTCTATATAATTTAAGAAACATATATGCAAAGCATCCAAACAGTACAATTCGCCAATTATTTCATCTTCATGTTTAAGTGAACTACGAGCCCCATTGTTAATACTTTATCGGAAATTATTTGTAACTTGCGACAAGTAGAACAATGAGTGGAACAGGTAGACGGTTGAAATCAATGTATATATTGCTTCCATATAGTCTAAGAAACATATATGCAAAGCATCCAAACAGTACCATTCGCCAATTTTTTGTTCTTCAAGTTTAAGTGAACTACGAGCCCCATTGTTAATCCTTTAAAGGAAATTATTTGTAAATTTCGACAAGTAGAACAATGAATGGAACAGGTAGACTGTTGAAATCATTGTATATATTGCTTCTATATAGTCTAAGAAACATATATGCAAAGCATCCAAACAGTACAATTCGACAATCTTTGTTCTTCAAGTTTAGTGAACAATGAGCCCCAATGGTTAATCCTTTATCGGAAATTATTTGTAATTTTCGACAAGTAGAACAATGAATGGAACAGGTAGACGGTTGAAATCTTTGTATATATTGCTTCTATATAATCTAAGAAACATATATGCAAAGCATCCAAACAGTACAATTCGCCAATTATTTCATCTTCAAGTTTAAGTGAACTACGAGCCCCATTGTTAATACTTTAACGCAAATTATTTGTAACTTGCGACAAGTAGAACAATGAGTGGAACAGGTAGACGGTTGAAATTAATGTATATATTGCTTCTATATAGTCTAATAAACATATATGCAAAGCATCCAAACAGTACTAGTCGCCAATTTTTTGTTCTTCAATTTTAAGTGAACAACGAGGCCCATTGATAATCATGAAACGGAAATTATTTGTAACTTTCGACAAGAAGAACAATGAATAGAACAGGTAGACGGTTGAAATCTTTGTATATGTTGCTTCTATATAGTCCAAGAAACCTATATGCAAAGCATCTAAACAGTGACATTCGCCAATTTTTTGATCTTCAAGTTTAAGTGAACTACGAGCCCCATTGTTAATCCTTTATCGGAAATTATTTGTAATTTTCGACAAGTAGAACAATGAATGGAACAGGTAGACGGTTGAAATCTTTGTATATATTGCTTCTATATAATCTAAGAAACATATATGCAAAGCATCCAAACAGTACAATTCGCCAATTATTTCATCTTCAAGTTTAAGTGAACTACGAGACCCATTGTTAATACTTTAACGCAAATTATTTGTAACTTGCGACAAGTAGAACAATGAGTGGAACAGGTAGACGGTTGAAATTAATGTATATATTGCTTCTATATAGTCTAATAAACATATATGCAAAGCATCCAAACAGTACCAGTCGCCAATTTTTTGTTCTTCAATTTTAAGTGAACAATGAGCCCCATTGTTAATCCTTTATCGGAAATTATTTGTAATTTTCGACAAGTAGAACAATGAATGGAACAGGTAGACGGTTGAAATCTTTGTATATATTGCTTCTATATAATCTAAGAAACATATATGCAAAGCATCCAAACAGTACAATTCGCCAATTATTTCATCTTCAAGTTTAAGTGAACTACGAGACCCATTGTTAATACTTTATCGGAAATTATTTGTAATTTTCGACAAGTAGAACAATGAATGGAACAGGTAGACGGTTGAAATCTTTGTATATATTGCTTCTATATAATCTAAGAAACATATATGCAAAGCATCCAAACAGTACAATTCGCCAATTATTTCATCTTCAAGTTTAAGTGAACTACGAGACCCATTGTTAATACTTTAACGCAAATTATTTGTAACTTGCGACAAGTAGAACAATGAGTGGAACAGGTAGACGGTTGAAATTAATGTATATATTGCTTCTATATAGTCTAATAAACATATATGCAAAGCATCCAAACAGTACCAGTCGCCAATTTTTTGTTCTTCAATTTTAAGTGAACAACGAGGCCCATTGATAATCATGAAACGGAAATTATTTGTAACTTTCGACAAGAAGAACAATGAATAGAACAGGTGGACGGTTGAAATCTTTGTATATGTTGCTTCTATATAGTCCAAGAAACCTATATGCAAAGCATCTAAACAGTGACATTCGCCAATTCTTTGATCTTCAAGTTTAAGTGAACAGCGAGCCCCAATGATAATCATGAAATGGAAATTATTTGTAACATTCTACAAAGTAGAACAATGAATAGTACAGGTAGACGGGTGAAATCTTTCTACATATTGCTTCCAAATAGTCTAAGAAACACATATGCAAAGCATCCAAACAGTTCAATTCGCCAATTTTTTGTTCTTCAAGTTTAAGTGAACTACGAGCCCCAATGTTAAGCCTTTAAAGGAAATTATTTGTAAATTTCGACAAGTAGAACAATGAATGGATCAGGTAGACGGTTGAAATCAATGTATATATTGCTTCTATATAGTCTAAGAAACATATATGCAAAGCATCCAAACAGTACCATTCGCCAATTTTTTGTTCTTCAAGTTTAAGTGAACAATGAGCCCCAATGGTTAATCCTTTATCGGAAATTATTTGTAATTTTCGACAAGTAGAACAATGAATGGAACAGGTAGACGGTTGAAATCATTGTATATATTGCTTCTATATAGTCTAAGAAACATATATGCAAAGCATCCAAACAGTACAATTCGACAATTTTTTGTTTTTCAAGTTTAAGTGAACAATGAGCCCCAATGGTTAATCCGTTATCGGAAATGATTTGTAACTTTCGACAAGTAGAACAATGAATGGAACAGGTAGACGGTTGAAATCTTTGTATATATTGCTTCTATATAGTCTAAGAAACATATATGCAAAGCATCCAAACAGTACCATTCGCCAATTTTTTGTTCTTCAAGTTTAAGTGAACTACGAGCCCCATTGTTAATCCTTTAAAGGAAATTATTTGTAAATTTCGACAAGTAGAACAATGAATGGAACAGGTAGACTGTTGAAATCATTGTATATATTGCTTCTATATAGTCTAAGAAACATATATGCAAAGCATCCAAACAGTACAATTCGACAATCTTTGTTCTTCAAGTTTAGTGAACAATGAGCCCCAATGGTTAATCCTTTATCGGAAATTATTTGTAATTTTCGACAAGTAGAACAATGAATGGAACAGGTAGACGGTTGAAATCTTTGTATATATTGCTTCTATATAATCTAAGAAACATATATGCAAAGCATCCAAACAGTACAATTCGCCAATTATTTCATCTTCAAGTTTAAGTGAACTACGAGACCCATTGTTAATACTTTATCGGAAATTATTTGTAATTTTCGACAAGTAGAACAATGAATGGATCAGGTAGACGGTTGAAATCATTGTATATATTGCTTCTATATAGCCTACGAAACATATATGCAAAGCATCCAAACAGTACAATTCGCCAATTTTTTGTTCTTCAAGTTTAAGTGAACTACGAGCCCCATTGATAATCCTTTAACGGAAATTAATTGTAACTTTCTACAAGTAGAACAATGATTGGAACACGCAGACGGTTGAAATCTTTGTATATATTGCTTCCATATAGTCTAAGAAACATATATGCAAAGCATCCAAACAGTACCATTCGCCAATTATTTCATCTTCATGTTTAAGTGAACTACGAGCCCCATTGTTAATACTTTAACGGAAATTATTTGTAACTTCCGACAAGTAGATCAATGAATGGAACAGGTAGACGGTTGAAATCTTTGTATATATTGCTTCTATATAATCTAAGAAACATATATGCAAAGCATCCAAACAGTACAATTCGCCAATTATTTCATCTTCATGTTTAAGTGAACTACGAGCCCCATTGTTAATACTTTATCGGAAATTATTTGTAACTTGCGACAAGTAGAACAATGAGTGGAACAGGTAGACGGTTGAAATCAATGTATATATTGCTTCTATATAGTCTAAGAAACATATATGCAAAGCATCCAAACAGTACAATTCGCCAATTATTTCATCTTCATGTTTAAGTGAACTACGAGCCCCATTGTTAATACTTTAACGGAAATTATTTGTAACTTTCTACAAGTAGAACAATGATTGGAACACGTAGACGGTTGAAATCTTTGTATATATTGCTTCCATATAGTCTAAGATACATATACGCAAAGCATCCAAACAGTACCATTCGCCAATTTTTTGTTCTTCAAGTTTAAGTGAACAACGAGCCCCATTGATAATCATGAAACGGAAATTATTTGTAACTTTCTACAAGTAGAACAATGAATGGAACAGGTAGACGGTTGAAATCATTGTATATATTGCTTCCATATAGTCTAAGAAACATATATGCAAAGCATCCAAACAGTACAATTCGCCTATTTTTTGTTTTTCAAGTTTAAGTGAACAATGAGCCCCAATGGTTAATCCTTTATCGGTAATTATTTGTAACTTTCTACAAGTAGAACAATGAATGGAACAGGTAGACGGTTGAAATCATTGTATATATTGCTTCCATATAGTCTAAGAAACATGTACGCAAAGCATCCAAACAGTACAATTCGCCAATTTTTTGTTTTTCAAGTTTAAGTGAACAACGAGCCCCATTGATAATCATGAAACGGAAATTATTTGTAACTTTCTACAAGTAGAACAATGAATAGAACAGGTAGACGGTTGAAATCTTTGTATATGTTGTTTCTATATAGTCTAAGAAACATATATGCAAAGCATCCAAACAGTACAAATCGCCAATTTATTGTTCTTCAAGTTTAAGTGAACAACGAGCCCCATTGTTAATCCTTTAAAGGAAATTATTTGTAAATTTCGACAAGCAGAACAATAAATGGTACAGGTAGACGGTTGAAATCTTTGTATATATTGCTTCTATATAATCTAAGAAACATATATGCAAAGCATCCAAACAGTACCATTCGCCAATTTTTTGTTCTTCAAGTTTAAGTGAACTACGAGCCCCATTGTTAAACCTTTAAAGGAAATTATTTGTAATTTTCGACAAGCAGAACAATGAATGGTACAGGTAGACGGTTGAAATCTTTGTATATATTGCTTCTAAATAGTCTAAGAAACATATATGCAAAGCATCCAAACAGTACAATTCGCCAATTTTTTGTTCTTCAAGTTTAAGTGAACAGCGAGCCCCATTGATAATCATGAAATGGAAATTATTTGTAACTTTCTACAAGTAGAACAATGAATAGTACAGGTAGACGGGTGAAATCTTTCTATATATTGCTTCTAAATAGTCTAAGAAACATATATGAAAAGCATCCAAACAGTACGATTCGCCAATTATTTGATCTTCAATTTTAAGTGAACTACGAGCCCCATTGTTAATACTTTAACGGAAATTATTTGTAACTTTCGACAAGTAGAACAATGAATGGAACAGGTAGACGGTTGAAATCATTGTATATATTGCTTCTATATAGTCCAAAAAACATATATACAAAGCGTCCAAACAGTACAATTCGCCAATTTGTTGCTCTTCAAGTTTAAGTGAACTACGAGCCCCATTCTTAATCCTTTAAAGGAAATTATTTGTAAATTTCGGCAAGTAGAACAATGAATGGAATAGGTAGACGGTTGAAATCATTGTATATATTGCTTCTATATAGTCTAAGGAAAATATATGCAAAGCATCCAAACAGTACAATTCGCCAATTTTTTGTTCTTCAAGTTTAAGTAAACTACGATCCCCATTGTTAATCCCTTAACGGAAATTATTTGTCACTTTCGACAAGTAGAACAATGAATGGAACAGGTAGACGGTTGAAATCATTGTATATATTGCTTCTATATCATCTACGAAACATATATGCAAAGCATCCAAACAGTACCATTCGCCAATTTTTTGTTCTTCAAGTTTAAGTGAACTACGAGCCCCATTGTTAATCCTTTAAAGGAAATTAATTGTAAATTTCGACAAGTAGAACAATGAATGGAACAGGTTGACTGTTGAAATCATTGTATATATTGCTTCTATATAGTCTAAGAAACATATATGCTAAGCATCCAAACAGTACAATTCGCCAATTTTTTGTTCTTCAAGTTTAAGTAAACTACGAGCCCCATTGTTAATCCTTTAAAGGAAATTATTTGTAAATTTCGACAAGTAGAACAATGAATAGAACAGGTAGACGGTTGAAATCTTTGTATATATTGCTTCTATATAATCTAAGAAACATATATGCAAAGCATCCAAACAGTACCATTCGCCAATTTTTTGTTCTTCAAGTTTAAGTGAACAACGAGCCCCATTGATAATCATGAAACGGAAATTATTTGTAACTTTCTACAAGTAGAACAATGAATGGAACAGGTAGACGGTTGAAATCATTGTATATATTGCTTCCATATAGTCTAAGAAACATATATGCAAAGCATCCAAACAGTACAATTCGCTTATTTTTTGTTTTTCAAGTTTAAGTGAACAATGAGCCCCAATGGTTAATCCTTTATCGGTAATTATTTGTAACTTTCTACAAGTAGAACAATGAATGGAACTGGTAGACGGTTGAAATCATTGTATATATTGATTCCATATAGTCTAAGAAACATATATGCAAAGCATCCAAACAGTACAATTCGCCAATTTATTGTTCTTCAAGTTTAAGTGAACAACGAGCCCCATTGTTAATCCTTTAAAGGAAATTATTTGTAAATTTCGACAAGCAGAACAATGAATGGTACAGGTAGACGGTTGAAATCTTTGTATATATTGCTTCTAAATAGTCTAAGAAACATATATGCAAAGCATCCAAACAGTACAATTCGCCAATTTTTTGTTTTTCAAGTTTAAGTGAACTACGAGCCCCATTGTTAATCCTTTAAAGGAAATTATTTGTAAATTTCGACAAGTAGAACAATGAATGGATCAGGTAGACGGTTGAAATCATTGTATATATTGCTTCTATATAGTCTAAGAAACATATATGCAAAGCATCTAAACAGTAACATTCGCCAATTTTTTGTTCTTCAAGTTTAAGTGAACAACGAACCCCATTGATAATCATGAAATGGAAATTATTTGTAACTTTCTACAAGTAGAACAATGAATGATACAGGAAGACGGTTGAGATCTTTGTATATATTGCTTCTGTATAGTCTAAGAAACATATATGCAAAGCATCTAAACAGTAACATTCGCCAATTTATTGTTCTTCAAGTTTAAGTGAACAACGAGCCCCATTGTTAATCCTTTAAAGGAAATTATTTGTAAATTTCGACAAGTAGAACAATGATTGGAACACTTAGACGGTTGAGATCTTTGTATATATTGCTTCCATATAGTCTAAGAAACAGGTACGCAAAGCATCCAAACAGTACCATTCGCCAATTTATAGTTCTTCAATTTTAAGTGAACTACGAGCCCCATTGTTAATCCTTTAAAGGAAATTATTTGTATATTTCGACAAGTAGAACAATGAATGGAACAGGTAGACGGTTGAAATCATTGTATATATTGCTTCTATATAGTCTAAGAAACATATATGCAAAGCATCAAATCAGTACAATTTGCCAATTTAATGTTCTTCAAGTTTAAGTGAACAACGAGCCACATTGTTAATCCTTTAAAGGAAATTATTTGTAAATTTCGACAAGTAGAACAATGATTGGAACACGTAGACGGTTGAAATATTTGAATATATTGCTTCCATATAGTCTAAGAAACATATTGCAAAGCATCCAAACTGTACCATTCGCTAATTTTTCGTTCTTCAAGTTTAAGTGAACAACGAGCCCCATTGTTATCCTTTAAAGGAAATTATTTGTAAATTTCGACAAGTAGAACAATGATTGGAACACGTAAACGGTTGAAATCTTTGTATATACTGCTTCCATATAGTCTAAGAAACATGTACGCAAAGCATCCAAACAGTACCATTCGCCAATTTTTTGTTCTTCAAGTTTAAGTGAACAATGAGCCCCATTGTTAATCCCTTATCGGAAATTATTAGTAATTTTCGACAAGTAGAACAATGAATGGAACACGTAGACGGCTGAAATCTTTGTACATATTGCTTCTATATAGTCTAAGAAACATATATGCAAAGGATCCAAACTGTACCATTCGCCAATTTTTTGTTCTTCAAGTTTAAGTGAACAACGAGCCCCAATGGTTAATCCTTTATCGGAAATTATTTGTATCTTTCGACAAGTAGAACAATGAATAGAACAGGTAGACGGTTGAAATCTTTGTATATGCTGCTTCTAGATAGTCTAAGAAACCTATATGCAAAGCATCTAAACAGTAACATTAGCCAATTTTTGTATCTTCAAGTATTAGTGAACAACAAGCCCCATTGATAATCATGAAATGGAAATTATTTGTAACTTTCTACAAGTAGAACAATGAATAGTACAGGTAGACGGGTGAAATCTTTCTATATATTGCTTCTATATAGTCTAAGAAACATATATGCAAAGAATCCAAACAGTACAATTCGCCAATTTTTTGTTCTTCAAGTATAAGTGAACAATGAGCCCCAATGGTTAATCCTTTATCGGAAATTATTTGTATCTTTCGACAAGTAGAACAATGAATGGTACAGGTAGACGGTTGAGAACTTTGTATATATTGCTTCTATATAGTCTAAGAAACATATATGCAAAGCATCTAAACAGTAACATTCGCCAATTTTTTGTTCTTCAAGTTTAAGTGAACAACGAACCCCATTGATAATCATGAAATGGAAATTATTTGTAACTTTCTACAAGTAGAACAATGAATGGTACAGGTAGACGGTTGAGATCTTTGTATATATTGCTTCTATATAGTCTAAGAAACATATATGCAAAGCATCTAAACAGTAACATTCGCCAATTTATTGTTCTTCAAGTTTAAGTGAACAACGAGCCCCATTGTTAATCCTTTAAAGGAAATTATTTGTAAATTTCGACAAGTAGAACAATGATTGGAACACTTAGACGGTTGAAATCTTTGTATATATTGCTTCCATATAGTCTAAGAAACATGTACGCAAAGTATCCAAACAGTACCATTCGCCAATTTTTTGTTCTTCAAGTTTAAGTGAACTACGAGCCCCATTGTTAATCCTTTAAAGGAAATTATTTGTATCTTTCGACAAGTAGAACAATGAATGGTACAGGTAGACGGTTGTGATCTTTGTATATATTACTTCTATATAGTCTAAGAAACATATATGCAAAGCATCTAAACAGTAACATTCGCCAATTTTTTGTTCTTCAAGTTTAAGTGAACAACGAACCCCATTGATAATCATGAAATGGAAATTATTTGTAACTTTCTACAAGTAGAACAATGAATGGTACAGGTAGACGGTTGAGATCTTTGTATATATTGCTTCTATATAGTCTAAGAAACATATATGCAAAGCATCTAAACAGTAACATTCGCCAATTTATTGTTCTTCAAGTTTAAGTGAACTACGAGCCCCATTGTTAATCCTTTAAAGGAAATTATTTGTATATTTCGACAAGTAGAACAATGAATGGAACAGGTAGACGGCTGAAATCATTGTATATATTGCTTTTATATAGTCTAAGAAACATATATGCAAAGCATCAAATCAGTACAATTTGCCAATTTAATGTTCTTCAAGTTTAAGTGAACAACGAGCCACATTGTTAATCCTTTAAAGGAAATTATTTGTAAATTTCGACAAGTAGAACAATGATTGGAACACGTAGACGGTTGAAATATTTGAATATATTGCTTCCATATAGTCTAAGAAACATATTGCAAAGCATCCAAACTGTACCATGCGCTAATTTTTTGTTCTTCAAGTTTAAGTGAACAACGAGCCCCATTGTTATCCTTTAAAGGAAATTATTTGTAAATTTCGACAAGTAGAACAATGATTGGAACACGTAGACGGTTGAAATCTTTGTATATATTGCTTCCATATAGTCTAAGAAACATGTACGCAAAGCATCCAAACAGTACCATTCGCCAATTTTTTGTTCTTCAAGTATTAGTGAACAATGAGCCCCATTGTTAATCCTTTATCGGAAATTATTAGTAATTTTCGACAAGTAGAACAATGAATGGAACACGTAGACGGCTGAAATCTTTGTATATATTGCTTCTATATAGTCTAAGAATCATATATGCAAAGGATCCAAACTGTACCATTCGCCAATTTTTTTTTCTTCAAGTTTAAGTGAACAACGAGCCCCATTGACAATCATGAAACGATAATTATTTGTAAGTTTCTACAAGTAGAACAATGAATAGAACAGGTAGACGGTTGAAATCTTTGTATGTGCTGCTTCTATATAGTCTAAGAAACCTATATGCAAAGCATCTAAACAGTAACATTCGCCAATTTTTGTATCTTCAAGTATTAGTGAACAACAAGCCCCATTGATAATCATGAAATGGAAATTATTTGTAACTTTCTACAAGTAGAACAATGAATAGTACAGGTACACGGGTGAAATCTTTTTATATATTGCTTCTATATAGTCTAAGAAACATATATGCAAAGAATCCAAACAGTACAATTCGCCAATTTTTTGTTCTTCAAGTATAAGTGAACAATGAGCCCCAATGGTTAATCCTTTATCGGAAATTATTTCTAAATTTCGACAAGTAGAACAATGAATGGAACAGGTATACGGTTGAAATCTTTGTACATATTGCTTCTATATAGTCTAAGAAACATATATGCAAAGCATCTAAACAGTAACATTCGCCAATTTTTTGTTCTTCAAGTTTAAGTGAACAACGAACCCCATTGATAATCATGAAATGGAAATTATTTGTAACTTTCTACAAGTAGAACAATGAATGGTACAGGTAGACGGTTGAGATCTTTGTATATATTGCTTCTATATAGTCTACGAAACATATATGCAAAGCATCTAAACAGTAACATTCGCCAATTTATTTTTCTTCAAGTTTAAGTGAACAACGAGACCCATTGTTAATCCTTTAAAGGAAATTATTTGTAAATTTCGACAAGTAGAACAATGATTGAAACACTTAGACGGTTGAATTCTTTGTATATATTGCTTCCATATAGTCTAAGAAACATGTACGCAAAGCATCCAAACAGTACCATTCGCCAATTTTTTGTTCTTCAAGTTTAAGTGAACTACGAGCCCCATTGTTAATCCTTTAAAGGAAATTATTTGTATATTTCGACAAGTAGAACAATGAATGGAACAGGTAGACGGTTGAAATCATTGTATATATTGCTTCTATATAGTCTAAGAAACATATATGCAAAGTATCAAATCAGTACAATTTGCCAATTTATTGTTCTTCAAGTTTAAGTGAACAACGGGCCACATTGTTAATCCTTTAAAGGAAATTATTTGTAAATTTCGACAAGTAGAACAATGATTGGAACACGTAGACGGTTGAAATCTTTGTATATATTGCTTCCATATAGTCTAAGAAACATGTAAGCAAAGCATCCAAACAGTACCATTCGCCAATTTTTTGTTCTTCAAGTTTAAGTGAACAATGAGCCCCATTGTTAATCCTTTATCGGAAATTATTAGTAATTTTCGACAAGTAGAACAATGAATGGAACACGTAGACGGCTGAAATCTTTGTATATATTGCTTCTATATAGTCTAAGAAACATATATGCAAAGGATACAAACTGTACCATTCGCCAATTTTTTGTTCTTCAAGTTTAAGTGAACAACGAGCCCCATTGACAATCATGAAACGGTAATTATTTGTAAGTTTCTACAAGTAGAACAATGAATAGAAAAGGTAGACGGTTGAAATCTTTGTATATGCTGCTTCTATATAGTCTAAGAAACCTATATGCAAAGCAACCAAACAGTACCGTTCGCCAATTTTTTTTTTCTTCAAGTTTAAGTGAACAATGAGACCCATTGTTAATCCTTTATCGGAAATTATTTGCAACTTTCGACAAGTAGATCAATGAATGGAACAGGTAGACGGTTGAAATATTTGCATATATTGCTTCTATATAATCTAAGAAACATATATGAAAAGCATCCAAACAGTACCATTCGCCAATTTTTTGTTCTTCAAGTGAAAGTGAACAATGAGCCCCAATGGTTAATCCTTTATCGGAAATTATTTGTAATTTTCGACAAGCAGAACAATGAATGGAACAGGTAGTCGGTTGAAATATTTGTATATATTGCTTCTATATAATCTAAGAAACATATATGAAAAGCATCCAAACAGTACCATTCGCCAATTTTTTGTTCTTCAAGTTTAAGTGAACAACGAGCCCCATTTATAATCATGAAACGGAAATTATTTGTAACTTTCTACAAGTAGAACAATGAATAGAACAGGTAGACGGTTGAAATCTTTGTATATGTTGCTTCTATATAGTCTAAGAAACCTATATGCAAAGCATCTAAACAGTAACAATCGCCAATTTTTTGATCTTCAAGTTTAAGTGAACAGCGAGCCCCATTGATAATCATGAAATGGAAATTATTTGTAACTTTCTACAAGTAGAACAATGAATAGTACAGGTAGACGGGTGAAATCTTTCTATATATTGCTTCTAAATAGTCTAAGAAACATATATGCAAAGCATCCAAACAGTACAATTCGCCAAATTTTTGTTCTTCAAGTTTATTAATGAACTACGAGCCCCATTGTTAATCCTTTAAAGGAAATTATTTGTAACTTTCTACAAGTAGAACAATGAATAGTACAGGTAGACGGGTGAAATCATTCTATATATTGCTTCTAAATAGTCTAAGAAACATATATGCAAAGCATCCAAACAGTACCATTCGCCAATTTTTTGTTCTTCAAGTGTAAGTGAACAATGAGCCCCAATGGTTAATCCTTTATCGCAAATTATTTGTAATTTTCGACAAGTAGAACAATGAATGGAACAGGTAGACGGTTGAAATCAATGTATATATTGCTTCTATATAGTCGAAGAAACATATATGCAAAGCATCCAAACAGTACAATTCGCCAATTTTTTGTTCTTCAAGTTTAAGTAAACTACGATCCCCATTGTTAATCATTTATCGGAAATTATTTGTAACTTTCGACAAGTGGAACAGTGTATGGAACAGGTAGACGGTTGAAATCTTTGTATATATTGCTTCTACATAGTCTAAGAAACATATATGCAAAGCATCCAAACAGTACAATTCGCCAATTTTTGTTCTTCAAGTTTAAGTAAACTACGATCCCCATTGTTAATCCCTTAACGGAAATTATTTGTAACTTTCGACAAGTAGAACAATGAATGGAACAGGTAGACGGTTGAAATATTTGTATATATTGCTTCTATATAATATAAGAAACATATATGCAAAGCATCCAAACAGTACCATTCGCCACTTTTTTGTTCTTCAAGTTTAAGTGAACAACGAGCCCCATTGTTAATCCTTTAAAGGAAATTATTTGTAAATTTCGACAAGTAGAACAATGATTGGAACACGTAGACGGTTGAAATCTTTGTATATATTGCTTCCATATAGTCTCAGAAACATGTACGCAAAGCATCCAAACAATACCATTCGCCAATTTTTTGTTCTTCAAGTTTAAGTGAACTACGAGCCCCATTGTTAATCCTTTAACGGAAATTAATTGTAACTTTCTACAAGTAGAACAATGATTGGAACACGTAGACGGTTGAAATCTTTGTATATATTGCTTCCATATAGTCTAAGAAACATATATGCAAAGCAACCAAACAGTACCGTTCGCCAATTTTTTTTTCTTCAAGTTTAAGTGAACAATGAGACCCATTGTTAATCCTTTATCGGAAATTATTTGCAACTTTCGACAAGTAGATCAATGAATGGAACAGGTAGACGGTTGAAATCTTTGTATATATTGCTTCTATATAGTCTAAGAAACATGTACGCAAAGCATCCAAACAGTACCATTCGCCAATTTTTTGGTCTTCAAGTTTAAGTGAACAATGAGCCCCAATGGTTAATCCTTTATCGGAATTTATTTGTAATTTTCGACAAGTCGAACAATGAATGGAACAGGTAGACGGTTGAAATATTTGTATATATTGCTTCTATATAATATAAGAAACATATATGCAAAGCATCCAAACAGTACCATTCGCCAATTTTTTGTTCTTCAAGTTTAAGTGAACAACGAGCCCCATTTATAATCATGAAACGGAAATTATTTGTAACTTTCTACAAGTAGAACAATGAATAGAACAGGTAGACGGTTGAAATCTTTGTATATGTTGCTTCTATATAGTCTAAGAAACCTATATGCAAAGCATCTAAACAGTAACAATCGCCAATTTTTTGATCTTCAAGTTTAAGTGAACAGCGAGCCCCATTGATAATCATGAAATGGAAATTATTTGTAACTTTCTACAAGTAGAACAATGAATAGTACAGGTAGACGGGTGAAATCTTTCTATATATTGCTTCTAAATAGTCTAAGAAACATATATGCAAAGCATCCAAACAGTACAATTCGCCAAATTTTTGTTCTTCAAGTTTATTAATGAACTACGAGCCCCATTGTTAATCCTTTAAAGGAAATTATTTGTAACTTTCTACAAGTAGAACAATGAATAGTACAGGTAGACGGGTGAAATCATTCTATATATTGCTTCTAAATAGTCTAAGAAACATATATGCAAAGCATCCAAACAGTACGATTCGCCAATTTTTTGTTCTTCAAGTGTAAGTGAACAATGAGCCCCAATGGTTAATCCTTTATCGCAAATTATTTGTAATTTTCGACAAGTAGAACAATGAATGGAACAGGTAGACGGTTGAAATCAATGTATATATTGCTTCTATATAGTCGAAGAAACATATATGCAAAGCATCCAAACAGTACAATTCGCCAATTTTTTGTTCTTCAAGTTTAAGTAAACTACGATCCCCATTGTTAATCATTTATCGGAAATTATTTGTAACTTTCGACAAGTGGAACAGTGTATGGAACAGGTAGACGGTTGAAATCTTTGTATATATTGCTTCTACATAGTCTAAGAAACATATATGCAAAGCATCCAAACAGTACAATTCGCCAATTTTTGTTCTTCAAGTTTAAGTAAACTACGATCCCCATTGTTAATCCCTTAACGGAAATTATTTGTAACTTTCGACAAGTAGAACAATGAATGGAACAGGTAGACGGTTGAAATATTTGTATATATTGCTTCTATATAATATAAGAAACATATATGCAAAGCATCCAAACAGTACCATTCGCCACTTTTTTGTTCTTCAAGTTTAAGTGAACAACGAGCCCCATTGTTAATCCTTTAAAGGAAATTATTTGTAAATTTCGACAAGTAGAACAATGATTGGAACACGTAGACGGTTGAAATCTTTGTATATATTGCTTCCATATAGTCTCAGAAACATGTACGCAAAGCATCCAAACAATACCATTCGCCAATTTTTTGTTCTTCAAGTTTAAGTGAACTACGAGCCCCATTGTTAATCCTTTAACGGAAATTAATTGTAACTTTCTACAAGTAGAACAATGATTGGAACACGTAGACGGTTGAAATCTTTGTATATATTGCTTCCATATAGTCTAAGAAACATATATGCAAAGCAACCAAACAGTACCGTTCGCCAATTTTTTTTTCTTCAAGTTTAAGTGAACAATGAGACCCATTGTTAATCCTTTATCGGAAATTATTTGCAACTTTCGACAAGTAGATCAATGAATGGAACAGGTAGACGGTTGAAATCTTTGTATATATTGCTTCTATATAGTCTAAGAAACATGTACGCAAAGCATCCAAACAGTACCATTCGCCAATTTTTTGGTCTTCAAGTTTAAGTGAACAATGAGCCCCAATGGTTAATCCTTTATCGGAATTTATTTGTAATTTTCGACAAGTCGAACAATGAATGGAACAGGTAGACGGTTGAAATATTTGTATATATTGCTTCTATATAATATAAGAAACATATATGCAAAGCATCCAAACAGTACCATTCGCCACTTTTTTGTTCTTCAAGTTTAAGTGAACAACGAGCCCCATTGTTAATCCTTTAAAGGAAATTATTTGTAAATTTCGACAAGTAGAACAATGATTGGAACAGGTAGACGGTTGAAATCTTTGTATATATTGCTTCTATATAGTCTAAGAAACATATATGCAAAGCATCCAAACAGTACAATTCGCCAATTTATTGTTCTTCAAGTTTAAGTTAACAACGAGCCCCAATGTTAATCCTTTAAAGGAAATTATGTGTAAATTTCGACAAGTAGAACAATGATTGGAACACGTAGACGGTTGAAATCTTTGTATATATTGCTTCCATATAGTCTAAGAAACATGTACGCAAAGCATCCAAACAGTACCATTCGCCAATTTTTTGGTCTTCAAGTTTAAGTGAACAATGAGCCCCAATGGTTAATCCTTTATCGGAAATTATTTGTAATTTTCGACAAGTCGAACAATGAATGGAACAGGTAGACGGTTGAAATATTTGCATATATTGCTTCTATATAATATAAGAAACATATATTCAAAGCATCCAAACAGTACCATTCGCCAATTTTTTGTTCTTCAAGTTTAAGTGAACAACGAGCCCCATTGTTAATCCTTTAAAGGAAATTATTTGTAAATTTCGACAAGTAGAACAATGATTGGAACACGTAGACGGTTGAAATCTTTGTATATATTGCTTCCATATAGTCTAAGAAACATGTACGCAAAGCATCCAAACAGTACCATTCGCCAATTTTTTGTTCTTCAAGTTTAAGTGAACAATGAGCCCCAATGGTTAATCCATTATCGGTAATTATTTGTAACTTTCGACAAGTAGAACAATGAATGGAACAGTTAGACGGTTGAAATCCTTGTATATATTGCGTCTATATAATCTAAGAAACATATATGCAAAGCATCCAAACAGTACAATTCGCCAATTTTTTGTTCTTCAAGTTTAAGTAAACTACGATCCCCATTGTTAATCCCTTAACGGAAATTATTTGTAACATTCGACAAGTAGAACAATGAATGGAACAGGTAGACGGTTGAAATCATTGTATATATTGCTTCTATATAGTCTAAGAAACATATATGCAAAGCATCCAAACAGTACAATTCGCCAATTTTTTGTTCTTCAAGTTTAAGTGAACAATGAGCCCCAATGGTTAATCCTTTATCGGTAATTATTTGTAACTTTCGACAAGTAGAACAATGAATGGAACAGGTAGACGGTTGAAATCCTTGTATATATTGCGTCTATATAATCTAAGAAACATATATGCTAAGCATCCAAACAGTACAATTCGCCAATTTTTTGTTCTTCAAGTTTAAGTGAACTACGAGCCCCATTGTTAATCCTTAAATGAAATTATTTTTAAATTACGACAAGTAGAACAATGAATGGATCATGTAGACGGTTGAAATCATTGTATATATTGCTTCTATATAGTCTAAGAAACATATATGCAAAGCGTCCAAACAGTACAATTCGCCAATTATTTGATCTTCAAGTTTAAGTAAACTACGATCCCCATTGTTAATCCTTTAAAGGAAATTATTTGTAAATTTCGACAAGTAGAACAATGAATGGAACAGGTAGACTGTTGAAATCATTGTATATATTGCTTCTATATAGTCTAAGAAACATATATGCAAAGCGTCCAAACAGTACAATTCGCCAATTATTTGATCTTCAAGTTTAAGTGAACTACGAGCCCCATTGTTAATACTTTAACGGAAATTATTTGTAACTTGCGACAAGTAGAACAATGAATGGAACAGGTAGCCGGTTGAAATCAATGTATATATTGCTTCTATATAGTCTAAGAAACATATATGTAAAGCATCCAAACAGTACCATTCGCCAATTTTTTGTTCTTCAAGTTTAAGTGAACAACGAGCCCCTTTGTTAATCCTTTAAAGGAAATTATTTGTAAATTTCGACAAGTAGAACAATGAATGGATCAGGTAGACGGTTGAAATCAATGTATATATTGCTTCTATATAGTCTAAGAAACATATATGCAAAGCATCCAAACAGTACCATTCGCCAATTTTTTGTTCTTCAAGTTTAAGTGAACAATGAGCCCCAATGGTTAATCCTTTATCGGAAATTATTTGTAAATTTCGACAAGTAGAACAATGAATGGATCAGGTAGACGGTTGAAATCAATGTATATATTGCTTCTATATAGTCTAAGAAACATATATGCAAAGCATCCAAACAGTACCATTCGCCAATTTTTTGTTCTTCAAGTTTAAGTGAACTACGAGCCCCATTGTTAATCCTTTAAAGGAAATTATTTGTAAATTTCGACAAGTAGAACAATGAATGGAACAGGTAGACTGTTGAAATCATTGTATATATTGCTTCTATATAGTCTAAGAAACATATATGCAAAGCATCCAAACAGTACAATTCGACAATCTTTGTTCTTCAAGTTTAGTGAACAATGAGCCCCAATGGTTAATCCTTTATCGGAAATTATTTGTAATTTTCGACAAGTAGAACAATGAATGGAACAGGTAGACGGTTGAAATCTTTGTATATATTGCTTCTATATAATCTAAGAAACATATATGCAAAGCATCCAAACAGTACAATTCGCCAATTATTTCATCTTCAAGTTTAAGTGAACTACGAGACCCATTGTTAATACTTTATCGGAAATTATTTGTAATTTTCGACAAGTAGAACAATGAATGGATCAGGTAGACGGTTGAAATCATTGTATATATTGCTTCTATATAGCCTACGAAACATATATGCAAAGCATCCAAACAGTACAATTCGCCAATTTTTTGTTCTTCAAGTTTAAGTGAACTACGAGCCCCATTGATAATCCTTTAACGGAAATTAATTGTAACTTTCTACAAGTAGAACAATGATTGGAACACGCAGACGGTTGAAATCTTTGTATATATTGCTTCCATATAGTCTAAGAAACATATATGCAAAGCATCCAAACAGTACCATTCGCCAATTATTTCATCTTCATGTTTAAGTGAACTACGAGCCCCATTGTTAATACTTTAACGGAAATTATTTGTAACTTCCGACAAGTAGATCAATGAATGGAACAGGTAGACGGTTGAAATCTTTGTATATATTGCTTCTATATAATCTAAGAAACATATATGCAAAGCATCCAAACAGTACAATTCGCCAATTATTTCATCTTCATGTTTAAGTGAACTACGAGCCCCATTGTTAATACTTTATCGGAAATTATTTGTAACTTGCGACAAGTAGAACAATGAGTGGAACAGGTAGACGGTTGAAATCAATGTATATATTGCTTCTATATAGTCTAAGAAACATATATGCAAAGCATCCAAACAGTACAATTCGCCAATTTTTTGTTCTTCAAGTTTATGTGAACAATGAGCCCCAATGCTTAATCCGTTATCGGATATTATTAGTAACTTTCGACAAGTAAAACAATGAATGGAACAGGTAGACGGTTGAAATCATTGTATATATTGCTTCTATATAGTCTAAGAAACATATATGCAAAGCATCCAAACAGTACAATTCGACAATTTTTTGTTCTTCAAGTTTAGTGAACAATGAGCCCCAATGGTTAATCCTTTATCGGAAATTATTTGTAATTATCGACAAGTAGAACAATGAATGGAACAGGTAGACGGTTGATATCTTTGTATATATTGCTTCTATATAATCTAAGAAACATATATGCAAAGCATCCAAACAGTACCATTCGCCAATTTTTTGTTCTTCAAGTTTAAGTGAACAACGAGCCCCATTGATAATCATGAAACGGAAATTATTTGTAACTTTCTACAAGTAGAACAATGAATGGAACAGGTAGACGGTTGAAATCATTGTATATATTGCTTCCATATAGTCTAAGAAACATATATGCAAAGCATCCAAACAGTACAATTCGCCTATTTTTTGTTTTTCAAGTTTAAGTGAACAATGAGCCCCAATGGTTAATCCTTTATCGGTAATTATTTGTAACTTTCTACAAGTAGAACAATGAATGGAACAGGTAGACGGTTGAAATCATTGTATATATTGCTTCCATATAGTCTAAGAAACATGTACGCAAAGCATCCAAACAGTACAATTCGCCAATTTTTTGTTTTTCAAGTTTAAGTGAACAACGAGCCCCATTGATAATCATGAAACGGAAATTATTTGTAACTTTCTACAAGTAGAACAATGAATAGAACAGGTAGACGGTTGAAATCTTTGTATATGTTGTTTCTATATAGTCTAAGAAACATATATGCAAAGCATCCAAACAGTACAAATCGCCAATTTATTGTTCTTCAAGTTTAAGTGAACAACGAGCCCCATTGTTAATCCTTTAAAGGAAATTATTTGTAAATTTCGACAAGCAGAACAATAAATGGTACAGGTAGACGGTTGAAATCTTTGTATATATTGCTTCTATATAATCTAAGAAACATATATGCAAAGCATCCAAACAGTACCATTCGCCAATTTTTTGTTCTTCAAGTTTAAGTGAACTACGAGCCCCATTGTTAAACCTTTAAAGGAAATTATTTGTAATTTTCGACAAGCAGAACAATGAATGGTACAGGTAGACGGTTGAAATCTTTGTATATATTGCTTCTAAATAGTCTAAGAAACATATATGCAAAGCATCCAAACAGTACAATTCGCCAATTTTTTGTTCTTCAAGTTTAAGTGAACAGCGAGCCCCATTGATAATCATGAAATGGAAATTATTTGTAACTTTCTACAAGTAGAACAATGAATAGTACAGGTAGACGGGTGAAATCTTTCTATATATTGCTTCTAAATAGTCTAAGAAACATATATGAAAAGCATCCAAACAGTACGATTCGCCAATTATTTGATCTTCAATTTTAAGTGAACTACGAGCCCCATTGTTAATACTTTAACGGAAATTATTTGTAACTTTCGACAAGTAGAACAATGAATGGAACAGGTAGACGGTTGAAATCATTGTATATATTGCTTCTATATAGTCCAAAAAACATATATACAAAGCGTCCAAACAGTACAATTCGCCAATTTGTTGCTCTTCAAGTTTAAGTGAACTACGAGCCCCATTCTTAATCCTTTAAAGGAAATTATTTGTAAATTTCGGCAAGTAGAACAATGAATGGAATAGGTAGACGGTTGAAATCATTGTATATATTGCTTCTATATAGTCTAAGGAAAATATATGCAAAGCATCCAAACAGTACAATTCGCCAATTTTTTGTTCTTCAAGTTTAAGTAAACTACGATCCCCATTGTTAATCCCTTAACGGAAATTATTTGTCACTTTCGACAAGTAGAACAATGAATGGAACAGGTAGACGGTTGAAATCATTGTATATATTGCTTCTATATCATCTACGAAACATATATGCAAAGCATCCAAACAGTACCATTCGCCAATTTTTTGTTCTTCAAGTTTAAGTGAACTACGAGCCCCATTGTTAATCCTTTAAAGGAAATTAATTGTAAATTTCGACAAGTAGAACAATGAATGGAACAGGTTGACTGTTGAAATCATTGTATATATTGCTTCTATATAGTCTAAGAAACATATATGCTAAGCATCCAAACAGTACAATTCGCCAATTTTTTGTTCTTCAAGTTTAAGTAAACTACGAGCCCCATTGTTAATCCTTTAAAGGAAATTATTTGTAAATTTCGACAAGTAGAACAATGAATAGAACAGGTAGACGGTTGAAATCTTTGTATATATTGCTTCTATATAATCTAAGAAACATATATGCAAAGCATCCAAACAGTACCATTCGCCAATTTTTTGTTCTTCAAGTTTAAGTGAACAACGAGCCCCATTGATAATCATGAAACGGAAATTATTTGTAACTTTCTACAAGTAGAACAATGAATGGAACAGGTAGACGGTTGAAATCATTGTATATATTGCTTCTATATAGTCTAAGAAACATATATGCAAAGCATCAAATCAGTACAATTTGCCAATTTAATGTTCTTCAAGTTTAAGTGAACAACGAGCCACATTGTTAATCCTTTAAAGGAAATTATTTGTAAATTTCGACAAGTAGAACAATGATTGGAACACGTAGACGGTTGAAATATTTGAATATATTGCTTCCATATAGTCTAAGAAACATATTGCAAAGCATCCAAACTGTACCATTCGCTAATTTTTCGTTCTTCAAGTTTAAGTGAACAACGAGCCCCATTGTTATCCTTTAAAGGAAATTATTTGTAAATTTCGACAAGTAGAACAATGATTGGAACACGTAAACGGTTGAAATCTTTGTATATACTGCTTCCATATAGTCTAAGAAACATGTACGCAAAGCATCCAAACAGTACCATTCGCCAATTTTTTGTTCTTCAAGTTTAAGTGAACAATGAGCCCCATTGTTAATCCCTTATCGGAAATTATTAGTAATTTTCGACAAGTAGAACAATGAATGGAACACGTAGACGGCTGAAATCTTTGTACATATTGCTTCTATATAGTCTAAGAAACATATATGCAAAGGATCCAAACTGTACCATTCGCCAATTTTTTGTTCTTCAAGTTTAAGTGAACAACGAGCCCCAATGGTTAATCCTTTATCGGAAATTATTTGTATCTTTCGACAAGTAGAACAATGAATAGAACAGGTAGACGGTTGAAATCTTTGTATATGCTGCTTCTAGATAGTCTAAGAAACCTATATGCAAAGCATCTAAACAGTAACAATAGCCAATTTTTGTATCTTCAAGTATTAGTGAACAACAAGCCCCATTGATAATCATGAAATGGAAATTATTTGTAACTTTCTACAAGTAGAACAATGAATAGTACAGGTAGACGGGTGAAATCTTTCTATATATTGCTTCTATATAGTCTAAGAAACATATATGCAAAGAATCCAAACAGTACAATTCGCCAATTTTTTGTTCTTCAAGTATAAGTGAACAATGAGCCCCAATGGTTAATCCTTTATCGGAAATTATTTGTATCTTTCGACAAGTAGAACAATGAATGGTACAGGTAGACGGTTGAGAACTTTGTATATATTGCTTCTATATAGTCTAAGAAACATATATGCAAAGCATCTAAACAGTAACATTCGCCAATTTTTTGTTCTTCAAGTTTAAGTGAACAACGAACCCCATTGATAATCATGAAATGGAAATTATTTGTAACTTTCTACAAGTAGAACAATGAATGGTACAGGTAGACGGTTGAGATCTTTGTATATATTGCTTCTATATAGTCTAAGAAACATATATGCAAAGCATCTAAACAGTAACATTCGCCAATTTATTGTTCTTCAAGTTTAAGTGAACAACGAGCCCCATTGTTAATCCTTTAAAGGAAATTATTTGTAAATTTCGACAAGTAGAACAATGATTGGAACACTTAGACGGTTGAAATCTTTGTATATATTGCTTCCATATAGTCTAAGAAACATGTACGCAAAGTATCCAAACAGTACCATTCGCCAATTTTTTGTTCTTCAAGTTTAAGTGAACTACGAGCCCCATTGTTAATCCTTTAAAGGAAATTATTTGTATCTTTCGACAAGTAGAACAATGAATGGTACAGGTAGACGGTTGTGATCTTTGTATATATTACTTCTATATAGTCTAAGAAACATATATGCAAAGCATCTAAACAGTAACATTCGCCAATTTTTTGTTCTTCAAGTTTAAGTGAACAACGAACCCCATTGATAATCATGAAATGGAAATTATTTGTAACTTTCTACAAGTAGAACAATGAATGGTACAGGTAGACGGTTGAGATCTTTGTATATATTGCTTCTATATAGTCTAAGAAACATATATGCAAAGCATCTAAACAGTAACATTCGCCAATTTATTGTTCTTCAAGTTTAAGTGAACTACGAGCCCCATTGTTAATCCTTTAAAGGAAATTATTTGTATATTTCGACAAGTAGAACAATGAATGGAACAGGTAGACGGCTGAAATCATTGTATATATTGCTTTTATATAGTCTAAGAAACATATATGCAAAGCATCAAATCAGTACAATTTGCCAATTTAATGTTCTTCAAGTTTAAGTGAACAACGAGCCACATTGTTAATCCTTTAAAGGAAATTATTTGTAAATTTCGACAAGTAGAACAATGATTGGAACACGTAGACGGTTGAAATATTTGAATATATTGCTTCCATATAGTCTAAGAAACATATTGCAAAGCATCCAAACTGTACCATGCGCTAATTTTTTGTTCTTCAAGTTTAAGTGAACAACGAGCCCCATTGTTATCCTTTAAAGGAAATTATTTGTAAATTTCGACAAGTAGAACAATGATTGGAACACGTAGACGGTTGAAATCTTTGTATATATTGCTTCCATATAGTCTAAGAAACATGTACGCAAAGCATCCAAACAGTACCATTCGCCAATTTTTTGTTCTTCAAGTATTAGTGAACAATGAGCCCCATTGTTAATCCTTTATCGGAAATTATTAGTAATTTTCGACAAGTAGAACAATGAATGGAACACGTAGACGGCTGAAATCTTTGTATATATTGCTTCTATATAGTCTAAGAATCATATATGCAAAGGATCCAAACTGTACCATTCGCCAATTTTTTTTTCTTCAAGTTTAAGTGAACAACGAGCCCCATTGACAATCATGAAACGATAATTATTTGTAAGTTTCTACAAGTAGAACAATGAATAGAACAGGTAGACGGTTGAAATCTTTGTATGTGCTGCTTCTATATAGTCTAAGAAACCTATATGCAAAGCATCTAAACAGTAACATTCGCCAATTTTTGTATCTTCAAGTATTAGTGAACAACAAGCCCCATTGATAATCATGAAATGGAAATTATTTGTAACTTTCTACAAGTAGAACAATGAATAGTACAGGTACACGGGTGAAATCTTTTTATATATTGCTTCTATATAGTCTAAGAAACATATATGCAAAGAATCCAAACAGTACAATTCGCCAATTTTTTGTTCTTCAAGTATAAGTGAACAATGAGCCCCAATGGTTAATCCTTTATCGGAAATTATTTCTAAATTTCGACAAGTAGAACAATGAATGGAACAGGTATACGGTTGAAATCTTTGTACATATTGCTTCTATATAGTCTAAGAAACATATATGCAAAGCATCTAAACAGTAACATTCGCCAATTTTTTGTTCTTCAAGTTTAAGTGAACAACGAACCCCATTGATAATCATGAAATGGAAATTATTTGTAACTTTCTACAAGTAGAACAATGAATGGTACAGGTAGACGGTTGAGATCTTTGTATATATTGCTTCTATATAGTCTACGAAACATATATGCAAAGCATCTAAACAGTAACATTCGCCAATTTATTTTTCTTCAAGTTTAAGTGAACAACGAGACCCATTGTTAATCCTTTAAAGGAAATTATTTGTAAATTTCGACAAGTAGAACAATGATTGAAACACTTAGACGGTTGAATTCTTTGTATATATTGCTTCCATATAGTCTAAGAAACATGTACGCAAAGCATCCAAACAGTACCATTCGCCAATTTTTTGTTCTTCAAGTTTAAGTGAACTACGAGCCCCATTGTTAATCCTTTAAAGGAAATTATTTGTATATTTCGACAAGTAGAACAATGAATGGAACAGGTAGACGGTTGAAATCATTGTATATATTGCTTCTATATAGTCTAAGAAACATATATGCAAAGTATCAAATCAGTACAATTTGCCAATTTATTGTTCTTCAAGTTTAAGTGAACAACGGGCCACATTGTTAATCCTTTAAAGGAAATTATTTGTAAATTTCGACAAGTAGAACAATGATTGGAACACGTAGACGGTTGAAATCTTTGTATATATTGCTTCCATATAGTCTAAGAAACATGTAAGCAAAGCATCCAAACAGTACCATTCGCCAATTTTTTGTTCTTCAAGTTTAAGTGAACAATGAGCCCCATTGTTAATCCTTTATCGGAAATTATTAGTAATTTTCGACAAGTAGAACAATGAATGGAACACGTAGACGGCTGAAATCTTTGTATATATTGCTTCTATATAGTCTAAGAAACAAATATGCAAAGGATCCAAACTGTACCATTCGCCAATTTTTTGTTCTTCAAGTTTAAGTGAACAACGAGCCCCATTGACAATCATGAAACGGTAATTATTTGTAAGTTTCTACAAGTAGAACAATGAATAGAACAGGTAGACGGTTGAAATCTTTGTATATGCTGCTTCTATATAGTCTAAGAAACCTATATGCAAAGCAACCAAACAGTACCGTTCGCCAATTTTTTTTTTCTTCAAGTTTAAGTGAACAATGAGACCCATTGTTAATCCTTTATCGGAAATTATTTGCAACTTTCGACAAGTAGATCAATGAATGGAACAGGTAGACGGTTGAAATATTTGCATATATTGCTTCTATATAATCTAAGAAACATATATGAAAAGCATCCAAACAGTACCATTCGCCAATTTTTTGTTCTTCAAGTGAAAGTGAACAATGAGCCCCAATGGTTAATCCTTTATCGGAAATTATTTGTAATTTTCGACAAGCAGAACAATGAATGGAACAGGTAGTCGGTTGAAATATTTGTATATATTGCTTCTATATAATCTAAGAAACATATATGAAAAGCATCCAAACAGTACCATTCGCCAATTTTTTGTTCTTCAAGTTTAAGTGAACAACGAGCCCCATTTATAATCATGAAACGGAAATTATTTGTAACTTTCTACAAGTAGAACAATGAATAGAACAGGTAGACGGTTGAAATCTTTGTATATGTTGCTTCTATATAGTCTAAGAAACCTATATGCAAAGCATCTAAACAGTAACAATCGCCAATTTTTTGATCTTCAAGTTTAAGTGAACAGCGAGCCCCATTGATAATCATGAAATGGAAATTATTTGTAACTTTCTACAAGTAGAACAATGAATAGTACAGGTAGACGGGTGAAATCTTTCTATATATTGCTTCTAAATAGTCTAAGAAACATATATGCAAAGCATCCAAACAGTACAATTCGCCAAATTTTTGTTCTTCAAGTTTATTAATGAACTACGAGCCCCATTGTTAATCCTTTAAAGGAAATTATTTGTAACTTTCTACAAGTAGAACAATGAATAGTACAGGTAGACGGGTGAAATCATTCTATATATTGCTTCTAAATTGTCTAAGAAACATATATGCAAAGCATCCAAACAGTACCATTCGCCAATTTTTTGTTCTTCAAGTGTAAGTGAACAATGAGCCCCAATGGTTAATCCTTTATCGCAAATTATTTGTAATTTTCGACAAGTAGAACAATGAATGGAACAGGTAGACGGTTGAAATCAATGTATATATTGCTTCTATATAGTCGAAGAAACATATATGCAAAGCATCCAAACAGTACAATTCGCCAATTTTTTGTTCTTCAAGTTTAAGTAAACTACGATCCCCATTGTTAATCATTTATCGGAAATTATTTGTAACTTTCGACAAGTGGAACAGTGTATGGAACAGGTAGACGGTTGAAATCTTTGTATATATTGCTTCTACATAGTCTAAGAAACATATATGCAAAGCATCCAAACAGTACAATTCGCCAATTTTTGTTCTTCAAGTTTAAGTAAACTACGATCCCCATTGTTAATCCCTTAACGGAAATTATTTGTAACTTTCGACAAGTAGAACAATGAATGGAACAGGTAGACGGTTGAAATATTTGTATATATTGCTTCTATATAATATAAGAAACATATATGCAAAGCATCCAAACAGTACCATTCGCCACTTTTTTGTTCTTCAAGTTTAAGTGAACAACGAGCCCCATTGTTAATCCTTTAAAGGAAATTATTTGTAAATTTCGACAAGTAGAACAATGATTGGAACACGTAGACGGTTGAAATCTTTGTATATATTGCTTCCATATAGTCTCAGAAACATGTACGCAAAGCATCCAAACAATACCATTCGCCAATTTTTTGTTCTTCAAGTTTAAGTGAACTACGAGCCCCATTGTTAATCCTTTAACGGAAATTAATTGTAACTTTCTACAAGTAGAACAATGATTGGAACACGTAGACGGTTGAAATCTTTGTATATATTGCTTCCATATAGTCTAAGAAACATATATGCAAAGCAACCAAACAGTACCGTTCGCCAATTTTTTTTTCTTCAAGTTTAAGTGAACAATGAGACCCATTGTTAATCCTTTATCGGAAATTATTTGCAACTTTCGACAAGTAGATCAATGAATGGAACAGGTAGACGGTTGAAATCTTTGTATATATTGCTTCTATATAGTCTAAGAAACATGTACGCAAAGCATCCAAACAGTACCATTCGCCAATTTTTTGGTCTTCAAGTTTAAGTGAACAATGAGCCCCAATGGTTAATCCTTTATCGGAATTTATTTGTAATTTTCGACAAGTCGAACAATGAATGGAACAGGTAGACGGTTGAAATATTTGTATATATTGCTTCTATATAATATAAGAAACATATATGCAAAGCATCCAAACAGTACCATTCGCCACTTTTTTGTTCTTCAAGTTTAAGTGAACAACGAGCCCCATTGTTAATCCTTTAAAGGAAATTATTTGTAAATTTCGACAAGTAGAACAATGATTGGAACAGGTAGACGGTTGAAATCTTTGTATATATTGCTTCTATATAGTCTAAGAAACATATATGCAAAGCATCCAAACAGTACAATTCGCCAATTTATTGTTCTTCAAGTTTAAGTTAACAACGAGCCCCAATGTTAATCCTTTAAAGGAAATTATGTGTAAATTTCGACAAGTAGAACAATGATTGGAACACGTAGACGGTTGAAATCTTTGTATATATTGCTTCCATATAGTCTAAGAAACATGTACGCAAAGCATCCAAACAGTACCATTCGCCAATTTTTTGGTCTTCAAGTTTAAGTGAACAATGAGCCCCAATGGTTAATCCTTTATCGGAAATTATTTGTAATTTTCGACAAGTCGAACAATGAATGGAACAGGTAGACGGTTGAAATATTTGCATATATTGCTTCTATATAATATAAGAAACATATATTCAAAGCATCCAAACAGTACCATTCGCCAATTTTTTGTTCTTCAAGTTTAAGTGAACAACGAGCCCCATTGTTAATCCTTTAAAGGAAATTATTTGTAAATTTCGACAAGTAGAACAATGATTGGAACACGTAGACGGTTGAAATCTTTGTATATATTGCTTCCATATAGTCTAAGAAACATGTACGCAAAGCATCCAAACAGTACCATTCGCCAATTTTTTGTTCTTCAAGTTTAAGTGAACAATGAGCCCCAATGGTTAATCCATTATCGGTAATTATTTGTAACTTTCGACAAGTAGAACAATGAATGGAACAGTTAGACGGTTGAAATCCTTGTATATATTGCGTCTATATAATCTAAGAAACATATATGCAAAGCATCCAAACAGTACAATTCGCCAATTTTTTGTTCTTCAAGTTTAAGTAAACTACGATCCCCATTGTTAATCCCTTAACGGAAATTATTTGTAACATTCGACAAGTAGAACAATGAATGGAACAGGTAGACGGTTGAAATCATTGTATATATTGCTTCTATATAGTCTAAGAAACATATATGCAAAGCATCCAAACAGTACAATTCGCCAATTTTTTGTTCTTCAAGTTTAAGTGAACAATGAGCCCCAATGGTTAATCCTTTATCGGTAATTATTTGTAACTTTCGACAAGTAGAACAATGAATGGAACAGGTAGACGGTTGAAATCCTTGTATATATTGCGTCTATATAATCTAAGAAACATATATGCTAAGCATCCAAACAGTACAATTCGCCAATTTTTTGTTCTTCAAGTTTAAGTGAACTACGAGCCCCATTGTTAATCCTTAAATGAAATTATTTTTAAATTACGACAAGTAGAACAATGAATGGATCATGTAGACGGTTGAAATCATTGTATATATTGCTTCTATATAGTCTAAGAAACATATATGCAAAGCGTCCAAACAGTACAATTCGCCAATTATTTGATCTTCAAGTTTAAGTAAACTACGATCCCCATTGTTAATCCTTTAAAGGAAATTATTTGTAAATTTCGACAAGTAGAACAATGAATGGAACAGGTAGACTGTTGAAATCATTGTATATATTGCTTCTATATAGTCTAAGAAACATATATGCAAAGCGTCCAAACAGTACAATTCGCCAATTATTTGATCTTCAAGTTTAAGTGAACTACGAGCCCCATTGTTAATACTTTAACGGAAATTATTTGTAACTTGCGACAAGTAGAACAATGAATGGAACAGGTAGCCGGTTGAAATCAATGTATATATTGCTTCTATATAGTCTAAGAAACATATATGTAAAGCATCCAAACAGTACCATTCGCCAATTTTTTGTTCTTCAAGTTTAAGTGAACAACGAGCCCCTTTGTTAATCCTTTAAAGGAAATTATTTGTAAATTTCGACAAGTAGAACAATGATTGGAACACGTAGACGGTTGAAATCTTTGTATATATTGCTTCCATATAGTCTAAGAAACATGTACGCAAAGCATCCAAACAGTACCATTCGCCAATTTTTTGTTCTTCAAGTTTAAGTGAACAATGAGCCCCAATGGTTAATCCATTATCGGTAATTATTTGTAACTTTCGACAAGAAGAACAATGATTGGAACACGTAGACGGTTGAAATCTTTGTATATATTGCTTCCATATAGTCTAAGAAACATGTACGCAAAGCATCCAAACAGTACCATTCGCCAATTTTTTGTTCTTCAAGTTTAAGTGAACTAGGAGCCCCATTGTTAATCCTTCAAAGGACATTATTTGTAAATTTCGACAAGTAGAACAATGAATGGAACAGGTAGACTGTTGAAATCATTGTATATATTGCTTCTATATAGTCTAAGAAACATATATGCAAAGCATCCAAACAGTACAATTCGCCAATTTTTTGTTCTTCAAGTTTAAGTAAACTACGATCCCCATTGTTAATCCCTTAACGGAAATTATTTGTAACTTTCGACAAGTAGAACAATGAATGGAACAGGTAGACGGTTGAAATCATTGTATATATTGCTTCTATATAGTCTAAGAAACATATCTGCAGATCATCCAAACAGTACAATCCGCCAATTATTTGATCTTCAAGTTTAAGTGAACTACGAGCCCCATTGTTAATACTTTAACGGAAATTATTTGTAACTTGCGACAAGAAGAACAATGAATGGAACAGGTAGACGGTTGAAATCAATGTATATATTGCTTCTATATAGTCTAAGAAACATATATGCAAAGCATCCAAACAGTACCATTCGCCAATTTTTTGTTCTTCAAGTTTAAGTGAACAACGAGCCGCATTGTTAATCCTTTAAAGGAAATTATTTGTAAATTTCGAAAAGTAGAACAATGATTGGAACACGTAGACGGTTGAAATCTTTGTATATATTGCTTCTATGTAGTCTAAGAAACATATATGCAAAGCATCCAAACAGTACAATTCGCCAATTTTTTGTTCTTCAAGTTTAAGTGAACAATGAGCCCCAATGGTTAATCCTTTATCGGAAATTATTTGTAACTTTCGACAAGTAGAAAAATGAATGGAACAGGTAGACTGTTGAAATCATTTGTATATATTGCTTCTATATAGTCTAAGAAACATATCTGCATATCATCCAAACAGTACAATTCGCCAATTATTTGATCTTCAATTTTAAGTGAACTACGAGCCCCATTGTTAATACTTTAACGGAAATTATTTATAACTTGCGACAAGTAGAACAATGAATGGAACAGGTAGACGGTTGAAATCAATGTATATATTGCTTCTATATAGTCTAAGAAACATATATGCAAAGCATCCAAACAGTACCATTCGCCAATTTTTTGTTCTTCAAGTTTAAGTGAACAAAGAGCCCCACTGTTAATCCTTTATCGGAAATTATTTGTAATTTTCGACAAGTAGAACAATGAATGGAACAGGTAGACGGTTGAAATCTTTGTATATATTGCTTCTATATAATCTAAGAAACATATATGCAAAGCATCCAAACTGTACCATTCGCCAATTTTTTGTTCTTCAAGTTTAAGTGAACAACGAGCCCCATTGATAATCATGAAACGGAAATTATTTGTAACTTTCTACAAGTAGAACAATGAATAGAACAGGTAGACGGCTGAAATCTTTGTATATGTTGCTTCTATATAGTCTAAGAAACCTATATGCAAAGCATCTAAACAGTACAATTCGCCAATTTATTGTTCTTCAAGTTTAAGTAAACTACGATCCCCATTGTTAATCCCTTAACGGAAATTATTTGTAACTTTCGACAAGTAGAACAATGAATGGAACAGGTAGACTGTTGAAATCATTGTATATATTGCTTCTATATAGTCCAAGAAACATATATGCAAAGCGTCCAAACAGTACAATTCGCCAATTTTTTGCTCTTCAAGTTTAAGTGAACTACGAGCCCCATTGTCAATCCTTTAAAGGAAATTATTTGTAAATTTCGACAAGTAGAACAATGAATGGATCATGTAGACGGTTGAAATCATTGTATATATTGCTTCTATATAGTCTACGAAACATATATGCAAAGCATCCAAACAGTACAATTCGCCAATTTTTTGTTCTTCAAGTTTAAGTGAACTACGAGCCCCATTGTTAATCCTTTAACGGAAATTAATTGTAACTTTCTACAAGTAGAACAATGATTGGAACACGTAGACGGTTGAAATCTTTGTATATATTGCTTCCATATAGACTAAGAAACATATATGCAAAGCATCCAAACAGTACCATTCGCCAACTTTTTGTTCTTCAAGTTTAAGTGAACAACGAGCCCCATTGTTAATCCTTTAAAGGAAATTATTTGTAAATTTCGACAAGTAGAACAATGATTGGAACACGTAGACGGTTGAAATCTTTGTATATATTGCTTCCATATAGTCTCAGAAACATATACGCAAAGCATCCAAACAGTACCATTCGCCAATTTTTTGATCTTCAAGTTTAAGTGAACAGCGAGCCCCATTGATAATCATGAAATGGAAATTATTTGTAACTTTCTACAAGTAGAACAATGAATAGTACAGGTAGACGGGTCTAATCTTCCTATATATTGCTTCTAAATAGTCTAAGAAACATATATGCAAAGCATCCAAACAGTACAATTAGCCAATTTTTTGTTCTTCAAGTTTAAGTGAACAACGAGCCCCATTGTTAATCCTTTAAAGGAAATTATTTGTAACTTTCGACAAGTAGAACAATGAATGGAACAGGTAGACGGTTGAAATCTTTGTATATATTGCTTCTAAATAGTCTAAGAAACATATATGCAAAGCATCCAAACAGTACAATTCGCCAATTTTTTGTTCATCAAGTTTAAGTAAACTACGATCCCCATTGTTAATCCCTTAACGGAAATTATTTGTAACTTTCGACAAGTAGAACAATGAATGGAACAGGTAGACGTTTGAAATCATTGTATATATTGCTTCTATATAGTCTAAGAAACATATATGCAAAGCATCCAAACAGTACCATTCGCCAATTTTTTGTTCTTCAAGTTTAAGTGAACGACGAGCCCCATTGTTAATCCTTTAACGGAAATTAATTGTAACTTTCGACAAGTAGAACAATGAATGGAATAGGTAGACGGTTGAAATCTTTGTATATATTGCTTCTATATAGTATAAGAAACATATATGCAAAGCATCCAAACAGTACAATTCGCCAATTTATTGTTCTTCAGGTTTAAGTGAACAACGAGCCCCATTGTTAAACCTTTAAAGGAAATTATTTGTAACTTTCGACAAGTAGAACAATGAATGGAACAGGTAGACGGTTAAAATCTTTGTATATATTGCATCTATATAGTCTAAGAAACATATATGCAAAGCATCCAAACAGTACAATCCGACAATTTTTTGTTCTTCAAGTTTAGTGAACAATGAGCCCCAATGGTTAATCCTTTATCGGAAATTATGTGTAATTTTCGACAAGTAGAACAATGAATGGAACAGGTAGACGGTTGAAATCTTTGTATATATTGCTTCAATATAGTCTAAGAAACATATATGCAAAGCATCCAAACAGTACAATTCGCCAATTTTTTGTTCTTCAAGTTTAAGTGAACAATGAGACCCAATGGTTAATCCTTTATCGGAAATTATTTGTAAATTTCGACAAGTAGAACAATGAATGGAACAGGTAGCCGGTTGAAATCTTTGTATATATTGCTTCTATATAGTCTAAGAAACATATATGCAAAGCATCCAAACAGTACAATTCGACAATTTTTTGTTCTTCAAGTTTAAGTAAACTACGATCCCCATTGTTAATCCCTTAACGGAAATTATTTGTAACTTTCGACAAGTAGAACAATGAATGGAACAGGTAGACGGTTGAAATCATTGTATATATTGCTTCTATATAGTCTAAGAAACATATATGCAAAGCATCCAAACAGTACCATTCGCCAATTTTTTGTTCTTCAAGTTTAAGTGAACGACGAGCCCCATTGTTAATCCTTTAACTGAAATTAATTGTAACTTTCGACAAGTAGAACAATGAATGGAACTGGTAGCCGGTTGAAATCAATGTATATATTGCTTCTATATAGTCTAAGAAACATATATGCAAAGCATCCAAACAGTACCATTCGCCAATTTTTTGTTCTTCAAGTTTAAGTGAACGACGAGCCCCATTGTTAATCCTTTAACGGAAATTAATTGTAACTTTCGACAAGTAGAACAATGAATGGAACAGGTAGACGGTTGAAATCATTGTATATATTGCTTCTAAATAGTCTAAGAAACATATATGCAAAGCATCCAAACAGTACAATTCGCCAATTTTTTGTTCTTCAAGTTTAAGTAAACTACGATCCCCATTGTTAATCCCTTAACGGAAATTATTTGTAACTTTCGACAAGTAGAACAATGAATGGAACAGTTAGACTGTTGAAATCATTGTATATATTGCTTCTATATAGTCTAAGAAACATTTATGCAAAGCATCCAAACAGTACAATTCGCCAATTTTTTGTTCTTCAAGTTTAAGTGAACTACGATCCCCATTGTTAATCCCTTAACGGAAATTATTTGTAACTTTCGACAAGTAGAACAGTGAATGGAACAGGTAGACGGTTGAAATCTTTGTATATATTGCTTCTATGTAGTCTAAGAAACATATGTGCAAAGCATCCAAACAGTACAATTCGCCAATTTTTTGTTCTTCAAGTTTAAGTGAACAACGAGCCCCATTGTTAATCCTTTAGAGGAAATTATCTGTAAATTTCGACAAGTAGAACAATGATTGGAACAGGTAGACGGTTGAAATCTTTGTATATATTGCATCTATATAGTCTAAGAAACATATATGCAAAGCATCCAAACAGTACAATTCGACAATTTTTTGTTCTTCAAGTTTAGTGAACAATGAGCCCCAATGGTTAATCCTTTATCGGAAATTATTTGCAATTTTCGACAAGTAGAACAATGAATGGAACAGGTAGACGGTTGAAATCTTTGTATATATTGCTTCTATATAATCTAAGAAACATATATGCAAAGCATCCAAACAGTACCATTCGCCAATTTTTTGTTCTTCAAGTTTAAGTGAACTACGAGCCCCATTGTTAATACTTTAACGGAAATTATTTGTAACTTGCGAGAAGTAGAACAATGAATGGAACTGGTAGCCGGTTGAAATCAATGTATATATTGCTTCTATATAGTCTAAGAAACATATATGCAAAGCATCCAAACAGTACCATTCGCCAATTTTTTGTTCTTCAAGTTTAAGTGAACGACGAGCCCCATTGTTAATCCTTTAACGGAAATTAATTGTAACTTTCGACAAGTAGAACAATGAATGGAACAGGTAGACGGTTGAAATCTTTGTATATATTGCTTCTATATATTCTAAGAAACATATATGCAAAGCATCCAAACAGTACAATTCGCCAATTTATTGTTCTTCAAGTTTAAGTGAACAACGAGCCCCATTGTTAATCCTTTAAAGGAAATTATTTGTAACTTTCGACAAGTAGAACAATGAATGGAACAGGTAGACGGTTGAAATCTTTGTATATATTGCATCTATATAGTCTAAGAAACATATATGCAAAGCATCCAAACAGTACCATTCGCCAATTTTTTGTTCTTCAAGTTTAAGTGAACTACGAGCCCCATTGTTAATCCTTTAAAGGAAATTATTTGTAAATTTCGGCAAGTAGAACAATGAATGGAATAGTTAGACGGTTGAAATCATTGTATATATTGCTTCTATATAGTCTAAGAAACATATATGCAAATCATCCAAACAGTACAATTCGCCAATTTCTTATTCTTCAAGTTTAAGTAAACTACGATCACCATTGTTAATCCCTTAACGGAAATTATTTGTAACTTTCGACAAGTAGAACAATGAATGGAACAGGTAGACGGTTGAAATCTTTGTATATATTGCTTCTATATAGTCTAAGAAACACATATGCAAATCATCCAAACAGTACAATTCGCCAATTATATGATCTTCAAGTTTAAGTGAACTACGAGCCCCATTGTTAATACTTTAACGGAAATTATTTGTAACTTGCGACAAGTAGAACAATAAATGGAACAGGTAGACGGTTGAAATCAATGTATATATTGCTTCTTTATAGTCTAAGAAACATATATGCAAAGCATCCAAACAGTACCATTCGCCACTTTTTTGTTCTTCAAGTTTAAGTGAACAACGAGCGCCATTGTTAATCCTTTAAAGGAAATTATTTGTAAATTTCGACAAGTAGAACAATGATTGGAACACGTAGACGGTTGAAATCTTTGTATATATTGCTTCCATATAGCCTAAGAAACATGTACGCAAAGCATCCAAACAGTACAATTCGCCAATTTTTTGTTCTTCAAGTTTAAGTGAACTACGATCGCCATTGTTAATCCCTTAACGGAAATTATTTGTAACTTTCGACAAGTAGAACAGCGAATGGAACAGGTAGACGGTTGAAATCTTTGTATATATTGCTTCTTTATAGTATAAGAAACATATATGCAAAGCATCCAAACAGTACAATTCGCCAATTTTTTGTTCTTCAAGTTTAAGTGAACAATGAGCCCCAATGGCTAATCCGTTATCGGAAATTATTTGTAACTTTCAACAAGTAGAACAATGAATGGAACAGGTAGATGGTTGAAATCTTTGTATATATTGCTTCTATATAGTCTAAGAAACATATATGCAAAGCATCCAAACAGTACCATTCGCCAATTTTTTGTTCTTCAAGTTTAAGTGAACTACGAGCCCCATTGTTAATCCTTTAAAGGAAATTATTTGTAAATTTCGACAAGTAGAACAATGAATGGATCAGGTAGACGGTTGAAATCATTGTATATATTGCTTCTATATAACCTACGAAACATATATGCAAAGCATCCAAACAGTACAATTCGCCAATTTTTTGTTCTTCAAGTTTAAGTGAACTACGAGCCCCATTGTTAATCCTTTAACGGAAATTAATTGTAACTTTCTACAAGTAGAACAATGATTGGAACACACAGACGGTTGAAATCTTTGTATATATTGCTTCCATATAGTCTAAGAAACATATATGCAAAGCATCCAAACAGTACCATTCGCCAATTTTTTGTTCTTCAAGTTTAAGTGAACAATGAGCCCCAATGGTTAATCCTTTATCGGAAATTATTTGTAATTTTCGACAAGTAGAACAATGAATGGAACAGGTAGACGGTTGAAATCAATGTATATATTGCTTCCTTATAGTCTAAGAAACATATATGTAAAGCATCCAAACAGTACCATTCGCCACTTTTTTGTTCTTCAAGTTTAAGTGAACAACGAGCCCCATTGTTAATCCTTTAAAGGAAATTATCTGTAAATTTCGACAAGTAGAACAATGATTGGAACACGTAGACGGTTGAAATCTTTGTATATATTGCTTCTATGTAGTCTAAGAAACATATGTGCAAAGCATCCAAACAGTACAATTCGCCAATTTTTTGTTCTTCAAGTTTAAGTGAACAATGAGCCCAAATGGTTAATCCTTTATCGGAAATTATTTGTAACTTTCGACAAGTAGAACATTGAATGGAACAGGTAGACGGTTGAAATCTTTGTATCTATTACTTCTATATAGTATAAGAAACATATATGCAAAGCATCCAAACAGTACCATTCGCCAATCTTTTGTTCTTCAAGTTTAAGTGAACAATGAGCCCCAATGGTTAATCCGTTATCGGAAATTATTTGTAACTTTCGACAAGTAGAACAATGAATGGAACAGGTAGACGGTTGAAATCTTTGTATATATTGCTTCTTTATAGCCTAAGAAACATGTACGCAAAGCATCCAAACAGTACAATTCGCCAATTTTTTGTTCTTCAAGTTTAAGTGAACTACGATCGCCATTGTTAATCCCTTAACGGAAATTATTTGTAACTTTCGACAAGTAGAACAGCGAATGGAACAGGTAGACGGTTGAAATCTTTGTATATATTGCTTCTTTATAGTATAAGAAACATATATGCAAAGCATCCAAACAGTACAATTCGCCAATTTTTTGTTCTTCAAGTTTAAGTGAACAATGAGCCCCAATGGTTAATCCGTTATCGGAAATTATTTGTAACTTTCAACAAGTAGAACAATGAATGGAACAGGTAGATGGTTGAAATCTTTGTATATATTGCTTCTATATAGTCTAAGAAACATATATGCAAAGCATCCAAACAGTACCATTCGCCAATTTTTTGTTCTTCAAGTTTAAGTGAACTACGAGCCCCATTGTTAATCCTTTAAAGGAAATTATTTGTAAATTTCGACAAGTAGAACAATGAATGGATCAGGTAGACGGTTGAAATCATTGTATATATTGCTTCTATATAACCTACGAAACATATATGCAAAGCATCCAAACAGTACAATTCGCCAATTTTTTGTTCTTCAAGTTTAAGTGAACTACGAGCCCCATTGTTAATCCTTTAACGGAAATTAATTGTAACTTTCTACAAGTAGAACAATGATTGGAACACACAGACGGTTGAAATCTTTGTATATATTGCTTCCATATAGTCTAAGAAACATATATGCAAAGCATCCAAACAGTACCATTCGCCAATTTTTTGTTCTTCAAGTTTAAGTGAACAATGAGCCCCAATGGTTAATCCGTTATCGGAAATTATTTGTAACTTTCGACAAGTAGAACAATGAATGGAACAGGTAGACGGTTGAAATCTTTGTATATATTGCTTCTATATAGTCTAAGAAACATATATGCAAAGCATCCAAACAGCACAATTCGCCAATTTATTGTTCTTCAAGTTTAAGTGAACAACGCGCCCCATTGTTAATCCTTTAAAGGAAATTATTTGTAACTTTCGACAAGTAGAACAATGAATGGAACAGGTAGACGGTTGAAATCTTTGTATATATTGCTTCTATATAGTCTAAGAAACATATATGCAAAGCATCCAAACAGTACCATTCGCCAATTTTTTGTTCTTCATGTTTAAGTGAACTACGAGCCCCATTGTTAATCCTTTAAAGGAAATTATTTGTAAATTTCGGCATGTAGAACAATGAATGGAATAGGTAGACGGTTGAAATCATTGTATATATTGCTTCTAAATAGTCTAAGAAACATATATGCAAAGCATCCAAACAGTACAATTCGCCAATTTTTTGTTCTTCAAGTTTAAGTAAACTACGATCCCCATTGTTAATCCCTTAACGGAAATTATTTGTAACTTTCGACAAGTAGAACAATGAATGGAACAGGTAGACGGTTGAAATCATTGTATATATTGCTTCTATATAGTCTAAGAAACATATATGCAAAGCATCCAAACAGTACCATTCGCCAATTTTTTGTTCTTCAAGTTTAAGTGAACGACGAGCCCCATTGTTAATCCTTTAACGGAAATTAATTGTAACTTTCGACAAGTAGAACAATGAATGGAATAGGTAGGCGGTTGAAATCTTTGTATATATTGCTTCCATATAGTCTAAGAAACATGTACGCAAAGCATCCAAACAGTACCATTCGCCAATTTTTTGTTCTTCAAGTTTAAGTGAACGACGAGCCCCATTGTTAATCCTTTAACGGAAATTAATTGTAACCTTCGACAAGTAGAACAATGAATGGAACAGGTAGACGGTTGAAATCTTTGTATATATTGCTTCTATATGGTCTAAGAAACATATATGCAAAGCATCCAAACAGTACAATTCGCCAATTTATTGTTCTTCAAGTTTAAGTGGACAACGAGCCCCATTGTGAATCCTTTAAAGGAAATTATTTGTAACTTTCGACAACTAGAACAATGAATGGAACAGGTAGACGGTTGAAATCAATGTATATATTGCTTCCTTATAGTCTAAGAAACATATATGCAAAGCATCCAAACAGTACCATTCGCCACTTTATTGTTCTTCAAGTTTAAGTGAACAACGAGCCCCATTGTTAATCCTTTAAAGGAAATTATCTGTAAATTTCGACAAGTAGAACAATGATTGGAACACATAGACGGTTGAAATCTTTGTATATATTGCTTCTATGTAGTCTAAGAAACATATGTGCAAAGCATCCAAACAGTACAATTCGCCAATTTTTTGTTCTTCAAGTTTAAGTGAACAATGAGCCCAAATGGTTAATCCTTTATCGGAAATTATTTGTAACTTTCGACAAGTAGAACATTGAATGGAACAGGTAGACGGTTGAAATCTTTGTATCTATTACTTCTATATAGTATAAGAAACATATATGCAAAGCATCCAAACAGTACCATTCGCCAATCTTTTGTTCTTCAAGTTTAAGTGAACAATGAGCCCCAATGGTTAATCCGTTATCGGAAATTATTTGTAACTTTCGACAAGTAGAACAATGAATGGAACAGGTAGACGGTTGAAATCTTTGTATATATTGCTTCTATATAGTCTAAGAAACATATATGCAAAGCATCCAAACAGCACAATTCGCCAATTTATTGTTCTTCAAGTTTAAGTGAACAACGCGCCCCATTGTTAATCCTTTAAAGGAAATTATTTGTAACTTTCGACAAGTAGAACAATGAATGGAACAGGTAGACGGTTGAAATCTTTGTATATATTGCTTCTATATAGTCTAAGAAACATATATGCAAAGCATCCAAACAGTACCATTCGCCAATTTTTTGTTCTTCATGTTTAAGTGAACTACGAGCCCCATTGTTAATCCTTTAAAGGAAATTATTTGTAAATTTCGGCATGTAGAACAATGAATGGAATAGGTAGACGGTTGAAATCATTGTATATATTGCTTCTAAATAGTCTAAGAAACATATATGCAAAGCATCCAAACAGTACAATTCGCCAATTTTTTGTTCTTCAAGTTTAAGTAAACTACGATCCCCATTGTTAATCCCTTAACGGAAATTATTTGTAACTTTCGACAAGTAGAACAATGAATGGAACAGGTAGACGGTTGAAATCATTGTATATATTGCTTCTATATAGTCTAAGAAACATATATGCAAAGCATCCAAACAGTACCATTCGCCAATTTTTTGTTCTTCAAGTTTAAGTGAACGACGAGCCCCATTGTTAATCCTTTAACGGAAATTAATTGTAACTTTCGACAAGTAGAACAATGAATGGAATAGGTAGACGGTTGAAATCTTTGTATATATTGCTTCCATATAGTCTAAGAAACATGTACGCAAAGCATCCAAACAGTACCATTCGCCAATTTTTTGTTCTTCAATTTTAAGTGAACGACGAGCCCCATTGTTAATCCTTTAACGGAAATTAATTGTAACCTTCGACAAGTAGAACAATGAATGGAACAGGTAGACGGTTGAAATCTTTGTATATATTGCTTCTATATGGTCTAAGAAACATATATGCAAAGCATCCAAACAGTACAATTCGCCAATTTATTGTTCTTCAAGTTTAAGTGGACAACGAGCCCCATTGTTAATCCTTTAAAGGAAATTATTTGTAAATTTCGACAACTAGAACAATGAATGGAACAGGTAGACGGTTGAAATCTTTGTATATATTGCATCTATGTAGTCTAAGAAACATATATGCAAAGCATCCAAACAGTACAATTCGACAATTTTTTGTTCTTCAAGTTTAGTGAACAATGAGCCCCAATGGTTAATCCTTTATCGGAAATTATTTGCAATTTTCGACAAGTAGAACAATGAATGGAACATTTAGACGGTTGAAATCTTTGTATATATTGCTTCTATATAATCTAAGAAACATATATGCAAAGCATCCAAACAGTACCATTCGCTAATTTTTTGTTCTTCAAGTTTAAGTGAACAACGCGCCCCATTGTTAATCCTTTAAAGGAAATTATTTGTAACTTTCGACAAGTAGAACAATGAATGGAACAGGTAGACGGTTGAAATCTTTGTATATATTGCTTCTATATAGTCTAAGAAACATATATGCAAAGCATCCAAACAGTACCATTCGCCAATTTTTTGTTCTTCATGTTTAAGTGAACTACGAGCCCCATTGTTAATCCTTTAAAGGAAATTATTTGTAAATTTCGGCATGTAGAACAATGAATGGAATAGGTAGACGGTTGAAATCATTGTATATATTGCTTCTAAATAGTCTAAGAAACATATATGCAAAGCATCCAAACAGTACAATTCGCCAATTTTTTGTTCTTCAAGTTTAAGTAAACTACGATCCCCATTGTTAATCCCTTAACGGAAATTATTTGTAACTTTCGACAAGTAGAACAATGAATGGAACAGGTAGACGGTTGAAATCATTGTATATATTGCTTCTATATAGTCTAAGAAACATATATGCAAAGCATCCAAACAGTACCATTCGCCAATTTTTTGTTCTTCAAGTTTAAGTGAACGACGAGCCCCATTGTTAATCCTTTAACGGAAATTAATTGTAACTCTCGACAAGTGGAACAATGAATGGAATAGTTAGACGGTTGAAATCTTTGTATATATTGCTTCCATATAGTCTAAGAAACAGGTACGCAAAGCATCCAAACAGTACCATTCGCCAATTTTTTGTTCTTCAAGTTTAAGTGAACGACGAGCCCCATTGTTAATCCTTTAACGGAAATTATTTGTAAATTTCGGCAAGTAGAACAATGAATGGAATAGTTAGACGGTTGAAATCATTGTATATATTGCTTCTATATAGTCTATGAAACATATATGCAAAGCATCCAAACAGTACCATTCGCCAATTTTTTGATCTTCAAGTTTAAGTGAACTACGAGCCCCATTGTTAATACTTTAACGGAAATTATTTGTAACTTGCGACAAGTAGAACAATGATTGGAACACGTAGACGGTTGAAATCTTTGTATATATTGCTTCCATATAGTCTAAGAAACATATATGCAAAGCATCCAAACAGTACCATTCGCCACTTTTTTGTTCTTCAAGTTTAAGTGAACAACGAGCCCCATTGTTAATCCTTTAAAGGAAATTATCTGTAAATTTCGACAAGTAGAACAATGATTGGAACACGTAGACGGTTGAAATCTTTGTATATATTGCTTCCATATAGTCTAAGAAACATTTACGCAAAGCATCCAAACAGTACAATTCGCCAATTTATTGTTCTTCAAGTTTAAGTAAACTACGATCCCCATTGTTAATCCCTTAACGGAAATTATTTGTAACTTTCGACAAGTAGAACAATGAATGGAACAGGTAGACTGTTGAAATCATTGTATATATTGCTTCTATATAGTCCAAGAAACATATATGCAAAGCGTCCAAACAGTACAATTCGCCAATTTTTTGCTCTTCAAGTTTAAGTGAACTACGAGCCCCATGGTCAATCCTTTAAAGGAAATTATTTGTAAATTTCGACAAGTAGAACAATGAATGGATCATGTAGACGGTTGAAATCATTGTATATATTGCTTCTATATAGTCTACGAAACATATATGCAAAGCATCCAAACAGTACAATTCGCCAATTTTTTGTTCTTCAAGTTTAAGTGAACTACGAGCCCCATTGTTAATCCTTTAACGGAAATTAATTGTAACTTTCTACAAGTAGAACAATGATTGGAACACGTAGACGGTTGAAATCTTTGTATATATTGCTTCCATATAGACTAAGAAACATATATGCAAAGCATCCAAACAGTACCATTCGCCAACTTTTTGTTCTTCAAGTTTAAGTGAACAACGAGCCCCATTGTTAATCCTTTAAAGGAAATTATTTGTAAATTTCGACAAGTAGAACAATGATTGGAACACGTAGACGGTTGAAATCTTTGTATATATTGCTTCCATATAGTCTCAGAAATATATACGCAAAGCATCCAAACAGTACCATTCGCCAATTTTTTGATCTTCAAGTTTAAGTGAACAGCGAGCCCCATTGATAATCATGAAATGGAAATTATTTGTAACTTTCTACAAGTAGAACAATGAATAGTACAGGTAGACGGGTCTAATCTTCCTATATATTGCTTCTAAATAGTCTAAGAAACATATATGCAAAGCATCCAAACAGTACAATTAGCCAATTTTTTGTTCTTCAAGTTTAAGTGAACTACGATCCCCATTGTTAATCCCTTAACGGAAATTATTTGTAACTTTCGACAAGTGGAACAGTGAATGGAACAGGTAGACGGTTGAAATCTTGGTATATATTGCTTCTGTATAGTATAAGAAACATATATGCAAAGCATCCAAACAGTACCATTCGCCAATTTTTTGTTCTTCATGTTTAAGTGAACTACTAGCCCCATTGTTAATCCTTTATAGGAAATTATTTGTAAATTTCGGCATGTAGAACAATGAATGGAATAGGTAGACGGTTGAAATCATTGTATATATTGCTTCTAAATAGTCTAAGAAACATATATGCAAAGCATCCAAACAGTACAATTCGCCAATTTTTTGTTCATCAAGTTTAAGTAAACTACGATCCCCATTGTTAATCCCTTAACGGAAATTATTTGTAACTTTCGACAAGTAGAACAATGAATGGAACAGGTAGACGTTTGAAATCATTGTATATATTGCTTCTATATAGTCTAAGAAACATATATGCAAAGCATCCAAACAGTACCATTCGCCAATTTTTTGTTCTTCAAGTTTAAGTGAACGACGAGCCCCATTGTTAATCCTTTAACGGAAATTAATTGTAACTTTCGACAAGTAGAACAATGAATGGAATAGGTAGACGGTTGAAATCTTTGTATATATTGCTTCTATATAGTATAAGAAACATATATGCAAAGCTTCCAAACAGTACAATTCGCCAATTTATTGTTCTTCAGGTTTAAGTGAACAACGAGCCCCATTGTTAAACCTTTAAAGGAAATTATTTGTAACTTTCGACAAGTAGAACAATGAATGGAACAGGTAGACGGTTAAAATCTTTGTATATATTGCATCTATATAGTCTAAGAAACATATATGCAAAGCATCCAAACAGTACAATTCGACAATTTTTTGTTCTTCAAGTTTAGTGAACAATGAGCCCCAATGGTTAATCCTTTATCGGAAATTATGTGTAATTTTCGACAAGTAGAACAATGAATGGAACAGGTAGACGGTTGAAATCTTTGTATATATTGCTTCAATATAGTCTAAGAAACATATATGCAAAGCATCCAAACAGTACAATTCGCCAATTTTTTGTTCTTCAAGTTTAAGTGAACAATGAGACCCAATGGTTAATCCTTTATCGGAAATTATTTGTAAATTTCGACAAGTAGAACAATGAATGGAACAGGTAGCCGGTTGAAATCTTTGTATATATTGCTTCTATATAGTCTAAGAAACATATATGCAAAGCATCCAAACAGTACAATTCGACAATTTTTTGATCTTCAAGTTTAGTGAACAATGAGCCCCAATGGTTAATCCTTTATGGGAAATTATTTGTAATTTTCGACAAGTAGAGCAACGAATGGAACAGGTAGACGGTTGAAATCTTTGTATATATTGCTTCTATATAATCTAAGAAACATATATGCAAAGCATCCAAACAGTACCATTCGCCAATTTTTTGTTCTTCAAGTTTAAGTGAACAACGAGCCCCATTGTTAATCCTTTAAAGGAAATTATTTGTAAATTTCGACAAGTAGAACAATGAATGGATCAGGTAGACGGTTGAAATCATTGTATATATTGATTCTATATAACCTACGAAACATATATGCAAAGCATCCAAACAGTACAATTCGCCAATTTTTTGTTCTTCAAGTTTAAGTGAACTACGAGCCCCATTGTTAATCCTTTAACGGAAATTAATTGTAACTTTCTACAAGTAGAACAATGATTGGAACACGCAGACGGTTGAAATCTTTGTATATATTGCTTCCATATAGTCTAAGAAACATATATGCTAAGCATCCAAACAGTACCATTCGCCAATTTTTTGTTCTTCAAGTTTAAGTGAACAATGAGCCCCATTGTTAATCCTTTATCGGAAATTATTTGTAACTTTCGACAAGTAGAACATTGAATGGAACAGGTAGACGGTTGAAATCTTTGTATCTATTGCTTCTATATAGTATAAGAAACATATATGCAAAGCATCCAAACAGTACCATTCGCCAATCTTTTGTTCTTCAAGTTTAAGTGAACAATGAGCCCCAATGGTTAATCCGTTATCGGAAATTATTTGTAACTTTCGACAAGTAGAACAATGAATGGAACAGGTAGACGGTTGAAATCTTTGTATATATTGCTTCTATATAGTCTAAGAAACATATATGCAAAGCATCCAAACAGCAAAATTCGCCAATTTATTGTTCTTCAAGTTTAAGTGAACAACGAGCCCCATTGTTAATCCTTTAAAGGAAATTATTTGTAACTTTCGACAAGTAGAACAATGAATGGAACAGGTAGACGGTTCAAATCTTTGTATATATTGCTTCTATATAGTCTAAGAAACATATATGCAAAGCATCCAAACAGTACCATTCGCCAATTTTTTGTTCTTCATGTTTAAGTGAACTACGAGCCCCATTGTTAATCCTTTAAAGGAAATTAATTGTAACTTTCGACAAGTAGAACAATGAATGGAACAGGTAGACGGTTGAAATCTTTGTATATATTGCTTCTATATATTCTAAGAAACATATATGCAAAGCATCCAAACAGTACAATTCGCCAATTTATTGTTCTTCAAGTTTAAGTGAACAACGAGCCCCATTGTTAATCCTTTAAAGGAAATTATTTGTAAATTTCGGCATGTAGAACAATGAATGGAATAGGTAGACGGTTGAAATCATTGTATATATTGCTTCTAAATAGTCTAAGAAACATATATGCAAAGCATCCAAACAGTACAATTCGCCAATTTTTTGTTCTTCAAGTTTAAGTAAACTACGATCCCCATTGTTAATCCCTTAACGGAAATTATTTGTAACTTTCGACAAGTAGAACAATGAATGGAACAGGTAGACGGTTGAAATCATTGTATATATTGCTTCTATATAGTCTAAGAAACATATATGCAAAGCATCCAAACAGTACCATTCGCCAATTTTTTGTTCTTCAAGTTTAAGTGAACGACGAGCCCCATTGTTAATCCTTTAACGGAAATTAATTGTAACTTTCGACAAGTAGAACAATGAATGGAACAGGTAGACGGTTGAAATCTTTGTATATATTGCTTCTATATATTCTAAGAAACATATATGCAAAGCATCCAAACAGTACAATTCGCCAATTTATTGTTCTTCAAGTTTAAGTGAACAACGAGCCCCATTGTTAATCCTTTAAAGGAAATTATTTGTAACTTTCGACAAGTAGAACAATGAATGGAACAGGTAGACGGTTGAAATCTTTGTATATATTGCATCTATATAGTCTAAGAAACATATATGCAAAGCATCCAAACAGTACCATTCGCCAATTTTTTGTTCTTCAAGTTTAAGTGAACGACGAGCCCCATTGTTAATCCTTTAACGGAAATTAATTGTAACGTTCTACAAGTAGAACAATGATTGGAACACGCAGACGATTGAAATCTTTGTATATATTGCTTCCATATAGTCTAAGAAACATATATGCAAAGCATACAAACAGTACCATTCGCCAATTTTTTGTTCTTCAAGTTTAAGTGAACAATGAGCCCCATTGTTAATCCTTTATCGGAAATTATTTGTAACTTTCGACAAGTAGAACATTGAATGGAACAGGTAGACGGTTGAAATCTTTGTATCTATTGCTTCTATATAGTATAAGAAACATATATGCAAAGCATCCAAACAGTACCATTCGCCAATTTTTTGTTCTTCAAGTTTAAGTGAACTGCGAGCTCCATTGTTAATCCTTTAAAGGAAATTATTTGTAACTTTCGACAAGTAGAACAATGAATGGAACAGTTAGACTGTTGAAATCATTGTATATATTGCTTCTATATAGTCTAAGAAACATTTATGCAAAGCATCCAAACAGTACAATTCGCCAATTTTTTGTTCTTCAAGTTTAAGTAAACTACGATCCCCATTGTTAATCCCTTAACGGAAATTATTTGTAACTTTCGACAAGTAGAACAGTGAATGGAACAGGTAGACGGTTGAAATCTTTGTATATATTGCTTCTATATAGTATAAGAAACATATATGCAAAGCATCCAAACAGTACCATTCGCCAATTTTTTGTTCTTCAAGTTTAAGTGAACAATGAGCCCCAATGGTTAATCCTTTATCGGAAATTATTTGTAACTTTCGACAAGTAGAACAATGAATGGAACAGGTAGACGGTTGAAATCAATGTATATATTGCTTCCTTATAGTCTAAGAAACATATATGCAAAGCATCCAAACAGTACCATTCGCCACTTTTTTGTTCTTCAAGTTTAAGTGAACAACGAGCCCCATTGTTAATCCTTTAGAGGAAATTATCTGTAAATTTCGACAAGTAGAACAATGATTGGAACACGTAGACGGTTGAAATCTTTGTATATATTGCTTCCATATAGTCTAAGAAACATGTACGCAAAGCATCCAAACAGTACAATTCGCCAATTTTTTGTTCTTCAAGTTTAAGTGAACTACGATCCCCATTGTTAATCCCTTAACGGAAATTATTTGTAACTTTCGACAAGTAGAACAGTGAATGGAACAGGTAGACGGTTGAAATCTTTGTATATATTGCTTCTATGTAGTCTAAGAAACATATGTGCAAAGCATCCAAACAGTACAATTCGCCAATTTTTTGTTCTTCAAGTTTAAGTGAACAACGAGCCCCATTGTTAATCCTTTAGAGGAAATTATCTGTAAATTTCGACAAGTAGAACAATGATTGGAACAGGTAGACGGTTGAAATCTTTGTATATATTGCATCTATATAGTCTAAGAAACATATATGCAAAGCATCCAAACAGTACAATTCGACAATTTTTTGTTCTTCAAGTTTAGTGAACAATGAGCCCCAATGGTTAATCCTTTATCGGAAATTATTTGCAATTTTCGACAAGTAGAACAATGAATGGAACAGGTAGACGGTTGAAATCTTTGTATATATTGCTTCTATATAATCTAAGAAACATATATGCAAAGCATCCAAACAGTACCATTCGCCAATTTTTTGTTCTTCAAGTTTAAGTGAACTACGAGCCCCATTGTTAATACTTTAACGGAAATTATTTGTAACTTGCGAGAAGTAGAACAATGAATGGAACTGGTAGCCGGTTGAAATCAATGTATATATTGCTTCTATATAGTCTAAGAAACATATATGCAAAGCATCCAAACAGTACCATTCGCCAATTTTTTGTTCTTCAAGTTTAAGTGAACGACGAGCCCCATTGTTAATCCTTTAACGGAAATTAATTGTAACTTTCGACAAGTAGAACAATGAATGGAACAGGTAGACGGTTGAAATCTTTGTATATATTGCTTCTATATATTCTAAGAAACATATATGCAAAGCATCCAAACAGTACAATTCGCCAATTTATTGTTCTTCAAGTTTAAGTGAACAACGAGCCCCATTGTTAATCCTTTAAAGGAAATTATTTGTAAATTTCGACAAGTAGAACAATGAATGGATCATGTAGACGGTTGAAATCATTGTATATATTGCTTCTATATAGTCTACGAAACATATATGCAAAGCATCCAAACAGTACAATTCGCCAATTTTTTGTTCTTCAAGTTTAAGTGAACTACGAGCCCCATTGTTAATCCTTTAACGGAAATTAATTGTAACTTTCTACAAGTAGAACAATGATTGGAACACGTAGACGGTTGAAATCTTTGTATATATTGCTTCCATATAGACTAAGAAACATATATGCAAAGCATCCAAACAGTACCATTCGCCAACTTTTTGTTCTTCAAGTTTAAGTGAACAACGAGCCCCATTGTTAATCCTTTAAAGGAAATTATTTGTAAATTTCGACAAGTAGAACAATGATTGGAACACGTAGACGGTTGAAATCTTTGTATATATTGCTTCCATATAGTCTCAGAAATATATACGCAAAGCATCCAAACAGTACCATTCGCCAATTTTTTGATCTTCAAGTTTAAGTGAACAGCGAGCCCCATTGATAATCATGAAATGGAAATTATTTGTAACTTTCTACAAGTAGAACAATGAATAGTACAGGTAGACGGGTCTAATCTTCCTATATATTGCTTCTAAATAGTCTAAGAAACATATATGCAAAGCATCCAAACAGTACAATTAGCCAATTTTTTGTTCTTCAAGTTTAAGTGAACTACGATCCCCATTGTTAATCCCTTAACGGAAATTATTTGTAACTTTCGACAAGTGGAACAGTGAATGGAACAGGTAGACGGTTGAAATCTTGGTATATATTGCTTCTGTATAGTATAAGAAACATATATGCAAAGCATCCAAACAGTACCATTCGCCAATTTTTTGTTCTTCATGTTTAAGTGAACTACTAGCCCCATTGTTAATCCTTTATAGGAAATTATTTGTAAATTTCGGCATGTAGAACAATGAATGGAATAGGTAGACGGTTGAAATCATTGTATATATTGCTTCTAAATAGTCTAAGAAACATATATGCAAAGCATCCAAACAGTACAATTCGCCAATTTTTTGTTCATCAAGTTTAAGTAAACTACGATCCCCATTGTTAATCCCTTAACGGAAATTATTTGTAACTTTCGACAAGTAGAACAATGAATGGAACAGGTAGACGTTTGAAATCATTGTATATATTGCTTCTATATAGTCTAAGAAACATATATGCAAAGCATCCAAACAGTACCATTCGCCAATTTTTTGTTCTTCAAGTTTAAGTGAACGACGAGCCCCATTGTTAATCCTTTAACGGAAATTAATTGTAACTTTCGACAAGTAGAACAATGAATGGAATAGGTAGACGGTTGAAATCTTTGTATATATTGCTTCTATATAGTATAAGAAACATATATGCAAAGCTTCCAAACAGTACAATTCGCCAATTTATTGTTCTTCAGGTTTAAGTGAACAACGAGCCCCATTGTTAAACCTTTAAAGGAAATTATTTGTAACTTTCGACAAGTAGAACAATGAATGGAACAGGTAGACGGTTAAAATCTTTGTATATATTGCATCTATATAGTCTAAGAAACATATATGCAAAGCATCCAAACAGTACAATTCGACAATTTTTTGTTCTTCAAGTTTAGTGAACAATGAGCCCCAATGGTTAATCCTTTATCGGAAATTATGTGTAATTTTCGACAAGTAGAACAATGAATGGAACAGGTAGACGGTTGAAATCTTTGTATATATTGCTTCAATATAGTCTAAGAAACATATATGCAAAGCATCCAAACAGTACAATTCGCCAATTTTTTGTTCTTCAAGTTTAAGTGAACAATGAGACCCAATGGTTAATCCTTTATCGGAAATTATTTGTAAATTTCGACAAGTAGAACAATGAATGGAACAGGTAGCCGGTTGAAATCTTTGTATATATTGCTTCTATATAGTCTAAGAAACATATATGCAAAGCATCCAAACAGTACAATTCGACAATTTTTTGTTCTTCAAGTTTAGTGAACAATGAGCCCCAATGGTTAATCCTTTATGGGAAATTATTTGTAATTTTCGACAAGTAGAGCAACGAATGGAACAGGTAGACGGTTGAAATCTTTGTATATATTGCTTCTATATAATCTAAGAAACATATATGCAAAGCATCCAAACAGTACCATTCGCCAATTTTTTGTTCTTCAAGTTTAAGTGAACAACGAGCCCCATTGTTAATCCTTTAAAGGAAATTATTTGTAAATTTCGACAAGTAGAACAATGAATGGATCAGGTAGACGGTTGAAATCATTGTATATATTGATTCTATATAACCTACGAAACATATATGCAAAGCATCCAAACAGTACAATTCGCCAATTTTTTGTTCTTCAAGTTTAAGTGAACTACGAGCCCCATTGTTAATCCTTTAACGGAAATTAATTGTAACTTTCTACAAGTAGAACAATGATTGGAACACGCAGACGGTTGAAATCTTTGTATATATTGCTTCCATATAGTCTAAGAAACATATATGCTAAGCATCCAAACAGTACCATTCGCCAATTTTTTGTTCTTCAAGTTTAAGTGAACAATGAGCCCCATTGTTAATCCTTTATCGGAAATTATTTGTAACTTTCGACAAGTAGAACATTGAATGGAACAGGTAGACGGTTGAAATCTTTGTATCTATTGCTTCTATATAGTATAAGAAACATATATGCAAAGCATCCAAACAGTACCATTCGCCAATCTTTTGTTCTTCAAGTTTAAGTGAACAATGAGCCCCAATGGTTAATCCGTTATCGGAAATTATTTGTAACTTTCGACAAGTAGAACAATGAATGGAACAGGTAGACGGTTGAAATCTTTGTATATATTGCTTCTATATAGTCTAAGAAACATATATGCAAAGCATCCAAACAGCAAAATTCGCCAATTTATTGTTCTTCAAGTTTAAGTGAACAACGAGCCCCATTGTTAATCCTTTAAAGGAAATTATTTGTAACTTTCGACAAGTAGAACAATGAATGGAACAGGTAGACGGTTCAAATCTTTGTATATATTGCTTCTATATAGTCTAAGAAACATATATGCAAAGCATCCAAACAGTACCATTCGCCAATTTTTTGTTCTTCATGTTTAAGTGAACTACGAGCCCCATTGTTAATCCTTTAAAGGAAATTAATTGTAACTTTCGACAAGTAGAACAATGAATGGAACAGGTAGACGGTTGAAATCTTTGTATATATTGCTTCTATATATTCTAAGAAACATATATGCAAAGCATCCAAACAGTACAATTCGCCAATTTATTGTTCTTCAAGTTTAAGTGAACAACGAGCCCCATTGTTAATCCTTTAAAGGAAATTATTTGTAAATTTCGGCATGTAGAACAATGAATGGAATAGGTAGACGGTTGAAATCATTGTATATATTGCTTCTAAATAGTCTAAGAAACATATATGCAAAGCATCCAAACAGTACAATTCGCCAATTTTTTGTTCTTCAAGTTTAAGTAAACTACGATCCCCATTGTTAATCCCTTAACGGAAATTATTTGTAACTTTCGACAAGTAGAACAATGAATGGAACAGGTAGACGGTTGAAATCATTGTATATATTGCTTCTATATAGTCTAAGAAACATATATGCAAAGCATCCAAACAGTACCATTCGCCAATTTTTTGTTCTTCAAGTTTAAGTGAACGACGAGCCCCATTGTTAATCCTTTAACGGAAATTAATTGTAACTTTCGACAAGTAGAACAATGAATGGAACAGGTAGACGGTTGAAATCTTTGTATATATTGCTTCTATATATTCTAAGAAACATATATGCAAAGCATCCAAACAGTACAATTCGCCAATTTATTGTTCTTCAAGTTTAAGTGAACAACGAGCCCCATTGTTAATCCTTTAAAGGAAATTATTTGTAACTTTCGACAAGTAGAACAATGAATGGAACAGGTAGACGGTTGAAATCTTTGTATATATTGCATCTATATAGTCTAAGAAACATATATGCAAAGCATCCAAACAGTACCATTCGCCAATTTTTTGTTCTTCAAGTTTAAGTGAACGACGAGCCCCATTGTTAATCCTTTAACGGAAATTAATTGTAACGTTCTACAAGTAGAACAATGATTGGAACACGCAGACGATTGAAATCTTTGTATATATTGCTTCCATATAGTCTAAGAAACATATATGCAAAGCATACAAACAGTACCATTCGCCAATTTTTTGTTCTTCAAGTTTAAGTGAACAATGAGCCCCATTGTTAATCCTTTATCGGAAATTATTTGTAACTTTCGACAAGTAGAACATTGAATGGAACAGGTAGACGGTTGAAATCTTTGTATCTATTGCTTCTATATAGTATAAGAAACATATATGCAAAGCATCCAAACAGTACCATTCGCCAATTTTTTGTTCTTCAAGTTTAAGTGAACTGCGAGCTCCATTGTTAATCCTTTAAAGGAAATTATTTGTAACTTTCGACAAGTAGAACAATGAATGGAACAGTTAGACTGTTGAAATCATTGTATATATTGCTTCTATATAGTCTAAGAAACATTTATGCAAAGCATCCAAACAGTACAATTCGCCAATTTTTTGTTCTTCAAGTTTAAGTAAACTACGATCCCCATTGTTAATCCCTTAACGGAAATTATTTGTAACTTTCGACAAGTAGAACAGTGAATGGAACAGGTAGACGGTTGAAATCTTTGTATATATTGCTTCTATATAGTATAAGAAACATATATGCAAAGCATCCAAACAGTACCATTCGCCAATTTTTTGTTCTTCAAGTTTAAGTGAACAATGAGCCCCAATGGTTAATCCTTTATCGGAAATTATTTGTAACTTTCGACAAGTAGAACAATGAATGGAACAGGTAGACGGTTGAAATCAATGTATATATTGCTTCCTTATAGTCTAAGAAACATATATGCAAAGCATCCAAACAGTACCATTCGCCACTTTTTTGTTCTTCAAGTTTAAGTGAACAACGAGCCCCATTGTTAATCCTTTAGAGGAAATTATCTGTAAATTTCGACAAGTAGAACAATGATTGGAACACGTAGACGGTTGAAATCTTTGTATATATTGCTTCCATATAGTCTAAGAAACATGTACGCAAAGCATCCAAACAGTACAATTCGCCAATTTTTTGTTCTTCAAGTTTAAGTGAACTACGATCCCCATTGTTAATCCCTTAACGGAAATTATTTGTAACTTTCGACAAGTAGAACAGTGAATGGAACAGGTAGACGGTTGAAATCTTTGTATATATTGCTTCTATGTAGTCTAAGAAACATATGTGCAAAGCATCCAAACAGTACAATTCGCCAATTTTTTGTTCTTCAAGTTTAAGTGAACAACGAGCCCCATTGTTAATCCTTTAGAGGAAATTATCTGTAAATTTCGACAAGTAGAACAATGATTGGAACAGGTAGACGGTTGAAATCTTTGTATATATTGCATCTATATAGTCTAAGAAACATATATGCAAAGCATCCAAACAGTACAATTCGACAATTTTTTGTTCTTCAAGTTTAGTGAACAATGAGCCCCAATGGTTAATCCTTTATCGGAAATTATTTGCAATTTTCGACAAGTAGAACAATGAATGGAACAGGTAGACGGTTGAAATCTTTGTATATATTGCTTCTATATAATCTAAGAAACATATATGCAAAGCATCCAAACAGTACCATTCGCCAATTTTTTGTTCTTCAAGTTTAAGTGAACTACGAGCCCCATTGTTAATACTTTAACGGAAATTATTTGTAACTTGCGAGAAGTAGAACAATGAATGGAACTGGTAGCCGGTTGAAATCAATGTATATATTGCTTCTATATAGTCTAAGAAACATATATGCAAAGCATCCAAACAGTACCATTCGCCAATTTTTTGTTCTTCAAGTTTAAGTGAACGACGAGCCCCATTGTTAATCCTTTAACGGAAATTAATTGTAACTTTCGACAAGTAGAACAATGAATGGAACAGGTAGACGGTTGAAATCTTTGTATATATTGCTTCTATATATTCTAAGAAACATATATGCAAAGCATCCAAACAGTACAATTCGCCAATTTATTGTTCTTCAAGTTTAAGTGAACAACGAGCCCCATTGTTAATCCTTTAAAGGAAATTATTTGTAACTTTCGACAAGTAGAACAATGAATGGAACAGGTAGACGGTTGAAATCTTTGTATATATTGAATCTATATAGTCTAAGAAACATATATGCAAAGCATCCAAACAGTACCATTCGCCAATTTTTTGTTCTTCAAGTTTAAGTGAACTACGAGCCCCATTGTTAATCCTTTAAAGGAAATTATTTGTAAATTTCGGCAAGTAGAACAATGAATGGAATAGTTAGACGGTTGAAATCATTGTATATATTGCTTCTATATAGTCTAAGAAACATATATGCAAATCATCCAAACAGTACAATTCGCCAATTTCTTATTCTTCAAGTTTAAGTAAACTACGATCACCATTGTTAATCCCTTAACGGAAATTATTTGTAACTTTCGACAAGTAGAACAATGAATGGAACAGGTAGACGGTTGAAATCTTTGTATATATTGCTTCTATATAGTCTAAGAAACACATATGCAAATCATCCAAACAGTACAATTCGCCAATTATATGATCTTCAAGTTTAAGTGAACTACGAGCCCCATTGTTAATACTTTAACGGAAATTATTTGTAACTTGCGACAAGTAGAACAATAAATGGAACAGGTAGACGGTTGAAATCAATGTATATATTGCTTCTTTATAGTCTAAGAAACATATATGCAAAGCATCCAAACAGTACCATTCGCCACTTTTTTGTTCTTCAAGTTTAAGTGAACAACGAGCGCCATTGTTAATCCTTTAAAGGAAATTATTTGTAAATTTCGACAAGTAGAACAATGATTGGAACACGTAGACGGTTGAAATCTTTGTATATATTGCTTCCATATAGCCTAAGAAACATGTACGCAAAGCATCCAAACAGTACAATTCGCCAATTTTTTGTTCTTCAAGTTTAAGTGAACTACGATCGCCATTGTTAATCCCTTAACGGAAATTATTTGTAACTTTCGACAAGTAGAACAGCGAATGGAACAGGTAGACGGTTGAAATCTTTGTATATATTGCTTCCTTATAGTCTAAGAAACATATATGTAAAGCATCCAAACAGTACCATTCGCCACTTTTTTGTTCTTCAAGTTTAAGTGAACAACGAGCCCCATTGTTAATCCTTTAAAGGAAATTATCTGTAAATTTCGACAAGTAGAACAATGATTGGAACACGTAGACGGTTGAAATCTTTGTATATATTGCTTCTATGTAGTCTAAGAAACATATGTGCAAAGCATCCAAACAGTACAATTCGCCAATTTTTTGTTCTTCAAGTTTAAGTGAACAATGAGCCCAAATGGTTAATCCTTTATCGGAAATTATTTGTAACTTTCGACAAGTAGAACATTGAATGGAACAGGTAGACGGTTGAAATCTTTGTATCTATTACTTCTATATAGTATAAGAAACATATATGCAAAGCATCCAAACAGTACCATTCGCCAATCTTTTGTTCTTCAAGTTTAAGTGAACAATGAGCCCCAATGGTTAATCCGTTATCGGAAATTATTTGTAACTTTCGACAAGTAGAACAATGAATGGAACAGGTAGACGGTTGAAATCTTTGTATATATTGCTTCTTTATAGTCTAAGAAACATATATGCAAAGCATCAAAACAGTACCATTCGCCACTTTTTTGTTCTTCAAGTTTAAGTGAACAACGAGCGCCATTGTTAATCCTTTAAAGGAAATTATTTGTAAATTTCGACAAGTAGAACAATGATTGGAACACGTAGACGGTTGAAATCTTTGTATATATTGCTTCCATATAGCCTAAGAAACATGTACGCAAAGCATCCAAACAGTACAATTCGCCAATTTTTTGTTCTTCAAGTTTAAGTGAACTACGATCGCCATTGTTAATCCCTTAACGGAAATTATTTGTAACTTTCGACAAGTAGAACAGCGAATGGAACAGGTAGACGGTTGAAATCTTTGTATATATTGCTTCTTTATAGTATAAGAAACATATATGCAAAGCATCCAAACAGTACAATTCGCCAATTTTTTGTTCTTCAAGTTTAAGTGAACAATGAGCCCCAATGGTTAATCCGTTATCGGAAATTATTTGTAACTTTCAACAAGTAGAACAATGAATGGAACAGGTAGATGGTTGAAATCTTTGTATATATTGCTTCTATATAGTCTAAGAAACATATATGCAAAGCATCCAAACAGTACCATTCGCCAATTTTTTGTTCTTCAAGTTTAAGTGAACTACGAGCCCCATTGTTAATCCTTTAAAGGAAATTATTTGTAAATTTCGACAAGTAGAACAATGAATGGATCAGGTAGACGGTTGAAATCATTGTATATATTGCTTCTATATAACCTACGAAACATATATGCAAAGCATCCAAACAGTACAATTCGCCAATTTTTTGTTCTTCAAGTTTAAGTGAACTACGAGCCCCATTGTTAATCCTTTAACGGAAATTAATTGTAACTTTCTACAAGTAGAACAATGATTGGAACACACAGACGGTTGAAATCTTTGTATATATTGCTTCCATATAGTCTAAGAAACATATATGCAAAGCATCCAAACAGTACCATTCGCCAATTTTTTGTTCTTCAAGTTTAAGTGAACAATGAGCCCCAATGGTTAATCCTTTATCGGAAATTATTTGTAATTTTCGACAAGTAGAACAATGAATGGAACAGGTAGACGGTTGAAATCAATGTATATATTGCTTCCTTATAGTCTAAGAAACATATATGCAAAGCATCCAAACAGTACCATTCGCCACTTTTTTGTTCTTCAAGTTTAAGTGAACAACGAGCCCCATTGTTAATCCTGTAAAGGAAATTATCTGTAAATTTCGACAAGTAGAACAATGATTGGAACACGTAGACGGTTGAAATCTTTGTATATATTGCTTCTATGTAGTCTAAGAAACATATGTGCAAAGCATCCAAACAGTACAATTCGCCAATTTTTTGTTCTTCAAGTTTAAGTGAACAATGAGCCCAAATGGTTAATCATTTATCGGAAATTATTTGTAACTTTCGACAAGTAGAACATTGAATGGAACAGGTAGACGGTTGAAATCTTTGTATCTATTACTTCTATATAGTATAAGAAACATATATGCAAAGCATCCAAACAGTACCATTCGCCAATCTTTTGTTCTTCAAGTTTAAGTGAACAATGAGCCCCAATGGTTAATCCGTTATCGGAAATTATTTGTAACTTTCGACAAGTAGAACAATGAATGGAACAGGTAGACGGTTGAAATCTTTGTATATATTGCTTCTATATAGTCTAAGAAACATATATGCAAAGCATCCAAACAGCACAATTCGCCAATTTATTGTTCTTCAAGTTTAAGTGAACAACGCGCCCCATTGTTAATCCTTTAAAGGAAATTATTTGTAACTTTCGACAAGTAGAACAATGAATGGAACAGGTAGACGGTTGAAATCTTTGTATATATTGCTTCTATATAGTCTAAGAAACATATATGCAAAGCATCCAAACAGTACCATTCGCCAATTTTTTGTTCTTCATGTTTAAGTGAACTACGAGCCCCATTGTTAATCCTTTAAAGGAAATTATTTGTAAATTTCGGCATGTAGAACAATGAATGGAATAGGTAGACGGTTGAAATCATTGTATATATTGCTTCTAAATAGTCTAAGAAACATATATGCAAAGCATCCAAACAGTACAATTCGCCAATTTTTTGTTCTTCAAGTTTAAGTAAACTACGATCCCCATTGTTAATCCCTTAACGGAAATTATTTGTAACTTTCGACAAGTAGAACAATGAATGGAACAGGTAGACGGTTGAAATCATTGTATATATTGCTTCTATATAGTCTAAGAAACATATATGCAAAGCATCCAAACTGTACCATTCGCCAATTTTTTGTTCTTCAAGTTTAAGTGAACGACGAGCCCCATTGTTAATCCTTTAACGAAAATTATTTGCAATTTTCGACAAGTAGAACAATGAATGGAACAGGTAGACGGTTGAAATCTTTGTATATATTGCTTCTATATAATCTAAGAAACATATATGCAAAGCATCCAAACAGTACCATTCGCCAATTTTTTGTTCTTCAAGTTTAAGTGAACTACGAGCCCCATTGTTAATACTTTAACGGAAATTATTTGTAACTTGCGAGAAGTAGAACAATGAATGGAACTGGTAGCCGGTTGAAATCAATGTATATATTGCTTCTATATAGTCTAAGAAACATATATGCAAAGCATCCAAACAGTACCATTCGCCAATTTTTTGTTCTTCAAGTTTAAGTGAACGACGAGCCCCATTGTTAATCCTTTAACGGAAATTAATTGTAACTTTCGACAAGTAGAACAATGAATGGAACAGGTAGACGGTTGAAATCTTTGTATATATTGCTTCTATATATTCTAAGAAACATATATGCAAAGCATCCAAACAGTACAATTCGCCAATTTATTGTTCTTCAAGTTTAAGTGAACAACGAGCCCCATTGTTAATCCTTTAAAGGAAATTATTTGTAACTTTCGACAACTAGAACAATGAATGGAACAGGTAGACGGTTGAAATCAATGTATATATTGCTTCCTTATAGTCTAAGAAACATATATGCAAAGCATCCAAACAGTACCATTCGCCACTTTATTGTTCTTCAAGTTTAAGTGAACAACGAGCCCCATTGTTAATCCTTTAAAGGAAATTATCTGTAAATTTCGACAAGTAGAACAATGATTGGAACACGTAGACGGTTGAAATCTTTGTATATATTGCTTCTATGTAGTCTAAGAAACATATGTGCAAAGCATCCAAACAGTACAATTCGCCAATTTTTTGTTCTTCAAGTTTAAGTGAACTACGATCGCCATTGTTAATCCCTTAACGGAAATTATTTGTAACTTTCGACAAGTAGAACAGCGAATGGAACAGGTAGACGGTTGAAATCTTTGTATATATTGCTTCTTTATAGTATAAGAAACATATATGCAAAGCATCCAAACAGTACAATTCGCCAATTTTTTGTTCTTCAAGTTTAAGTGAACAATGAGCCCCAATGGTTAATCCGTTATCGGAAATTATTTGTAACTTTCAACAAGTAGAACAATGAATGGAACAGGTAGATGGTTGAAATCTTTGTATATATTGCTTCTATATAGTCTAAGAAACATATAAGCAAAGCATCCAAACAGTACCATTCGCCAATTTTTTGTTCTTCAAGTTTAAGTGAACTACGAGCCCCATTGTTAATCCTTTAAAGGAAATTATTTGTAAATTTCGACAAGTAGAACAATGAATGGATCAGGTAGACGGTTGATATCATTGTATATATTGCTTCTATATAACCTACGAAACATATATGCAAAGCATCCAAACAGTACAATTCGCCAATTTTTTGTTCTTCAAGTTTAAGTGAACTACGAGCCCCATTGTTAATCCTTTAACGGAAATTAATTGTAACTTTCTACAAGTAGAACAATGATTGGAACACACAGACGGTTGAAATCTTTGTATATATTGCTTCCATATAGTCTAAGAAACAGGTACGCAAAGCATCCAAACAGTACCATTCGCCAATTTTTTGTTCTTCAAGTTTAAGTGAACGACGAGCCCCATTGTTAATCCTTTAACGGAAATTATTTGTAAATTTCGGCAAGTAGAACAATGAATGGAATAGTTAGACGGTTGAAATCATTGTATATATTGCTTCTATATAGTCTATGAAACATATATGCAAAGCATCCAAACAGTACCATTCGCCTATTTTTTGATCTTCAAGTTTAAGTGAACTACGAGCCCCATTGTTAATACTTTAACGGAAATTATTTGTAACTTGCGACAAGTAGAACAATGATTGGAACACGTAGACGGTTGAAATCTTTGTATATATTGCTTCCATATAGTCTAAGAAACATATATGCAAAGCATCCAAACAGTACCATTCGCCACTTTTTTGTTCTTCAAGTTTAAGTGAACAACGAGCCCCATTGTTAATCCTTTAAAGGAAATTATCTTTAAATTTCGACAAGTAGAACAATGATTGGAACACGTAGACGGTTGAAATCTTTGTATATATTGCTTCCATATAGTCTAAGAAACATGTACGCAAAGCATCCAAACAGTACAATTCGCCAATTTTTTGTTCTTCAAGTTTAAGTGAACTACGATCCCCATTGTTAATCCCTTAACGGAAATTATTTGTAACTTTCGACAAGTAGAACAGTGAATGGAACAGGTAGACGGTTGAAATCTTTGTATATATTGCTTCTATGTAGTCTAAGAAACATATGTGCAAAGCATCCAAGCAGTACAATTCGCCAATTTTTTGTTCGTCAAGTTTAAGTGAACAATGAGCCCAAATGGTTAATCCGTTATCGGAAATTATTTGTAACTTTCGACAAGTAGAACAATGAATGGAAAAGGTATACGGTTGAAATCTTTGTATATATTGCTTCTATATAGTCTAAGAAACATATATGCAAAGCATCCAAACAGTACCATTCGCCAATTTTTTGTTCTTCACGTTTAAGTGAACAATGTGCCTCAATGGTTAATCCTTTATCGGAAATTATTTGTAATTTTCGACAAGTAGAACAATGAATGGAACAGTTAGACGGTTGAAATATTTGTATATATTGCTTCTATATAGTCTACGAAACATATATGCAAAGCATCCAAACAGTACAATTCGCCAATTTTTTGTTCTTCAAGTTTAAGTGAACAATGAGCCCCAATGGTTAATCCGTTATCGGAAATTATTTGTAACTTTCGACAAGTAGAACAATGAATGGAACAGGTAGACGGTTGAAATCTTTGTATATATTGCTTCTATATAGTCTAAGAAACATATATGCAAAGCATCCAAACAGCACAATTCGCCAATTTATTGTTCTTCAAGTTTAAGTGAACAACGCGCCCCATTGTTAATCCTTTAAAGGAAATTATTTGTAACTTTCGACAAGTAGAACAATGGATGGAACAGGTAGACGGTTGAAATCTTTGTATATATTGCTTCTATATAGTCTAAGAAACATATATGCAAAGCATCCAAACAGTACCATTCGCCAATTTTTTGTTCTTCATGTTTAAGTGAACTACGAGCCCCATTGTTAATCCTTTAAAGGAAATTATTTGTAAATTTCGGCATGTAGAACAATGAATGGAATAGGTAGACGGTTGAAATCATTGTATATGTTGCTTCTAAATAGTCTAAGAAACATATATGCAAAGCATCCAAACAGTACAATTCGCCAATTTTTTGTTCTTCAAGTTTAAGTAAACTACGATCCCCATTGTTAATCCCTTAACGGAAATTATTTGTAACTTTCGACAAGTAGAACAATGAATGGAACAGGTAGACGGTTGAAATCATTGTATATATTGCTTCTATATAGTCTAAGAAACATATATGCAAAGCATCCAAACAGTACCATTCGCCAATTTTTTGTTCTTCAAGTTTAAGTGAACGACGAGCCCCATTGTTAATCCTTTAACGGAAATTAATTGTAACTTTCGACAAGTAGAACAATGAATGGAATAGGTAGACGGTTGAAATCTTTGTATATATTGCTTCCATATAGTCTAAGAAACATGTACGCAAAGCATCCAAACAGTACCATTCGCCAATTTTTTGTTCTTCAATTTTAAGTGAACGACGAGCCCCATTGTTAATCCTTTAACGGAAATTAATTGTAACCTTCGACAAGTAGAACAATGAATGGAACAGGTAGACGGTTGAAATCTTTGTATATATTGCTTCTATATGGTCTAAGAAACATATATGCAAAGCATCCAAACAGTACAATTCGCCAATTTATTGTTCTTCAAGTTTAAGTGGACAACGAGCCCCATTGTTAATCCTTTAAAGGAAATTATTTGTAACTTTCGACAACTAGAACAATGAATGGAACAGGTAGACGGTTGAAATCTTTGTATATATTGCATCTATGTAGTCTAAGAAACATATATGCAAAGCATCCAAACAGTACAATTCGACAATTTTTTGTTCTTCAAGTTTAGTGAACAATGAGCCCCAATGGTTAATCCTTTATCGGAAATTATTTGCAATTTTCGACAAGTAGAACAATGAATGGAACAGGTAGACGGTTGAAATCTTTGTATATATTGCTTCTATATAGTCTAAGAAACATATATGCAAAGCATCCAAACAGTACCATTCGCCAATTTTTTGTTCTTCATGTTTAAGTGAACTACGAGCCCCATTGTTAATCCTTTAAAGGAAATTATTTGTAAATTTCGGCATGTAGAACAATGAATGGAATAGGTAGACGGTTGAAATCATTGTATATATTGCTTCTAAATAGTCTAAGAAACATATATGCAAAGCATCCAAACAGTACAATTCGCCAATTTTTTGTTCTTCAAGTTTAAGTAAACTACGATCCCCATTGTTAATCCCTTAACGGAAATTATTTGTAACTTTCGACAAGTAGAACAATGAATGGAACAGGTAGACGGTTGAAATCATTGTATATATTGCTTCTATATAGTCTAAGAAACATATATGCAAAGCATCCAAACAGTACCATTCGCCAATTTTTTGTTCTTCAAGTTTAAGTGAACGACGAGCCCCATTGTTAATCCTTTAACGGAAATTAATTGTAACTCTCGACAAGTGGAACAATGAATGGAATAGTTAGACGGTTGAAATCTTTGTATATATTGCTTCCATATAGTCTAAGAAACAGGTACGCAAAGCATCCAAACAGTACCATTCGCCAATTTTTTGTTCTTCAAGTTTAAGTGAACGACGAGCCCCATTGTTAATCCTTTAACGGAAATTATTTGTAAATTTCGGCAAGTAGAACAATGAATGGAATAGTTAGACGGTTGAAATCATTGTATATATTGCTTCTATATAGTCTATGAAACATATATGCAAAGCATCCAAACAGTACCATTCGCCTATTTTTTGATCTTCAAGTTTAAGTGAACTACGAGCCCCATTGTTAATACTTTAACGGAAATTATTTGTAACTTGCGACAAGTAGAACAATGATTGGAACACGTAGACGGTTGAAATCTTTGTATATATTGCTTCCATATAGTCTAAGAAACATATATGCAAAGCATCCAAACAGTACCATTCGCCACTTTTTTGTTCTTCAAGTTTAAGTGAACAACGAGCCCCATTGTTAATCCTTTAAAGGAAATTATCTTTAAATTTCGACAAGTAGAACAATGATTGGAACACGTAGACGGTTGAAATCTTTGTATATATTGCTTCCATATAGTCTAAGAAACATGTACGCAAAGCATCCAAACAGTACAATTCGCCAATTTTTTGTTCTTCAAGTTTAAGTGAACTACGATCCCCATTGTTAATCCCTTAACGGAAATTATTTGTAACTTTCGACAAGTAGAACAGTGAATGGAACAGGTAGACGGTTGAAATCTTTGTATATATTGCTTCTATGTAGTCTAAGAAACATATGTGCAAAGCATCCAAGCAGTACAATTCGCCAATTTTTTGTTCTTCAAGTTTAAGTGAACAATGAGCCCAAATGGTTAATCCGTTATCGGAAATTATTTGTAACTTTCGACAAGTAGAACAATGAATGGAAAAGGTATACGGTTGAAATCTTTGTATATATTGCTTCTATATAGTCTAAGAAACATATATGCAAAGCATCCAAACAGTACCATTCGCCAATTTTTTGTTCTTCAAGTTTAAGTGAACAATGTGCCTCAATGGTTAATCCTTTATCGGAAATTATTTGTAATTTTCGACAAGTAGAACAATGAATGGAACAGTTAGACGGTTGAAATATTTGTATATATTGCTTCTATATAGTCTACGAAACATATATGCAAAGCATCCAAACAGTACAATTCGCCAATTTTTTGTTCTTCAAGTTTAAGTGAACAATGAGCCCCAATGGTTAATCCGTTATCGGAAATTATTTGTAACTTTTGACAAGTAGAACAATGAATGGAAAAGGTAGACGGTTGAAATCTTTGTATATATTGCTTCTATATAGTCTAAGAAACATATATGCAAAGCATCCAAACAGTACCATTCGCCAATTTTTTGTTCTTCAAGTTTAAGTAAACAATGAGCCCCAATGGTTAATCCTTTATCGGAAATTATTTGTAATTTTCGACAAGTAGAACAATGAATGGAACAGTTAGACGGTTGAAATATTTGTATATATTACTTCTATATAGTCTACGAAACATATATGCAAAGCATCCAAACAGTACAATTCGCCCATTTTTTGTACTTCAAGTTTAAGTGAACAAAGAGCCCCATTGTTAATCCCTTAACGGAAATTATTTGTAACTTTCGACAAGTAGAACAATGAATGGAATAGGTAGACGGTTGAAATCATTGTATACATTGCTTCTATATAGTCTAAGAAACATATATGCAAAGCATCCAAACAGTACAATACGCCAATTTTTTGTTCTTCAAGTTTAAGTAAACTACGATCCCCATTGTTAATCCCTTAACGGAAATTATTTGTAACATTCGACAAGTAGAACAATGAATGGAACAGGTAGACGGTTGAAATCATTGTATATTTTGCTTCTATATAGTCTAAGAAACATATATGCAAAGCATCCAAACCGTACAATTCGCCGATTTATTGTTCTTCAAGTTTAAGTGAACAACGAGCCCCATTGTTAATCCCTTAACGGAAATTATTTGTAACTTTCGACAAGTAGAACAATGAATGGAACAGGTAGACGGTTGAAATCATTGTATATATTGCTTCTATATAGTCTAAGAAACATATATGCAAAGCACCCAAACAGTACAATTCGACAATTTTTTGCTCTTCAAGTTTAAGTGAACTACGAGCCCCATTGTTAATCCTTTAAAGGAAATTATTTGTAAATTTCGGCAAGTAGAACAATGAATGGAATAGGTAGACGGTTGAAATCATTGTATATATTGCTTCTATATAGTCTAAGAAACATATATGCAAAGCATCCAAACAGTACAGTTCGCCAATTTTTTGTTCTTCAAGTTTAAGTAAACTACGATCCCCATTGTTAATCCCTTAACGGAAATTATTTGTAACATTCGACAAGTAGAACAATGAATGGAACAGGTAGACGGTTGAAATCATTGTATATTTTGCTTCTATATAGTCTAAGAAACATATATGCAAAGCATCCAACCAGTACTATTCGCCAATTTTTTGTTCTTCAAGTTTAAGTGAACAACGAGCCCCATTGTTAATCCTTTATCGGTAATTATTTGTAATTTTCGACAAGTAGAACAATGAATGGAACAGGTAGACGGTTGAAATCTTTGTATATATTGCTTCTATATAGTCTAAGAAACATATATGCAAAGCATCCAAACAGTACCATTCGCCAATTTTTTGTTCTTCAAGTTTAAGTGAACTACGAGCCCTATTGTTAATCCTTTAAAGGAAATTATTTGTAAATTTCGACAAGTAGAACAATGAATGGAACAGGTAGACTGTTGAAATTATTGTACATATTGCTTCTATATAGTCTAAGAAACATATATGCAAAGCATCCAAACAGTACAATTCGCCAATTTTTTTTCTTCAAGTTTAAGTGAACAATGTGCCACATTGTTAATCCTTTAAAGGAAATTATTTGTAACTTTCGACAAGTAGAACAATGAATGGAACAGGTAGACGGTTGAAATCTTTGTATATATTGCTTCTATATAGTCTAAGAAACATATATGCAAAGCATACAAACAGTACAATTCGACAATTTTTTGCTCTTCAAGTTTAAGTGAACTACGAGCCCCATTGTTAATCCTTTAAAGGAAATTATTTGTAAATTTCGGCAAGTAGAACAATGAATGGAATTGGTAGACGGTTGAAATCATTGTATATATTGCTTCTATATAGTCTAAGAAACATATATGCAAAGCATCCAAACAGTACAGTTCGCCAATTTTTTGTTCTTCAAGTTCAAGTAAACTACGATCCCCATTGTTAATCCCTTAACGGAAATTATTTGTAACATTCGACAAGTAGAACAATGAATGGAACAGGTAGACGGTTGAAATCATTGTATATTATGCTTTTATATAGTCTAAGAAACATATATGCAAAGCATCCAAACAGTACAATTCGCCAATTTTTTGTTCTTCAAGTTTAAGTGAACTACGAGCCCCATTGTTAATCCTTTAACGGAAATTAATTGTAACTTTCTACAAGTAGAACAATGATTGGAACACGTAGACGGTTGAAATCTTTGTATATATTGCTTCTATATAGTCTAAGAAACATATATGCAAAGCATCCAAACAGTACAATTCGCCAATTTTTTGTTCTTCAAGTTTAAGTAAACTACGATCCCCATTGTTAATCCCTTAACGGAAATTATTTGTAACTTTCGACAAGTAGAACAATGAATGGAACAGGCAGACGGTTGAAATCATTGTATATATTGCTTCTATATAGTCTAAGAAACATATATGCAAAGCATCCAAACAGTACAATTCGACTATTTTTTGCTCTTCAAGTTTAAGTGAACTACGAGCCCCATTGTTAATCCTTTAAAGGAAATTATTTGTAAATTTCGGCAAGTAGAACAATGAATGGAATAGGTAGACGGTTGAAATCATTGTATATATTGCTTCTATATAGTCTAAGAAACATATATGCGAAGCATCCAAACAGTACAATTCGCCAATTTTTTGTTCTTCAAGTTTAAGTAAACTACGATCCCCATTGTTAATCCCTTAACGGAAATTATTTGTAACATTCGACAAGTAGAACAATGAATGGAACAGGTAGACGGTTGAAATCATTGTATATTTTGCTTCTATATAGTCTAAGAAACATATATGCAAAGCATCCAAACAGTACAATTCGCCGATTTATTGTTCTTCAAGTTTAAGTTAACAACGAGCCCCATTGTTAATCCTTTAAAGGAAATTATGTGTAAATTTCGACAAGTAGAACAATGATTGGAACACGTAGACGGTTGAAATCTTTGTATATATTGCTTCCATATAGTCTAAGAAGCATATATGCAAAGCATCCAAACAGTACAGTTCGCCAATTTTTTGTTCTTCAAGTTTAAGTAAACTACGATCCCCATTGTTAATCCCTTAACGGAAATTATTTGTAACTTTCGACAAGTAGAACAATGAATGGAACAGGTAGACGGTTGAAATCATTGTATATATTGCTTCTATATAGTCTAAGAAACATATATGCAAAGCATCCAAACAGTACAATTCGACTATTTTTTGCTCTTCAAGTTTAAGTGAACTACGAGCCCCATTGTTAATCCTTTAAAGGAAATTATTTGTAAATTTCGGCATGTAGAACAATGAATGGAATAGGTAGACGGTTGAAATCATTGTATATATTGCTTCTAAATAGTCTAAGAAACATATATGCAAAGCATCCAAACAGTACAATTCGCCAATTTTTTGTTCTTCAAGTTTAAGTAAACTACGATCCCCATTGTTAATCCCTTAACGGAAATTATTTGTAACTTTCGACAAGTAGAACAATGAATGGAACAGGTAGACGGTTGAAATCATTGTATATATTGCTTCTATATAGTCTATGAAACATATATGCAAAGCATCCAAACAGTACCATTCGCCAATTTTTTGTTCTTCAAGTTTAAGTGAACGACGAGCCCCATTGTTAATCCTTTAACGGAAATTAATTGTAACTCTCGACAAGTGGAACAATGAATGGAATAGTTAGACGGTTGAAATCTTTGTATATATTGCTTCCATATAGTCTAAGAAACAGGTACGCAAAGCATCCAAACAGTACCATTCGCCAATTTTTTGTTCTTCAAGTTTAAGTGAACGACGAGCCCCATTGTTAATCCTTTAACGGAAATTATTTGTAAATTTCGGCAAGTAGAACAATGAATGGAATAGTTAGACGGTTGAAATCATTGTATATATTGCTTCTATATAGTCTATGAAACATATATGCAAAGCATCCAAACAGTACCATTCGCCAATTTTTTGATCTTCAAGTTTAAGTGAACTACGAGCCCCATTGTTAATACTTTAACGGAAATTATTTGTAACTTGCGACAAGTAGAACAATGATTGGAACACGTAGACGGTTGAAATCATTGTATATATTGCTTCTATATAGTCTAAGAAACATATATGCGAAGCATCCAAACAGTACAATTCGCCAATTTTTTGTTCTTCAAGTTTAAGTAAACTACGATCCCCATTGTTAATCCCTTAACGGAAATTATTTGTAACATTCGACAAGTAGAACAATGAATGGAACAGGTAGACGGTTGAAATCATTGTATATTTTGCTTCTATATAGTCTAAGAAACATATATGCAAAGCATCCAAACAGTACAATTCGCCGATTTATTGTTCTTCAAGTTTAAGTTAACAACGAGCCCCATTGTTAATCCTTTAAAGGAAATTATGTGTAAATTTCGACAAGTAGAACAATGATTGGAACACGTAGACGGTTGAAATCTTTGTATATATTGCTTCCATATAGTCTAAGAAGCATATATGCAAAGCATCCAAACAGTACAGTTCGCCAATTTTTTGTTCTTCAAGTTTAAGTAAACTACGATCCCCATTGTTAATCCCTTAACGGAAATTATTTGTAACTTTCGACAAGTAGAACAATGAATGGAACAGGTAGACGGTTGAAATCATTGTATATATTGCTTCTATATAGTCTAAGAAACATATATGCAAAGCATCCAAACAGTACAATTCGACTATTTTTTGCTCTTCAAGTTTAAGTGAACTACGAGCCCCATTGTTAATCCTTTAAAGGAAATTATTTGTAAATTTCGGCATGTAGAACAATGAATGGAATAGGTAGACGGTTGAAATCATTGTATATATTGCTTCTAAATAGTCTAAGAAACATATATGCAAAGCATCCAAACAGTACAATTCGCCAATTTTTTGTTCTTCAAGTTTAAGTAAACTACGATCCCCATTGTTAATCCCTTAACGGAAATTATTTGTAACTTTCGACAAGTAGAACAATGAATGGAACAGGTAGACGGTTGAAATCATTGTATATATTGCTTCTATATAGTCTATGAAACATATATGCAAAGCATCCAAACAGTACCATTCGCCAATTTTTTGTTCTTCAAGTTTAAGTGAACGACGAGCCCCATTGTTAATCCTTTAACGGAAATTAATTGTAACTCTCGACAAGTGGAACAATGAATGGAATAGTTAGACGGTTGAAATCTTTGTATATATTGCTTCCATATAGTCTAAGAAACAGGTACGCAAAGCATCCAAACAGTACCATTCGCCAATTTTTTGTTCTTCAAGTTTAAGTGAACGACGAGCCCCATTGTTAATCCTTTAACGGAAATTATTTGTAAATTTCGGCAAGTAGAACAATGAATGGAATAGTTAGACGGTTGAAATCATTGTATATATTGCTTCTATATAGTCTATGAAACATATATGCAAAGCATCCAAACAGTACCATTCGCCAATTTTTTGATCTTCAAGTTTAAGTGAACTACGAGCCCCATTGTTAATACTTTAACGGAAATTATTTGTAACTTGCGACAAGTAGAACAATGATTGGAACACGTAGACGGTTGAAATCTTTGTATATATTGCTTCCATATAGTCTAAGAAACATATATGCAAAGCATCCAAACAGTACCATTCGCCACTTTTTTGTTCTTCAAGTTTAAGTGAACAACGAGCCCCATTGTTAATCCTTTAAAGGAAATTATCTGTAAATTTCGACAAGTAGAACAATGATTGGAACACGTAGACGGTTGAAATCTTTGTATATATTGCTTCCATATAGTCTAAGAAACATGTACGCAAAGCATCCAAACAGTACAATTCGCCAATTTTTTGTTCTTCAAGTTTAAGTGAACTACGATCCCCATTGTTAATCCCTTAACGGAAATTATTTGTAACTTTCGACAAGTAGAACAGTGAATGGAACAGGTAGACGGTTGAAATCTTTGTATATATTGCTTCTATGTAGTCTAAGAAACATATGTGCAAAGCATCCAAGCAGTACAATTCGCCAATTTTTTGTTCTTCAAGTTTAAGTGAACAATGAGCCCAAATGGTTAATCCGTTATCGGAAATTATTTGTAACTTTTGACAAGTAGAACAATGAATGGAACAGGCAGACGGTTGAAATCATTGTATATATTGCTTCTATATAGTCTAAGAAACATATATGCAAAGCATCCAAACAGTACAATTCGACTATTTTTTGCTCTTCAAGTTTAAGTGAACTACGAGCCCCATTGTTAATCCTTTAAAGGAAATTATTTGTAAATTTCGGCAAGTAGAACAATGAATGGAATAGGTAGACGGTTGAAATCATTGTATATATTGCTTCTATATAGTCTAAGAAACATATATGCGAAGCATCCAAACAGTACAATTCGCCAATTTTTTGTTCTTCAAGTTTAAGTAAACTACGATCCCCATTGTTAATCCCTTAACGGAAATTATTTGTAACATTCGACAAGTAGAACAATGAATGGAACAGGTAGACGGTTGAAATCATTGTATATTTTGCTTCTATATAGTCTAAGAAACATATATGCAAAGCATCCAAACAGTACAATTCGCCGATTTATTGTTCTTCAAGTTTAAGTTAACAACGAGCCCCATTGTTAATCCTTTAAAGGAAATTATGTGTAAATTTCGACAAGTAGAACAATGATTGGAACACGTAGACGGTTGAAATCTTTGTATATATTGCTTCCATATAGTCTAAGAAGCATATATGCAAAGCATCCAAACAGTACAGTTCGCCAATTTTTTGTTCTTCAAGTTTAAGTAAACTACGATCCCCATTGTTAATCCCTTAACGGAAATTATTTGTAACTTTCGACAAGTAGAACAATGAATGGAACAGGTAGACGGTTGAAATCATTGTATATATTGCTTCTATATAGTCTAAGAAACATATATGCAAAGCATCCAAACAGTACAATTCGACTATTTTTTGCTCTTCAAGTTTAAGTGAACTACGAGCCCCATTGTTAATCCTTTAAAGGAAATTATTTGTAAATTTCGGCATGTAGAACAATGAATGGAATAGGTAGACGGTTGAAATCATTGTATATATTGCTTCTAAATAGTCTAAGAAACATATATGCAAAGCATCCAAACAGTACAATTCGCCAATTTTTTGTTCTTCAAGTTTAAGTAAACTACGATCCCCATTGTTAATCCCTTAACGGAAATTATTTGTAACATTCGACAAGTAGAACAATGAATGGAACAGGTAGACGGTTGAAATCATTGTATATATTGCTTCTATATAGTCTATGAAACATATATGCAAAGCATCCAAACAGTACCATTCGCCAATTTTTTGTTCTTCAAGTTTAAGTGAACGACGAGCCCCATTGTTAATCCTTTAACGGAAATTAATTGTAACTCTCGACAAGTGGAACAATGAATGGAATAGTTAGACGGTTGAAATCTTTGTATATATTGCTTCCATATAGTCTAAGAAACAGGTACGCAAAGCATCCAAACAGTACCATTCGCCAATTTTTTGTTCTTCAAGTTTAAGTGAACGACGAGCCCCATTGTTAATCCTTTAACGGAAATTATTTGTAAATTTCGGCAAGTAGAACAATGAATGGAATAGTTAGACGGTTGAAATCATTGTATATATTGCTTCTATATAGTCTATGAAACATATATGCAAAGCATCCAAACAGTACCATTCGCCAATTTTTTGATCTTCAAGTTTAAGTGAACTACGAGCCCCATTGTTAATACTTTAACGGAAATTATTTGTAACTTGCGACAAGTAGAACAATGATTGGAACACGTAGACGGTTGAAATCTTTGTATATATTGCTTCCATATAGTCTAAGAAACATATATGCAAAGCATCCAAACAGTACCATTCGCCACTTTTTTGTTCTTCAAGTTTAAGTGAACAACGAGCCCCATTGTTAATCCTTTAAAGGAAATTATCTGTAAATTTCGACAAGTAGAACAATGATTGGAACACGTAGACGGTTGAAATCTTTGTATATATTGCTTCCATATAGTCTAAGAAACATGTACGCAAAGCATCCAAACAGTACAATTCGCCAATTTTTTGTTCTTCAAGTTTAAGTGAACTACGATCCCCATTGTTAATCCCTTAACGGAAATTATTTGTAACTTTCGACAAGTAGAACAGTGAATGGAACAGGTAGACGGTTGAAATCTTTGTATATATTGCTTCTATGTAGTCTAAGAAACATATGTGCAAAGCATCCAAGCAGTACAATTCGCCAATTTTTTGTTCTTCAAGTTTAAGTGAACAATGAGCCCAAATGGTTAATCCGTTATCGGAAATTATTTGTAACTTTTGACAAGTAGAACAATGAATGGAAAAGGTAGACGGTTGAAATCTTTGTATATATTGCTTCTATATAGTCTAAGAAACATATATGCAAAGCATCCAAACAGTACAATTCGCCAATTTTTTGTTCTTCAAGTTTAAGTGAACTACGAGCCCCATTGTTAATCCTTTAAAGGAAATTATTTGTAAATTTCGACAAGTAGAACAATGAATGGAACAGGTAGACGGTTGAAATCTTTGTATATGCTGCTTCTAAATGGTCTAAGAAACATCTATGCAAAGCATCCAAACAGTACAATTCGCCAATTTTTTGTTCTTCAAGTTTAAGTAAATTACGATCCCCATTGTTAATCCCTTAACGGAAATTATTTGTAACTTTCGACAAGTAGAACAATGATTGGAACCCGTAGACGGTTGAAATCTTTGTATATATTGCTTCCATATAGTCTAAGAAACATGTACGCAAAGCATCCAAACAGTACCGTTCGCCAATTTTTTGTTCTTCAAGTTTAAGTGAACAATGAGCCCCAATGGTTAATCCTTTAGCGGAAATTATTTGTAACTTTCGGCAAGTAGAACAATGAATGGAACAGGTAGACGGTTGAAATCTTTGTATATATTGCTTCTATATAGTCTAAGAAACATATATGCAAAGCACCCAAACAGTACAATTCGACAATTTTTTGCTCTTCAAGTTTAAGTGAACTACGAGCCCCATTGTTAATCCTTTAAAGGAAATTATTTGTAAATTTCGGCAAGTAGAACAATGAATGGAATAGGTAGACGGTTGAAATCATTGTATATATTGCTTCTATATAGTCTACGAAACATATATGCAAAGCATCCAAACAGTACAATTCGCCAATTTTTTGTTCTTCAAGTTTAAGTGAACAATGAGCCCCAATGGTTAATCCGTTATCGGAAATTATTTGTAACTTTTGACAAGTAGAACAATGAATGGAAAAGGTAGACGGTTGAAATCTTTGTATATATTGCTTCTATATAGTCTAAGAAACATATATGCAAAGCATCCAAACAGTACCATTCGCCAATTTTTTGTTCTTCAAGTTTAAGTAAACAATGAGCCCCAATGGTTAATCCTTTATCGGAAATTATTTGTAATTTTCGACAAGTAGAACAATGAATGGAACAGTTAGACGGTTGAAATATTTGTATATATTACTTCTATATAGTCTACGAAACATATATGCAAAGCATCCAAACAGTACAATTCGCCCATTTTTTGTACTTCAAGTTTAAGTGAACAAAGAGCCCCATTGTTAATCCCTTAACGGAAATTATTTGTAACTTTCGACAAGTAGAACAATGAATGGAATAGGTAGACGGTTGAAATCATTGTATACATTGCTTCTATATAGTCTAAGAAACATATATGCAAAGCATCCAAACAGTACAATACGCCAATTTTTTGTTCTTCAAGTTTAAGTAAACTACGATCCCCATTGTTAATCCCTTAACGGAAATTATTTGTAACATTCGACAAGTAGAACAATGAATGGAACAGGTAGACGGTTGAAATCATTGTATATTTTGCTTCTATATAGTCTAAGAAACATATATGCAAAGCATCCAAACCGTACAATTCGCCGATTTATTGTTCTTCAAGTTTAAGTGAACAACGAGCCCCATTGTTAATCCCTTAACGGAAATTATTTGTAACTTTCGACAAGTAGAACAATGAATGGAACAGGTAGACGGTTGAAATCATTGTATATATTGCTTCTATATAGTCTAAGAAACATATATGCAAAGCACCCAAACAGTACAATTCGACAATTTTTTGCTCTTCAAGTTTAAGTGAACTACGAGCCCCATTGTTAATCCTTTAAAGGAAATTATTTGTAAATTTCGGCAAGTAGAACAATGAATGGAATAGGTAGACGGTTGAAATCATTGTATATATTGCTTCTATATAGTCTAAGAAACATATATGCAAAGCATCCAAACAGTACAGTTCGCCAATTTTTTGTTCTTCAAGTTTAAGTAAACTACGATCCCCATTGTTAATCCCTTAACGGAAATTATTTGTAACTTTCTACAAGTAGAACAATGATTGGAACACGTAGACGGTTGATTTCTTTGTATATATTGCTTCCATATAGTCTAAGAAATATATATGCAAAGCATCCAAACAGTACCATTCGCCAATTTTTTATTCTTCAAGTTTAAGTGAACAATGAGACCCATTGTTAATCCTTTATCGGAAATTATTTGTAACTTTCGACATGTAGAACAATGAATGGAACAGGTAGACGGTTGAAATCTTTGTATATATTGCTTCTATATAGTCTAAGAAACATATATGCAAAGCATCCAACCAGTACTATTCGCCAATTTTTTGTTCTTCAAGTTTAAGTGAACAACGAGCCCCATTGTTAATCCTTTATCGGTAATTATTTGTAATTTTCGACAAGTAGAACAATGAATGGAACAGGTAGACGGTTGAAATCTTTGTATATATTGCTTCTATATAGTCTAAGAAACATATATGCAAAGCATCCAAACAGTACCATTCGCCAATTTTTTGTTCTTCAAGTTTAAGTGAACTACGAGCCCTATTGTTAATCCTTTAAAGGAAATTATTTGTAAATTTCGACAAGTAGAACAATGAATGGAACAGGTAGACTGTTGAAATTATTGTACATATTGCTTCTATATAGTCTAAGAAACATATATGCAAAGCATCCAAACAGTACAATTCGCCAATTTTTTTTCTTCAAGTTTAAGTGAACAATGTGCCACATTGTTAATCCTTTAAAGGAAATTATTTGTAACTTTCGACAAGTAGAACAATGAATGGAACAGGTAGACGGTTGAAATCTTTGTATATATTGCTTCTATATAGTCTAAGAAACATATATGCAAAGCATACAAACAGTACAATTCGACAATTTTTTGCTCTTCAAGTTTAAGTGAACTACGAGCCCCATTGTTAATCCTTTAAAGGAAATTATTTGTAAATTTCGGCAAGTAGAACAATGAATGGAATTGGTAGACGGTTGAAATCATTGTATATATTGCTTCTATATAGTCTAAGAAACATATATGCAAAGCATCCAAACAGTACAGTTCGCCAATTTTTTGTTCTTCAAGTTCAAGTAAACTACGATCCCCATTGTTAATCCCTTAACGGAAATTATTTGTAACATTCGACAAGTAGAACAATGAATGGAACAGGTAGACGGTTGAAATCATTGTATATTATGCTTTTATATAGTCTAAGAAACATATATGCAAAGCATCCAAACAGTACAATTCGCCAATTTTTTGTTCTTCAAGTTTAAGTGAACTACGAGCCCCATTGTTAATCCTTTAACGGAAATTAATTGTAACTTTCTACAAGTAGAACAATGATTGGAACACGTAGACGGTTGAAATCTTTGTATATATTGCTTCTATATAGTCTAAGAAACATATATGCAAAGCATCCAAACAGTACAATTCGCCAATTTTTTGTTCTTCAAGTTTAAGTAAACTACGATCCCCATTGTTAATCCCTTAACGGAAATTATTTGTAACTTTCGACAAGTAGAACAATGAATGGAACAGGCAGACGGTTGAAATCATTGTATATATTGCTTCTATATAGTCTAAGAAACATATATGCAAAGCATCCAAACAGTACAATTCGACTATTTTTTGCTCTTCAAGTTTAAGTGAACTACGAGCCCCATTGTTAATCCTTTAAAGGAAATTATTTGTAAATTTCGGCAAGTAGAACAATGAATGGAATAGGTAGACGGTTGAAATCATTGTATATATTGCTTCTATATAGTCTAAGAAACATATATGCGAAGCATCCAAACAGTACAATTCGCCAATTTTTTGTTCTTCAAGTTTAAGTAAACTACGATCCCCATTGTTAATCCCTTAACGGAAATTATTTGTAACATTCGACAAGTAGAACAATGAATGGAACAGGTAGACGGTTGAAATCATTGTATATTTTGCTTCTATATAGTCTAAGAAACATATATGCAAAGCATCCAAACAGTACAATTCGCCGATTTATTGTTCTTCAAGTTTAAGTTAACAACGAGCCCCATTGTTAATCCTTTAAAGGAAATTATGTGTAAATTTCGACAAGTAGAACAATGATTGGAACACGTAGACGGTTGAAATCTTTGTATATATTGCTTCCATATAGTCTAAGAAGCATATATGCAAAGCATCCAAACAGTACAGTTCGCCAATTTTTTGTTCTTCAAGTTTAAGTAAACTACGATCCCCATTGTTAATCCCTTAACGGAAATTATTTGTAACTTTCGACAAGTAGAACAATGAATGGAACAGGTAGACGGTTGAAATCATTGTATATATTGCTTCTATATAGTCTAAGAAACATATATGCAAAGCATCCAAACAGTACAATTCGACTATTTTTTGCTCTTCAAGTTTAAGTGAACTACGAGCCCCATTGTTAATCCTTTAAAGGAAATTATTTGTAAATTTCGGCATGTAGAACAATGAATGGAATAGGTAGACGGTTGAAATCATTGTATATATTGCTTCTAAATAGTCTAAGAAACATATATGCAAAGCATCCAAACAGTACAATTCGCCAATTTTTTGTTCTTCAAGTTTAAGTAAACTACGATCCCCATTGTTAATCCCTTAACGGAAATTATTTGTAACTTTCGACAAGTAGAACAATGAATGGAACAGGTAGACGGTTGAAATCATTGTATATATTGCTTCTATATAGTCTATGAAACATATATGCAAAGCATCCAAACAGTACCATTCGCCAATTTTTTGTTCTTCAAGTTTAAGTGAACGACGAGCCCCATTGTTAATCCTTTAACGGAAATTAATTGTAACTCTCGACAAGTGGAACAATGAATGGAATAGTTAGACGGTTGAAATCTTTGTATATATTGCTTCCATATAGTCTAAGAAACAGGTACGCAAAGCATCCAAACAGTACCATTCGCCAATTTTTTGTTCTTCAAGTTTAAGTGAACGACGAGCCCCATTGTTAATCCTTTAACGGAAATTATTTGTAAATTTCGGCAAGTAGAACAATGAAAGGAATAGTTAGACGGTTGAAATCATTGTATATATTGCTTCTATATAGTCTATGAAACATATATGCAAAGCATCCAAACAGTACCATTCGCCAATTTTTTGATCTTCAAGTTTAAGTGAACTACGAGCCCCATTGTTAATACTTTAACGGAAATTATTTGTAACTTGCGACAAGTAGAACAATGATTGGAACACGTAGACGGTTGAAATCTTTGTATATATTGCTTCCATATAGTCTAAGAAACATATATGCAAAGCATCCAAACAGTACCATTCGCCACTTTTTTGTTCTTCAAGTTTAAGTGAACAACGAGCCCCATTGTTAATCCTTTAAAGGAAATTATCTGTAAATTTCGACAAGTAGAACAATGATTGGAACACGTAGACGGTTGAAATCTTTGTATATATTGCTTCCATATAGTCTAAGAAACATGTACGCAAAGCATCCAAACAGTACAATTCGCCAATTTTTTGTTCTTCAAGTTTAAGTGAACTACGATCCCCATTGTTAATCCCTTAACGGAAATTATTTGTAACTTTCGACAAGTAGAACAGTGAATGGAACAGGTAGACGGTTGAAATCTTTGTATATATTGCTTCTATGTAGTCTAAGAAACATATGTGCAAAGCATCCAAGCAGTACAATTCGCCAATTTTTTGTTCTTCAAGTTTAAGTGAACAATGAGCCCAAATGGTTAATCCGTTATCGGAAATTATTTGTAACTTTTGACAAGTAGAACAATGAATGGAAAAGGTAGACGGTTGAAATCTTTGTATATATTGCTTCTATATAGTCTAAGAAACATATATGCAAAGCATCCAAACAGTACAATTCGCCAATTTTTTGTTCTTCAAGTTTAAGTGAACTACGAGCCCCATTGTTAATCCTTTAAAGGAAATTATTTGTAAATTTCGACAAGTAGAACAATGAATGGAACAGGTAGACGGTTGAAATCTTTGTATATGCTGCTTCTAAATGGTCTAAGAAACATCTATGCAAAGCATCCAAACAGTACAATTCGCCAATTTTTTGTTCTTCAAGTTTAAGTAAATTACGATCCCCATTGTTAATCCCTTAACGGAAATTATTTGTAACTTTCGACAAGTAGAACAATGATTGGAACCCGTAGACGGTTGAAATCTTTGTATATATTGCTTCCATATAGTCTAAGAAACATGTACGCAAAGCATCCAAACAGTACCGTTCGCCAATTTTTTGTTCTTCAAGTTTAAGTGAACAATGAGCCCCAATGGTTAATCCTTTAGCGGAAATTATTTGTAACTTTCGGCAAGTAGAACAATGAATGGAACAGGTAGACGGTTGAAATCTTTGTATATATTGCTTCTATATAGTCTAAGAAACATATATGCAAAGCACCCAAACAGTACAATTCGACAATTTTTTGCTCTTCAAGTTTAAGTGAACTACGAGCCCCATTGTTAATCCTTTAAAGGAAATTATTTGTAAATTTCGGCAAGTAGAACAATGAATGGAATAGGTAGACGGTTGAAATCATTGTATATATTGCTTCTATATAGTCTAAGAAACATATATGCAAAGCATCCAAACAGTACAATTCGCCAATTTATTGTTCTTCAAGTTTAAGTGAACAACGAGCCCCATTGTTAATCCTTTAAAGGAAATTATTTGTAAATTTCAACAAGTAGAACAATGATTGGAACACGTAGACGGTTGAAATCTTTGTATATATTGCTTCCATATAGTCTAAGAAACATGTACGCAAAGCATCCAAACAGTACCGTTCTCCAATTTGTTGGCCTTCAAGATTAAGTGAACAATGAGCCCCAATGGTTAATCCGTAATCGGTAATTATTTGTAACTTTCGACAAGTAGAACAATGAATGGAACAGGTAGACGGTTGAAATCCTTGTATATATTGCTTCCATATAGTCTAAGAAACATGTACGCAAAGCATCCAAACAGTACCATTCGCCAATTTTTTGTCCTTCAAGTTTAAGTGAACAGCGAGCCCCATTGATAATCATGAAATGGCAATTATTTGTAACTTTCTACAAGTAGAACAATGAATAGTACAGGTAGACGGGTGAAATCTTTCTATATATTGCTTCTAAATAGTCTAAGAAACATCTATGCAAAGCATCCAAACAGTACAATTCGCCAATTTTTTGTTCTTCAAGTTTAAATAAACTACGATCCCCATTGTTAATCCCTTAACGGAAATTATTTGTAACTTTCGACAAGTAGAACAATGATTGGAACACGTAGACGGTTGAAATCTTTGTATATATTGCTTCCATATAGTCTAAGAAACATGTACGCAAAGCATCCAAACAGTACAATTCGCCAATTTTTTGTTCTTCAAGTTTAAGTGAACAATGAGCCCCAATGGTTAATCCTTTATCGGAAATTATTTGTAACTTTCGGCAAGTAGAACAATGAATGGAACAGGTAGACGGTTGAAATCCTTGTATATATTGCTTCCATATAGTCTAAGAAACATGTACGCAAAGCATCCAAACAGTACCATTCGCCAATTTTTTGTCCTTCAAGTTTAAGTGAACAATGAGCCCCATTGTTAATCCTTTATCGGAAATTATTTGTAACTTTCGGCAAGTAGAACAATGAATGGAACAGGTAGACGGTTGAAATCTTTGTATATATTGCTTCCATATAGTCTAAGAAACATATATGCAAAGCATCCAAACAGTACAGTTCGCCAATTTTTTGTTCTTCAAGTTCAAGTAAACTACGATCCCCATTGTTAATCCCTTAACGGAAATTATTTGTAACATTCGACAAGTAGAACAATGAATGGAATAGGTAGACGGTTGAAATCATTGTATACATTGCTTCTATATAGTCTAAGAAACATATATGCAAAGCATCCAAACAGTACAATACGCCAATTTTTTGTTCTTCAAGTTTAAGTAAACTACGATCCCCATTGTTAATCCCTTAACGGAAATTATTTGTAACATTCGACAAGTAGAACAATGAATGGAACAGGTAGACGGTTGAAATCATTGTATATTTTGCTTCTATATAGTCTAAGAAACATATATGCAAAGCATCCAAACCGTACAATTCGCCGATTTATTGTTCTTCAAGTTTAAGTGAACAACGAGCCCCATTGTTAATCCCTTAACGGAAATTATTTGTAACTTTCGACAAGTAGAACAATGAATGGAACAGGTAGACGGTTGAAATCATTGTATATATTGCTTCTATATAGTCTAAGAAACATATATGCAAAGCACCCAAACAGTACAATTCGACAATTTTTTGCTCTTCAAGTTTAAGTGAACTACGAGCCCCATTGTTAATCCTTTAAAGGAAATTATTTGTAAATTTCGGCAAGTAGAACAATGAATGGAATAGGTAGACGGTTGAAATCATTGTATATATTGCTTCTATATAGTCTAAGAAACATATATGCAAAGCATCCAAACAGTACAGTTCGCCAATTTTTTGTTCTTCAAGTTTAAGTAAACTACGATCCCCATTGTTAATCCCTTAACGGAAATTATTTGTAACTTTCTACAAGTAGAACAATGATTGGAACACGTAGACGGTTGATTTCTTTGTATATATTGCTTCCATATAGTCTAAGAAATATATATGCAAAGCATCCAAACAGTACCATTCGCCAATTTTTTATTCTTCAAGTTTAAGTGAACAATGAGACCCATTGTTAATCCTTTATCGGAAATTATTTGTAACTTTCGACATGTAGAACAATGAATGGAACAGGTAGACGGTTGAAATCTTTGTATATATTGCTTCTATATAGTCTAAGAAACATATATGCAAAGCATCCAACCAGTACTATTCGCCAATTTTTTGTTCTTCAAGTTTAAGTGAACAACGAGCCCCATTGTTAATCCTTTATCGGTAATTATTTGTAATTTTCGACAAGTAGAACAATGAATGGAACAGGTAGACGGTTGAAATCTTTGTATATATTGCTTCTATATAGTCTAAGAAACATATATGCAAAGCATCCAAACAGTACCATTCGCCAATTTTTTGTTCTTCAAGTTTAAGTGAACTACGAGCCCTATTGTTAATCCTTTAAAGGAAATTATTTGTAAATTTCGACAAGTAGAACAATGAATGGAACAGGTAGACTGTTGAAATTATTGTACATATTGCTTCTATATAGTCTAAGAAACATATATGCAAAGCATCCAAACAGTACAATTCGCCAATTTTTTTTCTTCAAGTTTAAGTGAACAATGTGCCACATTGTTAATCCTTTAAAGGAAATTATTTGTAACTTTCGACAAGTAGAACAATGAATGGAACAGGTAGACGGTTGAAATCTTTGTATATATTGCTTCTATATAGTCTAAGAAACATATATGCAAAGCATACAAACAGTACAATTCGACAATTTTTTGCTCTTCAAGTTTAAGTGAACTACGAGCCCCATTGTTAATCCTTTAAAGGAAATTATTTGTAAATTTCGGCAAGTAGAACAATGAATGGAATTGGTAGACGGTTGAAATCATTGTATATATTGCTTCTATATAGTCTAAGAAACATATATGCAAAGCATCCAAACAGTACAGTTCGCCAATTTTTTGTTCTTCAAGTTCAAGTAAACTACGATCCCCATTGTTAATCCCTTAACGGAAATTATTTGTAACATTCGACAAGTAGAACAATGAATGGAACAGGTAGACGGTTGAAATCATTGTATATTATGCTTTTATATAGTCTAAGAAACATATATGCAAAGCATCCAAACAGTACAATTCGCCAATTTTTTGTTCTTCAAGTTTAAGTGAACTACGAGCCCCATTGTTAATCCTTTAACGGAAATTAATTGTAACTTTCTACAAGTAGAACAATGATTGGAACACGTAGACGGTTGAAATCTTTGTATATATTGCTTCTATATAGTCTAAGAAACATATATGCAAAGCATCCAAACAGTACAATTCGCCAATTTTTTGTTCTTCAAGTTTAAGTAAACTACGATCCCCATTGTTAATCCCTTAACGGAAATTATTTGTAACTTTCGACAAGTAGAACAATGAATGGAACAGGCAGACGGTTGAAATCATTGTATATATTGCTTCTATATAGTCTAAGAAACATATATGCAAAGCATCCAAACAGTACAATTCGACTATTTTTTGCTCTTCAAGTTTAAGTGAACTACGAGCCCCATTGTTAATCCTTTAAAGGAAATTATTTGTAAATTTCGGCAAGTAGAACAATGAATGGAATAGGTAGACGGTTGAAATCATTGTATATATTGCTTCTATATAGTCTAAGAAACATATATGCGAAGCATCCAAACAGTACAATTCGCCAATTTTTTGTTCTTCAAGTTTAAGTAAACTACGATCCCCATTGTTAATCCCTTAACGGAAATTATTTGTAACATTCGACAAGTAGAACAATGAATGGAACAGGTAGACGGTTGAAATCATTGTATATTTTGCTTCTATATAGTCTAAGAAACATATATGCAAAGCATCCAAACAGTACAATTCGCCGATTTATTGTTCTTCAAGTTTAAGTTAACAACGAGCCCCATTGTTAATCCTTTAAAGGAAATTATGTGTAAATTTCGACAAGTAGAACAATGATTGGAACACGTAGACGGTTGAAATCTTTGTATATATTGCTTCCATATAGTCTAAGAAGCATATATGCAAAGCATCCAAACAGTACAGTTCGCCAATTTTTTGTTCTTCAAGTTTAAGTAAACTACGATCCCCATTGTTAATCCCTTAACGGAAATTATTTGTAACTTTCGACAAGTAGAACAATGAATGGAACAGGTAGACGGTTGAAATCATTGTATATATTGCTTCTATATAGTCTAAGAAACATATATGCAAAGCATCCAAACAGTACAATTCGACTATTTTTTGCTCTTCAAGTTTAAGTGAACTACGAGCCCCATTGTTAATCCTTTAAAGGAAATTATTTGTAAATTTCGGCATGTAGAACAATGAATGGAATAGGTAGACGGTTGAAATCATTGTATATATTGCTTCTAAATAGTCTAAGAAACATATATGCAAAGCATCCAAACAGTACAATTCGCCAATTTTTTGTTCTTCAAGTTTAAGTAAACTACGATCCCCATTGTTAATCCCTTAACGGAAATTATTTGTAACTTTCGACAAGTAGAACAATGAATGGAACAGGTAGACGGTTGAAATCATTGTATATATTGCTTCTATATAGTCTATGAAACATATATGCAAAGCATCCAAACAGTACCATTCGCCAATTTTTTGTTCTTCAAGTTTAAGTGAACGACGAGCCCCATTGTTAATCCTTTAACGGAAATTAATTGTAACTCTCGACAAGTGGAACAATGAATGGAATAGTTAGACGGTTGAAATCTTTGTATATATTGCTTCCATATAGTCTAAGAAACAGGTACGCAAAGCATCCAAACAGTACCATTCGCCAATTTTTTGTTCTTCAAGTTTAAGTGAACGACGAGCCCCATTGTTAATCCTTTAACGGAAATTATTTGTAAATTTCGGCAAGTAGAACAATGAAAGGAATAGTTAGACGGTTGAAATCATTGTATATATTGCTTCTATATAGTCTATGAAACATATATGCAAAGCATCCAAACAGTACCATTCGCCAATTTTTTGATCTTCAAGTTTAAGTGAACTACGAGCCCCATTGTTAATACTTTAACGGAAATTATTTGTAACTTGCGACAAGTAGAACAATGATTGGAACACGTAGACGGTTGAAATCTTTGTATATATTGCTTCCATATAGTCTAAGAAACATATATGCAAAGCATCCAAACAGTACCATTCGCCACTTTTTTGTTCTTCAAGTTTAAGTGAACAACGAGCCCCATTGTTAATCCTTTAAAGGAAATTATCTGTAAATTTCGACAAGTAGAACAATGATTGGAACACGTAGACGGTTGAAATCTTTGTATATATTGCTTCCATATAGTCTAAGAAACATGTACGCAAAGCATCCAAACAGTACAATTCGCCAATTTTTTGTTCTTCAAGTTTAAGTGAACTACGATCCCCATTGTTAATCCCTTAACGGAAATTATTTGTAACTTTCGACAAGTAGAACAGTGAATGGAACAGGTAGACGGTTGAAATCTTTGTATATATTGCTTCTATGTAGTCTAAGAAACATATGTGCAAAGCATCCAAGCAGTACAATTCGCCAATTTTTTGTTCTTCAAGTTTAAGTGAACAATGAGCCCAAATGGTTAATCCGTTATCGGAAATTATTTGTAACTTTTGACAAGTAGAACAATGAATGGAAAAGGTAGACGGTTGAAATCTTTGTATATATTGCTTCTATATAGTCTAAGAAACATATATGCAAAGCATCCAAACAGTACAATTCGCCAATTTTTTGTTCTTCAAGTTTAAGTGAACTACGAGCCCCATTGTTAATCCTTTAAAGGAAATTATTTGTAAATTTCGACAAGTAGAACAATGAATGGAACAGGTAGACGGTTGAAATCTTTGTATATGCTGCTTCTAAATGGTCTAAGAAACATCTATGCAAAGCATCCAAACAGTACAATTCGCCAATTTTTTGTTCTTCAAGTTTAAGTAAATTACGATCCCCATTGTTAATCCCTTAACGGAAATTATTTGTAACTTTCGACAAGTAGAACAATGATTGGAACCCGTAGACGGTTGAAATCTTTGTATATATTGCTTCCATATAGTCTAAGAAACATGTACGCAAAGCATCCAAACAGTACCGTTCGCCAATTTTTTGTTCTTCAAGTTTAAGTGAACAATGAGCCCCAATGGTTAATCCTTTAGCGGAAATTATTTGTAACTTTCGGCAAGTAGAACAATGAATGGAACAGGTAGACGGTTGAAATCTTTGTATATATTGCTTCTATATAGTCTAAGAAACATATATGCAAAGCACCCAAACAGTACAATTCGACAATTTTTTGCTCTTCAAGTTTAAGTGAACTACGAGCCCCATTGTTAATCCTTTAAAGGAAATTATTTGTAAATTTCGGCAAGTAGAACAATGAATGGAATAGGTAGACGGTTGAAATCATTGTATATATTGCTTCTATATAGTCTAAGAAACATATATGCAAAGCATCCAAACAGTACAATTCGCCAATTTATTGTTCTTCAAGTTTAAGTGAACAACGAGCCCCATTGTTAATCCTTTAAAGGAAATTATTTGTAAATTTCAACAAGTAGAACAATGATTGGAACACGTAGACGGTTGAAATCTTTGTATATATTGCTTCCATATAGTCTAAGAAACATGTACGCAAAGCATCCAAACAGTACCGTTCTCCAATTTGTTGGCCTTCAAGATTAAGTGAACAATGAGCCCCAATGGTTAATCCGTAATCGGTAATTATTTGTAACTTTCGACAAGTAGAACAATGAATGGAACAGGTAGACGGTTGAAATCCTTGTATATATTGCTTCCATATAGTCTAAGAAACATGTACGCAAAGCATCCAAACAGTACCATTCGCCAATTTTTTGTCCTTCAAGTTTAAGTGAACAGCGAGCCCCATTGATAATCATGAAATGGCAATTATTTGTAACTTTCTACAAGTAGAACAATGAATAGTACAGGTAGACGGGTGAAATCTTTCTATATATTGCTTCTAAATAGTCTAAGAAACATCTATGCAAAGCATCCAAACAGTACAATTCGCCAATTTTTTGTTCTTCAAGTTTAAATAAACTACGATCCCCATTGTTAATCCCTTAACGGAAATTATTTGTAACTTTCGACAAGTAGAACAATGATTGGAACACGTAGACGGTTGAAATCTTTGTATATATTGCTTCCATATAGTCTAAGAAACATGTACGCAAAGCATCCAAACAGTACAATTCGCCAATTTTTTGTTCTTCAAGTTTAAGTGAACAATGAGCCCCAATGGTTAATCCTTTATCGGAAATTATTTGTAACTTTCGGCAAGTAGAACAATGAATGGAACAGGTAGACGGTTGAAATCCTTGTATATATTGCTTCCATATAGTCTAAGAAACATGTACGCAAAGCATCCAAACAGTACCATTCGCCAATTTTTTGTCCTTCAAGTTTAAGTGAACAATGAGCCCCATTGTTAATCCTTTATCGGAAATTATTTGTAACTTTCGGCAAGTAGAACAATGAATGGAACAGGTAGACGGTTGAAATCTTTGTATATATTGCTTCCATATAGTCTAAGAAACATGTACGCAAAGCATCCAAACAGTACCATTCGCCAATTTTTTGGTCTTCAAGTTTAAGTGATCAATGAGCCCCAATGGTTAATCCATTATCGGAAATTATTTGTAATTTTCGACAAGTAGAACAATGAATGGAACAGGTAGACGGTTGAAATATTTGTATATGTTGCTTCTATATAGTATAAGAAACATATATGCAAAGCATCCAAACAGTACAATTCGCCAATTTTTTGTTCTTCAAGTTTAAGTAAACTACGATCCCCATTGTTAATCCCTTAACGGAAATTATTTGTAACTTTCGACAAGTAGAACAGTGAATGGAACAGGTAGACGGTTGAAATCTTTGTATATGCTGCTTCTAAATGGTCTAAGAAACATCTATGCAAAGCATCCAAACAGTACAATTCGCCAATTTTTTGTTCTTCAAGTTTAAGTAAATTACGATCCCCATTGTTAATCCCTTAACGGAAATTATTTGTAACTTTCGACAAGTAGAACAATGATTGGAACCCGTAGACGGTTGAAATCTTTGTATATATTGCTTCCATATAGTCTAAGAAACATGTACGCAAAGCATCCAAACAGTACCGTTCGCCAATTTTTTGTTCTTCAAGTTTAAGTGAACAATGAGCCCCAATGGTTAATCCTTTAGCGGAAATTATTTGTAACTTTCGGCAAGTAGAACAATGAATGGAACAGGTAGACGGTTGAAATCTTTGTATATATTGCTTCTATATAGTCTAAGAAACACATATGAAAAGCATCCAAACAGTACAATTCGCCAATTTATTGTTCTTCAAGTTTAAGTGAACAACGAGCCCCATTGTTAATCCTTTAAAGGAAATTATTTGTAAATTTCAACAAGTAGAACAATGATTGGAACACGTAGACGGTTGAAATCTTTGTATATATTGCTTCCATATAGTCTAAGAAACATGTACGCAAAGCATCCAAACAGTACCGTTCTCCAATTTGTTGGCCTTCAAGATTAAGTGAACAATGAGCCCCAATGGTTAATCCGTAATCGGTAATTATTTGTAACTTTCGACAAGTAGAACAATGAATGGAACAGGTAGACGGTTGAAATCCTTGTATATATTGCTTCCATATAGTCTAAGAAACATGTACGTAAAGCATCCAAACAGTACCATTCGCCAATTTTTTGTCCTTCAAGTTTAAGTGAACAGCGAGCCCCATTGATAATCATGAAATGGCAATTATTTGTAACTTTCTACAAGTAGAACAATGAATAGTACAGGTAGACGGGTGAAATCTTTCTATATATTGCTTCTAAATAGTCTAAGAAACATCTATGCAAAGCATCCAAACAGTACAATTCGCCAATTTTTTGTTCTTCAAGTTTAAGTAAACTACGATCCCCATTGTTAATCCCTTAACGGAAATTATTTGTAACTTTCGACAAGTAGAACAATGATTGGAACACGTAGACGGTTGAAATCTTTGTATATATTGCTTCCATATAGTCTAAGAAACATGTACGCAAAGCATCCAAACAGTACAATTCGCCAATTTTTTGTTCTTCAAGTTTAAGTGAACAATGAGCCCCAATGGTTAATCCTTTATCGGAAATTATTTGTAACTTTCGGCAAGTAGAACAATGAATGGAACAGGTAGACGGTTGAAATCCTTGTATATATTGCTTCCATATAGTCTAAGAAACATGTACGCAAAGCATCCAAACAGTACCATTCGCCAATTTTTTGTCCTTCAAGTTTAAGTGAACAATGAGCCCCATTGTTAATCCTTTATCGGAAATTATTTGTAACTTTCGGCAAGTAGAACAATGAATGGAACAGGTAGACGGTTGAAATCTTTGTATATATTGCTTCCATATAGTCTAAGAAACATGTACGCAAAGCATCCAAACAGTACCATTCGCCAATTTTTTGGTCTTCAAGTTTAAGTGATCAATGAGCCCCAATGGTTAATCCATTATCGGAAATTATTTGTAATTTTCGACAAGTAGAACAATGAATGGAACAGGTAGACGGTTGAAATATTTGTATATGTTGCTTCTATATAGTATAAGAAACATATATGCAAAGCATCCAAACAGTACAATTCGCCAATTTTTTGTTCTTCAAGTTTAAGTAAACTACGATCCCCATTGTTAATCCCTTAACGGAAATTATTTGTAACTTTCGACAAGTAGAACAGTGAATGGAACAGGTAGACGGTTGAAATCTTTGTATATATTGCTTCTATATAGTATAAGAAACATATATGCATAGCATCCAAACAGTACCATTCGCCAACTTTTTGTTCTTCAAGTTTAAGTGAACTACGAGCCCCATTGTTAATCCTTTAACGGAAATTAATTGTAACTTTCTACAAGTAGAACAATGAATGGATCAGGTAGACGGTTGAAATCTTTGTATATGTTGCTTCTATATAGTCAAAGAAACATATATGCAAAGCATCCAAACAGTACAATTCGCCAATTTTTTGTTCTTCAAGTTTAAGTAAACTACGATCCCCATTGTTAATCCCTTAACGGAAATTATTTGTAACTTTCGACAAGTAGAACAATGAATCGAACAGGTAGACGGTTGAAATCATTGTATATATTGCTTCTATATAGTATAAGAAACATATATGCATAGCATCCAAACAGTACCATTCGCCAACTTTTTGTTCTTCATGTTTAAGTGAACTACGAGCCCCATTGTTAATCCTTTAAAGGAAATTATTTGTAAATTTCGGCATGTAGAACAATGAATGGAATAGGTAGACGGTTGAAATCATTGTATATATTGCTTCTAAATAGTCTAAGAAACATATATGCAAAGCATCCAAACAGTACAATTCGCCAATTTTTTGTTCTTCAAGTTTAAGTAAACTACGATCCCCATTGTTAATCCCTTAACGGAAATTATTTGTAACTTTCGACAAGTAGAACAATGAATGGAACAGGTAGACGGTTGAAATCATTGTATATATTGCTTCTATATAGTCTAAGAAACATATATGCAAAGCATCCAAACAGTACCATTCGCCAATTTTTTGTTCTTCAAGTTTAAGTGAACGACGAGCCCCATTGTTAATCCTTTAACGGAAATTAATTGTAACTCTCGACAAGTGGAACAATGAATGGAATAGTTAGACGGTTGAAATCTTTGTATATATTGCTTCCATATAGTCTAAGAAACAGGTACGCAAAGCATCCAAACAGTACCATTCGCCAATTTTTTGTTCTTCAAGTTTAAGTGAACGACGAGCCCCATTGTTAATCCTTTAACGGAAATTATTTGTAAATTTCGGCAAGTAGAACAATGAATGGAATAGTTAGACGGTTGAAATCATTGTATATATTGCTTCTATATAGTCTATGAAACATATATGCAAAGCATCCAAACAGTACCATTCGCCTATTTTTTGATATTCAAGTTTAAGTGAACTACGAGCCCCATTGTTAATACTTTAACGGAAATTATTTGTAACTTGCGACAAGTAGAACAATGATTGGAACACGTAGACGGTTGAAATCTTTGTATATATTGCTTCCATATAGTCTAAGAAACATATATGCAAAGCATCCAAACAGTACCATTCGCCACTTTTTTGTTCTTCAAGTTTAAGTGAACAACGAGCCCCATTGTTAATCCTTTAAAGGAAATTATCTTTAAATTTCGACAAGTAGAACAATGATTGGAACACGTAGACGGTTGAAATCTTTGTATATATTGCTTCCATATAGTCTAAGAAACATGTACGCAAAGCATCCAAACAGTACAATTCGCCAATTTTTTGTTCTTCAAGTTTAAGTGAACTACGATCCCCATTGTTAATCGCTTAACGGAAATTATTTGTAACTTTCGACAAGTAGAACAGTGAATGGAACAGGTAGACGGTTGAAATCTTTGTATATATTGCTTCTATGTAGTCTAAGAAACATATGTGCAAAGCATCCAAGCAGTACAATTCGCCAATTTTTTGTTCGTCAAGTTTAAGTGAACAATGAGCCCAAATGGTTAATCCGTTATCGGAAATTATTTGTAACTTTCGACAAGTAGAACAATGAATGGAAAAGGTATACGGTTGAAATCTTTGTATATATTGCTTCTATATAGTCTAAGAAACATATATGCAAAGCATCCAAACAGTACCATTCGCCAATTTTTTGTTCTTCAAGTTTAAGTGAACAATGTGCCTCAATGGTTAATCCTTTATCGGAAATTATTTGTAATTTTCGACAAGTAGAACAATGAATGGAACAGTTAGACGGTTGAAATATTTGTATATATTGCTTCTATATAGTCTACGAAACATATATGCAAAGCATCCAAACAGTACAATTCGCCAATTTTTTGTTCTTCAAGTTTAAGTGAACAATGAGCCCCAATGGTTAATCCGTTATCGGAAATTATTTGTAACTTTTGACAAGTAGAACAATGAATGGAAAAGGTAGACGGTTGAAATCTTTGTATATATTGCTTCTATATAGTCTAAGAAACATATATGCAAAGCATCCAAACAGTACCATTCGCCAATTTTTTGTTCTTCAAGTTTAAGTAAACAATGAGCCCCAATGGTTAATCCTTTATCGGAAATTATTTGTAATTTTCGACAAGTAGAACAATGAATGGAACAGTTAGACGGTTGAAATATTTGTATATATTACTTCTATATAGTCTACGAAACATATATGCAAAGCATCCAAACAGTACAATTCGCCCATTTTTTGTACTTCAAGTTTAAGTGAACAAAGAGCCCCATTGTTAATCCCTTAACGGAAATTATTTGTAACTTTCGACAAGTAGAACAATGAATGGAATAGGTAGACGGTTGAAATCATTGTATACATTGCTTCTATATAGTCTAAGAAACATATATGCAAAGCATCCAAACAGTACAATACGCCAATTTTTTGTTCTTCAAGTTTAAGTAAACTACGATCCCCATTGTTAATCCCTTAACGGAAATTATTTGTAACATTCGACAAGTAGAACAATGAATGGAACAGGTAGACGGTTGAAATCATTGTATATTTTGCTTCTATATAGTCTAAGAAACATATATGCAAAGCATCCAAACCGTACAATTCGCCGATTTATTGTTCTTCAAGTTTAAGTGAACAACGAGCCCCATTGTTAATCCCTTAACGGAAATTATTTGTAACTTTCGACAAGTAGAACAATGAATGGAACAGGTAGACGGTTGAAATCATTGTATATATTGCTTCTATATAGTCTAAGAAACATATATGCAAAGCACCCAAACAGTACAATTCGACAATTTTTTGCTCTTCAAGTTTAAGTGAACTACGAGCCCCATTGTTAATCCTTTAAATGAAATTATTTGTAAATTTCGGCAAGTAGAACAATGAATGGAATAGGTAGACGGTTGAAATCATTGTATATATTGCTTCTATATAGTCTAAGAAACATATATGCAAAGCATCCAAACAGTACAGTTCGCCAATTTTTTGTTCTTCAAGTTTAAGTAAACTACGATCCCCATTGTTAATCCCTTAACGGAAATTATTTGTAACATTCGACAAGTAGAACAATGAATGGAACAGGTAGACGGTTGAAATCATTGTATATTTTGCTTCTATATAGTCTAAGAAACATATATGCAAAGCATCCAACCAGTACTATTCGCCAATTTTTTGTTCTTCAAGTTTAAGTGAACAACGAGCCCCATTGTTAATCCTTTATCGGTAATTATTTGTAATTTTCGACAAGTAGAACAATGAATGGAACAGGTAGACGGTTGAAATCTTTGTATATATTGCTTCTATATAGTCTAAGAAACATATATGCAAAGCATCCAAACAGTACCATTCGCCAATTTTTTGTTCTTCAAGTTTAAGTGAACTACGAGCCCTATTGTTAATCCTTTAAAGGAAATTATTTGTAAATTTCGACAAGTAGAACAATGAATGGAACAGGTAGACTGTTGAAATTATTGTACATATTGCTTCTATATAGTCTAAGAAACATATATGCAAAGCATCCAAACAGTACAATTCGCCAATTTTTTTTCTTCAAGTTTAAGTGAACAATGTGCCACATTGTTAATCCTTTAAAGGAAATTATTTGTAACTTTCGACAAGTAGAACAATGAATGGAACAGGTAGACGGTTGAAATCTTTGTATATATTGCTTCTATATAGTCTAAGAAACATATATGCAAAGCATACAAACAGTACAATTCGACTATTTTTTGCTCTTCAAGTTTAAGTGAACTACGAGCCCCATTGTTAATCCTTTAAAGGAAATTATTTGTAAATTTCGGCAAGTAGAACAATGAATGGAATTGGTAGACGGTTGAAATCATTGTATATATTGCTTCTATATAGTCTAAGAAACATATATGCAAAGCATCCAAACAGTACAGTTCGCCAATTTTTTGTTCTTCAAGTTCAAGTAAACTACGATCCCCATTGTTAATCCCTTAACGGAAATTATTTGTAACATTCGACAAGTAGAACAATGAATGGAACAGGTAGACGGTTGAAATCATTGTATATTATGCTTTTATATAGTCTAAGAAACATATATGCAAAGCATCCAAACAGTACAATTCGCCAATTTTTTGTTCTTCAAGTTTAAGTGAACTACGAGCCCCATTGTTAATCCTTTAACGGAAATTAATTGTAACTTTCTACAAGTAGAACAATGATTGGAACACGTAGACGGTTGAAATCTTTGTATATATTGCTTCTATATAGTCTAAGAAACATATATGCAAAGCATCCAAACAGTACAATTCGCCAATTTTTTGTTCTTCAAGTTTAAGTAAACTACGATCCCCATTGTTAATCCCTTAACGGAAATTATTTGTAACTTTCGACAAGTAGAACAATGAATGGAACAGGCAGACGGTTGAAATCATTGTATATATTGCTTCTATATAGTCTAAGAAACATATATGCAAAGCATCCAAACAGTACAATTCGACTATTTTTTGCTCTTCAAGTTTAAGTGAACTACGAGCCCCATTGTTAATCCTTTAAAGGAAATTATTTGTAAATTTCGGCAAGTAGAACAATGAATGGAATAGGTAGACGGTTGAAATCATTGTATATATTGCTTCTATATAGTCTAAGAAACATATATGCGAAGCATCCAAACAGTACAATTCGCCAATTTTTTGTTCTTCAAGTTTAAGTAAACTACGATCCCCATTGTTAATCCCTTAACGGAAATTATTTGTAACATTCGACAAGTAGAACAATGAATGGAACAGGTAGACGGTTGAAATCATTGTATATTTTGCTTCTATATAGTCTAAGAAACATATATGCAAAGCATCCAAACAGTACAATTCGCCGATTTATTGTTCTTCAAGTTTAAGTTAACAACGAGCCCCATTGTTAATCCTTTAAAGGAAATTATGTGTAAATTTCGACAAGTAGAACAATGATTGGAACACGTAGACGGTTGAAATCTTTGTATATATTGCTTCCATATAGTCTAAGAAGCATATATGCAAAGCATCCAAACAGTACAGTTCGCCAATTTTTTGTTCTTCAAGTTTAAGTAAACTACGATCCCCATTGTTAATCCCTTAACGGAAATTATTTGTAACTTTCGACAAGTAGAACAATGAATGGAACAGGTAGACGGTTGAAATCATTGTATATATTGCTTCTATATAGTCTAAGAAACATATATGCAAAGCATCCAAACAGTACAATTCGACTATTTTTTGCTCTTCAAGTTTAAGTGAACTACGAGCCCCATTGTTAATCCTTTAAAGGAAATTATTTGTAAATTTCGGCATGTAGAACAATGAATGGAATAGGTAGACGGTTGAAATCATTGTATATATTGCTTCTAAATAGTCTAAGAAACATATATGCAAAGCATCCAAACAGTACAATTCGCCAATTTTTTGTTCTTCAAGTTTAAGTAAACTACGATCCCCATTGTTAATCCCTTAACGGAAATTATTTGTAACTTTCGACAAGTAGAACAATGAATGGAACAGGTAGACGGTTGAAATCATTGTATATATTGCTTCTATATAGTCTATGAAACATATATGCAAAGCATCCAAACAGTACCATTCGCCAATTTTTTGTTCTTCAAGTTTAAGTGAACGACGAGCCCCATTGTTAATCCTTTAACGGAAATTAATTGTAACTCTCGACAAGTGGAACAATGAATGGAATAGTTAGACGGTTGAAATCTTTGTATATATTGCTTCCATATAGTCTAAGAAACAGGTACGCAAAGCATCCAAACAGTACCATTCGCCAATTTTTTGTTCTTCAAGTTTAAGTGAACGACGAGCCCCATTGTTAATCCTTTAACGGAAATTATTTGTAAATTTCGGCAAGTAGAACAATGAATGGAATAGTTAGACGGTTGAAATCATTGTATATATTGCTTCTATATAGTCTATGAAACATATATGCAAAGCATCCAAACAGTACCATTCGCCAATTTTTTGATCTTCAAGTTTAAGTGAACTACGAGCCCCATTGTTAATACTTTAACGGAAATTATTTGTAACTTGCGACAAGTAGAACAATGATTGGAACACGTAGACGGTTGAAATCTTTGTATATATTGCTTCCATATAGTCTAAGAAACATATATGCAAAGCATCCAAACAGTACCATTCGCCACTTTTTTGTTCTTCAAGTTTAAGTGAACAACGAGCCCCATTGTTAATCCTTTAAAGGAAATTATCTGTAAATTTCGACAAGTAGAACAATGATTGGAACACGTAGACGGTTGAAATCTTTGTATATATTGCTTCCATATAGTCTAAGAAACATGTACGCAAAGCATCCAAACAGTACAATTCGCCAATTTTTTGTTCTTCAAGTTTAAGTGAACTACGATCCCCATTGTTAATCCCTTAACGGAAATTATTTGTAACTTTCGACAAGTAGAACAGTGAATGGAACAGGTAGACGGTTGAAATCTTTGTATATATTGCTTCTATGTAGTCTAAGAAACATATGTGCAAAGCATCCAAGCAGTACAATTCGCCAATTTTTTGTTCTTCAAGTTTAAGTGAACAATGAGCCCAAATGGTTAATCCGTTATCGGAAATTATTTGTAACTTTTGACAAGTAGAACAATGAATGGAAAAGGTAGACGGTTGAAATCTTTGTATATATTGCTTCTATATAGTCTAAGAAACATATATGCAAAGCATCCAAACAGTACAATTCGCCAATTTTTTGTTCTTCAAGTTTAAGTGAACTACGAGCCCCATTGTTAATCCTTTAAAGGAAATTATTTGTAAATTTCGACAAGTAGAACAATGAATGGAACAGGTAGACGGTTGAAATCTTTGTATATGCTGCTTCTAAATGGTCTAAGAAACATCTATGCAAAGCATCCAAACAGTACAATTCGCCAATTTTTTGTTCTTCAAGTTTAAGTAAATTACGATCCCCATTGTTAATCCCTTAACGGAAATTATTTGTAACTTTCGACAAGTAGAACAATGATTGGAACCCGTAGACGGTTGAAATCGTTGTATATATTGCTTCCATATAGTCTAAGAAACATGTACGCAAAGCATCCAAACAGTACCGTTCGCCAATTTTTTGTTCTTCAAGTTTAAGTGAACTACGAGCCCCATTGTTAATCCTTTAAAGGAAATTATTTGTAAATTTCTACAAGTAGAACAATGAATAGTACAGGTAGACGGGTGAAATCTTTCTATATATTGCTTCTAAATAGTCTAAGAAACATATATGCAAAGCATCCAAACAGTAAAATTCGCCAATTTATTGTTCTTCAAGTTTAAGTGAACAATGAGCCCCAATGGTTAATCCTTTATCGGAAATTATTTGTAACTTTCGACAAGTAGAACAATGAATGGAACAGGTAGACGGTTGAAATCTTTGTATATATTGCTTCTATATAATCTAAGAAACATATATGCAAAGCATCCAAACAGTACCATACGCCAATTTTTTGTTCTTCAAGTTTAAGTGAACTACGTGCCCCATTGTTAATCCTTTAAAGGAAATTATTTGTAAATTTCGACAAGTAGAACAATGAATGGATCAGGTAGACGGTTGAAATCTTTGTATATGTTGCTTCTATATAGTCTACGAAACCTATATGCAAAGCATCTAAACAGTAACAATCGCCAATTTTTTGTTCTTCAAGTTTAAGTGAACAGCGAACCCCATTGATAATCATGAAATGGAAATTATTTGTAACTTTCTACAAGTAGAACAATGAATAGTACAGGTAGACGGTTGAAATCTTTGCATATATTGCTTCTATATAGTATAAGAAACATATATGCATAGCATCCAAACAGTACCATTCGCCAATTTTTTGTTCTTCAAGTTTAAGTGAACTACGAGCCCCATTGTTAATCCTTTAAAGGAAATTATTTGTAAATTTCTACAAGTAGAACAATGAATACTACAGGTAGACGGGTGAAATCTTTCTATATATTGCTTCTAAATAGTCTAAGAAACATATATGCAAAGCATCCAAACAGTAAAATTCGCCAATTTATTGTTCTTCAAGTTTAAGTGAACAACGAGCCCCATTGTTAATCCTTTAAAGGAAATTATTTGTAATTTTCGACAAGCAGAACAATGAATGGAACAGGTAGACGGTTGAAATCTTTGTATATATTGCTTCTATATAATCTAAGAAACATATATGCAAAGCATCCAAACAGTACCATTCGCCAATTTTTTGTTCTTCAAGTTTAAGTGAACAATGAGCCCCATTGTTAATCCTTTATCGGAAATTATTTGCAACTTTCGACAAGTAGAACAATGAATGGAACAGGTAGACGGTTGAAATCTTTGTATATATTGCTTCTATATAGTCTAAGAAACATATATGCAAAGCATCCAATCAGTACCATTCGCCAATTTTTTGTTCTTCAAGTTTAAGTGAACTACGAGCCCCATTGTTAATGCTTTAAAGGAAATTATTCGTAAATTTCGACAAGTAGAACATTGATTGGAACACGTAGACGGTTGAAATCTTTGTATATGTTGCTTCTATATAGTCTAAGAAACATATATGCAAAGCATTCAAACAGTACAATTCGCCAATTTTTTGATCTTCAAGTTTAAGTGAACAAAGAGCCCCATTGTTAATCCTTTAAAGGAAATTATTTCTAAATTTCGACAAGTAGAACAATGATTGGAACACGTAGACGGTTGAAATATTTGTATATATTGCTTCCATATAGTCAAAGAAACATATATGCAAAGCATCCAAACAGTACAATTCGCCAATTTTTTGTTCTTCAAGTTTAAGTGAACAATGAGTCCCAATGGTTAATCCTTTATCGGTAATTATTTGTAACTTTCGACAAGTAGAACAATGAAAGGAACAGGTAGACGGTTGAAATCCTTGTATATATTGCGTCTATATAGTCTAAGAAACATATATGCAAAGCATCCAAACAGTACAATTCGCCAATTTTTTGTTCTTCAAGTTTAAGTGAACAATGAGTCCCAATGGTTAATCCTTTATCGGTAATTATTTGTAACTTTCGACAAGTAGAACAATGAATGGAACAGGTAGACGGTTGAAATCCTTGTATATATTGCGTCTATATAGTATAAGAAACATATATGCAAAGCATCCAAACAGTACAATTCGCCAATTTTTTGTTCTTCAAGTTTAAGTGAACTACGAGCCCCATTCTTAATCCTTTAAAGGAAATTATTTGTAAATTTCGACAAGTAGAACAATGAATGGAACAGGTAGACGGTTGAAATCTTTGTATATGCTGCTTCTAAATGGTCTAAGAAACATCTATGCAAAGCATCCAAACAGTACAATTCGCCAATTTTTTGTTCTTCAAGTTTAAGTAAACTACGATCCCCATTGTTAATCCCTTAACGGAAATTATTTGTAACTTTCGACAAGTAGAACAATGATTGGAACCCGTAGACGGTTGAAATCTTTGTATATATTGCTTCCATATAGTCTAAGAAACATGTACGCAAAGCATCCAAACAGTACCGTTCGCCAATTTTTTGTTCTTCAAGTTTAAGTGAACAATGAGCCCCAATGGTTAATCCTTTAGCGGAAATTATTTGTAACTTTCGGCAAGTAGAACAATGAATGGAACAGGTAGACGGTTGAAATCTTTGTATATATTGCTTCTATATAGTCTAAGAAACACATATGAAAAGCATCCAAACAGTACAATTCGCCAATTTATTGTTCTTCAAGTTTAAGTGAACAACGAGCCCCATTGTTAATCCTTTAAAGGAAATTATTTGTAAATTTCAACAAGTAGAACAATGATTGGAACACGTAGACGGTTGAAATCTTTGTATATATTGCTTCCATATAGTCTAAGAAACATGTACGCAAAGCATCCAAACAGTACCGTTCTCCAATTTGTTGGCCTTCAAGATTAAGTGAACAATGAGCCCCAATGGTTAATCCGTAATCGGTAATTATTTGTAACTTTCGACAAGTAGAACAATGAATGGAACAGGTAGACGGTTGAAATCCTTGTATATATTGCTTCCATATAGTCTAAGAAACATGTACGCAAAGCATCCAAACAGTACCATTCGCCAATTTTTTGTCCTTCAAGTTTAAGTGAACAGCGAGCCCCATTGATAATCATGAAATGGCAATTATTTGTAACTTTCTACAAGTAGAACAATGAATAGTACAGGTAGACGGGTGAAATCTTTCTATATATTGCTTCTAAATAGTCTAAGAAACATCTATGCAAAGCATCCAAACAGTACAATTCGCCAATTTTTTGTTCTTCAAGTTTAAGTAAACTACGATCCCCATTGTTAATCCCTTAACGGAAATTATTTGTAACTTTCGACAAGTAGAACAATGATTGGAACACGTAGACGGTTGAAATCTTTGTATATATTGCTTCCATATAGTCTAAGAAACATGTACGCAAAGCATCCAAACAGTACAATTCGCCAATTTTTTGTTCTTCAAGTTTAAGTGAACAATGAGCCCCAATGGTTAATCCTTTATCGGAAATTATTTGTAACTTTCGGCAAGTAGAACAATGAATGGAACAGGTAGACGGTTGAAATCCTTGTATATATTGCTTCCATATAGTCTAAGAAACATGTACGCAAAGCATCCAAACAGTACCATTCGCCAATTTTTTGTCCTTCAAGTTTAAGTGAACAATGAGCCCCATTGTTAATCCTTTATCGGAAATTATTTGTAACTTTCGGCAAGTAGAACAATGAATGGAACAGGTAGACGGTTGAAATCTTTGTATATATTGCTTCCATATAGTCTAAGAAACATGTACGCAAAGCATCCAAACAGTACCATTCGCCAATTTTTTGGTCTTCAAGTTTAAGTGATCAATGAGCCCCAATGGTTAATCCATTATCGGAAATTATTTGTAATTTTCGACAAGTAGAACAATGAATGGAACAGGTAGACGGTTGAAATATTTGTATATGTTGCTTCTATATAGTATAAGAAACATATATGCAAAGCATCCAAACAGTACAATTCGCCAATTTTTTGTTCTTCAAGTTTAAGTAAACTACGATCCCCATTGTTAATCCCTTAACGGAAATTATTTGTAACTTTCGACAAGTAGAACAGTGAATGGAACAGGTAGACGGTTGAAATCTTTGTATATATTGCTTCTATATAGTATAAGAAACATATATGCATAGCATCCAAACAGTACCATTCGCCAACTTTTTGTTCTTCAAGTTTAAGTGAACTACGAGCCCCATTGTTAATCCTTTAACGGAAATTAATTGTAACTTTCTACAAGTAGAACAATGAATGGATCAGGTAGACGGTTGAAATCTTTGTATATGTTGCTTCTATATAGTCAAAGAAACATATATGCAAAGCATCCAAACAGTAAAATTCGCCAATTTATTGTTCTTCAAGTTTAAGTGAACAATGAGCCCCAATGGTTAATCCTTTATCGGAAATTATTTGTAACTTTCGACAAGTAGAACAATGAATGGAACAGGTAGACGGTTGAAATCTTTGTATATATTGCTTCTATATAATCTAAGAAACATATATGCAAAGCATCCAAACAGTACCATACGCCAATTTTTTGTTCTTCAAGTTTAAGTGAACTACGTGCCCCATTGTTAATCCTTTAAAGGTAATTATTTGTAAATTTCGACAAGTAGAACAATGAATGGATCAGGTAGACGGTTGAAATCTTTGTATATGTTGCTTCTATATAGTCTACGAAACCTATATGCAAAGCATCTAAACAGTAACAATCGCCAATTTTTTGTTCTTCAAGTTTAAGTGAACAGCGAACCCCATTGATAATCATGAAATGGAAATTATTTGTAACTTTCTACAAGTAGAACAATGAATAGTACAGGTAGACGGGTGAAATCTTTGTATATATTGCTTCTATATAGTATAAGAAACATATATGCATAGCATCCAAACAGTACCATTCGCCAATTTTTTGTTCTTCAAGTTTAAGTGAACTACGAGCCCCATTGTTAATCCTTTAAAGGAAATTATTTGTAAATTTCTACAAGTAGAACAATGAATAGTACAGGTAGACGGGTGAAATCTTTCTATATATTGCTTCTAAATAGTCTAAGAAACATATATGCAAAGCATCCAAACAGTAAAATTCGCCAATTTTTTGTTCATCAAGTTTACGTGAACAATGAGTCCCAATGGTTAATCCTTTATCGGTAATTATTTGTAACTTTCGACAAGTAGAACAATGAAAGGAACAGGTAGACGGTTGAAATCCTTGTATATATTGCGTCTATATAGTCTAAGAAACATATATGCAAAGCATCCAAACAGTACAATTCGCCAATTTTTTGTTCTTCAAGTTTAAGTGAACTACGAGCCCCATTGTTAATCCTTTAACGGAAATTAATTGTAACTTTCTACAAGTAGAACAATGAATGGAACACGTAGACGGTTGAAATCTTTGTATATATTGCTTCCATATAGTCTAAGAAACATATATGCAAAGCATCCAAACAGTACAATTCGCCAATTTTTTGTTCTTCAAGTTTAAGTGAACAATGAGACCCATTGTTAATCCTATATCGGAAATTATTTGTAACTTTCGACAAGTAGAACAATGAATGGAACAGGTAGACGGTTGAAATCTTTGTATATATTGCTTCTATATAGTCTAAGAAACATATATGCAAAGCATCCAAACAGTACAATTCGCCAATTTATTGTTCTTCAAGTTTAAGTGAACAACGAGCCCCATTGTTAATCCCATAACGGAAATTATTTGTAACATTCGACAAGTAGAACAATGAATGGAACAGGTAGACGGTTGAAATCATTGTATATTTTGCTTCTATATAGTCTAAGAAACATATATGCAAAGCATCCAAACAGTAAAATTCGCCAATTTATTGTTCTTCAAGTTTAAGTGAACAACGAGCCCCATTGTTAATCCTTTAAAGGAAATTATTTGTAATTTTCGACAAGCAGAACAATGAATGGAACAGGTAGACGGTTGAAATCTTTGTATATATTGCTTCTATATAATCTAAGAAACATATATGCAAAGCATCCAAACAGTTCCATTCGCCAATTTTTTGTTCTTCAAGTTTAAGTGAACAATGAGCCCCATTGTTAATCCTTTATCGGAAATTATTTGCAACTTTCGACAAGTAGAACAATGATTGGAACACGTAGACGGTTGAAATCTTTGTATATATTGCTTCTATATAGTCTAAGAAACATATATGCAAAGCATCCAAACAGTACCATTCGCCAATTTTTTGATCTTCAAGTTTAAGTAAACAGCGAGCCCCATTGATAATCATGAAATGGAAATTATTTGTAACTTTCTACAAGTAGAACAATGAATAGTGCAGGTAGACGGGTGAAATATTTCTATATATTGCTTCTAAATAGTCTAAGAAACATATATGCAAAGCATCCAAACAGTACAATTCGCCAATTTTTTGTTCTTCAAGTTTAAGTGAACTACGAGCCCCATTGTTAATCCTAAAACGGAAATTAATTGTAACTTTCTACAAGTAGAACAATGAATGGAACACGTAGACGGTTGAAATCTTTGTATATATTGCTTCCATATAGTCTAAGAAACATATATGCAAAGCATCCAAACAGTACAATTCGCCAATTTTTTGTTCTTCAAGTTTAAGTGAACAATGAGACCCATTGTTAATTCTTTATCGGAAATTATTTGTAACTTTCGACAAGTAGAACAATGAATGGAACAGGTAGACGGTTGAAATCTTTGTATATATTGCTTCTATATAGTCTAAGAAACATATATGCAAAGCATCCAAACAGTACAATTCGCCAATTTTTTGTTCTTCAAGTTTAAGTGAACTACGAGCCCCATTGTTAATCCTAAAACGGAAATTAATTGTAACTTTCTACAAGTAGAACAATGAATGGAACACGTAGACGGTTGAAATCTTTGTATATATTGCTTCCATATAGTCTAAGAAACATATATGCAAAGCATCCAAACAGTACAATTCGCCAATTTTTTGTTCTTCAAGTTTAAGTGAACAATGAGACCCATTGTTAATCCTTTATCGGAAATTATTTGTAACTTTCGACAAGTAGAACAATGAATGGAACAGGTAGACGGTTGAAATCTTTGTATATATTGCTTCTATATAGTCTAAGAAACATATATGCAAAGCATCCAAACAGTACAATTCGCCAATTTTTTGTTCTTCAAGTTTAAGTGAACAATGAGTCCCAATGGTTAATCCTTTATCGGTAATTATTTGTAACTTTCGACAAGTAGAACAATGAATGGAACAGGTAGACGGTTGAAATCCTTGTATATATTGCGTCTATATAGTCTAAGAAACATATATGCAAAGCATCCAAACAGTACAATTCGCCAATTTATTGTTCTTCAAGTTTAAGTGAACAACGAGCCCCATTGTTAATCCTTTAAAGGAAATTATTTGTAAATTTCGACAAGTAGAACAATGAATGGAACAGGTAGACGGTTGAAATCTTTGTATATATTGCTTCTATATAATCTAAGAAACCTATATGCAAAGCATCTAAACAGTAACAATCGCCAATTTTTTGATCTTCAAGTTTAAGTGAACAGCGAGCCCCACTGATAATCATGAAATGGAAATTATTTGTAACTTTCTACAAGAAGAACAATGAATAGTACAGGTAGACGGGTGAAATCTTTCTATTATATTGCTTCTAAATAGTCTAAGAAACACATATGCAAAGCATCCAAACAGTACAATTCGCCAATTTTTTGTTCTTTAAGTTTAAGTGAACTACGAGCCCCATTGTTAATCCTTTAAAGGAAATTATTTGTAAATTTCGACAAGTAGAACAATGAATGGATCAGGTAGACGGTTGAAATCATTGTATATATTGCTTCTATATAGCCTAAGAAACATATATGCAAAGCATCCTAACAGTACAATTCGCCAATTTTTTGTTCTTCAAGTTTAAGTGAACTACGAGCCCCATTGTTAATCCTTTAACGGAAATTAATTGTAACTTTCTACAAGTTGAACAATGATTCGAACACGTAGACGGTTGAAATCTTTGTATATATTGCTTCCATATAGTCTAAGAAACATATACGCAAAGCATCCAAACAGTACCATTCGCCAATTTTTTGTTCTTCAAGTTTAAGTGAACAATGAGCCCCAATGGTTAATCCTTTATCGGAAATTATTTGTAACTTTCGACAAGTAGAACAATGAATGGAACAGGTAGACGGTTGAAATCTTTGTATATATTGCTTCTATATAATGTAAGAAACATATATGCAAAGCATCTAAACAGTAACAATCGCCAATTTTTTGATCTTCAAGTTTAAGTGAACAACGAGCCCCATTGTTAATCCTTTAAAGGAAATTATTTGTAAATTTCGACAAGTAGAACAATGAATGGAACAGGTAGACGGTTGAAATCTTTGTATATATTGCTTCTATATAATCTAAGAAACATATATGCAAAGTATCCAAACAGTACCATTCGCCAATCTATTGTTCTTCAAGTTTAAGTGAACAGCGAGCCCCATTGATAATCATGAAATGGAAATTATTTGTAACTTTCTACAAGTAGAACAATGAATGGAACAGGTAGACGGTTGAATTCTTTCTATATATTGCTTCTAAATAGTCTAAGAAACATATATGCAAAGCATCCAAACAGTAAAATTCGCCAATTTATTGTTCTTTAAGTTTAAGTGAACAACGAGCCCCATTGTTAATCATTTAAAGGAAATTATTTGTAATTTTCGACAAGCAGAACAATGAATGGAACAGGTAGAAGGTTGAAATCTTTGTATATATTGCTTCTATATAATCTAAGAAACCTATATGCAAAGCATCTAAACAGTAACAATCGCCAATTTTTTGATCTTCAAGTTTATGTGAACTACGAGCCCCATTGTTAATCCTTTAACGGAAATTAATTGTAACTTTCTACAAGTAGAACAATGATTGGAACACGTAGACGGTTGATTTCTTTGTATATATTGCTTCCATATAGTCTAAGAAACATATATGCAAAGCATCCAAACAGTAGCATTCGCCAATTTTTTGTTCTTCAAGTTTAAGTGAACTACGAGCCCCATTGTTAATCCTTTAAAGGAAATTATGTGTAAATTTCGACAAGTAGAACAATGATTGGAACACGTAGACGGTTGAAATCTTTGTATATATTGCTTCTATATAGTCTAAGAAACATGTACACAAAGCATCCAAACAGTACCATTCGCCAATTTTTTGGTCTTCAAGTTTAAGTGCACAATGAGCCCCAATGGTTAATCCTTTATCGGAAATTATTTGTAATTTTCGACAAGTAGAACAATGAATGGATCAGGTAGACGGTTGAAACCATTGTATATATTGCTTCTATATAATCTACGAAACATATATGCAAAGCATCCAAACAGTCCAATTCGCCAATTTTTTGTTCTTCAAGTTTAAGTGAACTACGAGCCCCATTGTTAATCCTTTAACCGAAATTAATTGTAACTTTCTACAAGTAGAACAATGATTGGAACACGTAGACGGTTGATTTCTTTGTATATATTGCTTCCATATAGTCTAAGAAACATATATGCAAAGCATCCAAACAGTAGCATTCGCCAATTTTTTATTCTTCAAGTTTAAGTGAACAATGAGACCCATTGTTAATCCTTTATCGGAAATTATTTGTAACTTTCGACATGTAGAACAATGAATGGAACAGGTAGACGGTTGAAATCTTTGTATATATTGCTTCTATATAGTATAAGAAACATATATGCAAAGCATCCAAACAGTACAATTCGCCAATTTTTTCTTCTTCAAGTTTAAGTGAACAATGAGCCCCAATGGTTAATCCTTTATCGGAAATTATTTGTAACATTCGGCAAGTAGAACAATGAATGGAACAGGTAGACGGTTGAAATCTTTGTATATATTGCTTCTATATAGTCTAAGAAACATATATGCAAAGCATCCAAACAGTACAATTCGCCAATTTTTTGTTCTTCAAGTTTAAGTGAACTACGAGCCCCATTGTTAATCCTTTAAAGCAAGTTATTTGTAAATTTCGACAAGTAGAAAAATGAATGGTTCAGGTAGACGGTTGAAATCATTGTATATATTGCTTCTATATAATCTACGAAACATATATGCAAAGCATCCAAACAGTCCACTTCGCCAATTTTTTGTTCTTCAAGTTTAAGTGAACTACGAGCCCCATTGTTAATCCTTTAACGGAAATTAATTGTAACTTTCTACAAGTAGAACAATGATTGGAACACGTAGACGGTTGAAATCTTTGTATATATTGCTTCCATATAGTCTAAGAAACATATATATAAAGCATCCAAACAGTACCATTCGCCAATTTTTTGTTCTTCAAGTTTAAGGGAACAATGAGCCCCAATGGTTAATCCTTTATCGGAAATTATTTGTAACTTGCGACAAGTAGAACAATGAATGGAACAGGTAGCCGGTTGAAATCAATGTATATATTGCTTCTATATAGTCTAAGAAACATATATGCAAAGCATCCAAACAGTACCATTCGCCAATTTTTTGTTCTTCAAGTTTAAGTGAACAACGAGCCCCATTGTTAATCATTTAGAGGAAATTATTTGTAAATTTCGACAAGTAGAACAATGATTGGAACACGTAGGCGGTTGAAATCTTTGTATATATTGCTTCCATATAGTCTAAGAAACATGTACGCAAAGCATCCAAACAGTACCATTCGCCAATTTTTTGTTCTTCAAGTTTAAGTGATCAATGAGCCCCAATGGTTAATCCTTTATCGGTAATTATTTGTAACTTTCGACAAGTAGAACAATGAATGGAACAGGTAGACGGTTGAAATCTTTGTATATATTGCTTCTATATAGTCTAAGAAACATATATGCAAAGCATCCAAACAGTACCATTCGCCAATTTTTTGTTCTTCAAGATTAAGTGAACAACGAGCCCCATTGATAATCATGAAATGGAAATTATTTGTAACTTTCTACAAGTAGAACAATGAATGGAACAGGTAGACGGTTGAATTCTTTGTATATATTGCTTCTATATAGTCTAAGAAACATATATGCAAAGCATCCAAACAGTCCAATTCGCCAATTTTTTGTTCTTCAAGTTTAAGTGAACTACGAGCCCCATTGTTAATCCTTTAACGGAAATTAATTGTAACTTTCTACAAGTAGAACAATGATTGGAACACGTAGACGGTTGAAATCTTTGTATATATTGCTTCCATATAGTCTAAGAAACATATATATAAAGCATCCAAACAGTACCATTCGCCAATTTTTTGTTCTTCAAGTTTAAGTGAACAATGAGCCCCAATGGTTAATCCTTTATCGGAAATTATTTGTAACTTGCGACAAGTAGAACAATGAATGGAACAGGTAGCCGGTTGAAATCTTTGTATATATTGCTTCTATATAGTATAAGAAACATATATGCAAAGCATCCAAACAGTACAATTCGCCAATTTTTTCTTCTTCAAGTTTAAGTGCACAATGAGCCCCAATGGTTAATCCTTTATCGGAAATTATTTGTAATTTTCGACAAGTAGAACAATGAATGGATCAGGTAGACGGTTGAAACCATTGTATATATTGCTTCTATATAATCTACGAAACATATATGCAAAGCATCCAAACAGTCCAATTCGCCAATTTTTTGTTCTTCAAGTTTATGTGAACTACGAGCCCCATTGTTAATCCTTTAACGGAAATTAATTGTAACTTTCTACAAGTAGAACAATGATTGGAACACGTAGACGGTTGATTTCTTTGTATATATTGCTTCCATATAGTCTAAGAAACATATATGCAAAGCATCCAAACAGTAGCATTCGCCAATTTTTTGTTCTTCAAGTTTAAGTGAACTACGAGCCCCATTGTTAATCCTTTAAAGGAAATTATGTGTAAATTTCGACAAGTAGAACAATGATTGGAACACGTAGACGGTTGAAATCTTTGTATATATTGCTTCTATATAGTCTAAGAAACATGTACACAAAGCATCCAAACAGTACCATTCGCCAATTTTTTGGTCTTCAAGTTTAAGTGCACAATGAGCCCCAATGGTTAATCCTTTATCGGAAATTATTTGTAATTTTCGACAAGTAGAACAATGAATGGATCAGGTAGACGGTTGAAACCATTGTATATATTGCTTCTATATAATCTACGAAACATATATGGAAAGCATCCAAACAGTCCAATTCGCCAATTTTTTGTTCTTCAAGTTTAAGTGAACTACGAGCCCCATTGTTAATCCTTTAACCGAAATTAATTGTAACTTTCTACAAGTAGAACAATGATTGGAACACGTAGACGGTTGATTTCTTTGTATATATTGCTTCCATATAGTCTAAGAAACATATATGCAAAGCATCCAAACAGTAGCATTCGCCAATTTTTTATTCTTCAAGTTTAAGTGAACAATGAGACCCATTGTTAATCCTTTATCGGAAATTAATTGTAACTTTCTACAAGTAGAACAATGATTGGAACACGTAGACGGTTGAAATCTTTGTATATATTGCTTCCATATAGTCTAAGAAACATATATATAAAGCATCCAAACAGTACCATTCGCCAATTTTTTGTTCTTCAAGTTTAAGTGAACAATGAGCCCCAATGGTTAATCCTTTATCGGAAATTATTTGTAACTTGCGACAAGTAGAACAATGAATGGAACAGGTAGCCGGTTGAAATCAATGTATATATTGCTTCTATATAGTCTAAGAAACATATATGCAAAGCATCCAAACAGTACCATTCGCCAATTTTTTGTTCTTCAAGTTTAAGTGAACAACGAGCCCCATTGTTAATCATTTAGAGGAAATTATTTGTAAATTTCGACAAGTAGAACAATGATTGGAACACGTAGGCGGTTGAAATCTTTGTATATATTGCTTCCATATAGTCTAAGAAACATGTACACAAAGCATCCAAACAGTACCATTCGCCAATTTTTTGTTCTTCAAGTTTAAGTGATCAATGAGCCCCAATGGTTAATCCTTTATCGGTAATTATTTGTAACTTTCGACAAGTAGAACAATGAATGGAACAGGTAGACGGTTGAAATCTTTGTATATATTGCTTCTATATAATCTAAGAAACATATATGCAAAGCATCCAAACAGTACCATTCGCCAAATTTTTGTTCTTCAAGTTTAAGTGAACAACGAGCCCCATTGATAATCATGAAACGGAAATTATTTGTAACTTTCTACAAGTAGAACAATGAACAGAACAGGTAGACGGTTGAAATCTTTGTATATGTTGCTTCTATATAGTCTAAGAAACCTATATGCAAAGCATCTAAACAGTAACAATCGTCAATTTTTTGATCTTCAAGTTTAAGTGAACAGCGAGCCCCATTGTTAATCCTTTAACGGAAATTAATTGTAACTTTCTACAAGTAGAACAATGATTGGAACACGTAGACGGTCTGAAATCTTTGTATATATTGCTTCCATATAGTCTAAGAAACATATATGCCCAGCATCCAAATAGTACAATTCGCCAATTTTTTGTCCTTCAAGTTTAAGTGAACAACGAGCCCCATTGTTAATCCTTTATCGGAAATTATTTGTAAATTTCGACAAGTAGAACAATGAATGGAACAGGTAGACGGTTGAAATCTTTGTATATATTGCTTCCATATAGTCTAAGAATCATATATGCAAAGCATCCAAACAGTACAATTCGCCAATTTTTTGTTCTTCAAGTTTAAGTGATCAATGAGCCCCAATGGTTAATCCTTTATCGGTAATTATTTGTAACTTTCGACAAGTAGAACAATGAATGGAACAGGTAGACGGTTGAAATCTTTGTATATATTGCTTCTATATAGTCTAAGAAACATATATGCAAAGCATCCAAACAGTACCATTCGCCAATTTTTTGTTCTTCAAGATTAAGTGAACAACGAGCCCCATTGATAATCATGAAATGGAAATTATTTGTAACTTTCTACAAGTAGAACAATGAATGGAACAGGTAGACGGTTGAATTCTTTGTATATATTGCTTCTATATAGTCTAAGAAACCTATATGCAAAGCATCTAAACAGTAACAATCGCCAATTTTTTGATCTTCAAGTTTAAGAGAACAGCGAGCCCCATTGATAATCATGAAATGGAAATTATGTGTAACTTTCTACAAGTAGAACAATGAATAGTACAGGTAGACGTTTGAAATCTTTGCATATATTGCTTCTATATAATCTAAGAAACATATATGCAAAGCATCCAAACAGTACCATTCGCCAAATTTTTGTTCTTCAAGTTTAAGTGAACAACGAGCCCCATTGATAATCATGAAACGGAAATTATTTGTAACTTTCTACAAGTAGAACAATGAACAGAACAGGTAGACGGTTGAAATCTTTGTATATGTTGCTTCTATATAGTCTAAGAAACCTATATGCAAAGCATCTAAACAGTAACAATCGTCAATTTTTTGATCTTCAAGTTTAAGTGAACAGCGAGCCCCATTGTTAATCCTTTAACGGAAATTAATTGTAACTTTCTACAAGTAGAACAATGATTGGAACACGTAGACGGTCTGAAATCTTTGTATATATTGCTTCCATATAGTCTAAGAAACATATATGCCCTGCATCCAAATAGTACAATTCGCCAATTTTTTGTCCTTCAAGTTTAAGTGAACAATGAGCCCCATTGTTAATCCTTTAAAGAAAATTATTTGTAAATTTCGACAAGTAGAACAATGATTGGAACACGTAGACGGTTGAAATCTTTGTATATATTGCTTCCATATAGTCTAAGAAACATGTACGCAAAGCATCCAAACAGTACCGTTCGCCAATTTTTTGTTCTTCAAGTTTAAGTGAACTACGAGCCCCATTGTTAATCCTTTAAAGGAAATTATTTGTAACTTTCGACAAGTAGAACAATGAATAGTACAGGTAGACGGATGAAATCTTTCTATATATTGCATCTAAATAGTCTAAGAAACATATATGCAAAGCATCCAAACAGTACCATTCGCCAATTTTTTGTTCTTCAAGTTTAAGTGAACAATGAGCCCCAACTGTTAATCCTTTATCGGTAATTATTTGTAACTTTTGACAAGTAGAACAATGAATGGAACAGGTAGACGGTAGAAATCCTTGTATATATTGCGTCTATATAGTCTAAGAAACATATATGCAAAGCATCCAAACAGTACAATTCGCCAATTTATTGTTCTTCAAGTTTAAGTGAACAACGAGCCCCACTGTTAATCCTTTAAAGGAAAATATTTGTAAATTTCGACAAGTAGAACAATGAATGGAACAGGTAGACGGTTGAAATCTTCGTATATATTGCTTCTATATAATCTAAGAAACATATATGCAAAGCATCCAAACAGTACCATTCGCCAATTTCTTGTTCTTCAAGTTTAAGTGAACTACGAGCCCCATTGTTAATCCTTTAAAGGAAATTATTTGTAAATTTCGACAAGTAGAACAATGAATGGATCAGGTAGACGGTTGAAATCATTGTATATATTGCTTCTATATAGTCTAAGAAACATATATGCAAAGCATCCAAACAGTACAATTCGCCAATTTTTTGTTCTTCATGTTTAAGTAAACTACGATCCCCATTGTTAATCCCTTAACGGAAATTATTTGTAACTTTCGACAAGTAGAACAATGAATGGAACAGGTAGACGGTTGAAATCATTGTATATATTGCTTCTATATAATCTAAGAAACATATATGCAAAGCATCCAAACAGTACAATTCGCCATTTATTTCATCTTCATGTTTAAGTGAACTACGAGCCCCATTGTTAATCCTTTAAAGGAAATTATTTGTAAATTTCGACAAGTCGAACAATGAATGGATCATGTAGACGGTTGAAATCATTGCATATATTGCTTCTATATAGTCTGCGAAACAAATATGCAAAGCATCCAAACAGTACCGTTCGCCAATTTTTTGTTCTTCAAGTTTAAGTGAACTACGAGCCCCATTGATAATCATGAAACGGAAATTATTTGTAACTTTCTACAAGTAGAACAATGAATGGAACAGGTAGACGGTTGAAATCATTGTATATTTTGCTTCTATATAGTCTAAGAAACATATATGCAAAGCATCCAAACAGTACAGTTCGCCAATTTTTTGTTCTTCAAGTTTAAGTAAACTACGATCCCCATTGTTAATCCCTTAACGGAAATTATTTGTAACTTTCGACAAGTAGAACAATGAATGGAACAGGTAGACGGTTGAAGTCATTGTATATATTGCTTCTATATAGTCTAAGAAACATATATGCAAAGCATCCAAACAGTACAATTCGACTATTTTTTGCTCTTCAAGTTTAAGTGAACTACGAGCCCCATTGTTAATCCTTTAAAGGAAATTATTTGTAAATTTCGGCAAGTAGAACAATGAATGGAATAGGTAGACGGTTGAAATCATTGTATATATTGCTTCTATATAGTCTAAGAAACATATATGCGAAGCATCCAAACAGTACAATTCGCCAATTTTTTGTTCTTCAAGTTTAAGTAAACTACGATCCCCATTGTTAATCCCTTAACGGAAATTATTTGTAACATTCGACAAGTAGAACAATGAATGGAACAGGTAGACGGTTGAAATCATTGTATATTTTGCTTCTATATAGTCTAAGAAACATATATGCAAAGCATCCAAACAGTACAATTCGCCGATTTATTGTTCTTCAAGTTTAAGTGAACAACGAGCCCCATTGTTAATCCTTTAAAGGAAATTATGTGTAAATTTCGACAAGTAGAACAATGATTGGTACACGTAGACGGTTGAAATCTTTGTATATATTGCTTCCATATAGTCTAAGAAACATGTACACAAAGCATCCAAACAGTACCATTAGCCAATTTTTTGGTCTTCAAGTTTAAGTGAACAATGAGCCCCAATGGTTAATCCTTTATCGGAAATTATTTGTAATTTTCGACAAGTAGAACAATGAATGGAACAGGTAGACGCTTGAAATCTTTGTATATATTGCTTCTATATAGTCTAAGAAACATATATGCAAAGCATCCAAACAGTACAATTCGCCGATTTATTGTTCTTCAAGTTTAAGTGAACAACGGGCCCCATTGTTAATCCTTTAAAGGAAATTATGTGTAAATTTCGACAAGTAGAACAATGATTGGAACACGTAGACGGTTGAAATCTTTGTATATATTGCTTCTATATAGTCTAAGAAACATGTACACAAAGCATCCAAACAGTACCATTCGCCAATTTTTTGGTCTTCAAGTTTAAGTGCACAATGAGCCCCAATGGTTAATCCTTTATCGGAAATTATTTGTAATTTTCGACAAGTAGAACAATGAATGGATCAGGTAGACGGTTGAAACCATTGTATATATTGCTTCTATATAATCTACGAAACATATATGCAAAGCATCCAAACAGTCCAATTCGCCAATTTTTTGTTCTTCAAGTTTATGTGAACTACGAGCCCCATTGTTAATCCTTTAACGGAAATTAATTGTAACTTTCTACAAGTAGAACAATGATTGGAACACGTAGACGGTTGATTTCTTTGTATATATTGCTTCCATATAGTCTAAGAAACATATATGCAAAGCATCCAAACAGTAGCATTCGCCAATTTTTTGTTCTTCAAGTTTAAGTGAACTACGAGCCCCATTGTTAATCCTTTAAAGGAAATTATGTGTAAATTTCGACAAGTAGAACAATGATTGGAACACGTAGACGGTTGAAATCTTTGTATATATTGCTTCTATATAGTCTAAGAAACATGTACACAAAGCATCCAAACAGTACCATTCGCCAATTTTTTGGTCTTCAAGTTTAAGTGCACAATGAGCCCCAATGGTTAATCCTTTATCGGAAATTATTTGTAATTTTCGACAAGTAGAACAATGAATGGATCAGGTAGACGGTTGAAACCATTGTATATATTGCTTCTATATAATCTACGAAACATATATGCAAAGCATCCAAACAGTCCAATTCGCCAATTTTTTGTTCTTCAAGTTTAAGTGAACTACGAGCCCCATTGTTAATCCTTTAACGGAAATTAATTGTAACTTTCTACAAGTAGAACAATGATTGGAACACGTAGACGGTTGATTTCTTTGTATATATTGCTTCCATATAGTCTAAGAAACATATATGCAAAGCATCCAAACAGTAGCATTCGCCAATTTTTTATTCTTCAAGTTTAAGTGAACAATGAGACCCATTGTTAATCCTTTATCGGAAATTATTTGTAACTTTCGACATGTAGAACAATGAATGGAACAGGTAGACGGTTGAAATCTTTGCATATATTGCTTCTATATAATCTAAGAAACATATATGCAAAGCATCCAAACAGTACCATTCGCCAAATTTTTGTTCTTCAAGTTTAAGTGAACAACGAGCCCCATTGATAATCATGAAACGGAAATTATTTGTAACTTTCTACAAGTAGAACAATGAACAGAACAGGTAGACGGTTGAAATCTTTGTATATGTTGCTTCTATATAGTCTAAGAAACCTATATGCAAAGCATCTAAACAGTAACAATCGTCAATTTTTTGATCTTCAAGTTTAAGTGAACAGCGAGCCCCATTGTTAATCCTTTAACGGAAATTAATTGTAACTTTCTACAAGTAGAACAATGATTGGAACACGTAGACGGTCTGAAATCTTTGTATATATTGCTTCCATATAGTCTAAGAAACATGTACGCAAAGCATCCAAACAGTACCGTTCGCCAATTTTTTGTTCTTCAAGTTTAAGTGAACTACGAGCCCCATTGTTAATCCTTTAAAGGAAATTATTTGTAACTTTCGACAAGTAGAACAATGAATAGTACAGGTAGACGGATGAAATCTTTCTATATATTGCATCTAAATAGTCTAAGAAACATATATGCAAAGCATCCAAACAGTACCATTCGCCAATTTTTTGTTCTTCATGTTTAAGTAAACTACGATCCCCATTGTTAATCCCTTAACGGAAATTATTTGTAACTTTCGACAAGTAGAACAATGAATGGAACAGGTAGACGGTTGAAATCATTGTATATATTGCTTCTATATAATCTAAGAAACATATATGCAAAGCATCCAAACAGTACAATTCGCCATTTATTTCATCTTCATGTTTAAGTGAACTACGAGCCCCATTGTTAATCCTTTAAAGGAAATTATTTGTAAATTTCGACAAGTCGAACAATGAATGGATCATGTAGACGGTTGAAATCATTGCATATATTGCTTCTATATAGTCTGCGAAACAAATATGCAAAGCATCCAAACAGTACCGTTCGCCAATTTTTTGTTCTTCAAGTTTAAGTGAACTACGAGCCCCATTGATAATCATGAAACGGAAATTATTTGTAACTTTCTACAAGTAGAACAATGAATGGAACAGGTAGACGGTTGAAATCATTGTATATTTTGCTTCTATATAGTCTAAGAAACATATATGCAAAGCATCCAAACAGTACAGTTCGCCAATTTTTTGTTCTTCAAGTTTAAGTAAACTACGATCCCCATTGTTAATCCCTTAACGGAAATTATTTGTAACTTTCGACAAGTAGAACAATGATTGGAACACGTAGACGGTTGAAATCTTTGTATATATTGCTTCCATATAGTCTAAGAAACATGTACACAAAGCATCCAAACAGTACCATTAGCCAATTTTTTGGTCTTCAAGTTTAAGTGAACAATGAGCCCCAATGGTTAATCCTTTATCGGAAATTATTTGTAATTTTCGACAAGTAGAACAATGAATGGAACAGGTAGACGGTTGAAATCTTTGTATATATTGCTTCTATATAGTCTAAGAAACATATATGCAAAGCATCCAAACAGTACAATTCGACTATTTTTTGCTCTTCAAGTTTAAGTGAACTACGAGCCCCATTGTTAATCCTTTAAAGGAAATTATTTGTAAATTTCGGCAAGTAGAACAATGAATGGAATAGGTAGACGGTTGAAATCATTGTATATATTGCTTCTATATAGTCTAAGAAACATATATGCGAAGCATCCAAACAGTACAATTCGCCAATTTTTTGTTCTTCAAGTTTAAGTAAACTACGATCCCCATTGTTAATCCCTTAACGGAAATTATTTGTAACATTCGACAAGTAGAACAATGAATGGAACAGGTAGACGGTTGAAATCATTGTATATTTTGCTTCTATATAGTCTAAGAAACATATATGCAAAGCATCCAAACAGTACAATTCGCCGATTTATTGTTCTTCAAGTTTAAGTGAACAACGAGCCCCATTGTTAATCCTTTAAAGGAAATTATGTGTAAATTTCGACAAGTAGAACAATGATTGGTACACGTAGACGGTTGAAATCTTTGTATATATTGCTTCCATATAGTCTAAGAAACATGTACACAAAGCATCCAAACAGTACCATTAGCCAATTTTTTGGTCTTCAAGTTTAAGTGAACAATGAGCCCCAATGGTTAATCCTTTATCGGAAATTATTTGTAATTTTCGACAAGTAGAACAATGAATGGAACAGGTAGACGGTTGAAATCTTTGTATATATTGCTTCTATATAGTCTAAGAAACATATATGCAAAGCATCCAAACAGTACAATTCGCCGATTTATTGTTCTTCAAGTTTAAGTGAACAACGGGCCCCATTGTTAATCCTTTAAAGGAAATTATGTGTAAATTTCGACAAGTAGAACAATGATTGGAACACGTAGACGGTTGAAATCTTTGTATATATTGCTTCTATATAGTCTAAGAAACATGTACACAAAGCATCCAAACAGTACCATTCGCCAATTTTTTGGTCTTCAAGTTTAAGTGCACAATGAGCCCCAATGGTTAATCCTTTATCGGAAATTATTTGTAATTTTCGACAAGTAGAACAATGAATGGATCAGGTAGACGGTTGAAACCATTGTATATATTGCTTCTATATAATCTACGAAACATATATGCAAAGCATCCAAACAGTCCAATTCGCCAATTTTTTGTTCTTCAAGTTTAAGTGAACTACGAGCCCCATTGTTAATCCTTTAACGGAAATTAATTGTAACTTTCTACAAGTAGAACAATGATTGGAACACGTAGACGGTTGATTTCTTTGTATATATTGCTTCCATATAGTCTAAGAAACATATATGCAAAGCATCCAAACAGTAGCATTCGCCAATTTTTTATTCTTCAAGTTTAAGTGAACAATGAGACCCATTGTTAATCCTTTATCGGAAATTATTTGTAACTTTCGACATGTAGAACAATGAATGGAACAGGTAGACGGTTGAAATCTTTGCATATATTGCTTCTATATAATCTAAGAAACATATATGCAAAGCATCCAAACAGTACCATTCGCCAAATTTTTGTTCTTCAAGTTTAAGTGAACAACGAGCCCCATTGATAATCATGAAACGGAAATTATTTGTAACTTTCTACAAGTAGAACAATGAACAGAACAGGTAGACGGTTGAAATCTTTGTATATGTTGCTTCTATATAGTCTAAGAAACCTATATGCAAAGCATCTAAACAGTAACAATCGTCAATTTTTTGATCTTCAAGTTTAAGTGAACAGCGAGCCCCATTGTTAATCCTTTAACGGAAATTAATTGTAACTTTCTACAAGTAGAACAATGATTGGAACACGTAGACGGTCTGAAATCTTTGTATATATTGCTTCCATATAGTCTAAGAAACATGTACGCAAAGCATCCAAACAGTACCGTTCGCCAATTTTTTGTTCTTCAAGTTTAAGTGAACTACGAGCCCCATTGTTAATCCTTTAAAGGAAATTATTTGTAACTTTCGACAAGTAGAACAATGAATAGTACAGGTAGACGGATGAAATCTTTCTATATAGTGCATCTAAATAGTCTAAGAAACATATATGCAAAGCATCCAAACTGTACCATTCGCCAATTTTTTGTTCTTCAAGTTTAAGTGAACAATGAGCCCCAACTGTTAATCCTTTATCGGTAATTATTTGTAACTTTTGACAAGTAGAACAATGAATGGAACAGGTAGACGGTAGAAATCCTTGTATATATTGCGTCTATATAGTCTAAGAAACATATATGCAAAGCATCCAAACAGTACAATTCGCCAATTTATTGTTCTTCAAGTTTAAGTGAACAACGAGCCCCACTGTTAATCCTTTAAAGGAAATTATTTGTAAATTTCGACAAGTAGAACAATGAATGGAACAGGTAGACGGTTGAAATCTTTGTATATATTGCTTCTATATAATCTAAGAAACATATATGCAAAGCATCCAAACAGTACCATTCGCCAATTTCTTGTTCTTCAAGTTTAAGTGAACTACGAGCCCCATTGTTAATCCTTTAAAGGAAATTATTTGTAAATTTCGACAAGTAGAACAATGAATGGAGCAGGTAGACGGTTGAAATCATTGTATATATTGCTTCTATATAGTCTAAGAAACATATATGCAAAGCATCCAAACAGTACAATTCGCCAATTTTTTGTTCTTCAAGTTTAAGTGATCAATGAGCCCCAATGGTTAATCCTTTATCGGTAATTATTTGTAACTTTCGACAAGTAGAACAATGAATGGAACAGGTAGACGGTTGAAATCTTTGTATATATTGCTTCTATATAGTCTAAGAAACATATATGCAAAGCATCCAAACAGTACCATTCGCCAATTTTTTGTCCTTCAAGTTTAAGTGAACAACGAGCCCCATTGTTAATCCTTTATCGGAAATTATTTGTAAATTTCGACAAGTAGAACAATGAATGGAACAGGTAGACGGTTGAAATCTTTGTATATATTGCTTCCATATAGTCTAAGAATCATATATGCAAAGCATCCAAACAGTACAATTCGCCAATTTTTTGTTCTTCAAGTTTAAGTGATCAATGAGCCCCAATGGTTAATCCTTTATCGGTAATTATTTGTAACTTTCGACAAGTAGAACAATGAATGGAACAGGTAGACGGTTGAAATCTTTGTATATATTGCTTCTATATAGTCTAAGAAACATATATGCAAAGCATCCAAACAGTACCATTCGCCAATTTTTTGTTCTTCAAGATTAAGTGAACAACGAGCCCCATTGATAATCATGAAATGGAAATTATTTGTAACTTTCTACAAGTAGAACAATGAATGGAACAGGTAGACGGTTGAATTCTTTGTATATATTGCTTCTATATAGTCTAAGAAACCTATATGCAAAGCATCTAAACAGTAACAATCGCCAATTTTTTGATCTTCAAGTTTAAGAGAACAGCGAGCCCCATTGATAATCATGAAATGGAAATTATGTGTAACTTTCTACAAGTAGAACAATGAATAGTACAGGTAGACGTTTGAAATCTTTGCATATATTGCTTCTATATAATCTAAGAAACATATATGCAAAGCATCCAAACAGTACCATTCGCCAAATTTTTGTTCTTCAAGTTTAAGTGAACAACGAGCCCCATTGATAATCATGAAACGGAAATTATTTGTAACTTTCTACAAGTAGAACAATGAACAGAACAGGTAGACGGTTGAAATCTTTGTATATGTTGCTTCTATATAGTCTAAGAAACCTATATGCAAAGCATCTAAACAGTAACAATCGTCAATTTTTTGATCTTCAAGTTTAAGTGAACAGCGAGCCCCATTGTTAATCCTTTAACGGAAATTAATTGTAACTTTCTACAAGTAGAACAATGATTGGAACACGTAGACGGTCTGAAATCTTTGTATATATTGCTTCCATATAGTCTAAGAAACATATATGCCCTGCATCCAAATAGTACAATTCGCCAATTTTTTGTCCTTCAAGTTTAAGTGAACAATGAGCCCCATTGTTAATCCTTTAAAGAAAATTATTTGTAAATTTCGACAAGTAGAACAATGATTGGAACACGTAGACGGTTGAAATCTTTGTATATATTGCTTCCATATAGTCTAAGAAACATGTACGCAAAGCATCCAAACAGTACCGTTCGCCAATTTTTTGTTCTTCAAGTTTAAGTGAACTACGAGCCCCATTGTTAATCCTTTAAAGGAAATTATTTGTAACTTTCGACAAGTAGAACAATGAATAGTACAGGTAGACGGATGAAATCTTTCTATATATTGCATCTAAATAGTCTAAGAAACATATATGCAAAGCATCCAAACAGTACCATTCGCCAATTTTTTGTTCTTGAAGTTTAAGTGAACAATGAGCCCCAACTGTTAATCCTTTATCGGTAATTATTTGTAACTTTTGACAAGTAGAACAATGAATGGAACAGGTAGACGGTAGAAATCCTTGTATATATTGCGTCTATATAGTCTAAGAAACATATATGCAAAGCATCCAAACAGTACAATTCGCCAATTTATTGTTCTTCAAGTTTAAGTGAACAACGAGCCCCACTGTTAATCCTTTAAAGGAAAATATTTGTAAATTTCGACAAGTAGAACAATGAATGGAACAGGTAGACGGTTGAAATCTTCGTATATATTGCTTCTATATAATCTAAGAAACATATATGCAAAGCATCCAAACAGTACCATTCGCCAATTTCTTGTTCTTCAAGTTTAAGTGAACTACGAGCCCCATTGTTAATCCTTTAAAGGAAATTATTTGTAAATTTCGACAAGTAGAACAATGAATGGATCAGGTAGACGGTTGAAATCATTGTATATATTGCTTCTATATAGTCTAAGAAACATATATGCAAAGCATCCAAACAGTACAATTCGCCAATTTTTTGTTCTTCATGTTTAAGTAAACTACGATCCCCATTGTTAATCCCTTAACGGAAATTATTTGTAACTTTCGACAAGTAGAACAATGAATGGAACAGGTAGACGGTTGAAATCATTGTATATATTGCTTCTATATAATCTAAGAAACATATATGCAAAGCATCCAAACAGTACAATTCGCCATTTATTTCATCTTCATGTTTAAGTGAACTACGAGCCCCATTGTTAATCCTTTAAAGGAAATTATTTGTAAATTTCGACAAGTCGAACAATGAATGGATCATGTAGACGGTTGAAATCATTGCATATATTGCTTCTATATAGTCTGCGAAACAAATATGCAAAGCATCCAAACAGTACCGTTCGCCAATTTTTTGTTCTTCAAGTTTAAGTGAACTACGAGCCCCATTGATAATCATGAAACGGAAATTATTTGTAACTTTCTACAAGTAGAACAATGAATGGAACAGGTAGACGGTTGAAATCATTGTATATTTTGCTTCTATATAGTCTAAGAAACATATATGCAAAGCATCCAAACAGTACAGTTCGCCAATTTTTTGTTCTTCAAGTTTAAGTAAACTACGATCCCCATTGTTAATCCCTTAACGGAAATTATTTGTAACTTTCGACAAGTAGAACAATGAATGGAACAGGTAGACGGTTGAAGTCATTGTATATATTGCTTCTATATAGTCTAAGAAACATATATGCAAAGCATCCAAACAGTACAATTCGACTATTTTTTGCTCTTCAAGTTTAAGTGAACTACGAGCCCCATTGTTAATCCTTTAAAGGAAATTATTTGTAAATTTCGGCAAGTAGAACAATGAATGGAATAGGTAGACGGTTGAAATCATTGTATATATTGCTTCTATATAGTCTAAGAAACATATATGCGAAGCATCCAAACAGTACAATTCGCCAATTTTTTGTTCTTCAAGTTTAAGTAAACTACGATCCCCATTGTTAATCCCTTAACGGAAATTATTTGTAACATTCGACAAGTAGAACAATGAATGGAACAGGTAGACGGTTGAAATCATTGTATATTTTGCTTCTATATAGTCTAAGAAACATATATGCAAAGCATCCAAACAGTACAATTCGCCGATTTATTGTTCTTCAAGTTTAAGTGAACAACGAGCCCCATTGTTAATCCTTTAAAGGAAATTATGTGTAAATTTCGACAAGTAGAACAATGATTGGTACACGTAGACGGTTGAAATCTTTGTATATATTGCTTCCATATAGTCTAAGAAACATGTACACAAAGCATCCAAACAGTACCATTAGCCAATTTTTTGGTCTTCAAGTTTAAGTGAACAATGAGCCCCAATGGTTAATCCTTTATCGGAAATTATTTGTAATTTTCGACAAGTAGAACAATGAATGGAACAGGTAGACGCTTGAAATCTTTGTATATATTGCTTCTATATAGTCTAAGAAACATATATGCAAAGCATCCAAACAGTACAATTCGCCGATTTATTGTTCTTCAAGTTTAAGTGAACAACGGGCCCCATTGTTAATCCTTTAAAGGAAATTATGTGTAAATTTCGACAAGTAGAACAATGATTGGAACACGTAGACGGTTGAAATCTTTGTATATATTGCTTCTATATAGTCTAAGAAACATGTACACAAAGCATCCAAACAGTACCATTCGCCAATTTTTTGGTCTTCAAGTTTAAGTGCACAATGAGCCCCAATGGTTAATCCTTTATCGGAAATTATTTGTAATTTTCGACAAGTAGAACAATGAATGGATCAGGTAGACGGTTGAAACCATTGTATATATTGCTTCTATATAATCTACGAAACATATATGCAAAGCATCCAAACAGTCCAATTCGCCAATTTTTTGTTCTTCAAGTTTATGTGAACTACGAGCCCCATTGTTAATCCTTTAACGGAAATTAATTGTAACTTTCTACAAGTAGAACAATGATTGGAACACGTAGACGGTTGATTTCTTTGTATATATTGCTTCCATATAGTCTAAGAAACATATATGCAAAGCATCCAAACAGTAGCATTCGCCAATTTTTTGTTCTTCAAGTTTAAGTGAACTACGAGCCCCATTGTTAATCCTTTAAAGGAAATTATGTGTAAATTTCGACAAGTAGAACAATGATTGGAACACGTAGACGGTTGAAATCTTTGTATATATTGCTTCTATATAGTCTAAGAAACATGTACACAAAGCATCCAAACAGTACCATTCGCCAATTTTTTGGTCTTCAAGTTTAAGTGCACAATGAGCCCCAATGGTTAATCCTTTATCGGAAATTATTTGTAATTTTCGACAAGTAGAACAATGAATGGATCAGGTAGACGGTTGAAACCATTGTATATATTGCTTCTATATAATCTACGAAACATATATGCAAAGCATCCAAACAGTCCAATTCGCCAATTTTTTGTTCTTCAAGTTTAAGTGAACTACGAGCCCCATTGTTAATCCTTTAACGGAAATTAATTGTAACTTTCTACAAGTAGAACAATGATTGGAACACGTAGACGGTTGATTTCTTTGTATATATTGCTTCCATATAGTCTAAGAAACATATATGCAAAGCATCCAAACAGTAGCATTCGCCAATTTTTTATTCTTCAAGTTTAAGTGAACAATGAGACCCATTGTTAATCCTTTATCGGAAATTATTTGTAACTTTCGACATGTAGAACAATGAATGGAACAGGTAGACGGTTGAAATCTTTGCATATATTGCTTCTATATAATCTAAGAAACATATATGCAAAGCATCCAAACAGTACCATTCGCCAAATTTTTGTTCTTCAAGTTTAAGTGAACAACGAGCCCCATTGATAATCATGAAACGGAAATTATTTGTAACTTTCTACAAGTAGAACAATGAACAGAACAGGTAGACGGTTGAAATCTTTGTATATGTTGCTTCTATATAGTCTAAGAAACCTATATGCAAAGCATCTAAACAGTAACAATCGTCAATTTTTTGATCTTCAAGTTTAAGTGAACAGCGAGCCCCATTGTTAATCCTTTAACGGAAATTAATTGTAACTTTCTACAAGTAGAACAATGATTGGAACACGTAGACGGTCTGAAATCTTTGTATATATTGCTTCCATATAGTCTAAGAAACATGTACGCAAAGCATCCAAACAGTACCGTTCGCCAATTTTTTGTTCTTCAAGTTTAAGTGAACTACGAGCCCCATTGTTAATCCTTTAAAGGAAATTATTTGTAACTTTCGACAAGTAGAACAATGAATAGTACAGGTAGACGGATGAAATCTTTCTATATATTGCATCTAAATAGTCTAAGAAACATATATGCAAAGCATCCAAACAGTACCATTCGCCAATTTTTTGTTCTTCATGTTTAAGTAAACTACGATCCCCATTGTTAATCCCTTAACGGAAATTATTTGTAACTTTCGACAAGTAGAACAATGAATGGAACAGGTAGACGGTTGAAATCATTGTATATATTGCTTCTATATAATCTAAGAAACATATATGCAAAGCATCCAAACAGTACAATTCGCCATTTATTTCATCTTCATGTTTAAGTGAACTACGAGCCCCATTGTTAATCCTTTAAAGGAAATTATTTGTAAATTTCGACAAGTCGAACAATGAATGGATCATGTAGACGGTTGAAATCATTGCATATATTGCTTCTATATAGTCTGCGAAACAAATATGCAAAGCATCCAAACAGTACCGTTCGCCAATTTTTTGTTCTTCAAGTTTAAGTGAACTACGAGCCCCATTGATAATCATGAAACGGAAATTATTTGTAACTTTCTACAAGTAGAACAATGAATGGAACAGGTAGACGGTTGAAATCATTGTATATTTTGCTTCTATATAGTCTAAGAAACATATATGCAAAGCATCCAAACAGTACAGTTCGCCAATTTTTTGTTCTTCAAGTTTAAGTAAACTACGATCCCCATTGTTAATCCCTTAACGGAAATTATTTGTAACTTTCGACAAGTAGAACAATGAATGGAACAGGTAGACGGTTGAAGTCATTGTATATATTGCTTCTATATAGTCTAAGAAACATATATGCAAAGCATCCAAACAGTACAATTCGACTATTTTTTGCTCTTCAAGTTTAAGTGAACTACGAGCCCCATTGTTAATCCTTTAAAGGAAATTATTTGTAAATTTCGGCAAGTAGAACAATGAATGGAATAGGTAGACGGTTGAAATCATTGTATATATTGCTTCTATATAGTCTAAGAAACATATATGCGAAGCATCCAAACAGTACAATTCGCCAATTTTTTGTTCTTCAAGTTTAAGTAAACTACGATCCCCATTGTTAATCCCTTAACGGAAATTATTTGTAACATTCGACAAGTAGAACAATGAATGGAACAGGTAGACGGTTGAAATCATTGTATATTTTGCTTCTATATAGTCTAAGAAACATATATGCAAAGCATCCAAACAGTACAATTCGCCGATTTATTGTTCTTCAAGTTTAAGTGAACAACGAGCCCCATTGTTAATCCTTTAAAGGAAATTATGTGTAAATTTCGACAAGTAGAACAATGATTGGTACACGTAGACGGTTGAAATCTTTGTATATATTGCTTCCATATAGTCTAAGAAACATGTACACAAAGCATCCAAACAGTACCATTAGCCAATTTTTTGGTCTTCAAGTTTAAGTGAACAATGAGCCCCAATGGTTAATCCTTTATCGGAAATTATTTGTAATTTTCGACAAGTAGAACAATGAATGGAACAGGTAGACGGTTGAAATCTTTGTATATATTGCTTCTATATAGTCTAAGAAACATATATGCAAAGCATCCAAACAGTACAATTCGCCGATTTATTGTTCTTCAAGTTTAAGTGAACAACGGGCCCCATTGTTAATCCTTTAAAGGAAATTATGTGTAAATTTCGACAAGTAGAACAATGATTGGAACACGTAGACGGTTGAAATCTTTGTATATATTGCTTCTATATAGTCTAAGAAACATGTACACAAAGCATCCAAACAGTACCATTCGCCAATTTTTTGGTCTTCAAGTTTAAGTGCACAATGAGCCCCAATGGTTAATCCTTTATCGGAAATTATTTGTAATTTTCGACAAGTAGAACAATGAATGGATCAGGTAGACGGTTGAAACCATTGTATATATTGCTTCTATATAATCTACGAAACATATATGCAAAGCATCCAAACAGTCCAATTCGCCAATTTTTTGTTCTTCAAGTTTAAGTGAACTACGAGCCCCATTGTTAATCCTTTAACGGAAATTAATTGTAACTTTCTACAAGTAGAACAATGATTGGAACACGTAGACGGTTGATTTCTTTGTATATATTGCTTCCATATAGTCTAAGAAACATATATGCAAAGCATCCAAACAGTAGCATTCGCCAATTTTTTATTCTTCAAGTTTAAGTGAACAATGAGACCCATTGTTAATCCTTTATCGGAAATTATTTGTAACTTTCGACATGTAGAACAATGAATGGAACAGGTAGACGGTTGAAATCTTTGCATATATTGCTTCTATATAATCTAAGAAACATATATGCAAAGCATCCAAACAGTACCATTCGCCAAATTTTTGTTCTTCAAGTTTAAGTGAACAACGAGCCCCATTGATAATCATGAAACGGAAATTATTTGTAACTTTCTACAAGTAGAACAATGAACAGAACAGGTAGACGGTTGAAATCTTTGTATATGTTGCTTCTATATAGTCTAAGAAACCTATATGCAAAGCATCTAAACAGTAACAATCGTCAATTTTTTGATCTTCAAGTTTAAGTGAACAGCGAGCCCCATTGTTAATCCTTTAACGGAAATTAATTGTAACTTTCTACAAGTAGAACAATGATTGGAACACGTAGACGGTCTGAAATCTTTGTATATATTGCTTCCATATAGTCTAAGAAACATGTACGCAAAGCATCCAAACAGTACCGTTCGCCAATTTTTTGTTCTTCAAGTTTAAGTGAACTACGAGCCCCATTGTTAATCCTTTAAAGGAAATTATTTGTAACTTTCGACAAGTAGAACAATGAATAGTACAGGTAGACGGATGAAATCTTTCTATATAGTGCATCTAAATAGTCTAAGAAACATATATGCAAAGCATCCAAACTGTACCATTCGCCAATTTTTTGTTCTTCAAGTTTAAGTGAACAATGAGCCCCAACTGTTAATCCTTTATCGGTAATTATTTGTAACTTTTGACAAGTAGAACAATGAATGGAACAGGTAGACGGTAGAAATCCTTGTATATATTGCGTCTATATAGTCTAAGAAACATATATGCAAAGCATCCAAACAGTACAATTCGCCAATTTTTTGTTCTTCAAGTTTAAGTGAACTACGAGCCCCATTGATAATCATGAAACGGAAATTATTTGTAACTTTCTACAAGTAGAACAATGAATGGAACAGGTAGACGGTTGAAATCATTGTATATTTTGCTTCTATATAGTCTAAGAAACATATATGCAAAGCATCCAAACAGTACAGTTCGCCAATTTTTTGTTCTTCAAGTTTAAGTAAACTACGATCCCCATTGTTAATCCCTTAACGGAAATTATTTGTAACTTTCGACAAGTAGAACAATGAATGGAACAGGTAGACGGTTGAAGTCATTGTATATATTGCTTCTATATAGTCTAAGAAACATATATGCAAAGCATCCAAACAGTACAATTCGACTATTTTTTGCTCTTCAAGTTTAAGTGAACTACGAGCCCCATTGTTAATCCTTTAAAGGAAATTATTTGTAAATTTCGGCAAGTAGAACAATGAATGGAATAGGTAGACGGTTGAAATCATTGTATATATTGCTTCTATATAGTCTAAGAAACATATATGCGAAGCATCCAAACAGTACAATTCGCCAATTTTTTGTTCTTCAAGTTTAAGTAAACTACGATCCCCATTGTTAATCCCTTAACGGAAATTATTTGTAACATTCGACAAGTAGAACAATGAATGGAACAGGTAGACGGTTGAAATCATTGTATATTTTGCTTCTATATAGTCTAAGAAACATATATGCAAAGCATCCAAACAGTACAATTCGCCGATTTATTGTTCTTCAAGTTTAAGTGAACAACGAGCCCCATTGTTAATCCTTTAAAGGAAATTATGTGTAAATTTCGACAAGTAGAACAATGATTGGTACACGTAGACGGTTGAAATCTTTGTATATATTGCTTCCATATAGTCTAAGAAACATGTACACAAAGCATCCAAACAGTACCATTAGCCAATTTTTTGGTCTTCAAGTTTAAGTGAACAATGAGCCCCAATGGTTAATCCTTTATCGGAAATTATTTGTAATTTTCGACAAGTAGAACAATGAATGGAACAGGTAGACGGTTGAAATCTTTGTATATATTGCTTCTATATAGTCTAAGAAACATATATGCAAAGCATCCAAACAGTACAATTCGCCGATTTATTGTTCTTCAAGTTTAAGTGAACAACGGGCCCCATTGTTAATCCTTTAAAGGAAATTATGTGTAAATTTCGACAAGTAGAACAATGATTGGAACACGTAGACGGTTGAAATCTTTGTATATATTGCTTCTATATAGTCTAAGAAACATGTACACAAAGCATCCAAACAGTACCATTCGCCAATTTTTTGGTCTTCAAGTTTAAGTGCACAATGAGCCCCAATGGTTAATCCTTTATCGGAAATTATTTGTAATTTTCGACAAGTAGAACAATGAATGGATCAGGTAGACGGTTGAAACCATTGTATATATTGCTTCTATATAATCTACGAAACATATATGCAAAGCATCCAAACAGTCCAATTCGCCAATTTTTTGTTCTTCAAGTTTAAGTGAACTACGAGCCCCATTGTTAATCCTTTAACGGAAATTAATTGTAACTTTCTACAAGTAGAACAATGATTGGAACACGTAGACGGTTGATTTCTTTGTATATATTGCTTCCATATAGTCTAAGAAACATATATGCAAAGCATCCAAACAGTAGCATTCGCCAATTTTTTATTCTTCAAGTTTAAGTGAACAATGAGACCCATTGTTAATCCTTTATCGGAAATTATTTGTAACTTTCGACATGTAGAACAATGAATGGAACAGGTAGACGGTTGAAATCTTTGCATATATTGCTTCTATATAATCTAAGAAACATATATGCAAAGCATCCAAACAGTACCATTCGCCAAATTTTTGTTCTTCAAGTTTAAGTGAACAACGAGCCCCATTGATAATCATGAAACGGAAATTATTTGTAACTTTCTACAAGTAGAACAATGAACAGAACAGGTAGACGGTTGAAATCTTTGTATATGTTGCTTCTATATAGTCTAAGAAACCTATATGCAAAGCATCTAAACAGTAACAATCGTCAATTTTTTGATCTTCAAGTTTAAGTGAACAGCGAGCCCCATTGTTAATCCTTTAACGGAAATTAATTGTAACTTTCTACAAGTAGAACAATGATTGGAACACGTAGACGGTCTGAAATCTTTGTATATATTGCTTCCATATAGTCTAAGAAACATGTACGCAAAGCATCCAAACAGTACCGTTCGCCAATTTTTTGTTCTTCAAGTTTAAGTGAACTACGAGCCCCATTGTTAATCCTTTAAAGGAAATTATTTGTAACTTTCGACAAGTAGAACAATGAATAGTACAGGTAGACGGATGAAATCTTTCTATATAGTGCATCTAAATAGTCTAAGAAACATATATGCAAAGCATCCAAACTGTACCATTCGCCAATTTTTTGTTCTTCAAGTTTAAGTGAACAATGAGCCCCAACTGTTAATCCTTTATCGGTAATTATTTGTAACTTTTGACAAGTAGAACAATGAATGGAACAGGTAGACGGTAGAAATCCTTGTATATATTGCGTCTATATAGTCTAAGAAACATATATGCAAAGCATCCAAACAGTACAATTCGCCAATTTATTGTTCTTCAAGTTTAAGTGAACAACGAGCCCCACTGTTAATCCTTTAAAGGAAATTATTTGTAAATTTCGACAAGTAGAACAATGAATGGAACAGGTAGACGGTTGAAATCTTTGTATATATTGCTTCTATATAATCTAAGAAACATATATGCAAAGCATCCAAACAGTACCATTCGCCAATTTCTTGTTCTTCAAGTTTAAGTGAACTACGAGCCCCATTGTTAATCCTTTAAAGGAAATTATTTGTAAATTTCGACAAGTAGAACAATGAATGGATCAGGTAGACGGTTGAAATCATTGTATATATTGCTTCTATATAGTCTAAGAAACATATATGCAAAGCATCCAAACAGTACAATTCGCCAATTTTTTGTTCTTCATGTTTAAGTAAACTACGATCCCCATTGTTAATCCCTTAACGGAAATTATTTGTAACTTTCGACAAGTAGAACAATGAATGGAACAGGTAGACGGTTGAAATCATTGTATATATTGCTTCTATATAATCTAAGAAACATATATGCAAAGCATCCAAACAGTACAATTCGCCATTTATTTCATCTTCATGTTTAAGTGAACTACGAGCCCCATTGTTAATCCTTTAAAGGAAATTATTTGTAAATTTCGACAAGTCGAACAATGAATGGATCATGTAGACGGTTGAAATCATTGCATATATTGCTTCTATATAGTCTGCGAAACAAATATGCAAAGCATCCAAACAGTACCGTTCGCCAATTTTTTGTTCTTCAAGTTTAAGTGAACTACGAGCCCCATTGATAATCATGAAACGGAAATTATTTGTAACTTTCTACAAGTAGAACAATGAATGGAACAGGTAGACGGTTGAAATCATTGTATATTTTGCTTCTATATAGTCTAAGAAACATATATGCAAAGCATCCAAACAGTACAGTTCGCCAATTTTTTGTTCTTCAAGTTTAAGTAAACTACGATCCCCATTGTTAATCCCTTAACGGAAATTATTTGTAACTTTCGACAAGTAGAACAATGAATGGAACAGGTAGACGGTTGAAGTCATTGTATATATTGCTTCTATATAGTCTAAGAAACATATATGCAAAGCATCCAAACAGTACAATTCGACTATTTTTTGCTCTTCAAGTTTAAGTGAACTACGAGCCCCATTGTTAATCCTTTAAAGGAAATTATTTGTAAATTTCGGCAAGTAGAACAATGAATGGAATAGGTAGACGGTTGAAATCATTGTATATATTGCTTCTATATAGTCTAAGAAACATATATGCGAAGCATCCAAACAGTACAATTCGCCAATTTTTTGTTCTTCAAGTTTAAGTAAACTACGATCCCCATTGTTAATCCCTTAACGGAAATTATTTGTAACATTCGACAAGTAGAACAATGAATGGAACAGGTAGACGGTTGAAATCATTGTATATTTTGCTTCTATATAGTCTAAGAAACATATATGCAAAGCATCCAAACAGTACAATTCGCCGATTTATTGTTCTTCAAGTTTAAGTGAACAACGAGCCCCATTGTTAATCCTTTAAAGGAAATTATGTGTAAATTTCGACAAGTAGAACAATGATTGGTACACGTAGACGGTTGAAATCTTTGTATATATTGCTTCCATATAGTCTAAGAAACATGTACACAAAGCATCCAAACAGTACCATTAGCCAATTTTTTGGTCTTCAAGTTTAAGTGAACAATGAGCCCCAATGGTTAATCCTTTATCGGAAATTATTTGTAATTTTCGACAAGTAGAACAATGAATGGAACAGGTAGACGGTTGAAATCTTTGTATATATTGCTTCTATATAGTCTAAGAAACATATATGCAAAGCATCCAAACAGTACAATTCGCCGATTTATTGTTCTTCAAGTTTAAGTGAACAACGGGCCCCATTGTTAATCCTTTAAAGGAAATTATGTGTAAATTTCGACAAGTAGAACAATGATTGGAACACGTAGACGGTTGAAATCTTTGTATATATTGCTTCTATATAGTCTAAGAAACATGTACACAAAGCATCCAAACAGTACCATTCGCCAATTTTTTGGTCTTCAAGTTTAAGTGCACAATGAGCCCCAATGGTTAATCCTTTATCGGAAATTATTTGTAATTTTCGACAAGTAGAACAATGAATGGATCAGGTAGACGGTTGAAACCATTGTATATATTGCTTCTATATAATCTACGAAACATATATGCAAAGCATCCAAACAGTCCAATTCGCCAATTTTTTGTTCTTCAAGTTTATGTGAACTACGAGCCCCATTGTTAATCCTTTAACGGAAATTAATTGTAACTTTCTACAAGTAGAACAATGATTGGAACACGTAGACGGTTGATTTCTTTGTATATATTGCTTCCATATAGTCTAAGAAACATATATGCAAAGCATCCAAACAGTAGCATTCGCCAATTTTTTGTTCTTCAAGTTTAAGTGAACTACGAGCCCCATTGTTAATCCTTTAAAGGAAATTATGTGTAAATTTCGACAAGTAGAACAATGATTGGAACACGTAGACGGTTGAAATCTTTGTATATATTGCTTCTATATAGTCTAAGAAACATGTACACAAAGCATCCAAACAGTACCATTCGCCAATTTTTTGGTCTTCAAGTTTAAGTGCACAATGAGCCCCAATGGTTAATCCTTTATCGGAAATTATTTGTAATTTTCGACAAGTAGAACAATGAATGGATCAGGTAGACGGTTGAAACCATTGTATATATTGCTTCTATATAATCTACGAAACATATATGCAAAGCATCCAAACAGTCCAATTCGCCAATTTTTTGTTCTTCAAGTTTAAGTGAACTACGAGCCCCATTGTTAATCCTTTAACGGAAATTAATTGTAACTTTCTACAAGTAGAACAATGATTGGAACACGTAGACGGTTGATTTCTTTGTATATATTGCTTCCATATAGTCTAAGAAACATATATGCAAAGCATCCAAACAGTAGCATTCGCCAATTTTTTATTCTTCAAGTTTAAGTGAACAATGAGACCCATTGTTAATCCTTTATCGGAAATTATTTGTAACTTTCGACATGTAGAACAATGAATGGAACAGGTAGACGGTTGAAATCTTTGCATATATTGCTTCTATATAATCTAAGAAACATATATGCAAAGCATCCAAACAGTACCATTCGCCAAATTTTTGTTCTTCAAGTTTAAGTGAACAACGAGCCCCATTGATAATCATGAAACGGAAATTATTTGTAACTTTCTACAAGTAGAACAATGAACAGAACAGGTAGACGGTTGAAATCTTTGTATATGTTGCTTCTATATAGTCTAAGAAACCTATATGCAAAGCATCTAAACAGTAACAATCGTCAATTTTTTGATCTTCAAGTTTAAGTGAACAGCGAGCCCCATTGTTAATCCTTTAACGGAAATTAATTGTAACTTTCTACAAGTAGAACAATGATTGGAACACGTAGACGGTCTGAAATCTTTGTATATATTGCTTCCATATAGTCTAAGAAACATGTACGCAAAGCATCCAAACAGTACCGTTCGCCAATTTTTTGTTCTTCAAGTTTAAGTGAACTACGAGCCCCATTGTTAATCCTTTAAAGGAAATTATTTGTAACTTTCGACAAGTAGAACAATGAATAGTACAGGTAGACGGATGAAATCTTTCTATATATTGCATCTAAATAGTCTAAGAAACATATATGCAAAGCATCCAAACAGTACCATTCGCCAATTTTTTGTTCTTCAAGTTTAAGTGAACAATGAGCCCCAACTGTTAATCCTTTATCGGTAATTATTTGTAACTTTTGACAAGTAGAACAATGAATGGAACAGGTAGACGGTAGAAATCCTTGTATATATTGCGTCTATATAGTCTAAGAAACATATATGCAAAGCATCCAAACAGTACAATTCGCCAATTTATTGTTCTTCAAGTTTAAGTGAACAACGAGCCCCACTGTTAATCCTTTAAAGGAAATTATTTGTAAATTTCGACAAGTAGAACAATGAATGGAACAGGTAGACGGTTGAAATCTTTGTATATATTGCTTCTATATAATCTAAGAAACATATATGCAAAGCATCCAAACAGTACCATTCGCCAATTTCTTGTTCTTCAAGTTTAAGTGAACTACGAGCCCCATTGTTAATCCTTTAAAGGAAATTATTTGTAAATTTCGACAAGTAGAACAATGAATGGATCAGGTAGACGGTTGAAATCATTGTATATATTGCTTCTATATAGTCTAAGAAACATATATGCAAAGCATCCAAACAGTACAATTCGCCAATTTTTTGTTCTTCATGTTTAAGTAAACTACGATCCCCATTGTTAATCCCTTAACGGAAATTATTTGTAACTTTCGACAAGTAGAACAATGAATGGAACAGGTAGACGGTTGAAATCATTGTATATATTGCTTCTATATAATCTAAGAAACATATATGCAAAGCATCCAAACAGTACAATTCGCCATTTATTTCATCTTCATGTTTAAGTGAACTACGAGCCCCATTGTTAATCCTTTAAAGGAAATTATTTGTAAATTTCGACAAGTCGAACAATGAATGGATCATGTAGACGGTTGAAATCATTGCATATATTGCTTCTATATAGTCTGCGAAACAAATATGCAAAGCATCCAAACAGTACCGTTCGCCAATTTTTTGTTCTTCAAGTTTAAGTGAACTACGAGCCCCATTGATAATCATGAAACGGAAATTATTTGTAACTTTCTACAAGTAGAACAATGAATGGAACAGGTAGACGGTTGAAATCATTGTATATTTTGCTTCTATATAGTCTAAGAAACATATATGCAAAGCATCCAAACAGTACAGTTCGCCAATTTTTTGTTCTTCAAGTTTAAGTAAACTACGATCCCCATTGTTAATCCCTTAACGGAAATTATTTGTAACTTTCGACAAGTAGAACAATGAATGGAACAGGTAGACGGTTGAAGTCATTGTATATATTGCTTCTATATAGTCTAAGAAACATATATGCAAAGCATCCAAACAGTACAATTCGACTATTTTTTGCTCTTCAAGTTTAAGTGAACTACGAGCCCCATTGTTAATCCTTTAAAGGAAATTATTTGTAAATTTCGGCAAGTAGAACAATGAATGGAATAGGTAGACGGTTGAAATCATTGTATATATTGCTTCTATATAGTCTAAGAAACATATATGCGAAGCATCCAAACAGTACAATTCGCCAATTTTTTGTTCTTCAAGTTTAAGTAAACTACGATCCCCATTGTTAATCCCTTAACGGAAATTATTTGTAACATTCGACAAGTAGAACAATGAATGGAACAGGTAGACGGTTGAAATCATTGTATATTTTGCTTCTATATAGTCTAAGAAACATATATGCAAAGCATCCAAACAGTACAATTCGCCGATTTATTGTTCTTCAAGTTTAAGTGAACAACGAGCCCCATTGTTAATCCTTTAAAGGAAATTATGTGTAAATTTCGACAAGTAGAACAATGATTGGTACACGTAGACGGTTGAAATCTTTGTATATATTGCTTCCATATAGTCTAAGAAACATGTACACAAAGCATCCAAACAGTACCATTAGCCAATTTTTTGGTCTTCAAGTTTAAGTGAACAATGAGCCCCAATGGTTAATCCTTTATCGGAAATTATTTGTAATTTTCGACAAGTAGAACAATGAATGGAACAGGTAGACGGTTGAAATCTTTGTATATATTGCTTCTATATAGTCTAAGAAACATATATGCAAAGCATCCAAACAGTACAATTCGCCGATTTATTGTTCTTCAAGTTTAAGTGAACAACGGGCCCCATTGTTAATCCTTTAAAGGAAATTATGTGTAAATTTCGACAAGTAGAACAATGATTGGAACACGTAGACGGTTGAAATCTTTGTATATATTGCTTCTATATAGTCTAAGAAACATGTACACAAAGCATCCAAACAGTACCATTCGCCAATTTTTTGGTCTTCAAGTTTAAGTGCACAATGAGCCCCAATGGTTAATCCTTTATCGGAAATTATTTGTAATTTTCGACAAGTAGAACAATGAATGGATCAGGTAGACGGTTGAAACCATTGTATATATTGCTTCTATATAATCTACGAAACATATATGCAAAGCATCCAAACAGTCCAATTCGCCAATTTTTTGTTCTTCAAGTTTATGTGAACTACGAGCCCCATTGTTAATCCTTTAACGGAAATTAATTGTAACTTTCTACAAGTAGAACAATGATTGGAACACGTAGACGGTTGATTTCTTTGTATATATTGCTTCCATATAGTCTAAGAAACATATATGCAAAGCATCCAAACAGTAGCATTCGCCAATTTTTTGTTCTTCAAGTTTAAGTGAACTACGAGCCCCATTGTTAATCCTTTAAAGGAAATTATGTGTAAATTTCGACAAGTAGAACAATGATTGGAACACGTAGACGGTTGAAATCTTTGTATATATTGCTTCTATATAGTCTAAGAAACATGTACACAAAGCATCCAAACAGTACCATTCGCCAATTTTTTGGTCTTCAAGTTTAAGTGCACAATGAGCCCCAATGGTTAATCCTTTATCGGAAATTATTTGTAACATTCGGCAAGTAGAACAATGAATGGAACAGGTAGACGGTTGAAATCTTTGTATATATTGCTTCTATATAGTCTAAGAAACATATATGCAAAGCATACAAACAGTACAATTCGCCAATTTATTGTTCTTCAAGTTTAAGTGAACAACGAGCCCCATTGTTAATCCTTTAAAGGAAATTATTTGTAAATTTCAACAAGTAGAACAATGATTGGAACACGTAGACGGTTGAAATCTTTGTATATATTGCTTCCATATAGTCTAAGAAACATGTACGCAAAGCATCCAAACAGTACCGTTCTCCAATTTGTTGGCCTTCAAGATTAAGTGAACAATGAGCCCCAATGGTTAATCCGTAATCGGTAATTATTTGTAACTTTCGACAAGTAGAACAATGAATGGAACAGGTAGACGGTTGAAATCCTTGTATATATTGCTTCCATATAGTCTAAGAAACATGTACGCAAAGCATCCAAACAGTACCATTCGCCAATTTTTTGTCCTTCAAGTTTAAGTGAACAGCGAGCCCCATTGATAATCATGAAATGGCAATTATTTGTAACTTTCTACAAGTAGAACAATGAATAGTACAGGTAGACGGGTGAAATCTTTCTATATATTGCTTCTAAATAGTCTAAGAAACATATATGCAAAGCATCCAAACAGTAAAATTCGCCAATTTATTGTTCTTCAAGTTTAAGTGAACAATGAGCCCCAATGGTTAATCCTTTATCGGAAATTATTTGTAACTTTCGACAAGTAGAACAATGAATGGAACAGGTAGACGGTTGAAATCTTTGTATATATTGCTTCTATATAATCTAAGAAACATATATGCAAAGCATCCAAACAGTACCATACGCCAATTTTTTGTTCTTCAAGTTTAAGTAAACTACGAGCCCCATTGTTAATCCTTTAACGGAAATTAATTGTAACTTTCTACAAGTTGAACAATGATTCGAACACGTAGACGGTTGAAATCTTTGTATATATTGCTTCCATATAGTCTAAGAAACATATACGCAAAGCATCCAAACAGTACCATTCGCCAATTTTTTGTTCTTCAAGTTTAAGTGAACAATGAGCCCCAATGGTTAATCCTTTATCGGAAATTATTTGTAATTTTCGACAAGTAGAACAATGAATGGAACAGGTAGACGGTTGAAATCTTTGTATATATTGCTTCTATATAATCTAAGAAACATATATGCAAAGCATCTAAACAGTAACAATCGCCAATTTTTTGATCTTCAAGTTTAAGTGAACAACGAGCCCCATTGTTAATCCTTTAAAGGAAATTATTTGTAAATTTCGACAAGTAGAACAATGAATGGAACAGGTAGACGGTTGAAATCTTTGTATATATTGCTTCTATATAATCTAAGAAACATATATGCAAAGTATCCAAACAGTACCATTCGCCAATCTATTGTTCTTCAAGTTTAAGTGAACAGCGAGCCCCATTGATAAACATGAAATGGAAATTATTTGTAACTTTCTACAAGTAGAACAATGAATGGAACAGGTAGACGGTTGAATTCTTTCTATATATTGCTTCTAAATAGTCTAAGAAACATATATGCAAAGCATCCAAACAGTAAAATTCGCCAATTTATTGTTCTTCAAGTTTAAGTGAACAACGAGCCCCATTGTTAATCATTTAAAGGAAATTATTTGTAATTTTCGACAAGCAGAACAATGAATGGAACAGGTAGAAGGTTGAAATCTTTGTATATATTGCTTCTATATAATCTAAGAAACCTATATGCAAAGCATCTAAACAGTAACAATCGCCAATTTTTTGATCTTCAAGTTTAAGTGAACAATGAGCCCCATTGTTAATCCTTTATCGGAAATTATTTGTAATTTTCGACAAGTAGAACAATGAATGGAACTGGTAGACGGTTGAAATCTTTTTATATATTGCTTCTATATAGTCTAAGAAACATATATGCAAAGCATCCAAACAGTACCAGTCGCCAATTTTTTGATCTTCAAGTTTAAGTGAACAGCGAGCCCCATTGTTAATCCTTTAACGGAAATTATTTGTAACTTTCGACAAGTAGAACAATGAATGGAACAGGTAGACGGTTGAAATCTTTGTATATGTTGCTTCTATATAGCCTAAGAAACCTATATGCAAAGCATCTAAAAAGTAACAATCGCCAATTTTTTGTTCTCCAAGATTAAGTGAACAACGAGCCCCATTGATAATCATGAAATGGAAATTATTTGTAAATTTCTACAAGTAGAACAATGAATGGAACAGGTAGACGGTTGAATTCTTTGTATATATTGCTTCTATATAGTCTAAGAAACCTATATGCAAAGCATCTAAACAGTAACAATCGCCAATTTTTTGATCTTCAAGTTTAAGAGAACAGCGAGCCCCATTGATAATCATGAAATGGAAATTATGTGTAACTTTCTACAAGTAGAACAATGAATAGTACAGGTAGACGTTTGAAATCTTTGTATATATTGCTTCTATATAATCTAAGAAACATATATGCAAAGCATCCAAACAGTACCATTCGCCAAATTTTTGTTCTTCAAGTTTAAGTGAACAATGAGCCCCAATTGTTAATCCTTTATCGGTAATTATTTGTAACTTTCGACAAGTAGAACAATGAATGGAACAGGTAGACGGTAGAAATCCTTGTATATATTGCGTCTATATAGTCTAAGAAACATATATGCAAAGCATCCAAACAGTACAATTCGCCAATTTATTGTTCTTCAAGTTTAAGTGAACAACGAGCCCCATTGTTAATCCTTTAAAGGAAATTATTTGTAAATTTCGACAAGTAGAACAATAAATGGAACAGGTAGACGGTTGAAATCTTTGTATATATTGCTTCTATATAATCTAAGAAACATATATGCAAAGCATCCAAACAGTACCATTCGCCAATTTCTTGTTCTTCAAGTTTAAGTGAACTACGAGCTCCATTGTTAATCCTTTAAAGGAAATTATTTGTAAATGTCGACAAGTAGAACAATGAATGGATCAGGTAGACGGTTGAAATCATTGTATATATTGCTTCTATATAATCTACGAAACATATATGCAAAGCATCCAAACAGTACAATTCTCCAATTTTTTGTTCTTCAAGCTTAAGTGAACTACGAGCCCCATTGTTAATCCTTTAACGGAAATTAATTGTAACTTTCTACAAGTAGAACAATGAATAGTACAGGTAGACGTTTGAAATCATTGTATATATTGCTTCTATATAATCTAAGAAACATATATGCAAAGCATCCAAACAGTACCATTCGCCAAATTTTTGTTCTTCAAGTTTAAGTGAACAACGAGCCCCATTGATAATCATGAAACGGAAATTATTTGTAACTTTCTACAAGTAGAACAATGAACAGAACAGGTAGACGGTTGAAATCTTTGTATATGTTGCTTCTATATAGTCTAAGAAACCTATATGCAAAACATCTAAACAGTAACAATCGCCAATTTTTTGATCTTCAAGTTTAAGTGAACAGCGAGCCCCATTGTTAATCCTTTAACGGAAATTATTTGTAACTTTCGACAAGTAGAACAATGAATAGAACAGGTAGACGGTTGAAATCTTTGTATATGTTGCTTCTATATAGCCTAAGAAACCTATATGCAAAGCATCTAAAAAGTAACAATCGCCAATTTTTTGTTCTCCAAGATTAAGTGAACAACGAGCCCCATTGATAATCATGAAACGGAAATTATTTGTAACTTTCTACAAGTAGAACAAAGAATAGAACAGGTAGACGGTTGAAATCTTTGTATATGTTGCTTCTATATAGTCTAAGAAACCTATATGCAAAGCATCTAAAAAGTAACAATCGCCAATTTTTTGTTCTTCAAGTTTAAGTGAACTACGAGCCCCATTGTTAATCCTTTAACGGAAATTAATTGTAACTTTCTACAAGTAGAACAATGATTGGAACACGTAGACGGTTGAAATCTTTGTATATATTGCTTCCATATAGTCTAAGAAACATATATGCAAAGCATCCAAACAGTACAATTCGCCAATTTTTTGTCCTTCAAGTTTAAGTGAACAACGAGCCCCATTGTTAATCCTTTATCGGAAATTATTTGTAACTTTCGACAAGTAGAACAATGAATGGAACAGGTAGACGGTTGAAATCTTTGTATATATTGCTTCTATATAGTCTAAGAAACATATATGCAAAGCATCCAAACAGTACCGTTCGCCAATTTTTTGTTCTTCAAGTTTAAGTGAACTACGAGCCCCATTGATAATCATGAAACGGAAATTATTTGTAACTTTCTACAAGTAGAACAATGAATCGAACAGGTAGACGGTTGAAATCTTTGTATATGTTGCTTCTATATAGTCTAAGAAACTTATATGCAAAGCATCTAAACAGTAACATTCGCCAATTTTTTTATCTTCAAGTTTAACTGAACAATGAGCCCCAATGGTTAATCCGTTATCGGAAATTATTTGTAACTTTCGACAAGTAGAACAATGAATAGAACAGGTAGACGGTTGAAATCTTTGTATATATTGCTTCCATATAGTCTAAGAAACATATATGCAAAGCATCCAAACAGTAGCATTCGCCAATTTTTTGTTCTTCAAGTTTAAGTGAACAATAAGCCCCATTGTTAATCCTTTATCGGAAATTATTTGTAACTTTCGACAAGTAGAACAATGAATTGAACAGGTAGACGGTTGAAATCTTTGTATATATTGCTTCTATATAGTCTAAGAAACATATATGCAAAGCATCCAAACAGTACAATTCGCCAATTTATTGTTCTTCAAGTTTAAGTGAACAACGAGCCCCATTGTTAATCCTTTAAAGGAAATTATTTGTAACTTTCGACAAGTAGAACAATGATTGGAACTGGTAGACGGTTGAAATTTTTGTATATATTGCTTCTATATAGTCTAAGAAACATATATGCAAAGCATCCAAACAGTACCATTCGCCAATTTTTTGTTCTTCAAGTTTAAGTGAACTACGAGCCCCATTGTTAATCCTTTAACGGAAATTATTTGTAACTTTCGACAAGTAGAACAATGAATAGAACAGGTAGACGGTTGAAATCTTTGTATATGTTGCTTCTATATAGCCTAAGAAACCTATATGCAAAGCATCTAAAAAGTAACAATCGCCAATTTTTTGTTCTCCAAGATTTAGTGAACAACGAGCCCCATTGATAATCATGAAACGGAAATTATTTGTAACTTTCTACAAGTAGAACAATGAATAGAACAGGTAGACGGTTGAAATCTTTGTATATGTTGCTTCTATATAGTCTAAGAAACCTATATGCAAAGCATCCAAACAGTACAATTCGACTATTTTTTGCTCTTCAAGTTTAAGTGAACTACGAGCCCCATTGTTAATCCTTTAAAGGAAATTATTTGTAAATTTCGGCAAGTAGAACAATGAATGGAATAGGTAGACGGTTGAAATCATTGTATATATTGCTTCTATATATTCTAAGAAACATATATGCAAAGCATCCAAACAGTACCGTTCGCCAATTTTTTGTTCTTCAAGTTTAAGTAAACTACGATCCCCATTGTTAATCCCTTAACGGAAATTATTTGTAACATTCGACAAGTAGAACAATGAATGGAACAGGTAGACGGTTGAAATCATTGTATATTATGCTTTTATATAGTCTAAGAAACATATATGCAAAGCATCCAAACAGTACAATTCGCCAATTTTTTGTTCTTCAAGTTTAAGTGAACTACGAGCCCCATTGTTAATCCTTTAACGGAAATTAATTGTAACTTTCTACAAGTAGAACAATGATTTGAACACGTAGACGGTTGAAATCTTTGTATATATTGCTTCTATATAGTCTAAGAAACATATATGCAAAGCATCCAAACAGTACAACTCGCCAATTTTTTGTTCTTCAAGTTTAAGTAAACTACGATCCCCATTGTTAATCCCTTAACGGAAATTATTTGTAACTTTCGACAAGTAGAACAATGAATGGAACAGGTAGACGGTTGAAATCATTGTATATATTGCTTCTATATAGTCTAAGAAACATATATGCAAAGCATCCAAACAGTACAATTCGACTATTTTTTGCTCTTCAAGTTTAAGTGAACTACGAGCCCCATTGTTAATCCTTTAATGGAAATTATTTGTAAATTTCGGCAAGTAGAACAATGAATGGAATAGGTAGACGGTTGAAATCATTGTATATATTGCTTCTATATAGTCTAAGAAACATATATGCGAAGCACCCAAACAGTACAATTCGCCAATTTTTTGTTCTTCAAGTTTAAGTAAACTACGATCCCCATTGTTAATCCCTTAACGGAAATTATTTGTAACATTCGACAAGTAGAACAATCAATGGAACAGGTAGACGGTTGAAATCATTGTATATTTTGCTTCTATATAGTCTAAGAAACATATATGCAAAGCATCCAAACAGTACAATTCGCCGATTTATTGTTCTTCAAGTTTAAGTGAACAACGAGCTCCATTGTTAATCCTTTAAAGGAAATTATGTGTAAATTTCGACAAGTAGAACAATGATTGGAACACGTAGACGGTTGAAATCTTTGCATATATTGCTTCCATATAGTCTAAGAAACATATATGCAAAGCATCCAAACAGTACAGTTCGCCAATTTTTTGTTCTTCAAGTTTAAGTAAACTACGATCCCCATTGTTAATCCCTTAACGGAAATTATTTGTAACTTTCGACAAGTAGAACAATGAATGGAACAGGTAGACGGTTGAAATCATTGTATATATTGCTTCTATATAGTCTAAGAAACATATATGCAAAGCATCCAAACAGTACAATTCGACTATTTTTTGCTCTTCAAGTTTAAGTGAACTACGAGCCCCATTGTTAATCCTTTAAAGGAAATTATTTGTAAATTTCGGCAAGTAGAACAATGAATGGAATAGGTAGACGGTTGAAATCATTGTATATATTGCTTCTATATAGTCTAAGAAACATATATGCGAAGCATCCAAACAGTACAATTCGCCAATTTTTTGTTCTTCAAGTTTAAGTAAACTACGATCCCCATTGTTAATCCCTTAACGGAAATTATTTGTAACATTCGACAAGTAGAACAATGAATGGAACAGGTAGACGGTTGAAATCATTGTATATTTTGCTTCTATATAGTCTAAGAAACATATATGCAAAGCATCCAAACAGTACAATTCGCCGATTTATTGTTCTTCAAGTTTAAGTGAACAACGAGCCCCATTGTTAATCCTTTAAAGGAAATTATGTGTAAATTTCGACAAGTAGAACAATGATTGGAACACGTAGACGGTTGAAATCTTTGTATATATTGCTTCCATATAGTCTAAGAAACATGTACACAAAGCATCCAAACAGTACCATTAGCCAATTTTTTGGTCTTCAAGTTTAAGTGAACAATGAGCCCCAATGGTTAATCCTTTATCGGAAATTATTTGTAATTTTCGACAAGTAGAACAATGAATGGAACAGGTAGACGGTTGAAATCTTTCTATATATTGCATCTAAATAGTCTAAGAAACATATATGCAAAGCATCCAAACAGAACCATTCGCCAATTTTTTGTTCTTCAAGTTTAAGTGAACTACGAGCCCCATTGTTAATCCTTTAAAGGAAATTATTTGTAAATTTCGACAAGTAGAACAATGAATGTATCATGTAGACGGTTGAAATCATTGTATATATTGCTTCTATATAGTCTAAGAAACATATATGCAAAGCATCCAAACAGTACAATTCGCCAATTTTTTGTTCTTCAAGTTTAGTGAACAATGAGCCCCGTTGATAATCATGAAATGGAAATTAATTGTAACTTTCGACAAGTAGAACAATGAATGGAACAGGTAGACGGGTGAAATCTTTCTATATATTGCTTCTAAATAGTCTAAGAAACATCTATGCAAAGCATCCAAACAGTACAATTCGCCAATTTTTTGTTCTTCAAGTTTAAGTAAACTACGATCCCCATTGTTAATCCCTTAACGGAAATTATTTGTAACTTTCGACAAGTAGAACAATGATTGGAACACGTAGACGGTTGAAATCTTTGTATATATTGCTTCCATATAGTCTAAGAAACATGTACGCAAAGCATCCAAACAGTACAATTCGCCAATTTTTTGTTCTTCAAGTTTAAGTGAACAATGAGCCCCAATGGGTAATCCTTTATCGGAAATTATTTGTAACTTTCGGCAAGTAGAACAATGAATGGAACAGGTAGACGGTTGAAATCCTTGTATATATTGCTTCCATATAGTCTAAGAAACATGTACGCAAAGCATCCAAACAGTACCATTCGCCAATTTTTTGTCCTTCAAGTTTAAGTGAACAATGAGCCCCATTGTTAATCCATTATCGGAAATTATTTGTAACTTTCGGCAAGTAGAACAATGAATGGAACAGGTAGACGGTTGAAATCTTTGTATATATTGCTTCCATATAGTCTAAGAAACATGTACGCAAAGCATCCAAACAGTACCATTCGCCAATTTTTTGGTCTTCAAGTTTAAGTGATCAATGAGCCCCAATGGTTAATCCATTATCGGAAATTATTTGTAATTTTCGACAAGTAGAACAATGAATGGAACAGGTAGACGGTTGAAATCTTTGTATACATTGCTTCTATATAATCTAAGAAACATATATGCAAAGCATCCAAACAGTACCATTCGCCAATTTCTTGTTCTTCAAGTTTAAGTAAACTACGATCCCCATTGTTAATCCCTTAACGGAAATTATTTGTAACTTTCGACAAGTAGAACAGTGAATGGAACAGGTAGACGGTTGAAATCTTTGTATATATTGCTTCTATATAGTATAAGAAACATATATGCATAGCATCCAAACAGTACCATTCGCCAACTTTTTGTTCTTCAAGTTTAAGTGAACTACGAGCCCCATTGTTAATCCTTTAAAGGAAATTATATGTAAATTTCGACAAGTAGAACAATGAATGGAACAGGTAGACGGTTGAAATCTTTGTATATGTTGCTTCTATATAGTCTACGAAACCTATATGCAAAGCATCTAAACAGTAACAATCGCCAATTTTTTGTTTTTCAAGTTTAAGTGAACAGCGAACCCCATTGATAATCATGAAATGGAAATTATTTGTAACTCTCTACAAGTAGAACAATGAATAGTACAGGTAGACGGGTGAAATCTTTGTATATATTGCTTCTATATAGTATAAGAAACATATATGCATAGCATCCAAACAGTACCATTCGCCAATTTTTTGTTCTTCAAGTTTAAGTGAACTACGAGCCCCATTGTTAATCCTTTAAAGGAAATTATTTGTAAATTTCTACAAGTAGAACAATGAATAGTACAGGTAGACGGGTGAAATCTTTCTATATATTGCTTCTAAATAGTCTAAGAAACATATATGCAAAGCATCCAAACAGTAAAATTCGCCAATTTATTGTTCTTCAAGTTTAAGTGAACAATGAGCCCCAATGGTTAATCCTTTATCGGAAATTATTTGTAACTTTCGACAAGTAGAACAATGAATGGAACAGGTAGACGGTTGAAATCTTTGTATATATTGCTTCTATATAATCTAAGAAACATATATGCAAAGCATCCAAACAGTACCATACGCCAATTTTTTGTTCTTCAAGTTTAAGTGAACTACGTGCCCCATTGTTAATCCTTTAAAGGAAATTATTTGTAAATTTCGACAAGTAGAACAATGAATGGATCAGGTAGACGGTTGAAATCTTTGTATATGTTGCTTCTATATAGTCTACGAAACCTATATGCAAAGCATCTAAACAGTAACAATCGCCAATTTTTTGTTCTTCAAGTTTAAGTGAACAGCGAACCCCATTGATAATCATGAAATGGAAATTATTTGTAACTTTCTACAAGTAGAACAATGAATAGTACAGGTAGACGGGTGAAATCTTTGTATATATTGCTTCTATATAGTATAAGAAACATATATGCATAGCATCCAAACAGTACCATTCGCCAATTTTTTGTTCTTCAAGTTTAAGTGAACTACGAGCCCCATTGTTAATCCTTTAAAGGAAATTATTTGTAAATTTCTACAAGTAGAACAATGAATAGTACAGGTAGACGGGTGAAATCTTTCTATATATTGCTTCTAAATAGTCTAAGAAACATATATGCAAAGCATCCAAACAGTAAAATTCGCCAATTCATTGTTCTTCAAGTTTAAGTGAACAACGAGCCCCATTGTTAATCCTTTAAAGGAAATTATTTGTAATTTTCGACAAGCAGAACAATGAATGGAACAGGTAGACGGTTGAAATCTTTGTATATATTGCTTCTATATAATCTAAGAAACATATATGCAAAGCATCCAAACAGTACCATTCGCCAATATTTGTTCTTCAAGTTTAAGTGAACAATGAGCCCCATTGTTAATCCTTTATCGGAAATTATTTGCAACTTTCGACAAGTAGAACAATGATTGGAACACGTAGACGGTTGAAATCTTTGTATATGTTGCTTCTAAATAGTCTAAGAAACATATATGCAAAGCATCCAAACAGTACAATTCGCCAATTTTTTGTTCTTCAAGTTTAAGTGAACTACGAGCCCCATTGTTAATCCTAAAACGGAAATTAATTGTAACTTTCTACAAGTAGAACAATGAATGGATCAGGTAGACGGTTGAAATCATTGTATATATTGCTTCTATATAGCCTAAGAAACATATATGCAAAGCATCCAAACAGTACAATTCGCCAATTTTTTGTTCTTCAAGTTTAAGTGAACTACGAGCCCCATTGTTAATCCTTTAACGGAAATTAATTGTAACTTTCTACAAGTTGAACAATGATTCGAACACGTAGACGGGTGAAATCTTTGTATATATTGCTTCCATATAGTCTAAGAAACATATACGCAAAGCATCCAAACAGTACCATTCGCCAATTTTTTGTTCTTCAAGTTTAAGTGAACAATGAGCCCCAATGGTTAATCCTTTATCGGAAATTATTTGTAATTTTCGACAAGTAGAACAATGAATGGAACAGGTAGACGGTTGAAATCTTTGTATATATTGCTTCTATATAATCTAAGAAACATATATGCAAAGCATCTAAACAGTAACAATCGCCAATTTTTTGATCTTCAAGTTTAAGTGAACAACGAGCCCCATTGTTAATCCTTTAAAGGAAATTATTTGTAAATTTCGACAAGTAGAACAATGAATGGAACAGGTAGACGGTTGAAATCTTTGTATATATTGCTTCTATATAATCTAAGAAACATATATGCAAAGTATCCAAACAGTACCATTCGCCAATCTATTGTTCTTCAAGTTTAAGTGAACAGCGAGCCCCATTGATAAACATGAAATGGAAATTATTTGTAACTTTCTACAAGTAGAACAATGAATGGAACAGGTAGACGGTTGAATTCTTTCTATATATTGCTTCTAAATAGTCTAAGAAACATATATGCAAAGCATCCAAACAGTAAAATTCGCCAATTTATTGTTCTTCAAGTTTAAGTGAACAACGAGCCCCATTGTTAATCCTTTAACGGAAATTATTTGTAACTTTCGACAAGTAGAACAATGAATGGAACAGGTAGACGGTTGAAATCTTTGTATATGTTGCTTCTATATAGCCTAAGAAACCTATATGCAAAGCATCTAAAAAGTAACAATCGCCAATTTTTTGTTCTCCAAGATTAAGTGAACAACGAGCCCCATTGATAATCATGAAACGGAAATTATTTGTAACTTTCTACAAGTAGAACAATGAATAGAACAGGTAGACGGTTGAAATCTTTGTATATGTTGCTTCTATATAGTCTAAGAAACCTATATGCAAAGCATCTAAACAGTAACAATCGCCAATTTTTTGATCTTCAAGTTTAAGAGAACAGCGAGCCCCATTGATAATCATGAAATGGAAATTATGTGTAACTTTCTACAAGTAGAACAATGAATAGTACAGGTAGACGTTTGAAATCTTTGTATATATTGCTTCTATATAATCTAAGAAACATATATGCAAAGCATCCAAACAGTACCATTCGCCAAATTTTTGTTCTTCAAGTTTAAGTGAACAATGAGCCCCAATTGTTAATCCTTTATCGGTAATTATTTGTAACTTTCGACAAGTAGAACAATGAATGGAACAGGTAGACGGTAGAAATCCTTGTATATATTGCGTCTATATAGTCTAAGAAACATATATGCAAAGCATCCAAACAGTACAATTCGCCAATTTATTGTTCTTCAAGTTTAAGTGAACAACGAGCCCCATTGTTAATCCTTTAAAGGAAATTATTTGTAAATTTCGACAAGTAGAACAATAAATGGAACAGGTAGACGGTTGAAATCTTTGTATATATTGCTTCTATATAATCTAAGAAACATATATGCAAAGCATCCAAACAGTACCATTCGCCAATTTCTTGTTCTTCAAGTTTAAGTGAACTACGAGCTCCATTGTTAATCCTTTAAAGGAAATTATTTGTAAATGTCGACAAGTAGAACAATGAATGGATCAGGTAGACGGTTGAAATCATTGTATATATTGCTTCTATATAATCTACGAAACATATATGCAAAGCATCCAAACAGTACAATTCTCCAATTTTTTGTTCTTCAAGCTTAAGTGAACTACGAGCCCCATTGTTAATCCTTTAACGGAAATTAATTGTAACTTTCTACAAGTAGAACAATGAATAGTACAGGTAGACGTTTGAAATCATTGTATATATTGCTTCTATATAATCTAAGAAACATATATGCAAAGCATCCAAACAGTACCATTCGCCAAATTTTTGTTCTTCAAGTTTAAGTGAACAACGAGCCCCATTGATAATCATGAAACGGAAATTATTTGTAACTTTCTACAAGTAGAACAATGAACAGAACAGGTAGACGGTTGAAATCTTTGTATATGTTGCTTCTATATAGTCTAAGAAACCTATATGCAAAGCATCTAAACAGTAACAATCGCCAATTTTTTGATCTTCAAGTTTAAGTGAACAGCGAGCCCCATTGTTAATCCTTTAACGGAAATTATTTGTAACTTTCGACAAGTAGAACAATGAATAGAACAGGTAGACGGTTGAAATCTTTGTATATGTTGCTTCTATATAGCCTAAGAAACCTATATGCAAAGCATCTAAAAAGTAACAATCGCCAATTTTTTGTTCTCCAAGATTAAGTGAACAACGAGCCCCATTGATAATCATGAAACGGAAATTATTTGTAACTTTCTACAAGTAGAACAATGAATAGAACAGGTAGACGGTTGAAATCTTTGTATATGTTGCTTCTATATAGTCTAAGAAACCTATATGCAAAGCATCTAAACAGTAACAATCGCCAATTTTTTGATCTTCAAGTTTAAGAGAACAGCGAGCCCCATTGATAATCATGAAATGGAAATTATGTGTAACTTTCTACAAGTAGAACAATGAATAGTACAGGTAGACGTTTGAAATCTTTGTATATATTGCTTCTATATAATCTAAGAAACATATATGCAAAGCATCCAAACAGTACCATTCGCCAAATTTTTGTTCTTCAAGTTTAAGTGAACAATGAGCCCCAATTGTTAATCCTTTATCGGTAATTATTTGTAACTTTCGACAAGTAGAACAATGAATGGAACAGGTAGACGGTAGAAATCCTTGTATATATTGCGTCTATATAGTCTAAGAAACATATATGCAAAGCATCCAAACAGTACAATTCGCCAATTTATTGTTCTTCAAGTTTAAGTGAACAACGAGCCCCATTGTTAATCCTTTAAAGGAAATTATTTGTAAATTTCGACAAGTAGAACAATAAATGGAACAGGTAGACGGTTGAAATCTTTGTATATATTGCTTCTATATAATCTAAGAAACATATATGCAAAGCATCCAAACAGTACCATTCGCCAATTTCTTGTTCTTCAAGTTTAAGTGAACTACGAGCTCCATTGTTAATCCTTTAAAGGAAATTATTTGTAAATGTCGACAAGTAGAACAATGAATGGATCAGGTAGACGGTTGAAATCATTGTATATATTGCTTCTATATAATCTACGAAACATATATGCAAAGCATCCAAACAGTACAATTCTCCAATTTTTTGTTCTTCAAGCTTAAGTGAACTACGAGCCCCATTGTTAATCCTTTAACGGAAATTAATTGTAACTTTCTACAAGTAGAACAATGAATAGTACAGGTAGACGTTTGAAATCATTGTATATATTGCTTCTATATAATCTAAGAAACATATATGCAAAGCATCCAAACAGTACCATTCGCCAAATTTTTGTTCTTCAAGTTTAAGTGAACAACGAGCCCCATTGATAATCATGAAACGGAAATTATTTGTAACTTTCTACAAGTAGAACAATGAACAGAACAGGTAGACGGTTGAAATCTTTGTATATGTTGCTTCTATATAGTCTAAGAAACCTATATGCAAAGCATCTAAACAGTAACAATCGCCAATTTTTTGATCTTCAAGTTTAAGTGAACAGCGAGCCCCATTGTTAATCCTTTAACGGAAATTATTTGTAACTTTCGACAAGTAGAACAATGAATAGAACAGGTAGACGGTTGAAATCTTTGTATATGTTGCTTCTATATAGCCTAAGAAACCTATATGCAAAGCATCTAAAAAGTAACAATCGCCAATTTTTTGTTCTCCAAGATTAAGTGAACAACGAGCCCCATTGATAATCATGAAACGGAAATTATTTGTAACTTTCTACAAGTAGAACAATGAATAGAACAGGTAGACGGTTGAAATCTTTGTATATGTTGCTTCTATATAGTCTAAGAAACCTATATGCAAAGCATCTAAAAAGTAACAATCGCCAATTTTTTGTTCTTCAAGTTTAAGTGAACTACGAGCCCCATTGTTAATCCTTTAACGGAAATTATTTGTAACTTTCGACAAGTAGAACAATGAATAGAACAGGTAGACGGTTGAAATCTTTGTATATGTTGCTTCTATATAGTCTAAGAAACCTATATGCAAAGCATCTAAAAAGTAACAATCGCCAATTTTTTGTTCTCCAAGATTAAGTGAACAACGAGCCCCATTGTTAATCCTTTATCGGAAATTATTTGTAACTTTCGACAAGTAGAACAATGAATGGAACAGGTAGACGGTTGAAATCTTTGTATATATTGCTTCTATATAGTCTAAGAAACATATATGCAAAGCATCCAAACAGTACCGTTCGCCAATTTTTTGTTCTTCAAGTTTAAGTGAACTACGAGCCCCATTGATAATCATGAAACGGAAATTATTTGTAACTTTCTACAAGTAGAACAATGAATCGAACAGGTAGACGGTTGAAATCTTTGTATATGTTGCTTCTATATAGTCTAAGAAACTTATATGCAAAGCATCTAAACAGTAACATTCGCCAATTTTTTTATCTTCAAGTTTAACTGAACAATGAGCCCCAATGGTTAATCCGTTATCGGAAATTATTTGTAACTTTCGACAAGTAGAACAATGAATAGAACAGGTAGACGGTTGAAATCTTTGTATATATTGCTTCCATATAGTCTAAGAAACATATATGCAAAGCATCCAAACAGTAGCATTCGCCAATTTTTTGTTCTTCAAGTTTAAGTGAACAATAAGCCCCATTGTTAATCCTTTATCGGAAATTATTTGTAACTTTCGACAAGTAGAACAATGAATTGAACAGGTAGACGGTTGAAATCTTTGTATATATTGCTTCTATATAGTCTAAGAAACATATATGCAAAGCATCCAAACAGTACAATTCGCCAATTTATTGTTCTTCAAGTTTAAGTGAACAACGAGCCCCATTGTTAATCCTTTAAAGGAAATTATTTGTAACTTTCGACAAGTAGAACAATGATTGGAACTGGTAGACGGTTGAAATTTTTGTATATATTGCTTCTATATAGTCTAAGAAACATATATGCAAAGCATCCAAACAGTACCATTCGCCAATTTTTTGTTCTTCAAGTTTAAGTGAACTACGAGCCCCATTGTTAATCCTTTAACGGAAATTATTTGTAACTTTCGACAAGTAGAACAATGAATAGAACAGGTAGACGGTTGAAATCTTTGTATATGTTGCTTCTATATAGCCTAAGAAACCTATATGCAAAGCATCTAAAAAGTAACAATCGCCAATTTTTTGTTCTCCAAGATTAAGTGAACAACGAGCCCCATTGATAATCATGAAACGGAAATTATTTGTAACTTTCTACAAGTAGAACAATGAATAGAACAGGTAGACGGTTGAAATCTTTGTATATGTTGCTTCTATATAGTCTAAGAAACCTATATGCAAAGCATCCAAACAGTACAATTCGACTATTTTTTGCTCTTCAAGTTTAAGTGAACAACGAGCCCCATTGTTAATCCTTTAAAGGAAATTATGTGTAAATTTCGACAAGTAGAACAATGATTGGAACACGTAGACGGTTGAAATCTTTGCATATATTGCTTCCATATAGTCTAAGAAACATATATGCAAAGCATCCAAACAGTACAGTTCGCCAATTTTTTGTTCTTCAAGTTTAAGTAAACTACGATCCCCATTGTTAATCCCTTAACGGAAATTATTTGTAACTTTCGACAAGTAGAACAATGAATGGAACAGGTAGACGGTTGAAATCATTGTATATATTGCTTCTATATAGTCTAAGAAACATATATGCAAAGCATCCAAACAGTACAATTCGACTATTTTTTGCTCTTCAAGTTTAAGTGAACTACGAGCCCCATTGTTAATCCTTTAAAGGAAATTATTTGTAAATTTCGGCAAGTAGAACAATGAATGGAATAGGTAGACGGTTGAAATCATTGTATATATTGCTTCTATATAGTCTAAGAAACATATATGCGAAGCATCCAAACAGTACAATTCGCCAATTTTTTGTTCTTCAAGTTTAAGTAAACTACGATCCCCATTGTTAATCCCTTAACGGAAATTATTTGTAACATTCGACAAGTAGAACAATGAATGGAACAGGTAGACGGTTGAAATCATTGTATATTTTGCTTCTATATAGTCTAAGAAACATATATGCAAAGCATCCAAACAGTACAATTCGCCGATTTATTGTTCTTCAAGTTTAAGTGAACAACGAGCCCCATTGTTAATCCTTTAAAGGAAATTATGTGTAAATTTCGACAAGTAGAACAATGATTGGAACACGTAGACGGTTGAAATCTTTGTATATATTGCTTCCATATAGTCTAAGAAACATGTACACAAAGCATCCAAACAGTACCATTAGCCAATTTTTTGGTCTTCAAGTTTAAGTGAACAATGAGCCCCAATGGTTAATCCTTTATCGGAAATTATTTGTAATTTTCGACAAGTAGAACAATGAATGGAACAGGTAGACGGTTGAAATCTTACTATATATTGCATCTAAATAGTCTAAGAAACATATATGCAAAGCATCCAAACAGAACCATTCGCCAATTTTTTGTTCTTCAAGTTTAAGTGAACTACGAGCCCCATTGTTAATCCTTTAAAGAAAATTATTTGTAAATTTCTACAAGTAGAACAATGAATCGAACAGGTAGACGGTTGAAATCTTTGTATATGTTGCTTCTATATAGTCTAAGAAACATATATGCAAAGCATCCAAACAGTACCATTCGCCAATTTTTTGTTCTTCAAGTTTAAGTGAACTACGAGCCCCATTGATAATCATGAAACGGAAATTATTTGTAACTTTCTACAAGTAGAACAATGAATAGAACAGGTAGACGGTTGAAATCTTTGTATATGTTGCTTCTATATAGTCTAAGAAACTTATATGCAAAGCATCTAAACAGTAACATTCGCCAATTTTTTTATCTTCAAGTTTAAGTGAACAATGAGCCCCAATGGTTAATCCGTTATCGGAAATTATTTGTAACTTTCGACAAGTAGAACAATGAATGGAACAGGTAGACTGTTGAAATCATTGTATATATTGCTTCTATATAGTCTAAGAAACATATATGCAAAGCATCCAAACAGTACAATTCGCCAATTTTTTGTTCTTCAAGTTTAAGTGAACTACGAGCCCCATTGATAATCATGAAATGGAAATTATTTGTAACTTTCTACAAGTAGAACAATGAATAGAACAGGTAGACGGTTGAAATCTTTGTATATATTGCTTCTATATAGTATAAGAAGCATATATGCAAAGCATCCAAACAGTACAATTCGCCAATTTTTTGTTCTTCAAGTTTAAGTGAACTACGAGCCCCATTGATAATCATGAAATGGAAATTATTTGTAACTTTCTACAAGTAGAACAATGAATAGTACAGGTAGACGGGTGAAATCTTTCTATATATTACATCTAAATAGTCTAAGAAACATATATGGAAAGCATCCAAACAGTACAATTCGCCAATTTTTTGTTCTTCAAGTTTAAGTGAACTACGAGCCCCATTGTTAATCCTTTATAGGAAATTATTTGTAAATTTCGACAAGTAGAACAATGAATCGAACAGGTAGACGGTTGAAATCTTTGTATATATTGCTTCTTTATAATCTAAGAAACATATATGCAAAGCATCCAAACAGTACAATTCGCCAATTATTTCATCTTCATGTTTAAGTGAACTACGAGCCCCATTGTTAATCCTTTAAAGGAAATTATTTGTAAATTTCGACAAGTAGAACAATGAATGGATCATGTAGACGGTTGAAATCATTGCATATATTGCTTCTATATAGTCTGCGAAACAAATATGCAAAGCATCCAAACAGTACCGTTCGCCAATTTTTTGTTCCTCAAGTTTAAGTGAACTACGAGCCCCATTGATAATCATGAAACGGAAATTATTTGTAACTTTCTACAAGTAGAACAATGAATCGAACAGGTAGACGGTTGAAATCTTTGTATATGTTGCTTCTATATAGTCTAAGAAACTTATATGCAAAGCATCTAAACAGTAACATTCGCCAATTTTTTTATCTTCAAGTTTAACTGAACAATGAGCCCCAATGGTTAATCCGTTATCGGAAATTATTTGTAACTTTCGACAAGTAGAACAATGAATAGAACATGTAGACGGTTGAAATCTTTGTATATATTGCTTCCATATAGTCTAAGAAACATATATGCAAAGCATCCAAACAGTAGCATTCGCCAATTTTTTGTTCTTCAAGTTTAAGTGAACAATGAGCCCCATTGTTAATCCTTTATCGGAAATTATTTGTAACTTTCGACAAGTAGAACAATGAATTGAACAGGTAGACGGTTGAAATCTTTGTATATATTGCTTCTATATAGTCTAAGAAACATATATGCAAAGCATCCAAACAGTACAATTCGCCAATTTATTGTTCTTCAAGTTTAAGTGAACAACGAGCCCCATTGTTAATCCTTTAAAGAAAATTATTTGTAAATTTCGACAAGTAGAACAATGATTGGAACACGTAGACGGTTGAAATCTTTGTATATATTGCTTCCATATAGTCTAAGAAACATGTACGCAAAGCATCCAAACAGTACCGTTCGCTAATTTTTTGTTCTTCAAGTTTAAGTGAACTACGAGCCCCATTGTTAATCCTTTAAAGGAAATTATTTGTAACTTTCGACAAGTAGAACAATGAATGGAACTGGTAGACGGTTGAAATTTTTGTATATATTGCTTCTATATAGTCTAAGAAACATATATGCAAAGCATCCAAACAGTACCATTCGCCAATTTTTTGTTCTTCAATTTTAAGTGAACAACGAGCCCCATTGTTAATCCTTTAAAGAAAATTATTTGTAAATTTCGACAAGTAGAACAATGAATAGAACAGGTAGACGGTTAAAATCTTTGTATATGTTGCTTCTATATAGTCTAAGAAACTTATATGCAAAGCATCTAAACAGTAACATTCGCCAATTTTTTTATCTTCAAGTTTAAGTGAACAATGAGCCCCAATGGTTAATCCGTTATCGGAAATTATTTGTAACTTTCGACAAGTAGAACAATGAATGGAACAGGTAGACTGTTGAAATCATTGTATATATTGCTTCTATATAGTCTAAGAAACATATATGCAAAGCATCCAAACAGTACAATTCGCCAATTTTTTGTTCTTCAAGTTTAATTGAACTACGAGCCCCATTGATAATCATGAAATGGAAATTATTTGTAACTTTCTACAAGTAGAACAATGAATAGAACAGGTAGACGGTTGAAATCTTTGTATATATTGCTTGTAAATAGTCTAAGAAACATATATGCAAAGCATCCAAACAGTAAAATTCGCCAATTTATTGTTCTTCAAGTTTAAGTGAACAACGAGCCCCATTGTTAATCATTTAAAGGAAATTATTTGTAATTTTCGACAAGCAGAACAATGAATGGAACAGGTAGAAGGTTGAAATCTTTGTATATATTGCTTCTATATAATCTAAGAAACATATATGCAAAGCATCTAAACAGTAACAATCGCCAATTTTTTGATCTTCAAGTTTAAGTGAACAATGAGCCCCATTGTTAATCCTTTATCGGAAATTATTTGTAATTTTCGACAAGTAGAACAATGAATGGAACTGGTAGACGGTTGAAATCTTTTTATATATTGCTTCTATATAGTCTAAGAAACATATATGCAAAGCATCCAAACAGTACCAGTCGCCAATTTTTTGATCTTCAAGTTTAAGTGAACAGCGAGCCCCATTGTTAATCCTTTAACGGAAATTATTTGTAACTTTCGACAAGTAGAACAATGAATAGAACAGGTAGACGGTTGAAATCTTTGTATATGTTGCTTCTATATAGCCTAAGAAACCTATATGCAAAGCATCTAAAAAGTAACAATCGCCAATTTTTTGTTCTCCAAGATTAAGTGAACAACGAGCCCCATTGATAATCATGAAACGGAAATTATTTGTAACTTTCTACAAGTAGAACAATGAATAGAACAGGTAGACGGTTGAAATCTTTGTATATGTTGCTTCTATATAGTCTAAGAAACCTATATGCAAAGCATCCAAACAGTATAATTCGACTATTTTTTGCTCTTCAAGTTTAAGTGAACTACGAGCCCCATTGTTAATCCTTTAAAGGAAATTATTTGTAAATTTCGGCAAGTAGAACAATGAATGGAATAGGTAGACGGTTGAAATCATTGTATATATTGCTTCTATATATTCTAAGAAACATATATGCAAAGCATCCAAACAGTACCGTTCGCCAATTTTTTGTTCTTCAAGTTTAAGTAAACTACGATCCCCATTGTTAATCCCTTAACGGAAATTATTTGTAACATTCGACAAGTAGAACAATGAATGGAACAGGTAGACGGTTGAAATCATTGTATATTATGCTTTTATATAGTCTAAGAAACATATATGCAAAGCATCCAAACAGTACAATTCGCCAATTTTTTGTTCTTCAAGTTTAAGTAAACAACGATCCCCATTGTTAATCCCTTAACGGAAATTATTTGTAACTTTCGACAAGTAGAACAGTGAATGGAACAGGTAGAAGGTTGAAATCTTTGTATATATTGCTTCTATATAGTATAAGAAACATATATGCATAGCATCCAAACAGTACCATTCGCCAATTTTTTGTTCTTCAAGTTTAAGTGAACTACGAGCCCCATTGTTAATCCTTTAAAGGAAATTATTTGTAAATTTCGACAAGTAGAACAATGAATGGAACAGGTAGACGGTTGAAATCTTTGTATATGCTGCTTCTAAATGGTCTAAGAAACATCTATGCAAAGCATCCAAACAGTACAATTCGCCAATTTTTTGTTCTTCAAGTTTAAGTAAACTACGATCCCCATTGTTAATCCCTTAACGGAAATTATTTGTAACTTTCGACAAGTAGAACAATGATTGGAACCCGTAGACGGTTGAAATCTTTGTATATATTGCTTCCATATAGTCTAAGAAACATGTACGCAAAGCATCCAAACAGTACCGTTCGCCAATTTTTTGTTCTTCAAGTTTAAGTGAACAATGAGCCCCAATGGTTAATCCTTTATCGGAAATTATTTGTAACTTTCGGCAAGTAGAACAATGAATGGAACAGGTAGACGGTTGAAATCTTTGTATATATTGCTTCTATATAGTCTAAGAAACACATATGCAAAGCATCCAAACAGTACAATTCGCCAATTTATTGTTCTTCAAGTTTAAGTGAACAACGAGCCCCATTGTTAATCCTTTAAAGGAAATTATTTGTAAATTTCAACAAGTAGAACAATGATTGGAACACGTAGACGGTTGAAATCTTTGTATATATTGCTTCCATATAGTCTAAGAAACATGTACGCAAAGCATCCAAACAGTACCGTTCTCCAATTTGTTGGCCTTCAAGATTAAGTGAACAGTGAGCCCCAATGGTTAATCCGTAATCGGTAATTATTTGTAACTTTCGACAAGTAGAACAATGAATGGAACAGGTAGACGGTTGAAATCCTTGTATATATTGCTTCCATATAGTCTAAGAAACATGTACGCAAAGCATCCAAACAGTACCATTCGCCAATTTTTTGTCCTTCAAGTTTAAGTGAACAGCGAGCCCCATTGATAATCATGAAATGGCAATTATTTGTAACTTTCTACAAGTAGAACAATGAATAGTACAGGTAGACGGGTGAAATCTTTCTATATATTGCTTCTAAATAGTCTAAGAAACATCTATGCAAAGCATCCAAACAGTACAATTCGCCAATTTTTTGTTCTTCAAGTTTAAGTAAACTACGATCCCCATTGTTAATCCCTTAACGGAAATTATTTGTAACTTTCGACAAGTAGAACAATGATTGGAACACGTAGACGGTTGAAATCTTTGTATATATTGCTTCCATATAGTCTAAGAAACATGTACGCAAAGCATCCAAACAGTACAATTCGCCAATTTTTTGTTCTTCAAGTTTAAGTGAACAATGAGCCCCAATGGTTAATCCTTTATCGGAAATTATTTGTAACTTTCGGCAAGTAGAACAATGAATGGGACAGGTAGACGGTTGAAATCCTTGTATATATTGCTTCCATATAGTCTAAGAAACATGTACGCAAAGCATCCAAACAGTATCATTCGCCAATTTTTTGTCCTTCAAGTTTAAGTGAACAATGAGCCCCATTGTTAATCCTTTATCGGAAATTATTTGTAACTTTCGGCAAGTAGAACAATGAATGGAACAGGTAGACGGTTGAAATCTTTGTATATATTGCTTCTATATAGTATAAGAAACATATATGCATAGCATCCAAACAGTACCATTCGCCAACTTTTTGTTCTTCAAGTTTAAGTGAACTACGAGCCCCATTGTTAATCCTTTAAAGGAAATTATATGTAAATTTCGACAAGTAGAACAATGAATGGAACAGGTAGACGGTTGAAATCTTTGTATATGTTGCTTCTATATAGTCTACGAAACCTATATGCAAAGCATCTAAACAGTAACAATCGCCAATTTTTTGTTTTTCAAGTTTAAGTGAACAGCGAACCCCATTGATAATCATGAAATGGAAATTATTTGTAACTCTCTACAAGTAGAACAATGAATAGTACAGGTAGACGGGTGAAATCTTTGTATATATTGCTTCTATATAGTATAAGAAACATATATGCATAGCATCCAAACAGTACCATTCGCCAATTTTTTGTTCTTCAAGTTTAAGTGAACTACGAGCCCCATTGTTAATCCTTTAAAGGAAATTATTTGTAAATTTCTACAAGTAGAACAATGAATAGTACAGGTAGACGGGTGAAATCTTTCTATATATTGCTTCTAAATAGTCTAAGAAACATATATGCAAAGCATCCAAACAGTAAAATTCGCCAATTTATTGTTCTTCAAGTTTAAGTGAACAATGAGCCCCAATGGTTAATCCTTTATCGGAAATTATTTGTAACTTTCGACAAGTAGAACAATGAATGGAACAGGTAGACGGTTGAAATCTTTGTATATATTGCTTCTATATAATCTAAGAAACATATATGCAAAGCATCCAAACAGTACCATACGCCAATTTTTTGTTCTTCAAGTTTAAGTGAACTACGTGCCCCATTGTTAATCCTTTAAAGGAAATTATTTGTAAATTTCGACAAGTAGAACAATGAATGGATCAGGTAGACGGTTGAAATCTTTGTATATGTTGCTTCTATATAGTCTACGAAACCTATATGCAAAGCATCTAAACAGTAACAATCGCCAATTTTTTGTTCTTCAAGTTTAAGTGAACAGCGAACCCCATTGATAATCATGAAATGGAAATTATTTGTAACTTTCTACAAGTAGAACAATGAATAGTACAGGTAGACGGGTGAAATCTTTGTATATATTGCTTCTATATAGTATAAGAAACATATATGCATAGCATCCAAACAGTACCATTCGCCAATTTTTTGTTCTTCAAGTTTAAGTGAACTACGAGCCCCATTGTTAATCCTTTAAAGGAAATTATTTGTAAATTTCTACAAGTAGAACAATGAATCGTACAGGTAGACGGGTGAAATCTTTCTATATATTGCTTCTAAATAGTCTAAGAAACATATATGCAAAGCATCCAAACAGTAAAATTCGCCAATTCATTGTTCTTCAAGTTTAAGTGAACAACGAGCCCCATTGTTAATCCTTTAAAGGAAATTATTTGTAATTTTCGACAAGCAGAACAATGAATGGAACAGGTAGACGGTTGAAATCTTTGTATATATTGCTTCTATATAATCTAAGAAACATATATGCAAAGCATCCAAACAGTACCATTCGCCAATTTTTTGTTCTTCAAGTTTAAGTGAACAATGAGCCCCATTGTTAATCCTTTATCGGAAATTATTTGCAACTTTCGACAAGTAGAACAATGAATGGAACAGGTAGACGGTTGAAATCTTTGTATATATTGCTTCTATATAGTCTAAGAAACATATATGCAAAGCATCCAAACAGTACCATTCGCCAATTTTTTGTTCTTCAAGTTTAAGTGAACTACGAGCCCCATTGTTAATGCTTTAAAGGAAATTATTCGTAAATTTCGACAAGTAGAACATTGATTGGAACACGTAGACGGTTGAAATCTTTGTATATGTTGCTTCTATATAGTCTAAGAAACATATATGCAAAGCATTCAAACAGTACAATTCGCCAATTTTTTGATCTTCAAGTTTAAGTGAACAAAGAGCCCCATTGTTAATCCTTTAAAGGAAATTATTTCTAAATTTCGACAAGTAGAACAATGATTGGAACACGTAGACGGTTGAAATCTTTGTATATATTGCTTCTATATAGTCAAAGAAACATATATGCAAAGCATCCAAACAGTACAATTCGCCAATTTTTTGTTCTTCAAGTTTAAGTGAACAATGAGTCCCAATGGTTAATCCTTTATCGGTAATAATTTGTAACTTTCGACAAGTAGAACAATGAAAGGAACAGGTAGACGGTTGAAATCCTTGTATATATTGCGTCTATATAGTCTAAGAAACATATATGCAAAGCATCCAAACAGTACAATTCGCCAATTTTTTGTTCTTCAAGTTTAAGTGAACTACGAGCCCCATTGTTAATCCTTTAACGGAAATTAATTGTAACTTTCTACAAGTAGAACAATGAATGGAACACGTAGACGGTTGAAATCTTTGTATATATTGCTTCCATATAGTCTAAGAAACATATATGCAAAGCATCCAAACAGTACAATTCGCCAATTTTTTGTTCTTCAAGTTTAAGTGAACAATGAGACCCATTGTTAATCCTATATCGGAAATTATTTGTAACTTTCGACAAGTAGAACAATGAATGGAACAGGTAGACGGTTGAAATCTTTGTATATATTGCTTCTATATAGTCTAAGAAACATATATGCAAAGCATCCAAACAGTACAATTCGCCAATTTTTTGTTCTTCAAGTTTAAGTAAACTACGAGCCCCATTGTTAATACTTTAACGGAAATTATTTGTAAGTTTCTACAAGTAGAACAATGAATAGAACGGGTAGATGGTAGAAATCTTTGTATATGTTGCTTCTATATAGTCTAAGAAACATATATGCAAAGCATCCAAACAGTACAATTCGCCAATTTATTGTTCTTCAAGTTTAAGTGAACAACGAGCCCCATTGTTAATCCTTTAAAGGAAATTATTTGTAACTTTCGACAAGTAGAACAATGAATGGAACAGGTAGACGGTTGAAATCCTTGTATATATTGCGTCTATATAGTCTAAGAAACATATATGCAAAGCATCCAAACAGTACAATTCGCCAATTTATTGTTCTTCAAGTTTAAGTGAACAACGAGCCCCATTGTTAATCCTTTAAAGGAAATTATTTGTAAATTTCGACAAGTAGAACAATGAATGGAACAGGTAGACGGTTGAAATCTTTGTATATATTGCTTCTATATAATCTAAGAAACCTATATGCAAAGCATCTAAACAGTAACAATCGCCAATTTTTTGATCTTCAAGTTTAAGTAAACAGCGAGCCCCATTGATAATCATGAAATGGAAATTATTTGTAACTTTCTACAAGTAGAACAATGAATAGTGCAGGTAGACGGGTGAAATATTTCTATATATTGCTTCTAAATAGTCTAAGAAACATATATGCAAAGCATCCAAACAGTACAATTCGCCAATTTTTTGTTCTTCAAGTTTAAGTGAACTACGAGCCCCATTGTTAATCCTAAAACGGAAATTAATTGTAACTTTCTACAAGTAGAACAATGAATGGATCAGGTAGACGGTTGAAATCATTGTATATATTGCTTCTATATAGCCTAAGAAACATATATGCAAAGCATCCAAACAGTACAATTCGCCAATTTTTTGTTCTTCAAGTTTAAGTGAACTACGAGCCCCATTGTTAATCCTTTAACGGAAATTAATTGTAACTTTCTACAAGTTGAACAATGATTCGAACACGTAGACGGGTGAAATCTTTGTATATATTGCTTCCATATAGTCTAAGAAACATATACGCAAAGCATCCAAACAGTACCATTCGCCAATTTTTTGTTCTTCAAGTTTAAGTGAACAATGAGCCCCAATGGTTAATCCTTTATCGGAAATTATTTGTAATTTTCGACAAGTAGAACAATGAATGGAACAGGTAGACGGTTGAAATCTTTGTATATATTGCTTCTATATAATCTAAGAAACATATATGCAAAGCATCTAAACAGTAACAATCGCCAATTTTTTGATCTTCAAGTTTAAGTGAACAACGAGCCCCATTGTTAATCCTTTAAAGGAAATTATTTGTAAATTTCGACAAGTAGAACAATGAATGGAACAGGTAGACGGTTGAAATCTTTGTATATATTGCTTCTATATAATCTAAGAAACATATATGCAAAGTATCCAAACAGTACCATTCGCCAATCTATTGTTCTTCAAGTTTAAGTGAACAGCGAGCCCCATTGATAAACATGAAATGGAAATTATTTGTAACTTTCTACAAGTAGAACAATGAATGGAACAGGTAGACGGTTGAATTCTTTCTATATATTGCTTCTAAATAGTCTAAGAAACATATATGCAAAGCATCCAAACAGTAAAATTCGCCAATTTATTGTTCTTCAAGTTTAAGTGAACAACGAGCCCCATTGTTAATCATTTAAAGGAAATTATTTGTAATTTTCGACAAGCAGAACAATGAATGGAACAGGTAGAAGGTTGAAATCTTTGTATATATTGCTTCTATATAATCTAAGAAACCTATATGCAAAGCATCTAAACAGTAACAATCGCCAATTTTTTGATCTTCAAGTTTAAGTGAACAATGAGCCCCATTGTTAATCCTTTATCGGAAATTATTTGTAATTTTCGACAAGTAGAACAATGAATGGAACTGGTAGACGGTTGAAATCTTTTTATATATTGCTTCTATATAGTCTAAGAAACATATATGCAAAGCATCCAAACAGTACCAGTCGCCAATTTTTTGATCTTCAAGTTTAAGTGAACAGCGAGCCCCATTGTTAATCCTTTAACGGAAATTATTTGTAACTTTCGACAAGTAGAACAATGAATGGAACAGGTAGACGGTTGAAATCTTTGTATATGTTGCTTCTATATAGCCTAAGAAACCTATATGCAAAGCATCTAAAAAGTAACAATCGCCAATTTTTTGTTCTCCAAGATTAAGTGAACAACGAGCCCCATTGATAATCATGAAATGGAAATTATTTGTAAATTTCTACAAGTAGAACAATGAATGGAACAGGTAGACGGTTGAATTCTTTGTATATATTGCTTCTATATAGTCTAAGAAACCTATATGCAAAGCATCTAAACAGTAACAATCGCCAATTTTTTGATCTTCAAGTTTAAGAGAACAGCGAGCCCCATTGATAATCATGAAATGGAAATTATGTGTAACTTTCTACAAGTAGAACAATGAATAGTACAGGTAGACGTTTGAAATCTTTGTATATATTGCTTCTATATAATCTAAGAAACATATATGCAAAGCATCCAAACAGTACCATTCGCCAAATTTTTGTTCTTCAAGTTTAAGTGAACAATGAGCCCCAATTGTTAATCCTTTATCGGTAATTATTTGTAACTTTCGACAAGTAGAACAATGAATGGAACAGGTAGACGGTAGAAATCCTTGTATATATTGCGTCTATATAGTCTAAGAAACATATATGCAAAGCATCCAAACAGTACAATTCGCCAATTTATTGTTCTTCAAGTTTAAGTGAACAACGAGCCCCATTGTTAATCCTTTAAAGGAAATTATTTGTAAATTTCGACAAGTAGAACAATAAATGGAACAGGTAGACGGTTGAAATCTTTGTATATATTGCTTCTATATAATCTAAGAAACATATATGCAAAGCATCCAAACAGTACCATTCGCCAATTTCTTGTTCTTCAAGTTTAAGTGAACTACGAGCTCCATTGTTAATCCTTTAAAGGAAATTATTTGTAAATGTCGACAAGTAGAACAATGAATGGATCAGGTAGACGGTTGAAATCATTGTATATATTGCTTCTATATAATCTACGAAACATATATGCAAAGCATCCAAACAGTACAATTCTCCAATTTTTTGTTCTTCAAGCTTAAGTGAACTACGAGCCCCATTGTTAATCCTTTAACGGAAATTAATTGTAACTTTCTACAAGTAGAACAATGAATAGTACAGGTAGACGTTTGAAATCATTGTATATATTGCTTCTATATAATCTAAGAAACATATATGCAAAGCATCCAAACAGTACCATTCGCCAAATTTTTGTTCTTCAAGTTTAAGTGAACAACGAGCCCCATTGATAATCATGAAACGGAAATTATTTGTAACTTTCTACAAGTAGAACAATGAACAGAACAGGTAGACGGTTGAAATCTTTGTATATGTTGCTTCTATATAGTCTAAGAAACCTATATGCAAAGCATCTAAACAGTAACAATCGCCAATTTTTTGATCTTCAAGTTTAAGTGAACAGCGAGCCCCATTGTTAATCCTTTAACGGAAATTATTTGTAACTTTCGACAAGTAGAACAATGAATAGAACAGGTAGACGGTTGAAATCTTTGTATATGTTGCTTCTATATAGCCTAAGAAACCTATATGCAAAGCATCTAAAAAGTAACAATCGCCAATTTTTTGTTCTCCAAGATTAAGTGAACAACGAGCCCCATTGATAATCATGAAACGGAAATTATTTGTAACTTTCTACAAGTAGAACAATGAATAGAACAGGTAGACGGTTGAAATCTTTGTATATGTTGCTTCTATATAGTCTAAGAAACTTATATGCAAAGCATCTAAAAAGTAACAATCGCCAATTTTTTGTTCTTCAAGTTTAAGTGAACTACGAGCCCCATTGTTAATCCTTTAACGGAAATTATTTGTAACTTTCGACAAGTAGAACAATGAATAGAACAGGTAGACGGTTGAAATCTTTGTATATGTTGCTTCTATATAGTCTAAGAAACCTATATGCAAAGCATCTAAAAAGTAACAATCGCCAATTTTTTGTTCTCCAAGATTAAGTGAACAACGAGCCCCATTGTTAATCCTTTATCGGAAATTATTTGTAACTTTCGACAAGTAGAACAATGAATGGAACAGGTAGACGGTTGAAATCTTTGTATATATTGCTTCTATATAGTCTAAGAAACATATATGCAAAGCATCCAAACAGTACCGTTCGCCAATTTTTTGTTCTTCAAGTTTAAGTGAACTACGAGCCCCATTGATAATCATGAAACGGAAATTATTTGTAACTTTCTACAAGTAGAACAATGAATCGAACAGGTAGACGGTTGAAATCTTTGTATATGTTGCTTCTATATAGTCTAAGAAACTTATATGCAAAGCATCTAAACAGTAACATTCGCCAATTTTTTTATCTTCAAGTTTAACTGAACAATGAGCCCCAATGGTTAATCCGTTATCGGAAATTATTTGTAACTTTCGACAAGTAGAACAATGAATAGAACAGGTAGACGGTTGAAATCTTTGTATATATTGCTTCCATATAGTCTAAGAAACATATATGCAAAGCATCCAAACAGTAGCATTCGCCAATTTTTTGTTCTTCAAGTTTAAGTGAACAATAAGCCCCATTGTTAATCCTTTATCGGAAATTATTTGTAACTTTCGACAAGTAGAACAATGAATTGAACAGGTAGACGGTTGAAATCTTTGTATATATTGCTTCTATATAGTCTAAGAAACATATATGCAAAGCATCCAAACAGTACAATTCGCCAATTTATTGTTCTTCAAGTTTAAGTGAACAACGAGCCCCATTGTTAATCCTTTAAAGGAAATTATTTGTAAATTTCGGCAAGTAGAACAATGAATGGAATAGGTAGACGGTTGAAATCATTGTATATATTGCTTCTATATATTCTAAGAAACATATATGCAAAGCATCCAAACAGTACCGTTCGCCAATTTTTTGTTCTTCAAGTTTAAGTAAACTACGATCCCCATTGTTAATCCCTTAACGGAAATTATTTGTAACATTCGACAAGTAGAACAATGAATGGAACAGGTAGACGGTTGAAATCATTGTATATTATGCTTTTATATAGTCTAAGAAACATATATGCAAAGCATCCAAACAGTACAATTCGCCAATTTTTTGTTCTTCAAGTTTAAGTGAACTACGAGCCCCATTGTTAATCCTTTAACGGAAATTAATTGTAACTTTCTACAAGTAGAACAATGATTGGAACACGTAGACGGTTGAAATCTTTGTATATATTGCTTCTATATAGTCTAAGAAACATATATGCAAAGCATCCAAACAGTACAACTCGCCAATTTTTTGTTCTTCAAGTTTAAGTAAACTACGATCCCCATTGTTAATCCCTTAACGGAAATTATTTGTAACTTTCGACAAGTAGAACAATGAATGGAACAGGTAGACGGTTGAAATCATTGTATATATTGCTTCTATATAGTCTAAGAAACATATATGCAAAGCATCCAAACAGTACAATTCGACTATTTTTTGCTCTTCAAGTTTAAGTGAACTACGAGCCCCATTGTTAATCCTTTAAAGGAAATTATTTGTAAATTTCGGCAAGTAGAACAATGAATGGAATAGGTAGACGGTTGAAATCATTGTATATATTGCTTCTATATAGTCTAAGAAACATATATGCGAAGCACCCAAACAGTACAATTCGCCAATTTTTTGTTCTTCAAGTTTAAGTAAACTACGATCCCCATTGTTAATCCCTTAACGGAAATTATTTGTAACATTCGACAAGTAGAACAATCAATGGAACAGGTAGACGGTTGAAATCATTGTATATTTTGCTTCTATATAGTCTAAGAAACATATATGCAAAGCATCCAAACAGTACAATTCGCCGATTTATTGTTCTTCAAGTTTAAGTGAACAACGAGCCCCATTGTTAATCCTTTAAAGGAAATTATGTGTAAATTTCGACAAGTAGAACAATGATTGGAACACGTAGACGGTTGAAATCTTTGCATATATTGCTTCCATATAGTCTAAGAAACATATATGCAAAGCATCCAAACAGTACAGTTCGCCAATTTTTTGTTCTTCAAGTTTAAGTAAACTACGATCCCCATTGTTAATCCCTTAACGGAAATTATTTGTAACTTTCGACAAGTAGAACAATGAATGGAACAGGTAGACGGTTGAAATCATTGTATATATTGCTTCTATATAGTCTAAGAAACATATATGCAAAGCATCCAAACAGTACAATTCGACTATTTTTTGCTCTTCAAGTTTAAGTGAACTACGAGCCCCATTGTTAATCCTTTAAAGGAAATTATTTGTAAATTTCGGCAAGTAGAACAATGAATGGAATAGGTAGACGGTTGAAATCATTGTATATATTGCTTCTATATAGTCTAAGAAACATATATGCGAAGCATCCAAACAGTACAATTCGCCAATTTTTTGTTCTTCAAGTTTAAGTAAACTACGATCCCCATTGTTAATCCCTTAACGGAAATTATTTGTAACATTCGACAAGTAGAACAATGAATGGAACAGGTAGACGGTTGAAATCATTGTATATTTTGCTTCTATATAGTCTAAGAAACATATATGCAAAGCATCCAAACAGTACAATTCGCCGATTTATTGTTCTTCAAGTTTAAGTGAACAACGAGCCCCATTGTTAATCCTTTAAAGGAAATTATGTGTAAATTTCGACAAGTAGAACAATGATTGGAACACGTAGACGGTTGAAATCTTTGTATATATTGCTTCCATATAGTCTAAGAAACATGTACACAAAGCATCCAAACAGTACCATTAGCCAATTTTTTGGTCTTCAAGTTTAAGTGAACAATGAGCCCCAATGGTTAATCCTTTATCGGAAATTATTTGTAATTTTCGACAAGTAGAACAATGAATGGAACAGGTAGACGGTTGAAATCTTACTATATATTGCATCTAAATAGTCTAAGAAACATATATGCAAAGCATCCAAACAGAACCATTCGCCAATTTTTTGTTCTTCAAGTTTAAGTGAACTACGAGCCCCATTGTTAATCCTTTAAAGAAAATTATTTGTAAATTTCTACAAGTAGAACAATGAATCGAACAGGTAGACGGTTGAAATCTTTGTATATGTTGCTTCTATATAGTCTAAGAAACATATATGCAAAGCATCCAAACAGTACCATTCGCCAATTTTTTGTTCTTCAAGTTTAAGTGAACTACGAGCCCCATTGATAATCATGAAACGGAAATTATTTGTAACTTTCTACAAGTAGAACAATGAATAGAACAGGTAGACGGTTGAAATCTTTGTATATGTTGCTTCTATATAGTCTAAGAAACTTATATGCAAAGCATCTAAACAGTAACATTCGCCAATTTTTTTATCTTCAAGTTTAAGTGAACAATGAGCCCCAATGGTTAATCCGTTATCGGAAATTATTTGTAACTTTCGACAAGTAGAACAATGAATGGAACAGGTAGACTGTTGAAATCATTGTATATATTGCTTCTATATAGTCTAAGAAACATATATGCAAAGCATCCAAACAGTACAATTCGCCAATTTTTTGTTCTTCAAGTTTAAGTGAACTACGAGCCCCATTGATAATCATGAAATGGAAATTATTTGTAACTTTCTACAAGTAGAACAATGAATAGAACAGGTAGACGGTTGAAATCTTTGTATATATTGCTTCTATATAGTATAAGAAGCATATATGCAAAGCATCCAAACAGTACAATTCGCCAATTTTTTGTTCTTCAAGTTTAAGTGAACTACGAGCCCCATTGATAATCATGAAATGGAAATTATTTGTAACTTTCTACAAGTAGAACAATGAATAGTACAGGTAGACGGGTGAAATCTTTCTATATATTACATCTAAATAGTCTAAGAAACATATATGGAAAGCATCCAAACAGTACAATTCGCCAATTTTTTGTTCTTCAAGTTTAAGTGAACTACGAGCCCCATTGTTAATCCTTTATAGGAAATTATTTGTAAATTTCGACAAGTAGAACAATGAATCGAACAGGTAGACGGTTGAAATCTTTGTATATATTGCTTCTTTATAATCTAAGAAACATATATGCAAAGCATCCAAACAGTACAATTCGCCAATTATTTCATCTTCATGTTTAAGTGAACTACGAGCCCCATTGTTAATCCTTTAAAGGAAATTATTTGTAAATTTCGACAAGTAGAACAATGAATGGATCATGTAGACGGTTGAAATCATTGCATATATTGCTTCTATATAGTCTGCGAAACAAATATGCAAAGCATCCAAACAGTACCGTTCGCCAATTTTTTGTTCCTCAAGTTTAAGTGAACTACGAGCCCCATTGATAATCATGAAACGGAAATTATTTGTAACTTTCTACAAGTAGAACAATGAATCGAACAGGTAGACGGTTGAAATCTTTGTATATGTTGCTTCTATATAGTCTAAGAAACTTATATGCAAAGCATCTAAACAGTAACATTCGCCAATTTTTTTATCTTCAAGTTTAACTGAACAATGAGCCCCAATGGTTAATCCGTTATCGGAAATTATTTGTAACTTTCGACAAGTAGAACAATGAATAGAACATGTAGACGGTTGAAATCTTTGTATATATTGCTTCCATATAGTCTAAGAAACATATATGCAAAGCATCCAAACAGTAGCATTCGCCAATTTTTTGTTCTTCAAGTTTAAGTGAACAATGAGCCCCATTGTTAATCCTTTATCGGAAATTATTTGTAACTTTCGACAAGTAGAACAATGAATTGAACAGGTAGACGGTTGAAATCTTTGTATATATTGCTTCTATATAGTCTAAGAAACATATATGCAAAGCATCCAAACAGTACAATTCGCCAATTTATTGTTCTTCAAGTTTAAGTGAACAACGAGCCCCATTGTTAATCCTTTAAAGAAAATTATTTGTAAATTTCGACAAGTAGAACAATGATTGGAACACGTAGACGGTTGAAATCTTTGTATATATTGCTTCCATATAGTCTAAGAAACATGTACGCAAAGCATCCAAACAGTACCGTTCGCTAATTTTTTGTTCTTCAAGTTTAAGTGAACTACGAGCCCCATTGTTAATCCTTTAAAGGAAATTATTTGTAACTTTCGACAAGTAGAACAATGAATGGAACTGGTAGACGGTTGAAATTTTTGTATATATTGCTTCTATATAGTCTAAGAAACATATATGCAAAGCATCCAAACAGTACCATTCGCCAATTTTTTGTTCTTCAATTTTAAGTGAACAACGAGCCCCATTGTTAATCCTTTAAAGAAAATTATTTGTAAATTTCGACAAGTAGAACAATGAATAGAACAGGTAGACGGTTAAAATCTTTGTATATGTTGCTTCTATATAGTCTAAGAAACTTATATGCAAAGCATCTAAACAGTAACATTCGCCAATTTTTTTATCTTCAAGTTTAAGTGAACAATGAGCCCCAATGGTTAATCCGTTATCGGAAATTATTTGTAACTTTCGACAAGTAGAACAATGAATGGAACAGGTAGACTGTTGAAATCATTGTATATATTGCTTCTATATAGTCTAAGAAACATATATGCAAAGCATCCAAACAGTACAATTCGCCAATTTTTTGTTCTTCAAGTTTAATTGAACTACGAGCCCCATTGATAATCATGAAATGGAAATTATTTGTAACTTTCTACAAGTAGAACAATGAATAGAACAGGTAGACGGTTGAAATCTTTGTATATATTGCTTGTAAATAGTGTAAGAAACATATATGCAAAGCATCCAAACAGTAAAATTCGCCAATTTATTGTTCTTCAAGTTTAAGTGAACAACGAGCCCCATTGTTAATCATTTAAAGGAAATTATTTGTAATTTTCGACAAGCAGAACAATGAATGGAACAGGTAGAAGGTTGAAATCTTTGTATATATTGCTTCTATATAATCTAAGAAACCTATATGCAAAGCATCTAAACAGTAACAATCGCCAATTTTTTGATCTTCAAGTTTAAGTGAACAATGAGCCCCATTGTTAATCCTTTATCGGAAATTATTTGTAATTTTCGACAAGTAGAACAATGAATGGAACTGGTAGACGGTTGAAATCTTTTTATATATTGCTTCTATATAGTCTAAGAAACATATATGCAAAGCATCCAAACAGTACCAGTCGCCAATTTTTTGATCTTCAAGTTTAAGTGAACAGCGAGCCCCATTGTTAATCCTTTAACGGAAATTATTTGTAACTTTCGACAAGTAGAACAATGAATAGAACAGGTAGACGGTTGAAATCTTTGTATATGTTGCTTCTATATAGCCTAAGAAACCTATATGCAAAGCATCTAAAAAGTAACAATCGCCAATTTTTTGTTCTCCAAGATTAAGTGAACAACGAGCCCCATTGATAATCATGAAACGGAAATTATTTGTAACTTTCTACAAGTAGAACAATGAATAGAACAGGTAGACGGTTGAAATCTTTGTATATGTTGCTTCTATATAGTCTAAGAAACCTATATGCAAAGCATCCAAACAGTACAATTCGACTATTTTTTGCTCTTCAAGTTTAAGTGAACTACGAGCCCCATTGTTAATCCTTTAAAGGAAATTATTTGTAAATTTCGGCAAGTAGAACAATGAATGGAATAGGTAGACGGTTGAAATCATTGTATATATTGCTTCTATATATTCTAAGAAACATATATGCAAAGCATCCAAACAGTACCGTTCGCCAATTTTTTGTTCTTCAAGTTTAAGTAAACTACGATCCCCATCGTTAATCCCTTAACGGAAATTATTTGTAACATTCGACAAGTAGAACAATGAATGGAACAGGTAGACGGTTGAAATCATTGTATATTATGCTTTTATATAGTCTAAGAAACATATATGCAAAGCATCCAAACAGTACAATTCGCCAATTTTTTGTTCTTCAAGTTTAAGTAAACAACGATCCCCATTGTTAATCCCTTAACGGAAATTATTTGTAACTTTCGACAAGTAGAACAGTGAATGGAACAGGTAGAAGGTTGAAATCTTTGTATATATTGCTTCTATATAGTATAAGAAACATATATGCATAGCATCCAAACAGTACCATTCGCCAATTTTTTGTTCTTCAAGTTTAAGTGAACTACGAGCCCCATTGTTAATCCTTTAAAGGAAATTATTTGTAAATTTCGACAAGTAGAACAATGAATGGAACAGGTAGACGGTTGAAATCTTTGTATATGCTGCTTCTAAATGGTCTAAGAAACATCTATGCAAAGCATCCAAACAGTACAATTCGCCAATTTTTTGTTCTTCAAGTTTAAGTAAACTACGATCCCCATTGTTAATCCCTTAACGGAAATTATTTGTAACTTTCGACAAGTAGAACAATGATTGGAACCCGTAGACGGTTGAAATCTTTGTATATATTGCTTCCATATAGTCTAAGAAACATGTACGCAAAGCATCCAAACAGTACCGTTCGCCAATTTTTTGTTCTTCAAGTTTAAGTGAACAATGAGCCCCAATGGTTAATCCTTTATCGGAAATTATTTGTAACTTTCGGCAAGTAGAACAATGAATGGAACAGGTAGACGGTTGAAATCTTTGTATATATTGCTTCTATATAGTCTAAGAAACACATATGCAAAGCATCCAAACAGTACAATTCGCCAATTTATTGTTCTTCAAGTTTAAGTGAACAACGAGCCCCATTGTTAATCCTTTAAAGGAAATTATTTGTAAATTTCAACAAGTAGAACAATGATTGGAACACGTAGACGGTTGAAATCTTTGTATATATTGCTTCCATATAGTCTAAGAAACATGTACGCAAAGCATCCAAACAGTACCGTTCTCCAATTTGTTGGCCTTCAAGATTAAGTGAACAGTGAGCCCCAATGGTTAATCCGTAATGGGTAATTATTTGTAACTTTCGACAAGTAGAACAATGAATGGAACAGGTAGACGGTTGAAATCCTTGTATATATTGCTTCCATATAGTCTAAGAAACATGTACGCAAAGCATCCAAACAGTACCATTCGCCAATTTTTTGTCCTTCAAGTTTAAGTGAACAGCGAGCCCCATTGATAATCATGAAATGGCAATTATTTGTAACTTTCTACAAGTAGAACAATGAATAGTACAGGTAGACGGGTGAAATCTTTCTATATATTGCTTCTAAATAGTCTAAGAAACATCTATGCAAAGCATCCAAACAGTACAATTCGCCAATTTTTTGTTCTTCAAGTTTAAGTAAACTACGATCCCCATTGTTAATCCCTTAACGGAAATTATTTGTAACTTTCGACAAGTAGAACAATGATTGGAACACGTAGACGGTTGAAATCTTTGTATATATTGCTTCCATATAGTCTAAGAAACATGTACGCAAAGCATCCAAACAGTACAATTCGCCAATTTTTTGTTCTTCAAGTTTAAGTGAACAATGAGCCCCAATGGTTAATCCTTTATCGGAAATTATTTGTAACTTTCGGCAAGTAGAACAATGAATGGGACAGGTAGACGGTTGAAATCCTTGTATATATTGCTTCCATATAGTCTAAGAAACATGTACGCAAAGCATCCAAACAGTATCATTCGCCAATTTTTTGTCCTTCAAGTTTAAGTGAACAATGAGCCCCATTGTTAATCCTTTATCGGAAATTATTTGTAACTTTCGGCAAGTAGAACAATGAATGGAACAGGTAGACGGTTGAAATCTTTGTATATATTGCTTCCATATAGTCTAAGAAACATGTACGCAAAGCATCCAAACAGTACCATTCGCCAATTTTTTGGTCTTCAAGTTTAAGTGATCAATGAGCCCCAATGGTTAATCCATTATCGGAAATTATTTGTAATTTTCGACAAGTAGAACAATGAATGGAACAGGTAGACGTTTGAAATCTTTGTATATATTGCTTCTATATAATCTAAGAAACATATATGCAAAGCATCCAAACAGTACCATTCGCCAATTTCTTGTTCTTCAAGTTTAAGTAAACTACGATCCCCATTGTTAATCCCTTAACGGAAATTATTTGTAACTTTCGACAAGTAGAACAGTGAATGGAACAGGTAGACGGTTGAAATCTTTGTATATATTGCTTCTATATAGTATAAGAAACATATATGCATAGCATCCAAACAGTACCATTCGCCAACTTTTTGTTCTTCAAGTTTAAGTGAACTACGAGCCCCATTGTTAATCCTTTAAAGGAAATTATATGTAAATTTCGACAAGTAGAACAATGAATGGAACAGGTAGACGGTTGAAATCTTTGTATATGTTGCTTCTATATAGTCTACGAAACCTATATGCAAAGCATCTAAACAGTAACAATCGCCAATTTTTTGTTTTTCAAGTTTAAGTGAACAGCGAACCCCATTGATAATCATGAAATGGAAATTATTTGTAACTCTCTACAAGTAGAACAGTGAATAGTACAGGTAGACGGGTGAAATCTTTGTATATATTGCTTCTATATAGTATAAGAAACATATATGCATAGCATCCAAACAGTACCATTCGCCAATTTTTTGTTCTTCAAGTTTAAGTGAACTACGAGCCCCATTGTTAATCCTTTAAAGGAAATTATTTGTAAATTTCTACAAGTAGAACAATGAATAGTACAGGTAGACGGGTGAAATCTTTCTATATATTGCTTCTAAATAGTCTAAGAAACATATATGCAAAGCATCCAAACAGTAAAATTCGCCAATTTATTGTTCTTCAAGTTTAAGTGAACAATGAGCCCCAATGGTTAATCCTTTATCGGAAATTATTTGTAACTTTCGACAAGTAGAACAATGAATGGAACAGGTAGACGGTTGAAATCTTTGTATATATTGCTTCTATATAATCTAAGAAACATATATGCAAAGCATCCAAACAGTACCATACGCCAATTTCTTGTTCTTCAAGTTTAAGTAAACTACGATCCCCATTGTTAATCCCTTAACGGAAATTATTTGTAACTTTCGACAAGTAGAACAGTGAATGGAACAGGTAGACGGTTGAAATCTTTGTATATATTGCTTCTATATAGTATAAGAAACATATATGCATAGCATCCAAACAGTACCATTCGCCAACTTTTTGTTCTTCAAGTTTAAGTGAACTACGAGCCCCATTGTTAATCCTTTAAAGGAAATTATATGTAAATTTCGACAAGTAGAACAATGAATGGAACAGGTTGACGGTTGAAATCTTTGTATATGTTGCTTCTATATAGTCTACGAAACCTATATGCAAAGCATCTAAACAGTAACAATCGCCAATTTTTTGTTTTTCAAGTTTAAGTGAACAGCGAACCCCATTGATAATCATGAAATGGAAATTATTTGTAACTCTCTACAAGTAGAACAATGAATAGTACAGGTAGACGGTTGAAATCCTTGTATATATTGCGTCTATATAGTCTAAGAAACATATATGCAAAGCATCCAAACAGTACAATTCGCCAATTTATTGTTCTTCAAGTTTAAGTGAACAACGAGCCCCATTGTTAATCCTTTAAAGGAAATTATTTGTAAATTTCGACAAGTAGAACAATGAATGGAACAGGTAGACGGTTGAAATCTTTGTATATATTGCTTCTATATAATCTAAGAAACCTATATGCAAAGCATCTAAACAGTAACAATCGCCAATTTTTTGATCTTCAAGTTTAAGTAAACAGCGAGCCCCATTGATAATCATGAAATGGAAATTATTTGTAACTTTCTACAAGTAGTACAATGAATAGTGCAGGTAGACGGGTGAAATATTTCTATATATTGCTTCTAAATAGTCTAAGAAACATATATGCAAAGCATCCAAACAGTACAATTCGCCAATTTTTTGTTCTTCAAGTTTAAGTGAACTACGAGCCCCATTGTTAATCCTAAAACGGAAATTAATTGTAACTTTCTACAAGTAGAACAATGAATGGAACACGTAGACGGTTGAAATCTTTGTATATATTGCTTCCATATAGTCTAAGAAACATATATGCAAAGCATCCAAACAGTACAATTCGCCAATTTTTTGTTCTTCAAGTTTAAGTGAACAATGAGACCCATTGTTAATCGTTTATCGGAAATTATTTGTAACTTTCGACAAGTAGAACAATGAATGGAACAGGTAGACGGTTGAAATCTTTGTATATATTGCTTCTATATAGTCTAAGAAACATATATGCAAAGCATCCAAACAGTACAATTCGCCAATTTTTTGTTCTTCAAGTTTAAGTGAACAATGAGTCCCAATGGTTAATCCTTTATCGGTAATTATTTGTAACTTTCGACAAGTAGAACAATGAATGGAACAGGTAGACGGTTGAAATCTTTGTATATGCTGCTTCTAAATGGTCTAAGAAACATCTATGCAAAGCATCCAAACAGTACAATTCGCCAATTTTTTGTTCTTCAAGTTTAAGTAAACTACGATCCCCATTGTTAATCCCTTAACGGAAATTATTTGTAACTTTCGACAAGTAGAACAATGATTGGAACCCGTAGACGGTTGAAATCTTTGTATATATTGCTTCCATATAGTCTAAGAAACATGTACGCAAAGCATCCAAACAGTACCGTTCGCCAATTTTTTGTTCTTCAAGTTTAAGTGAACAATGAGCCCCAATGGTTAATCCTTTATCGGAAATTATTTGTAACTTTCGGCAAGTAGAACAATGAATGGAACAGGTAGACGGTTGAAATCTTTGTATATATTGCTTCTATATAGTCTAAGAAACACATATGCAAAGCATCCAAACAGTACAATTCGCCAATTTATTGTTCTTCAAGTTTAAGTGAACAACGAGCCCCATTGTTAATCCTTTAAAGGAAATTATTTGTAAATTTCAACAAGTAGAACAATGATTGGAACACGTAGACGGTTGAAATCTTTGTATATATTGCTTCCATATAGTCTAAGAAACATGTACGCAAAGCATCCAAACAGTACCGTTCTCCAATTTGTTGGCCTTCAAGATTAAGTGAACAATGAGCCCCAATGGTTAATCCGTAATCGGTAATTATTTGTAACTTTCGACAAGTAGAACAATGAATGGAACAGGTAGACGGTTGAAATCCTTGTATATATTGCTTCCATATAGTCTAAGAAACATGTACGCAAAGCATCCAAACAGTACCATTCGCCAATTTTTTGTCCTTCAAGTTTAAGTGAACAGCGAGCCCCGTTGATAATCATGAAATGGCAATTATTTGTAACTTTCTACAAGTAGAACAATGAATAGTACAGGTAGACGGGTGAAATCTTTCTATATATTGCTTCTAAATAGTCTAAGAAACATCTATGCAAAGCATCCAAACAGTACAATTCGCCAATTTTTTGTTCTTCAAGTTTAAGTAAACTACGATCCCCATTGTTAATCCCTTAACGGAAATTATTTGTAACTTTCGACAAGTAGAACAATGATTGGAACACGTAGACGGTTGAAATCTTTGTATATATTGCTTCCATATAGTCTAAGAAACATGTACGCAAAGCATCCAAACAGTACAATTCGCCAATTTTTTGTTCTTCAAGTTTAAGTGAACAATGAGCCCCAATGGTTAATCCTTTATCGGAAATTATTTGTAACTTTCGGCAAGTAGAACAATGAATGGAACAGGTAGACGGTTGAAATCCTTGTATATATTGCTTCCATATAGTCTAAGAAACATGTACGCAAAGCATCCAAACAGTACCATTCGCCAATTTTTTGTCCTTCAAGTTTAAGTGAACAATGAGCCCCATTGTTAATCCATTATCGGAAATTATTTGTAACTTTCGGCAAGTAGAACAATGAATGGAACAGGTAGACGGTTGAAATCTTTGTATATATTGCTTCCATATAGTCTAAGAAACATGTACGCAAAGCATCCAAACAGTACCATTCGCCAATTTTTTGGTCTTCAAGTTTAAGTGATCAATGAGCCCCAATGGTTAATCCATTATCGGAAATTATTTGTAATTTTCGACAAGTAGAACAATGAATGGAACAGGTAGACGGTTGAAATCTTTGTATATATTGCTTCTATATAATCGAAGAAACATATATGCAAAGCATCCAAACAGTACCATTCGCCAATTTCTTGTTCTTCAAGTTTAAGTAAACTACGATCCCCATTGTTAATCCCTTAACGGAAATTATTTGTAACTTTCGACAAGTAGAACAGTGAATGGAACAGGTAGACGGTTGAAATCTTTGTATATATTGCTTCTATATAGTATAAGAAACATATATGCATAGCATCCAAACAGTACCATTCGCCAACTTTTTGTTCTTCAAGTTTAAGTGAACTACGAGCCCCATTGTTAATCCTTTAAAGGAAATTATATGTAAATTTCGACAAGTAGAACAATGAATGGAACAGGTAGACGGTTGAAATCTTTGTATATGTTGCTTCTATATAGTCTACGAAACCTATATGCAAAGCATCTAAACAGTAACTGTCGCCAATTTTTTGTTTTTCAAGTTTAAGTGAACAGCGAACCCCATTGATAATCATGAAATGGAAATTATTTGTAACTCTCTACAAGTAGAACAATGAATAGTACAGGTAGACGGGTGAAATCTTTGTATATATTGCTTCTATATAGTATAAGAAACATATATGCATAGCATCCAAACAGTACCATTCGCCAATTTTTTGTTCTTCAAGTTTAAGTGAACTACGAGCCCCATTGTTAATCCTTTAAAGGAAATTATTTGTAAATTTCTACAAGTAGAACAATGAATAGTACAGGTAGACGGGTGAAATCTTTCTATATATTGCTTCTAAATAGTCTAAGAAACATATATGCAAAGCATCCAAACAGTAAAATTCGCCAATTTATTGTTCTTCAAGTTTAAGTGAACAATGAGCCCCAATGGTTAATCCTTTATCGGAAATTATTTGTAACTTTCGACAAGTAGAACAATGAATGGAACAGGTAGACGGTTGAAATCCTTGTATATATTGCTTCCATATAGTCTAAGAAACATGTACGCAAAGCATCCAAACAGTACCATTCGCCAATTTTTTGTCCTTCAAGTTTAAGTGAACAATGAGCCCCATTGTTAATCCATTATCGGAAATTATTTGTAACTTTCGGCAAGTAGAACAATGAATGGAACAGGTAGACGGTTGAAATCTTTGTATATATTGCTTCCATATAGTCTAAGAAACATGTACGCAAAGCATCCAAACAGTACCATTCGCCAATTTTTTGGTCTTCAAGTTTAAGTGATCAATGAGCCCCAATGGTTAATCCATTATCGGAAATTATTTGTAATTTTCGACAAGTAGAACAATGAATGGAACAGGTAGACGGTTGAAATCTTTGTATATATTGCTTCTATATAATCGAAGAAACATATATGCAAAGCATCCAAACAGTACCATTCGCCAATTTCTTGTTCTTCAAGTTTAAGTAAACTACGATCCCCATTGTTAATCCCTTAACGGAAATTATTTGTAACTTTCGACAAGTAGAACAGTGAATGGAACAGGTAGACGGTTGAAATCTTTGTATATATTGCTTCTATATAGTATAAGAAACATATATGCATAGCATCCAAACAGTACCATTCGCCAACTTTTTGTTCTTCAAGTTTAAGTGAACTACGAGCCCCATTGTTAATCCTTTAAAGGAAATTATATGTAAATTTCGACAAGTAGAACAATGAATGGAACAGGTAGACGGTTGAAATCTTTGTATATGTTGCTTCTATATAGTCTACGAAACCTATATGCAAAGCATCTAAACAGTAACTGTCGCCAATTTTTTGTTTTTCAAGTTTAAGTGAACAGCGAACCCCATTGATAATCATGAAATGGAAATTATTTGTAACTCTCTACAAGTAGAACAATGAATAGTACAGGTAGACGGGTGAAATCTTTGTATATATTGCTTCTATATAGTATAAGAAACATATATGCATAGCATCCAAACAGTACCATTCGCCAATTTTTTGTTCTTCAAGTTTAAGTGAACTACGAGCCCCATTGTTAATCCTTTAAAGGAAATTATTTGTAAATTTCTACAAGTAGAACAATGAATAGTACAGGTAGACGGGTGAAATCTTTCTATATATTGCTTCTAAATAGTCTAAGAAACATATATGCAAAGCATCCAAACAGTAAAATTCGCCAATTTATTGTTCTTCAAGTTTAAGTGAACAATGAGCCCCAATGGTTAATCCTTTATCGGAAATTATTTGTAACTTTCGACAAGTAGAACAATGAATGGAACAGGTAGACGGTTGAAATCTTTGTATATATTGCTTCTATATAATCTAAGAAACATATATGCAAAGCATCCAAACAGTACCATACGCCAATTTTTTGTTCTTCAAGTTTAAGTGAACTACGTGCCCCATTGTTAATCCTTTAAAGGAAATTATTTGTAAATTTCGACAAGTAGAACAATGAATGGATCAGGTAGACGGTTGAAATCTTTGTATATGTTGCTTCTATATAGTCTACGAAACCTATATGCAAAGCATCTAAACAGTAACAATCGCCAATTTTTTGTTCTTCAAGTTTAAGTGAACAGCGAACCCCATTGATAATCATGAAATGGAAATTATTTGTAACTTTCTACAAGTAGAACAATGAATAGTACAGGTAGACGGGTGAAATCTTTGTATATATTGCTTCTATATAGTATAAGAAACATATATGCATAGCATCCAAACAGTACCATTCGCCAATTTTTTGTTCTTCAAGTTTAAGTGAACTACGAGCCCCATTGTTAATCCTTTAAAGGAAATTATTTGTAAATTTCTACAAGTAGAACAATGAATAGTACAGGTAGACGGGTGAAATCTTTCTATATATTGCTTCTAAATAGTCTAAGAAACATATATGCAAAGCATCCAAACAGTAAAATTCGCCAATTCATTGTTCTTCAAGTTTAAGTGAACAACGAGCCCCATTGTTAATCCTTTAAAGGAAATTATTTGTAATTTTCGACAAGCAGAACAATGAATGGAACAGGTAGACGGTTGAAATCTTTGTATATATTGCTTCTATATAATCTAAGAAACATATATGCAAAGCATCCAAACAGTACCATTCGCCAATTTTTTGTTCTTCAAGTTTAAGTGAACAATGAGCCCCATTGTTAATCCTTTATCGGAAATTATTTGCAACTTTCGACAAGTAGAACAATGAATGGAACAGGTAGACGGTTGAAATCTTTGTATATATTGCTTCTATATAGTCTAAGAAACATATATGCAAAGCATCCAAACAGTACCATTCGCCAATTTTTTGTTCTTCAAGTTTAAGTGAACTACGAGCCCCATTGTTAATGCTTTAAAGGAAATTATTCGTAAATTTCGACAAGTAGAACATTGATTGGAACACGTAGACGGTTGAAATCTTTGTATATGTTGCTTCTATATAGTCTAAGAAACATATATGCAAAGCATCCAAACAGTACAATTCGCCAATTTTTTGTTCTTCAAGTTTAAGTGAACTACGAGCCCCATTGTTAATCCTAAAACGGAAATTAATTGTAACTTTCTACAAGTAGAACAATGAATGGATCAGGTAGACGGTTGAAATCATTGTATATATTGCTTCTATATAGCCTAAGAAACATATATGCAAAGCATCCAAACAGTACAATTCGCCAATTTTTTGTTCTTCAAGTTTAAGTGAACTACGAGCCCCATTGTTAATCCTTTAACGGAAATTAATTGTAACTTTCTACAAGTTGAACAATGATTCGAACACGTAGACGGTTGAAATCTTTGTATATATTGCTTCCATATAGTCTAAGAAACATATACGCAAAGCATCCAAACAGTACCATTCGCCAATTTTTTGTTCTTCAAGTTTAAGTGAACAATGAGCCCCAATGGTTAATCCTTTATCGGAAATTATTTGTAATTTTCGACAAGTAGAACAATGAATGGAACAGGTAGACGGTTGAAATCTTTGTATATATTGCTTCTATATAATCTAAGAAACATATATGCAAAGCATCTAAACAGTAACAATCGCCAATTTTTTGATCTTCAAGTTTAAGTGAACAACGAGCCCCATTGTTAATCCTTTAAAGGAAATTATTTGTAAATTTCGACAAGTAGAACAATGAATGGAACAGGTAGACGGTTGAAATCTTTGTATATATTGCTTCTATATAATCTAAGAAACATATATGCAAAGTATCCAAACAGTACCATTCGCCAATCTATTGTTCTTCAAGTTTAAGTGAACAGCGAGCCCCATTGATAAACATGAAATGGAAATTATTTGTAACTTTCTACAAGTAGAACAATGAATGGAACAGGTAGACGGTTGAATTCTTTCTATATATTGCTTCTAAATAGTCTAAGAAACATATATGCAAAGCATCCAAACAGTAAAATTCGCCAATTTATTGTTCTTCAAGTTTAAGTGAACAACGAGCCCCATTGTTAATCATTTAAAGGAAATTATTTGTAATTTTCGACAAGCAGAACAATGAATGGAACAGGTAGAAGGTTGAAATCTTTGTATATATTGCTTCTATATAATCTAAGAAACCTATATGCAAAGCATCTAAACAGTAACAATCGCCAATTTTTTGATCTTCAAGTTTAAGTGAACAGCGAGCCCCATTGTTAATCCTTTAACGGAAATTATTTGTAAATTTCGACAAGTAGAACAATGAATGGAACAGGTAGACGGTTGAAATCTTTGTATATGTTGCTTCTATATAGCCTAAGAAACCTATATGCAAAGCATCTAAAAAGTAACAATCGCCAATTTTTTGTTCTCCAAGATTAAGTGAACAACGAGCCCCATTGATAATCATGAAATGGAAATTATTTGTAAATTTCTACAAGTAGAACAATGAATGGAACAGGTAGACGGTTGAATTCTTTGTATATATTGCTTCTATATAGTCTAAGAAACCTATATGCAAAGCATCTAAACAGTAACAATCGCCAATTTTTTGATCTTCAAGTTTAAGAGAACAGCGAGCCCCATTGATAATCATGAAATGGAAATTATGTGTAACTTTCTACAAGTAGAACAATGAATAGTACAGGTAGACGTTTGAAATCTTTGTATATATTGCTTCTATATAATCTAAGAAACATATATGCAAAGCATCCAAACAGTACCATTCGCCAAATTTTTGTTCTTCAAGTTTAAGTGAACAATGAGCCCCAATTGTTAATCCTTTATCGGTAATTATTTGTAACTTTCGACAAGTAGAACAATGAATGGAACAGGTAGACGGTAGAAATCCTTGTATATATTGCGTCTATATAGTCTAAGAAACATATATGCAAAGCATCCAAACAGTACAATTCGCCAATTTATTGTTCTTCAAGTTTAAGTGAACAACGAGCCCCATTGTTAATCCTTTAAAGGAAATTATTTTTAAATTTCGACAAGTAGAACAATAAATGGAACAGGTAGACGGTTGAAATCTTTGTATATATTGCTTCTATATAATCTAAGAAACATATATGCAAAGCATCCAAACAGTACCATTCGCCAATTTCTTGTTCTTCAAGTTTAAGTGAACTACGAGCTCCATTGTTAATCCTTTAAAGGAAATTATTTGTAAATGTCGACAAGTAGAACAATGAATGGATCAGGTAGACGGTTGAAATCATTGTATATATTGCTTCTATATAATCTACGAAACATATATGCAAAGCATCCAAACAGTACAATTCTCCAATTTTTTGTTCTTCAAGCTTAAGTGAACTACGAGCCCCATTGTTAATCCTTTAACGGAAATTAATTGTAACTTTCTACAAGTAGAACAATGAATAGTACAGGTAGACGTTTGAAATCATTGTATATATTGCTTCTATATAATCTAAGAAACATATATGCAAAGCATCCAAACAGTACCATTCGCCAAATTTTTGTTCTTCAAGTTTAAGTGAACAACGAGCCCCATTGATAATCATGAAACGGAAATTATTTGTAACTTTCTACAAGTAGAACAATGAACAGAACAGGTAGACGGTTGAAATCTTTGTATATGTTGCTTCTATATAGTCTAAGAAACCTATATGCAAAGCATCTAAACAGTAACAATCGCCAATTTTTTGATCTTCAAGTTTAAGTGAACAGCGAGCCCCATTGTTAATCCTTTAACGGAAATTATTTGTAACTTTCGACAAGTAGAACAATGAATAGAACAGGTAGACGGTTGAAATCTTTGTATATGTTGCTTCTATATAGCCTAAGAAACCTATATGCAAAGCATCTAAAAAGTAACAATCGCCAATTTTTTGTTCTCCAAGATTAAGTGAACAACGAGCCCCATTGATAATCATGAAACGGAAATTATTTGTAACTTTCTACAAGTAGAACAATGAATAGAACAGGTAGACGGTTGAAATCTTTGTATATGTTGCTTCTATATAGTCTAAGAAACCTATATGCAAAGCATCTAAAAAGTAACAATCGCCAATTTTTTGTTCTTCAAGTTTAAGTGAACTACGAGCCCCATTGTTAATCCTTTAACGGAAATTAATTGTAACTTTCTACAAGTAGAACAATGATTGGAACACGTAGACGGTTGAAATCTTTGTATATATTGCTTCCATATAGTCTAAGAAACATATATGCAAAGCATCCAAACAGTACAATTCGCCAATTTTTTGTCCTTCAAGTTTAAGTGAACAACGAGCCCCATTGTTAATCCTTTATCGGAAATTATTTCTAACTTTCGACAAGTAGAACAATGAATGGAACAGGTAGACGGTTGAAATCTTTGTATATATTGCTTCTATATAGTCTAAGAAACATATATGCAAAGCATCCAAACAGTACCGTTCGCCAATTTATTGTTCTTCATGTTTAAGTAAACTACGATCCCCATTGTTAATCCCTTAACGGAAATTATTTGTAACTTTCGACAAGTAGAACAATGAATGGAACAGGTAGACGGTTGAAATCATTGTATATATTGCTTCTATATAATCTAAGAAACATATATGCAAAGCATCCAAACAGTACAATTCGCCAATTATTTCATCTTCATGTTTAAGTGAACTACGAGCCCCATTGTTAATCCTTTAAAGGAAATTATTTGTAAATTTCGACAAGTAGAACAATGAATGGATCATGTAGACGGTTGAAATCTTTGTATATATTGTTTCTATATAGTCTGCGAAACAAATATGCAAAGCATCCAAACAGTACAATTCGCCAATTTTTTGTTCTTCAAGTTTAAGTGAACTACGAGCCCCATTGATAATCATGAAATGGAAATTATTTGTAACTTTCTACAAGTAGAACAATAAATAGTACAGGTAGACGGGTGAAATCTTTCTATATATTACATCTAAATAGTCTAAGAAACATATATGGAAAGCATCCAAACAGTACAATTCGCCAATTTTTTGTTCTTCAAGTTTAAGTGAACTACGAGCCCCATTGTTAATCCTTTATAGGAAATTATTTGTAAATTTCGACAAGTAGAACAATGAATCGAACAGGTAGACGGTTGAAATCTTTGTATATATTGCTTCTTTATAATCTAAGAAACATATATGCAAAGCATCCAAACAGTACAATTCGCCAATTATTTCATCTTCATGTTTAAGTGAACTACGAGCCCCATTGTTAATCCTTTAAAGGAAATTATTTGTAAATTTCGACAAGTAGAACAATGAATGGATCATGTAGACGGTTGAAATCATTGCATATATTGCTTCTATATAGTCTGCGAAACAAATATGCAAAGCATCCAAACAGTACCGTTCGCCAATTTTTTGTTCTTCAAGTTTAAGTGAACTACGAGCCCCATTGATAATCATGAAACGGAAATTATTTGTAACTTTCTACAAGTAGAACAATGATTGGAACACGTAGACGGTTGAAATCTTTGTATATATTGCTTCCATATAGTCTAAGAAACATGTACGCAAAGCATCCAAACAGTACCGTTCGCTAATTTTTTGTTCTTCAAGTTTAAGTGAACTACGAGCCCCATTGTTAATCCTTTAAAGTAAATTATTTGTAACTTTCGACAAGTAGAACAATGAATGGAACAGGTAGACTGTTGAAATCATTGTATATATTGCTTCTATATAATCTAAGAAACATATATGCAAAGCATCCAAACAGTACAATTCGCCAATTTTTTGTTCTTCAAGTTTAAGTGAACTACGAGCCCCATTGATAATCATGAAATGGAAATTATTTGTAACTTTCTACAAGTAGAACAATGAATAGTACAGGTAGACGGGTGAAATCTTTCTATATATTGCATCTAAATAGTCTAAGAAACATATATGCAAAGCATCCAAACAGAACCATTCGCCAATTTTGTGTTCTTCAAGTTTAAGTGAACTACGAGCCCCATTGTTAATCCTTTAACGGAAATTAATTGTAACTTTCTACAAGTAGAACAATGATTGGAACACGTAGACGGTTGAAATCTTTGTATATATTGCTTCTATATAGTCTAAGAAACATATATGCAAAGCATCCAAACAGTACAATTCGCCAATTTTTTGTTCTTCAAGTTTAAGTAAACTACGATCCCCATTGTTAATCCCTTAACGGAAATTATTTGTAACTTTCGACAAGTAGAACAATGAATGGAACAGGTAGACGGTTGAAATCATTGTATATATTGCTTCTATATAGTCTAAGAAACATATATGCAAAGCATCCAAACAGTACAACTCGACTATTTTTTGCTCTTCAAGTTTAAGTGAACTACGAGCCCCATTGTTAATCCTTTAAAGGAAATTATTTGTAAATTTCGGCAAGTAGAACAATGAATGGAATAGGTAGACGGTTGAAATCATTGTATATATTGCTTCTATATAGTCTAAGAAACATATATGCAAAGCATCCATACAGTACAGTTCGCCAATTTTTTGTTCTTCAAGTTTAAGTAAACTACGATCACCATTGTTAATCCCTTAACGGAAATTATTTGTAACATTCGACAAGTAGAACAATGAATGGAACAGGTAGACGGTTGAAATCATTGTATATATTGCTTCTATATAGTCTAAGAAACATATATGCAAAGCATCCAAACAGTACAATTCGACTATTTTTTGCTCTTCAAGTTTAAGTGAACTACGAGCCCCATTGTTAATCCTTTAAAGGAAATTATTTGTAAATTTCGGCAAGTAGAACAATGAATGGAATAGGTAGACGGTTGAAATCATTGTATATATTGCTTCTATATATTCTAAGAAACATATATGCAAAGCATCCAAACAGTACAGTTCGCCAATTTTTTGTTCTTCAAGTTTAAGTAAACTACGATCCCCATTGTTAATCCCTTAACGGAAATTATTTGTAACATTCGACAAGTAGAACAATGAATGGAACAGGTAGACGGTTGAAATCATTGTATATTATGCTTTTATATAGTCTAAGAAACATATATGCAAAGCATCCAAACAGTACAATTCGCCAATTTTTTGTTCTTCAAGTTTAAGTGAACTACGAGCCCCATTGTTAATCCTTTAACGGAAATTAATTGTAACTTTCTACAAGTAGAACAATGATTGGAACACGTAGACGGTTGAAATCTTTGTATATATTGCTTCTATATAGTCTAAGAAACATATATGCAAAGCATCCAAACAGTACAACTCGCCAATTTTTTGTTCTTCAAGTTTAAGTAAACTACGATCCCCATTGTTAATCCCTTAACGGAAATTATTTGTAACTTTCGACAAGTAGAACAATGAATGGAACAGGTAGACGGTTGAAATCATTGTATATATTGCTTCTATATAGTCTAAGAAACATATATGCAAAGCATCCAAACAGTACAATTCGACTATTTTTTGCTCTTCAAGTTTAAGTGAACTACGAGCCCCATTGTTAATCCTTTAAAGGAAATTATTTGTAAATTTCGGCAAGTAGAACAATGAATGGAATAGGTAGACGGTTGAAATCATTGTATATATTGCTTCTATATAGTCTAAGAAACATATATGCGAAGCACCCAAACAGTACAATTCGCCAATTTTTTGTTCTTCAAGTTTAAGTAAACTACGATCCCCATTGTTAATCCCTTAACGGAAATTATTTGTAACATTCGACAAGTAGAACAATGAATGGAACAGGTAGACGGTTGAAATCATTGTATATTTTGCTTCTATATAGTCTAAGAAACATATATGCAAAGCATCCAAACAGTACAATTCGCCGATTTATTGTTCTTCAAGTTTAAGTGAACAACGAGCCCCATTGTTAATCCTTTAAAGGAAATTATGTGTAAATTTCGACAAGTAGAACAATGATTGGAACACGTAGACGGTTGAAATCTTTGCATATATTGCTTCCATATAGTCTAAGAAACATATATGCAAAGCATCCAAACAGTACAGTTCGCCAATTTTTTGTTCTTCAAGTTTAAGTAAACTACGATCCCCATTGTTAATCCCTTAACGGAAATTATTTGTAACTTTCGACAAGTAGAACAATGAATGGAACAGGTAGACGGTTGAAATCATTGTATATATTGCTTCTATATAGTCTAAGAAACATATATGCAAAGCATCCAAACAGTACAATTCGACTATTTTTTGCTCTTCAAGTTTAAGTGAACTACGAGCCCCATTGTTAATCCTTTAAAGGAAATTATTTGTAAATTTCGGCAAGTAGAACAAGGAATGGAATAGGTAGACGGTTGAAATCATTGTATATATTGCTTCTATATAGTCTAAGAAACATATATGCGAAGCATCCAAACAGTACAATTCGCCAATTTTTTGTTCTTCAAGTTTAAGTAAACTACGATCCCCATTGTTAATCCCTTAACGGAAATTATTTGTAACATTCGACAAGTAGAACAATGAATGGAACAGGTAGACGGTTGAAATCATTGTATATTTTGCTTCTATATAGTCTAAGAAACATATATGCAAAGCATCCAAACAGTACAATTCGCCGATTTATTGTTCTTCAAGTTTAAGTGAACAACGAGCCCCATTGTTAATCCTTTAAAGGAAATTATGTGTAAATTTCGACAAGTAGAACAATGATTGGAACACGTAGACGGTTGAAATCTTTGTATATATTGCTTCCATATAGTCTAAGAAACATGTACACAAAGCATCCAAACAGTACCATTAGCCAATTTTTTGGTCTTCAAGTTTAAGTGAACAATGAGCCCCAATGGTTAATCCTTTATCGGAAATTATTTGTAATTTTCGACAAGTAGAACAATGAATGGAACAGGTAGACGGTTGAAATCTTTCTATATATTGCATCTAAATAGTCTAAGAAACATATATGCAAAGCATCCAAACAGAACCATTCGCCAATTTTTTGTTCTTCAAGTTTAAGTGAACTACGAGCCCCATTATTAATCCTTTAAAGAAAATTATTTGTAAATTTCTACAAGTAGAACAATGAATCGAACAGGTAGACGGTTGAAATCTTTGTATATGTTGCTTCTATATAGTCTAAGAAACATATATGCAAAGCATCCAAACAGTACCATTCGCCAATTTTTTGTTCTTCAAGTTTAAGTGAACTACGAGCCCCATTGATAATCATGAAACGGAAATTATTTGTAACTTTCTACAAGTAGAACAATGAATAGAACAGGTAGACGGTTGAAATCTTTGTATATGTTGCTTCTATATAGTCTAAGAAACTTATATGCAAAGCATCTAAACAGTAACATTCGCCAATTTTTTTATCTTCAAGTTTAAGTGAACAATGAGCCCCAATGGTTAATCCGTTATCGGAAATTATTTGTAACTTTCGACAAGTAGAACAATGAATGGAACAGGTAGACTGTTGAAATCATTGTATATATTGCTTCTATATAGTCTAAGAAACATATATGCAAAGCATCCAAACAGTACAATTCGCCAATTTTTTGTTCTTCAAGTTTAAGTGAACTACGAGCCCCATTGATAATCATGAAATGGAAATTATTTGTAACTTTCTACAAGTAGAACAATGAATAGAACAGGTAGACGGTTGAAATCTTTGTATATATTGCATCTATATAGTATAAGAAGCATATATGCAAAGCATCCAAACAGTACAATTCGCCAATTTTTTGTTCTTCAAGTTTAAGTGAACTACGAGCCCCATTGATAATCATGAAATGGAAATTATTTGTAACTTTCTACAAGTAGAACAATGAATAGTACAGGTAGGCGGGTGAAATCTTTCTATATATTACATCTAAATAGTCTAAGAAACATATATGGAAAGCATCCAAACAGTACAATTCGCCAATTTTTTGTTCTTCAAGTTTAAGTGAACTACGAGCCCCATTGTTAATCCTTTATAGGAAATTATTTGTAAATTTCGACAAGTAGAACAATGAATCGAACAGGTAGACGGTTGAAATCTTTGAATATATTGCTTCTTTATAATCTAAGAAACATATATGCAAAGCATCCAAACAGTACAATTCGCCAATTATTTCATCTTCATGTTTAAGTGAACTACGAGCCCCATTGTTAATCCTTTAAAGGAAATTATTTGTAAATTTCGACAAGTAGAACAATGAATGGATCATGTAGACGGTTGAAATCATTGCATATATTGCTTCTATATAGTCTGCGAAACAAATATGCAAAGCATCCAAACAGTACCGTTCGCCAATTTTTTGTTCTTCAAGTTTAAGTGAACTACGAGCCCCATTGATAATCATGAAACGGAAATTATTTGTAACTTTCTACAAGTAGAACAATGAATCGAACAGGTAGACGGTTGAAATCTTTGTATATGTTGCTTCTATATAGTCTAAGAAACTTATATGCAAAGCATCTAAACAGTAACATTCGCCAATTTTTTTATCTTCAAGTTTAACTGAACAATGAGCCCCAATGGTTAATCCGTTATCGGAAATTATTTGTAACTTTCGACAAGTAGAACAATGAATAGAACATGTAGACGGTTGAAATCTTTGTATATATTGCTTCCATATAGTCTAAGAAACATATATGCAAAGCATCCAAACAGTAGCATTCGCCAATTTTTTGTTCTTCAAGTTTAAGTGAACAATGAGCCCCATTGTTAATCCTTTATCGGAAATTATTTGTAACTTTCGACAAGTAGAACAATGAATTGAACAGGTAGACGGTTGAAATCTTTGTATATATTGCTTCTATATAGTCTAAGAAACATATATGCAAAGCATCCAAACAGTACAATTCGCCAATTTATTGTTCTTCAAGTTTAAGTGAACAACGAGCCCCATTGTTAATCCTTTAAAGAAAATTATTTGTAAATTTCGACAAGTAGAACAATGATTGGAACACGTAGACGGTTGAAATCTTTGTATATATTGCTTCCATATAGTCTAAGAAACATGTACGCAAAGCATCCAAACAGTACCGTTCGCTAATTTTTTGTTCTTCAAGTTTAAGTGAACTACGAGCCCCATTGTTAATCCTTTAAAGGAAATTATTTGTAACTTTCGACAAGTAGAACAATGAATGGAACTGGTAGACGGTTGAAATTTTTGTATATATTGCTTCTATATAGTCTAAGAAACATATATGCAAAGCATCCAAACAGTACCATTCGCCAATTTTTTGTTCTTCAATTTTAAGTGAACTACGAGCCCCATTGATAATCATGAAACGGAAATTATTTGTAACTTTCTACAAGTAGAACAATGAATAGAACAGGTAGACGGTTGAAATCTTTGTATATGTTGCTTCTATATAGTCTAAGAAACTTATATGCAAAGCATCTAAACAGTAACATTCGCCAATTTTTTTATCTTCAAGTTTAAGTGAACAATGAGCACCAATGGTTAATCCGTTATCGGAAATTATTTGTAACTTTCGACAAGTAGAACAATGAATGGAACAGGTAGACTGTTGAAATCATTGTATATATTGCTTCTATATAGTCTAAGAAACATATATGCAAAGCATCCAAACAGTACAATTCGCCAATTTTTTGTTCTTCAAGTTTAATTGAACTACGAGCCCCATTGATAATCATGAAATGGAAATTATTTGTAACTTTCTACAAGTAGAACAATGAATAGAACAGGTAGACGGTTGAAATCTTTGTATATATTGCTTGTAAATAGTCTAAGAAACATATATGCAAAGCATCCAAACAGTAAAATTCGCCAATTTATTGTTCTTCAAGTTTAAGTGAACAACGAGCCCCATTGTTAATCATTTAAAGGAAATTATTTGTAATTTTCGACAAGCAGAACAATGAATGGAACAGGTAGAAGGTTGAAATCTTTGTATATATTGCTTCTATATAATCTAAGAAACCTATATGCAAAGCATCTAAACAGTAACAATCGCCAATTTTTTGATCTTCAAGTTTAAGTGAACAATGAGCCCCATTGTTAATCCTTTATCGGAAATTATTTGTAATTTTCGACAAATAGAACAATGAATGGAACTGGTAGACGGTTGAAATCTTTTTATATATTGCTTCTATATAGTCTAAGAAACATATATGCAAAGCATCCAAACAGTACCAGTCGCCAATTTTTTGATCTTCAAGTTTAAGTGAACAGCGAGCCCCATTGTTAATCCTTTAACGGAAATTATTTGTAACTTTCGACAAGTAGAACAATGAATGGCTCAGGTAGACAGTTGAAATCATTGTATATATTGCTTCTATATAATCTAAGTAACATATATGCAAAGCATCCAAACAGTACAATACGCCAATTATTTCATCTTCATGTTTAAGTGAACTACGAGCCCCATTGTTAATCCTTTAAAGGAAATTATTTGTAAATTTCGACAAGTAGAACAATGAATGGATCATGTAGACGGTTGAAATCATTGTATATATTGTTTCTATATAGTCTGCGAAACAAATATGCAAAGCATCCAAACAGTACAATTCGCCAATTTTTTGTTCTTCAAGTTTAAGTGAACTACGAGCCCCATTGATAATCATGAAATGGAAATTATTTGTAACTTTCTACAAGTAGAACAATGAATAGTACAGGTAGACGGGTGAAATCTTTCTATATATTACATCTAAATAGTCTAAGAAACATATATGGAAAGCATCCAAACAGTACAATTCGCCAATTTTTTGTTCTTCAAGTTTAAGTGAACTACGAGCCCCATTGTTAATCCTTTATAGGAAATTATTTGTAAATTTCGACAAGTAGAACAATGAATCGAACAGGTAGACGGTTGAAATCCTTGTATATATTGCGTCTATATAGTCTAAGAAACATATATGCAAAGCATCCAAACAGTACAATTCGCCAATTTATTGTTCTTCAAGTTTAAGTGAACAACGAGCCCCATTGTTAATCATGAAATGGAAATTATTTGTAACTTTCTACAAGTAGAACAATGAATAGTACATGTAGACGGGTGAAATCTTTCTATATATTACATCTAAATAGTCTAAGATACATATATGGAAAGCATCCAAACAGTACAATTCGCCAATTTTTTGTTCTTCAAGTTTAAGTGAACTACGAGCCCCATTGTTAATCCTTTATAGGAAATTATTTGTAAATTTCGACAAAAAGAACAATGAATCGAACAGGTAGACGGTTGAAATCTTTGTATATATTGCTTCTTTATAATCTAAGAAACATATATGCAAAGCATCCAAACAGTACAATTCGCCAATTATTTCATCTTCATGTTTAAGTGAACTACGAGCCCCATTGTTAATCCTTTAAAGGAAATTATTTGTAAATTTCGACAAGTAGAACAATGAATCGAACAGGTAGAGGGTTGAAATCTTTGTATATGTTGCTTCTATATAGTCTAAGAAACTTATATGCAAAGCATCTAAACAGTAACATTCGCCAATTTTTTTATCTTCAAGTTTAACTGAACAATGAGCCCCAATGGTTAATCCGTTATCGGAAATTATTTGTAACTTTCGACAAGTAGAACAATGAATAGAACAGGTAGACGTTTGAAATCTTTGTATATATTGCTTCCATATAGTCTAAGAAACATATATGCAAAGCATCCAAACAGTAGCATTCGCCAATTTTTTGTTCTTCAAGTTTAAGTGAACAATGAGCCCCATTGTTAATCCTTTATCGGAAATTATTTGTAACTTTCGACAAGTAGAACAATGAATTGAACAGGTAGACGGTTGAAATCTTTGTATATATTGCTTCTATATAGTCTAAGAAACATATATGCAAAGCATCCAAACAGTACAATTCGCCAATTTATTGTTCTTCAAGTTTAAGTGAACAACGAGCCCCATTGTTAATCCTTTAAAGAAAATTATTTGTAAATTTCGACAAGTAGAACAATGATTGGAACACGTAGACGGTTGAAATTTTTGTATATATTGCTTCTATATAGTCTAAGAAACATATATGCAAAGCATCCAAACAGTACCATTCGCCAATTTTTTGTTCTTCAAGTTTAAGTGAACTACGAGCCCCATTGATAATCATGAAACGGAAATTATTTGTAACTTTCTACAAGTAGAACAATGAATAGAACAGGTAGACGGTTGAAATCTTTGTATATGTTGCTTCTATATAGTCTAGGAAACTTATATGCAAAGCATCTAAACAGTAACATTCGCCAATTTTTTTATCTTCAAGTTTAAGTGAACAATGAGCCCCAATGGTTAATCCGTTATCGGAAATTATATGTAACTTTCGACAAGTAGAACAATGAATGGAACAGGTAGACTGTTGAAATCATTGTATATATTGCTTCTATATAGTCTAAGAAACATATATGCAAAGCATCCAAACAGTACAATTCGCCAATTTTTTGTTCTTCAAGTTTAAGTGAACTACGAGCCCCATTGATAATCATGAAATGGAAATTATTTGTAACTTTCTACAAGTAGAACAATGAATAGAACAGGTAGACGGTTGAAATCTTTGTATATATTGCTTCTATATAGTATAAGAAACATATATGCAAAGCATCCAAACAGTACAATTCGCCAATTTTTTGTTCTTCAAGTTTAAGTGAACTACGAGCCCCATTGATAATCATGAAATGGAAATTATTTGTAACTTTCTACAAGTAGAACAATGAATAGTACAGGTAGACGGGTGAAATCTTTCTATATATTGCATCTAAATAGTCTAAGAAACATATATGCAAAGCATCCAAACAGAACCATTCGCCAATTTTGTGTTCTTCAAGTTTAAGTGAACTACGAGCCCCATTGTTAATCCTTTAAAGAAAATTATTTGTAAATTTCGACAAGTAGAACAATGAATGGAACAGGTAGACTGTTGAAATCATTGTATATATTGCTTCTATATAGTCTAAGAAACATATATGCAAAGCATCCAAACAGTACAATTCGCCAATTTTTTGTTCTTCATGTTTAAGTAAACTACGATCCCCATTGTTAATCCCTTAACGGAAATTATTTGTAACTTTCGACAAGTAGAACAATGAATGGAACAGGTAGACGGTTGAAATCATTGTATATATTGCTTCTATATAATCTAAGAAACATATATGCAAAGCATCCAAACAGTACAATACGCCAATTATTTCATCTTCATGTTTAAGTGAACTACGAGCCCCATTGTTAATCCTTTAAAGGAAATTATTTGTAAATTTCGACAAGTAGAACAATGAATGGATCATGTAGACGGTTGAAATCATTGTATATATTGTTTCTATATAGTCTGCGAAACAAATATGCAAAGCATCCAAACAGTACAATTCGCCAATTTTTTGTTCTTCAAGTTTAAGTGAACTACGAGCCCCATTGTTAATCCTTTAACGGAAATTAATTGTAACTTTCTACAAGTAGAACAATGATTGGAACACGTAGACGGTTGAAATCTTTGTATATATTGCTTCTATATAGTCTAAGAAACATATATGCAAAGCATCCAAACAGTACAATTCGCCAATTTTTTGTTCTTCAAGTTTAAGTAAACTACGATCCCCATTGTTAATCCCTTAACGGAAATTATTTGTAACTTTCGACAAGTAGAACAATGAATGGAACAGGTAGACGGTTGAAATCATTGTATATATTGCTTCTATATAGTCTAAGAAACATATATGCAAAGCATCCAAACAGTACAACTCGACTATTTTTTGCTCTTCAAGTTTAAGTGAACTACGAGCCCCATTGTTAATCCTTTAAAGGAAATTATTTGTAAATTTCGGCAAGTAGAACAATGAATGGAATAGGTAGACGGTTGAAATCATTGTATATATTGCTTCTATATAGTCTAAGAAACATATATGCAAAGCATCCATACAGTACAGTTCGCCAATTTTTTGCTCTTCAAGTTTAAGTGAACTACGAGCCCCATTGTTAATCCTTTAAAGGAAATTATTTGTAAATTTCGGCAAGTAGAACAATGAATGGAATAGGTAGACGGTTGAAATCATTGTATATATTGCTTCTATATAGTCTAAGAAACATATATGCGAAGCATCCAAACAGTACAATTCGCCAATTTTTTGTTCTTCAAGTTTAAGTAAACTACGATCCCCATTGTTAATCCCTTAACGGAAATTATTTGTAACATTCGACAAGTAGAACAATGAATGGAACAGGTAGACGGTTGAAATCATTGTATATTTTGCTTCTATATAGTCTAAGAAACATATATGCAAAGCATCCAAACAGTACAATTCGCCGATTTACTGTTCTTCAAGTTTAAGTGAACAACGAGCCCCATTGTTAATCCTTTAAAGGAAATTATGTGTAAATTTCGACAAGTAGAACAATGATTGGAACACGTAGACGGTTGAAATCTTTGTATATATTGCTTCCATATAGTCTAAGAAACATGTACACAAAGCATCCAAACAGTACCATTAGCCAATTTTTTGGTCTTCAAGTTTAAGTGAACAATGAGCCCCAATGGTTAATCCTTTATCGGAAATTATTTGTAATTTTCGACAAGTAGAACAATGAATGGAACAGGTAGACGGTTGAAATCTTTGTATATATTGCTTCTATATAGTCTAAGAAACATATATGCAAATCATCCAAACAGTACAATTCTCCGATTTATTGTTCTTCAAGTTTAAGTGAACAACGGGCCCCATTGTTAATCCTTTAAAGGAAATTATGTGTAAATTTCGACAAGTAGAACAATGATTGGAACACGTAGACGGTTGAAATCTTTGTATATATTGCTTCTATATAGTCTAAGAAACATGTACACAAAGCATCCAAACAGTACCATTCGCCAATTTTTTGGTCTTCAAGTTTAAGTGCACAATGAGCCCCAATGGTTAATCCTTTATCGGAAATTATTTGTAATTTTCGACAAGTAGAACAATGAATGGATCAGGTAGACGGTTGAAACCATTGTATATATTGCTTCTATATAATCTACGAAACATATATGCAAAGCATCCAAACAGTCCAATTCGCCAATTTTTTGTTCTTCAAGTTTAAGTGAACTACGAGCCCCATTGTTAATCCTTTAACGGAAATTAATTGTAACTTTCTACAAGTAGAACAATGATTGGAACACGTAGACGGTTGAAATCTTTGTATATATTGCTTCTATATAGTCTAAGAAACATATATGCAAAGCATCCAAACAGTACAATTCGCCAATTTTTTGTTCTTCAAGTTTAAGTAAACTACGATCCCCATTGTTAATCCCTTAACGGAAATTATTTGTAACTTTCGACAAGTAGAACAATGAATGGAACAGGTAGACGGTTGAAATCATTGTATATATTGCTTCTATATAGTCTAAGAAACATATATGCAAAGCATCCAAACAGTACAATTCGACTATTTTTTGCTCTTCAAGTTTAAGTGAACTACGAGCCCCATTGTTAATCCTTTAAAGGAAATTATTTGTAAATTTCGGCAAGTAGAACAATGAATGGAACAGGTAGACGGTTGAAATCTTTGTATATATTGCTTCTATATAGTCTAAGAAACATATATGCAAAGCATCCAAACAGTACAATTCGCCAATTTTTTGTTCTTCAAGTTTAAGTGAACTACGAGCCCCATTGTTAATCCTTTAAAGGAAATTATTTGTAACATTCGGCAAGTAGAACAATGAATGGAACAGGTAGACGGTTGAAATCTTTGTATATATTGCTTCTATATAGTATAAGAAACATATATGCAAAGCATCCAAACAGCACAATTCGCCAATTTATTGATCTTCAAGTTTAAGCGAACAATGAGCCCCAATGGTTAATCCTTTATCGGAAATTATTTGTAACATTCGGCAAGTAGAACAATGAATGGAACAGGTAGACGGTTGAAATCTTTGTATATATTGCTTCTATATAGTCTAAGAAACATATATGCAAAGCATCCAAACAGTACAATTCGCCAATTTTTTGTTCTTCAAGTTTAAGTGAACTACGAGCCCCATTGTTAATCCTTTAAAGGAAATTATGTGTAAATTTCGACAAGTAGAACAATGATTGGAACACGTAGACGGTTGAAATCTTTGTATATATTGCTTCCATATAGTCTAAGAAACATGTACACAAAGCATCCAAACAGTACCATTCGCCAATTTTTTGGTCTTCAAGTTTAAGTGAACAATGAGCCCCAATGGTTAATACTTTATCGGAAATTATTTGTAATTTTCGACAAGTAGAACAATGAATGGATCAGGTAGACGGTTGAAACCATTGTATATATTGCTTCTATATAATCTACGAAACATATATGCAAAGCATCCAAACAGTCCAATTCGCCAATTTTTTGTTCTTCAAGTTTAAGTGAACTACGAGCCCCATTGTTAATCCTTTAACGGAAATTAATTGTAACTTTCTACAAATAGAACAATGATTGGAACACGTAGACGGTTGAAATCTTTGTATATATTGCTTCCATATAGTCTAAGAAACATATATGCAAAGCATCCAAACAGTACCATTCGCCAATTTTTTATTCTTCAAGTTTAAGTGAACAATGAGACCCATTGTTAATCCTTTATCGGAAATTATTTGTAACTTTCGACATGTAGAACAATGAATGGAACAGGTAGACGGTTGAAATCTTTGTATATATTGCTTCTATATAGTATAAGAAACATATATGCAAAGCATCCAAACAGTACAATTCGCCAATTTTTTGTTCTTCAAGTTTAAGTGAGCAATGAGCCCCAATGGTTAATCCTTTATCGGAAATTATTTGTAACATTCGGCAAGTAGAACAATGAATGGAACAGGTAGACGGTTGAAATCTTTGTATATATTGCTTCTATATAGTCTAAGAAACATATATGCAAAGCATCCAAACAGTACAATTCGCCAATTTTTTGTTCTTCAAGTTTAAGTGAACTACGAGCCCCATTGTTAATCCTTTAAGGGAAATTATTTGTAAATTTCGACAAGTAGAAAAATGAATGGATCAGGTAGACGGTTGAAATCATTGTATATATTGCTTCTATATAATCTACGAAACATATATGCAAAGCATCCAAACAGTCCAATTCGCCAATTTTTTGTTCTTCAAGTTTAAGTGAACTACGAGCCCCATTGTTAATCCTTTAACGGAAATTAATTGTAACTTTCTACAAGTAGAACAATGATTGGAACACGTAGACGGTTGAAATCTTTGTATATATTGCTTCCATATAGTCTAAGAAACATATATGCAAAGCATCCAAACAGTACCATTCGCCTATTTATTGTTCTTCAAGTTTAAGTGAACTACGAGCCCCATTGTTAATGCTTTAAAGGAAATTATTTGTAAACTTCGACAAGTAGAACAATGAATGGAACAGGTAGACGGTTGAAATATTTGTATATATTGCTTCTATATAGTATAAGAAACATATATGCAAAGCATCCAAACAGTACAATTCGCCAATTTTTTGTTCTTCAAGTTTAAGTAAACTACGATCCCCATTGTTAATCCCTTAACGGAAATTATTTGTAACTTTCGACAAGTAGAACAATGATTGGAAGACGTAGACGGTTGAAATCTTTGTATATATTGCTTCCATATAGTCTAAGAAACATGTACGCAAAGCATCCAAACAGTACCATTCGCCAATTTTTTGTTCTTCAAGTTTAGGTGAACAATGAGCCCCAATGGTTAATCCTTTATCGGTAATTATTTGTAATTTTCGACAAGTAGAACAATGAATGGAACAGGTAGACGGTTGAAATATTTGTATATGTTGCTTCTATATAGTATAAGAAACATATATGCAAAGCATCCAAACAGTACAATTCGCCAATTTTTTGTTCTTCAAGTTTAAGTAAACAACGATCCCCATTGTTAATCCCTTAACGGAAATTATTTGTAACTTTCGACAAGTAGAACAGTGAATGGAACAGGTAGACGGTTGAAATCTTTGTATATATTGCTTCTATATAGTATAAGAAACATATATGCATAGCATCCAAACAGTACCATTCGCCAATTTTTTGTTCTTCAAGTTTAAGTGAACTACGGGCCCCATTGTTAATCCTTTAAAGGAAATTATTTGTAAATTTCGACAAGTAGAACAATGAATGGAACAGGTAGACGGTTGAAATCTTTGTATATGCTGCTTCTAAATGGTCTAAGAAACATCTATGCAAAGCATCCAAACAGTACAATTCGCCAATTTTTTGTTCTTCAAGTTTAAGTAAACTACGATCCCCATTGTTAATCCCTTAACGGAAATTATTTGTAACTTTCGACAAGTTGAACAATGATTGGAACCCGTAGACGGTTGAAATCTTTGTATATGTTGCTTCCATATAGTCTAAGAAACATGTACGCAAAGCATCCAAACAGTACCGTTCGCCAATTTTTTGTTCTTCAAGTTTAAGTGAACAATGAGCCCCAATGGTTAATCCTTTATCGGAAATTATTTGTAACTTTCGGCAAGTAGAACAATGAATGGAACAGGTAGACGGTTGAAATCTTTGTATATATTGCTTCTATATAGTCTAAGAAACACATATGCAAAGCATCCAAACAGTACAATTCGCCAATTTATTGTTCTTCAAGTTTAAGTGAACAACGAGCCCCATTGTTAATCCTTTAAAGGAAATTATTTGTAAATTTCAACAAGTAGAACAATGATTGGAACACGTAGACGGTTGAAATCTTTGTATATATTGCTTCTATATAGTCTAAGAAACATATATGCAAAGCATCCAAACAGTACAATTCGACTATTTTTTGCTCTTCAAGTTTAAGTGAACTACGAGCCCCATTGTTAATCCTTTAAAGGAAATTATTTGTAAATTTCGACAAGTAGAACAATGAATCGAACAGGTAGACGGTTGAAATCCTTGTATATATTGCGTCTATATAGTCTAAGAAACATATATGCAAAGCATCCAAACAGTACAATTCGCCAATTTATTGTTCTTCAAGTTTAAGTGAACAACGAGCCCCATTGTTAATCATGAAATGGAAATTATTTGTAACTTTCTACAAGTAGAACAATGAATAGTACATGTAGACGGGTGAAATCTTTCTATATATTACATCTAAATAGTCTAAGATACATATATGGAAAGCATCCAAACAGTACAATTCGCCAATTTTTTGTTCTTCAAGTTTAAGTGAACTACGAGCCCCATTGTTAATCCTTTATAGGAAATTATTTGTAAATTTCGACAAGTAGAACAATGAATCGAACAGGTAGACGGTTGAAATCTTTGTATATATTGCTTCTTTATAATCTAAGAAACATATATGCAAAGCATCCAAACAGTACAATTCGCCAATTATTTCATCTTCATGTTTAAGTGAACTACGAGCCCCATTGTTAATCCTTTAAAGGAAATTATTTGTAAATTTCGACAAGTAGAACAATGAATGGATCATGTAGACGGTTGAAATCATTGCATATATTGCTTCTATATAGTCTGCGAAACAAATATGCAAAGCATCCAAACAGTACCGTTCGCCAATTTTTTGTTCTTCAAGTTTAAGTGAACTACGAGCCCCATTGATAATCATGAAACGGAAATTATTTGTAACTTTCTTCAAGTAGAACAATGAATCGAACAGGTAGAGGGTTGAAATCTTTGTATATGTTGCTTCTATATAGTCTAAGAAACTTATATGCAAAGCATCTAAACAGTAACATTCGCCAATTTTTTTATCTTCAAGTTTAACTGAACAATGAGCCCCAATGGTTAATCCGTTATCGGAAATTATTTGTAACTTTCGACAAGTAGAACAATGAATAGAACAGGTAGACGGTTGAAATCTTTGTATATATTGCTTCCATATAGTCTAAGAAACATATATGCAAAGCATCCAAACAGTAGCATTCGCCAATTTTTTGTTCTTCAAGTTTAAGTGAACAATGAGCCCCATTGTTAATCCTTTATCGGAAATTATTTGTAACTTTCGACAAGTAGAACAATGAATTGAACAGGTAGACGGTTGAAATCTTTGTATATATTGCTTCTATATAGTCTAAGAAACATATATGCAAAGCATCCAAACAGTACAATTCGCCAATTTATTGTTCTTCAAGTTTAAGTGAACAACGAGCCCCATTGTTAATCCTTTAAAGAAAATTATTTGTAAATTTCGACAAGTAGAACAATGATTGGAACACGTAGACGGTTGAAATTTTTGTATATATTGCTTCTATATAGTCTAAGAAACATATATGCAAAGCATCCAAATAGTACCATTCGCCAATTTTTTGTTCTTCAAGTTTAAGTGAACTACGAGCCCCATTGATAATCATGAAACGGAAATTATTTGTAACTTTCTACAAGTAGAACAATGAATAGAACAGGTAGACGGTTGAAATCTTTGTATATGTTGCTTCTATATAGTCTAGGAAACTTATATGCAAAGCATCTAAACAGTAACATTCGCCAATTTTTTTATCTTCAAGTTTAAGTGAACAATGAGCCCCAATGGTTAATCCGTTATCGGAAATTATATGTAACTTTCGACAAGTAGAACAATGAATGGAACAGGTAGACTGTTGAAATCATTGTATATATTGCTTCTATATAGTCTAAGAAACATATATGCAAAGCATCCAAACAGTACAATTCGCCAATTTTTTGTTCTTCAAGTTTAAGTGAACTACGAGCCCCATTGATAATCATGAAATGGAAATTATTTGTAACTTTCTACAAGTAGAACAATGAATAGAACAGGTAGACGGTTGAAATCTTTGTATATATTGCTTCTATATAGTATAAGAAACATATATGCAAAGCATCCAAACAGTACAATTCGCCAATTTTTTGTTCTTCAAGTTTAAGTGAACTACGAGCCCCATTGATAATCATGAAATGGAAATTATTTGTAACTTTCTACAAGTAGAACAATGAATAGTACAGGTAGACGGGTGAAATCTTTCTATATATTGCATCTAAATAGTCTAAGAAACATATATGCAAAGCATCCAAACAGAACCATTCGCCAATTTTGTGTTCTTCAAGTTTAAGTGAACTACGAGCCCCATTGTTAATCCTTTAAAGAAAATTATTTGTAAATTTCGACAAGTAGATCAATGAATGGAACAGGTAGACTGTTGAAATCATTGTATATATTGCTTCTATATAGTCTAAGAAACATATATGCAAAGCATCCAAACAGTACAATTCGCCAATTTTTTGTTCTTCATGTTTAAGTAAACTACGATCCCCATTGTTAATCCCTTAACGGAAATTATTTGTAACTTTCGACAAGTAGAACAATGAATGGAACAGGTAGACGGTTGAAATCATTGTATATATTGCTTCTATATAATCTAAGAAACATATATGCAAAGCATCCAAACAGTACAATACGCCAATTATTTCATCTTCATGTTTAAGTGAACTACGAGCCCCATTGTTAATCCTTTAAAGGAAATTATTTGTAAATTTCGACAAGTAGAACAATGAATGGATCATGTAGACGGTTGAAATCATTGTATATATTGTTTCTATATAGTCTGCGAAACAAATATGCAAAGCATCCAAACAGTACAATTCGCCAATTTTTTGTTCTTCAAGTTTAAGTGAACTACGAGCCCCATTGTTAATCCTTTAACGGAAATTAATTGTAACTTTCTACAAGTAGAACAATGATTGGAACACGTAGACGGTTGAAATCTTTGTATATATTGCTTCTATATAGTCTAAGAAACATATATGCAAAGCATCCAAACAGTACAATTCGCCAATTTTTTGTTCTTCAAGTTTAAGTAAACTACGATCCCCATTGTTAATCCCTTAACGGAAATTATTTGTAACTTTCGACAAGTAGAACAATGAATGGAACAGGTAGACGGTTGAAATCATTGTATATATTGCTTCTATATAGTCTAAGAAACATATATGCAAAGCATCCAAACAGTACAACTCGACTATTTTTTGCTCTTCAAGTTTAAGTGAACTACGAGCCCCATTGTTAATCCTTTAAAGGAAATTATTTGTAAATTTCGGCAAGTAGAACAATGAATGGAATAGGTAGACGGTTGAAATCATTGTATATATTGCTTCTATATAGTCTAAGAAACATATATGCAAAGCATCCATACAGTACAGTTCGCCAATTTTTTGCTCTTCAAGTTTAAGTGAACTACGAGCCCCATTGTTAATCCTTTAAAGGAAATTATTTGTAAATTTCGGCAAGTAGAACAATGAATGGAACAGGTAGACGGTTGAAATCTTTGTATATATTGCTTCTATATAGTCTAAGAAACATATATGCAAAGCATCCAAACAGTACAATTCGCCAATTTTTTGTTCTTCAAGTTTAAGTGAACTACGAGCCCCATTGTTAATCCTTTAAAGGAAATTATGTGTAAATTTCGACAAGTAGAACAATGATTGGAACACGTAGACGGTTGAAATCTTTGTATATATTGCTTCCATATAGTCTAAGAAACATGTACACAAAGCATCCAAACAGTACCATTCGCCAATTTTTTGGTCTTCAAGTTTAAGTGAACAATGAGCCCCAATGGTTAATACTTTATCGGAAATTATTTGTAATTTTCGACAAGTAGAACAATGAATGGATCAGGTAGACGGTTGAAACCATTGTATATATTGCTTCTATATAATCTACGAAACATATATGCAAAGCATCCAAACAGTCCAATTCGCCAATTTTTTGTTCTTCAAGTTTAAGTGAACTACGAGCCCCATTGTTAATCCTTTAACGGAAATTAATTGTAACTTTCTACAAATAGAACAATGATTGGAACACGTAGACGGTTGAAATCTTTGTATATATTGCTTCCATATAGTCTAAGAAACATATATGCAAAGCATCCAAACAGTACCATTCGCCAATTTTTTATTCTTCAAGTTTAAGTGAACAATGAGACCCATTGTTAATCCTTTATCGGAAATTATTTGTAACTTTCGACATGTAGAACAATGAATGGAACAGGTAGACGGTTGAAATCTTTGTATATATTGCTTCTATATAGTATAAGAAACATATATGCAAAGCATCCAAACAGTACAATTCGCCAATTTTTTGTTCTTCAAGTTTAAGTGAGCAATGAGCCCCAATGGTTAATCCTTTATCGGAAATTATTTGTAACATTCGGCAAGTAGAACAATGAATGGAACAGGTAGACGGTTGAAATCTTTGTATATATTGCTTCTATATAGTCTAAGAAACATATATGCAAAGCATCCAAACAGTACAATTCGCCAATTTTTTGTTCTTCAAGTTTAAGTGAACTACGAGCCCCATTGTTAATCCTTTAAGGGAAATTATTTGTAAATTTCGACAAGTAGAAAAATGAATGGATCAGGTAGACGGTTGAAATCATTGTATATATTGCTTCTATATAATCTACGAAACATATATGCAAAGCATCCAAACAGTCCAATTCGCCAATTTTTTGTTCTTCAAGTTTAAGTGAACTACGAGCCCCATTGTTAATCCTTTAACGGAAATTAATTGTAACTTTCTACAAGTAGAACAATGATTGGAACACGTAGACGGTTGAAATCTTTGTATATATTGCTTCCATATAGTCTAAGAAACATATATGCAAAGCATCCAAACAGTACCATTCGCCTATTTATTGTTCTTCAAGTTTAAGTGAACTACGAGCCCCATTGTTAATGCTTTAAAGGAAATTATTTGTAAACTTCGACAAGTAGAACAATGAATGGAACAGGTAGACGGTTGAAATATTTGTATATATTGCTTCTATATAGTATAAGAAACATATATGCAAAGCATCCAAACAGTACAATTCGCCAATTTTTTGTTCTTCAAGTTTAAGTAAACTACGATCCCCATTGTTAATCCCTTAACGGAAATTATTTGTAACTTTCGACAAGTAGAACAATGATTGGAAGACGTAGACGGTTGAAATCTTTGTATATATTGCTTCCATATAGTCTAAGAAACATGTACGCAAAGCATCCAAACAGTACCATTCGCCAATTTTTTGTTCTTCAAGTTTAGGTGAACAATGAGCCCCAATGGTTAATCCTTTATCGGTAATTATTTGTAATTTTCGACAAGTAGAACAATGAATGGAACAGGTAGACGGTTGAAATATTTGTATATGTTGCTTCTATATAGTATAAGAAACATATATGCAAAGCATCCAAACAGTACAATTCGCCAATTTTTTGTTCTTCAAGTTTAAGTAAACAACGATCCCCATTGTTAATCCCTTAACGGAAATTATTTGTAACTTTCGACAAGTAGAACAGTGAATGGAACAGGTAGACGGTTGAAATCTTTGTATATATTGCTTCTATATAGTATAAGAAACATATATGCATAGCATCCAAACAGTACCATTCGCCAATTTTTTGTTCTTCAAGTTTAAGTGAACTACGGGCCCCATTGTTAATCCTTTAAAGGAAATTATTTGTAAATTTCGACAAGTAGAACAATGAATGGAACAGGTAGACGGTTGAAATCTTTGTATATGCTGCTTCTAAATGGTCTAAGAAACATCTATGCAAAGCATCCAAACAGTACAATTCGCCAATTTTTTGTTCTTCAAGTTTAAGTAAACTACGATCCCCATTGTTAATCCCTTAACGGAAATTATTTGTAACTTTCGACAAGTTGAACAATGATTGGAACCCGTAGACGGTTGAAATCTTTGTATATATTGCTTCCATATAGTCTAAGAAACATGTACGCAAAGCATCCAAACAGTACCGTTCGCCAATTTTTTGTTCTTCAAGTTTAAGTGAACAATGAGCCCCAATGGTTAATCCTTTATCGGAAATTATTTGTAACTTTCGGCAAGTAGAACAATGAATGGAACAGGTAGACGGTTGAAATCTTTGTATATATTGCTTCTATATAGTCTAAGAAACACATATGCAAAGCATCCAAACAGTACAATTCGCCAATTTATTGTTCTTCAAGTTTAAGTGAACAACGAGCCCCATTGTTAATCCTTTAAAGGAAATTATTTGTAAATTTCAACAAGTAGAACAATGATTGGAACACGTAGACGGTTGAAATCTTTGTATATATTGCTTCTATATAGTCTAAGAAACATATATGCAAAGCATCCAAACAGTACAATTCGACTATTTTTTGCTCTTCAAGTTTAAGTGAACTACGAGCCCCATTGTTAATCCTTTAAAGGAAATTATTTGTAAATTTCGGCAAGTAGAACAATGAATGGAATAGGTAGACGGTTGAAATCATTGTATATATTGCTTCTATATAGTCTAAGAAACATATATGCGAAGCACCCAAACAGTACAATTCGCCAATTTTTTGTTCTTCAAGTTTAAGTAAACTACGATCCCCATTGTTAATCCCTTAACGGAAATTATTTGTAACATTCGACAAGTAGAACAATGAATGGAACAGGTAGACGGTTGAAATCATTGTATATTTTGCTTCTATATAGTCTAAGAAACATATATTCAAAGCATCCAAACAGTACAATTCGCCGATTTATTGTTCTTCAAGTTTAAGTGAACAACGAGCCCCATTGTTAATCCTTTAAAGGAAATTATGTGTAAATTTCGACAAGTAGAACAATGATTGGAACACGTAGACGGTTGAAATCTTTGCATATATTGCTTCCATATAGTCTAAGTAACATATATGCAAAGCATCCAAACAGTACAGTTCGCCAATTTTTTGTTCTTCAAGTTTAAGTAAACTACGATCCCCATTGTTAATCCCTTAACGGAAATTATTTGTAACTTTCGACAAGTAGAACAATGAATGGAACAGGTAGACGGTTGAAATCATTGTATATATTGCTTCTATATAGTCTAAGAAACATATATGCAAAGCATCCAAACAGTACAATTCGACTATTTTTTGCTCTTCAAGTTTAAGTGAACTACGAGCCCCATTGTTAATCCTTTAAAGGAAATTATTTGTAAATTTCGGCAAGTAGAACAATGAATGGAATAGGTAGACGGTTGAAATCATTGTATATATTGCTTCTATATAGTCTAAGATACATATATGCGAAGCATCCAAACAGTACAATTCGCCAATTTTTTGTTCTTCAAGTTTAAGTAAACTACGATCCCCATTGTTAATCCCTTAACGGAAATTATTTGTAACATTCGACAAGTAGAACAATGAATGGAACAGGTAGACGGTTGAAATCATTGTATATTTTGCTTCTATATAGTCTAAGAAACATATATGCAAAGCATCCAAACAGTACAATTCGCCGATTTATTGTTCTTCAAGTTTAAGTGAACAACGAGCCCCATTGTTAATCCTTTAAAGGAAATTATGTGTAAATTTCGACAAGTAGAACAATGATTGGAACACGTAGACGGTTGAAATCTTTGTATATATTGCTTCCATATAGTCTAAGAAACATGTACACAAAGCATCCAAACAGTACCATTAGCCAATTTTTTGGTCTTCAAGTTTAAGTGAACAATGAGCCCCAATGGTTAATCCTTTATCGGAAATTATTTGTAATTTTCGACAAGTAGAACAATGAATGGAACAGGTAGACGATTGAAATCTTTGTATATATTGCTTCTATATAGTCTAAGAAACATATATGCAAAGCATCCAAACAGTACAATTCTCCGATTTATTGTTCTTCAAGTTTAAGTGAACAACGGGCCCCATTGTTAATCCTTTAAAGGAAATTATGTGTAAATTTCGACAAGTAGAACAATGATTGGAACACGTAGACGGTTGAAATCTTTGTATATATTGCTTCTATATAGTCTAAGAAACATGTACACAAAGCATCCAAACAGTACCATTCGCCAATTTTTTGGTCTTCAAGTTTAAGTGCACAATGAGCCCCAATGGTTAATCCTTTATCGGAAATTATTTGTAATTTTCGACAAGTAGAACAATGAATGGATCAGGTAGACGGTTGAAACCATTGTATATATTGCTTGTATATAATCTACGAAACATATATGCAAATCATCCAAACAGTCCAATTCGCCAATTTTTTGTTCTTCAAGTTTAAGTGAACTACGAGCCCCATTGTTAATCCTTTAACGGAAATTAATTGTAACTTTCTACAAGTAGAACAATGATTGGAACACGTAGACGGTTGATTTCTTTGTATATATTGCTTCCATATAGTCTAAGAAACATATATGCAAAGCATCCAAACAGTACCATTCGCCAATTTTTTATTCTTCAAGTTTAAGTGAACAATGAGACCCATTGTTAATCCTTTATCGGAAATTATTTGTAACTTTCGACATGTAGAACAATGAATGGAACAGGTAGACGGTTGAAATCTTTGTATATATTGCTTCTATATAGTATAAGAAACATATATGCAAAGCATCCAAACAGTACAATTCGCCAATTTTTTCTTCTTCAAGTTTAAGTGAACAATGAAGCCCAATGGTTAATCCTTTATCGGAAATTATTTGTAATTTTCGACAAGTAGAACAATGAATGGAACAGGTAGACGGTTGAAATCTTTGTATATATTGCTTCTATATAATCTAAGAAACATATATGCAAAGCATCCAAACAGTACCATTCGCCAATTTTTTGTTCTTCAAGTTTAAGTAAACTACGATCCCCATTGTTAATCCCTTAACGGAAATTATTTGTAACTTTCGACAAGTAGAACAATGAATGGAACAGGTAGACGGTTGAAATCATTGTATATATTGCTTCTATATAGTCTAAGAAACATATATGCAAAGCATCCAAACAGTACCATTCGCCAATTTTTTGGTCTTCCAGTTTAAGTGAACAATGAGCCCCTATGGTTAATCCTTTATCGGTAATTATTTGTAACTTTCGACAAGTAGAACAATGAATGGAACAGGCAGACGGTTGAAATCCTTGTATATATTGCTTCTATATAGTCTAAGAAACATATATGCAATGCATCCAAACAGTACCATTCGCCAATTTTTTGTTCTTCAAGTTTAAGTGAACTACGATCCCCATTGTTAATCCCTTAACGGAAATTATTTGTAACTTTCGACAAGTAGAACAATGAATGGAACAGGTAGACGGTTGAAATCTTTGTATATGCTGCTTCTAAATGGTCTAAGAAACATCTATGCAAAGCATCCAAACAGTACAATTCGCCAATTTTTTGTTCTTCAAGTTTAAGTAAACTACGATCCCCATTGTTAATCCCTTAACGGAAATTATTTGTAACTTTCGACAAGTAGAACAATGATTGGAACCCGTAGACGGTTGAAATCTTTGTATATATTGCTTCCATATAGTCTAAGAAACATGTACGCAAAGCATCCAAACAGTACCGTTCGCCAATTTTTTGTTCTTCAAGTTTAAGTGAACAATGAGCCCCAATGGTTAATCCTTTATCGGAAATTATTTGTAACTTTCGGCAAGTAGAACAATGAATGGAACAGGTAGACGGTTGAAATCTTTGTATATATTGCTTCTATATAGTCTAAGAAACACATATGCAAAGCATCCAAACAGTACAATTCGCCAATTTATTGTTCTTCAAGTTTAAGTGAACAACGAGCCCCATTGTTAATCCTTTAAAGGAAATTATTTGTAAATTTCAACAAGTAGAACAATGATTGGAACACGTAGACGGTTGAAATCTTTGTATATATTGCTTCCATATAGTCTAAGAAACATGTACGCAAAGCATCCAAACAGTACCGTTCTCCAATTTGTTGGCCTTCAAGATTAAGTGAACAATGAGCCCCAATGGTTAATCCTTTATCGGAAATTATTTGTAACTTTCGACAAGTAGAACAATGAATGGAACAGGTAGACGGTTGAAATCTTTGTATATATTGCTTCCATATAGTCTAAGAAACATGTACGCAAAGCATCCAAACAGTACCGTTCGCCAATTTTTTGTTCTTCAAGTTTAAGTGAACAATGAGCCCCAATGGTTAATCCTTTATCGGAAATTATTTGTAACATTCGACAAGTAGAACAATGAATGGAACAGGTAGACGGTTGAAATCATTGTATATATTGCTTCTATATAGTCTAAGAAACATATATGCAAAGCATCCAAACAGTACAATTCGCCAATTTTTTGTTCTTCAAGTTTAAGTAAACTACGATCCCCATTGTTAATCCCTTAACGGAAATTATTTGTAACATTCGACAAGTAGAACAATGAATGGAACAGGTAGACGGTTGAAATCATTGTATATTTTGCTTCTATATAGTCTAAGAAACATATATGCAAAGCATCCAAACAGTACAATTCGCCGATTTATTGTTCTTCAAGTTTAAGTGAACAACGAGCCCCATTGTTAATCCTTTAAAGGAAATTATGTGTAAATTTCGACAAGTAGAACAATGATTGGAACACGTAGACGGTTGAAATCTTTGCATATATTGCTTCCATATAGTCTAAGAAACATATATGCAAAGCATCCAAACAGTACAGTTCGCCAATTTTTTGTTCTTCAAGTTTAAGTAAACTACGATCCCCATTGTTAATCCCTTAACGGAAATTATTTGTAACTTTCGACAAGTAGAACAATGAATGGAACAGGTAGACGGTTGAAATCATTGTATATATTGCTTCTATATAGTCTAAGAAACATATATGCAAAGCATCCAAACAGTACAATTCGACTATTTTTTGCTCTTCAAGTTTAAGTGAACTACGAGCCCCATTGTTAATCCCTTAACGGAAATTATTTGTAACTTTCGACAAGTAGAACAATGAATGGAACAGGTAGACGGTTGAAATCATTGTATATATTGCTTCTATATAGTCTAAGAAACATATATGCAAAGCATCCAAACAGTACAATTCGCCAATTTTTTGTTCTTCAAGTTTAAGTAAACTACGATCCCCATTGTTAATCCCTTAACGGAAATTATTTGTAACTTTCGACAAGTAGAACAATGAATGGAACAGGTAGACGGTTGAAATCATTGTATATATTGCTTCTATATAGTCTAAGAAACATATATGCAAAGCATCCAAACAGTACCATTCGCCAATTTTTTGGTCTTCCAGTTTAAGTGAACAATGAGCCCCTATGGTTAATCCTTTATCGGTAATTATTTGTAACTTTCGACAAGTAGAACAATGAATGGAACAGGTAGACGGTTGAAATCCTTGTATATATTGCTTCTATATAGTCTAAGAAACATATATGCAATGCATCCAAATAGTACAATTCGCCAATTTTTTGTTCTTCAAGTTTAAGTAAACTACGATCCCCATTGTTAATCCCTTAACGGAAATTATTTGTAACTTTCGACAAGTAGAACAATGAATGGAACAGGTAGACGGTTGAAATCATTGTATATATTGCTTCTATATAGTCTAAGAAACATATATGCAAAGCATCCAAACAGTACCATTCGCCAATTTTTTGTTCTTCAAGTTTAAGTGAACTACGAGCCCCATTGTTAATCCTTTAAAGGAAATTATTTGTAAATTTCGACAAGTAGAACAATGAATGGAACAGGTAGACGGTTGAAATCTTTGTATATGCTGCTTCTAAATGGTCTAAGAAACATCTATGCAAAGCATCCAAACAGTACAATTCGCCAATTTTTTGTTCTTCAAGTTTAAGTAAACTACGATCCCCATTGTTAATCCCTTAACGGAAATTATTTGTAACTTTCGACAAGTAGAACAATGATTGGAACCCGTAGACGGTTGAAATCTATGTATATATTGCTTCCATATAGTCTAAGAAACATGTACGCAAAGCATCCAAACAGTACCGTTCGCCAATTTTTTGTTCTTCAAGTTTAAGTGAACAATGAGCCCCAATGGTTAATCCTTTATCGGAAATTATTTGTAACTTTCGGCAAGTAGAACAATGAATGGAACAGGTAGACGGTTGAAATCTTTGTATATATTGCTTCTATATAGTCTAAGAAACACATATGCAAAGCATCCAAACAGTACAATTCGCCAATTTATTGTTCTTCAAGTTTAAGTGAACAACGAGCCCCATTGTTAATCCTTTAAAGGAAATTATTTGTAAATTTCAACAAGTAGAACAATGATTGGAACACGTAGACGGTTGAAATCTTTGTATATATTGCTTCCATATAGTCTAAGAAACATGTACGCAAAGCATCCAAACAGTACCGTTCTCCAATTTGTTGGCCTTCAAGATTAAGTGAACAATGAGCCCCAATGGTTAATCCTTTATCGGAAATTATTTGTAACTTTCGACAAGTAGAACAATGAATGGAACAGGTAGACGGTTGAAATCTTTGTATATATTGCTTCCATATAGTCTAAGAAACATGTACGCAAAGCATCCAAACAGTACCGTTCGCCAATTTTTTGTTCTTCAAGTTTAAGTGAACAATGAGCCCCAATGGTTAATCCTTTATCGGAAATTATTTGTAACTTTCGGCAAGTAGAACAATGAATGGAACAGGTAGACGGTTGAAATCTTTGTATATATTGCTTCTATATAGTCTAAGAAACACATATGCAAAGCATCCAAACAGTACAATTCGCCAATTTATTGTTCTTCAAGTTTAAGTGAACAACGAGCCCCATTGTTAATCCTTTAAAGGAAATTATTTGTAAATTTCAACAAGTAGAACAATGATTGGAACACGTAGACGGTTGAAATCTTTGTATATATTGCTTCCATATAGTCTAAGAAACATGTACGCAAAGCATCCAAACAGTACCGTTCGCCAATTTTTTGTTCTTCAAGTTTAAGTGAACAATGAGCCCCAATGGTTAATCCTTTATCGGAAATTATTTGTAACTTTCGGCAAGTAGAACAATGAATGGAACAGGTAGACGGTTGAAATCTTTGTATATATTGCTTCTATATAGTCTAAGAAACACATATGCAAAGCATCCAAACAGTACAATTCGCCAATTTATTGTTCTTCAAGTTTAAGTGAACAACGAGCCCCAATGTTAATCCTTTAAAGGAAATTATTTGTAAATTTCAACAAGTAGAACAATGATTGGAACACGTAGACGGTTGAAATCTTTGTATATATTGCTTCCATATAGTCTAAGAAACATGTACGCAAAGCATTCAAACAGTACCGTTCTCCAATTTGTTGGCCTTCAAGATTAAGTGAACAATGAGCCCCAATGGTTAATCCGTAATCGGTAATTATTTGTAACTTTCGACAAGTAGAACAATGAATGGAACAGGTAGACGGTTGAAATCCTTGTATATATTGCTTCCATATAGTCTAAGAAACATGTACGCAAAGCATCCAAAGAGTACCATTCGCCAATTTTTTGTCCTTCAAGTTTAAGTGAACAATGAGCCCCATTGTTAATCCTTTATCGGAAATTATTTGTAACTTTCGGCAAGTAGAACAATGAATGGAACAGGTAGACGGTTGAAATCTTTGTATATATTGCTTCTATATAGTCTAAGAAACATATATGCAAAGCATCCAAACAGTACAATTCGCCAATTTATTGTTCTTCAAGTTTAAGTGAACTACGATCCCCATTGTTAATCCCTTAACGGAAATTATTTGTAACTTTCGACAAGTAGAACAATGAATGGAACAGGTAGACGGTTGAAATCATTGTATATATTGCTTCTATATAGTCTAAGAAACATATATGCAAAGCATCCAAACAGTACAATTCGACTATTTTTTGCTCTTCAAGTTTAAGTGAACTACGAGCCCCATTGTTAATCCTTTAAAGGAAATTATTTGTAAATTTCGGCAAGTAGAACAATGAATGGAATAGGTAGACGGTTGAAATCATTGTATATATTGCTTCTATATAGTCTAAGAAACATATATGCGAAGCACCCAAACAGTACAATTCGCCAATTTTTTGTTCTTCAAGTTTAAGTAAACTACGATCCCCATTGTTAATCCCTTAACGGAAATTATTTGTAACATTCGACAAGTAGAACAATGAATGGAACAGGTAGACGGTTGAAATCATTGTATATTTTGCTTCTATATAGTCTAAGAAACATATATGCAAAGCATCCAAACAGTACAATTCGCCGATTTATTGTTCTTCAAGTTTAAGTGAACAACGAGCCCCATTGTTAATCCTTTAAAGGAAATTATGTGTAAATTTCGACAAGTAGAACAATGATTGGAACACGTAGACGGTTGAAATCTTTGCATATATTGCTTCCATATAGTCTAAGAAACATATATGCAAAGCATCCAAACAGTACAGTTCGCCAATTTTTTGTTCTTCAAGTTTAAGTAAACTACGATCCCCATTGTTAATCCCTTAACGGAAATTATTTGTAACTTTCGACAAGTAGAACAATGAATGGAACAGGTAGACGGTTGAAATCATTGTATATATTGCTTCTATATAGTCTAAGAAACATATATGCAAAGCATCCAAACAGTACAATTCGACTATTTTTTGCTCTTCAAGTTTAAGTGAACTACGAGCCCCATTGTTAATCCTTTAAAGGAAATTATTTGTAAATTTCGGCAAGTAGAACAATGAATGGAATAGGTAGACGGTTGAAATCATTGTATATATTGCTTCTATATAGTCTAAGAAACATATATGCGAAGCATCCAAACAGTACAATTCGCCAATTTTTTGTTCTTCAAGTTTAAGTAAACTACGATCCCCATTGTTAATCCCTTAACGGAAATTATTTGTAACATTCGACAAGTAGAACAATGAATGGAACAGGTAGACGGTTGAAATCATTGTATATTTTGCTTCTATATAGTCTAAGAAACATATATGCAAAGCATCCAAACAGTACAATTCGCCGATTTATTGTTCTTCAAGTTTAAGTGAACAACGAGCCCCATTGTTAATCCTTTAAAGGAAATCATGTGTAAATTTCGACAAGTAGAACAATGATTGGAACACGTAGACGGTTGAAATCTTTGTATATATTGCTTCCATATAGTCTAAGAAACATGTACACAAAGCATCCAAACAGTACCATTAGCCAATTTTTTGGTCTTCAAGTTTAAGTGAACAATGAGCCCCAATGGTTAATCCTTTATCGGAAATTATTTGTAATTTTCGACAAGTAGAACAATGAATGGAACAGGTAGACGGTTGAAATCTTTGTATATATTGCTTCTATATAGTCTAAGAAACATATATGCAAAGCATCCAAACAGTACAATTCTCCGATTTATTGTTCTTCAAGTTTAAGTGAACAACGGGCCCCATTGTTAATCCTTTAAAGGAAATTATGTGTAAATTTCGACAAGTAGAACAATGATTGGAACACGTAGACGGTTGAAATCTTTGTATATATTGCTTCTATATAGTCTAAGAAACATGTACACAAAGCATCCAAACAGTACCATTCGCCAATTTTTTGGTCTTCAAGTTTAAGTGCACAATGAGCCCCAATGGTTAATCCTTTATCGGAAATTATTTGTAATTTTCGACAAGTAGAACAATGAATGGATCAGGTAGACGGTTGAAACCATTGTATATATTGCTTCTATATAATCTACGAAACATATATGCAAAGCATCCAAACAGTCCAATTCGCCAATTTTTTGTTCTTCAAGTTTAAGTGAACAATGAGCCCCAATGGTTAATCCTTTATCGGTAATTATTTGTAATTTTCGACAAGTAGAACAATGAATGGATCAGGTAGACGGTTGAAACCATTGTATATATTGCTTCTATATAATCTACGAAACATATATGCAAAGCATCCAAACAGTACAATTCGCCAATTTTTTGTTCTTCAAGTTTAAGTAAACTACGATCCCCATTGTTAATCCCTTAACGGAAATTATTTGTAACTTTCGACAAGTAGAACAATGATTGGAACCCGTAGACGGTTGAAATCTTTGTATATATTGCTTCCATATAGTCTAAGAAACATGTACGCAAAGCATCCAAACAGTACCGTTCGCCAATTTTTTGTTCTTCAAGTTTAAGTGAACAATGAGCCCCAATGGTTAATCCTTTATCGGAAATTATTTGTAACTTTCGGCAAGTAGAACAATGAATGGAACAGGTAGACGGTTGAAATCTTTGTATATATTGCTTCTATATAGTCTAAGAAACACATATGCAAAGCATCCAAACAGTACAATTCGCCAATTTATTGTTCTTAAAGTTTAAGTGAACAACGAGCCCCATTGTTAATCCTTTAAAGGAAATTATTTGTAAATTTCAACAAGTAGAACAATGATTGGAACACGTAGACGGTTGAAATCTTTGTATATATTGCTTCCATATAGTCTAAGAAACATGTACGCAAAGCATCCAAACAGTACCGTTCTCCAATTTGTTGGCCTTCAAGTTTAAGTGAACAATGAGCCCCAATGGTTAATACTTTATCGGAAATTATTTGTAATTTTCGACAAGTAGAACAATGAATGGATCAGGTAGACGGTTGAAACCATTGTATATATTGCTTCTATATAATCTACGAAACATGTATGCAAAGCATCCAAACAGTCCAATTCGCCAATTTTTTGTTCTTCAAGTTTAAGTGAACTACGAGCCCCATTGTTAATCCTTTAACGGAAATTAATTGTAACTTTCTACAAATAGAACAATGATTGGAACACGTAGACGGTTGAAATCTTTGTATATATTGCTTCCATATAGTCTAAGAAACATATATGCAAAGCATCCAAACAGTACCATTCGCCAATTTTTTATTCTTCAAGTTTAAGTGAACAATGAGCCCCAATGGTTAATCCTTTATCGGAAATTATTTGTAACTTTCGACATGTAGAACAATGAATGGAACAGGTAGACGGTTGAAATATTTGTATATATTGCTTCTATATAGTATAAGAAACATATATGCAAAGCATCCAAACAGTACAATTCGCCAATTTTTTGTTCTTCAAGTTTAAGTAAACTACGATCCCCATTGTTAATCCCTTAACGGAAATTATTTGTAACTTTCGACAAGTAGAACAATGATTGGAACACGTAGACGGTTGAAATCTTTGTATATATTGCTTCCATATAGTCTAAGAAACATGTACGCAAAGCATCCAAACAGTACCATTCGCCAATTTTTTGTTCTTTAAGTTTAGGTGAACAATGAGCCCCAATGGTTAATCCTTTATCGGTAATTATTTGTAATTTTCGACAAGTAGAACAATGAATGGAACAGGTAGACGGTTGAAATATTTGTATATGTTGCTTCTATATAGTATAAGAAACATATATGCAAAGCATCCAAACAGTACAATTTGCCAATTTTTTGTTCTTCAAGTTTAAGTAAACAACGATCCCCATTGTTAATCCCTTAACGGAAATTATTTGTAACTTTCGACAAGTAGAACAGTGAATGGAACAGGTAGACGGTTGAAATCTTTGTATATATTGCTTCTATATAGTATAAGAAACATATATGCATAGCATCCAAACAGTACCATTCGCCAATTTTTTGTTCTTCAAGTTTAAGTGAACTACGAGCCCCATTGTTAATCCTTTAAAGGAAATTATTTGTAAATTTCGACTAGTAGAACAATGAATGGAACAGGTAGACGGTTGAAATCTTTGTATATGCTGCTTCTAAATTGTCTAAGAAACATCTATGCAAAGCATCCAAACAGTACAATTCGCCAATTTTTTGTTCTTCAAGTTTAAGTAAACTACGATCCCCATTGTTAATCCCTTAACGGAAATTATTTGTAACTTTCGACAAGTAGAACAATGATTGGAACCCGTAGACGGTTGAAATCTTTGTATATATTGCTTCCATATAGTCTAAGAAACATGTACGCAAAGCATCCAAACAGTACCGTTCGCCAATTTTTTGTTCTTCAAGTTTAAGTGAACAATGAGCCCCAATGGTTAATCCTTTATCGGAAATTATTTGTAACTTTCGGCAAGTAGAACAATGAATGGAACAGGTAGACGGTTGAAATCTTTGTATATATTGCTTCTGTATAGTCTAAGAAACACATATGCAAAGCATCCAAACAGTACAATTCGCCAATTTATTGTTCTTAAAGTTTAAGTGAACAACGAGCCCCATTGTTAATCCTTTAAAGGAAATTATTTGTAAATTTCAACAAGTAGAACAATGATTGGAACACGTAGACGGTTGAAATCTTTGTATATATTGCTTCCATATAGTCTAAGAAACATGTACGCAAAGCATCCAAACAGTACCGTTCTCCAATTTGTTGGCCTTCAAGATTAAGTGAACAATGAGCCCCAATGGTTAATCCGTAATCGGTAATTATTTGTAACTTTCGACAAGTAGAACAATGAATGGAACAGGTAGACGGTTGAAATCCTTGTATATATTGCTTCCATATAGTCTAAGAAACATGTACGCAAAGCATCCAAACAGTACCATTCGCCAATTTTTTGTCCTTCAAGTTTAAGTGAACAATGAGCCCCATTGTTAATCCTTTATCGGAAATTATTTGTAACTTTCGGCAAGTAGAACAATGAATGGAACAGGTAGACGGTTGAAATCTTTGTATATATTGCTTCCATATAGCCTAAGAAACATATATGCAAAGCATCCAAACAGTACAATTCGCCAATTTTTTGTTCTTCAAGTTTAAGTAAACAACGATCCCCATTGTTAATCCCTTAACGGAAATTATTTGTAACTTTCGACAAGTAGAACAGTGAATGGAACAGGTAGACGGTTGAAATCTTTGTATATATTGCTTCTATATAGTATAAGAAACATATATGCATAGCATCCAAACAGTACCATTCGCCAATTTTTTGTTCTTCAAGTTTAAGTGATCTACGAGCCCCATTGTTAATCCTTTAAAGGAAATTATTTGTAAATTTCGACAAGTAGAACAATGAATGGAACAGGTAGACGGTTGAAATCTTTGTATATGCTGCTTCTAAATGGTCTAAGAAACATCTATGCAAAGCATCCAAACAGTACAATTCGCCAATTTTTTGTTCTTCAAGTTTAAGTAAACTACGATCCCCATTGTTAATCCCTTAACGGAAATTATTTGTAACTTTCGACAAGTAGAACAATGATTGGAACCCGTAGACGGTTGAAATCTTTGTATATGTTGCTTCTATATAGTCTACGAAACCTATATGCAAAGCATCTAAACAGTAACAATCGCCAATTTTTTGTTCTTCAAGTTTAAGTGAACAGCGAACCCCATTGATAATCATGAAATGGAAATTATTTGTAACTTTCTACAAGTAGAACAATGAATAGTACAGGTAGACGGGTGAAATCTTTGTATATATTGCTTCTATATAGTATAAGAAACATATATGCATAGCATCCAAACAGTACCATTCGCCAGTTTTTTGTTCTTCAAGTTTAAGTGAACTACGAGCCCCATTGTTAATCCTTTAAAGGAAATTATTTGTAAATTTCTACAAGTAGAACAATGAATAGTACAGGTAGACGGGTGAAATCTTTCTATATATTGCTTCTAAATAGTCTAAGAAACATATATGCAAAGCATCCAAACAGTAAAATTCGCCAATTTATTGTTCTTCAAGTTTAAGTGAACAACGAGCCCCATTGTTAATCCTTTAAAGGAAATTATTTGTAATTTTCGACAAGCAGAACAATGAATGGAACAGGTAGACGGTTGAAATCTTTGTATATATTGCTTCTATATAATCTAAGAAACATATATGCAAAGCATCCAAACAGTACCATTCGCCAATTTTTTGTTCTTCAAGTTTAAGTGAACAATGAGCCCCATTGTTAATCCTTTATCGGAAATTATTTGTAACTTCCGACAAGTAGAACAATGATTGGAACACGTAGACGGTTGAAATCTTTGTATATATTGCTTCTATATAGTCTAAGAAACATATATGCAAAGCATCCAAACAGTACAATTCGCCAATTTATTGTTCTTCAAGTTTAAGTGAACAATGAGCCCCAATGGTTAATCCTTTATCGGAAATTATTTATAACTTTCGACAAGTAGACCAATGAATGGAACAGGTAGACGGTTGAAATATTTGTATATGTTGCTTCTATATAGTATAAGAAACATATATGCAAAGCATCCAAACAGTACAATTTGCCAATTTTTTGTTCTTCAAGTTTAAGTAAACAACGATCCCCATTGTTAATCCCTTAACGGAAATTATTTGTAACTTTCGACAAGTAGAACAGTGAATGGAACAGGTAGACGGTTGAAATCTTTGTATATATTGCTTCTATATAGTATAAGAAACATATATGCATAGCATCCAAACAGTACCATTCGCCAATTTTTTGTTCTTCAAGTTTAAGTGAACTACGAGCCCCATTGTTAATCCTTTAAAGGAAATTATTTGTAAATTTCGACTAGTAGAACAATGAATGGAACAGGTAGACGGTTGAAATCTTTGTATATGCTGCTTCTAAATTGTCTAAGAAACATCTATGCAAAGCATCCAAACAGTACAATTCGCCAATTTTTTGTTCTTCAAGTTTAAGTAAACTACGATCCCCATTGTTAATCCCTTAACGGAAATTATTTGTAACTTTCGACAAGTAGAACAATGATTGGAACCCGTAGACGGTTGAAATCTTTGTATATATTGCTTCCATATAGTCTAAGAAACATGTACGCAAAGCATCCAAACAGTACCGTTCGCCAATTTTTTGTTCTTCAAGTTTAAGTGAACAATGAGCCCCAATGGTTAATCCTTTATCGGAAATTATTTGTAACTTTCGGCAAGTAGAACAATGAATGGAACAGGTAGACGGTTGAAATCTTTGTATATATTGCTTCTGTATAGTCTAAGAAACACATATGCAAAGCATCCAAACAGTACAATTCGCCAATTTATTGTTCTTAAAGTTTAAGTGAACAACGAGCCCCATTGTTAATCCTTTAAAGGAAATTATTTGTAAATTTCAACAAGTAGAACAATGATTGGAACACGTAGACGGTTGAAATCTTTGTATATATTGCTTCCATATAGTCTAAGAAACATGTACGCAAAGCATCCAAACAGTACCGTTCTCCAATTTGTTGGCCTTCAAGATTAAGTGAACAATGAGCCCCAATGGTTAATCCGTAATCGGTAATTATTTGTAACTTTCGACAAGTAGAACAATGAATGGAACAGGTAGACGGTTGAAATCCTTGTATATATTGCTTCCATATAGTCTAAGAAACATGTACGCAAAGCATCCAAACAGTACCATTCGCCAATTTTTTGTCCTTCAAGTTTAAGTGAACAATGAGCCCCATTGTTAATCCTTTATCGGAAATTATTTGTAACTTTCGGCAAGTAGAACAATGAATGGAACAGGTAGACGGTTGAAATCTTTGTATATATTGCTTCCATATAGCCTAAGAAACATATATGCAAAGCATCCAAACAGTACAATTCGCCAATTTTTTGTTCTTCAAGTTTAAGTAAACAACGATCCCCATTGTTAATCCCTTAACGGAAATTATTTGTAACTTTCGACAAGTAGAACAGTGAATGGAACAGGTAGACGGTTGAAATCTTTGTATATATTGCTTCTATATAGTATAAGAAACATATATGCATAGCATCCAAACAGTACCATTCGCCAATTTTTTGTTCTTCAAGTTTAAGTGATCTACGAGCCCCATTGTTAATCCTTTAAAGGAAATTATTTGTAAATTTCGACAAGTAGAACAATGAATGGAACAGGTAGACGGTTGAAATCTTTGTATATGCTGCTTCTAAATGGTCTAAGAAACATCTATGCAAAGCATCCAAACAGTACAATTCGCCAATTTTTTGTTCTTCAAGTTTAAGTAAACTACGATCCCCATTGTTAATCCCTTAACGGAAATTATTTGTAACTTTCGACAAGTAGAACAATGATTGGAACCCGTAGACGGTTGAAATCTTTGTATATGTTGCTTCTATATAGTCTACGAAACCTATATGCAAAGCATCTAAACAGTAACAATCGCCAATTTTTTGTTCTTCAAGTTTAAGTGAACAGCGAACCCCATTGATAATCATGAAATGGAAATTATTTGTAACTTTCTACAAGTAGAACAATGAATAGTACAGGTAGACGGGTGAAATCTTTGTATATATTGCTTCTATATAGTATAAGAAACATATATGCATAGCATCCAAACAGTACCATTCGCCAGTTTTTTGTTCTTCAAGTTTAAGTGAACTACGAGCCCCATTGTTAATCCTTTAAAGGAAATTATTTGTAAATTTCTACAAGTAGAACAATGAATAGTACAAGTAGACGGGTGAAATCTTTCTATATATTGCTTCTAAATAGTCTAAGAAACATATATGCAAAGCATCCAAACAGTAAAATTCGCCAATTTATTGTTCTTCAAGTTTAAGTGAACAACGAGCCCCATTGTTAATCCTTTAAAGGAAATTATTTGTAATTTTCGACAAGCAGAACAATGAATGGAACAGGTAGACGGTTGAAATCTTTGTATATATTGCTTCTATATAATCTAAGAAACATATATGCAAAGCATCCAAACAGTACCATTCGCCAATTTTTTGTTCTTCAAGTTTAAGTGAACAATGAGCCCCATTGTTAATCCTTTATCGGAAATTATTTGTAACTTCCGACAAGTAGAACAATGATTGGAACACGTAGACGGTTGAAATCTTTGTATATATTGCTTCTATATAGTCTAAGAAACATATATGCAAAGCATCCAAACAGTACAATTCGCCAATTTATTGTTCTTCAAGTTTAAGTGAACAATGAGCCCCAATGGTTAATCCTTTATCGGAAATTATTTATAACTTTCGACAAGTAGACCAATGAATGGAACAGGTAGACGGTTGAAATCTTTGTATATATTGCTTCTATATAATCTAAGAAACATATATGCAAAGCATCCAAACAGTACCATACGCCAATTTTTTGTTCTTCAAGTTTAAGTGAACTACGTGCCCCATTGTTAATCCTTTAAAGGAAATTATTTGTAAATTTCGACAAGTAGAACAATGAATGGATCAGGTAGACGGTTGAAATCTTTGTATATGTTGCTTCTATATAGTCTACGAAACCTATATGCAAAGCATCTAAACAGTAACAATCGCCAATTTTTTGTTCTTCAAGTTTAAGTGAACAATGAGACCCATTGTTAATCCTTTATCGGAAATTATTTGTAATTTTCGACAAGTAGAACAATGAATGGAACTGGTAGACGGTTGAAATCTTTGTATATGTTGCTTCTATATAGTCTAAGAAACCTATATGCAAAGCATCTAAACAGTAACAATCGCCAATTTTTTGATCTTCAAGTTTAAGTGAACAGCGAGCCCCATTGTTAATCCTTTAACGGAAATTATTTGTAACTTTCGACAAGTAGAACAATGAATAGAACAGGTAGACGGTTGAAATCTTTGTATATGTTGCTTCTATATAGCCTAAGAAACCTATATGCAAAGCATCTAAAAAGTAACAATCGCCAATTTTTTGTTCTTCAAGTTTAAGTGAACTACGAGCCCCATTGATAATCATGAAATGGAAATTATTTGTAACTTTCTACAAGTAGAACAATGAATAGAACAGGTAGACGGTTGAAATCTTTGTATATATTGCTTCTATATAGTATAAGAAGCATATATGCAAAGCATCCAAACAGTACAATTCGCCAATTTTTTGTTCTTCAAGTTTAAGTGAACTACGAGCCCCATTGATAATCATGAAATGGAAATTATTTGTAACTTTCTACAAGTAGAACAATGAATAGTACAGGTAGACGGTTGAAATCTTTGTATATATTGCTTCTATATAGTATAAGAAACATATATGCAAAGCATCCAAACAGTACAATTCGCCAATTTTTTGTTCTTCAAGTTTAAGTGAACTACGAGCCCCATTGATAATCATGAAATGGAAATTATTTGTAACTTTCTACAAGTAGAACAATGAATAGTACAGGTAGACGGGTGAAATCTTTCTATATATTGCATCTAAATAGTCTAAGAAACATATATGCAAAGCATCCAAACAGAACCATTCGCCAATTTTGTGTTCTTCAAGTTTAAGTGAACTACGAGCCCCATTGTTAATCCTTTAAAGAAAATTATTTGTAAATTTCGACAAGTAGAACAATGAATGGAACAGGTAGACTGTTGAAATCATTGTATATATTGCTTCTATATAGTCTAAGAAACATATATGCAAAGCATCCAAACAGTACAATTCGCCAATTTTTTGTTCTTCATGTTTAAGTAAACTACGATCCCCATTGTTAATCCCTTAACGGAAATTATTTGTAACTTTCGACAAGTAGAACAATGAATGGAACAGGTAGACGGTTGAAATCATTGTATATATTGCTTCTATATAATCTAAGAAACATATATGCAAAGCATCCAAACAGTACAATACGCCAATTATTTCATCTTCATGTTTAAGTGAACTACGAGCCCCATTGTTAATCCTTTAAAGGAAATTATTTGTAAATTTCGACAAGTAGAACAATGAATGGATCATGTAGACGGTTGAAATCATTGTATATATTGTTTCTATATAGTCTGCGAAACAAATATGCAAAGCATCCAAACAGTACCGTTCGCCAATTTTTTGTTCTTCAAGTTTAAGTGAACTACGAGCCCCATTGATAATCATGAAATGGAAATTATTTGTAACTTTCTACAAGTAGAACAATGAATAGTACAGGTAGACGGGTAAAATCTTTCTATATATTACATCTAAATAGTCTAAGAAACATATATGGAAAGCATCCAAACAGTACAATTCGCCAATTTTTTGTTCTTCAAGTTTAAGTGAACTACGAGCCCCATTGTTAATCCTTTATAGGAAATTATTTGTAAATTTCGACAAGTAGAACAATGAATCGAACAGGTAGACGGTTGAAATCCTTGTATATATTGCGTCTATATAGTCTAAGAAACATATATGCAAAGCATCCAAACAGTACAATTCGCCAATTTATTGTTCTTCAAGTTTAAGTGAACAACGAGCCCCATTGTTAATCCTTTAAAGGAAATTATTTGTAAATTTCGACAAGTAGAACAATGAATCGAACAGGTAGACGGTTGAAATCCTTGTATATATTGCGTCTATATAGTCTAAGAAACATATATGCAAAGCATCCAAACAGTACAATTCGCCAATTTATTGTTCTTCAAGTTTAAGTGAACAACGAGCCCCATTGTTAATCCTTTAAAGGAAATTATTTGTAAATTTCGACAAGTAGAACAATAAATGGATCAGGTAGACGGTTGAAATCATTGTATATATTGCTTCTATATAATCTACGAAACATATATGCAAAGCATCCAAACAGTACAATTCTCCAATTTTTTGTTCTTCAAGCTTAAGTGAACTACGAGCCCCATTGTTAATCCTTTAACGGAAATTAATTGTAACTTTCTACAAGTAGAACAATGAATAGTACAGGTAGACGTTTGAAATCTTTGTATATATTGCTTCTATATAATCTAAGAAACATATATGCAAAGCATCCAAACAGTACCATTCGCCAAATTTTTGTTCTTCAAGTTTAAGTGAACAACGAGCCCCATTGATAATCATGAAACGGAAATTATTTGTAACTTTCTACAAGTAGAACAATGAACAGAACAGGTAGACGGTTGAAATCTTTGTATATGTTGCTTCTATATAGTCTAAGAAACCTATATGCAAAGCATCTAAACAGTAACAATCGCCAATTTTTTGATCTTCAAGTTTAAGTGAACAGCGAGCCCCATTGTTAATCCTTTAACGGAAATTATTTGTAACTTTCGACAAGTAGAACAATGAATAGAACAGGTAGACGGTTGAAATCTTTGTATATGTTGCTTCTATATAGCCTAAGAAACCTATATGCAAAGCATCTAAAAAGTAACAATCGCCAATTTTTTGTTCTCCAATATTAAGTGAACAACGAGCCCCATTGATAATCATGAAACGGAAATTATTTGTAACTTTCTACAAGTAGAACAATGAATAGAACAGGTAGACGGTTGAAATCTTTGTATATGTTGCTTCTATATAGTCTAAGAAACCTATATGCAAAGCATCTAAAAAGTAACAATCGCCAATTTTTTGTTCTTCAAGTTTAAGTGAACTACGAGCCCCATTGTTAATCCTTTATCGGAAATTATTTGTAACTTTCGACAAGTAGAACAAGTAATGGAACAGGTAGACGGTTGAAATCTTTGTATATATTGCTTCTATATAATCTAAGAAACATATATGCAAAGCATCCAAACAGTACAATTCGCCAATTTATTGTTCTTCAAGTTTAAGTGAACGACGAGCCCCATTGTTAATCCTTTAAAGAAAATTATTTGTAAATTTCGACAAGTAGAACAATGATTGGAACACGTAGACGGTTGAAATCTTTGTATATATTGCTTCCATATAGTCTAAGAAACATGTACGCAAAGCATCCAAACAGTACCGTTCGCTAATTTTTTGTTCTTCAAGTTTAAGTGAACTACGAGCCCCATTGTTAATCCTTTAAAGGAAATTATTTGTAACTTTCGACAAGTAGAACAATGAATAGAACAGGTAGACGGTTGAAATCTTTGCATATGTTGCTTCTATATAGCCTAAGAAACCTATATGCAAAGCATCTAAAAAGTAACAATCGCCAACTTTTTGTTCTCCAAGATTAAGTGAACAACGAGCCCCATTGATAATCATGAAACGGAAATTATTTGTAACTTTCTACAAGTAGAACAATGAATAGAACAGGTAGACGGTTGAAATCTTTGTATATGTTGCTTCTATATAGTCTAAGAAACTTATATGCAAAGCATCTAAACAGTAACATTCGCCAATTTTTTTATCTTCAAGTTTAAGTGAACAATGAGCCCCAATGGTTAATCCGTTATCGGAAATTATATGTAACTTTCGACAAGTAGAACAATGAATGGAACAGGTAGACTGTTGAAATCATTGTATATATTGCTTCTATATAGTCTAAGAAACATATATGCAAAGCATCCAAACAGTACAATTCGCCAATTTTTTGTTCTTCAAGTTTAAGTGAACTACGAGCCCCATTGTTAATCCTTTATAGGAAATTATTTGTAAATTTCGACAAGTAGAACAATGAATCGAACAGGTAGACGGTTGAAATCCTTGTATATATTGCGTCTATATAGTCTAAGAAACATATATGCAAAGCATCCAAACAGTACAATTCGCCAATTTATTGTTCTTCAAGTTTAAGTGAACAACGAGCCCCATTGTTAATCCATAAAAGGAAATTATTTGATAATTTCGACAAGTAGAACAATGAATGGAACAGGTAGACGGTTGAAATCTTTGTATATATTGCTTCTTTATAATCTAAGAAATATATATGCAAAGCATCCAAACAGTACAATTCGCCAATTATTTCATCTTCATGTTTAAGTGAACTACGAGGCCCATTGTTAATCCTTTAAAGGAAATTATTTGTAAATTTCGACAAGTAGAACAATGAATGGATCATGTAGACGGTTGAAATCATTGCATATATTGCTTCTATATAGTCTGCGAAACAAATACGCAAAGCATCCAAACAGTACAATTCGCCAATTATTTGTTCTTCAAGTTTAAGTGAACTACGAGCCCCATTGATAATCATGAAACGGAAATTATTTGTAACTTTCTACAAGTAGAACAATGAATAGAACAGGTAGACGGTTGAAATCTTTGTATATGTTGCTTCTATATAGTCTAAGAAACATATATGCAAAGCATCCAAACAGTACCATTCGCCAATTTTTTGTTCTTCAAGTTTAAGTGAACAATGAGCCCCATTGTTACTCCTTTATCGGAAATTATTTGTAACTTTCGACAAGTAGAACAATGAATGGAACAGGTAGACGGTTGAAATCTTTTTATATATTGCATCTATATAGTCTAAGAAACATATATGCAAAGCATCCAAACAGTACAATTCGCCAATTTTTTGTTCTTCAAGTTTAAGTGAACAATGAGCCCCAATGGTTAATCCTTTATCGGAAATTATTTGTAAATTTCGACAAGTAGAACAATGATTGGAACAGGTAGACGGTTGAAATCAATGTATATATTGCTTCTATATAGTCTAAGAAACATATATACAAAGCATCCAAACATTACCATTCATCAATTTTTTGTGCTTCAAGTTTAAGTGATCAACGAGCCCCATTGTTAATCTTTTAAAGGAAATTATTTGTAAATTTCGACAAGTAGAACAATGAATGGATCATGTAGACGGTTGAAATCATTGTATATATTGCTTCTATATAGTCTACAAAACATATATGCAAAGCATCCAAACAGTACAATTCGCCAATTTTTTGTTCTTCAAGATTATGTGAACTACGAGCCCCATTGTTAATCATTTAACGGAAATTATTTGTAACTTGCGACAAGTAGAGCAATGAATGGAACAGGTAGACGGTTGAAATCTTTGTATATATTGCTTCTATATAGTCTAAGAAACATATATGCAAAGCATCCAAACAGTACAATTCGCCAATTTATTGTTCTTCAAGTTTAAGTGAACAACGAGCCCCATTGTTAATCCTTTAAAGGAAATTATTTATAAATTTCGACAAGTAGAACAATGATTGGAACACGTAGACGGTTGAAATCTTTGTATATATTGCTTCCATATAGTCTAAGAAACATGTACGCAAAGCATCCAAACAGTACAATTCGCCAATTTATTGTTCTTCAAGTTTAAGTGAACAACGAGCCCCATTGTTCATCCTTTAAAGGAAATTATTTGTAAATTTCGACAAGTAGAACAATGATTGGAACACGTAGACGGTTGAAATCTTTGTATATATTGCTTCTATATAGTCTAAGAAACATGTACGCAAAGCATCCAAACAGTACCATTCGCCAATTTTTTGTTCCTCAAGTTTAAGTGAACAATGAGACCCATTGTTAATCCTTTATCGGAAATTATTTGTAACTTTCGACAAGTAGAACAATGAATGGAACAGGTAGACGGTTGAAATCTTTGTAAATATTGCTTCTATATAGTCTAAGAAACATATATGCAAAGCATCCAAACAGTACCATTCGCCAATTTTTTGTTCTTCAAGTTTAAGTGAACAACGAGCCCCATTGATAATCATGAAAGGGAAATTATTCCTAAATTTCGACAAGTAGAACAATGATTGGAACAGGTAGACGGGTGAAATCCTTCTATATATTGCATCTATATAGTCTAAGAAACATATATGCAAAGCATCCAAACAGTACAATTCGCCAATTTTTTTGTTCTTCAAGTTTAAGTGAACTACGAGCCCCATTGTTAATCCTTTATCGGAAATTATTTGTAATTTTCGACAAATAGAACAATGAATGGAACAGGTAGACGGTTGAAATCTTTGTATATATTGCTTCTATATAGTCTAAGAAACATATATGCAAAGCATCCAAACAGTACAATTCGCCAATTTTTTGTTTTTCAAGTTTAATTGAAACTACGAGCCCCATTGTTAATCCTTTAAAGGAAATTATTTGTAAATTTCGACAAGTAGAACAATGAATGGATCATGTAGACGGTTGAAATCATTGTATATATTGCTTCTATATAGTCTACGAAACATATATGCAAAGCATCCAATCAGTACAATTCGCCAATTTTTTGTTCTTCAAGTTTAAGTGAACTACGAGTCCCATTGTTAATCCTTTAACGGAAATTAATTGTAACTTTCTACAAGTAGAACAATGATTAGAACACGTAGACTGTTGAAATCTTTGTATATATTGCTTCCATATAGTCTAAGAAACATATATGCAAAGCTTCCAAACAGTACCATTCGCCAATTTTTTGTTCTTCAATTTAAGTAAACTACGATCCCCATTGTTAATCCCTTAACGGAAATTATTTGTAACTTTCGACAAGTAGAACAATGAATGGAACAGGTAGACGGTTAAAATCAATGTATATATTGCTTCTATATAGTCTAAGAAACATATATGCAAAGCATCCAAACAGTACCATTCGCCAATTTTTTGTTCTTCAAGTTTAAGTGAACTACGAGCCCCATTGTTAATCCTTTAAAGGAAATTATTTGTAAATTTCGGTTGAAATCATTGTATATATTGCTTCTATATAGTCTACGAAACATATATGCAAAGCATCCAAACAGTACAATTCGCCAATTTTTTGTTCTTCAAGATTATGTGAACTACGAGCCCCATTGTTAATCATATAACGGAAATTATTTGTAACTTTCGACATGTAGAACAATGAATGGAACAGGTAGACGGTTGAAATCATTATATATATTGCTTCTATATAGTCTAAGAAACATATATGCATAGCATCCACACAGTACAATTCGCCAATTTATTGTTCTTCAAGTTTAAGTGAACAACGAGCCCTATTGTTAATCCTTTAAAGGAAATTATTTGTAAATTTCGACAAGTAGAACAATGATTGGAACAAGTAGACGGTTGAAATATTATTATATATTGCTTCCATATAGTCTAAGAAACATATATGCAAAGCATCCAAACAGTACCATTCGCCAATTTTTTGTTCTTCAAGTTTAAGTGAACAATGAGCCCCATTGTTACTCCTTTATCGGAAATTATTTGTAACTTTCGACAAGTAGAACAATGAATGGAACAGGTAGACGGTTGAAATCTTTTTATATATTGCATCTATATAGTCTACGAAACATATATGCAAAGCATCCAAACAGTACAATTCGCCAATTTTTTGTTCTTCAAGTTTAAGTGAACAATGAGCCCCAATGGTTAATCCTTTATCGGAAATTATTTGTAAATTTCGACAAGTAGAACAATGATTGGAACAGGTAGACGGTTGAAATCAATGTATATATTGCTTCTATATAGTCTAAGAAACATATATACAAAGCATCCAAACATTACCATTCATCAATTTTTTGTTCTTCAAGTTTAAGTGATCAACGAGCCCCATTGTTAATCCTTTAAAGGAAATTATTTGTAAATTTCGACAAGTAGAACAATGAATGGATCATGTAGACGGTTGAAATCATTGTATATATTGCTTCTATATAGTCTACGAAACATATATGCAAAGCATCCAAACAGTACAATTCGCCAATTTATTGTTCTTCAAGTTTAAGTGAACAACGAGCCCCATTGTTAATCCTTTAAAGGAAATTATTTATAAATTTCGACAAGTAGAACAATGATTGGAACACGTAGACGGTTGAAATCTTTGTATATATTGCTTCCATATAGTCTAAGAAACATGTACGCAAAGCATCCAAACAGTACAATTCGCCAATTTATTGTTCTTCAAGTTTAAGTGAACAACGAGCCCCATTGTTCATCCTTTAAAGGAAATTATTTGTAAATTTCGACAAGTAGAACAATGATTGGAACACGTAGACGGTTGAAATCTTTGTATATATTGCTTCTATATAGTCTAAGAAACATGTACGCAAAGCATCCAAACAGTACCATTCGCCAATTTTTTGTTCCTCAAGTTTAAGTGAACAATGAGACCCATTGTTAATCCTTTATCGGAAATTATTTGTAACTTTCGACAAGTAGAACAATGAATGGAACAGGTAGACGGTTGAAATCTTTGTAAATATTGCTTCTATATAGTCTAAGAAACATATATGCAAAGCATCCAAACAGTACCATTCGCCAATTTTTTGTTCTTCAAGTTTAAGTGAACAACGAGCCCCATTGATAATCATGAAAGGGAAATTATTTCTAAATTTCGACAAGTAGAACAATGATTGGAACAGGTAGACGGGTGAAATCCTTCTATATATTGCATCTATATAGTCTAAGAAACATATATGCAAAGCATCCAAACAGTACAATTCGCCAATTTTTTTGTTCTTCAAGTTTAAGTGAACTACGAGCCCCATTGTTAATCCTTTATCGGAAATTATTTGTAATTTTCGACAAATAGAACAATGAATGGAACAGGTAGACGGTTGAAATCTTTGTATATATTGCTTCTATATAGTCTAAGAAACATATATGCAAAGCATCCAAACAGTACCATTCGCCAATTTTTTGTTCTTCAAGTTTAAGTGAACTACGAGCCCCATTGTTAATCCTTTAAAGGAAATTATTTGTAAATTTCGGTTGAAATCATTGTATATATTGCTTCTATATAGTCTACGAAACATATATGCAAAGCATCCAAACAGTACAATTCGCCAATTTTTTGTTCTTCAAGATTATGTGATCTACGAGCCCCATTGTTAATCCTTTAACGGAAATTATTTGTAACTTGCGACAAGTAGAGCAATGAATGGAACAGGTAGACGGTTGAAATCTTTGTATATATTGCTTCTATATAGTCTAAGAAACATATATGCAAAGCATCCAAACAGTACAATTCGCCAATTTATTGTTCTTCAAGTTTAAGTGAACAACGAGCCCTATTGTTAATCCTTTAAAGGAAATTATTTGTAAATTTCGACAAGTAGAACAATGATTGGAACAAGTAGACGGTTGAAATATTATTATATATTGCTTCCATATAGTCTAAGAAACATATATGCAAAGCATCCAAACAGTACCATTCGCCAATTTTTTGTTCTTCAAGTTTAAGTGAACAATGAGCCCCATTGTTACTCCTTTATCGGAAATTATTTGTAACTTTCGACAAGTAGAACAATGAATGGAACAGGTAGACGGTTGAAATCTTTTTATATATTGCATCTATATAGTCTACGAAACATATATGCAAAGCATCCAAACAGTACAATTCGCCAATTTTTTGTTCTTCAAGTTTAAGTGAACAATGAGCCCCAATGGTTAATCCTTTATCGGAAATTATTTGTAAATTTCGACAAGTAGAACAATGATTGGAACAGGTAGACGGTTGAAATCAATGTATATATTGCTTCTATATAGTCTAAGAAACATATATACAAAGCATCCAAACATTACCATTCATCAATTTTTTGTTCTTCAAGTTTAAGTGATCAACGAGCCCCATTGTTAATCCTTTAAAGGAAATTATTTGTAAATTTCGACAAGTAGAACAATGAATGGATCATGTAGACGGTTGAAATCATTGTATATATTGCTTCTATATAGTCTACGAAACATATATGCAAAGCATCCAAACAGTACAATTCGCCAATTTTTTGTTCTTCAAGATTATGTGAACTACGAGCCCCATTGTTAATCCTTTAACGGAAATTATTTGTAACTTGCGACAAGTAGAGCAATGAATGGAACAGGTAGACGGTTGAAATCTTTGTATATATTGCTTCTATATAGTCTAAGAAACATATATGCAAAGCATCCAAACAGTACAATTCGCCAATTTATTGTTCTTCAAGTTTAAGTGAACAACGAGCCCCATTGTTAATCCTTTAAAGGAAATTATTTATAAATTTCGACAAGTAGAACAATGATTGGAACACGTAGACGGTTGAAATCTTTGTATATATTGCTTCCATATAGTCTAAGAAACATGTACGCAAAGCATCCAAACAGTACAATTCGCCAATTTATTGTTCTTCAAGTTTAAGTGAACAACGAGCCCCATTGTTCATCCTTTAAAGGAAATTATTTGTAAATTTCGACAATTAGAACAATGATTGGAACACGTAGACGGTTGAAATCTTTGTATATATTGCTTCTATATAGTCTAAGAAACATGTACGCAAAGCATCCGAAAAGTACCATTCGCCAATTTTTTGTTCCTCAAGTTTAAGTGAACAATGAGACCCATTGTTAATCCTTTATCGGAAATTATTTGTAACTTTCGACAAGTAGAACAATGAATGGAACAGGTAGACGGTTGAAATCTTTGTAAATATTGCTTCTATATAGTCTAAGAAACATATATGCAAAGCATCCAAACAGTACCATTCGCCAATTTTTTGTTCTTCAAGTTTAAGTGAACAACAAGCCCCATTGATAATCATGAAAGGGAAATTATTTCTAAATTTCGACAAGTAGAACAATGATTGGAACAGGTAGACGGGTGAAATCCTTCTATATATTGCATCTATATAGTCTAAGAAACATATATGCAAAGCATCCAAACAGTACAATTCGCCAATTTTTTTGTTCTTCAAGTTTAAGTGAACTACGAGCCCCATTGTTAATCCTTTATCGGAAATTATTTGTAATTTTCGACAAATAGAAAAATGAATGGAACAGGTAGACGGTTGAAATCTTTGTATATATTGCTTCTATATAGACTAAGAAACATATATGCAAAGCATCCAAACAGTACAATTCGCCAATTTTTTGTTTTTCAAGTTTAATTGAAACTACGAGCCCCATTGTTAATCCTTTAAAGGAAATTATTTGTAAATTTCGACAAGTAGAACAATGAATGGATCATGTAGACGGTTGAAATCATTGTATATATTGCTTCTATATAGTCTACGAAACATATATGCAAAGCATCCAATCAGTACAATTCGCCAATTTTTTGTTCTTCAAGTTTAATTGAACTACGAGTCCCATTGTTAATCCTTTAACGGAAATTAATTGTAACTTTCGACAAGTAGAACAATGAATGGAACAGGTAGACGGTTGAAATCAATGTATATATTGCTTCTATATAGTCTAAGAAACATATATGCAAAGCATCCAAACAGTACCATTCGCCAATTTTTTGTTCTTCAAGTTTAAGTGAACTACGAGCCCCATTGTTAATCCTTTAAAGGAAATTATTTGTAAATTTCGGTTGAAATCATTGTATATATTGCTTCTATATAGTCTACGAAACATATATGCAAAGCATCCAAACAGTACAATTCGCCAATTTTTTGTTCTTCAAGATTATGTGATCTACGAGCCCCATTGTTAATCCTTTAACGGAAATTATTTGTAACTTGCGACAAGTAGAGCAATGAATGGAACAGGTAGACGGTTGAAATCTTTGTATATATTGCTTCTATATAGTCTAAGAAACATATATGCAAAGCATCCAAACAGTACAATTCGCCAATTTATTGTTCTTCAAGTTTAAGTGAACAACGAGCCCCATTGTTAATCCTTTAAAGGAAATTATTTATAAATTTCGACAAGTAGAACAATGATTGGAACACGTAGACGGTTGAAATCTTTGTATATATTGCTTCCATATAGTCTAAGAAACATGTACGCAAAGCATCCAAACAGTACAATTCGCCAATTTATTGTTCTTCAAGTTTAAGTGAACAACGAGCCCCATTGTTCATCCTTTAAAGGAAATTATTTGTAAATTTCGACAAGTAGAACAATGATTGGAACACGTAGACGGTTGAAATCTTTGTATATATTGCTTCTATATAGTCTAAGAAACATGTACGCAAAGCATCCAAACAGTACCATTCGCCAATTTTTTGTTCCTCAAGTTTAAGTGAACAATGAGACCCATTGTTAATCCTTTATCGGAAATTATTTGTAACTTTCGACAAGTAGAACAATGAATGGAACAGGTAGACGGTTGAAATCTTTGTAAATATTGCTTCTATATAGTCTAAGAAACATATATGCAAAGCATCCAAACAGTACCATTCGCCAATTTTTTGTTCTTCAAGTTTAAGTGAACAACGAGCCCCATTGATAATCATGAAAGGGAAATTATTTCTAAATTTCGACAAGTAGAACAATGATTGGAACAGGTAGACGGGTGAAATCCTTCTATATATTGCATCTATATAGTCTAAGAAACATATATGCAAAGCATCCAAACAGTACAATTCGCCAATTTTTTTGTTCTTCAAGTTTAAGTGAACTACGAGCCCCATTGTTAATCCTTTATCGGAAATTATTTGTAATTTTCGACAAATAGAAAAATGAATGGAACAGGTAGACGGTTGAAATCTTTGTATATATTGCTTCTATATAGTCTAAGAAACATATATGCAAAGCATCCAAACAGTACAATTCGCCAATTTTTTGTTTTTCAAGTTTAATTGAAACTACGAGCCCCATTGTTAATCCTTTAAAGGAAATTATTTGTAAATTTCGACAAGTAGAACAATGAATGGATCATGTAGACGGTTGAAATCATTGTATATATTGCTTCTATATAGTCTACGAAACATATATGCAAAGCATCCAATCAGTACAATTCGCCAATTTTTTGTTCTTCAAGTTTAATTGAACTACGAGTCCCATTGTTAATCCTTTAACGGAAATTAATTGTAACTTTCGACAAGTAGAACAATGAATGGAACAGGTAGACGGTTGAAATCAATGTATATATTGCTTCTATATAGTCTAAGAAACATATATGCAAAGCATCCAAACAGTACCATTCGCCAATTTTTTGTTCTTCAAGTTTAAGTGAACTACGAGCCCCATTGTTAATCCTTTAAAGGAAATTATTTGTAAATTTCGGTTGAAATCATTGTATATATTGCTTCTATATAGTCTACGAAACATATATGCAAAGCATCCAAACAGTACAATTCGCCAATTTTTTGTTCTTCAAGATTATGTGATCTACGAGCCCCATTGTTAATCCTTTAACGGAAATTATTTGTAACTTGCGACAAGTAGAGCAATGAATGGAACAGGTAGACGGTTGAAATCTTTGTATATATTGCTTCTATATAGTCTAAGAAACATATATGCAAAGCATCCAAACAGTACAATTCGCCAATTTATTGTTCTTCAAGTTTAAGTGAACAACGAGCCCCATTGTTAATCCTTTAAAGGAAATTATTTGTAACTTTCGACAAGTAGAACAATGAGTGGAACAGGTAGACGGTTGAAATCTTTGTATATATTGCTTCTATATAGTCTAAGAAACATATATGCAAAGCATCCAAACAGTACAATTCGCCAATTTTTTGTTTTTCAAGTTTAATTGAAACTACGAGCCCCATTGTTAATCCTTTAAAGGAAATTATTTGTAAATTTCGACAAGTAGAACAATGAATGGATCATGTAGACGGTTGAAATCATTGTATATATTGCTTCTATATAGTCTACGAAACATATATGCAAAGCATCCAATCAGTACAATTCGCCAATTTTTTGTTCTACAAGTTTAAGTGAACAACGAGGCCCATTGATAATCATGAAACGGAAATTATTTGTAACTTTCGACAAGTAGAACAATGAATGGAACAGGTAGACGGTTGAAATCTTTTTATATATTGCATCTATATAGTCTAAGAAACATATATGCAAAGCATCCAAACAGTACAATTCGCCAATTTTTTGTTCTTCAAGTTTAAGTGAACAATGAGCCCCAATGGTTAATCCTTTATCGGAAATTATTTGTAAATTTCGACAAGTAGAACAATGATTGGAACAGGTAGACGGTTGAAATCAATGTATATATTGCTTCTATATAGTCTAAGAAACATATATACAAAGCATCCAAACATTACCATTCATCAATTTTTGTTCTTCAAGTTTAAGTGATCAACGAGCCCCATTGTTAATCCTTTAAAGGAAATTATTTGTAAATTTCGACAAGTAGAACAATGAATGGATCATGTAGACGGTTGAAATCATTGTATATATTGCTTCTATATAGTCTACGAAACATATATGCAAAGCATCCAAACAGTACAATTCGCCAATTTTTTGTTCTTCAAGATTATGTGAACTACGAGCCCCATTGTTAATCCTTTAACGGAAATTATTTGTAACTTGCGACAAGTAGAGCAATGAATGGAACAGGTAGACGGTTGAAATCTTTGTATATATTGCTTCTATATAGTCTAAGAAACATATATGCAAAGCATCCAAACAGTACAATTCGCCAATTTATTGTTCTTCAAGTTTAAGTGAACAACGAGCCCCATTGTTAATCCTTTAAAGGAAATTATTTGTAACTTTCGACAAGTAGAAAAATGAATGGAACAGGTAGACGGTTGAAATCTTTGTATATATTGCTTCTATATAGTCTAAGAAACATATATGCAAAGCATCCAAACAGTACAATTCGCCAATTTTTTGTTTTTCATGTTTAATTGAAACTACGAGCCCCATTGTTAATCCTTTAAAGGAAATTATTTGTAAATTTCGACAAGCAGAACAATGAATGGATCATGTAGACGGTTGAAATCATTGTATATATTGCTTCTATATAGTCTAAGAAACATATATGCAAAGCATCCAAACAGTACAATTCGCCAATTTTTTGTTCTTCAAGTTTAAGTGGACAATGAGCCCCAATGGTTAATCCTTTATCGGAAATTATTTGTAAATTTCGACAACTAGAACAATGAATAGAACAGGTAGACGGTTGAAATCTTTGTATATATTGCTTCTATATAGTCTAAGAAACATATATGCAAAGCATCCAAACAGTACAATTCGCCAATTTTTTGTTCTTCAAGTTTAAGTAAACTACGATCCCCATTGTTAATCCCTTAACGGAAATTATTTGTAACTTTCGACAAGTAGAACAATGAACAGAACAGGTAGACGGTTGAAATCATTGTATATATTGCTTCTATATAGTCTAAGAAACATATATGCAAAGCATCCAAACAGTACAATTCGCCAATTTTATGTTCTTCAAGTTTAGGTGAACAATGAGCCCCATTGTTAATCCTTTAAAGGAAATTATTTGTAACTTTCGACAAGTAGAACAATGAATGGAACAGGTAGACGGTTGAAATCTTTGTATATATTGCTTCTATATAGTCTAAGAAACATATATGCAAAGCATCCAAACAGTACCATTCGCCAATTTTTTGTTCTTCTAGTTTAAGTGAACAATGAGCCCCATTGTTAATCCTTTATCGGAAATTATTTGTAACTTTCGACAAGTAGAACAATGAATGGAACAGGTAGACGGTTGAAATCTTTCTATATATTGCTTCTATATAGTCTAAGAAACATATATGCAAAGCATCCAAACAGTACCATTCGCCAATTTCTTGTTCTTCAAGTTTAAGTGAACTACGAGCCCCATTGTTAATCCCTTAACGGAAATTAATTGTCACTTTCTACAAGTAGAACAATGATTGGAACACGTAGACGGTTGAAATCTTTGTATATATTGCTTCCATATAGTCTAAGAAACATGTACGCAAAGCATCCAAACAGTACAATTCGCCAATTTTTTGTTCTTCAAGTTTAAGTGAACAATGAGCCCCAATGGTTAATCCGTTATCGGAAATTATTTGTAACTTTCGACAAGTAGAACAATGAATGGAACAGGTAGACGGTTGAAATCTTTGTATATATTGCTTCTATATAGTCTAAGAAACATATCTGCAAAGCATCCAAACAGTACCATTCGCCAATTATTTCATCTTCATGTTTAAGTGAACTACGAGCCCCATTGTTAATACTTTAACGGAAATTATTTGTAACTTTCGACAAGTAGAACAATGAATGGAACTGGTAGACGGTTGAAATCATTGTATATATTGCTTCTATATAGTCTAAGAAACATATATGCAAAGCATCCAAACAGTACAATTTGCCAAATTTTTGTTCTTCAAGTTTAAGTGAACAATGAGCCCCATTGTTAATCCTTTATCGGTAATTATTTGTAACTTTCGACAAGTAGAACAATGAATGGAACAGTCAGACGGTTGAAATATTTGTATATATTGCTTCTATATAATCTAAGAAACATATATGCAAAGCATCTAAATAGTAACAATCGCCAATTTTTTGATCTTCAAGTTTAAGTGAACAGCGAGCCCCATTGATAATCATGAAATGGAAACTATTTGTAACTTTCTACAAGTAGAACAATGAATAGTACAGGTAGACGGGTGAAATCTTTCTATATATTGCTTCTAAATAGTCTAAGAAACATCTATGCAAAGCATCCAAACAGTACAATTCTCCAATTTTTTGTTCTTCAAGTTTAAGTCAACTACGATCCCCATTGTTAATCCCTTAACGGAAATTATTTGTAGCTTTCGACAAGTAGAACAATGAATGGAACAGGTAGACTGTTGAAATCATTGTATATATTGCTTCTATATAGTCTAAGTAACATATATGCAAAGCATCCAAACAGTACAATTCGCCAATTTTTTGTTCTTCAAGTTTAAGTAAACTACGATCCCCATTGTTAATCCCTTAACGGAAATTATTTGTAACTTTCGACAAGTAGAACAATGAATGGAACAGGTAGACGGTTGAAATCATTGTATATATTGCTTCTATATAGTCTAAGAAACATATATGCAAAGCATCCAAACAGTACAATTCGCCAAATTTTTGTTCTTCAAGTTTAAGTGAACAATGAGCCCCAATGGTTAATCCGTTATCGGAAATTATTTGTAAATTTCGACAAGTAGAACAATGAATGGAAAAGGTAGACGGTTGAAATCTTTGTATGTATTGCTTCTATATAGTCTAAGAAACATATATGCAAAGCATCCAAACATTACCATTCGCCAATTTTTTGTTCTTCAAGTTTAAGTGAACTGCGAGCCCCATTGATAATCCTTTAAAGGAAATTATTTGTAAATTTCGACAAGTAGAACAATGAATGGAACAGGTAGACTGTTGAAATCATTGTATATATTGCTTCTATATAGTCTAAGAAACATATATGCAAAGCATCCAAACAGTACAATTCGCCAAATTTTTGTTCTTCAAGTTTAAGTGAACAATGAGCCCCATTGTTAATCCTTTATCGGTAATTATTTGTAACTTTCAACAAGTAGAACAATGAATGGAACAGGTAGACGGTTGAAATCCTTGTATATATTGCTTCCATATAGTCTAAGAAACATGTACGCAAAGCATCCAAACAGTACCATTCGCCAATTTTTTGTCCTTCAAGTTTAAGTGAACAATGAGCCCCATTGTTAATTCTTTATCGGAAATTATTTGTAACTTTCGACAAGTAGAATAATGAATGGAACAGGTAGACGGTTGAAATCTTTGTATATATTGCTTCTATATAGTCTAAGAAACATATATACAAAGCATCCAAACAGCACAATTCGCCAATTTTTTGTTCTTCAAGTTTAAGTGAACAATGAGCCCCAATGGTTAATCCTTTATCGGTAATTATTTGTAACTTTCGACAAGTAGAACAATGAATGGAACTGGTAGACGGTTGAAATCTTTGTATATATTGCTTCTATATAATCTAAGAAACATATATGCAAAGCATCTAAACAGTAACAATCGCCAATTTTTTGATCTTCAAGTTTAAGTGAACAGCGAGCCCCATTGATAATCATGAAATGGAAACTATTTGTAACTTTCTACAAGTAGAACAATGAATAGTACAGGTAGACGGGTGAAATCTTTCTATATATTGCTTCTAAATAGTCTAAGAAACATCTATGCAAAGCATCCAAACATTACAATTCGCCAATTTTTTGTTCTTCAAGTTTAAGTAAACTACGATCCCCATTGTTAATCCCTTAACGGAAATTATTTGTAGCTTTCGACAAGTAGAACAATGAATGGAACAGGTAGACTGTTGAAATCATTGTATATATTGCTTCTATATAGTCTAAGTAACATATATGCAAAGCATCCAAACAGTACAATTCGTCAATTTTTTGTTCTTCAAGTTTAAGTAAACTACGATCCCCATTGTTAATCCCTTAACGGAAATTATTTGTAACTTTCGACAAGTAGAACTATGAATGGAACAGGTAGACGGTTGAAATCATTGTATATATTGCTTCTATATAGTCTAAGAAACATATATGCAAAGCATCCAAACAGTACAATTCGACAATTTTTTGCTCTTCAAGTTTAAGTGAACTACGAGCCCCATTGTTAATCCTTTAAAGGAAATTATTTGTAAATTTCGGCAAGTAGCACAATGAATGGAATAGGTAGACGGTTGAAATCATTGTATATATTGCTTCTATATAGTCTAAGAAACATATATGCAAAGCATCCAAACAGTACAATTCGCCAATTTTATGTTCTTCAAGTTTAAGTGAACAACGAGCCCCATTGTTAATCCTTTAAAAGAAATTATTTGTAAATTTCGACAAGTAGAACAATGATTGGAACACGTAGCCGGTTGAAATCTTTGTATATATTGCTTCCATATAGTCTAAGAAACATGTACGCAAAGCATCCAAACAGTGCCATTCGCCAATTTTTTGTTCTTCAAGTTTAAGTGAACAATGAGCCCCATTGTTAATCCTTTATCGGTAATTATTTGTAACTTTCGACAAGTAGAACAATGAATGGAACAGGTAGACGGTTGAAATCCTTGTATATATTGCTTCCATATAGTCTAAGAAACATGTACGCAAAGCATCCAAACAGTACCATTCGACAATTTTTTGTCCTTCAAGTTTAAGTGAACAATGAGCCCCATTGTTAATTCTTTATCGGAAATTATTTGTAACTTTCGACAAGTAGAATAATGAATGGAACAGGTAGACGGTTGAAATCTTTGTATATATTGCTTCTATATAGTCTAAGAAACATATATACAAAGCATCCAAACAGTACAATTCGCCAATTTTTTGTTCTTCAAGTTTAAGTGAACAATGAGCCCCAATGGTTAATCCTTTATCGGTAATTATTTGTAACTTTCGACAAGTAGAACAATGAATGGAACTGGTAGACGTTTGAAATCTTTGTATATATTGCTTCTATATAATCTAAGAAACATATATGCAAAGCATCGAAACAGTAACAATCGCCAATTTTTTGATCTTCAAGTTTAAGTGAACAGCGAGCCCCATTGATAATCATGAAATGGAAACTATTTGTAACTTTCTACAAGTAGAACAATGAATAGTACAGGTAGACGGGTGAAATCTTTCTATATATTGCTTCTAAATAGTCTAAGAAACATCTATGCAAAACATCCAAACAGTACAATTCGCCAATTTTTTGTTCTTCAAGTTTAAGTAAACTACGATCCCCATTGTTAATCCCTTAACGGAAATTATTTGTAGCTTTCGACAAGTAGAACAATGAATGGAACAGGTAGACTGTTGAAATCATTGTATATATTGCTTCTATATAGTCTAAGTAACATATATGCAAAGCATCCAAACAGTACAATTCGCCAATTTTTTGTTCTTCAAGTTTAAGTAAACTACGATCCCCATTGTTAATCCCTTAACGGAAATTATTTGTAACTTTCGACAAGTAGAACAATGAATGGAACAGGTAGACGGTTGAAATCATTGTATATATTGCTTCTATATAGTCTAAGAAACATATATGCAAAGCATCCAAACAGTACAATTCGCCAAATTTTTGATCTTCAAGTTTGAGTGAACAATGAGCCCCAATGGTTAAGCCGTTATCGGAAATTATTTGTAACTTTCGACAAGTAGAACAATGAATGGAAAAGGTAGACGGTTGAAATCTTTGTATGTATTGCTTCTATATAGTCTAAGAAACATATATGCAAAGCATCCAAACATTACCATTCGCCAATTTTTTGTTCTTCAAGTTTAAGTGAACTGCGAGCCCCATTGATAATCCTTTAAAGGAAATTATTTGTAAATTTCGACAAGTAGAACAATGAATGGAACAGGTAGACTGTTGAAATCATTGTATATATTGCTTCTATATGGTCTAAGAAACATATATGCAAAGCATCCAAACAGTACAATTCGCCAAATTTTTGTTCTTCAAGTTTAAGTGAACAATGAGCCCCATTGTTAATCCTTTATCGGTAATTATTTGTAACTTTCGACAAGTAGAACAATGAATGGAACAGTCAGACGGTTGAAATATTTGTATATATTGCTTCTATATAATCTAAGAAACATATATGCAAAGCATCTAAACAGTAACAATCGCCAATTTTTTGATCTTCAAGTTTAAGTGAACAGCGAGCCCCATTGATAATCATGAAATGGAAACTATTTGTAACTTTCTACAAGTAGAACAATGAATAGTACAGGTAGACGGGTGAAATCTTTCTATATATTGCTTCTAAATAGTCTAAGAAACACCTATGCAAAGCATCCAAACAGTACAATTCGCCAATTTTTTGTTCTTCAAGTTTAAGTCAACTACGATCCCCATTGTTAATCCCTTAACGGAAATTATTTGTAGCTTTCGACAAGTAGAACAATGAATGGAACAGGTAGACTGTTGAAATCATTGTATATATTGCTTCTATATAGTCTAAGTAACATATATGCAAAGCATCCAAACAGTACAATTCGCCAATTTTTTTTCTTCAAGTTTAAGTAAACTACGATCCCCATTGTTAATCCCTTAACGGAAATTATTTGTAGCTTTCGACAAGTAGAACAATGAATGGAACAGGTAGACTGTTGAAATCATTGTATATATTGCTTCTATATAGTCTAAGTAACATATATGCAAAGCATCCAAACAGTACAATTCGCCAATTTTTTGTTCTTCAAGTTTAAGTAAACTACGATCCCCATTGTTAATCCCTTAACGGAAATTATTTGTAACTTTCGACAAGTAGAACAATGAATGGAACAGGTAGACGGTTGAAATCATTGTATATATTGCTTCTATATAGTCTAAGAAACATATATGCAAAGCATCCAAACAGTACAATTCGCCAAATTTTTGATCTTCAAGTTTGAGTGAACAATGAGCCCCAATGGTTAAGCCGTTATCGGAAATTATTTGTAACTTTCGACAAGTAGAACAATGAATGGAAAAGGTAGACGGTTGAAATCTTTGTATGTATTGCTTCTATATAGTCTAAGAAACATATATGCAAAGCATCCAAACATTACCATTCGCCAATTTTTTGTTCTTCAAGTTTAAGTGAACTGCGAGCCCCATTGATAATCCTTTAAAGGAAATTATTTGTAAATTTCGACAAGTAGAACAATGAATGGAACAGGTAGACTGTTGAAATCATTGTATATATTGCTTCTATATGGTCTAAGAAACATATATGCAAAGCATCCAAACAGTACAATTCGCCAAATTTTTGTTCTTCAAGTTTAAGTGAACAATGAGCCCCATTGTTAATCCTTTATCGGTAATTATTTGTAACTTTCGACAAGTAGAACAATGAATGGAACAGTCAGACGGTTGAAATATTTGTATATATTGCTTCTATATAATCTAAGAAACATATATGCAAAGCATCTAAACAGTAACAATCGCCAATTTTTTGATCTTCAAGTTTAAGTGAACAGCGAGCCCCATTGATAATCATGAAATGGAAACTATTTGTAACTTTCTACAAGTAGAACAATGAATAGTACAGGTAGACGGGTGAAATCTTTCTATATATTGCTTCTAAATAGTCTAAGAAACACCTATGCAAAGCATCCAAACAGTACAATTCGCCAATTTTTTGTTCTTCAAGTTTAAGTCAACTACGATCCCCATTGTTAATCCCTTAACGGAAATTATTTGTAGCTTTCGACAAGTAGAACAATGAATGGAACAGGTAGACTGTTGAAATCATTGTATATATTGCTTCTATATAGTCTAAGTAACATATATGCAAAGCATCCAAACAGTACAATTCGCCAATTTTTTTTCTTCAAGTTTAAGTAAACTACGATCCCCATTGTTAATCCCTTAACGGAAATTATTTGTAACTTTCGACAAGTAGAACAATGAATGGAACAGGTAGACGGTTGAAATCATTGTATATATTGCTTCTATATAGTCTAAGAAACATATATGCAAAGCATCCAAACAGTACAATTCGCCAAATTTTTGTTCTTCAAGTTTAAGTGAACAATGAGCCCCAATGGTTAATCCGTTATCGGAAATTATTTGTAACTTTCGACAAGTAGAACAATGAATGGAAAAGGTAGACGGTTGAAATCTTTGTATGTATTGCTTCTATATAGTCTAAGAAACATATATGCAAAGCATCCAAACATTACCATTCGCCAATTTTTTGTTCTTCAAGTTTAAGTGAACTGCGAGCCCCATTGATAATCCTTTAAAGGAAATTATTTGTAAATTTCGACAAGTAGAACAATGAATGGAACAGGTAGACTGTTGAAATCATTGTATATATTGCTTCTATATAGTCTAAGAAACATATATGCAAAGCATCCAAACAGTACAATTCGCCAAATTTTTGTTCTTCAAGTTTAAGTGAACAATGAGCCCCATTGTTAATCCTTTATCGGTAATTATTTGTAACTTTCAACAAGTAGAACAATGAATGGAACAGGTAGACGGTTGAAATCCTTGTATATATTGCTTCCATATAGTCTAAGAAACATGTACGCAAAGCATCCAAACAGTACCATTCGCCAATTTTTTGTCCTTCAAGTTTAAGTGAACAATGAGCCCCATTGTTAATTCTTTATCGGAAATTATTTGTAACTTTCGACAAGTAGAATAATGAATGGAACAGGTAGACGGTTGAAATCTTTGTATATATTGCTTCTATATAGTCTAAGAAACATATATACAAAGCATCCAAACAGTACAATTCGCCAATTTTTTGTTCTTCAAGTTTAAGTGAACAATGAGCCCCAATGGTTATTCCTTTATCGGTAATTATTTGTAACTTTCGACAAGTAGAACAATGAATGGAACTGGTAGACGGTTGAAATCTTTGTATATATTGCTTCTATATAATCTAAGAAACATATATGCAAAGCATCTAAACAGTAACAATCGCCAATTTTTTGATCTTCAAGTTTAAGTGAACAGCGAGCCCCATTGATAATCATGAAATGGAAACTATTTGTAACTTTCTACAAGTAGAACAATGAATAGTACAGGTAGACGGGTGAAATCTTTCTATATATTGCTTCTAAATAGTCTAAGAAACATCTATGCAAAGCATCCAAACATTACAATTCGCCAATTTTTTGTTCTTCAAGTTTAAGTAAACTACGATCCCCATTGTTAATCCCTTAACGGAAATTATTTGTAGCTTTCGACAAGTAGAACAATGAATGGAACAGGTAGACTGTTGAAATCATTGTATATATTGCTTCTATATAGTCTAAGTAACATATATGCAAAGCATCCAAACAGTACAATTCGTCAATTTTTTGTTCTTCAAGTTTAAGTAAACTACGATCCCCATTGTTAATCCCTTAACGGAAATTATTTGTAACTTTCGACAAGTAGAACTATGAATGGAACAGGTAGACGGTTGAAATCATTGTATATATTGCTTCTATATAGTCTAAGAAACATATATGCAAAGCATCCAAACAGTACAATTCGACAATTTTTTGCTCTTCAAGTTTAAGTGAACTACGAGCCCCATTGTTAATCCTTTAAAGGAAATTATTTGTAACTTTCGACAAGTAGAACAATGAATGGAACAGGTAGACGGTTGAAATCCTTGTATATATTGCTTCCATGTAGTCTAAGAAACATGTACGCAAAGCATCCAAACAGTACCATTCGCCAATTTTTTGTCCTTCAAGTTTAAGTGAACAATGAGCCCCATTGTTAATTCTTTATCGGAAATTATTTGTAACTTTCGACAAGTAGAATAATGAATGGAACAGGTAGACGGTTGAAATCTTTGTATATATTGCTTCTATATAGTCTAAGAAACATATATACAAAGCATCCAAACAGTACAATTCGCCAATTTTTTGTTCTTCAAGTTTAAGTGAACAATGAGCCCCAATGGTTAATCCTTTATCGGTAATTATTTGTAACTTTCGACAAGTAGAACAATGAATGGAACTGGTAGACGGTTGAAATCTTTGTATATATTGCTTCTATATAGTCTAAGAAACATATATGCAAAGCATCCAAACAGTACAATTCGCCAATTTTTTGTTCTTCAAGTTTAAGTGAACAATGAGCCCCAATGGTTAATTCTTTATCGGAAATTATTTGTAATTTTCGACAAGTAGCACAATGAATGGAACAGTTAGACGGTTGAAATATTTGTATATATTGCTTCTATATAATCTAAGAAACATATAAGCAAAGCATCTAAACAGTAACAATCGCCAATTTTTTGATCTTCAAGTTTAAGTGAACAGCGAGCCCCATTGATAATCATGAAATGGAAATTATTTGTTACTTTCTAGAAGTAGAACAATGAATAGTACAGGTAGACGGGTGAAATCTTTCTATATATTGCTTCTAAATAGTCTAAGAAACATCTATGCAAAGCATCCAAACAGTACAATTCGCCAATTTTTTGTTCTTCAAGTTTAAGTGAACTACGAGCCCCATTGTTAATCCTTTAAAGGAAATTATTTGTAAATTTCGGCAAGTAGAACAATGAATGGAATAGGTAGACGGTTGAAATCATTGTATATATTGCTTCTATATAGTCTAAGAAACATATATGCAAAGCATCCAAACAGTACCATTCGCCAATTTTTTGTTCTTCAAGTTTAAGTGAACTGCGAGCCCCATTGTTAATCCTTTAAAGGAAATTATTTGTAAATTTCGACAAGTAGAACAATAATTGGAACACGTAGACGGTTGAAATCTTTGTATAAATTGCTTCCATATAGTCTAAGAAACATGTATGCAAAGCATCCAAACAGTACAATTCGCCAATTTTTTGTTCTTCAAGTTTAAGAGAACTACGATCCCCATTGTTAATCCCTTAACGGAAATTATTTGTAACTTTCGACAAGTAGAACAGTGAATGGAACAGGTAGACGGTTGAAATCTTTGTATATATTGTTTCTATATAGTATAAGAAACATATATGCAAAGCATCCAAACAGTACAATTCGCTAATTTTTTGTTCTTCAAGTTTAAGTGAACAATGAGCCACAATGGTTAATCCGTTATCGGAAATTATTTGTAAATTTCGACAAGTAGAACAATGAATGGAACAGGTAGACTGTTGAAATCCTTGTATATATTGCTTCCATATAGTCTAAGAAACATGTACGCAAAGCATCCAAACAGTACCATTCGCCAATTTTTTGTCCTTCAAGTTTAAGTGAAGAATGAGCCCCATTGTTATTCCTTTATCGGAAATTATTTGTAACTTTCGACAAGTAGAACAATGAATGCATCTGGTAGACGGTTGAAATCTTTGTTTATATTGCTTCTATATAATCTAAGAAACATATATGCAAAGCATCTAAACAGTAACAATTCGCCAATTTTTTGTTCTTCAAGTTTAAGTAAACTACGATCCCCATTGTTAATCCCTTAACGGAAATTATTTGTAACTTTCGACAAGTAGAACAATGAATGGAACAGGTAGACGGTTGAAATCATTGTATATATTGCTTCTATATAGTCTAAGAAACATATATGCAAAGCATCCAAACAGTACAATTCGACAATTTTTTGCTCTTCAAGTTTAAGTGAACTACGAGCCCCATTGTTAATCCTTTAAAGGAAATTATTTGTAAATTTCGACAAGTAGAACAATGATTGGAACACGTAGACGGTTGAAATCTTTGTATATATTGCTTCCATATAGTCTAAGAAACATGTACGCAAAGCATTCAAACAGTGCCATTCGCCAATTTTTTGTTCTTCAAGTTTAAGTGAACTACGAGCCCCATTGATAATCACGAAACGGCAATTATTTGCAAGTTTCGACAAGTAGAACAATGGATGGAACAGGTAGACGGTTGAAATCCTTGTATATATTGCTTCCATATAGTCTAAGAAACATGTACGCAAAGCATCCAAACAGTACCATTCGCCGATTTTTTGTCCTTCAAGTTTAAGTGAACAATGAGCCCCATTGTTAATCCTTTATCGGAAATTATTTGTAACTTTCGACAAGTAGAACAATGAATGGAACAGTTAGACGGTTGAAATATTTGTATATGTTGCTTCTATATAATCTAAGAAACATATATGCAAAGCATCTAAACAGTAACAATCGCCAATTTTTTGATCTTCAAGTTTAAGTGAATAGCGAGCCCCATTGATAATCATGAAATGGAAATTATTTGTAACTTTCTACAAGTAGAACAATGAATAGTACAGGTAGACGGGTGAAATCTTTCTATATATTGCTTCTAAATAGTCTAAGAAACATCTATGCAAAGCATCCAAACAGTACAATTCGCCAATTTTTTGTTCTTCAAGTTTAAGTGAACTACGAGCCGCATTGTTAATCCTTTAAAGGAAATTATTTGTAAATTTCGACAAGTAGAACAATGAATGGATCATGTAGACGGTTGAAAAAATTGTATATATTGCATCTATATAGTCTACGAAACATATATGCAAAGCATCCAAACAGTACAATTCGCCAATTTTTTGTACTTCAAGTTTAAGTGAACAATGAGCCCCATTGTTAATCCTTTAAAGGAAATTATTTGTAAATTTCGACAAGTAGAACAATGAATGGAATAGGTAGACGGTTGAAATCATTGTATATATTGCTTCTATATAATCTAAGAAACATATATGCAAAGCATCTAAACAGTAACAATCGCCAATTTTTTGATCTTCAAGTTTCAGTGAACAGCGAGCCCCATTGATAATCATGAAATGGAAATTATTTGTAACTTTCTACAAGTAGAACAATGAATAGTAAAGGTAGACGGGTGAAATCTTTCTATATATTGCTTCTAAATAGTCTAAGAAACATCTATGCAAAGCATCCAAACAGTACAATTCGCCAATTTTTAGTTCTTCAAGTTTAAGTGAACTACGAGCACCATTGTTAATCCTTTAAAGGAAAATATTTGTAAATTTCGACAAGTAGAACAATGAATGGATCATGTAGACGGTTGAAAAAATTGTATATATTGCTTCTATATAGTCTACGAAACATATATGCAAAGCATCCAAACAGTACCATTCGCCAATTTTTTGTCCTTCAAGTTTAAGTGAACAATGAGCCCCATTGTTAATCCTTTATCGGAAATTATTTGTAACTTTCGACAAGTAGAACAATGAATGGAACAGGTAGACGGTTGAAATCTTTATATATATATTGCTTCTATATAGTCTAAGAAACATATATGCAAAGCATCCAAACAGTACCATTCGCCAATTTTTTGTCCTTCAAGTTTAAGTGAACAATGAGCCCCATTGTTAATTCTTTATCGGAAATTATTTGTAACTTTCGACAAGTAGAATAATGAATGGAACAGGTAGACGGTTGAAATCTTTGTATATGTTGCTTCTATATAATCTAAGAAACATATATGCAAAGCATCTAAACAGTAACAATCGCCAATTTTTTGATCTTCAAGTTTAAGTGAACAGCGAGCCCCATTGATAATCATGAAATGGAAATTATTTGTAACTTTCTACAAGTAGAACAATGAATAGTAAAGGTAGACGGGTGAAATCTTTCTATATATTGCTTCTAAATAGTCTAAGAAACATCTATGCAAAGCATCCAAACAGTACAATTCGCCAATTTTTAGTTCTTCAAGTTTAAGTGAACTACGAGCCCCATTGTTAATCCTTTAAAGGAAAATATTTGTAAATTTCGACAAGTAGAACAATGAATGGATCATGTAGACGGTTGAAAAAATTGTATATATTGCTTCTATATAGTCTACGAAACATATATGCAAAGCATCCAAACAGTGCCATTCGCCAATTTTTTGTTCTTCAAGTTTAAGTGAACAATGAGCCCCATTGTTAATCCTTTATCGGTAATTATTTGTAACTTTCGACAAGTAGAACAATGAATGGAACAGGTAGACGGTTGAAATCCTTGTATATATTGCTTCCATATAGTCTAAGAAACATGTACGCAAAGCATCCAAACAGTACCATTCGCCAATTTTTTGTCCTTCAAGTTTAAGTGAACAATGAGCCCCATTGTTAATTCTTTATCGGAAATTATTTGTAACTTTCGACAAGTAGAATAATGAATGGAACAGGTAGACGGTTGAAATCTTTGTATATATTGCTTCTATATAGTCTAAGAAACATATATACAAAGCATCCAAACAGTACAATTCGCCAATTTTTTGTTCTTCAAGTTTAAGTGAACAATGAGCCCCATTGTTAATCCTTTATCGGAAATTATTTGTAAATTTCGACAAGTAGAACAATGAATGGAACAGGTAGACGGTTGAAATCTTTGTATATATTGCTTCTATATAGTCTAAGAAACATATATGCAAAGCATCCAAACAGTACAATTCGACAATTTTTTGTTCTTCAAGTTTAGTGAACAATGAGCCCCAATGGTTAATCCTTTATCGGAAATTATTTGTAATTTTCGACAAGTAGAACAATGAATGGAACAGGTAGACGGTTGAAATCATTGTATATATTGCTTCTATATAGTCTAAGAAACATATATGCGAAGCATCCAAACAGTACAATTCGACAATTTTTTGTTCTTCATGTTTAGTGAACAATGAGCCCCAATGGTTAATCCTTTATCGGAAATTATTTGTAATTTTCGACAAGTAGAGCAATGAATGGAACAGGTAGACGGTTGAAATCTTTGTATATATTGCTTCTATATAGTCTAAGAAACATATATGCAAAGCATCCAAACAGTACAATTCGCCAATTTTTTGTTCTTCAAGTTTAAGTGAACAATGAGCCCCAATGGTTAATCCTTTATCGGTAATTATTTGTAACTTTCGACAAGTAGAACAATGAATGGAACAGGTAGACGGTTGAAATCATTGTATATATTGCTTCTATATAGTCTAAGAAACATATATGCGAAGCATCCAAACAGTACAATTCGACAATTTTTTGTTCTTCATGTTTAGTGAACAATGAGCCCCAATGGTTAATCCTTTATCGGAAATTATTTGTAATTTTCGACAAGTAGAACAATGAATGGAACAGTTAGACGGTTGAAATATTTGTATATATTGCTTCTATATAATCTAAGAAACATATATGCAAAGCATCTAAACAGTAACAATCGCCAATTTTTTGATCTTCAAGTTTAAGTGAATAGCGAGCCCCATTGATAATCATGAAATGGAAATTATTTGTAACTTTCTACAAGTAGAACAATGAATAGTAAAGGTAGACGGGTGAAATCTTTCTATATATTGCTTCTAAATAGTCTAAGAAACATCTATGCAAAGCATCCAAACAGTACAATTCGCCAATTTTTAGTTCTTCAAGTTTAAGTGAACTACGAGCCCCATTGTTAATCCTTTAAAGGAAAATATTTGTAAATTTCGACAAGTAGAACAATGAATGGATCATGTAGACGGTTGAAAAAATTGTATATATTGCTTCTATATAGTCTACGAAACATATATGCAAAGCATCCAAACAGTACCATTCGCCAATTTTTTGACCTTCAAGTTTAAGTGAACAATGAGCCCCATTGTTAATCCTTTATCGGAAATTATTTGTAACTTTCGACAAGTAGAACAATGAATGGAACAGGTAGACGGTTGAAATCTTTATATATATATTGCTTCTATATAGTCTAAGAAACATATATGCAAAGCATCCAAACAGTACAATTCGCCAATTTTTTGTTCTTCAAGTTTAAGTGAACAATGAGCCCCAATGGTTAATCCTTTATCGGTAATTATTTGTAACTTTCGACAAGTAGAACAATGCATGGAACTGGTAGACGGTTGAAATCTTTGTATATATTGCTTCTATATAATCTAAGAAACATATATGCAAAGCATCTAAACAGTAACAATCGCCAATTTTTTGTTCTTCAAGTTTAAGTGAACAATGAGCCCCAATGGTTAATCCTTTATCGGTAATTATTTGTAACTTTCGACAAGTAGAACAATGAATGGAACAGGTAGACGGTTTAAATCCTTGTATATATTGCTTCCATATAGTCTAAGAAACATGTACGCAAAGCATCCAAACAGTACCATTCGCCAATTTTTTGTCCTTCAAGTTTAAGTGAACTACGATCCCCATTGTTAATCCCTTAACGGAAATTATTTGTAACTTTCGACAAGTAGAACAATGAATGGAACAGGTAGACGGTTGAAATCTTTGTATATATTGCTTCTATATAGTCTAAGAAACATATATGCAAAGCATCCAAACAGTACCATTCGCCAATTTTTTGTTCTTCAAGTTTAAGTGAACTGCGAGCCCCATTGTTAATCCTTTAAAGGAAATTATTTGTAAATTTCGACAAGTAGAACAATGAATGGAACAGGTAGACTGTTGAAATCATTGTATATATTGCTTCTATATAGTCTAAGAAACATATATGCAAAGCATCCAAACAGTACAATTCGCCAAATTTTTGTTCTTCAAGTTTAAGTGAACAATGAGCCCCATTGTTAATCCTTTAAAGGAAATTATTTGTAACTTTCGACAAGTAGAACAATGAATGGAACAGGTAGACGGTTGAAATCTTTGTATATATTGCTTCTATATAGTCTAAGAAACATATATGCAAAGCATCCGAACAGTACAATTCGCCAATTTTTTGTTCTTCAAGTTTAAGTGAACTGCGAGCCCCATTGTTAATCCTTTAAAGGAAATTATTTGTAAATTTCGACAAGTAGAACAATGAATGGAACAGGTAGACTGTTGAAATCATTGTATATATTGCTTCTATATAGTCTAAGAAACATGTACGCAAAGCATCCAAACAGTACCATTCGCCAATTTTTTGTCCTTCAAGTTTAAGTGAACTACGAGCCCCATTGTTAATCCTTTAAAGGAAATTATTTGTAAATTTCGGCAAGTAGAACAATGAATGGAATAGGTAGACGGTTGAAATCATTGTATATATTGCTTCTATATAGTCTAAGAAACATATATGCAAAGCATCCAAACAGTACAATTCGCCAATTTTTTGTTCTTCAAGTTTAAGTGAACAACGAGCCCCATTGTTAATCCTTTAAAAGAAATTATTTGTAAATTTCGACAAGTAGAACAATGATTGGAACACGTAGACGGTTGAAATCTTTGTATATATTGCTTCCATATAGTCTAAGAAACATGTACGCAAAGCATCCAAACAGTGCCATTCGCCAATTTTTTGTTCTTCAAGTTTAAGTGAACAATGAGCCCCAATGGTTAATCCTTTATCGGAAATTATTTGTAATTTTCGACAAGTAGAACAATGAATGGAACAGTTAGACGGTTGAAATATTTGTATATATTGCTTCTATATAATCTAAGAAACATATAAGCAAAGCATCTAAACAGTAACAATCGCCAATTTTTTGATCTTCAAGTTTAAGTGAACAGCGAGCCCCATTGATAATCATGAAATGGATATTATTTGTAACTTTCTACAAGTAGAACAATGAATAGTACAGGTAGACGGGTGAAATCTTTCTATATATTGCTTCTAAATAGTCTAAGAAACATCTATGCAAAGCATCCAAACAGTACAATTCGCCAATTTTTTGTTCTTCAAGTTTAAGTGAACTACGAGCCCCATTGTTAATCCTTTAAAGGAAATTATTTGTAAATTTCGACAAGTAGAACAATGAATGGAACTGGTAGCCGGTTGAAATCTTTGTATATATTGCTTCTATATAGTCTAAGAAACATATATGCAAAGCATCCAAACAGTACAATTCGCCAATTTTTTGTTCTTCAAGTTTAAGTGAACAATGAGCCCCAATGGTTAATCCTTTATCGGAAATTATTTGTAAATTTCGACAAGTAGAACAATGAATGGAACAGGTAGCCGGTTGAAATCAATGTATATATTGCTTCTATATAGTCTAAGAAACATATATGCAAAGCATCCAAACAGTACCATTCGCCAATTTTTTGTTCTTCAAGTTTAAGTGAACTACGAGCCCCATTGTTAATCCCTTAACGGAAATTAATTGTAAATTTCTACATGTAGAACAATAATTGGAACACGTAGACGGTTGAAATCTTTGTATATATTGCTTCCATATAGTCTAAGAAACATGTACGCAAAGCATCCAAACAGTACAATTCGCCAATTTTTTGTTCTTCAAGTTTAAGTGAACTACGATCCCCATTGTTAATCCCTTAACGGAAATTATTTGTAACTTTCGACAAGTAGAACAGTGAATGGAACAGGTAGACGGTTGAAATCTTTGTATATATTGCTTCTATATAGTATAAGAAACATATATGCAAAGCATCCAAACAGTACAATTCGCTAATTTTTTGTTCTTCAAGTTTAAGTGAACAATGAGCCACAATGGTTAATCCGTTATCGGAAATTATTTGTAACTTTCGACAAGTAGAACAGTGAATGGAAAAGGTAGACGGTTGAAATCTTTGTATATATTGCTTCTATATAGTCTAAGAAACATATGTGCAAAGCATCCAAACAGTACAAATCGCCAATTTTTTGTTCTTCAAGTTTAAGTGAACAATGAGCCCCAATGGTTAATCCTCTATCGGAAATTATTTGTAATTTTCGACAAGTAGAACAATGAATGGAACAGTTAGACGGTTGAAATATTTGTATATATTGCTTCTATATAGTATAAGAAACATATATGCAAAGCATCCAAACAGTACAATTCGCTAATTTTTTGTTCTTCAAGTTTAAGTGAACAATGAGCCACAATGGTTAATCCGTTATCGGAAATTATTTGTAACTTTCGACAAGTAGAACAATGAATGGAAAAGGTAGACGGTTGAAATCTTTGTATATATTGCTTCTATATAGTCTAAGAAACATATGTGCAAAGCATCCAAACAGTACCGTTCGCCAATTTTTTGTTCTTCAAGTTTAAGTGAACAATGAGCCCCAATGGTTAATCCTCTATCGGAAATTATTTGTAATTTTCGACAAGTAGAACAATGAATGGAACAGTTAGACGGTTGAAATATTTGTATATATTGCTTCTATATAATCTAAGAAACATATATGCAAAGCATCTAAACAGTAACAATCGCCAATTTTTTGATCTTCAAGTTTAAGTGAACAACGTGCCCTTTGATAATCATGAAACGGAAATTATTTGTAACTTTCTACAAGTAGAACAATGAATAGAACAGGTAGACGATTGAAATCATTGTATATGTTGCTTCTATATAGTCTAAGAAACCTATATGCAAAGCATCTAAACAGTAACAATCGCCAATTTGTTGATCTTCAAGTTTAAGTGAACAGCGAGCCCCATTGTTAATCCTTTATCGGAAATTATTTGTGACTTTCGACAAGTAGAACAATGAATGGAACAGGTAGACGGTTGAAATCTTTGTATATGTTGCTTCTATATAGTCTAAGAAACCTATATGCAAAGCATCCAAACAGTACCAATCGCCAATTTTTTGTTCTTCAAGTGTAAGTGAACAATGAGCCCCAATGGTTAATCCTTTATCGGAAATTATTTGTAATTTTCGACAAGTAGAACAATGAATGGAACAGGTAGACGGTTGAAATCTTTGTATTTATTGCTTCTCTATAATCTAAGAAACATATATGCAAAGCATCCAAACAGTTCCATTCGCCAATTTTTTATAATTCAAGTTTAAGTGAACAACGAGCCCCATTGATAATCATGAAACGGAAATTATTTGTAACTTTCTACAAGTAGAACAATAAATGGTACAGGTAGACGGTTGAAATCTTTGTATATATTGCTTCCATATAGTCTAAGAAACATATATGCAAAGCATCCAAACAGTACAATTCGCCAATTATTTGATCTTCAAGTTTAAGTGAACTACGAGCCCCATTGTTAATCCTTTAAAGGAAATTATTTGTAAATTTCGGCAAGTAGAACAATGAATGGAATAGGTAGACGATTGAAATCATTGTATATATTGCTTCTATATAGTCTAAGAAACATATATGCAAAGCATCCAAACCGTACCATTCGCCAATTTATTGTTCTTCAAGTTTAAGTGAACTTTGATCCCCATTGTTAATCCTTTAACGGAAATTATTTGTAACTTTCGACTAGTAAAGCAATGAATGGAACAGGTAGACGGTTGAAATCTTTGTATATATTGCTTCTATATAGTCTAAGAAACATACCTGCAAAGCATCCAAACAGTTCCATTTGCCAATTTTTTGTTCTTCAAGTTTAAGCGAATTACTAGCCCCCTTGTTAATCCTTTAAAGGAAATTATTTGTAACTTTCGACAAGAAGAACAATGAATGGAACAGGTAGATGGTTGAAATCTTTGTATATATTGCTTCTATATAGTCTAAGAAACATATATGCAAAGCATCCAAACTGTACAATTCGCCAATTTATTGTTCTTCAAGTTTAAGTGAACAACGAGCCCCATTGTTAATCCTTTAACGGAAATTATTTGTAACTTTCGACAAGTAGAACAATGAATGGAACAGGTAGACGGTTGAAATCAATGTATATATTGCTTCTATATAGTCTAAGAAACATATATGCAAAGCATCCAAACAGTACCATTCGCCAATTTTTTGTTCTTCAAGTTTAAGTGAACAGCGAGCCCCATTGATAATCATGAAATGGAAATTATTTGTAACTTTCTACAAGTAGAACAATGAATAGTACAGGTAGGCGGGTGAAATCTTTCTATATATTGCTTCTAAATAGTCTAAGAAACACATATGCATAGCATCCAAACAGCACAATTCGCCAATTTTTTGTTCTTCAAGTTTAAGTGAACTACGAGCCCCATTGTTAATCCTTTAAAGGAAATTATTTGTAAATTTCGATAAGTAGAACAATGAATGGATCAGGTAGACGGTTGAAATCATTGTATATATTGCTCCTATATAGCCTACGAAACATATATGCAAAGCATCCAAACAGTACAATTCGCCAATTTTTTGTTCTTCAAGTTTAAGTGAACTACGAGCCCCATTGTTAATCCTTTAACGGAAATTATTTGTAACTTTCGACAAGTAGAACAATGAATGGAACAGGTAGGCGGTTGAAACCATTGTATATATTGCTTCTATATAGTCTAAGAAACATATATGCAAAGCATCCAAACAGTACAATTCGCGAATTTTTTGTTCTTCAAGTTTAAGTGAACTACGAGCCCCATTGTTAATCATGAAACGGAAATTATTTGTAACTTTCTACAAGTAGAACAATGAATGGTTCAGGTAGACGGTTGAAATCATTGTATATATTGCTTCTATATAGTCTAAGAAACCTATATGCAAAGCATCTAAACAGTAACAATCGCCAATTTGTTGATCTTCAAGTTTAAGTGAACAGCGAGCCCCATTGTTAATCCTTTATCGGAAATTATTTGTGACTTTCGACAAGTAGAACAATGAATGGAACAGGTAGACGGTTGAAATCTTTGTATATGTTGCTTCTATATAGTCTAAGAAACCTATATGCAAAGCATCCAAACAGTACCAATCGCCAATTTTTTGTTCTTCAAGTGTAAGTGAACAATGAGCCCCAATGGTTAATCCTTTATCGGAAATTATTTGTAATTTTCGACAAGTAGAACAATGAATGGAACAGGTAGACGGTTGAAATCTTTGTATTTATTGCTTCTCTATAATCTAAGAAACATATATGCAAAGCATCCAAACAGTTCCATTCGCCAATTTTTTATAATTCAAGTTTAAGTGAACAACGAGCCCCATTGATAATCATGAAACGGAAATTATTTGTAACTTTCTACAAGTAGAACAATGAATAGAACAGGTAGACGGTTGAAATCTTTGTATATGTTGCTTCTATATAGTCTAAGAAACCTATATGCAAAGCATCTAAACAGTAACAATCGCCAATTTTTTGATCTTCAAGTTTAAGTGAACAGCGAGCCCCATTGATAATCATAAAATGGAAATTATTTGTAACTTTCTACAAGTAGAACAATAAATGGTACAGGTAGACGGTTGAAATCTTTGTATATATTGCTTCCATATAGTCTAAGAAACATATATGCAAAGCATCCAAACAGTACAATTCGCCAATTATTTGATCTTCAAGTTTAAGTGAACTACGAGCCCCATTGTTAATCCTTTAAAGGAAATTATTTGTAAATTTCGGCAAGTAGAACAATGAATGGAATAGGTAGACGATTGAAATCATTGTATATATTGCTTCTATATAGTCTAAGAAACATATATGCAAAGCATCCAAACCGTACCATTCGCCAATTTATTGTTCTTCAAGTTTAAGTGAACTTTGATCCCCATTGTTAATCCTTTAACGGAAATTATTTGTAACTTTCGACTAGTAAAGCAATGAATGGAACAGGTAGACGGTTGAAATCTTTGTATATATTGCTTCTATATAGTCTAAGAAACATACCTGCAAAGCATCCAAACAGTTCCATTTGCCAATTTTTTGTTCTTCAAGTTTAAGCGAATTACTAGCCCCCTTGTTAATCCTTTAAAGGAAATTATTTGTAACTTTCGACAAGAAGAACAATGAATGGAACAGGTAGATGGTTGAAATCTTTGTATATATTGCTTCTATATAGTCTAAGAAACATATATGCAAAGCATCCAAACTGTACAATTCGCCAATTTATTGTTCTTCAAGTTTAAGTGAACAACGAGCCCCATTGTTAATCCTTTAACGGAAATTATTTGTAACTTTCGACAAGTAGAACAATGAATGGAACAGGTAGACGGTTGAAATCAATGTATATATTGCTTCTATATAGTCTAAGAAACATATATGCAAAGCATCCAAACAGTACCATTCGCCAATTTTTTGTTCTTCAAGTTTAAGTGAACAGCGAGCCCCATTGATAATCATGAAATGGAAATTATTTGTAACTTTCTACAAGTAGAACAATGAATAGTACAGGTAGGCGGGTGAAATCTTTCTATATATTGCTTCTAAATAGTCTAAGAAACACATATGCATAGCATCCAAACAGCACAATTCGCCAATTTTTTGTTCTTCAAGTTTAAGTGAACTACGAGCCCCATTGTTAATCCTTTAAAGGAAATTATTTGTAAATTTCGATAAGTAGAACAATGAATGGATCAGGTAGACGGTTGAAATCATTGTATATATTGCTCCTATATAGCCTACGAAACATATATGCAAAGCATCCAAACAGTACAATTCGCCAATTTTTTGTTCTTCAAGTTTAAGTGAACTACGAGCCCCATTGTTAATCCTTTAACGGAAATTATTTGTAACTTTCGACAAGTAGAACAATGAATGGAACAGGTAGGCGGTTGAAACCATTGTATATATTGCTTCTATATAGTCTAAGAAACATATATGCAAAGCATCCAAACAGTACAATTCGCGAATTTTTTGTTCTTCAAGTTTAAGTGAACTACGAGCCCCATTGTTAATCATGAAACGGAAATTATTTGTAACTTTCTACAAGTAGAACAATGAATGGTTCAGGTAGACGGTTGAAATCATTGTATATATTGCTTCTATATAGTCTAAGAAACATATATGCAAAGCATCCAAACAGTACAATTCGCCAATTTTTTGTTCTTCATGTTTAAGTGAACTACGAGCCCAATTGTTAATCCTTTAAAGGAAATTATTTGTAAATTTCGACAAGTAGAACAATGAATGGAACAGGTAGACGGTTGAAATCATTGTATATATTGCTTCTATATAGTCTAAGAAACATATATGCAAAGCATCCAAACAGTACAATTCGCCAATTATTTCATCTTCATGTTTAAGAGAACAACGAGCCCCATTGTTAATCCTTTAAAGGAAATTATTTGTAAATTTCGACAAGTAGAACAGTGAATGGAACAGGTAGACGGTTGTAATCTTTGTATATATTGCTTCTATATAGTATAAGAAACATATATGCAAAGCATCCAAACAGTACAATTCGCCAATTTTTTGTTCTTCAAGTTTAGTGAACAATGAGCCCCAATGGTTAATCCTTTATCGGAAATTATTTGTAACTTTCGACAAGTAGAACAATGATTGGAACACGTAGACGGTTGAAATCTTTGTATATATTGCTTCCATATAGTCTAAGAAACATGTACGCAAAGCATCCAAACAGTACCATTCGCCAATTTTTTGTTCTTCAAGTGCAAGTGAACAATGAGCCCCAATGGTTAATCCTTTATCGGAAATTATTTGTAATTTTCGACAAGTAGAACAATGAATGGAACAGGAAGACGGTTGAAATATTTGTATATATTGCTTCCATATAGTCTAAGAAACATATATGCAAAGCATCCAAACAGTACCATACGCCAATTTTTTGTTCTTCAAGGTTAAATGAACAATGAGCCCCATTGTTAATCCTTTATCGGAAATTATTTGTGACTTTCGACAAGTAGAACAATGAATGGAACAGGTAGACGGTTGAAATCTTTGTATATGTTGCTTCTATATAGTCTAAGAAACCTATATGCAAAGCATCTAAACAGTAACAATCGCCAATTTTTTGATCTTCAAGTTTAAGTGAACAGCGAGCCCCATTGATAATCATGAAACGGAAATTATTTGTAACTTTCTACAAGTAGAACAATGAATAGAACAGGTAGACGGTTGAAATCTTTGTATATGTTGCTTCTATATAGTCTAAGAAACCTATATGCAAAGCATCTAAACAGTAACAATCGCCAATTTTTTGATCTTCAAGTTTAAGTGAACAGCGAGCCCCATTGACAATCATGAAATGGAAATTATTTGTAACTTCCTACAAGTAGAACAATAAATGGTACAGGTAGACGGTTGAAATCTTTGTATATATTGCTTCCATATAGTCTAAGAAACATATATGCAAAGCATCCAAACAGTACAATTCGCCAATTATTTGATCTTCAAGTTTAAGTGAACTACGAGCCCCATTGTTAATCCTTTAAAGGAAATTATTTGTACATTTCGGCAAGTAGAACAATGAATGGAATAGGTAGACGATTGAAATCATTGTATATACTGCTTCTATATAGTCTAAGAAACATATATGCAAAGCATCCAAACCGTACCATTCGCCAATTTATTGTTCTTCAAGTTTAAGTGAACTTTGATCCCCATTGTTAATCCTTTAACGGAAATTATTTGTAACTTTCGACAAGTAGAACAATGAATGGAACAGGTAGGCGGTTGAAATCATTGTATATATTGCTTCTATATAGTCTAAGAAACATATATGCAAAGCATCCAAACAGTACAATTCGCGAATTTTTTGTTCTTCAAGTTTAAGTGAACTACGAGCCCCATTGTTAATCATGAAACGGAAATTATTTGTAACTTTCTACAAGTAGAACAATGAATGTAACTGGTAGACGGTTGAAATCATTGTATATATTGCTTCTATATAGTCTAAGAAACATATATGCAAAGCATCCAAACAGTACAATTCGCCAATTTTTTGTTCTTCATGTTTAAGTGAACTACGAGCCCAATTGTTAATCCTTTAAAGGAAATTATTTGTAAATTTCGACAAGTAGAACAATGAATGGAACAGGTAGACGGTTGAAATCATTGTATATATTGCTTCTATATAGTCTAAGAAACATATATGCAAAGCATCCAAACAGTACAATTCGCGAATTTTTTGTTCTTCAAGTTTAAGTGAACTACGAGCCCCATTGTTAATCCTTTAAAGGAAATTATTTGTAAATTTCGACAAGTAGAACAATGAATGGAACAGGTAGACGGTTGAGATCTTTGTATATATTGCTTCTATATAGTCTAAGAAACATATATGCAAAGCATCCAAACAGTACCATTCGTGAATTTTTTTTTTCTTGCTTAAGTAAACTAAGAGCCCCATTCATAATCATGAAAGGGAAATTATTTGTAACTTTCTACAAGTAGAACAATGAATAGAATAGGTAGACTGTTGAAATCTTTGTATATATTGCTTCTATATAGTCTATGAAACATATATGCAAAGCATCCAAACAGTACAATTCGCGAATTTTTTGTTCTTCAAGTTTAAGTGAACTACGAGCCCCGTTGTTAATCCTTTAACGGAAATTAATTGTAACTTTCTACAAGTAGAACAATGAATGGAACAGGTAGACGGATGTAATCTCTGAATATATTGCTTCTATATAGTCTCAGAAACATATATGCAAAGCATCCAAACAGTACAATTCCCAATTTTTTGTTCATCAAGTTTAAGTGAACTACGAGCCCCATTTTTAATCCTTTAAAGGAAATTATTTGTATATTTCGACAAGTAGAACAATGAATAGTACAGGTAGACGGGTGAAATCTTTCTATATATTGCTTCTATATAGTCTAAGAAACATATATGCAAAGCATCCAAACAGTACAATTCGCGAATTTTTTGTTCTTCAAGTTTAAGTGAACTACGAGCCCCATTGTTAATCCTTTAAAGGAAATTATTTGTAAATTTCGACAAGTAGAACAATGAATGGAACAGGTAGACGGTTGAAATCATTGTATATATTGCTTCTATATAGTCTAAGAAACATATATGCAAAGCATCCAAACAGTACAATTCGCGAATTTTTTGTTCTTCAAGTTTAAGTGAACTACGAGCCCCATTGTTAATCCTTTAAAGGAAATTATTTGTAAATTTCGACAAGTAGAACAATGAATGGAACAGGTAGACGGTTGAGATCTTTGTATATATTGCTTCTATATAGTCTAAGAAACATATATGCAAAGCATCCAAACAGTACCATTCGTGAATTTTTTTTTTCTTGCTTAAGTAAACTAAGAGCCCCATTCATAATCATGAAAGGGAAATTATTTGTAACTTTCTACAAGTAGAACAATGAATAGAATAGGTAGGCTGTTGAAATCTTTGTATATATTGCTTCTATATAGTCTATGAAACATATATGCAAAGCATCCAAACAGTACAATTCGCGAATTTTTTGTTCTTCAAGTTTAAGTGAACTACGAGCCCCATTGTTAATCCTTTAACGGAAATTAATTGTAACTTTCTACAAGTAGAACAATGAATGGAACAGGTAGACGGATGTAATCTCTGAATATATTGCTTCTATATAGTCTCAGAAACATATATGCAAAGCATCCAAACAGTACAATCCCCTATTTTTTGTTCATCAAGTTTAAGTGAACTACGAGCCCCATTTTTAATCCTTTAAAGGAAATTATTTGTATATTTCGACAAGTAGAACAATGAATAGTACAGGTAGACGGGTGAAATCTTTCTATATATTGCTTCTATATAGTCTAAGAAACATATATGCAAAGAATCCAAACAGTACAATTCGCCAATTTTTTGTTCTTCAAGTTTAAGTGAACTACGAGCCCCATTGATAATCATGAAACGGAAATTATTTGTAACTTTCGACAAGAAGAACAATGAATAGAACAGGTAGACGGTTGAAATCTTTGTATATGTTGCTACTATATAGTCTAAGAAACCTATATGCAAAGCATCCAAACAGTACCATTCGCCAATTTTTTGTTCTTCAAGTGTAAGTGAACAATGAGCCCCAATGGTTAATCCTTTATCGGAAATTATTTGTAATTTTCGACAAGTAGAACAATGAATGGAACAGGTAGACGGTTGAAATCTTTGTATATGTTGCTTCTATATAGTCTAAGAAACCTATATGCAAAGCATCTAAACAGTAACAATCGCCAATTTTTTGATCTTCAAGTTTAAGTGAACAGCGAGCCCCATTGATAATCATGAAACGGAAATTATTTGTAACTTTCTACAAGTAGAACAATGAATAGAACAGGTAGACGGTTGAAATCTTTGTATATGTTGCTTCTATATAGTCTAAGAAACCTATATGCAAAGCATCTAAACAGTAACAATCGCCAATTTTTTGATCTTCAAGTTTAAGTGAACAGCGAGCCCCATTGATAATCATGAAATGGAAATTATTTGTAACTTCCTACAAGTAGAACAATAAATGGTACAGGTAGACGGTTGAAATCTTTGTATATATTGCTTCCATATAGTCTAAGAAACATATATGCAAAGCATCCAAACAGTACAATTCGCCAATTATTTGATCTTCAAGTTTAAGTGAACTACGAGCCCCATTGTTAATCCTTTAAAGGAAATTATTTGTACATTTCGGCAAGTAGAACAATGAATAGTACAGGTAGACGGGTGAAATCTTTCTATATATTGCTTCTATATAGTCTAAGAAACATATATGCAAAGCATCCAAACAGTACAATTCGCGAATTTTTTGTTCTTCAAGTTTAAGTGAACTACGAGCCCCATTGTTAATCCTTTAAAGGAAATTATTTGTAAATTTCGACAAGTAGAACAATGAATGGAACAGGTAGACGGTTGAAATCATTGTATATATTGCTTCTATATAGTCTAAGAAACATATATGCAAAGCATCCAAACAGTACAATTCGCGAATTTTTTGTTCTTCAAGTTTAAGTGAACTACGAGCCCCATTGTTAATCCTTTAAAGGAAATTATTTGTAAATTTCGACATGTAGAACAATGAATGGAACAGGTAGACGGTTGAGATCTTTGTATATATTGCTTCTATATAGTCTAAGAAACATATATGCAAAGCATCCAAACAGTACCATTCGTGAATTTTTTTTTTCTTGCTTAAGTAAACTAAGAGCCCCATTCATAATCATGAAAGGGAAATTATTTGTAACTTTCTACAAGTAGAACAATGAATAGAATAGGTAGACTGTTGAAATCTTTGTATATATTGCTTCTATATAGTCTATGAAACATATATGCAAAGAATCCAAACAGTACAATTCGCGAATTTTTTGTTCTTCAAGTTTAAGTGAACTACGAGCCCCATTGTTAATCCTTTAACGGAAATTAATTGTAACTTTCTACAAGTAGAACAATGATTGGAAGACTTAGACGGTTGAAATCTTTGTATATATTGCTTCTATATAGTCTAAGAAACATATATGCAAAGCATCCAAACAGTACCATTCGCCAATTTTTTGTTCTTCAAGTATAAGTGAACAACGAGCCCCATTGATAATCATGAAATGGAAATTATTTGTAACTTTCTACAAGTAGAACAATTAATAGTACAGGTATACGGGTGAAATCTTTCTATTTATTGCTTCTATAAAGTCTAAGAAACATATATGCAAAGCATCCAAAAAGTACAATTCGCCAATTTTTTGTTGTTCAAGTTTAAGTGAACTACGAGCCTCATTGTTAATACTTTAACGGAAATTATTTGTAACTTTCGACAAGTAGAACAATGAATGGAACAGGTAGACGGTTGAAATCTTTGTATATATTGCTTCAATATAGTCTAAGAAACATATATGCAAAGCATCCAAACAGTACCATTCGCGAATTTTTTGTTCTTCAAGTTTAAGTGAACTACGAGCCCCATTGTTAATCCTTTAACGGAAATTATTTGTAAATTTCGACAAGTAGAACAATGAATGGAACAGGTAGACGGTTGAAATCATTGTATATATTGCTTCTATATAGTCTAAGAAATATATATGCAAAGCATCCAAACAGTACAATTCGCCAATTTTTTGTTCTTCAAGTTTAAGTGAACTACGAGCCCCATTGATAATCATGAAACGGAAATTATTTGTAACTTTCTACAAGTAGAACAATGAATAGTACAGGTATACGGGTGAAATCTTTCTATATATTGCTTCTATAAAGTCTAAGAAACATATATGCAAAGCATCCAAAAAGTACAATTCGCCAATTTTTTGTTGTTCAAGTTTAAGTGAACTACGAGCCCCATTTTTAATCCTTTAAAGGAAATTATTTGTATATCTCGACAAGTAGAACAATGAATGGAACAGGTAGTCGGTTGAAATCATTGTATATATTGCTTCTATATAGTCTAAGAAACATATATGCAAAGCATCCAATCAGTACAATTTGCCAATTTATTGTTCTTCAAGTTTAAGTGAACAACGAGCCCCATTGTTAATCCTTTAAAGGAAATTATTTGTAAATTTCGACAAGTAGAACAATGATTGGAACACGTAGACGGTTGAAATCTTTGAACATATTGCTTCCATATAGTCTAAGAAACATGTACGCAAAGCATCCAAACAGTACCATTCGCCAATTTTTTGTTCTTCAAGTATAAGTGAACAACGAGCCCCATTGATAATCATGAAATGGAAATTATTTGTAACTTTCTACAAGTAGAACAATTAATAGTACAGGTATACGGGTGAAATCTTTCTATTTATTGCTTCTATAAAGTCTAAGAAACATATATGCAAAGCATCCAAAAAGTACAATTCGCCAATTTTTTGTTGTTCAAGTTTAAGTGAACTACGAGCCTCATTGTTAATACTTTAACGGAAATTATTTGTAACTTTCGACAAGTAGAACAATGAATGGAACAGGTAGACGGTTGAAATCTTTGTATATATTGCTTCAATATAGTCTAAGAAACATATATGCAAAGCATCCAAACAGTACCATTCGCGAATTTTTTGTTCTTCAAGTTTAAGTGAACTACGAGCCCCATTGTTAATCCTTTAACGGAAATTATTTGTAAATTTCGACAAGTAGAACAATGAATGGAACAGGTAGACGGTTGAAATCATTGTATATATTGCTTCTATATAGTCTAAGAAATATATATGCAAAGCATCCAAACAGTACAATTCGCCAATTTTTTGTTCTTCAAGTTTAAGTGAACTACGAGCCCCATTGATAATCATGAATCGGAAATTATTTGTAACTTTCTACAAGTAGAACAATGAATAGTACAGGTATACGGGTGAAATCTTTCTATATATTGCTTCTATAAAGTCTAAGAAACATATATGCAAAGCATCCAAAAAGTACAATTCGCCAATTTTTTGTTGTTCAAGTTTAAGTGAACTACGAGCCTCATTGTTAATACTTTAACGGAAATTATTTGTAACTTTCGACAAGTAGAACAATGAATGGAACAGGTAGACGGTTGAAATCTTTGTATATATTGCTTCAATATAGTCTAAGAAACATATATGCAAAGCATCCAAACAGTACCATTCGCGAATTTTTTGTTCTTCAAGTTTAAGTGAACTACGAGCCCCATTGTTAATCCTTTAACGGAAATTATTTGTAAATTTCGACAAGTAGAACAATGAATGGAACAGGTAGACGGTTGAAATCATTGTATATATTGCTTCCATATAGTCTAAGAAACATATATGCAAAGCATCCAAACAGTACAATTCGCCAATTATTTGATCTTCAAGTTTAAGTGAACTACGAGCCCCATTGTTAATCCTTTAAAGGAAATTATTTGTACATTTCGGCAAGTAGAACAATGAATGGAATAGGTAGACGATTGAAATCATTGTATATACTGCTTCTATATAGTCTAAGAAACATATATGCAAAGCATCCAAACCGTACCATTCGCCAATTTATTGTTCTTCAAGTTTAAGTGAACTTTGATCCCCATTGTTAATCCTTTAACGGAAATTATTTGTAACTTTCGACAAGTAGAACAATGAATGGAACAGGTAGGCGGTTGAAATCATTGTATATATTGCTTCTATATAGTCTAAGAAACATATATGCAAAGCATCCAAACAGTACAATTCGCGAATTTTTTGTTCTTCAAGTTTAAGTGAACTACGAGCCCCATTGTTAATCATGAAACGGAAATTATTTGTAACTTTCTACAAGTAGAACAATGAATGTAACTGGTAGACGGTTGAAATCATTGTATATATTGCTTCTATATAGTCTAAGAAACATATATGCAAAGCATCCAAACAGTACAATTCGCCAATTTTTTGTTCTTCATGTTTAAGTGAACTACGAGCCCAATTGTTAATCCTTTAAAGGAAATTATTTGTAAATTTCGACAAGTAGAACAATGAATGGAACAGGTAGACGGTTGAAATCATTGTATATATTGCTTCTATATAGTCTAAGAAACATATATGCAAAGCATCCAAACAGTACAATTCGCGAATTTTTTGTTCTTCAAGTTTAAGTGAACTACGAGCCCCATTGTTAATCCTTTAAAGGAAATTATTTGTAAATTTCGACAAGTAGAACAATGAATGGAACAGGTAGACGGTTGAGATCTTTGTATATATTGCTTCTATATAGTCTAAGAAACATATATGCAAAGCATCCAAACAGTACCATTCGTGAATTTTTTTTTTCTTGCTTAAGTAAACTAAGAGCCCCATTCATAATCATGAAAGGGAAATTATTTGTAACTTTCTACAAGTAGAACAATGAATAGAATAGGTAGACTGTTGAAATCTTTGTATATATTGCTTCTATATAGTCTATGAAACATATATGCAAAGCATCCAAACAGTACAATTCGCGAATTTTTTGTTCTTCAAGTTTAAGTGAACTACGAGCCCCGTTGTTAATCCTTTAACGGAAATTAATTGTAACTTTCTACAAGTAGAACAATGAATGGAACAGGTAGACGGATGTAATCTCTGAATATATTGCTTCTATATAGTCTCAGAAACATATATGCAAAGCATCCAAACAGTACAATTCCCAATTTTTTGTTCATCAAGTTTAAGTGAACTACGAGCCCCATTTTTAATCCTTTAAAGGAAATTATTTGTATATTTCGACAAGTAGAACAATGAATAGTACAGGTAGACGGGTGAAATCTTTCTATATATTGCTTCTATATAGTCTAAGAAACATATATGCAAAGCATCCAAACAGTACAATTCGCGAATTTTTTGTTCTTCAAGTTTAAGTGAACTACGAGCCCCATTGTTAATCCTTTAAAGGAAATTATTTGTAAATTTCGACAAGTAGAACAATGAATGGAACATGTAGACGGTTGAAATCATTGTATATATTGCTTCTATATAGTCTAAGAAACATATATGCAAAGCATCCAAACAGTACAATTCGCGAATTTTTTGTTCTTCAAGTTTAAGTGAACTACGAGCCCCATTGTTAATCCTTTAAAGGAAATTATTTGTAAATTTCGACAAGTAGAACAATGAATGGAACAGGTAGACGGTTGAGATCTTTGTATATATTGCTTCTATATAGTCTAAGAAACATATATGCAAAGCATCCAAACAGTACCATTCGTGAATTTTTTTTTTCTTGCTTAAGTAAACTAAGAGCCCCATTCATAATCATGAAAGGGAAATTATTTGTAACTTTCTACAAGTAGAACAATGAATAGAATAGGTAGACTGTTGAAATCTTTGTATATATTGCTTCTATATAGTCTATGAAACATATAAGCAAAGCATCCAAACAGTACAATTCGCGAATTTTTTGTTCTTCAAGTTTAAGTGAACTACGAGCCCCATTGTTAATCCTTTAACGGAAATTAATTGTAACTTTCTACAAGTAGAACAATGAATGGAACAGGTAGACGGATGTAATCTCTGAATATATTGCTTCTATATAGTCTCAGAAACATATATGCAAAGCATCCAAACAGTACAATTCCCAATTTTTTGTTCATCAAGTTTAAGTGAACTACGAGCCCCATTTTTAATCCTTTAAAGGAAATTATTTGTATATTTCGACAAGTAGAACAATGAATAGTACAGGTAGACGGGTGAAATCTTTCTATATATTGCTTCTATATAGTCTAAGAAACATATATGCAAAGAATCCAAACAGTACAATTCGCCAATTTTTTGTTCTTCAAGTTTAAGTGAACTACGAGCCCCATTGATAATCATGAAACGGAAATTATTTGTAACTTTCGACAAGAAGAACAATGAATAGAACA